>JBAMCM010000158.1:1283150-2566301 GCA_037075145.1 Scaptodrosophila latifasciaeformis
TCTGATATAATCAGCCTGTGAATATTTTATGACTCCAAAGCCTTGTAAAATCAATTTTCATACGAAAAGTCCTTGCTGACAAGCAAAAAAAAAAGCTGGGGAAACCCCGGAAACATACACCCATTTAATCATATAGACTAAGCCAAATATTAGAAAAAAGTAGTTTAAAATTACCACTTAGCTGTCAGCTGGAATCCAACCCCCACAACAAACCACAAATGTGTGTGTGTGTTCTTATGCGCAATCCACAAAACCTAAAGAGCACTTGTCATTGAAAACATTTGTAAAGATTCCCAGGCCCAGCGAAAAATCACAAAGTAAATAAAAATAGAGGCCACCAAAGGAACCAAACTAAGCAAAAGAGAAAGAAAGAAACGAAAACAGCAAATGGTCAAGAGCAAAAAAGTAAAGGGGGCCATCATAATTTCAATACAAATGCATAAACAAATAAAAACCCATTAACAAAAGCCAACAACAGCAGCAACAACAACAACAACAATAAATAAACAAGCGGGGAGTAGAATTTATATTGACGCACACAGTGATTAACCGAGGGTGCAAGAAAGTAGTGGCAAGCAATTAACAACTACAAAGGCAAACAGAGACGCGGAATAAAGTAAAAATCTCACTCGCTCACATCTTCAATTTCTCCTCTGGCCATCACCCCTCATTCCTTCGCTCTCTCTCTCTCTCTCTCTCTCTCTCTCTCTCTCTTTGCTTAGTCCATGTGCGGGCGGATTACAAACAACAACAACAAACGGGAGCAGATAAGAAGTCGCTGCTGCAGCTGCCTCGGATTCTGCTTCTGCTTACTTTGCTGTCATTAGATAAGCAGGCATCTCAGGCTAACTCGGGTGACCCGAGAAGCTGCTCTGCGCCAGTCGGGCCTTGCACGACCGATTTAAAAATAACGCAAATCTTTGTACTTCGCTCGTTTCACTGAGAATCTCACAATTTTCCGTGTGAAACATTGATGGGTGTGCGGGCATCTCTGCACAAAAAGGGGTTAGGAGTGGGGCGGGCGAATAGCTCAAAATAAATCAGGGCAAGTACTCCACTAAAGCCGCTTTGACAAATAACCGACAGACTGACATGCGGACAGACAAAACACTCAGCCTTGATTTATTTTCTTTAAAATGTCTGCTAGAGACGGGTCCTTCAGCTTGGGACTATTATTTAAAATAATTTAATATATATTTCCTTTTTTCAATATTTAAATAACTTTAAGCAATTTGGGTTCCAAACCGAAAATATGAGTGAAACATCGATTTAAGATAATTAAAGTCGAAAGATTCTGCAGTTATTTTTCAGAGGAATATTCTCACATAACCTCACTCTGAATGCTCACATAACCTCACTTTCGAGTACTCTTTGATTTCAAGAAGGGTAGAAGGGTGGTTATGCCTTATGGTGTTTCCCACTAATCAAATGGGTGGCTTTCGCAAAGCCATTCGCAGAATGTCACATGCTCATAAAATCAACAAAATGCAGGCGGCACTCGACTATTTTGACACTTAGCATGACAACTACAACAAAAATAATAACAACAATCACACTAAGTTCTCTGGTTAGCAATGCCTAATGAATGACAGCCAGAACCAGCCAGCAGATTCCCTTACTCGCCAGAACTTCCCTTTACTTTGTCTGTGGTGGGTTCAAGTCAAACAAGTGTCAAGGGGGAAGGGTAGAATGATTATGAAAGTCAGAAGTTTGAGGCAAATGCAGCCACCGCCCCAAGCCTCGGGCGCAGGCCCAGGCCCACCCAAACACCATTCAAAATGCGTCACTTTGCGTTTTGTCAGATGTCAAAGTGAAGTCTGCCTTTTGTAATTCTCATTCTCTCTGTCAGTCTCTCTTTATAGGACCGTGGGATGGGGTGGCTGGTAGGATTGGGTAGCTTGGCTTATGCGGCCGCCGGGCAATGTGTCCATTATGTTGATTTGAAAATAAAAGCAACGGAAATGCTGTCCCAAAAAAAAAAAAATAAACAAAACAAAGAATCTGAGAGACATTGGAATCTAAGGTAACATGAGAGAAACAGAGAGAGAGAGAGAGAGAGAAAGAGAGAGAGAGAAAGAGAGAGAGAGAGAGAGTCGGAGAGAGCATACAAGAAAACTGGAAAACTTTAGCTGATTGAAAGACAGTTTTCCACTTCTTTTGAAAGATTTATTTTATGTGTTTCGTTTGACAACAAAACAAAAATATAGAATTTTTGTTTTAAATAAATGAAATGCTAAAGACCTCAAATTTCTTTGCAGATTTAAGGGGAGAAAAAAAATATTTTTGAATATTTTAAGGCAAATTTTAAAATTTTTTGCTTTCTTTTTTGATTGAACCATCTAAAGAAGAGAACCAATTCGAAGTAGACAGTTATTCGTTAAGTCCGAGATTAAATGAAATCTCCAAATTTAGCTTTGACTCTATAGTCATAAATAACTAAATAAGTAGAGTCAATTTGGAAATCTAAATTGAATGTCTTCAGTCCCCAAATTACACCGAGGCTCAACCACCTCAGCAAAGGGTACTGGAACTCGATCTTCAGCTTTGTCCAACAATGCGAATCGATACTCGGCTGCCAAAGAAACGGTCCGGAGCGAACGCCCCTCGCTCGCTGCAGAAGCCGCCTACGATGTTCGGCCATATTTGGATGAAATTATTCGAAAATTGTCGCATCCAATGGATTCCGTTGCCGGAGTGCATCTGCCGGAATTGGTGATATCAAATATTTGTCATTTAGCCCGCGAAGCCCTACTCTTGGACCACACTCTAATGGAGTTGAACGCTCCTATTTACATACTGGGAGACTTGCATGGGCAGTACGGGAGCCTCTTGAAGTTTCTCGACAGCTGTGGATACCCACCAGAATCGAGTTATCTTTTTCTGGGTGACTATGTAGATAGGGGAAAGCAATCCATTGAGACCATCACCTTGTTGCTGGCCCTCAAAATACGCTATCCGGACAAAGTCTTCCTGCTGCGTGGCAATCACGAATGCTCGAGTGTTAACCGAATCTACGGGTTCTACGACGAGTGCAAGCGGCGCTATACTATCAAGCTGTGGCGCACCTTTGTGGACTGCTATAATTGCCTGCCTCTGGCGGCGATTATTGAGCGGAACATATTCTGCTGTCATGGCGGCTTGAGTCCGAATCTTTTTTCAATGGATCAGATACGGAGAATAAAGCGACCCTGCGAAGTACCTGAGAATGGTATAATCTGTGACATTCTGTGGTCCGATCCGGATGATAAGCACTTCGGTTGGGGCATGAATGAACGGGGTGTTAGCTATACATTCGGCTCGGATGTGGTTAGTACGTTTCTAGGTCGACATAATTTCACACTCATCTGTCGCGGACACCAAGTAGTCGAAGATGGCTACGAGTTCTTTGCCAAGCGTCAGCTCATCACACTCTTTTCCGCACCCAATTACTGTGGTGAGTTTGATAATGCTGGGGCCATGTTGTGTGTGGATAAGAATTTGATTTGCAGTTTTCGCATACAAAGGCCGGCATCTGCAAGGTCAGGTAGTCTTCCTATTGGCCATTTAAACGCGCCCATACCTAAAATACTGAAAACATAGCCAACTCACTTTTATAAAAAAAATTAGAGAAAAAGAAAACTATGACCTTCTGGGGGAATGACAACATTGTTAGACCTCACTTTTTAAGAAATTAAGGTTTATTGGCTTTAAGCTTAGATTAGATTTTATAGCTAGACAAATCGTATTCTTAAGCGATTCAAGGATGAAGTCGACGAGACAAGAATCGATCTATATTTATCGGTCTATTTAGACAAGTCATTATTTTTCAAGGCAAAAAAATATATATTTCTTCTTGAACGAATATGTAATTGAAATATAAGAATAAAAAGATATATCTGGGCTATAAAAGTGGTATTTACATTTGTGATAAATCGACCAAATTATTATGCGGGTTACAAAATTTTATAGGTTAATAGCTGTGGGTCAACTAAAAGCGAAATACCTTTCTTCTAAAATAATTACTCAAATGCACTTTACCAACGCCTGAAAAAGGAATAAAATGTGCACTTCGCTTTGGGAATAACATAATGGTTTTTCATTTGTTGGTGACACATTAAGGTGATTATAATAAAATTTAAAGAGCACACGAAACTAATTAAAGCCTTCGCCTATAAATGCGTTTCAAAACGTAATAAATTCATCAGAACTCTCAAGGCTCTCTGGTGTGTTGGAATTTAACCAAACGGGTGAAACATAGTCAAAGTTACTTAAACAACCCCAGACAAGAGCAGCAGCAAAAGGAAAACAACGAGTCGGGCATATCAGTGACAGGACATACAGTAAGCATATGTGACCAGGTTCGGCAACCATCGGAGGAAAGAGAAACAAGAAAAACCAACAACAGACATTAACCTAAAGTCAAAGCGCATAAATTTGCAACATGTCCAAGAAAACAGAGAACCCAAGGAAAATCCAGACAGGCCAGAGATCTTTGGTTAGAGATAAAACCAGACAGGACGAGCTGAGGGTGGACAGTCAAGACAAACATAAGCTGAAATATCCACAAAACTAATCTGCAGCTAACAGGCAAAAAAAAGGAGAAGGAACTATAAGGATTTACATATTAAGCCATTTTTAATTTACGACTAGACCGAAAAAGCTACCAGGAATACACACACACACACATACACACTCTTACGCCTGACTAAACAGCAGATAATAAACGACAGAGCAGAGCAGAGCAGAGCAGAGATAAAAGCGTTGCTTGTGCCAAAGGATAAGGCCGGGGATCTGGGACACACAGAATTCTTAACTCAAAAGCCGCACACTCTCGCTCCTGGAACGAGCGGACAGAGACCAAAACTGGGGGGTTTGAAACCAAAGACCAACCATACGCCACACTCTTAAAGGCATCACAACAATGACAGTAATAAAATAAAAGTAAATCCTTGCTTTCTTCTCGTCCTTACAGTGGTTGGCGGTAACTTGGCGGCTGTCAGACTTGACATTGACAACAGCCAGCAAACAAAAATGGAATACTTACTGATGTACTGATCTCCTATTGCTGAGATACATGACAGACTCCCTGACAGCCGGCGTAACCCATTGGCAAGATGCTTTTCATGTTTCTGCTTGCTTCAAAAGTGTAACTGAATTTTAGCTAAAAAGCTTTTCTTTTTTCTTTTTCTCGTTGGTTTTCTTTGAAGGGTTGCAATTTGACACCCCGAATTTATTAAAGTCATTGTGTGTACCGGAAAGTTGACTTGGAGAAATTGCAGCTCCAACTAACTCGACACCTGATGCAAAAGAAGACCGCCATAGAAAAGCTATCAATCAACAATGCTTAACAACAAGTAAATATTTTATAAGCCAAGTCAGAAGCATCCTGCCTATTCTGGGCGGGGAGGGGGGAGGATTTTTAGAAAAACACCCCAAGACTATAAAAAAGAAAGTTGGCACATAACGGAAGGAAATGTTGGCTTACTGATGACGCTGATGTTGTTGTTACTTCTTTTTTAAGTTTCTTTTCTCTTTTCTCTCGTTTGAATGGGTTCGGCTTTTGGGGCTCGGAAGCGTCAAAGTCTGCTGTGGTTTTGTCACTCAAATAAAACCAGCTTTGTTTGCCAACTGAAACGCATGTGTCTGTGTGGGGCCCCCAGACCCTCTTACTTGGCAATGCTGCGCCTTTCATATCGACACCATCTGGCTTGAAAGGATTTTCAGCTGATCTGACGTGAACGGAAGAGAGTCTCCATCACTCTTTGAGTAGCTTTAATTTTTCGCATTCGCTGGTCCAGTAAATTTTTTTGTGTCACTCACCTACAAAAAGAAAATTATGATGTTAATTAAAAGATTACCAAATGAAAAAGCGTTTAGCATTTTGGCAACAATTTCAACCCTTTTCAAAATGCCCAAATACCTGGGACATTTCATTAACCGCAAAAAAAAAAACTCAAACTCATCCAAAGAGCCAAAAAAAAAAGGTTGCCCAATAGAAACTCTATTAAAAATATGCCGGATGATTTATAACTTTTATTTTGGGCCAGGACAAAAAATAAAATGTGAAATTCATGCAGGTTAAAAATAACCTTTTTTCCACAGAATTAGTTGGTTAAAAAGAAACATAAAATGCCTTTATTGCCTGAAGCAAATGACTATCAAATTGTTATCAGCCATGTGCCCAATAAAGATCTAAGACCTGCATGTGATCCTGTCCAATCAAACAAGCAGCTGACGGCTTCAAAAAAAAACCATGATTAATCAATAAAAAAAGAAAACCACAACAACTGCAACAACAATTACAAAATTTGTATTGCAGTTATATCTCAATAGCGTGGCCGCAATGATAAAGCATTTTGTAGACCACAAAGAACAACAAAAAAAAAGTAGAAAAGAGCAGCCAACTAACAAAACAGAAAACCACAAAGAGGGAAAAAATAAAAACAAAAACAAACACAAACAAGTCGAATTATTTTTAATAAAACTGGAGAAAAATAGAGAAATATTTATTAGAAACTCAGTGGCACCAGTAGAAACAACAACAACAAAAAGGCCAACAAGCCAGCCAGAGAGGCAGGCACATTGTATACGAAGCCCAAGAAATACACTTTTTGAAAGTGAAATTTTAATTTTTGGAATATTTTGAGAAATCCTTAAGGCTTGTCAAGAAAGTGAAGTTTTAATTTTTGGAATTTTTAGAGAAATCCTAAGACTTGTCAAGAATATGGAAATGTGAAAAATATTTTAAGAATTCTAGGGAAAATTGGTAAATAAATAATTAGACCATACACTTTTTGAAACTGAAGTTATAAATTTTGGAATTTATCAAGAATATTGAAATGATTTTATACGAAAAATATTTCAACAATTTTAAGTGAAATCACTAAATAAATTTTTAAAATAAACTGAAGTTATATATTTTGGAATTTGTTAAAAATTTTTAAGATTTATCAAGAATCTCGAAATGATTTTATAAGAAAAATATTTCAATAATTTTAAGTGAAATCATTAAATAAATTATTAAAATAAATTGAAGTTATAAATTTTGGAATTTGTTGAAAATTTTTTATAATATTTTATATGAAAAATATTTCAATAATTTTAAGTGAAATCCCTAAAAAATTTATTAAAATAATTCCAAGTTATTTAAATACTTAAATTAATTTGAAATATTTCTGATAAAAATTTTAATAATATTTTTGGATTTTTTATCCTATGGAATATCTGAAAAATTTATTGCTTACAGTTTGCTAAAAATTATCCATGTTTTCTTAGTAATTAAATTGGCATTTTGAGCTCTCTAAAGTCTCAGTTTTTGGAGTTCGCTTTTTTCACATATTTTGATATATAGAAAGATCGAAAGGACTTTGAATAGGATTTTTACAAATTTCCAAGCTACTCTTATTTAAAAAGAGTATGCCTAGAGTAAAAAGAAAAGGATAAAAAAAAGGGGATGAATGCTAATGAAAATGAGGCCTACACCCCAAGAACGATGACATAACTCAGCCTCCGGACCTCGCTACTGCGTTTCACCGACTCTATCCAGCTTCTGTACGTGTGTGTGTGTGTGTGTTTTATGCAATTTATGAGGGTTAATAATCGAAAGGCGATTACAGAGACAAGATAAGACGGAGGTTGGACCGCTAGTCTGTCTTTAGGTCGGAATGACTAGCGCAGCCAGAGCTGCTCTTTTTTTGTTTCGGCTCGTGTGTTATCTTGAGTCAGCAAAAATAATTTTTCTTCTTTTTTATCCAGCCTGCAGCGGTGGCATGATTTGAAGAAATCAGAGAGTCTGAGGCACACTTCGTAGTTATTATTTATTGATTATTAAAATATTCCCACTTTTTTTCTCTCTCTCTCTTTATATGTGTGCTCACGTCTTTTGTTGGCAAAAATTAATAAATTACAAAAACACAATCAATCATGATTCTATTCTTTTGTATTGTCTGAGTTTGTTTTTTTTTTTTATTCTTGCTTCCATAAAAAAGAGCAAATAAATAAAACTACGCCCACGTTCATAAAGAAATTTCCTGTATACAAAAAATTATTGTCATGGTCTTCAATTCAGTTGGCTCATCATGATCTTTTAAGTCATAGAATCTTAGAGGCAGCCAAGGTTTCTAAAAGATTATAAATTTGACTACGGATTGATGGATTTTTGGAATATCTTTTTTATTTATTTTCATAGAATAAAAGATATGCAAATAAATCAATCTCATTCATGGTATTTTTTAATTGAAATTTTTAAAGATTTAAAAAAAAAAAGTATTCTCACAAACAAAAATTTTTATTTTCAAAAAGTCTTAAATAAAGTGAAAACGATACCATTTATTCATATCAGATTCACATAAAAACTAAGCGAATGAATAAAAAAAAT
The DNA here is from genome assembly GCA_037075145.1 of Scaptodrosophila latifasciaeformis. Classification (NCBI taxonomy): domain Eukaryota; kingdom Metazoa; phylum Arthropoda; class Insecta; order Diptera; family Drosophilidae; genus Scaptodrosophila; species Scaptodrosophila latifasciaeformis. The sequence goes on from JBAMCM010000158.1 coordinate 1,291,507, forward strand.
AATTTGATTATTAAACGTTAATTATATTTGAAATATTTTAAAGCAAAAAAAAAAAAAAAAACAGGCTTGAAAAGAAATTTAGCCCACTCAAAAAAATAAATCTCTATCTTTCTTTTTTTTCCAAACATATCATCCATATAATCACACTAACACTCTGACAAAGTAGGAAAATCCAATAAAAAACAACAGAAAAAAAAAACAGAAAAAGACAAAAAATAATCAAGTCAATTATGCAAATCAAAACTATCACTAATTTGTTAGTTGTCATCGCTGCGTGTTGCGCTATTAATGATTTTCCATGGTTTTTGGAGTGGGCAGAGGGGGGTGGGCGGGTGCTACAACATATATCATTGTGTATGCTTGTGTCTTATCTACTAGGCATAAATTAAGTATACGACAGGTGTACCCATCTGTGGCTCAACCGAAAAACACAACACAAAAATGTGTGATACTCGCTGTTGTGCAATAGTTTTTGTTGGATCTTTCGTCTCAACCCTCCACAACGACATCGACATAGTTTGTCGGATTTTAATGCCCCAAAGAGATGCTGGACCAACTGGACGACCCATTTAGTTGCTGGCAAGCTGGCCAAATTGTCAAACTTGATGTGCATCTTGTTAATGTATCTTTCTTTTGTTATTGTTCTTGTTTGTTCGTGTTGTTGTTGTTGTTGTTGCCTTCAAGGTGTTTGTCTTCTAGTTTGTTTTCGTTGATAAGTCACGTCGTTGCTGTCGTCTTCAAGTTTTTCCAGCTTGTTGTTTGCTTTCGGCTAATTGGAGTGGGCAGATTCAATTTGATAGTTTTCTGTATTTTTGGGGCAGACAACAAAAGTCATTAGACATTTTGGTTGTTTGCCAATTAAGCAGGACTTTAACTTATTTGAAAGTTTTATCAGCACGCAAAACGCCACAACAAACGAGACCGCCGCCACCAAAGCCACCACATGACCATAATCGCCTGAAACAAATCAACTTTCAAATACGGCAAAAAAAAAAAAAAACTCAACCAAAATTTGACCACAGACAATCGCTAAATGGTTGCAGACTTTTTGTTAATTTGCTGTTCGGCTCTGTTGTGTGTTTATATTTAAGCCTAAAAATTTGGCCATACTTAACCCAAAGAGACATAATCATTTTGTGGTTAAAAAGTTTTTTCGGCCTGGCAATTTATTTCCCAGGGAAACTAATACTTTTCACTTGTTTAAAATTGCCCAAAATTGAATATTCCTGGGGGAATGAATTCTCTGTTTAGCAGGTGTGCTTTTGGCATATGTGCTGTCTTGGGCAAAGTTGTAATGATGGCATATCATTTACAGAAATGCTTACACAAATGGGCCGGGGTTAGGCTTGGGCCAACCGAGTTGGCACATATTAATGCCAGGCAATTCACAAATTTAATTTGCAATATTAATTTTCAATAAAAATTGTCGGCAAATCGTTGTGATTTGAAGTGATCTAACGAGAAGTAAACCCAAGACACCGCACACTCTAAATGGTCTACAATTTGGCACAGCTGCGTGGCCACAATGCAATTTTCTGGTCGGCACATAACCATTTTTTTTTTTTTCTTCTTTTTTTGTCAATTGCAATAAAATAATCAAGTTGGATCGCTTGGCCGGAATAGAGTTTTATGGACTTTTTAAGCTGGCATCTGGATACGTTCCCCTCTAGCTCTCTCTCTCTCTCTCTCTCTTTCTATCTTTCTTTCTTAGCTTTGAAATTTACGACCCGCATGGGAAACACGTTGAACGACTGTGGAGCTCACAACTCGGCAACCGCCATTAACATAATAATGTGCCAACCAAGTCAGTGTGTCTGTGTGTGTGTGTGTGTATTTGCATTGCACAATAAACCCCAAAGTAAATAATCAGCTCGCACTAATCTCAAGCCAACTGCATTTAGCGAATGTCCAACCAAGTGGCAGGCAGTCATTCACTCACCCAGTCAGTCAGTAAGTCAGTCTTGGACTTGCTGGTATCTTCTGGTTTTTCAGTTTTGCGGTTAAGAAACGTTTTTCGTTGATTATTTGTTTGTCTGCCTGATCATTTGCTTGCCTGCTCATTTGGACTTGGACTTTGGTTAATAATAATTTCCGAGCTACCCATCAAAGGGAGAGAATATAAAATCCCAAGTTCTACGTGGCTAGCCTGTCAAATAAATGGGTTTTCCAAATGTTTCTATAATCATCGCTGTAATGATTTAGGGTTTCTCAATAAATACAATATAAAAACCATTTTACAATTTCCATAATCATTTCAGGGTGTAGTAAAAATACGATCATAAATCTTTTCGCAGTCCTGAGTATATACCAATATCTTTCTTATAAAATTAAATTATTTTCACCTTCCTATTTAAATAGAAAATAAAAATTTTAAACAGGAAATATTATGCGATTCTTAGGAAAAGAAAAAATCTTTTTCCTATAAAAAAGATTTAGAATTTTTATATATAGAATCCCCGATTTATTAGTAAGGCTTAAGATTTCAGAAAATTCTTAATTTTAGTCATATCCATCAGCAGGAATATTTGAGAGCCTGCATTAGGAGATCTGATTAGATCAGATCCAAAAATTCTTAGGAAGCCGCTGTTTACCTTTGTTCCCTCACACTTCCCCTGCCCCTGGCAACTCTAACGGAAGTTCGGGTAAGTGCTGAGAGTTCAGAGAGTTCAGTTCTATACTCCTGAGGGTCTGTCTTTCAATATGCTATGTTTTATTTATTTTTGCCTTGTGCAATGAGGAATACAGTTGAGGTTTCATTGTTCCCTGTTTGCTTGATGCGACACTTAGGCAAACACATCATCAACTCGAAGCAGAAACAGAAACATTAAAAGAAATACAAAGGCCCGAGTAGGTAAGACATGGACTAACCAAAAGGCCAAAATATTCAACCCACTTAACCAGGGTCCAAGAAATCCAAGGAAACAAGAGAGAGAGTGGGAGAGGGCAAGTCCAAGTGCGTAACGTGTGTGACAGTTGCTGTCATGTAAGCGCGCTCTTGACATGTTTGTCCGCCTTAACCCCGACTGCTGACACACGTTGACTTTCGCTTGAAGCCGTGAAAAGTCAGGCGTAGGTGGTATGCCGTATCTCTAAGTGGAAATCTGTTTTTTTGGGACTCAAAAATGCGTTAAAAGAAAAATGCTTGCTGCTGAAAATATTAAAAAGCAATTTAATTTTATATTTTTTTTTCCACCCCCTCTTCTGCTCTCCTCAGGCCAAGCAAAACACTTGAGTTTTATTTTAATTAACCTATGAAAATTTCAGGCAATGTGGCCACTTGACAAAAACAAAATAGAAAAAAAAAGATGAATAAAAAAAACTTCCAGCACTCGAGGTAAACATTGCTCCGGTGACTTGGGGCTTCTGTAACTCTTTCTATTTTGTAAATATTTGTTGTAAATTTCTACACAGTTTTTAGACAGCTTGACACACCAGCAGCATCTGCAGCCACGGCCGAGGGGGGGACTTGGGAAGGTGGAGAGTCGGGGCTGCCAGACAAACACACTCACTAATTACTCTCAACGCACTTGAACTAGTTTCGTTTGGCTGAAGTGTATGCCGGTATTTGTTGGTGGGTCTTTCATTTTTGCCCCCCCCCCCCCCCCTCTCTTCAGATGCAACTGAACCTTTATCTCTTCAAAGCAGAAGAAGAAGAAGAAGAAGAAAAATATGATGAAGATGCAGAAGAAGATACAGACAGAGTGGGGGCAGCAAAATGTGAGCGAGCATGACGAAGCAGAGGACCTTGTCTCAGTTACATTTAAATTGGTTGAGGTTTCTGCTTGCGTGGGTAATTTCAAGAAATGAGCTACATACTCCTCCATGGGGGCTGGTAAATGTCAGTTTATTAGATATGGGTTCATTTTTGTTTTAAACAACTTTTCAAAGACTCTCTCAAAGGTGAAATACTTGGGCAACAAAATGTGTTTTTTTTTTTTTTTTTAATGGAAAATTCATTAAATATTTGGAAAAATAAAAATAAAATTTTAATTAATATTAAAAGCTCAACTTTTATTTATATTTACAGAATTTTTCTAACCCGTAGAAAATATTTGTTTTTTTTTTTATTTTAATATTTTCTAATCAGCGAAAAAAAGATAGAAAAAAATTAATAAATTTTTGCTTCTGAATTTTAGAAAAAAATAATAATAATAAATATGTATTATTTTTCCCAAGGAAAGAAAGGAAAGGAAAAATGTTTTTGATAAAATAAAAAATATTGTTTTCTTCAACTCTTCAAGACTTTTCACTGGCCTATCAACTTTTAAGTTCATTAAACTCAACAAAAGACGCACAACAAAGAAGAAAGCAATCACAAAGCAATAACAACAACAAAATAATAACAGTACCCCCATGAATAGTACAGTATGTTTAAACATGCAAGTTCTATGAAATTGTACTGGCAAGCAGTTCCAATTTAAATAGACACACGTCCATCTGCAACAACAACAACAAGAACTTGAATAACAAAGCCGGCCACAACAACAATAAAAACATTGACAACAACGCGCGTCAATATTTGTACATGCATTGCATTTTCACGCCGCATAATTAGAGACCCAATAGCAACAACAACAACAACAACAAGAACAGCAGCAATTTCAATTGAAATGCAACACAACAAAACAAATACAAAACACACGGGCAAATAAAACCGACGACGACGCTACTGAAAAAATAAAATGTAACTCGACGAAAAAACCAAAAAAAATTGACTCTAAAATGAAATTAATTAAATGCCAAACACACCAGCCACACCGGTGGACAGCGGGCAGCAAGGGCAGAGAGAAGAAATGCAGCTCAAACAAAAAGAAGACGACGACGACGAGGAAGACGAAGGAACACGAAGTAAAACAACAAAAGCAACACTCCAGTGACAACTGTGAAAACAGTGAGGCGAATGCCGATGAAGAAAGGAAAGAAGCAGCAGAGAGGGTTGCTCGATGCCTTGCATAAATTAACAGGCAAGACCTTTGATCATTTTGGGGGGGCAGGAGAAGCGGAGTCAGAAGGGCGCGACCTTTGCCAAAATATTTCCCTCGCTTCTGTATTTGGAAATTCCCTCACACTCACCTTAATTGAATGCAGCAGCTAAGCTGAGGGAAATTCTCCTTCTTCGTCTTCTTCTTCTTTTTTTGTTGTTCGGTTTCTTATCAGCGCGACAAAAAGTTCCTTTAATGTTTATTTGAACTTTCGGACAAGCGCTCAATTTGAATTAATCCTCAATTATGTCTGGTTAAATGCATCACCGAGTGTGTGTGTGTCGTTGCAATTAAAATTAATTGAAAATGCCGCAATTCACGCTCTCACAAAGGCAAAGCCACACACACACACACATACAAACATACACATACACGCTCAGCGGGGGAGCGGCGCTTAGACCTTGCCCGGCACTTCACTAGTAATTTAACACGGACCCACTCCTTCCGCCGCTAAAGGGAGAGGGTGAGATACTTTTTCGTCACACTTATCAATTTGCGGAGGCTGGTGGAGCAGCCTTCAATTTTTTGCTTGCCATTTACAATTTGCCCGATTCTATTCGCTTCCTTTCTATTTCAAATTAGCAAACCATGCGAAAGCAAACGAGACGATTTCCAATCAATCAATGCGAAATTACAAGGCGTTTGGCACGGCGGCACACGACGAATCGCACGATGAACTTGCAGAAGAAGAAAAGAGCGCGCGACAAGTGTGAAATGTACTATGTACCGTTATGCATCAAGCAGCATCTTTTGTTTTGGCTGCTTTATTTTTCGGCAAATATTTTGTTTCAATTCAAATTGTTTCACACAAATATTTTCAGATCCTTTTGTTTTATGCACACTTAATTGGGCTGGCAAAATAATATCAACTCGCACAATTCACTTCATATTTACGTAAAATCTTGTGGGACCCAAATGTACCGCACAGACACAAAATATCCGACAGAACAACCGCACGCCACGAATTTCGTTTGAAAACTCTCCGAATTTTCTTGGCTCCGTGGCTGTAATCCAGTTTGATTGGTGATTCTGTCATGGTAGCTCTCTCGCTCTCCCGGCACTTGGGCTCTCGGCTTTTGGTTATTCCAACCCCGACAGAAAACTCTGACGGCGAACGAAGACTGTTGAAATGCCCAAGATACACTGTTAACTAGACAGAGCAAATTCTGTTAGCCGGCGCAATCCTTTGATAAATTCCTTGATTTCTCAAGAATTGTACGGATCCAGAGGCATAGATACCAGGTAGCTCAAGACGAACTCCCTGACCTGAATATTGTAATAGTTGTATGGAAGATTTCGAAGAAGCAGTTCAGATGACACCACGACAACCTGAACTAGATGGGCAATGGGAAGTCTCTCCAGCAGTCATCAATTTTTTAGATGCGGGGCTGATAGTATTTGACCGATAATTGGTCAAATTAACGATTTGCATATGAAAAAGTTTATGGTTACTGAATGAATTTCCTTGCATTTTAAGTTAATTCTATTTTAATAAAGTTAATTGTCAGTTGATTTTAAGTTTATTTTGAAATTGTAGCAACACTGCTAAATGCAGCCCTCGATCGATATGTTTGTTATCGATTGGCTCATGAAGAGCAATGTCATGGGCTGCAATCGTCTTGGGCTCCATTCTCGATATGGTGTTCAAAACCATTGATATGTTCTCTATTGAAAAATGTTTTCTAATTTTATATAATAAAATATCATCACCATTAAAAAAAAAAAACCTTAAGCATTGAACAAACAAACATTCCTGGGGCTTAAATTCCATCTAAACTGTAACAGGCATCAGGTCTTCTCTGTTAATGGCAAATACTTTTTCACAACTGTTATTAACATAATCTTATGATTTCTTTAAGTGGACTCCTCTCTTTTTTCTGTCTCTTTTGTACGTAGGCGAGAGAGCGTCTCTGTTAACTTCGTCGTCGTGAGACTTTAGCTATTTTTAGCTTTAAGAGAGCAAATAAGAGAGCCATAAACTTTATGGCAAGACTGTTGCTCTCAATTATAGCGGCTCTTATTGGAAGTCGGAACAGCTGTTTTTTGTTTATTTCAAACAAATTTGTATGCCTGCTTAAGGGTGTATGTGTGTGTATGTGTGTGTTTGTTTGATAAACACGTGTTTTTATGGCAGATACAAGAGCGAGTGTGTGTAGGTATTTCTTTGTATTGCCACAGGTAGCGGAAACAGTTTGCCTGCCAATTAATAAATAAGCAAAAGACTACTCCTTAGGATTTCGCCACGCCCAGTTGACCAGATTAAATGACACACGAAATCGCTGAAATCAAGCGCACAATCAATTTAAATTGAATTTGCCCGGGCAAAATGAAATATTTTTAGACAAAATGTCAAGAGACGCACAGCAGGCGCCAAACAGCCAAACCGAAAATATTAGAAACATTTAAGCGCATTAATAAAAAAAAAAAAAACAAACCTCAAAATCGTCTGCAAAGAAGGCGCGAGGCATGAAGCGGAGCCAGACGTGGCCAAGTGGAAGGTGGCTCCCCCACGGCGTCTGCTGCAAATCAGCAAATGTGTCACACAAAAAAAAAAAAAAAAACTGCACGGGAATTCTGCTTCATGTAGAAAAAAACGCATTAATTTGGCTCGTTATGATTATTGCCACGCCACCGAGGCCAAGCCGGCACGACATGCCGACCTGCCCCCGCGAAGGCCCAACCAACACATTGGCTCGGCCGGGGGCGGCAGTGGCAACGGGAGGTGGACCAGTTGACGGCCGTCTTACCCATATGGAAATGCCTTTTGAGTAATATGCCACAAATGTCTCTCGGGCGGACCAGCAGACACTGCACGCCAAACAGACAGACAGGCAGGCAGGGGGATGGAGGAACAGACGAATGGACGGAATTGGTCTCTTGGTTTCGGCTGCTTGTTTGGTTGGTTGGCTGCTTGTGGCCAAAGAGCTCACGATGTTAAGCGAATCGTGCACACGCCCCATGACGATGATTAATTACCTTTTCGGGCTTGCTTTGTATATTTATTCTCGTTGTTGTTGTTGTTGTAGTTGTTGTATTTGTTGTTGCTCTTGACTTTTCTTGCACATTTCACTCTGGCTTCGGGGAACTCTGATGAAGTTGTATTATTTATCATAAATGATTTTCGCACTCTTCGAGCTTTTATTCTTCTTCTTCTTCTTCTTGTTCAAGGGAACCGGAATATGGAATATAAACGAAACAATTTTATTCACAATTGAATTAAAGCATTTATGATACTTTTAGATACTTTTCTCAGCACGGGAGGAATTTAAGACTGGAAGCTTTATTATATAGTGGTTCGATCATAAATAAACCCACTAAACACTGTTCATATGTCACATATCAAATTAAATTTAATTCGAAATCGGATCTATCCGATATTTCGATCAATCTGAAAATCAGTACAATTGTTTGCCTCTGAATAGGTATACCAAATCCCAAAATTAATTCTATTTTGACCAGAAGTACCGGAGTTATCTCTAAGTTAATTTGGGATTTTACATGATATTATAGGTTGATCCGATCCTTCATACAATTGAGCAACCTTGGCTCAAAAGTAAATACAGAATTGCATAAAAATAACCTGATCGAAGTTCTCCAGTCTGTCCGTGATTTTCTTGGATTCGCTAATCATTTTTTTATTAGAGAGAAATTAGCTAGGGAGCTCCTTAAAGTTGCAAGAGGAAATAAAATCATCCATCCGTTTTCCATATATTTTCAAATATGAAAGCTGCATAAAATATGTTCATTTCATATTTATTTGATGTATTTTTTTTCTTAGTGTTTCTTGATACCTTTTTAAATTCCAAACTCATCAAGTTTGTTCCTAGAAATCCCAGGGGGGCTTTTCAACTTTCCGTCTTAGTTGAACTCTTGCCTTTTATTTTTAATGTGCCTTTTTCAAAATTGACTGCATATCGGATAAAGTGAAAAATCAACCGAAAATCGAGCAATTCTCGAACAGCATACTCCAGAGTGAGAGAGTGCAGGAAATGCCAAGAGCAGAAAAATTCAACAGAAATACGAAACCGCACAGTCAATGAACCAACGAAAACAAAACAGAACAAAAGGCATAGAAGAAAATAAATAAAAATAATACCTTCGAATGTATTTTCAACAATTTGACATCTGTTTCAACATTGCTGTGAAGGAGAGAGCTGCATGGGTGGGGGTGGGGAGGGACCGAGGAAAGGATACGCCATGTCACGTAGATTGACTTGTTCTAGTCGAGAGCAACAAAAACAAAGGCAATAAGAAAAGGCAAAGACAAAAAGAAGAAGAAGAAGATGGAACCACTCGACTGGACTTTTGACTCCTTTTTGGAAGAGGACTTCTTTTGGTATTTTGTTCCCTTTTGGGTTTGAAATTCTTGTTTTCTTTTCTCTGTGTGACAAATGCCAAGGGTTAATGAGATCTTCGCTTTATTTTTAAAAAATTTTTTTTCGCAGAATTAAAGTCAAAACGAAGTTGCCCCAAAACAAGGACCATTGAAAATGAGTTGTGTTAATTATCTCTCCACGAAAATAAAGGCAACCGAAAAGGAGAACAACACATTTTAACGCTTCATTACACAAGCCAAAGGGAATCGAGAACCAAAGGGGAAACATTTTGAGACAACGGAGAAATTTCTCAACTATTTCAGTGAGGGTGAAAGTGATATGGACAACCACATTTGTTGATATATTACTGACGAAATATCGAATTACTGAAGAAGGGATTCCAAAAATACCTCGTTCACTTCGTCATGTTCTTTTTCGTGTTTAGTTGAGGCAATTAGTACTTTTTGTTAAGAGATTAAACAATCAAAATTGTAGGACTTTGTTAATGAGATTCTGAAATCTTATTCAAACCGTTTGGAATTAAATTGGATTTTCTAAAAATAGTTGAACATTTCATAAAATCCCTGAAAAGCTTAAGAAGTTTTTCTCTAAAAATATATTTGAAATAATTCCTCTTTAATTTCAGATTCTTGGAATTCATAATTTCGCTTTTAATTCAAGACCTTTTTCATATCATTAATTTGCATCAAAGTATTTCCCATCATTAACACAATCTTACATTAATGATGGGGATTCAATCTTTGTGAGTATTTCGAAATTGGCTGTTTTTGCGCTCTAATTTGCAGCTATACGATCATTTATATTAATTGGTCGACTCGAAGAGACCCTGAGACTTTGCAGAGACATTTCATCATTACCAGATCTTCGTTTTGTAGTCAGAAACAAAATTGATTGATGGCTTTCACTTGCTGCTATGAGTCACACAGAAAACCAGAAAATCTTTAGAAGTCTTCACGACTCTTTGAAATCAATATAATCGGAATCTTAACACTGCCGGTGACTCACTATTCTTTTCATTTTTTCATTAATTTGTAAAGGAAGTCACAATTCAGAATTGAAAGGCAAAAGCCAAAAGCCACAAGCCGCAAACCTCATAAAAATGCAATTGTCTGTCAGAAAGGGAATCGTGGAAGGGGTTGACTTATGCCCGCTTTTCGTATTTGTTTAAACAATAAAAATACATTTATATATTTCAAAATTTTCTATACAATATTTACATACACACCTCTCCCTCTCTCTCTCTCTCTTTCTCGCTCTCTCTATCTCACTTCACTTTGCTGTCTGCCTGGGGCGTCTGGGCAGAGCCCATAAACCATGAAACCCTATAATGTATGTCCACTTGACACGCATTAGAAAATTTACCCTGAGCCCATTTTTTGTTTCAGCCTTTTTTACGACCAAAACTGACTGATACACATTTGAATTTTATTTTATTTTTTTGTTTAAGCCTAGACATTTGTGACGGTAATTTATCAAAAGAGTATTCTGGGTGCGGGGGGAGCAATTGGATTGACATCTGTTGGTTTAAAAAAAAAAAAAAAAACGAAATACTCTTGATATATAATAATTATCAGCGTGTAAAATGTGTAGGTCATAAACTGGGAAAGCCAGCTGACATTGAATAAATGACAATTTCGGCTTTACAGAACTGATGAAACTTTGATGCCTGATAAGAAATGTCGAAATTCGAGCATCTTGAGTCGGCAATGTTGCAAGTGTAATGAGACGCAACGTGAGCTAAATTGAGAATTATTTTGGTTGATTAGTTTCCAAAGAACAAATGCTTCGGCCTGAGTTTTCAAACTGAAAGCGAATCTAATCAAATGGAATAAGATTTAGACTTCATTGAAATAATGGGACCCATTCGATTTTATAGAATTTCGAAGAATATTTTTAGACCTTGCCAGAATTCTTACTGGATTCAGAACATACAAAGGTGATAGTGGAAAATTAGAGAAAACAAGAGGAATAATAAATTTTTTTGGGATCAAAAAATGTAGATAATTTTATTGTTCTGGGGCTCAAAAATATCTTCTTACAACCTTCAAGTCCTACGAGCAGAAATTCGGGAAAAAATATATTTTATTTTTATAGCTCTATATAAGGGGAACCCCAAAAATCTTAAAACTCTCACTTGACGGGCTTCCATAGTTGACATTATTTTCTCTTAGTACGAGTCGAGATTGGCTGACTTTCAAATGTTCCCCTGTTCCTCTGCTCCGATTTGTGAGTGTTAACTCTTTGCATTTTGGGGTATGCTTGCATGTTTAATCTCTGCTGAAACTCGATGACAGTAACGAGGAAAGCACATCATAAAAACTTTTGTGTAGAATTCCGGATGCAGGAGCAGGATGCGAGATGCGGCATAAGCCGAACAATGTCAAAATCACGTGCATGTCGCGCTTTCTTGTCGACTTGTAAATTTATTCGTCACATTTCGCTTCTCTGGTTTTATGTGTCGCTCCATTCTGATTTTTTATTTTCCTCAGACACATGAAACACCGAGAAATCATTGTAAATGGCGCCAACACAAAAAAATGCTTGCCCGAAAGGCAAATAAGAAAACATGCAGACCAGAATATTTCAACCATTCAAACAAAAAAGAAAAAAAAATAAAAGAAAAACAACAAAAAATTAACGGGTATTGGAAAGTGGGGAAGACACGTCCATGATTAAAGGATGTTTATTAAATATTCATGTAAATGTCAATTGAAGGCTACTGTTGCCAGGTCCCAAATACCCGATACCCCTGGCTCCTCATTCCGAGAACACATTGTCACGACTTTTATTTTGGGGAAATGAAAAAAAGGCGGTGTCAATGTTGGCGGCTATTTTTGTTTTTGTCATTGATATGGCTGGGAGGATGTCCCGTTTTACCCTTACTGGAGTAACCTTTTTTTTCTTTTTGAAATGTGCCGCCTACTTAAAAGAAGGAAAATAACTTTTCTCTTTTCATTCGGGAAAGTCGCGTGGCATAGTCTCTTTTTATTGCATGAGGAACAATAGATTTATTACAAACAACACATAAAGTGCATTCAAATGGAAAAGGTTCTAACATTTCGAAACATAACAAAATATATAATAAAGTATTCAGCCAAACAGAAAGCAACTCTGATGTCATTGGGGTAAGAAAAGCCTTTCGTAGGATATTGGAAAGCTAATGTAACAAAGTGACTCAACGATTTAACAAGTCATGGAGAAAATACTTTAAATTAAATGTACTATTTTACATGGCATAAGTGATCAGACGGCATCATATTTTAGTTCCCAAGATAAATTTAGTTAAAGACTACCCAATCGATACATCAGATTATAACAATAGCATTATCCGGGCTATTTCGGCTGAGAATTAAGGTTCCTTTAGTGGCTGGAAAAAGTGTTCTTTCTAGTTCCAACCGCACTTCGTATGATTATCCTCATTATTCCAGTGAACCAAGACCTAGTTAAGCTGATCTAGAGCCTGAAAAGTTTTTTCAAAAAATGATTTAAAAAAATCATTTGCTTTAATGGTTTAAAATAATTATAGTTCCAATGTTCCGTTGAAAAGTTCCCGATTTGATTCACTCATAAAATATATCGATAGTGCAACCCTGTTTCTCCTGTTTTACAACACTACTAAGCGTCAGCCTGCGAAATAAATTACCAATTGACAGTGGCAAGCCACATCAGCTGACTCATGTCAGCCGGGCATCCACTCCGAAATAAGAGTTCACGTGTGTATGTTTCCAAAAGTGTATAAATTTAATATTTGTTCGTAAAAAGAAAAAATGAGTGACGTTCCCTTTGAAAAATCCCCGAAAAGCTCCAATGACAATTATAACGCGCATCCAACGAAGAAACCTACACCCGAAGACGATGCATATACAGATTTTCGTCCCTACATTGAGAACAAGAAGGAGGAAGAGCAGCAAGATGCCTTTGACAGCCCCAAAGTGAACACATTGAATTCCACTTCGTATGACGCAGAGGAGGATATAGAAACGATGATACCAGGAAGTAGCATTGGTGTGGTCAGAAACGGCAATCACAGCTATGTGGCCACCCAGCACGGTCTGCCCATATTACCAGAGGTTCGTCAATATTTGCGACCAGCAAATGGTTTGCAGTCGCAGCCCTTCGCCTTTAAGCTCTATTTGACCACCAAAAGTAGCCTCTGTCGTTTTTTGAACTGGACCAACTGCGGACATGATCTCGTGCTCGACTATATAGGCCTTCAGGATTACCTGATCAGCAAGCATTCAATTTTCGCTAGTCGGAGTGTCCTACATTTTACCAATCAACTCATGGAAATTGGGTTCCAGCCTATTTGGCCAGAGGTGGAACACAGTATGAGCCCCAGTCTGCATTTTCAGCATCCGAACTTTGTGCGCGACAATTTAAAAGATCTTCATTCGATAATGTGCAATCAGTCGCATGAAGTGTTTGTGCCAAAGAGGGAGGTTACCGAGACTGAGATGGCCTCAGAAACCTTGATCAAGTTTGGTAATACTTCGGCAGCACACACGAAGCGCATGGAGGAGCGTGGGGATATCTGCTCGGCCTTGAATTCCTACAAGTCACCGCTGGAGCTGGCACGCTGCCGTTTCCATACTCATTTAAGCTTTCAGACCAACAAAAGACTACTAAGCGATCGCAACTACTACACGGAGCTGATGTCTCAAATGGTGCCTCGACCGGGACGCACACCCAGCTCAGCTCAACAACAGATGGCCCAAGCCAAACTAGGAGCCCAACATGTGAAGCCCGAAGATTCAGTGATGAAATTTGACAAAGGATATTGTCCTGAATATGCCGGCTACTATGGCAACATTGCGCTTAGCAAGATAAATCAATTCTTTTCGGATTTCTTGCCTCACTATGGAACTAAGACCACAGGCTATAAAGATGTTGTGACTGATGCCAGCTGTAAAGTATATACATTCCAACAAAATGTACCCATTGGGGCTAGCTACTCCGAGGACGAAGATATCCAGGACTGCGAAAATGAAATGCCTTTTGAATATGGGGAAGAGGAACAGCTGGACCAGCCACGCACCAAGGCTAGAACTCCTGTAGATGATATGGAATTGGAAAAGGCCATGCATGCGCTTTGTGATGGTGGTGAGGACTATGGGAAATCACCCAGTCAGGTGGAGGGGTCTGAATCGGATAAGTCAGACAAATCAGACAATTCAGTCAAGCCAGGTGAAGAAGGTCAAAGCAATAGCAACGGATCTCCATATACTGACGATGAGTCAGAATCCTCAACCTCTTCAGAATCAGAATCGGACTGCATTGAAGAACAGGACGAGCAGGTATTTCAAAAAAGCTCCAAGCGCAATGAAAATCAAAACTCGCCCAACATGGACGATGATCTCGATGATAGCAACGAAAGCGATGATGAGGCAGACGATGTGCACCTGGAAATTGAAGGTGAAGGAGAGCCTAGCTATGACGAAGACGACCTGAGCTATGAAGATAAGGATGATGTGACTAGTCCCGTTCCAGCGAAACGAAGTCGATATGATTTACGTAATTGTAACAAGCAATCATAATGGGTTCACTTTCTTCTTAAAATAAACAATAAATCTAACTGGTTATATGAATTATCAAAATAAAAATAATAATAATATTTTTTTTTTTTTTACTTTTTGTTTTTATTTAATCCCTTTGATCACCTCAAGTTTCTCAAGGTTTCTTTGATTCAATATCTATATCATTTGTTTCTATCTCTGTCTATTTTTACATGAATACTTGACGCTTATATAGAGTATATACGAGCCAGCATTTAATGATTTATCTCATTTAATCTGACGCCCTCGCCTCATTAAGACGCCCATCAAGCAACAATCAAAACTGTAATATTATCTGACCCAAAATATCTGGGCATGTTAAAGTTGAAATAGCACCCACGCACTCCAGCCAATCACTGGAGTGTTTACAAGTTTTATGAGCCACCAAATAACAAGCACAATAACAAGACCAACAACTACCGACCAGGCCAATTCCAGAGCCAAAGACACAAGACCAAAAAAAAAAAAAAAAAAAAACGAAAAAAAAAGAAGGGGCAGTGACGAAGTAGACGCCTTTGATACGTATTATATTGCATTTTATGTTTGTATTTGTATCTGTGGCTTAAGAGTATGTTTGGCTGTCTTTGGGAGTTGTTTGAGGCCTTTTAGGCCTGATTCCGCGCTGGCAAATTTATTTTTATAACACGCCGAGACCCGAAGCACGATTTTTATCGTCTTTAATTTGCTTTTTATTTGATATCATATTTCATGGCACGTTGCACGAAAGACGAGCAGTAAGCAAAGTCAAACCAAAGCAAACTAAAGCAGCGACGACCCTGGGGCATTCAGATGAAAACAAAAGCAGGTTTCATTTCTTGGGACAGCAGCGACGAGGAACAAGGCAGCTCCGAGAGGCATCACAGACGTCATATTGTCATAAAAATGTCACATACTTTTAATAACTTTATGACAGCTACAAAATCATAAACAAAATACTCTGACAGCCCAACATACACACACAATCAGGCTGACAGTAGAAAGCGGCATGCAAATGTTTTATATCTGAATCTTCATCAGATGTGCATCTTTTGGGAGTCATCATAATGAGATGTGTCATGCTCACTGGATTCTTAGAAATGTCCCCTGGCATCGCAAGATATTCTTCTTCTGTATTTGTATTTGTTTTTGTTGCCCCAAGTAAAGACATGGCCCTGCTCAGCTTAAGCAAATGACAAGTGTCTATTAAGTTGACCGAGAAATTGGATAGACTGCTTGGGATTTGCTTGAACGATATTCAATTACATTTTCTAGGTAGAAAAGGAACTCTATCAATACTGAAAATTAAAAGAATTTTTTAGATCAACTCACTCTAATCAAAAAGCTTACAAAAATCGTAAAAGCTTCAACAAACTTTAACAAATTTCCTATGGTGCATTTAACCCATTTCTCATATATCTGTTAATCGTCTTTCATAAAAAAATATGATACTCTTTTCCCTTTTGACCGCATACCATTTCGAGTGTATAAATTCATTTGCCATGAGCAGAGGTTTATGAAGCCACCCAATATATTAAAAACGAACAGAGCACGGCTCATATGAAGAGATTGCCTAACCCGTAGAGTTATTAAATGCCAAGTTATTTGTCGCTTAACTGGAAATTCAGATGCCGGTCTTCAGTACTTTTTGACTTTAAGACGCGGCGACTACTTTATGACTTTGAGTAGGAAATCTTTATGGGTTTGTTTGTATGACAAAAAGCTGGGAGACAAATACAAAACTGTGGGATAAATTTATTGGCAAAATATGAAGATTTTCTTCTTTTTTCTTAAAATTTTTTAAACAAAGTCGTAAACATTTTTAATGGTGCATTTGTAAATCGAAATGAACTAAATCTGTATGCGCGTAGGATGGAGTAGCCGATTTCACTTACAACTTTGTCACTATACTTGGCAAAAGGACTGTTTCTGATTTTTTTTTTTAGTTCCAATGAGTTCCGATCTAGGCCGCAAATCTTTGCCTTAAACTTGAGCAAAGAATTCAAACATTAATTTTAAATATAGCCTTTTGAGGCAATAACTTTATATAAAAGAGACAATTAAGCAAACAAGACAGGTCAATAGGCTTAAAAGTCATAGCCAAGGCTCAAAGGTGTTTTATAAAGATAAATGGCCAAGCTTTTGAGCAACAAGTTTTGTGCTTTTCATTTCAATAACAATGCCAAAGATTTGTTAAAAAAAAAGATGAAGAAAAATGTAACCGCAGTTTACAATGAAATCATTTATTATTAGTGTCAACTTTTTGTAAGAGACTTTTAACGGGTTAAGAGGTCACGCACAAGCCAATAACAAAAAAGAAAACAAATAACCAACAAAGCCAATCAATTTTAGACCACAACGTATTGGTCAGTCTGAAATATCCCAAAGCTGCCCACAAAGAAGGTAAACAGCGAAATCTTACGACTTTGGAATACTCTCAAATGGGTCTAAAAATTTATCAAATAGTTCCAAAATTATTCTTCACAGATTTATTAAATAGTTCCAAAAAGATTCTTTACACATTTCCAAAATATTTTATAGATTCAAAATGTGATCATAATTTTATTATTCTTCGGAGTCTTTGGTTCTTTTCTTTTAGGTTTTCAAATCCCAAGATTTCAAAGGGTTGTCTTGCTGTGTCTGCTTAGAGTAAAGAGCTTGTGGAAGTTCACAGAAAAACAAGCATTTAAGAAATTCGTTTTTTTTTTTCTATTTTGATGTATTACTGCAATTTGTTAGGTCGGCTGAATGGCGGCTGGTCTTCTATGGATGTTCAATGCTTTCGATACGGGAAATTACCTACATGCTGGGCGTTCAGCTCGTACAAATTAATTAAAGACATGGGGCGAAATTTATAAAAAAAATAAAAAATAACACAAAAAAACCATAAGACAAGCAAAAATACAAAATAAAAGCCACCGAAAGACAGTAGAGAAAAAAAGACCACGATTGGGTATTTGATCATTTTGACTGCTGTTTTTACGGTTCATTTATAAGGTTTCCATTATATTTATTCTTCTCTGTTTTATACCTACCTAAATGTGTACATATATGGTAGTAGGAAATCAATTTTTTTGGACCGCCCGTAGTTTGCATTATTTTTCAGTGTGGGTGCCAAAAAGTATAGATTTTAGGGTGATTTGAGATTAATCATTATTAAATGTTAATTCTTTGCAAACTGTTTTAAAGTTCAGATTCCAAAGATTTGTTTGTTTAAGTGTTTAACTTAAATGCGGTATGAATTATTTTAATCCCAAGGAAATTCATCATTTCCAGTAACCAAATACAAAGTCCTTGAAACTAAATTGCATATGCATAAAAAATTAAATAAGAGCAGAAAAAATGAGAAGAAAGAAAAGGAAACTGCATAATCAAAAATCACAGCAAGCGGTAATCAACGAACCATATATTTTCACTCCGCAGCCTCTTCGAAGTTGATGCTGCTGCATCCTCGCATTGCCCACACACAGCAGAGCTCAGAAGGCCAGACAACGGTCAAAACAAGTCAACCAAGCTGAAGGGGAGCGGCAATGTCGCGGGACAGCCCACAGAAGACGTTGGAGACTTTAATGCAAAACGATGAAAGATATTCCAGGCAAAGTTTTTTGTCTTCTTCTTCTTTTTTTATGCAGAGAACATTTGGTCAAAACCACATGCGGCGGTGGTGGACGTGGTCGTGTCGACGACTTGCAACTGGCATAGAAAGCAAGTTGTTTGCTTTTTTTTTTAAGACCCTCAGACAGTGAACTTGGCCTTCTCTAAGTTCTTGAGCATATTAATTTTTAATTGCATGCATTTTTGAGACGAAAGCTGGCTTCGCTTCGGTTTTTTTTTTTATTTTAGAGGCGCCGCCTTCCTGACCAGTCTCTTTGTTTTTCTCCCCTACAGTTTTAGCCAATTAATAATCCATCGATTTGTGACTCTGCAAAAGTTGAATTGAGTTCGTGGTTATGTGCATCATTTGCATTTGAAATGGCCACCAGGAGACCGCTGCCCATTACACTCTCCTGCCACAGTTTGGTTCTGCACTTGAGCTGAGTTGACTTGAATTAATGGAAATTGCTGAGCAGTCCCGGGAAATTTACGAACCCTCTTCATATGCATGAATTTCTGTTGTTGAGTCAGTGCGTGTGTGTGTGTATTTTGGCTATGGACTCATCTTAATTGCTGGCGAGCCAGGCGACTGACTTAGCAACTTTCGTAAATGTTTGGCAGACCAGGCCCCCTCACGACAAGACTGGCAAACCAACCCACTCGTCCTGCTCATCTACCATCTACCATCATTAGTTTTGTTTGAATGAGCCAGTCGAGCTGCATACGATATATGAAGTCATCATCAGTCAGCCAGGGGCCCACCAGCCACTAAGCCAGCTTTCCAACAATTCAGTCAGTCAGTCAGTCATTCAGTTCTATATTCAAGCTGGCAATGGCAGTGCCATCAGTTTTGGATTTGGCATTGTTTTGGCTTGTATCCTGGCCAGGGTTCATTCGTTTTGGGCTCTGATCATTCATCAATAATTTCCAGGAAACTATACTGAATTTGAGTGCGTATATTTCGGTCTATATGGAACTGCATTTGAGTCATCGAGTGAGTGATTGACATGCGTATGTAGCATTATTTTTTCTCAATTTCAATTTTTTTTTTCTTTCCTTCTCTCAGTTTTGTTTTTGGAAATCTATTCTGATTTTGGCATGTGTTTTTCAAACAATAGACGAAACCCACAGCTAGCTTAATAGGAAAAGCCCTGACAGTGCCAATAGAGTTGTGATAAATGCCAGAATTGAACTTGGTTTTCTCGTCTGCAAAGAGCCAATAGGGGGCAGTGTTCCAAAAAGCACAAGCCTGTAATAAAAGAAGAGATTCGAAATTTACTGAAATAATTGGATTCTTTCAATTTGCCAATTAAGCACATTTCAGTTCTTTAAAATCAAAAGAAATGATTCTTTGTTCAATAAATTTGAAGAATCTCTATGAATTTCTTATGAAAGTCTCCATTCTATATTCTCCATATCTCCATTATCTAAAACAAATGCTCATAAGAGTAAGTTGCTTGCTTCGAATTTAATCAAGTCTAAGAGAAATGTTTATTCCAATGGCTTTTCCCCCACCTAAGTAAAATATGAATTTTTTAGAATTATTCCAAAAAGGATATATTTAAAAATATATGGTATGAAGATGATAAAAATCTATGGAAAATGTAAATAAAGAAGAAACATATATTTTTGAGGCTTTTCAAAAGTCCGATATGAATTCCTGTCAGGTTAGACATCAAAGATTTGTCAGTGTTACTGATTAAAGGAGGGTATACATTAGGGGACTCATGGCCTTCAAATGAAAGACCGGGATCTGTTTTAAGCTAATCTAATAAATTTTAAAATTACACAGGGGGTCCAATCTAGTCGAGGGCCGAAAAATATCCCAAGCTACTGAAATGATTAGATAAAAAAAAGTAAGGTGCACAATGAGTTAACTCTGATTAGTTAATTATCAGCTTCTCCGAAAAGAGAGAATATTATTAAAGCATTTTTAAATATTTTTATTAGAAATTGAAATTGCTATTTAATTTGAAATTTTAGCCAAAATATAAATGAATCTTGTATTTTGAGTTTTTAATTTCAATATGTTCTGCTGAAAATCATAAATTGTGTTGTTTGCCTTGTGAAGTCAAGATCCTCGGACTCTAGCAAGCTCTCATCGTTGGCTAGTCACGCAACCAACGCTCCTAGCCAGCAAGATATCAAAAGTGGAAACTATTTGGCGGACAGGCAGTTGACGGGTGAGGGTAAATAATTTTCAATTAACTTGATTCACCACACCCTGGGAGGGCCCCCTGGGAGCTAGACCATGCTATTCTGGGCCTGCTGACTTGATTCTAGCCTTATGAAATGTTCAAGTTATAATTGGGACAGATTTGGACCCGAGCTAAAAGTTAATGGCCAACAGAGATGCAAATTTTGTTCACTCTTGTTCGTGTCTTTTTTCTCTGTCCGTTGGTAAACTAGTTTGAAAGCGATTTTTATGATTTGATTTGATATATGGCGAGCTGTCAGACCAAAATGGAATATGAGCGAAATGAAATTCGCAAAAAAAGAAATTACAAATTACACAAAACTCAAACTGAAACTGAGAGCCAGCTCTGCACTTGATGATTAATGTAAGTCGCGTACGATACGCACACTCTGCCCAATTCAGTCCGGGACATTTCTAAGAATTGCCAAGACACACACAAGCGCAGGATGACCAAAATCGACATTGGGCCATGTCATTGTCAGTGACCAAGCGTGCTCTCTGCTCTTCCTTTGCCTGACAGTAAATAATCTATCAATAATTGAAGCCCTGTCTTGGACCACACTTGGCGTCGTATCGGGCGACTTCAATTTTACCTCTTTACTTGCTATCTGTTCTCTGGTTTCTATCCGCTGGAGCCTGAGCCAAAAGAAACATGGTCCATCATCGTCGTCGTTTGCTATAGAAGCTTGGACGACTATGATGATGATAATGGGAAGTTCAGTGTCGCCAGCTTTTATGCTTGACTGCCTTGTGCGTTGGGCGTCCGATTCACTGCCATTCGATTATTTATGTCATTTGCTTTGACATTTATCATTCCATTTCACGATTTTGCTTTGTCAAGGCCATCAGGGAATGAAAGAAGAGCAAAGGCTGGAGAGGCTCCAACTGGCCCTTTGGCTATTTATGGCTGTGCTACTTAACATAAATTTTATTGCTTTTCTGTTGCTCATTTAGCTTTGCCCTTGCCGTTGTCTTGCATTACTCACCGTCGCACTATTACCACCTTCATCTATCCGTATTCTTTCATCTTAATACCCGTCCAGCCGGTACAGTCTGTCCAAGCCGTCCAGGCCATTGGGAAATTGATGGGCGTTCATTTATTGCGTGATTAGTTCATGTTGAACTTTTATGGTTCTTTAAAGGAGTCAACCAGCTCAATTTGTATCGGTCGCATTAGCACATTTCATTCTTTTATATTTGCTGCATTGTTCTGGTTCATTCTTAAGGAATTTGGTAATCATTTCTGCTAAAATCATAAAGCTTATAATAACAAATATCTGGTCATGAATTCAGATTCTAAATGGCTTAATTTTTGGATTCGATTCACATTTCTTTTCAGCAGAAAAATTGAATTTTTCATGTTCTTTTCGCTATGGAATTGAGAAGGAGAATTCATGTTTTCATTCTTTGTTTAAAGAGTTCTAAAAACAATTGGTACAAATACACCAAAATTTATGGAAACTTAATTTGTAGGCCTGAAAGATCAAGCAGAAACAGCTGACATTCATTGACTTGTCACGCCCAAAACCATAATTGAAAACCGCCAGAGTTAGTCTGTCGGTGATAAAACTTCAACATTTGCTTTGCCACACTTGCAACAAAAGGCCCAGTCACACCCCCTTTTTAGACAAACTCCCACATAAAGTAAGGTATTGAGAGATTAGAGAAGGAGTCAGCGTCCAAGTGAAGGGGAAGTCACCTGAATGACTGCGAGCCTGCCAATATTGAAATAACTTTTGAAGTTGCAGCTGCACGCACCCGCATCTGTTAGTCTTCGTCTGGTTGGGCCGTCTTCCCCCAGGCACACCTCCCTTGCTCTCACTCGCTTCTGCTCTGAAATGCAATTTCATTCCATTTTCATTCCATGGCACATTACAAGTTAATTAAATTATGGCCACGCCGCCGCCACACAACGACTAATAAAATTTCAATTAATGCTGCCCAAAAATACATACAACTCAACCAAATAAAATGGAAAGAACTCAGCTCGGAAGGGAATTCTACAGAGAGAGGCAGAAACGCCTGTGGAGTATAGAGAGGGTGGCAGAGTTTTTGAAATATTTTCAAAACCAAAATAGGAGGTATCGAAGGCGTTTGTGTGTGCAACGCCCATAAAAATTTAGCCTGCTTTGGCCACTCGAATCGAGGGGAGTGTGCCGGGGGACTGTGGCTCTGGAAAGGTGTGACCGCCTGGCTGGCAGGCGACTTGTACTTAAAGAGTCTAAGAAAGATGCGTTCAAATTCGAAACAAATTTGCTCCACTTTACAATCTGACAAAGGCTGGGAAGGCGTTGGCGTCAGTGGTGGTGTTGGTGGTATCGATAGAGGTGCTGGAGAGCTGGCACTGCCGGTGGCGTTGACAGCTGCGCTTGGTGGCGCATAATTTATGCAGTTGCCATTCCGACTATTTCAGTTGTTGTTTTTATTGTTGTTTCGGTTGCCTGAGTGTGACGAATTTCTACTTGCATACGCATGTCGGTCTATGTTTTTGAAGTAGCCCTACCCTGCCTGCTCCTCACTCTCAAAAACTTTGGCACAACTCTTCAGCATCTTTTAAGAAGCCATCTTCTTTCGTAGTTTCCTTGCAATTCCAGTTTTTTTTTTTTTGAGGATTCATGTCCCACGTATTGGAGTGCTTTGGTGGTTTGCTTGCTCGTAAATAAAATCGTAAATTGCCATTTTGTTTTATTGTGAGTGCTCGACAGTTTTTATTGAGCTCGTTTTGTCGGCTGTTTTTAGTGGCCAAGTTTGTGGCTCTCTCTCTTTTTTTTGCGGGGGAACTGAGCGTGGTGCTCCCGTTTTGGCCGGATGCAAAAGTTTGTGATGTCGTGGATGTCGTTGCCACGACATGTCGTTAATGAGCCGTAAAGGTGTGCAGCATTGACTTGAAAGGTGGTGAAGTTGAACCTGAAAAGGAGTAAACGACCTGGCAGATCGAATATTTTATTCCTTATGTTCTTCGAAAATTTATGGCCAATAGTTCAGTCTATTCAAAGATTGTCCACAAGGAAATTCGTAGAATATTCCAAATGCTCTGATTGGCGATGAATATCTATTGACTCTTGAATTTTATTATTACGGAAAAATACTCAGAAACTCTACTAATTACTTTTTTAATTAATTTATCAGAATTTATCGGGGTTAAGCAAAGTTTTGTATAAAGTCTTAAATATGTCATACCAAGATCACATATTGGTAAAGAAAATGAAGCCGAACGTTAAACTCGGGCGCGGCCGAGTTTGGGATACCCTGTACCAAGTAGACGGAATTAAAAAAAAAGGTGGCAACCCTAGTCGGGTGGTAACCCTGGTCGCCTGCATTCACATAAAACCTCTGGTCTTAATATTCCTTTGAATCCAAAAACACATTGTTCACAATATTGCAAGCACGCCATCTATCGGACTGCTCATTCGGCAGTTTGCCAGTTAGGCAAGGGGAATTAAAATCTTGACCCTCAAAATTTGTTTTTTGTATATCTCGAGTAAATATGGTCCAATTTTAGTCATGTTTGATATCAATCGAAAGATTTTTAGATTTCTAACAACTTTTCAGAAGCAACTAATACTTAAATCCGAAAGGTTTAGATATTATATGGCTTTGAAAAAATGAGGTGGTGGAAGGGGGGGGGGGGCGGGGGGAGAAAAAAAAATAAATTTGACCAGCGTACACACATAAGGAGTCCGAATCCCAAGTTTGGTTATCCTAGCTCTTATAGCCTCTAAGATCTAGGCGTACGCGCGGACAGACGGACAGACGGACAGACGGACGGACATGGCTATATCAATTTCTCTAGTCACCCTGATCATATTGTGGGTAACTTTGGGGGGTCTCCGACGTCTCCTTCTCTATGTTACATACATTTGCACAAAATTAGTATACCCTTGTACCTTTTTAGGTACAGGGTATAAAAATATCTAAAAATTCTAATCTCAGAGAATCAGAGAAAGTTGTTGGATTATTTTTATTCTCAGAAAATTCGACTTAATAATTTTCGACATCTGAAGTCATACTTTAGATTTTTATGAATGAAGACGATCTTTCGAAAATGTAAAAAAGTATACATATTTTAAGCTTATTCATATAATAACATATTTCTATTCAGGAACAATCTGGCATTCCATTATCAGGAATCCCAAACCGCATAAGCCTTATCCGTTGATTTTAATATATTCAGAGATCTTTAAAGTTTCCGTAAATATAATCTGATATTCTTGAATATCTGATCTAAATCTCTTTTTGAGAGTATTCAACTTTCCCAGTTTATTTATTTTTTGAATTCCTAGAAGTTCTCGTGATATTTGTATTCTCAAAGAATCTGCATTCACATTTTCAGAAATCCTAATTCAATCCAATTTATATTTTCTTTTGTCAATATTTTTATAAAGAAATTTTTTTCAAGGTCACACATGAATTTCAAAATATATTGAAATTGTTAAGGAAGAGAAAGAAAAATTATTTACGATTTTATTAGCCCGGAATGTCGAGGGTCCATAAAAACTTTTTTTGATTGATAACAGCTTAAAACTTTTTGATATCTTTATTGAATGAACTTGTTTCAATAAGTCTGATGTTTTAATTTTCATTGAGCTAATCAAAAAATACTTTGAATGTGTTTTTCATTTGAAAAGTCTTATTTTTCCGCACTTTTTAGTGTTTTAGGATTTTTTTTTTTTTTTTTTGAAATCACTTCCTTTTGTCATCGTAAAAATTTCAGTTTTATTTTTTCGAATATCATAAAAACTTTGAAAATCTGTTTTTCATTACATTCAAGTCCCCATCAGAGTCCACACAAGAAAAGCTACAACACAGATTTCATTATTTTTTCTTCTGCCCTCTCTCTCTCACTCGTAGTCTATGGTCTTATGGCTCTCATATGATTTGGCCTGCTCGGCGTAATGCATCATAAATTCACATTAACACTTTGCAGACATGTGCCTGGCCCCGGCAAGACCGCACTCCCCTCCCATTCTAAGCAGTCGCCCCCAACTCGGTAGAATGCAGTTGGCAGCGTTTATGGCGCTCGTTTTGCGTTCTAAAAGATACATTTTGTGTGCCATTTGTGTCATCTTTGGGTATGAGTATATTTTCTGTTCATTTCTGTTGTGCTTTTTTCCGGAGTATATTTATTTTTTAATTTTTTATTGCCCATTTATAAGCATTTTTAGGCATTTGTCAAAATTTTCAGGATTTACGATCGACATCATCGTCAAGGCAGAGGCCGGGGCCCCACAACTTGCCTCGGCCCATCTCGGCTCGCCACATATTGTCATCACCAAAGAATGAGAGAGGGGAAGCGGTAAGCTTTCGGAGTCTCTCGGGCTGACAGTCGCAGTCTGTGCGTCTTTGTCAAAGATTTATGTTAATTTGTTGTGATTTATTGAATGGTTTTTATTGGGTTTTAGGCGATGTTATGTCTGTCGTCGCCCAAGGCCCCCAAAGGCAAGTGGGTCTTTTAAGTGACTTCAGCAATCGCATCGTTATTGTTATAGGAGAACCACTTTTAATGTGGGCGTTGAAACAACAACCACTTTTTGGATTATATTGCCTCGTTTTTCCTTTTTGGATATACTCCTGACATTGGGTTAGTAAGCTGCATATACCAGGAAATGTGGAAAATAAACTTTGCTTAACGCTTTTGGAATAGGCGATTTGCATTAGTCGGATTATCTAAGGACCAGAAAAATATTTGCCAAAAAAATTAAGCAAGGCAAGGAGTAAGGATTTAATAAATTTATTAAATTATATTTTTCTACATTTAGCAGTCTGTTCAAGTAGAAGATTAAAGCGATGAACTCATTTAATTTTTTTATTTATTATATGATTATACAAAGGTTTGCCATTGTCTCTATCAAAGACACACCTAAATTCCTTAAAGATTTGATTTTAGTTTCCGCTCCCAAAAATATCTCTGAAATATTGATTTCGGGTCTCAATTATTTTAGTCTTTGTAGTTTTATCATAGATTACAATGGATTATTTATGTCTTTTGAGGTTTTTAAATTTTTTTCAAAGCATAACCTCACCTTAGGCCTTTAATCCAAAGCACACAAAATCAACAATTCTTTATGTAGATGTATTTGTGTTACCATGTTTGGTTAATTGAAAAAAAGGAAAAAGATTGCTAAATGCGTAACATTCACTTTTCTAGCAAATGCAAGAGGGAAGTTGTGGGACCGACAAAACTCCGGCCTGAGTACATAAATACGCAGTTGGAAACCACAAAAACGCAATTCAAGACAGCCAAACAAAACACACCAAGAGGAGTGCACAGTTGTTGATGCCTGGACAGGCTTTCAGCGGGAATGATCAATGTGCGGCTGTCATGCAAATTTAAATTTGTCCAACAAATGGCAAAAAAAACACAAAAAAAAAAAAAATACTGCTCAAAAGAAAAGGCGAGTGGACCCCGTCCGTCTGAAAGTTGCGTGTGCCTGGTGGAGAGACCAGCCGACTCTCTTGGCTTCTGCTCCACTTCAATTGCCGCAATTCCGGCCCAGGTTGGTCCACGCAGGCGCAGCGTCTGAGGCGGCAGACTAGACAAGCGGCAAGTTAATTTATGCAAAACTGCAGCCAAAACACAATGCCAATAAAGGCTCAGGCAAAGTGGCACAAAAGCCACCACAGTCACCACTACAACAACAATAACATTATTTTGAAAATTGTTTATGCGTCTGCGCTGCCAACGCTTTGGGGTTTCTTGCCGTTGTTTTTTGTTTTTTTTTGTTGTTGGTGTTGTGGTTGTTGCCGGCCAATGTTGCACGTTTAGTGTTAAACGCTTGATTAAAATTCTTGTAACTGCAACACTTTTGTGGCATGTGTGTTTCTGTTGTTGCTGTTGTAGACCGACGATGACAACAAACCGTTCCGCTCTTTTCCATTGCAACTCTGCCGGCTCAGACATCTCAGACCGGGAACTTTATGGGGCAATCGCTTGCCTTTTGTTTGCTTCTTTGCCACATGCATCAACTGCAGCTTCAAGATCGTCTTGCTTGTAGTCGTCGTCATCATCATCATTGTTGCTGTTATTGTTGTGGGTTCCTTTTTGGTGCCTGGCGGCTTTGCCATCGTCTAAAACACTTCAGCCAAACGCCTTTGCAACTGACGTAGACGCGCCTGGCATGCGTCTGAATATTTGTTGTTCCTAGTTTTTTGTTGTTGTTGTTGTTATTTCAGTTGTTGTAGTTGTTGTTATGTATTGCATGTTGCTCTTGTTTTTTAATTGAATTGATTTGCATTTTTCACGCAGGCGTTGCTCATTGGTTTTTAGTTCTTTGGTTTTCTTAGACTTGAAAAAAAAGAAGTATGAGCCAGGGAGCTAATGGTAAAGAGGGGTGAAGAGCTTAAAGCCAGAGATTTGAAGACTTAATGAACCAGGAAATGATCACTCTTGAATTAAACTGTTACTTACTTTCACAAACATAATTGATCCACTAGCAAATCTGAATAAAAAATAAAGAGAAGAAAAATTTTTGTTGAGTTTTTTCCCCTTTTTGAATGTGTCTTTCTTTGATTCCAAAAAGTTCTTCTACAGAAACTATAAACAAGCTTTAATATTTTATATACATTATATATATATAATACATTAAAAATAAATAAATAATAATAAGTGTTCCCTTTTTGCATTTGAATGATTTCAATTTATTTTTTTATTTTTGAAATTTTTTGTACTCCATTGAATGCTTTAAAAAGTCCGATAAATTTCAAGTTCTTTAATATTTTAGGGCCTATAAGAAAGACCTCAAAATAGCTGACTAAAAATAAACCAAATTGACAAATGTGAAAAATGTCAGGCTTCGTTGGTTTTTCCAGCTCAAAAGCAAAAAACAATAAGTGCAGGTAAAAAGGAAACCCCTACAAGGTTCACAAATTCCATGACAAATATTGAGATACCGAGTTCCGAGACAGATCAATGGGGGCTTATAAATGTGCAATTACAAAGCATGAAGGTAAACACAAAATGTTGAGTGGACGGGGAAATGCCATAAATACCTGACACTTTTCTATTTTACTTTTACCTTTCGATTTTTATGAGTTACCCTTTGGGTAATAAACCGTTACAAATGTGTGGAAATCGGAAGAGAGAGAAAAACCAACGAGCCATGGAAAAAAGCAGACTGGTTAATAGAAAAAAAAGTCAGATCAAAAAAGTGAAATACTTCGAGGGGAGGGGACTTGAAATTTAAGCCACTTCCTTTTTTTTCAAGATAATTGAATGAAATTTGTTGTAATTGACGTTATTTGCACGCCGTTTGGTTGACCAATGTCCATACCAATAAATGTCAGAAATTTTAATAATTACCACAAGAGTTTTTAATTATACTCATAGCACTGGGCTATTGGGCCTTTGCCAGAGCATTTAATTATTATTTATTATTATTTAGCATTTTTGAAATTGATTTATGATATTTTATCGTGCACACAAGCCAACTGACCGTAAGCCCTGTCGCAGTTTATTAATTTGTTAAGCTGATTTTTTGAATACTTCCTACCCAATTTCACTAGCCGCAACAAAAAAAAAAAATTACACTGTCTGCGGTCTCCCCCATCATATGTGGGCTGTGGCCAGTAAGTCGGGGAATTGCTTTCATGTCAACTGCCTATAACAATTACATATTAATTAATAACAATTTCTCGGAGGGTGTTAATGCGCGTTTAATCAAACTTGTAATTATAAAAATAATTTTGATTGGCCTTTTATGGTTTTCATCAATAGAAATGAGCCTGATTTTGATGCAACCAGGCTAAAAGCCTTTGTTACTTTGATTTTGGTAATGTTCACATTATATACCGTTATTTCGGAAATTCTAAAAAATGTATTGTAAATTTCAGAATTTATTTTGGAAGTATCGATTTAGGAATTTAATAATTTCCAAGTCTGTTTTTTTAGACTTAGTGAATATCTTTTATTATTTCGCTGGTTTCTTGAGAGAAAATTAAAAAACATATTTTATAAGGTGCTCTCATTATCTTGAATATTTTAACTGATTTACTCAAACCTTTGTTTGTTTCAATATTTAATAAAGCTTTATTTAAAAATATTACTTATATAAGTCTTTAAGTGACAGAAAATCTCTATGGTAATTAAGCTTCAAGAGTCCCTTATAGAACAAATAAAATGTAAGCTTTATATCAACAAATATGAACTTAAAAGTGTATTTTTTTTATTAAATTTAGAGTTCAAAAATTATAGAATTTTTTCAAGAAATTCAGATTTAGAAGATAGCCAAATACTTCACAAAAAGCTTCCAAAAGTCTAGGTTTAAATGGTAAATTCCGAACTTAAATGGGTTCGAATAATTTCTACCATTTATTAATTTATTCAAAATTTTATTATGAGAAAAACAAAACTCACTAAATTTTTAGAGTTAAAATAAATATTTACATATCTTCAAGCCCGCATTTATCTATTTAGACTTCAACCTACAAAAGCGATTTGCCTCGTAATTAAATAATATTTATTTTTTTTTTAGCCACATTGCCAAAATGCCAGAAAAAATATGTATGCCTACTTATCAGTCTGCATTAGTTGGCCGGTAAAAGTTGTTGTGCCTTGCCAAATTGACGGTTTGATTACCCTCCCATTTTTTATTTATTTTTATTTAGTTTTTTTTTTTTTTTTTTTTTTTGAATAGCGATTTCGGTTGCGTGTCAACACGGTCTGCCCATGTAGCGCATACCTGTCTGTATCTTTATGTGTTTTTGTATTTTAACATTTACTCATATGCGAAATCAGTATGCATAATTTTTAGCTACATTCAAATGATATAGTGGGCAATTGTCGTTGTTGTCGTTGTTGTATTTGTTGTAACAATCCACATGCCCACATGCAATGGCAACTTTGGTTTTTTCTTGCACGCAATTAAAATCTTCATTAGCCGCGTTTAATTTCCACTTTTGATTAAAAAAAAAAAAATGTTTTTAATGAAAAAAAAAGAAAGAAGAAGAAAAAAAAAACAAACATAAAACCACAAAAAGACTATGACGAAGGCAACGGTGGAGGCTTTGCTACTTGGGCTGTGACATGTGTCGTTGCGTATTTTGCGTTGTCGTTGCTTATCGCCATCGTTGCCAGCTCGCAAGGTGGGACAGATGTTTGCCATGGCGGGGCAAAGGCGCTGGCTGCGGCCACAATGGCGGTGACTGTGACGGTGACTGCAACAAGTGCCTGAGCTGGGTCGCTCGGCCAGTCGGGTCGCCAGGATTCGCCTCTGTAGACACATTCTGGCTGATTAGCTTTGGCTTGCTTCCTCTCTCTCTCTCTCTCACTGCTTGGGCCCCGATATCACAGCTATCAACGCGAGCCTAAGTGACAGTTGACTTGTTTATCAATTGACAGTTTCTGTTGCGGGTAAATGGCAGAAAAAAGCTTAGCTCACACAGTGCCAGAGACTCTGACTCTGACTCGCAGTCCGAGGCCGTTCACAAGGCTCACAGGGTTTTCCACTCACACTCACGCACTGGCTGGCATAAGCGCAGATTTGCGTTGTGAAAAGTAACTGTTAATAAGCTTGTTGTTTATTTTTGTGTTGTTGGCTTTGTTGTTTTTGTTGTTTCTTCTGTCTGCCGCCTGACTTGCTGCTGCCTGTGAAAATGTTGGTTTTAATTAAAAGTTGTAGCTGCTTTTGCAATTGTGCGTCCCGCGTGTCCGTCCACTCTCTCTATCTATCCTTCCCTCTCCCTCTCTCTCTCTCTCTCTCTATGTGTGTTGCAATATGTGTGCTCGATCCGTCTGCTGTCTCTCTCCACACTCGCCAGGTTTTTGTCGGCTTCATTGGAGGAATGTTTGTAGTTTTGTATTTAAATTTACTTTAATTTTAAAGCCCGATGCTGTCAAGATAGCAAGGCATGTTTAACAACTAAAACGTTGCAAAATTTGATTATTTTATTTAAATCAAAATCAATATTTTTATTTTTTCTTCATGATTATGCCCACACTAATATTATTAATGTCTGATTTTTCAAAATGCTAAGTATGATAAATGGAGCTAAGCTGTCGTTGGAAAAAAAAAATTATTGGATATTTCCACATCGACCACAGGAAGCTCGACCCACAATGCATTTGTTCTAAGCCATTCAATTTAATTAAAGTTTATTTCATACATCTTTATATAATTTATATTTATTAAGAATAGTTAACTAAACGAGCTCCAAGACAGAGCTGAACAAACTTATGTGAAGTAATTCGTAAAATGTAAGAATAAGTTTTTGGCTAAAAGTATTTGAAAATATCAAATATATAAAAAATATAAAATCATAATGCTGCCAAATAGTTGAAACTGATAAAAACAAAATTACAACCAAAATCTTTCGATATGTGAAAATAGAGATTAATTCTAATATTTATAACAATGGTTCGTCTTGGCAGAAATTTGACGGATTAATATTTTTATGGCCAAAGATATATTCAGTCTATTTTAATTAGGAGAAAGGAAAGAATAATTTAATACTTTATATCTAGATCGTATATATGATAAGTCTCAGTAATATTCAAAATTAAATTAATAAATTAAATGCTTAAAAAAGTTTATCTGAAAAAATATTTCTTTTTTTTTTTTGGCTTGGCAAAAATCAAATCAATTTCAAGTAATAAGTTTCTGAAGAGACTCTATAAATATTTTGTAGACTCTATTAAATTAAATTCATAGAGCTTTCATAATTAAGCAGTAAATCTATAAGAACTTGATAGAAACTTTGCTCGCAACCTTATGGCTTTGTTACAAGTATAAAATGCGCATTGTTGTGCTATTTTATTATTTAATCCTCACCGATTACAAGCCATTGCGGTCAGTCTGGTCACTCGAAACTTGACCGGAAAGTTTTGTAACAATTAAATGATATTTCTCACTCAAGTGTAAAACTTTCTTTCTTGGCTTCTCTCTAGTCGCTCTGGCCTGGTGGGACCAAACTTTAATTAAACTCAAGTTGAACATTATGGTGGACCAGCTGGTTGAAGTTGTTTCGGGGATTAGTTTTTGCTTCTTAAATCAGCAGCAGCTATTCATTAGTTAGAGACTTCTGAATGTGTATATTTATAACGGCAAGCTACTTGTTATTTTTTTTGTACCTTAATGAGCTCCGTCTAGGCTACTTTATATGTAAATCTCCACATATGACATGCTCCAATTTGGGCTGAACATTCATTTCCATAAATATCAATTAGGAGAGAATATCAAAAGTGACAGCAGCCAACAGAGCAAAGCGTTGGCGGCACCTTCGCCTCTCGTCCAACTCCATCCATCGGGTGGCAGCTACCGTGGTTACCTGGATTTGGTTGGTTGGCAGCAAAATCCCACACAAAAGAGTTAGCCGGCTTATATCAACTGTTTTTTTGGGAGACTATCGAGAGTCGTATAATTGGACAATTTACTACTTCTTTGAATCGTTTAACCACGACAATGGGCAATTCGTGCCATCAAATTGAAATA
This sequence comes from Scaptodrosophila latifasciaeformis, assembly GCA_037075145.1. Classification (NCBI taxonomy): domain Eukaryota; kingdom Metazoa; phylum Arthropoda; class Insecta; order Diptera; family Drosophilidae; genus Scaptodrosophila; species Scaptodrosophila latifasciaeformis. The sequence goes on from JBAMCM010000158.1 coordinate 1,324,570, forward strand.
AACAAAAAAAGTCGAAGCTACTCTGCCACACACGGGCACACGATTGTGAATGAAAAACTCCGAATTCCGGGCCCAATTTAAGTGTCGAAGCGGAACAATGTCACCACCATCTGACTATATCATTGTGCATGTGTGGGTGGCTTGAGTTTGGGGCGTGCCACAAATCACTTAGTCTGAAAACAATTGACAATGCTTCGTGGTCTTCAAAATTTTTATGGTTCGACGCATCTTTTTGTTCGATTTATAACCCATTCGATTTGATTAGCTGGGCTGGGTCAGAATTTCATTTAAAATTTTGTCAATTGACTACGCATGCCTCTCTGCTGGTTACAAGCTTTCTCTAAGTGAGTATCTGACCAAAGTTATCTGCAGGCCATATGCAGCTTAATTTTTGCCACCACCACTAAAAATTTATTCATGTTTCCACTAATTTTCTCCTCCCCGCAACTTCACTAATTACAACATAACCAGAAAGAAGAAAAAAAAAAAAACAATCTTGTCGCCTATTTTGGAATTAGTTAGCAGCAACTTGAAGCTTCAATATTTCATGCTAAGCCTATTAGAGATTATTGTGCCAGCTTACAAAGGTCTAATGACAAGTTAAGAGAGACACAGTGAACAGGGCAAAGCATAGGCGGAACTATGCTCCAGTGGAATGCCGCAGAAAATATTCGAGCTAGACTGAAGTGGGGGAGTAAAAGTCCAGGAATGTGACAAGGGACTGGGAGCTGTACAACATTTGATTTTGAAACTGGGATTTTTGAGAAACAACAAAAAGCTGAGCAGCTTAGCAACAAGTTAACGCTTCTGCAATTTACATAATCATGAATTAATCAGTGTGGGAATATTCTCTAATAACTTATACTTAATCTGAATTGATTTTAATATTTCAAACTCACACTTCTTCTGTTTCGATCCTTGCAATTTACTATGATATATCAATTTTTCCAGAGCTCAGACAACGCCCAGGTCGATAGAAGGGACAAAGTGATCGACTCCGATTATATCTTTGATTTTTACTAGAAGCGCAGAAACAGAAGAAAGAGTTAGTTGCAATTACCTAGTGTTTTTATTACTTTTATATTATTATTATATAACATATTTTATGAAGAGCTGCAGATATATAAGCATTTATGTTTTTACCTAAATTTTCTTTCAAGTTAATTAAAATTTGGCAACCATCTTTCCATATGCATTTATAAAGCTTATAAAATTTTCATACCACCCGAATCCAGAGCGTATTCCCCACAGTTTGTTAATGAAAATTTTCCGGCTACCACACACTGACATTAGCCTCGGAGGCTTAAGAGACTGAAATCAACCGTTTACACCTTTTGTGGGTAGCTCAGGGAAAAGGGGAAATGTAAACATTTCATGAATTCATTTGCGCAGTCGTGCGGAAAATTATGATTAGTCAGACTGACAGGATGCAAGGCGGACAGGTGGTTAATGGAAAAACTGGTGCAATTGAATGCTTCTCTGTCAACTGGTGTGAGTGGCAAAGTGATAGAAGGCGTGATTAGAAAGAAGTAAGCAGGAATTCAGATTTGACTTGCTAGTCATACAAACAGGATTGGCTTGAGATCTGGATTTGACTAGGAAGATGAAGTGTGTCAGGCCGAGATATGAAGAAAGAATAAATGCATGGACAGGCCATTGGTTAAATTTAGTTTAGAAGTGGCTTTAGAAAAGAGAAGAAGATGCAAGCTCTGTTGGTGGTGATTCTGATGCTTGGCACTCTTAACTTGAGTGTACTGATAGAGGCCAAGCCAAATATTATACTATCACGACCAGCAGTCTATGTGCCCAGCCAAACTAGACAAGGCAACTTTTTTGAATGGTTGATTTCGATAATACCAATTTTTCCTACTACACCAGGACCGACAACTCAAACTACAACGCAACGAACTACAATTTCCACCAGCACCACAGTGTCACCCATGACAACCCCGCCGGCCAATGCTCCCGTGGATCGAGATTGCAACCCTTGTCAATGTGGAATAGTCAATACTGTACGTAGAATTGTGGGTGGTCAAGAATCACAGGAACGTCGGTATACCTGGATGACTGAACTCTTGGTAAATCGGCGCTTCCAGTGTGGTGGTTCTTTGATCAGTGATGTCTACGTAATCACAGCTGCCCACTGCGTCTCTGGCCTTCCACCAGAACTGATTACTGTAAGACTTTTGGAGCACAATCGGGGCGAAAATGAGCCGGGAGTAATCCAACGCACCGCAATCCGAGTAAAAACTCATGAACTCTATAATCCTACTAACTACGATAATGATATTGCTCTGCTACGTCTGAATAGACCAGTCAATATGCGAACTACTCGAACCATTTGCCTGCCCGTTGAAAGTTACAGTTTTGATCAAGAGCTGGCCTTAGCGACCGGTTGGGGTGCCATACAAGAGGCAGGCATGTACTCGGCTACTCTAAGGGTAAGAGTGTATATATTCATGCTTTCTAAGCTTTAAACCCTATACTTACCTTTCAGGAAGTGGAAGTTCCTGTGCTCTCCCAATCAGAATGCCGGGAAAATTCAACTTATGGACCGGAGAAAATCACTGACAATATGCTTTGCGCTGGTCAAATGGAAGGTGGCAAGGATACCTGCCAGGGCGATAGTGGTGGTCCATTGCATGTGTTATTGGATGAACAGCCTAACCAATATCAATTGGCAGGCATCACCTCCTGGGGTCAGGGCTGTGCCCGACCCAATACACCGGGAGTATATACGCGCGTCAATCTCTACCTGAATTGGATAGCTTCTAACACGCCCGATGGCTGCTCTTGCACGGTCTTTCGAGAGGAGGATTATCAAAGCTAATTGCAGTTTAGTGTGCCACCATTGTGTAAACTTTTTACAACTACAATATTATTTATATAGATGACTGTAGTTTGGTAGTGAATCAGCTCACGTAGTTGGCTCATCTGTCAAACTTTTAGAAGCCCAAAGGCAACACCGCAGAGATGTATGCAGCAAACTTTTCGGCAAAAGCATTTTGAAATATTACCAAATTTTGCATAAACTACTTTTACTCGATTTGGACAAGTACACTCGTACACTCCAACACTCACTGCACTCTAGAATATAGAGTTGTATTACCCAAAGCACAAATAAAAAAGCAATTTGAAACTGGGTTAAAAGTTCTCTGATATTTCTACCGTTTTTGGTTACTTTAGTTGAGAAAACCTAAGAAATGCTCAAACATAGTTTAACAATACATTTTGTTGTTTTTTTTGCCATTTTTTTGTTGTTGTGTGTATTGTAACTTTACTAAAAATTCCGATGGAAATGTACGGAGGCTAGTGGGCCAAGGTAAGGAGCTCAACATTCATATAAATAAATCCCAATTTGGCTAGTTCAACTGTTGGCTGATGCAGCAGCACATAAAATATTTTATGAAATTGAGATTGCTATGCATATTCAACATTTTAGGTACAGTCCCGACCATCTAACCAAACAGCAATTTGCAAGCAAAGACACGCACACAACGCACAAACCTGCCATTTTCCAAAGGAGCAAGTTTATATTTTTTTACGCTTCTACCTTCTCCTCCTGTTGCTTAAATTGTTTGAAATATCTGAACAAGTGAGTTTTTTAAAGTTTCAGCTTACTTTACTATAGTATTTGTGGTTAGTTTGGCGATAATGCCAAACTTTTTCTCTCCATTGTTAGATTGCAACAAATTATTGTATTTACTTTTTAGAATCGTACAATTTTAATAAGTGTAAAACAAAAGTTATAGCAAAATAGTAACAGTAAATAAATACATTTGCAATGGAATAGTTCCATTAGCTAAGATTCTTTTGAAATTATTACCCGATTTTATTTGATTGGGTTCCATTTACATAGATCATAGGTTTCGGAAAACACTTTTTATTTTTTTGGGACCAATAGTGATTCGGTTTACAGTTCTCTGGGCTATCCTCAGCTTCAGCAATTAAACCTGAAAGCACCAATACTATCAAGCACATTAAAGTTTTCTTCATAGCGACACAAAACTAAATAATTCTATTATACTGTTCAACAATATCTTTTATATATTTTTTAAGATCTGCTTTATAATTATGACTAAGCCGTAAGTGAAGGTAGAGCATAGACGAGTTTAACATACCCTGTATCTAAAGGGTAGGGAAAACCATATTTTCAAGCAATTTTTCCAAAAGATGCTATATATATATTATATAGTATATATTATATATATATTATATAGTCTATATTATATATATATTATAAGTCTATAAGCCTATAATGCTAAAAAATAAATGCTTACAAAATTTTAGCTTAAGCTTCTTTTCATATGATATAATAGTTTAATCATGATGTAGCTTGAGTCTTAGATCAATTTACCTAGTCACTTTGATCATACTTTAGGTAACTTTGCCGGGATCTCCGTTGTGTCCTTCTCCATGTTATACACTTAGTAGCTTAAGACACGGGTTATATTTATTACAAATATACTTTCCATTTAGACACAGCTGATCGATTTGTTGCATATTCTTCATTAGCATTACTATGAAATAATCGGTGATGTTTAATTTCATGCTAGGGCTTGAAGCTTGTGAAACCTCAGAAATGTCATATGGTAAATAAAAAATTACATTTCCTAAAATTGAGAAATATATTTTTCAAAGTTTTTTATTCTGAACACTATCGCTTTTCTGAAAGTAGTATTCAACGCCTTCGGTTCTACGAAGATGACCCAAAAATTTAAACTGGAGTTGATAAGAACAACGGAAGCCGATCTATATTTGGAATTTAGTAGTTTGGGTAATCTATAGCTTAGCGATAAGAGCCTTATTAGCAAGAAAAACATATTATGAAGCAAGAAGCGTCGGTGGTGTAATGGTCAGCATAGTTGCCTTCCAAGCAGTTGATCCGGGTTCAATTCCCGGCCGACGCATTTTTTAAAAATTTATTTATTAATAAAATTCAATATAAATTTGCTTATTTTGTGGGTAAATATTTGCATTGAATATAAAGTATTTAGTTGCACGCAATTTTCTATATGGTAAATCTGCATTCAATTAAATTTCAATTACTAAGCTCAGCTGATCAGAGTTTATTGCTTTATATTATTTATTCATTTAGTTGACTACTATTTGCGGGCAACCGAATATCTCTTTATTTGTTTGTTTATTAAATTAAACCATAAAAGCAATTTTATGTTGTTTTCTTTTGCTATACACATGAAATAAGATGCTCATGTTAATTACTTTATTTTTTGGCATTTTGACATTCATTAAGAGAGAAGGCATAAAAAAATATAAATTCGAGATTGCTATCTGTCTTTAATCAACTAACAGATTTAGCTATTCAAATAGCGATTCTTTCAACGAGAGAGAAAACCTGGCAAATATGAATTTCAAGATTTCAACTTTTTAAAGGGTAAAGGTCAATGTTGAACTTAACAATGTTTTTCAGGCGAAACTTAATATCAGATATTTTTATTATGAACATTTTATTATAGTCTGAATGATGCTCATAAAGAAGGATAATATATGGGAAATATTGAAGAATTCAATCTTAATATAGTTTTGCCTGCTGAATTTATATTTTGAAATAAATAATATCATATTAACTTGTCTTCTGCTAGATTTCAAGGACTAACCTTCCTCTTCTTTAACTCATTGCAATTCATTTCGTATTTTGGCCTGGCTTGACTTATGCGTATTACTACAAATATCAATTAATGAATAAAACGTGCCTGAAATATTAAAGATTTTTCACGCAAGGCAACCTCTATGAATACCAAAGGCAGGAGACCTCAGACTCACACACACACGACAGAATCACTGACCTTGGTTTATTTGATGCGGTATATTCCTGCTGGCCACAATCAGAGTCTCCCTAACCTAATTGATTTGCGAATGAAATCTTATCTTATATATAAAAACGTCAGAATCTGTCTGGCTGGTAATAAGTTCAGGGATTGTGTTGTTTGGCTTTCGGAAATTGAAGTGGTTGACAGCTGAACTTGAGTTGTGTTTATTGTTATTAAAGTTGTTGCTTTTTCTTGCTGACGGTTTAGCTAAGTGGATGTAGATTTTTGGCCAGCTGGCTAGTGTAATATGCAAAACATGCTCGACTGCATTTGTAATCACTCGAGCATCATTAAGTAAATTACAAGCTGACAACATCACAGAGTACTACCGAAGTGTATCTGAAGCTATTTTGGACATCGGCTGAGTTTGCCATTTACAGTTTTTTGGGTATTTAATTTAATTAAAGAAATTCTTTTTCTTTTTTTTGTCTTTTTGGCGTCAATTTGTGAAACTGGTTATAAAATATACTGATAGCATTTGGATACCTAAAACCAATATTTGATTGGGTTCCGGGCAGTAGCCTGGGCTGGCCAGGCCACAGCAGGAAAGAGAGGGTATGGACTACCCATAAAGGAACACAAATAAAACACTGCGTTTTACGTTTTTGGCATTTCAATGCGTATAACTTTACCTCGATCCCATTTGTTGTCCCTGGCACGTTTGTTTGTTTGTTTGTTGTTTTTGTTGCTTTTGTTACTGTTTCTAGAGGCTCAACTGCTGCCACTTTTAGATGCTGCCGAATGAGTGGCTTTTGGGCCATTTGGCCACCACATATTTATAAAGTTAACCCAGCCTGAAACCTGTAAGCATTGCCGCATATTCCCGAATCTGTTTTTATTTGGACTTGTGTGTTTGTGCTGCGGCATCTTCACAGCTGAGCGATTGCGGCTCAATATTTGTCTTTCTTGGTCGGTTGGTTGGTTGGTTGGTTGGTTGGTTACTTGGTTTTTCATTTGCCACAGCAAAGAACTGCCAAAATATAAGCAACAAATTTGAAATTGTAATTTCTGGCACATTTTCAATAACTTGGCTAAAAAGATAGTCTTGCCCCTAAAACTAAGAACTTTAAATGTCATCTGAAATAGAAATGCTTTAAGTCTTTCGTCTGATATTCTGATTTAGATTTAATAAGATGACTAGACTCAAAGTATTTCAAATCAATTCCCCTTCAATCAAAAGCATTAAGCTCTCTGTGAATATGCTTATCTGCCTTTGTACTTCACAGCCCAAGATGGATGGACCACACAACAAGTTTTTAGCTGATTGCCAAGCATTCCATTGAATTCAATCTTTCAGCTTTGCTTAGCTTTCTTGTCCAATCAAAGTCTGTGCAAGCTCCTCCTTACACAGTTTTAATGTCTTTGTTAAATGGTCAGCTAAAAGCCAACAAGATTGCAGACTTTAATTAAAAAAGACTCTCTTGATGATGATCACAAAGATGATGATCAATTCCATTCAAAGCCTCTTTACTCCGGGTCCAACATACGCATATCAATTACCCAAACGATAAAGCCAAACAAACTGCCAACTGATTGCCAATGCATGCCCAACTTGGCCGAACAAGAAGGCAACAAAAAACTCGCCACTGCCGTGTCATCATTAGAAAAATCGCTAAAAGCTGGCCTTACCTAGCCCGACCAAACAGAACAGACCAGAGAACAGACCGGGCCAAGTATTCCTGGTGGACTGGCGGTGTCTTGGCTACAAGTTACGCACACACGAATTGTCAACTGGTTAATAGGCCCAACGGAAACTGGTTAAGAAAATTGCAGCCTTGATTGCATGTGACCAGCGACACGCATTAAAACGCCAAGCGTTCCCCGCCACAGCAATCGAGGTTCAATTTGGCTTAAATGGCCAACCAAATTGCTTGCCAGCTACTGCAGCGCACTATGCAAATCTCATCGCCTTGTCCCTCTTTCTCTCTGCTCCCGCCTAGACAATCTGGTGCGTGCCTGTTTGTAATAATTTTCCAATTTCATGCAATTTAATTTGCGTTGTCAGGCAGAGAACTTTTTCGCCTGTTCATTTGGGGCTTACATTTTTTGTTTTTTTTTTTGTGTTTGGCTAATTCGCAGAGCCGTTTAATTGTCGTGATTTTTGGCCATGATGTTTGGCAACTTTTGTTAATTGCATTTCGTTGTTTTGTGCGCTATAACCCAACTGTTAACAGGAATTAATATACATATATATATTCAAAGGCTAAGTCAAACGCAATTAAGGAACAATGAAGCCCCCGTGAATATGTACCAAATTTTATTTGATTTTTGCCGACTGCCTACACTTCCGGTCATAACCAAAGGTTTAAGGTCTGATAAACTTGTTCTTCATTGTATGTGTTTTTTTTTTTTTTAATAAATTTATTTTACCTTTGACCTGCTTGTTTTGATCAATTCTTCACCATTTATTTTTATATATTTAATATATAATCAAGTATCGATAGATTAAAAATATTTGAAAAAAGTCGATTGACTCAACTAAATAATTGTTATTATATAAGTAATTAGAATTTACTTGAACATTGTTATATTTTATTATTTGTAATAAAATATATTGTCTTTAGAATGAAAATTTCTAAAGTCGATTGGTAAGAAAAGTTTTGACTTTATTTTATTTTGACCTCTGGCTTATGTTGCAACTTTGGGGGACTACATAAATTGAATTGTGGGAAGAGCTTATTAAAAAAATTGTCTATTTTAGTAACCTTAAAATAAATAAGTTTTGTAAAAATTAGAAAAAAATAATAATAATAATTTATACCATTCGAACACCAAAGTAATTTTAAATTATTTATTTTCCTAGCCTAACAATATAATTTTTGTGGAGTGTCTTCCATGTCAACATGACTAGCTGTAAATTCTTCTCTCATTCAATATAAAAAAAAAGAAAAACACAAATACGAGGAACCACAAAATTCAGCAAGAATTTCAAGCTTGCCAGAACCACGAAGAGTCCAATCAAAGTGCTTGGAGGAAGGCAGAAGAAAAGGAAAACATTGACGTTCTCACCTTGATCCCAATCAACCTTTGGTGACATTGGCTTCGCCTCCTCGCCAGCTACACAGCGCAGAGCATAGCAAAAGCCTTTTCTTCTTCTTTTTCCTATTCTCTGTCTTTCTTTGGCTTTGTCAATTAATTAAGCAACACTCTGGCAGGATGTGTTGAAATGTTGTCTGGCCCCTTGGCCTTTGGTAACTGCGGATTGGCAACTAGTAAGTGGCGACTGGTAGATTTTTTTTTTCAATTTTTACTAAACGTTAAGTGGTCTGTTCATTTGTAGTGTGTCCACAACAAATTTGATTAAATTATTTATTAAAAAATTCCCAGCGTCGGTCTAATTCTATTAGCCAAATCACCGCTAGGCAATTATCTAGCTAGTGCTGCTGGTTCTGGTCTTGGTCCATTGTCGCTTGGCTTGATGCCTTCAATTTCCGCTGGCACAACTGGCATGGCGTCCATACCAGTATCCATCAATGGTGTGGGATAGTAACCACCAGAGTCACTTTTGTTTCAGTTTTTAAATTTTTATTTTTTCTCTTCTCTTCTTTTATAATTTACTGCCATGAGTTGGAGCCACTGCTGAATCGTCGTATATATTAAAAACTTTATCCCATGTGCAAAAAAAAAACAACAGGCCAACAAAAGCAACAACAAAGATGAACAGAATATATACTCATACATATTCGTATATAAATTATTTGCATTTTTTGATTTTATTTTTTTTATTTATTTTTTTTTTTTTCATTATTTGCCACTCACTTGCGGTTGCCGAAAGAATTTATGAGCGAAGAATTTTGTTGTTGCTTTTATTTACGTTTTTTAAAAGCATGAAAAAAAAGGTTTTTAAATTTTTTTTTTTAATTAAAATAGTTTATTAAAGGAGCACAGCAGGCACATTTAGATGGAAAAGAATTCGCTTTGCGAGTAACGCATAAATATAATGGAAATTAAAAAAGTTTTGAATAACTTCTAGGGATGATCTGAAAATTAAAAAATATATAATTAAATAATGGCAAATAATATAATTTTCAATTAGTCAAATCCTTGCCCAACAGTGGTATGAATTGGATAAGCTCTTTATATTTTTCAAGTCAAGAAAAAATTTCTTGGGTTAAAAAGAAATATTAAATCATTTGGACTTGGAGTTCAACTTGATCTGAATATTGTCCCTTAAATTAAGAAAAATTTTCAAAATTTTAATATAAGAAAATTCTCTAAATTTCTTCAAATTTTAATTATAGCCAAATTAAGAAATGTCAAACAATAAATTTCTCCTTCCTTTTATTTAGAAGCAACATCTTGGTTTTTAAGAATTTCTTATTTAACTTATCGATCAGATTAGACATTTATATTATTTATAAATAAATAGAGGGTTGCCACTGTTTTTGTAGTATTTAAATTCACTCTTTACATATTTATTAAATTCCATCAGTAGTATTAAATTGTGTAGACTGCAGAAATTTGCTGAAAATTTTTGCTTGGCATGTCATTCGAATTATTCAGTCGCAGAGTATTTAAAACTATTTAACTTTTTCGCCAGAGATGAGGAGCATGTGAAAATGGTAATGAGGAGTCTGCTGATGACGGAGATGATGTGATGTGTTTCTGATGATATTATTTTCCCGACGATAAACTTTTTTAATAAGTTTGCCAAAAAGTAAGCAAAAAATGCCGGCACACAGTTTAGCGGCTGTCAAACAAACATAATGAAGACTTTCTATACACCGACTTGGCACGCCTCCTGCAACACTATGACGCTGACATTTGACTGGGAAAACTTAATCTTTGATAGGCAGTTCTATGTGAGCATATGAAACGCCTGCAGCTTGTCTGGATTTTTCATTTTTATTTTAGTTTCTAACTTACGACTGGCAATGGCGGCGATGGTGTCTGCAATTTTAAACCCGTTGACCTTTCCACACTTTAAGCCACCTACGTTTGCAGCTGCAACAAAAACATGCAATACAGTGTGTAACGCCTACAAATGTAGCATACAAGGAATGAAAAAAAACCACAAAAACAAAATGCTGGAAAATGTTAGCCCATTACTCCCAAAGCAAATAAGCAATCAACATAAATCTTGTTTTATTTATTTTGCTTTTGACCATAAATTTGCTGATTTATGTTAATCAAATGAAATCTGAAATATTCGAATGTGTGAATGTTCTCGTCATGCCACAAAATTTATAATTTACCACGAAATTTAATTCAACACACTCGGAGCTGACGTATAATTATATGTTGAAATAATTTAAGTTAATTGCAGAATAAATTTAACTGAGAATCCAGTGAACCAAATTCAAAGCCAAATTAATAGACTAATAGACTTGAGTTATTCAGCCGCATGACAAGTCGAAAGAAAATCACCGACTGGACTTGCCTCTGAGTCTTGGGTGGGCAATTTCCAAGACAGAGTTGGTCTGCTAAGCGCGTCGGCTTGCAATCAAAACTGCAATGATTAATGTCAACAAAATTGACATAAAGCATGGCTAGCGGCAAAGACGGCCAAGTGTCATAGCCGGAGAGTCCTTAAAAAGCCTAGCCAACTAAAAGACCAGATTGTCTGGCTAACTGGTTGAGTTTGGCTGACAGCGGTTTGAGAAGCAATTATTGATGGATTATTTACTGTCAGCGCACTTCGAATGCGTTATGACAATGAGCTATGACCACCACAATGGCAATGACATTGCCAAGACTACGACGACGCTGCTGGTCTATCAAGTCTGGGAAATAGTTGGCAGGAGCCCACCCCTTTTTTTTCTCCTTAGCCTTACTCGTAACTCTCCATAGACTCGGGGCAGACAAGACGTGCCTTTAAGCGCCAAGTCATTGAATTCCATTGGCCATTGGTGTTTTGTGACTTGACAATTTAACGACTTCTCCTCACCCATCCCAGCTCAGGGGGAGGGCTCCTCATTTGATTTCATGCAGTTGTTGTCATTAATATTCAATAACTTGCATTGATGCATTAATTGCGCGTAATCACCTCTCATATAAATAACAACAAAAAAAAAAAGTTAAATAAAAGAGCAGCCAAACAGGAAGTCCAGCAATGTCAGCGACTCATTTGCATACCCAACTGAGAATCACATACAGGCCAAGCAGAAGGCCCAACACCTTTATACGCCTCTGCAGCGGCATTTGTGTAATTATGCGTGGAAAATACCTCGATGACTGCCCTGACGTTGCAGTAGTCCCGGCATAACTCGTCATTCTCGTCATTTCTTGTGACTCCCCAGACAGTTGCCGTTAATTATGTTGACAACCAATCGAAGACCACCAGCTTTGCGGGGGCCTGCCAATCAGTGGATGGCCAGTTAGTTCGTTCATTTCGTTTTATTTCATTCATTTTCTTGTGTGGTCAAATGGAAAATGTGAAAATTTGTGTTTGATTTTTACCGAAGTAATTTTAAATTCTATCCAAGCAAAAGGAAATTAGCTGTAAATGACAATTCGTTATTATTTATTAAGGAAATTCGATTACTGAATTAATCACCAATTATAATTGGGTAAAAAATAAAATATCCCTGACACATGCGTCGGCCGGGAATTGAACCCGGATCAACTGCTTGGAAGGCAGCAATGCTAACCATTACACCACCGACGCTTTTCGTAGTTTCCTGGTTATTTTTACATTATATAAGCCAACTTGATTGACTGAGCCCAAAAATCAAATATTTTGACAAGTTGGCCAAATATTTTCCAAAAAATTCATGGCCAACTCTGAGATACATTTTTAAGATAACTAAAGACGTACATAAAGGACAACGTTTTCTATCCCTAAGATTTCCATTATATATGAAACAATTGAACTCTAAACCTGTTACTTTAGATCCCAAGTTTCTAAAATCTGAAGATTCAAACTGCCAATACATCAATAAGGAGTGACTCAGTACTCTTTTTATAAAGGACCAAACAAAATTGAAGTAAGAAATTGCAAGAATTCTAAGAAATTAGTTAAATATATTTGCATTATTGAAAGCCAATAAATCAGGCCGAATAAAGCAATAAGAAAAAAAAGTGTAGTGCATCATTGTTTTTGGCCGGAATTGTTTACTTTAGTTATTTGTTTATGTTAAAAAATTAAAGGAAGCCACTGAAAAAAAGTGCCCCACTTAAGTCGTGTGCTCCATCAGTAGCATTTTCAGGTCACTTCGTGGCGGCTGCCTGCTTTTGGTAACAGGTAGCATACAAAAAATCGAGAGAGAAAGTAAAAGGGCTGAGAACGACAAAAACACACAAATGCAGCAAACAACAAGAACAGCTTTGGAGAGAACTTTTACTTAAAGTGGATTTTCTTTTACGCCATTTTGCACTTTTACGTTTCTTTCGTGCTCGTCGGGCGTTTTTATTTATACTTTTTACCTCACAAGCACAACTCTTTTCTGGCACCCTTTGCTAACTACCCCTTGTATCCTTTGGCCTTTGCACTTAAGCCGCTCGGAACAGAGTGGCACTCGTGGTTTCGTCCAAGCGCAAAAGTGTTTGTGTGAAGTGGCGACCTCGACGATTCAGAGGTTCGAGGCAAAGGGGAGACCAGTAGGCCCCAAGAAGAGCTGACAGAGGATTACTTTTGGATGAGCTTCCCAGTCTGGGTCAGGGCTTATCCAATTGCAGAGGCCATATTGATGCAACGTTTACTTATAAAAAATGCAGCTGCATTCAAATATTCTTACTGAAATAAATAAAACAATACTAGACAAGCCAAGCAATCGAATGACTTTGAAATGGAAAAAAACAATTTAGATCCCAAAATAAATTTGGTAAATTTTTAAAATTAAAATCATATGTGACTTCCGATTAAATGAGTCTAGATAGACGTATTTCTTCGGTTCCCTGCACTTTCCAGATCCAAATCTCTTGGTCTTGAACAATATTGCAATTTTTTCATATACAAATTCTAATCAAATATGACTAAAAAAAACCCAAATAAAGTAATGATGAATCATTCATAATATGTATGACTAAGACATAAAAAAAAGTGCAATTTACTTAATCAGGACTCGTAATTTGTCTAATTCCTTATCACATCTATTTTGCTAATAAAATAATTTATTTGATTCACAAAACAAAAACAAAAAAGTTTATAATACTTTCCTTAGGACAAAAGCTAATCAGCCCATTTTTTATTTTCCACTAGATACGCATTTTTAATTATAAAATGACAAATTTCGTAATTTATTGGATTTTACATTTTTGCATGTTTAACAAAAAATTGTATATTTGACATTTACAGAATTTATAGACCGCAAGACACGAGACGAACACATCTTGTTAATTTGCTAGACATTGGCAATATGAAATTCTGACAGATACATGTTGTATATAGAAATCGTAGACAATTGCATATACCAAATCGAAACGATCGAAAATGTCAATTTCCAGCATTTGAGAATGTGTGATGAGTTGTCAGAAACTCACACCCCCAAGCGAGGCACACACGTGGGCTGACCAAGCAAATAGTTTGTGGAAATAATGTTATGCTGATTGTTGCCACCTCAACCCACTCAACTGTCTAACCGATGTAATTCGTTAAGGCCTACAGGCAATAGATGGAAACAAATCACCCCGCAATCCACTTATCAAAAATGCTGTTTTTCTCACAATTGACTTCTATGATTTTGGCAATATTAGTTGATTGATTGATGATAGTGCCGTGTTGGCTGGTTCGACATAGTTTGGCCAAACATTACGTATACGCTTGGTATGACACAAACAGACACAGACTGTCTGCTATTCACTTCCTTTAGCGATATTTGTGGCCTGCGGTCGCTCATATCGCCCATCCATCCAAGTCCACAGCTGTCCAACTGTCCAAATGTCCCACAATCGCGTTTGTAATTGCGTTTATTGTGCGTTTGAGATTTGCAAATCACATACAGGCTGCTTGGGTCTGTAGATGTGTATGTTTCGGCTTGTTGGGCGTGTTGGTGTATTGTTGGAGGTTGTGGCGTTGGCGCCGTGTTGATTGAAAGTGGCTTAAGTAATCGACAGTTGATTGCATGATTTGATTGTTGGCTTTGTAGTTTGTGTAGTTATTGTTCGAGTTGTAGTTGCCGATGTGATTTGTTGACTGGCGAGAATTAGTTTTGGCTCGAAATTTCCTGATTGCCAACAGTCATTGAAGTAAAGTTTAGTTAAACTCACTGTTATCTGCTGATAACTGCCAGAACTGATGATTGACCAGGGCCAAGTACCTAATGGGTTTCAAAGAAACTTGCCACATTACGAGGGCTTAAATGACTCATCCTAGCGATAATCCAAAATAATGCCCACTTATAAAAAGCAGGCAAGGAGGCTGGACGACTTTTAGTTCTTGCTCGACGCAATGCTAACTAGTCAATGGTTAGTTTGGCTGCTTTTAGTCCAGCAACTGTTCGGTCCCTTAGATGCCAGGAGATCTAGGAAGTGGAAGACGAAACCGAAAATAGTGAGAGAGCATGTTAATCTGCTGCCCCTGGTGATCAATACTTGGAACTACACTAGGCCAAACCTAATGGCCTGGGGATTGCTGAACGGCACCTCCGAGGCCATGACTGCTACACGGGATGCTGTGGTGCAGGCATGTTGGGTGTGTGAGCATCAGCAATGTGGTCGTGTACTTGGTCGGGGCTCATCTCCTGATGCCAATGGCAAAATTTCACTGGATGCTGTCATTATGGATGGCGACACTTTGCGGGTGGGCGCTGTGGCTGGCCTGATGGACATAAGAAATGCGATTGGAGTGGCACGTCAAGTCCTCGAGCATACAAGGCACACCCTCTTGGTGGCTGAAGGGGCCAAAAAATTTGCCCAAGCCATGGGCTATACAGCCGAACAGCTTGCTACTACCATCACAGATGAAGAGCTGCAGCACTGGCGACGAAATCACTGCCAGCCCAACTTTTGGCAAAACGTACTACCAGCGGCGAAGTTGAGCTGTGGTCCTTATAAGCCTCACAAAATGGATTACTGGCTGCCCATGCCACATGAAGAGTACTCTATTGAGCTGGGTCATCATGATCAGTTTGCCATTGTAGCCATGGATACTGCCGGACATATACACGCAGCCAGCACCTCCAATGGGGCCCGATTTCGGATTCCCGGCAGAGTGGGTGATGCAGCGGTGCCAGGCGCAGGCATCTATGCAGACAATAAAGTAGGCGCGGCTCTTGTCAGCGGCGATGGTGATGTCACAATGCGCCTTCTGCCTGCTCTGCTGGCTGTGGAGCAACTGCGTGCCGGTGCCAACCCAATGACAGCGGCTCTTTTTGTGATTCGTCGTCTGCTCCGCTACCACACCGAGTTTAATGGCGGCCTTGTGGTAGTCGATCGCTTGGGTCAATATGCTGCCGCCTGCTCTGGACTCGAACATTTCTACTTTGTGGTCAGCAGTGGTAACAATGCCACTTTGGCTCGTGTGGAACATGTCAATTGCACTGATCGGCGAGAGTTTGTGACGGGAGGACATAAGGGAATCTTCAAACAAATACCACACAAGTTGGAAGAGCCCTCTTAATTTAAGTCAAGCAGCAGCTGCCCTTGCCCAACTTGGGTTCATAAGACTCCCCTTAAAATACTTAGGGGTTTAAAAGTTTTATAAGAAGCGCAATAATGGCAAGAAGGAAATAAGAATTCATTTCCGTTTGAAAAATGTCCACTTCCGTGTTTTGTTTTTATTTGTATTTAAAGGGGATTTTCCGTTGTTGTTTTTTGTTTACACTTATTTACATTTATCTGACACCCCCCGCCCAACACCAGGGCCCCTGCTTGACACTCTCGTTTTCATGATGTCATAGTATTTTACATTTTCATTGAGCCCCTCCATTTTTTTCTTTTTGAATTTTATTTTACCGACATGCTGCATTGGTCAGCTTTAAAGCCACCCTCAGATGGTGTACCATTGCAACATCCGCGTGAAAAAAAAACCGACAGAAATTGTATGAGGAAAAAAAAACTTCTCCCAGCGGTAAAATAAAGTTACAAATTTTATAACGATTCCAGTTTGCATTTTTTCCTTTTTGTTATCCTCAATTCATCTGCTTTGCATATTTCTTTGTTATGATTTTCATCTTCAACTCCATGCGAAACCAAAGCAGTTCCCTTTCTGGCTTTTCTTTTGTAGCTGAATTTTTCTTCTTTTTTCTCCCTTTGTGATTTTGAAATGTACTCTTCGTAAGCTTTTGTGAACCTTATACCGTTTGTCTTTTGAAAAAAAAACTGCTGAAAATTTATGCAAATAGGTGAGTACAGTTGTGTATTGGAATATTTCACACAAATATTTTCACGACCTTTGATTTAATTTCCCTTTCATTGAGCTTATCATAATGCCCACAGACAAATTAATGTGAGTTTTAAATTAAAAAAAAAATTGTCATTTCATTTTTCTATAAAAAAAAAAAAATATGTCGACCCTACTATTATTTTTTTTTTCAAGTTAATTCAATAATTATCAATGTGAATTGGCTTGATTAACCGCTGTTATTATAGAAATAAAAGGGTACCGTATCAGTTATTATATCTGAAAACTTCTTATCTAGAATCCAAACTGCTGAGTATCTATTAATTTTATAAGTTGTTAGAAAACAATAAAATATACAACTGTGTGGAACTCATAAACTTTTTGTAAACTTTAATTGGTTTGATAAGTAGCCAATCCATTTTGACCAGATGACAGTCCAAGCAAATGACTCATCTCTGAATTAAAACCATTGCAAAAAAAAAAAAAAATATATCAAAAATATTAGTTAAATGTGATTCACATAGGAATCAGTCAGTAGATAAGAATTATCATATACGGAATGAAATTTCTACGTTCATGCTTGAAGAAGCTGACCAAAGTTTCAAGAGCTCTTGATAGTCAACTTATAAATATTTACAAAACTCTCAAAATTTTAAACAATAAAGGCATGTAAAACTAATGTTCATTTTATCGGTTAGCAAATCTCAATTTTTAGCTCTCAAGTGATGGAAAATAATAATGGGAATAATCTCAAGTGTATTCAATTGAGTCCAAATTGCTTGTACTGTGAATTTATGCAAGTTTAGTTTCTATTTGTCAGTCGAACAAAGTGGTCCCAAAATAAAATGTTGCCTTTTCCAAAAATCTATACATTGGCTGTCCTGGCCCTTCTGATGCTCGTAACCGGCTTGCAGGCCAATCAAAGCGTAGATCCTTCGCAGCCACTTAAATGCTACACTTGCGAGGGTATACAATGCCAGCGGACAACCCGTTCCAATGTTACGACTACCTGCAATGATCTGCTGGATGTTTGTGTAACTGTTTTCGATGGCTGTAAGAACAACTCTTTCCAAAGAGAAAATATATCTTAAAATATCCTTTTGTATGCCAATAGATGGAGTGCGCGAGCGCGGTTGCTATTTGAAACTCTCGGTAGAGTCGCGAAACAAGTGCCAAGGATCTCATCTGGAGTGCCAAAAATGTCGTGGGGACCTATGCAATAACAAGGGCCGTATGGATGCTCGTTGCCTGAAATGCAATAGTGTAAGCAGGCTCAGAAAAGCATCATGAGACTATCTAAGTTTCTTATTTTCCAGGATACCAATTGCAATCAGGCCGCAGATAAGCTTTCTTCTGAACAATGCGATGCTCCCACCGCCACCGAATCGATGTGCTTTGTACGTCAACTTGACACAGTTAATGTCGAACGTGGTTGTGCCCTGAGTGTTAGGGAACAAAAAGATTGCCTAAACGATTCAGCATGTTCTCTTTGCCTACATGGTGACATTCTTGGCTTGGAAGCCTGCAATAGCTATGATCTAAAAGGTGCTAAGTCTGGAGCCCTCTCTAGAAGCAATGCAGCCAAAAGTCTAGCCATTCTGTTAGTCTTTGTGCTGGCTTTGAAATATCATTTTTAAATTAGATTAAGTTGTCCTTTTGACAGCCACTTGAAAATATTTCCAAAATAATACAGAAAAATGTTATCAATAATTTTAAACGAAAGTCGTTTTTTCTTTGAGTTCGATCTATTAGGACCTCTTTCGTTTATTGCACTTATCATAGAACAATTAAAGATAAGTAAAAGCACAAGAAATTTCGTTGATGTCATTTGGCTTATCTAGTCTTTCAAAGGGGCTTTTGAAATGCGTCTCATGGCTTGAAAACCATGACCGATAAATATTTGGAATCCCTAAATAAATGATCCAAACAAAAAAAAAAAAAATTATATGTGTTTATATATATATGTATATTTATCTGAAAACAAATCAGTGTTTCCGTTGATGGATGGGTAAATGCCATATTTTTATAAATTGGTTAAAAACAAATTTATACAATTGACTCATACGAAAATTATATAAGATAATTCCGGTACATTATATATATGCCAATGCATATAACTTATAGATCATTTACTTCTTCATGAGAAACTAATCTTACTATATCGGTAAACTCTATGAAGTGGTAAGCAAACTGAAACTCAAGAGCCCTTGAAAACTAGTGTCAGAGATATAAAGTATAAAATGTGTGATGAGTTCTCAATAGGTGATAGTCTAATGTTTGCCATGAAAGCCTCACCACTCAGCTACCTCAAGGTTCTAATTGTGTTCCTAGTCTCCTATTTTGTAGGATCGACACTAGGCAATACAGTTAACACTTGCTATAGTTGCTCTGGCATTAATTGTCAGCGCTCCACGTTGCAGACTGTACAGCAATGTGTGGACAAAATGGACTACTGTGTGACGATTTTTGACAACGGTAAGTACTACACAAATATTTTAGTTTTTCCTTTTCGCATTCTATATATATTTCTCTTTGTAGCCAAAGTCCTGTACAAAGGCTGCTCTCTGGAGATTCCCGTGGATCTTCGGGGACGATGTGAGTCCAATCAGTTGGTTAACTGTCACAAATGCAATACAGATCGTTGTAACAATGTGGGTTCCCGGGCTTATACTTGTCTACAATGTGATTCCGATAAGGCAAGTATAAGAAACCAACTTAAGCTTTGCTAAATAGTTAACATTTTGAAATTTTACATTCAGGATGTTCACTGTGCTGAAAATACTGATATCATAGAGCCAGAACTATGTGACGCTCCCAATGCTCTGAATTCTTACTGTTATGTGAAAGGTTCAAATACTGAAGGAAGGGTACAACGAGGCTGTGCGACTACTGTGGCCGATCAATTGAGTTGCCTTCAGGACGTCAATTGTCTACTCTGCTCTCCTGGAGATGTCAGAAACTGCAATAGTATGAGTATTAGTTTGGGCAAAAGTCGTATCACAAGGTTTTTGCGATAAGTTAAATTAAAACAATTCTATTAATTTCAAAATTAATGTTCATTTAAACAATTGTATATACGATAATTCCTAATAAAAATTATAATAAATAAAAATATTATCTTTGACTCACAAGATCTTATATATTAATTAGTTTCTCATATTTAATTTCTTTTGCAATGAATGAAAGAAAGAAAGTATTTTCTTTTTCCCCTGTTTTATTTTTGAAATATACAAAATATACTGTTTTAGTTGGGCTGCAAAACAATGATATTTATTTTAAGATTATAGTGTAAACCACTTTACTCGGCCTAAAGAATTAAAGTAAGCATTAATAATGTCAAATGGGTCAAACTATTCAAGTGTTTATTATTCCTGAACTAATAAACAAAGATCAAAATATTTGCCTAGTTTTCGAGATAAGCGAATAATAGCTTAAAGAGTCACAAGATTAATGTGCATGTTTTAGTTATCAGACAACTTGAAATTTTAAATGGTAGGTAATTCGGGTATCCAAGTGAGTTGTTTATTATCAAAATTACATATTTGAGCACTTGAAAACTAACATATAGGCAGCCAAAAGTCTTCTGAAGTGCATCAATTCAATATAAAGTCAAGACAGGTGCACTTTTCAATGGCATTTTCACAGCAAAATGCCGACCACCAAGTGCGCCATTCTGGGTGCCATTTCAGTACTGGCAGTACTCCCGTCCCTTATTGATATAGTCCTTGGCGTTCAAACTTGTCACTATTGCAGAGGCATCAATTGTGAGCGCACTAGCTTTCAGAAAACCGAAGAATGCACTAAAGAATTGGATAGCTGCGTCAGCGTGTTCCAAGGCGGAAGAATCGAGGCACAAGGATGTCTTGAGTCATTAGGTATTCTTTGTCCGATCAACAGAAACTTCAATCGGCATTGTGAAATTTGCGTTGAAAATAACTGTAATAATGTTGGCTCCACATTGACCAAATGCCTTCAATGTTCCGAGAGCGAGGTAAGCTTGAATGCATAATTAAAGACTCAAAATTTTAAAGAAAACCTTTTTTCAGAATGAACTTTGCCAAACAAAGCCGCAGGATCTGAATCCACAAATTTGTCCAATCGCCCGAAGTGGCCGAAGCTTATGCTTTACTAGTATCAATAATAATAACGTGGTAAGGGGATGTGCCACAAATTTAACTGAACAGATGGACTGCCTCAACAGCCATACTTGTCAGCTATGCGATCCTCTGGAAATACGCTCTTGTAATAGTCAGTACATCAATCCCGATTCGCCCACCACAGAAACAACGACTTCTAGCACCTCAAGTAGTTCAAGCTCTCCTACAACCACTACGTCTAGCAGTACCCAAAGCACCACCTCCTCGACTTCTCCTTCTACAAGCAGCTCTACTTCAACTCAAACAAGCACCACCTCCTCGACTTCTCCTTCTACAAGCAGCTCTACTTCAGCTCCAACCGAATCTACGACCTCGACAACTCTCCTTCCGAGTACAACCACCAGTAAGCCCAATGGTGCTCATAGATATAGTTACCAAAGTCTATTGCTTGGTATAGCCCCATTGATATTATTTTTATGCTTACAATAAATAATGGGAAATTTCAAGTTGGTTCGTTTATTGCCGCATTCCAATGACCTTGTTAGCTACTACAAGAGTGAACAAAAATTAAAACTAATCTAAAAGCCGGCTAAACGATTCTTTATAGCTCTTGTGAAATAGCGAAATTTTTTATGACATTGACAAGGCAGCTAAAGCTACATATATTCTAAAGATATATTCCACAAAACTTAAATAACTTTCCAAGAAGCCCCCGATCTTAAATGATTAGGTAATCAATGATTTAAGAATAATTGCTTCAATTAATTCATTAGAAATCAAGGCAAAGATCATCACAGATTAAGGTATGTGCAAATTAAACGAAATAAAGTACTCAATTAGTTATACCCTAATCATAGGTTGGATTAATTCTGATTACTTAATATATTGGGAAGTTTGCAGCAATAAAAAATTATCTATCCCATGATTATTGTATTACTTTATTCGGTTATTTAATATTCATTTTTATAAAGAGCTTCGTGGCTTACTCAAAACCTTTGATCATATTGTAATACGAAGAAAAATTGTATATTTTTATTTAGATCCAATAGGCAAAGATTTCAGGAAATTATAATCCACTTGTTTTCTTTTTGTTTTTGCCTACGTAATGAAATATGGTATAATTATTTGTCGAACGTTGATTTAGTTTTGCCGGCTAATCACTAATCAGATTGCTTCATAACAGCCCATAAAAAATACATATATATTAGAAATATTTATGGAGTTAGCCAGTTTTTTAATCGCCCACAATGTTATTGCCCAGTCGTCTTATCAACATAGCTAAATAAACGAAACCTAAACGTACATGGAAACCTAAAACAATGGAAGTAAACGTGTTGCCATTTTTTGGACCTTTGTGATTAAATTCAATCGGTTTATCAAGAATGGTGTTTCATTTTTATGTTAATTCCTTATATACAATATTTCACTGGCCTTTTGATACTGGTTATAAATAAAACACATTTTTGTCTTTATCGGACTAGTACTACGGAATTGCCATTTAGAAGAGCAATAACTTTTCGTAAACTGCTATAGAAATGCGATAATAATCATATACTGGTCGTACTAGCAAATCTATAAAAGGCGTTGGTTAAGTGGCCAGTCAATTAGTTGCCCGAAAATTTTGATTGACTAAAACGCGTCGGGTGAGATATTAACGAAATGCTGTCCTCTAAATGGTCAGCAGCAGGAGCAGCTTTGTTACTCCTGATACTAAGTGCAAATAATGATATCGGTATGTGCTAAGTGAATTGCAAGGAATAATCTATAAAATATCTCTGATCAAAATCAAGAACAAATGGAATAAGATTATATAACAAATAACCAAAAAGAAAAACTGTGACTTCCGTTTGAATTTAATGATGAATTTTAAAAATCTTAAAAATATCGTGTAATATAACATTCACGTCCAAAAATCTACAAAATCATCCGGAAATATAATCTATTTAAAATATAAATACCAAAGTGACGAGCTTTTGACAAAAGCAGTGGCTTCTCAAGCTTTGGCTAGATAAAGTCCATGACAAAGCTTTACTATCGCAATCGAATGGTTTAAAATGCACACACTTTTATAAACTGAATTAATAAAACAATATTGCATTTTATGGGAATACGAAAAGATATCACCCTAATTGGAAAGCGCCTAACACAAAATGATATAAATATATTTTGTGTACTTAACTGATTCATAAAAATTAATAAATGTTTATGGCAAAGTGATAAAAATGATTACATACGAAAGATTAATAATGATAATATTTAATAATTAATAATGACTCAACCGATTTTTTTTAATATGATTTGTATCTTTGAATAAAGTAGCTCAAAAAATATAGGGAAAGGTTTGGAATTAATAGGATTGGATTATTACCACACATTACCACCAGATAGCTGAATTATACAGTTAGTTACCCATATTGCTTCCCTCATATTTTAAAAAGTTTTTCAAAGTGCATTTGAAATTAAATATTTTTGATTTAATTTATATTAAATTAAAATATTAAACTAAATTATATCATATATCATTAAGATAGAAATACTTAACAAGCATAATTCTTAACTTATCAGGTGGGGTCTTTCTACGAAATCGTTTATACCTGATTATGTAATTTAAAGCTCAAAAATAAAATTATATGACACTATTAGCTCTTTGAAATTTATAATACTACCCCAAGTCTATTGCCATTAGTTCTTTTTGTATTTCGTGTGCAGAATACCTAGTGACTTCAATGACCAATAAATAATTGTTCAAATCGCTGATAGTGATAAGAATGCTTTCTTTAATTTATAATGTTAACGAAATGAATTTGCTATTGCGCTTACGCACCTTTGAATTGATATAATACAAAATAATAAAAAAAATCCCTTTTTGTTCAAAGCAATCAAAGCAGAAGACTGTGGAGTCTACAAGTGCATATCAAAACTATATATTTGCGAATTGCTTTGTTCAAAAATCCACTTTCATAGTAGTATCGTTCTGACTCATTATTTAATTAAAAGCTATAAACAATTTTTCTTTTTCGTTTTTCATATCAATGGGACCCTTGAATAAAAATAAAATAAATTTAATTTATTAAAATTTACTCCTCTAAAGATATAATAACGCAAAATACATGTTTTGATTTTCCTGACAGCATCGGCTTCTACATATACACATAGCTGGCACAATGGACCCATCAATTGCTACACATGCTCTAGTCTAGAAGAGTGCTCTAGTAGTTCCGGAGTACTTCGAAAATGTTTGGAAAACGATTCCCAAGGTTGTATTGCTGTATTCAATGAAAACGGGGATGTAAGCCAACGTGGCTGCAGTGATAATCTCGAACCAGTGTGCGCCGAGGGAGACTGCTATGAGTGCCGCTCTCATGGCTGCAATACTATTAAAAGCAAAAGCGCATTGGTTGAATGCTTAACCTGCGATGCAATGTATGATGACAAGTGTGTCTTCGATATTGAATTAATAACAGAAACTCGCCAGTGTAATGGTAAATGTGTAACTGCCTTGTATCCACGCACCGATGACGCTGGCTCGCCATTAGAATTGATACGCAGTTGCTTGGATGATTTGGAATATGATGATCGTGTGGCATGCGAAGAAGGTGCTCTAGAGAATTGTGTGGCTTGTGAAACGGGCAAATGCAACACCGTGGAACTTGGAGTTCGTTCCACTTGTAATTTTTGCACGGGCGGCAATTGCGCACTGCCCCAACCACAGACCTGCCGGGCTGTGAGCGAAGACGAGAAATGCTTTATTGAAGTAGATGAACTGGGTGAAATTTTAGAGATGGGCTGCCTAAGTCAGATCAACATTACGGATGCAAACACCTTGTTGGGAGACAAGCGCCTTTGGATTTGCTCTGGAGAGAGTTGCAATACGGTGTCGGCTCTTCCAAGTGAAACAGATTGCATGCTTTGTAACTCCATAACTCAACCGGACTGTGCGACGCAACCTCAGTTCATTGAAACACAGACCCCATGCTCAAATACTGTAAATACTGATTGCTATGTAAGAATTCTGGATAATGGTCACACCGAACGTGGTTGCCTAGCCGCTTTGGAGTCTGCGGATTTTTTGGACTGCTTGAACGGCGTGAATAGCACCAAATGCACCTCCTGTAACGGAGAGTCTTGCAATGGAGAGGTACGTTAGACAAATACTTTCATTAGGAATATCGAGTCAATACAAAGTCACTTTTAGGTTCATCCCGCGGATCGTCTAAGCTGTCATACTTGCTACAGTTCTGAAATCGCCAGCAGCACCTGCGAATCAAGCCCAGCTTATCCTTCAGTATGTTTGTTAAGCACTGCCAACCAGACATGTGTAACCACAATTGATGAGAATGGCGTTACTCATCGTGGCTGTAGCGCATCCCTGAGCTGTGAGTCCAATGATCCACAGCTGTGCCAGATTTGCGAAGGTTCCAATTGCAATACCGACAACTTGAAGCGTCGTGCCGATGGTATGCCCGGGAGCTGGCAGTCTGTGCCTATTAGCTGCCGCATATGCAACAGTGTAGATGAGTGTGCCAAGGATGAGACAAGAGCTGTATGCCTTTCTGATTCAGAGTACTGTATGACAGTCTTTAACAATAATGGAGAGGTTCAAGCACGGGGATGCAGTAATGAAATAGAGGCTTCCTTTAGTTCTTACTGTGATGAAAATCTTGGCAAATGCTACAACTGTAATTCTAATGATTGCAACTCAGCTGCATCTCTCAGCGAATACCAAGAATGCGTGTACTGTGATTCAGAAAACGATCCCGATTGCAGTTTGAATCCAACAGATGTAACAGGTCGTCGGCAATGCCAGGGAGCCTGTATGTCAGCTCTGCTCAAAGTTGCCAACGATAGTAGTGTTTACAAAGTAGTCAGGGGCTGTCTAAACGATAAAGAAGTAGACGATCAGGCTAACTGTCTGGATGGCAATGATAATGAATGCATTGCCTGTACCGGAAACGCATGCAACACAGACCAAGTACCCGCAGAGCGCTTATCTTGCTACAAATGCGCTGAAGATTGCGAAAATGGTATAATATCCGTCTGCGAACAGTATAGTCCCACAGACAAATGTTACATACTTTTCGATAGCGCTTCCGATGTAAAAGACATGGGTTGTATGTCCGATTTGGACTCATCTTTTATTGAAAACAACATTCACCTGCTCTACACTTGTGATACAGGAAGCAATTGTAACGGTTTTGAAAACATGCCACAGCCTAATGTGTGCGTCAGTTGCAGTTCGCTGACTGATGTAAACTGTGCCATTGATCCTTCCCAAGTCAATGACATTGACGATTGCGTATCATTACCTCAAACTGGATGCAGCACTCGTGTTCTGACTGGTAAGTATGAAAGTTTGAGATCTTCATTTCATATTAATAGCTTTATTCGATAGATGGATCCACACAGCGTGGTTGCATTAGTGCTTTAACTGCAGCCCAACAAAGGTCATGTTTGCTTGGTGATGAATCTTGTGTAACTTGTGTAGGAGCTCAGTGCAACTCGCAAGTCTTTCCTGCAGATCGACGTAGTTGCCATCGCTGCAACTCATTAACCGATTCTACTTGTCAGTCGGCTCCTGCTGCATCCAGCATTTGTCCACGCCACGTTAGTGATCAAGGTTGTTCCGTCAAGTATGTAAATGGAGAGATTTACCGCGGCTGTGAATCAGATTTTTCATGCGATGACACAGACAAACAACGCTGTCGTATATGCAACTCTGGTGATAATTGCAATACTGTAGACCTCATTAGTGCAGCTGTTGGCTATCCCGGCAAGTGGCAGGATCCACCCATTAACTGCTATCGTTGTGAGGGCTCCGAGTGCGCTGAAGGTCTCGGTGTTCTACGAAAATGTACTAATAATGACCAACAAAATTGTATCACCGTTTTCAATGAAAGTGGCATAGTGGTCCAACGTGGTTGCTCTGACGAAATTTACACGGGAGAGTATCAACAATATTGTGATGATTCTCCCTTGAATTGCAAGGCTTGCAAGTCCTCAGGCTGTAACAATGCCCAAGAGCTGGACAGTTACGTTGATTGCCTTTTCTGTGACAGCGCCGAGCAGCGCGAATGCGTTACCAATGCGGCTAGCATTAATCGCCAGATTTCATGCCAGGGCAGTTGTATTGTCGGTCTCTACGAACGAAGCAAGGAGGAGAATCCAGCATTAGAGCTCAGCCGTGGTTGCCTGGACGATTTGGAATACGACGATCGCATTGCTTGTGCCAATGGCGAACTTCCTTACTGTCAAACTTGCACGGGCTCTGAGTGCTCTGAAATACAAATACCTGAAGATCGCTTGAGTTGCAATTATTGTGCAGATTCTGATTGCAGTACAGTTGTTGCAGAAGTTTGTACAGCCTATCGCGAAAACGATCAATGCTATATACACGTAGGCGATCTACGCATTGAGAGTATGGGATGTGCCAGTGACTTGGATCAATCGTTTTTGTCAACCAACCGACGCGACATTCAGTTATGTAGTGGTGAATTGTGCAATGACAAGGAATCTCTTAATACAATAGGAGTCTCTTGTTCAATTTGTGACTCTAGCAATAATACCAATTGCATATCTGGCCCTAACTCAGCAGCGGTGTGTCAACATTACCTCTATCCACAATGCTATACGCACCTCACAGAAGGTAAGTTTCAATCAAACAGAGGAAAAGGCAATTAATTAAAATCTACAAAAATAAACGATGTGATTATTTCATTTTTAATTCTTATATATTTGCACCCTAGATGGCGCTGTTCAACGTGGATGTATAATGGACCTTGATGATGATCTCTTCGATTATTGCTTGAGTGCCGATGGCGAAAACTGTGAAGTGTGCGATACGAATAATTGTAATAATGAGATCTACCCCAAAGACTGGCACAGTTGTATTCAATGTGATTCCATTAGCGATGCCAGCTGTGAACAAAATCCTTCGTCATTTGCCGCATACTGCCCCTCGTATGCTGCAGGTGACAAATGTGTCACTCGCATTACCAAACAACGCACACGCCGTGGCTGTGAGTCTGTGTTAACTTGCGATTCAAATGACTTGTCCACCTGTCGAATTTGTGAAGAGAATAACTGTAACCTGATTAACCTTCTGGGCAATTATGTGGGAGAGCCAGGTAATTGGCAGGACCTTCCCCTTACATGCCTTGTATGCTCAGATGTCGCAAGCTGTGCTGCCGGTGCAGCTTCCAAGCAAGTTTGCGACGGCAACAACAAACAGGTATGCTCAACTGTGTTTAATTCGGACAACCAAGTAGTGGCACGTGGCTGCAGCGATAGCATTGAGGCTGAGTATCTAACCTATTGTGAGGACAACTCCAATAAATGCTACAAGTGCAAGTCCGACGAGTGCAATGATGCAACTAGCCTCGACGACTACGTAGAATGCTACTTCTGTGATTCAAACGAAGATCCCAGCTGTTCTTATACCACTCCCACCAAAGAAAACACTCGCACTCGCCAATGTCAAGGCCAGTGTATGACAGGGTTATATCCTCGTAGTTCCGCGGCGGATTCTGCTCTATTACCCACACGTAGTTGCCTGGACGACTTAAATGCCGATGAGCGTGAGTTATGTGCCAATGGAAATCATGACAACTGTACAGCTTGCTCTGGGTCACTTTGCAATTCCGCTGAAATTATTGAAAATCAAAATAAGTGCTATCGTTGCTCAGATGAGTATTGTGAGGATATAGAGTCCGAACCGTGCGTGGCCTATCGTCCAAATGATCAATGCTACACAATATTTACTGATGGTGACATCATTGCCTTGGGTTGTGCCAGCGACTTTGAAACCACTGTCCTGGCAGAAATAGTTGCACAGAAAAAGGCGATTCTCTGCTCGGGAGAGAACTGCAACAATCCTGACAATCTTTCTGACAGCAGGACCTGCACTGTCTGTGATTCGGGCAGCGACAGTCGTTGTGCAACAAATCCGAATACTCTTTCCTCTACAACTACTTGCTCTGCCCTGCCATACACTCAATGCGTCACACGTATCGATGGCTTAGGCACTACTGTGCGAGGATGCCTTTCATCTCTAAGTAGCGAAGCATTCTACAATTGTCTTACTGGAGAGGATGAGCTTTGTCAGGTCTGTGAATATGACAATTGCAATGGGTTGACAGTATTCCCCGAAGATCGACTAAAGTGCCACCAGTGCGACTCGACCACAGATCCTCTTTGTGCCTCCTCGCCGGCCAGCAGCTCCATTTGTCTCACCTATGCAAAGGACGACGTTTGTGTGTCAACTCTCAGAAACGGTGTAACCTACCGAGGCTGTGGAACCTCGCTGATCTGCGATAATTCCACTGACACCCGCTCCTGTCGCTCCTGTGACAGTAGTGGCTGTAATACCATTAACTTAGAGCAACTAAATGCGGACGGTTCTCCAGGCTCTTGGCAATCCGTACCCATCAAGTGCCTTGTATGCAACAGCGAAGAAGAGTGTGCGAATGGAGGTGGAACCCCAGAGACTTGCTCAGGCAATCCATACCAGAACTGCATTAGTGTGTTTGACCAAACTAGCCATGCGGTTATCCAGCGTGGCTGCAGTGATGCTGTCCTCGTTGACTCAATGGTACGTAAACTCAGGACCACAAAAAAAAAATAATAATAATTTCAAGAATTCTATGTTTATTCCATTCAACAGATGGATTACTGCTTCGATGACCCAAAACAATGCCCGCGCTGCAACTCCAATTCATGCAATTCTATTTCTAGCCTTGATAATTTGGTTGATTGCTTAGCATGCGACTCTAGTGAGGACCCCGAGTGCGTTCAAAATGTCAACGGCGTGACGAAGACTCGCCAGTGTCATGAAAAGTGTATAACTGCTCTTCTTCCACTCTTTGGCGAAGAAAACGAATCTTATGCTACTGTCCGAAGTTGCTATGACGACATGGAAGAAGAAGATCGCGAAGCATGTTCTGAAGGTACTAGCACCAAGGGCATTGCCTGCAAAACCTGCACAGGTGACAAATGTAACACAGATGAATTAGTGACCGATCGACACAGTTGCCTAATCTGTAGGGGCGAAGAATGCCAGAATGCGCAGTCTGCCCTTTGTCCCAATTACCGAAATCAGGATCAATGCTATATTGAATTTGATGAGAAACAATCGATTGTGGGCCTGGGCTGCCTTAGCCAATACAGCTTGGTGGAGGTGAATGATTTGCAACTTAAAAAGAATCTACTAATTTGCAATGGCGAAAACTGCAATACGATTGAATCCATTTCGGACGTGAAAACATGCACTCTCTGCAGCTCAAGAACAGATTCCACATGTGCCACAGCTCCAGAGGGCGTAACTAGTGAAACGACTTGTGGATTATATGGCTTCCCCGAGTGTTACACTCGAATCTTAGACGACGGCCATACCGATCGCGGCTGTCTGTCAAGTCTTGAAGATAACGAGTTTTTGGAATGTTATGATGGCACTGCTTCGTCTTGTACATCTTGTCTAGGTGATAATTGTAACCAGGAAACATATCCCGCTAATCGTGCTTCATGTCACATCTGTAGCTCCCAGACCAGCACCACTTGCGAGTCTAATCCAGATAGCTTGTCGATATGTCCTCTGTATGCTGAGGGTGATACCTGTGTGACCAGCTATCTCAACGGCGTGACCCGTCGTGGTTGCTCTTCCTCTATATCCTGTGATGAAAACGCAAAATCATGTGTTAAATGTGAAGGCGATGGCTGCAACACGATAGATCTGACTTCCCTTGAGGACGACAACCACGGCAAATGGCAAGATTTGCCACTCCGATGTCTTACATGCGATGGAGATAATTGCTCAACCCCCACCGTGGCCACATGTGAAGACGATAACGAACAGGACTGTATAACCGTATTCAATGAGGTGGGTGAAGTGGAGAGCCGTGGCTGTGCTAATGCAGTGAACAACAACTACGGCACTTATTGTGCTCTCAATTCCGGAAAGTGCCCCAACTGTAAATCAAATGAGTGTAATACAGTCGAGTCGCTGGATCAGTTGCAAAAGTGCATCTATTGCGACTCTTACAAAGACCAGAGTTGTCATTGGGACCCAGAGAGCGAAACTCATAAGACTCGTCTGTGCCATGGTGGTTGCATGTCAGCCTTGTACGGCGATGAAAGCATTGGTCAAGAACTTATCCGTACCTGTTTAAATGATAAGGAACCTGAAGATCAAGACACTTGCGAGGCAGGCAAAGATTCTAGCTGTGTGGCCTGTTCGGGCACTGACAATTGCAATGTGG
This sequence comes from Scaptodrosophila latifasciaeformis, assembly GCA_037075145.1. Taxonomy (NCBI): domain Eukaryota; kingdom Metazoa; phylum Arthropoda; class Insecta; order Diptera; family Drosophilidae; genus Scaptodrosophila; species Scaptodrosophila latifasciaeformis. The sequence continues at coordinate 1,355,969 of JBAMCM010000158.1, forward strand.
ATCAAGTACCTGCAAATCGTCTTAGCTGCTACACATGCGAGGGTGACGACTGTGAAGATCCTACTCCCAAAACATGTGCCATCTATAAGGATAATGATAGTTGCTTCATTTGGATGGATGAGCAAAATAGTGTTCAGCAATTGGGCTGTCTCAGCTCTTTCCGAAACCAAGAACTGGAAAACATTATTAAGACAAAGCGCGTGTCAGTTTGCGATGGTGACAACTGCAATATTCCAAGCTTACAGGCTGCGAAGAAGTGTGCAGTTTGCAACTCCAACGACGATCCCACATGCGTAACAAATCCTCTGGCTATCACAGAATACGATGTCTGCAGCCAGCAGCCTTACACAAGCTGTGCCACTCGAATTCAAAGTGGTAGGTTCAGGCAATTGAATTGACTTTGAAGTATTAAGAATTCACCTTAAATCCTTTCTTTAGATGGTTCCATATGGCGCGGATGTCTCTATGACTTGGAGCAAACAGAATTTGCCGCCTGCGTTCTGGGCACTGATGAGAACTGCTCTGTTTGTGACAGTGATGGCTGCAATCGTGAGGTTAGTTGCTGTGATAAACAATTCCGAAAACAATTCTAAAATTACTTTTTCTACAGGTTTTCCCAGAAAATCGCTTACAGTGTTATACATGCAGCTCTGAGGACGACGGGGCATGTGAGAGCTTCCCCAGCTACTCACAAGTGTGTCTATATGATTCAGACACTTGCAAGACCTCGCTTTTAAATAACATCACCACTCGAGGTTGTAGTTCCACCATTGATTGCGACTCTGACACAGATTACACCAACTGCCGCTCCTGCAACAGCGCCCAGTGTAATTCCATTGATCTGGCAAATCGTGTGGATGATGGACAACACGGTCTGTGGCAGACTTTGCCACTCTCCTGCCATGTCTGTGAGGGTGATCATTGCAAAGCATCCCTGGGTCCAGCTGAAACCTGCGCACGCAACCCAGAACAAGACTGTAAGACTGTATTTGAAGCCGATGGTGAATCCGTGCGACGCCGCGGTTGCTCCGATGACGTAGATGACTACGAGGACGCATATTGTCGCAAGAATCCTCAGCTCTGCATCGTATGCAAGTCCAACGAATGTAATACGGCCTTTAACTTAAGTGAGCTGGTCCAGTGTGCCTATTGCGACTCTAGGACAGACGAAAACTGTGTTCGCAATCCCACTAGCTCCAGCATTGGCACACGCACTTGCCAAGGACAGTGTCTTGTGGCTCTGGATTCCAATGGCAATCTAATACGGTCTTGCTTAGACGATAAAGAGGAATATGATCGCAGTGACTGCCAGCTCAACGGCGCTGGCGCCGACTGTGCACGCTGCACGGGCTCCAGCTGCAACTTTTTCAACTATCCAGAAGATCGTCAAAGCTGCCACGTTTGCAATGATGAAAAGTGCTTGACCAGCTCTTCGGAGGCTTGTTTCCTGTATAGTTCAGATGATCAATGCTTTGCAAAATACAATAGCAGCGGCGCTGTGGAGCTTATGGGCTGCACAAGTAGTCAGAACAGCTCTGTTCTGGAAGAGTGGCGTGCCAGTCGCCAGGTCTTTGAGTGCTCTGAAAATAACTGCAATGATTTGAATCGCTTGCCCAGTTCCGCTGAATGTATTTCTTGTGACTCCAGCAAGAATTTACCGTGCGCTCAGGATCCCACAGCAGTCACAGCCACAGAGACTTGCGCCGCTCCTGTTTTCAGTTGTCTGACCCATTTATCCGAAGGTAAGTAATCAATGGATCTCATAAATTTACGATTGATTAAAAATTTAAATTTATTTGTATCATTCAACAGATGGACACACTATCCGAGGATGCTTAAACAGCCTAAGCGAAGCTGAGGGTACAGCTTGTGTCGCAGATGGAACATGCGCCTCCTGCGACGGAGACAAGTGCAATTCAGCCATCTTCCCTACTAATCGACGAAAATGCCACATTTGCAACGATGTTGCTAACAAGGATTGTGCGAATGCGCCCAGTTACGAGCAAATCTGTCCGGTCTATGCGGCTGACGACAAATGTGTGACGAAATACGAAGACAATTTCCTGCAACGAGGCTGTCTCAGCGAACTCACCTGCGATTCAAATAATTCCAAGCAATGTAATATCTGTGACACTGATAATTGTAATACAATCGATCTGACCAGTGCCGCAGTTAAAATAACTAGCTTTGGCCTAAGCTTAACCGTCTTAGTGGTCTTAATCGTAAACAAAATGAACATATTTGCTCTGTAGACGATTAAAATTATAATAATATGTTATCTAATGTCCATAGCTCGCCATTATAGTTAAGTAGATCTAGAGTCTATAGTATACATCATGTGTACATAAATAAAAACGAAACAAATTTTATTTAATCATTTTGCAGTTTTTCTATTTTATTTGATAATCCTATGAAAATCTCATTTGAAAAACTGAAATGAAATTATAAATTATAATGAGCATTGTGAATTTTCGGATCTGAAAACTGATCGGATCAAGATAAAAAATAAACTTGCCCTTTCCCATATCCTAAAGATTCTATACACAAAATTTCATAGCTCTATTTTTTATTGATTTCGAGATACTTGCGTTAATACAGACGGACAGACAGACGGACATAGCCAGATTGATTTCTCAAGTCACCCTAGTATCTCCGACGTCTCCTTCTGGGTGTTCCATTCATGCACAGCTTTCCAGTATACCCTTCCCCTTCGGGTGCAGGGTATCAAAATATATGTGTTAAATTTTTGTTAATTGGATTTTCAATTTTTCTGTAAACTATACAAGTACTCCAAGAAATGTTTTTACGGGCAGTGACCCGGCAACCAAAATAAATGGATGGTGCTTTTACGTCATCGGAGCGGTGTGGTTAATGAAGAACAATAAATGAAAGCAAAAAGAAAAGGCACGAGAAAACTCTTTACACTCCTCTGCAAATACAAAGAGTTATTGGTCGCTGAAAATGTATTTTAACAATTGAAATTATTCCAATAAGACAACAAAAAAAACAAATATTTTTGCACTCACACAAAAACGGCCGCTTCATGGTAAAGCAATTAAACGTATGAATGAAAAAATACATATATGAAACACAAAGGGCAGGTGGGAGTCCGATTTCTGGTATGCAATAAAATATTCATATCAGCTCCAACGATGCTCGGGAGTTTCTTTATTAAACTATAGTTTATGGTCAATTTTATTTTTCTTGTTTTCTCATTCTGAAGATTCTAGTTAATTGGACTATACGCGGTATGCCAAATTAAATAGTTTTATTTTATTTCCTTTTTAATAAACTCGTATCTCAAAAAAAGAAGGAAACAAAAATTCAAGTATATCAATATAAATTTAATGTCCCGAGCAGAGGCTTTGTCCGATGTTCTTGTCTTGTTTATGGTCTAATAAATTGTTTGGTATTTTATAGAGTTTATCGAAATCTGCAGAAAATCTGACCGTCAAGACAAATGTAACTTTTTTGTTAGTTATTTTGTAATTTGCTATAAAGCATAAATCTTAACTATATGGCTTATCGGCGGCCATTAAATGACCAGCAGCCACAGCAATTAAAAGCAAATCAAATAACAATGCGACAAGTTTATTTTGCCAGTGGCAGCATCTAATGTCTTCTGAAAATCTGTCAACTAATCTTGATGTTGGCTTAGAGACCATTTAAACAAGAAAAACAGTCATCCAGATTATACGACCGAAAGAAAACTTTTTCGCAGCTCATATGAGAGTGAATGCGTGGTGGATGGTAAGTTTCTTCTACACTTACGGTTATTTTGTAGACTAAGACTCCCAGTTTGAATTAAAAAAGTTATCTCTGTACTTTCCTTATTTAAATCACATATACTTAATTTATTTTAAGATTGCAAAATATGAAAACACACATATGCATATTACGTAGACATTCGCTTAGTGTTCACCTTCCTCAAGCCTGGCTTCTTTGAAGGTTTCAACACGTAGAAGGAACACATAAGAGTCTGGTCTACTGACATCATGGCTCCTGCATTGTCAAACTCGCCACAATAGTTTGGGGCGGAGAAAATGGTAATCAATTGACGTTTAGCAAAAAATTCATATCCATCTTCAACCACTTGATGAGCGCGACAAATCAAATCAAACTTGTGACGGTGCAAAAATTTGCCCACTATATCCGCTCCGAAAGTCACACTCACGCCACGATCATTTTCACCCCATCCCATAATATTCGAGTTGGGATCCGACCACAGTAGGTCACAGAGTAGTCCTCTATCGGGCACATCGGTGGGTCGGGGCAGGTGCAAGATCTGCGACATGCTTTGTAAATCAGGACTTAGGCCACCATGGCAACAGAAGATTTTTTCATCAATGATCGCTGTAACTGGCATACAGCTATAGCAGTCGACAAAGGTGCGCCAAAGCTTGATGGTGTAGCGCCGCTTGCATTCATCGTAAAACCCGTAGACGCGATTGATGCTAGCGCTCTCGTGATTGCCGCGCAACATGAAAAAATTCTCAGGAAACTTTATTTTGTAGGCTAGAAGGAGGCAAATAGTCTCGATCGACTGCTTGCCGCGGTCTACATAGTCGCCAAGAAAGAGATAATTGGAAGCAGGCGGATAGCCCCCGTAATCGAAGAGACGTAGCAGATCCGCATATTGACCGTGTATATCGCCACAGATTTTAACGGGTGCAGATAGTTCAAGCAACATGGGCTGTGTGAGAAATATTTCACGCGATCGTAGGCATAGTGAGCGTATATCTGACTCGGTGAGTGAAAGGGATTTTACACGGCGCGCATCGAGAATTTGTAAAATAATTTGATCAATATTAATTGCATCGCTCACGCTCGATGCACGCCCGGACATCTCTGCCCCTATTCAACATACACTTAATTTTGTCCAATTGGTTATTATGCAAAAGTATTTGAAAGTCAACTAAAATTTGCTGCTTCTTGAAAAGAAATTGTACTCCTAGATTGCCACCAGGATTCTTAAATTCAATTTATGAAATGGTCACGCTGTAACATTTTATACAATTTAATTAAATAGAATCCACCAATAAAATATTATCTATATTTTTCTATATTATAATTTTGAATTTTTGATGCCTACTCAGGGTCTAGCAAGCTCAATACTGAAAGCCATTTTTTGATATAACTGCTAAAAACGAGTCAGGTTTCTAAATCATTAATGCAATGCATTTGAAGGTATATTGAGCATACAATTTAGTTTGGCTTGCTGTCTACCATGTAAACAATGTCCAAATGATGAGAGAAAAGCCTTAACAATTATTAAAACAATTTTGACCTTGTAGCAGGTGAAGCAATACGATTTCAGTTTATTTATATAGTACACTTTTGGTTAGTTGGTTTCTTCAAACTTTTCTTTAACTTTTTTTAGGTCAGGAGTGGACTTACGCTTTGGATGAAGTACTGGATGCAAAATATCAAAGGTGATCATCAAATTTTTATCAACCCCCATCGAAGCACCCGCATTGTCGTACAGCCCACAGTAGTTCGGAGCAGAAAAGACAGTAACCAGCTGTCTCTTGGCAAAGAATTCATAGCCATCCTCGACTACCTGATGTGCACGACAAACCAAGTCGAAATCATATTTAACTAAAAATTTCTCAATAACATCCCGGCCATAAAGATAGCTCACACCGCGGTCACTCGGACTCCAACCGAACCCAAAAAGATCCGGATCGGACCACAGCAGATCACAGAGTAAGCCATTATCTGGCACTTCTGATGGTCGTGCAATTAAATTAATATCTTGGAGATCTTTCAGACTTGGACTAAGACCTCCATGACAGCAGAAGATTCGATCAGAAATAATAGCAGCTACCGGCATGCAATTGTAACAGTCAACAAAAGTCTTCCATAGCTTAATAGTGTAATATCGCTTGCATTCATCAAAGAAGCCATAGACTCGATTAATCACTTGAGACTCGTGATTGCCTCGCAACAAATATACGCATTCGGGATGCTTAACTTTGAGCAAGAGGAGCAGCGTGATTGTCTCCACAGAGTTTCTACCACGATCCACATAGTCTCCCAAAAATAGGTAATTCGTTTTGGGGGGATACCCGCTATTGTCCAGTATTTTTAGCAAGTCATTGAACTGCCCATGAATGTCACCAACTACCCGCAAAGGCGCTGGAACTTCAAGCAGCATGGGTTGCTCAAGGAAGATTTCTCGAGCCACATGACAAAGCTGACGTACATCATCTTCATTAAAGTGAATTCGTCTCTGGGTTTTCTTGGTAAAGTTTATCAGTTTGATGAACATATCTTTCCAAATATTGTCAAGATCACCATGTTGCTGTACGGGCTGAGTATTGTTCTCAGGATGCTTTGCCAAAAGTAATTTTCCGGGAATCATAATGATTCCTTCCCTTTTATTGTGTGTTTATTTTTTGTCTCGAGAAACCACTTAGTCAAAGCAACCTTTATCATGTCATAGAGAAAAACACCAGAGAAAACTAGGTTTCAGATTGTTTAATGATCTGCGTTCTTAAATATCATTCGATTTCAATAACACCGTATTTGATTTCGCAAAATGTATTGAATCACGAAGAGAAGAGTTTGAAATCGACCATTTACTTTCAGAAGTTTTCTTTGGCTCATATATATCAAAGGTTATTGTCAAATCGCAATCAATTAGCATTGTGGCTCCAGAATTTTCAAACATGCCACAGTAGTTCGGTGCCGAAAAGATAGTGACCAACTGACGCTTGGCAAAAAACTCATAACCCTCTTCGACCACCTGGTGGGCCCGACAAACTAAGTCAAAGTCGTTACGCAGTAGAAAACGATCGACGATATCACGACCGAAGGCCACACTCACACCTCGAGTATTCTTTTTCCAACCATAGCCAACACGGTCAGGGTCTGACCACAAGAGGTCGCACAAGAGGCCCTTGTCCGGTATGTCTGCAGGACGGCTTAATTTATTGATTTCCTCCATATTTGTTAAATGTGGACTGAGACCGCCATGACAGCAGAAAACTCGGTTTGATATTATAGCAGCTGCTGGCATACAATTGTAACAGTCCACATAGGAGCGCCATAACTTTGTGGAGTACCGACGTTTGCATTCATCAAAAAATCCATAGAACATATTGAGAGCCTGGGATTCATGATTGCCACGCAGCATGTACAAACAATCTGGGTACTTGATCTTATAACACAAAAGGAGTGTTATGGTCTCAATAGAATTTTGACCACGGTCCACATAATCGCCTAGAAATAAGTAGCGCTGATGTGGGGGATAACCTCTGTGTCGGAGAATGCGCAGTAAGTCCTCGAATTGACCGTGCAGATCACCCACTACACAGATCGGGGCTTCCACTTTAAGACACATGCTCTGCGACATAAAAGACTTTCGAGCCAGAGCACACACGGCGTGTATGTCCTCCTTTAGTAGGTTGACTGTCCGGTCGATATGTCTGCGGCCCTCTAACTGCCGGATTATTTCATCTATATTTGGTATTCTAAGCATGTTTCAGTGTAGTTAAGAAACAATGGAATAATATATGCCCGGGACACAAATTTTATTATAGTTTTATGTGTTTTTTGTTTTTGTTTTTAGTTTATATATTTTTTAATAAACCTATTTCATAGCTTGCTAAGAAAACAAAAGTTATTCCTTTTTCGGTTCAATGAAAGGTGTTTGGAATTTAGGCGGTTTCATTACCATTAATTTTATCGTTAAGTTTGCATCAACAGACATCATGGCGCCTGCGTTATCATACTCCCCACAATAGTTAACAGCCGAAAATACGGTAATTAATTGACGTTTTGCAAAGAACTCATAACCGTCTTCGACCACCTGATGAGCCCGGCACACCAGATCAAACTGGAAGCGCTGTAAAAACTGATACACAACGTCAGCGCTAAAAACAAAGCTAACTCCACGCTCGTTAGAGTCCCATAACTTTACTTTCGGATCTGGATCAGACCATAACAGATCACACAAAGTGCCTGAATTGGGAACCTCACATGGCCGATCTATTTTAAGAATATCATCCATTGTATGCAAGCTCGGACTGAGACCACCGTGGCAACAAAAAATCTTCTTATCAATTATTGCAGCTGCCGGTAAGCAATTGTAAACATCTACAAATGCTTTCCATAGCCGGACAGTGAATCGACGCTTGCACTCGTCATAGAATCCGTAGAACTGATTGATCGGGGCCGATTCGTGATTTCCACGCAGCAAATATATATCCATAGGGTATCTCACCTTATAAGCCAACAATAACAAGAGGGTCTCCACGGAGTTTTTTCCCCGATCCACATAGTCTCCCAATAGGAGATATTTTTTATTTGGCGGAAAACCCGAAAATTCAAAATACCGTAGCAAATCCTTATACTGGCCGTGGATGTCTCCCAAAACGTTTACCGGAGCATGTACCTCAATGAGCATGGGCTCTGCTAAGAGCAGAACTCTTGCCATGTTCAATACGCCATAAATGTGAGATTCTGGAATGTCCACTCGCTTCTCAGATTTCCAGTTGATAAGAGCAGTAATAACTTCATCGATTTCACTTGGACGCATTTGTCAAAAATTTTCTTATTATCATCGGTCACTCTGACAATTGCATATAAACAATATGTGGAGCAATTAAGAAATAAAAAATTGTAATTTTTTTTTTAAATATAAAAATTAATAAAATGACAGAATAATCAAAAACTATAGATATATATGATCATAAACATAATTTAAACATGAAATGTTTGAAATGAAAAAAGGCTATAATCAGAAATCGTAAGCCCCTAAAGGTTACCTCCATATGATTACTAGAAAATCCATTGAATCATATCCGTCCGTCTGTCTGTTCCTATACAATTTAGTCTTCCAATCTTAAAGCTATCGTGATGAAAACTTTTTGGTATATGGACTGTAGGTATGTCGGATCTTTCCGACCACTACCTCAAATAGCTGTCATATGGACCGAAATTAGATTTAGAATAACTAAAACATGTGTTGAATTATCTTTTTGAACACTTACACGGAATTATATATTCGATTTTGTTAACAATTTTTTGCAAAAAGTTTTGGAGTAATTAATTTAAAGAATATCAAGGAATGGCATTTGCGACTTCCTCCCTGTTCTTAAATTAGATGCGTTTCACTTGAGATAACCTGGAAATTAAAATCATTTGAGCGTTGAAATTAATTAAACTGAAGAAGAATATAAAGAATTGTGTACGATTTTAAAAATAAAACTGACCCAAGTTAAGGTGTCGAATAAAAACTGTTTAAATATTTCCATTGGCAATATAAGGGTTTATATCTACAAAGAACATATCTCTTTCAATAAATATCGCAGTTGGTGACTCTTAAGCCCTCTATTAAAAACAGCTATTCTTAATCCTCAAATCGAGGAAAAACAAACAGTTGGTATTAAATAAATCCAGACAATTGAATTCAATTTGGTGGGCGAAAAAGAGGCCCACAAATGTTGCCTCTGTCAAGCTACTCGCTTTTATTGAGAAATATAAACACACATACATACATATACAAATGCATGTTTGTAAAAGACTCTATAAATTCGCATCTAGTATATACATACATATTTTTATAAAGGCCTCCGCTCTGCGGCATTATTTAAATTGAATTTGCAAATTAAGTTTATTGTGTTACACAGAGCAAAACATACCAACCGAAATTTATATTCTATGTACGATTATTTTTTTATTTATTTATTATTTTTTTTTTTTATTTACTGCGTTTTCGGGCTTGGTTGAGCTTATTCGATATTTATTTATGGATGCCGCCATTCTGTTTGGGTTGTTTGTTTTGGGCTTATTGTCCCATTGGATCTCCTGCTCCAAGCTTATTTTCTGCTCGGTTCATACCTACACAATATTTTATTTTAGTCGTATTGTATTGACTGTGCGCTTCAATAGAAACAATTGAACAATTGATTTGCATGCATAAAATTTGTTATACGGATTTACATTGAATGATTTATGGACAAGCATTGCATTTTACGCGTATTTATTTACCAATTTTTCAATTGCCAAAATAAATTGCTCTCTCTTTTTTGTTCAGCTCAAAATAAAATCAAATTGATTGTGATGGCATTTTTATAAGGTCATATTAGGCTCAAACACGGCGGTAGTAATAATATTCCAATAATTATAATTATTCTAATTCTAGTTCTCTTCTTATTATTCGAATTAGAAAAGTAAAAATCTAAACTCTAAATAAGCATGTGAAATAAAAAATAGAACTTAAGTATACACTCCATTTTTTTGAGAGTGTAGTTATAACATTTTAAGTGTCAGTTCCATTTTATTAAAACAAAAAAAATCTAGTACAATGCACCCAATTTTATATCGGGTTGGCAACAGTTAACAAATTTGTATTCCAATTCTTGCGCCTGTTTGGCGCTGCTATGAAAAAAAGGGCAACAAAAATCCCCAGAAAAGCATAAAAAAAGGCGAAAATACATGTTTTTCTATGCGTGTGTGTGAAAATAAATTAAAAATCATATAAAAATGGACAGCCAACTTAAATGAAACCCAAAAAAATAAAGCGCAGTGCACCATGCGTTTTATTGGCGCCAAGTTTGCCAGGGCTGCCTAGGAAAACGGACAAACAAAACATTGGCCCCTCAAGCCATCGACCAGCCCTGGAAATGCATTATATTTCCATTAAATGAATAAAAAAATTCTTGGCCTTAGCAACTGACACTGCATAAAAATCTATGGACACAGGACAAAGAGAGCCAAATTTTAAATGTGAATAGGAAACAGACAGCCTGACTGCCTGTAAAAGTTTGTTAGCATTTTTGGAAATATCCGTAGTAAAAGGGCAATGGCATACAGTCAAAAGCTGTGACACATTTTTTTAATACTAAAAAATATAATGCTTTGTAAATGTTTGCTCGAGGAATCCCGATAAGCTTTAAAAATTTGGCCAACACAATTTTTGGCAATTTGCCCCAGAGCAGTGGCCAACTGATTTAGAAGTATCTTTTCTTGAAACAAAGTTTGTGTTAATTATTTGAATTTACTACGAAAAATTGTCAATATTTATTACCGATTGTTCACCATCTTTTGGTCCAATTTAAATTATGAACTTTCATAACAACAACAACGGGAATATCGCGAGCACGTAAATGGCACACGGTGTCCATGTCCGAGTTCGTGTCAGGTGAATGATGAACAGGCCGACGCAGTTGCACTTGAACGTGCCAGAGCCGAAAGACAAGCTGGAACCTTGGACCATTACATGGCAACGGTTGGCGAGAAGAAGCTAAAAACCTTTTGGACATGTAATACATTTTAATGGGGCTCTCTGACTCTCTCAGTTCTCTGCATAATTGGCCGCACGTAGCATGTGTGTTGGCATTGTAAATTTAACTGCAAATATTTAGCAAGTGACACACACACACACACGCATTAAAAGGGACGGGATCAGATTCGAATTAGCATGAAAGTGCAGCCTAATTAAATGCAAAACACGCGTGCAAACTAATGATTGGGTAAACAACTGGAGAAACCGAGCATAAAATGCACTTGTGCTTATGCTTATGAACCTGAGTATTTGATTTATAGCAGCAATGATAGTCAAGTGCAATTACTAGGAAATATGAGGGAGTGGAGGGCTCCATGTCGAGGCGATAAGGGCCAAAACAAAAATTAGCTAAAGCGCCAAGGACTGCGCCACTAAATTCATGTATCAAAAAGTTAAGTCAACGATTTATAGGGCAACAGGACTCACTTATCAAGAGCCACACATCGGCAACAAAAACTACCCTTAGAAACTGAGTCACTTGGTCACTTTGTCGCCGGTCCCCACCTCCATCAATTGCGAGTGTAGAAATTCAAGTAAACCGGACATTAACGTAAACATTCCTGACACTGACACGAATAGTGACTGGGACAGAGATGCCAATGGAGGTGGTGAAGGCGTCTGCTGTCAATTTTGTGCTGATTACACACCAATGAAGGTTTCCCCCCTCTCTCTCTTTTTCTGTATAGTTCTGAAGGAGTTTTGGGAACTGGGGGGGTGGCATTACTTTTGGCTGCACAAACAACCTTCGGACCACCCCATTCGTGTCTATTTCTCTGGTGGTCGCCAGTGAGAAGGGTCAAGCAAAAGTTTTACTAACTCGGTCACTTGCCGGCGTTTAGACTAAAAAGGAACATAAAGTGAAGCAAGGTTGATTCTCTCTATTGAAAAGGTATTTAATGTTGGGTCCACGCTGGACTCACTTTATTTATTTTCAGTTTAATTTGTTTGTTTGTTGTTGCAAAGGAAATTGGTTTAAGTACCACAAGCCATAGACCAAAGGGATGGACTTTTGAAGGAGATTTATACCTTGAAAGTTATTTACCTGTTGGATGAACAAAAAAAGTGTGAACGTCAATGGCGCATTAAGCTTACAGTTATTTGATTACCTGCAATTGACAGGGAGCACAATCGAAAATGGGGTGAAGAGAAGCTCTTATAGTTTGGTTTTATAATACTGAAGACAGCTTTTAAAGCTGATTATATACTCAATCTGAAATTGGAGTGGTGTGGTGAAATGAAAGCAATGATAGATGCACACAGTCTGGTAACTCTTTGTTTAGTTTGCTAAATGATCTAGTTCTTGTTCGCTCTTTATTCTTTGGACAGCGGCAAGAAGCTTTCTTTATTAGTATTTGTTTTTAAATTAGGTAATAATTTCTGATTTTATGTTGAACATAGATTGGATATGAAATTCAAAGCATATGCAAGTTATCAGAGATCTGTGACCAGACTAAGAACATATTATAAATCTTCAAATTTTGGACGGACACCGCGTGTTGTTGTCAATGTGTGATGGGCTGGCAAAGACATAGGAGCCGGCGTGTCCACACAATAAAGTGCTGCCAAAATCATACATCAATTTAAAGACATTCATCAGCTCTGCCCGGCACGCTGATGATGATGATGGGAACCGACAAACTAGCAAACTGGCTGATGTCTGCGATGCGAATGTCAAATGCAAAATGCCGCAAAATTGTCACGGACTGGCAACAGCTACATGCTCATATGTATCCCTCTGTCTACTCGCCTGCATATGCCGGGGATTAACATGTTTCAGGGCCCACATTTGCCGCGAATATTTTTCCTACACAGCGTTCTCTATAAACTAGTTCTGTGGGCCCAAGCATAACTGATGGCATAGTTACATAGACAGATAGAGAGAGAGAGAGGGGAAGACAAAGGCGGAGGCAGCAGAATCAGACGGAACTAGAGGGAAAATAGACCAGAACCTGGCGCAAGACCCAGCCCCAGCCAGACCGACATTGTCAAAACAATTAATCATTGATGAAGAAAATTTACATGCAACGGCAACAGCAACAGCAACAACAACAACATACCAGGAGAACTGTTGTTTGGCAGCTGTTGGCTGCATTTTGCATATTTGCACAAATGTCATTAGTTTTCGTTCCAGTCTCAGGGAAACACAGGCAATGGGGGGTCAACCAAATATTTGCCTATTTGTTTGTTTCTATTGCATTATGCATATTGAACATTAGATTTTAGTTGAGTTTACCTTGTCGTCGGCAGATTGGCAAACCAATTTATCCGAATCACATAATCGGACCTGAATAAGACAGGACACATTTAAGGCTTCGCAATAGAACATCATATGAAATGGCCAATATATTTTGGAATTTATGGAAATATCATACGATTTAAATTAAAATTTTCATTGCCCCAATGAAGCGCACAGAGTTCATTTGAGAATTCATATTTGAAACTGAATTCCTCTCAATCTGCATTTTAATTGACAGCCTCAGGGGTATAAGTCAATGATAATCATGGTATTAGTCAGGTCAATAAAGATGTTCACTATGAACATTTTAATTAGATCAATTATAGGTACATAGGCAAAATATCTATTTTCAATTTGAAGAAAATCTTATTATTATGAGAAAATAATTATGTAAATTTTTATAAAAAATAAAATAAACATTTTGGTAGCGAAAGTTTTCTTTTTTATGGATTTGCTCCGATTTTCATCACTAACGAGCTAATCATCAAAGAATTTTTTACTACTCAAACTATTTTTTATGACAAATTTTTATGTATTTATTATATGTCTAATAACGGATGATTTGCTTCTTAGCCAATCAATACCATTAAATAAAGCTTTATGGACCATAACAAATGAGATAACTATTTTCATGGGCATAGGCAAATGATTTAAATGTCTCTTCCATTCTCTATTAAACAAATTATGGGAAATGTTCAAGCACAAAAATTGATTTCTCGAGAAATTGATTTCTTGAGAAAACAGACCAAGCACTCTGGCCTCTTTCCCTGGAATTATGCACTTTTTATGTGAAATCGTGATTTTTTTGGTCTTTTGTCTACTCGATAGAAAACTATGTTATCTTTTATTACGCCAAAGCGAATAGGCGTATTACGTTTTGGGACTTAAATGCTTGTAAGCCAAAGCTAAGCCTGACCAGTGTATTAATGCGAACAAATAAAATATAATTTTTAGGTCAAAAATTCTTAGCCTCTCTTTAAGCTTTATGGCTTTTCAAAATCAAATTTTATTCAATTTAATATGCTTTGAGGTTGCAGGCAGTAAAATCCAATTGGATCTTTCAAATATTTATTACTACAAATTAATATCGAGGTAGATTTTAATAAATCAAATTTCATCTGTTTGCTTTCAATTAATTTGTATTTACTTAAATTAAATGAAAGCATATTTTGATTAATCAAAAGAGGTTTATTTATAATTTTAGTCAAACAACTAATTGAGATATTTTTCAACATTTTTGTTTTTTGTCCAACCTATTAGGAAAGAAAATGTCTTTTTTAACAAAAAAAAGAAAAACAAATAATCTTACATTTAAAATTGCCATCATTCAATGATATTAAATAAATCACATAGCTCTGATGGCGGTAGAAAAAATCGAAATATATGTAAAATAAAAAGAATAAAATATTGTACAAACTGCAACCGCAATTAATTAAATCTGCAGTTAATTTTATTGCCTGCCGGAAGTGGCAGCGTAATGAAATTATAGACAACATGGCCAACGGACACCGCGATGACGGCAATCACTGACATGGAAAACCTGTATACCTTGGCCATCCTTTCAGTCCATTTCAAAACTTCAATCACAAACATAACTCTCTTCCCAACAAAAAAACAAAAAAAATGTTACAAATTGCACTTTAACTGGCAAATAATATTGCCGGGGCTGCGGAGGAGGCTTTTATGACATTTCATTTATTTTTTAATTCCATTATAATAAATAAAAAAAATTTAACGAATAAATAAAAAATATTATATTTGTTTCATTTTTTAGTAAAAAAAAAATTAATGCCAGTTTTAAATGGACCATTGACACAGTTGCTGGCATTGCCAGTAATGAAAGTTGCATTAAAATAAATTATAAACAAAAGTTTTTGCAATTTTTGCTGACGTTTTCAGTGTATCTTTTTTTTTGAACGAATGCTATTTTCACAAGCTTTTAAATTGAGCCAAATTTAAATAAATTATCAAGTAAAATTTGTGGTTGCTGAAAACAAAAAATTTAAAAGCTAAAAAAAAAGTATGAAATTTCCAACTCGAAAAGAAAGGAAATCATAACAAATTAACCCAGTGGCCTATTTATTACTTCCCAGAATTTTTCTAATCGAAGGAATTTTCAAAAATAAATATAATTTTTCTTTTTATAATCAAATCAGTCTTCCAAGCAGTAAACACTCTTTTAACTTGCTCGTTTGTTTCCTTTGGTTTGGGTGAATTGTTGAAACTTTAGTCAACCAAATTTGGTGGCATCACATTACCGGGACAATTATTCCATTACAGTTGCGTGAGTGGCGGTGCTTTCTGGTTGCATGCCACCTTAACTTGCATGCAAATTATTACCAGTTGTTCGAGCATGCTAAAAATTTCGACAACTACAACTCATAATCGACGAAACCATCGCGTGCCAACCAACTTGCAATACCTCTAAAAAAAAAAATAAAGTCCAAGAAACTTGACAACACCGTCTCCTTCCATTGACCTTCGCTGCTGCCAATTCGAAATGGAAGGTCTGCAAACCAAGTTGCCTGGACACTGTGGACTTCCTCTTTCTAAGCAGGTTTGGCTCGGCGGGCTTGCGTGTTCTTTGAATGACTGCGATTTCTGTATAGGTGTGGAAATTCTTTATCAAAAACGTTCTGCTCATTCACCTGGTTGCATGCATTTTAATTGTTGCCAAAGTTACACCTGCACTATGTGTGCATCCAAGAGAATTATTTTCTACCCACCTCGGTTGACTCAAAGTTGAGGGCTCTGGCACTTGCCACTTTGCACATTGTATGCTACAAAAATTCCAGTCAATGGAAAGGCCAGGCTCAGAAATATTGAGGCATGTTAGCTCCTCGGTTCGTCTTCTAAGCGCAGCACTCGTAGGAATAACACGAATGTGCACGGCCTGTTGCCTGGCTCAATTTATTTATTTGCATAGACTTTTTATTTGGACCCAAGCGAAATCCTCAATTCGTGCTGCACGCGCATTCATGACTGCCAATGGATTCAGCTTTGAATCCTTATGAACGTGGCGCCTTTCATAACTGTGCCGGTTCCATTCGCCCTGCTCCAAACCTAAATTCACCTTTCGAAGCACGTGCGGCAGGTTGGGGGGGATAAAATGCTCTGAAAAAACCTCGTTTTTTTTGGCTTACAAACAAAATGAAAACTCGCCACAGTAAGCAACCAAAAAGGCAAATGAAATGAAATAACTAATTAAATTTTCCAACTGAAAATGAACAAAAGTTCATTGCACAAAATGTGGCAAGCTGTTTGGTTAACTGCCACTTTCGGTACTTTTAATTAACTTGGCTTATCAAGTTTTATGCTAACTCTGTTTCCGAAAACAAAACATAATCATTTGCCTCCACCTTTACATTGGCCATTTAAGATTTCATGTGGCATTTTTCTGGTCAAATAGTCAATAGCTGTTGACTTTAATGTCTGTCGCACTTACCAATTCAAGCCAATTCAGACCAGCCAGCCAGCTCAGTCCAACTCATTTCCATCAATGGATTTCCTGTTGTGCATGCCGCAAAAATAAATCAAAAGTGAAATATTCCGCTTCCCTGGCGCACCAAACTGTCTGTGAGAATTTTATTTACATGGTCGACCAAGCTCGAAAAAAATAAAGTTTAAAATAATCAAATAATTGGAAAGGGTTCGGGTTCGGGTTCGGCATCGGGTTGGTTGGGTTGGTGTTCGGGATCAGAGCAAGGGTCGCTGCAGGATTTTAATTGTTTGCCGTTTGTGTCCATTTTTTTAATTTTTCTTTTTTGTTATTTTGCCACATACTGTATAACAAGTAATTTAAATTCCAGTCATGCCTGAAGGGGTTACCTTTTTCCAGACAATACCAATCCATTTCAGCATCTGCATGGAGATGGTGTGACGTTTGCAATGTTTTAATAATGTTAAACATAACCTCAATATACATAGTATGAAATTTTTGGTAAACATTACAAGGCAACGATAAATCAACTCTTTCCAGCCTTAGAGTCGATTAAGATATAACCAATTTCTGTATTGGTTAAAGCGATACTATATATATTTTTGTGTGCTTAAAGACTATTTATTTTGATGGTTACTATTTAAATTATGTTAAGAATTTTTTTTTGTTTTGGGTAAGGCATCCATAATATGCCTTTTTAGCATCGGGTCCCATTAGATCGATATCGAGCTTAATCAATTTATTTAGCTGGTTGGCTTTCTTTTCAGATTCTTTATATTCACTCAGCTTTTCCCTGAATCTCTTACTAAACTTGGCTCCATACCGAAGACGTTCTTCGGTTCCGCCAAATGGATATACCAAGCTCTTTTGTGCCTGTGTCCAATTTACAGAATTGACTTGAAGCTCATGCAAAGTGTCTATCCAGTTTTTAATAAAATATTTGGCCATTTGGGGATTACATTTCCTTGTAGTAGGTTTTGGCAGTATTAGGCGTTTCTTTGGGGAAGGACATATGCAGTAGTCACGATGCTTTCGACGTTTTGCAGGCATTATGAAAGTAATTTCGATTCAAGGATTTATGAGCCAAGTCTTCATGGGAGTAAGTGCTTCATTGTTAGGATTTTTGTTTATTTTCTATTGTAAATAAAAGGTTTTGATGGAGTTTAGAGTTGAAATAGATTCAAGGTATTTTTGAAAGATTTTTAAATGTATACTTGTATAAAATTTTATATATCAAAAGAGCCACCACTAATGGTTACCTAAAAGTCAACTGAGGTGTGCATATTATAAGCTCTATTAACATATTTGCAGAAATGTTAGTTGGGTTCCACGACCCATAGAAACACAGACCAGCAATCAGCCCAGCACAAACGATGTTGGTGGTCACGTTTTAAGGCCCCAAAGAACCATCAGCCGACAAGCCAACTAACCCACCGATCAACCAGCCAACCACCTTGCATAATTGCCATACCAGCTCGTCGCGCATATATAAGCCAAGCCGAACCAGACCGGCCCCTTTGTCTTGTATTTCTCAGTCCAGCACCTTAGCTACTCTTTTTTTTTTGTTTTTTTTTTTTTTGCCAATGCGTGTGGTTGTGTGTGCAATATTTAAATACGTATGGAGTTACGTTTCGTTTGCTACGTTAATGTATTTGTTGTTTGTTGTGGCAAAAGGCATTATGCAAATCGTTGGTGTAGTAGGTTTTTAAAAGCCTGCACTGCGGTTGGGCCTGGCTTGCTGACATTAGTTCATCATCGTCATCAACAGCATCGGTTATTGTTGACGAGCGGCCACCGGCATTGGCGTCTGTGGCATCAGCGCCAGAGTCACTTGTCCAGTCCACATCAAAGTGGCCAACTCCACTTGTCTGGCCATCACATTATGCAGACAATTAATATTCCAAGTGTTATGTGTGCGCATACTAATGACTTTTTCCCCAAGTCTTTGTTTCGCCCAGCATCTCATCCACGTGACTCCAACTGGCGAGGTCTGCGATCTCTGTCTATTCCTTAATCTATCAATAATTGATTTTTTTTCGCATTAGCGAAGTTTCTCTATCTTATCATTTATTTTCATTTTTAGCTTAGAATTATGTAAAAAATTAATTTTAAATTTAATTAATTTACTAGCGAGCTCAAGGCATTTGGTGGAATTTTATTAAGTGATAGATAACTTTTACACAGAGAAGAAAATTGAGATAACTAGAAAAACGGAATGAGAAATATATTATAAATCTGTAGTCGTTCACAGCTGGCTAGGTTGCTTGATATACTCCGATTCGCCAGATTTAAAATATTTCAATTGATACTCATTTCGAGAATTTAATGAAAAGATTGATAGATATTATTCTTTTATTACTTAATTTATGACCACCCTATATTTCAAGAAAAGGAAAAATACCTCATCTGTTATTCATTATTGCCTAATGAAGTCACGTATATGGTGTAAACA
The DNA here is from genome assembly GCA_037075145.1 of Scaptodrosophila latifasciaeformis. Classification (NCBI taxonomy): domain Eukaryota; kingdom Metazoa; phylum Arthropoda; class Insecta; order Diptera; family Drosophilidae; genus Scaptodrosophila; species Scaptodrosophila latifasciaeformis. Next base: position 1,375,389 of record JBAMCM010000158.1, read on the forward strand.
ATCGTCCAGGGGCTCTCAAAATAAACAACAAATAAAACGCCAAACCTGCCTAGTTAAATAAATCAAAAGAAAGTAAAATTACGACGCTCCAATGTTTGGCTGATTATTCGGGTGACAAAAAAATTCATTTTAATAATAAAAAAAAACAACAACAAAACAAAACAATATAAGAAAAAAACTTTCGCTACTTCAGTGGCACAAAAGCGGAAAAAAGTTGCCTATAAACTTAAATTTTGATTATCATGGTCAAGTCGAACCAGACCGGTGTGCCGATCGACATGATTGCTAGCAGCAAAGTCGCTATGAAGGCGCCCACGCATGCTCAGAATATGAAATGCCCATCACACACATACAGAAGCAAATTAATACACTGCAACACACACACACACACACACATACATACTCATAAAGAAAATAACTGTTTGAATGCAAAGATTGGCAAAGTGGACGTGCGAGAACCACTTTTTGTTGTAATTGGGTGAAATGCTTCAAGCGAAAAAGAAAAAAAAAAATTATAAAAATTTCCGACTCCGCACACTTTCAAATTCAAAGCGACGATTTAGTTTGCAACGAACCACACGCCGGTGGTGTCGCATAACCGTGGAGAAAGCCAACTAACCAGTGAACCAAAGTCAAGAGATTTTAAGGTAGCCATGTCTTGGAGTTATCTTCTAGTCTGCTGCCTGCTTCTTAGCCTAGGCTCAACTAGTGGCGAGACTATTACGTATAAATCGTCACCGCAATTGAGACAGTCGCAGAATACCTTTATTCAGTGGGTACTGTCTTTGCTGCCCCAAAGACCACCGGGAGTAACTGTTGAAAATAGCAGCTCCACTCTCTCCGCCAGCTCAACCACAATCAGTCCCGAGCCGAGCCCCGAACCTAGTGTGATTTCAACCACATTGAGTGCCACAGAAGCACCCTTGAGTTCAAGCACCACAGTGGCGCCAGCGTCCAGTAGTACCACTACCACAAAGAGAGCCACCACTGCAGCTCCCATTACACAGACATCGGGAGATTTGAGTCCACCACGCAATTGCAGCGATTGCGTCTGCGGTATTGCCAATATACAAAAGCGCATTGTGGGTGGACAAGAGACGGAAATCCATCAATATCCATGGGTGGCAATGCTGCTCTATGGTGGACGATTTTACTGCGCCGCTTCCCTGCTAAATGATCAGTTCCTCTTGACAGCATCGCACTGTGTCTACGGTTTTCGGCGAGAGCGGATTATGGTGCGTTTATTGGAACACGATCGTAAGTTATCGCACATACAGAAGATCGATAGGAAAGTGGTGGAAATTACCACACATCCCAAATATAATGCCCGGAACTACGACAATGATATAGCCATAATAAAGCTGGATGAGCCGGTGGAATTCAGTGAACTACTGCATCCGGTTTGCATGCCCACGCCGGGCCGCAGCTTCAAGGGTGAAACAGCTATTGTTACCGGCTGGGGAGCCTTGAAAGTTGGTGGTCCCACTTCTGATACCTTACAGGTAATTTCAGAGAAATTTGTCTTTTTTATTATCCATGCTAGATTGCTTTTCATGCTCGATATTCTTTTCATAGGAGGTTCAAGTTCCCATTATGTCTCAGGATGAATGCCGCAAAAGTCGATATGGCCCTTCCCGTATAACTGATAACATGCTCTGTGCCGGTTTTGAAGAGGGAAAGAAAGACTCATGCCAAGGCGACAGCGGTGGTCCCCTGCACGTCGTGGCCAATGGCACTCGGGAACATCAGATTGCCGGAGTAGTTTCCTGGGGCGAGGGCTGCGCCAAGGCGGGCTATCCAGGCGTTTATTCGCGTGTAAATCGCTACGGCACTTGGATCAAGAACCTCACCAAGCAGGCCTGCCTCTGCCACTCGGAGACCAAGAAGATCAAGTAATTTAGTTAGTCGCGAATGTCTCTTATCTTTAAGTTTATTTATTGATTAAAGTTTAAAAGTTGTTGCCAACATTCCTTTGGCTGCAGGCAATAACCTCTTCTTCGGGGCACTAAGCGCCCAGTTCTGGTTGGGATGGTCCAAGCCGGTTTCTGCCTTTGTCTATTTGTGGCTAGTTCTGAGTTAGCAAGTTCTGCCGGTTCTTATATAGCTAAAAGGCACAGCTTCAGGATACAGCGCTTCAGTCGCTTTTTGAGTTTTCGCCAAGTCAGTTAACAGCTTTGAAATGAAAGTCAGTTGGTTGGTTTTTGCTTTTGCCGCCTTTGTGCTTGGCATTGCTTGTGCCACGCCCAGTCTCCGTGGTGTTTCAGAGCCCTCAAAGATACTAGAGACATTGAGCAATCTACGGCAGAACAGTTTTCTGGACTGGATTGTCTCCATACTCGGTCCAGACTACTCCGACACCAGTGGTGCGCCTACAAAGCGAGAATGCCCTGCCTGTGCCTGTGGATCCATCAACACAGGTCATCGTATTGTTGGCGGCCAGGAGACTGAGGTTCATGAATACCCCTGGATGGCCATGCTTATGTGGTTCGGTAGCTTCTACTGTGGCGCTTCACTTATCAACGATCAATATGCCTTGACCGCTGCCCACTGTGTCAATGGCTTTTATCACCGCCTGATTACGGTTCGCCTGCTCGAACATAACCGACAAAATAGCAATGTGAAAATTGTGGATCGCCGCGTGGCTCGCGTTTACGTGCATCCCAACTACAGCACTCGTACTTTTGATAGCGACATAGCCCTCATTCGATTCACGGAGCCAGTGCGTCTCGGAATTGACATGCATCCGGTGTGCCTGCCTGAGGCCATGCAGACTTTTGCCGGCCAAACTGCCGTCGTCACTGGCTGGGGAGCTCTCAGCGAAGGTGGACCCATTTCAGATACCTTACAAGAGGTGGAAGTGCCTGTTCTATCTCAGGATGAGTGCCGGTCTAGCAACTATGGCATCCAACGCATCACCGATAACATGATTTGTGCTGGCTACGTGGAGCAAGGTGGTAAAGACTCCTGCCAAGGTGATAGTGGTGGTCCCATGCATGTCACTGGTTCAGATTCTAGCATCTACCAATTGGCTGGGATTGTTTCCTGGGGTGAGGGCTGCGCCAAGCCAGGTTCACCGGGCGTCTACACGCGAGTGGGCAACTTCAATGATTGGATTGAAGAGAATACTCGAGATGCATGCAGCTGTTCCATGGCAACAGAGGCCCCTGCACAACCAGAGGAGACAACCACTGAAGTGGGAACAACTCCCGAACTCTCCGAGTCCAATAAATTGTCCTAAGCAATTCAATAAAAATGCAATTTTATTTTCTTAAATAAATTATATTTGGCCTATAAGTTTAAATAAACTTTTACTTAAAGAGTTTTTTCGTAGGAACTTTAAGAAATAATCTGAAAAATAAATATGTATGTATACCACAAATTATCTTTCTGGCCTGCGATACATATTGCTCTTTGATTTTTGCCTTCCTTCTTGTGCGATATTCTTCATGCCCTAGCAACAAGGCAGATATCGTCGAATCGTTGTTGTTGTTACTGCTTTGCCAACGGCACACAGCTGTTTATAGTCTGTACAACTCTTTTCAATCAAAGCATGTGACAAAGCACGTGGCATGCAAATTTTAACTTAACCTCAACTTTTTTTTTTTTGCCAATTAGAATTTGCACCAGGGCTCCCAAAAGGCATGCCACAATTCCCCGATTTACTAGCAGGGTTGATATTATTCATATGAAAAATGCGATTGCAACTCTGATTTTTGACAGGTGCATTAAAAAAGTTTTATTTCAGTGACTGACGCATTTCATATCATGAGTGAAAGTAAAATCGTTGTGAGAATGTCGGACTCTAATAAAATTAAGTCGAATAATCAGGACATAAGTCCCAATCCAATTGGTTTCTTCAGTGTTACCAACGAAAGATTTTTCCGTAACAGCTCCGAGGAATTAAGATTTGTACGCATGCCGCCTCCTAGTGCCTTTCCTTTGGATATTAACATTAAACTTAATGAAATATATGGACACCTCAAGCGCCGCACTCATTTCTATAACGACTACTTGGATCACATGTTGAATTTCATAGCTTGTCATTACAAGGAAATGCTTACCATCATGCCCACTGGAGGATATTCAGTTAAAGCTGATTTTGTTACCCAGCAGGAAGTTTTAGAAACTTTATTATGTGCTCCAAACAATTATCAAACTTGGAAAATTCTGGCCACAAAATATCGTAATACCATCTACATGTGCCTGGGAAAAGTTGACGATGCACAAAGCCAATTTCACAATGAACGTAAAAGACGCATCCAAGCATGGGAAGCAAAATTGCGGCACATTCTGTTTTCTAGTAAAAAAAAAAAAAAAAGTACAAAAGAGTTTTTAAAAAATTGTAAATAAGATTTTTTTCTATCAGAAGGTAATCTGGATATGCCATGGTGTCCACCAAAATATGTGGATGAGTGTGCCGAGTTCGAATGCGTTTTCGAAATGAATTTTGATAATTTGAATGTGATTTATAGTTCCCCTATATGCGGTGCGCTGAAAAATCCACTTTGGTAAGAATATCTCAAAGGCTTGTTAATTATAAGATAATGAATAAATTTCATAATTTTCCAGGGATATGAATAAAAATATTACTGACCTTCAATTTATTGAAACTCGAATAGATATCTTAAATGATACGCCTTTGAGCTCCGCTTCTGATGAGCCCAGGGAATTGCAGAGCTGGTGGGCCAAATGTTTGCTAATTGGTGTAGACAGCATTTATGTTGCCAATACCAAACCAGATGGCTACGTTGAAAACTTTAAGATAGTTGAATTGCACAAATTGTCGAAGGTAACAAAAAAAACTTACTTGAGAGCCATTTGGATTTTTTTTTTCAGAATTTTTTTTTTTTACTTATAGAATACTGGTTGGTCTGCGAATTACTGCAAAGATTTTCTAGTGCAAGCCTTGAATGTTATCAGGGACACTATGAATGGCATTGATAGCCCTTCAACAGTATTTGAGTTTGAGTATTGCCCCAGAAACCTCGCTGTGGTCTGCAGCAAAGTCTACGAGCGCAATAAGGAGACTTTCATATCCGATTGGTATCGTAAGATCATAGAAAATCAAATCTGATAAATACAAATGTAATGTTGGCAATTTAAAAAGTTGTAATAAATTTCTGAAGGACTCCCCTTAAACAAATTGAAAACACCTACGATTAGGCTTGGGTGTAAGGCGAATTAGCTTTGAAGACCTCACCTAGGGCCAACAATAAGAGTTGGTGAGGTGTTGGTCCTCTAATTGGCTATGTTGGCTCAATTCAGTTTGGCTATAGACTGACTATGAAACTGGCACGCATATGCCACAATGCCAGCTCTCAAACAAAGTACCACAAATCGAGCCCTCAGGTAGTCGAAAACCATAACCCTATTGTTGTTGCTGCTGTTGTTGTTGGTCGTAAACGCTTACTTGTTAGCTCTTTTTATTGGTAACAGCACCAGAGTTGGCTTCAGCTCGAGCTTTAGTTTTTTTTTGTGGCTTTCCGACTGGATTGCTGGCTGGCACTCACACCTCACACTCACTTCAATTTCCGTCTCTGTAATCTGCTTGTTTTAAGTTTACCCCCGAGGCGTTGCACAATTTTTCTGTACGAAATTGCCACTAAATCAAAAAAATTGAGCACAAAACAAAAAACTTTTGCTTCGCTAGCCAACACAAATAACAAAAACAACAACGACGACAACAACAACAATAATAACAACACCTACACGTATTGAGATTGAAAAGTTCGCATGATTCCATTGGGGGCCTCCGAGACCTAATCAAGATCTGGGCAAAGTCCTCACTCCGGCCATCCCATCCAGTGACTGGAGGACTGAGGGACTGCTAGACCGACAACAAGCAGTATTGATAAATAACTAAATAATAGAATAAACACCACAAAAGGTGCTAAGACTTTAAAGGCGGCTCTCGACGTGCTCAGCCCAAATAAAAATGAGAACAACAACAACAACTAAGGGGAAAAAAATATTCGCGTATCCCGAAGCATCGTTTAAATTTTGTGCAGCCAAATTGGCATTTTGTGGCAAAAATATTTATTTCTGTTTTTATATTTCTTACGAATATTTTGAACCTTATCGTGGTGTAAATTTGTAGCAATTGAGTGAATTTTTTTATCGTTTTTTTTTTTTTACAGGACCGCAGGTTCTTAAAAATTTTTGGAGTATGAAATTGGGTGAGCGTATATTCTAAGGCTTAATAATCGAAGATTATATGTACCTATTAATGAAATATTATTATAAATAGAGCAATTTTGTATACCTTTTTTTATAATCAACGAAGCTAGGTCTATTCAGTATTACAGACTCTTACATTTTTACACATTTATTTACCTCAGCTTAGATCACTCAATTGATTATTGCTCGAAATATTGTATTAAATAGCTCCAGTGTAATTTAAAAATTTATGATTAATGGATATCTTTACATATATGAAATGCCAAATCTCTCAAACTTGCTTCACAATTGACATATCTTCGCTCCCTTTGAACTGTCTTGTTTCCACTAAACCTAAGAATTCGAAATTTCATTGCGAATACACACTTTTTATTGGAAGGCCTTCAAAAGCCTATAAACTCTTACATCACATTTATAATCGCTTCATGAAGTAAAAACAATTGCCGAAACGTAAATAAAAAATTAATAACTTCCGAAACTTATACAACACCAGACATTTTGACAGCAGTTCCCAGCGTATTTATCATTCCCACCATACACATGAGAGCGGTAATCAATACTTTCTCGGCTAACAGCAATATCGTATTGGCCATAGAAGCCGCAGGCTTTAAGAAAATTTAGACAATAGATGAGTGCATTATTACCAAAGACGGCATCGTTAACTTACCTGAAGAAACACAAGTGTAATGCTTAGGAAATTTTGAGCCAGAGTTACGCTAAGGGACACACAGGTCACCAGGCCCATTATAGTGATCAGGGTCATGGCTTCCACCAATCGAACGGCCACAGGCATTTTTATTTGATTCGCAAAGCTTTGAGAATTTAGGATTTATTCAAAATTTAGTTAAAATATTATGACAGTTAAATTATTAAAATACAAGGCTAAATTTTTTAAGTTAAAAATATAAATAAAACTGAAATCTGAAAATTTAAATTGACACTTTTTTCTTATATGGAAATGAATATGGTTCTTTGATATTGAAAATAATCAATAAATAAATTATGTAATTATTAACAAACAAAGCAAATGCTTTGTGTTCTTTTATAAAAAGCTTTTATTTTTTATTTTTCAAAATATTTTATAAATTGACTTTATTTTTTTCTATTTTCAATTATTTGAAATGATTTCAATCGAATTCCTTTGTTTCAGTAACAAAGACCAAGTAAATTAAAAATTTTAATAAACGCAGGCAAAAAAGTATATTGATAAAAAACCCAAAAGAGCCACTCTCATTCTCATATGTATAAATATTTTCCAATAAAGTAGATTTTCAATTATGTCATGCAAATGAAATTTGTCGCTTTTTAGCAATTTAGACCTTTCTAACCAGAAATCAATTTTACTCCACCCCAACCCCATCTGCCCCCTTGTGCATGTCTGGCTGCATAGATGGCTTCAATTATGTCCACTAAATGGCTAGACATGATACATAATTCATTTAACAATTCAAACTACTCTGCATTTATATCAGGGAAAAAATATGCAACCCATTTTAATGGCAATATAGCCAATTACTTTGTTTTATTTATTTTTATATATTTTTTTTTAGAATTTTATTGTAATAGAAACACATCTGGTACATAGGCATTTTTCAAACAGAAATTATTAAATTTTCCACAAATTTAAAAAAGTAAAAAGAATTCATAAAATTTATTTAATATTTAATTTATTTAATTTTTAAGAATCCTTGGACAATTAAATAATTAGTGAAAATTTAATAAGAAAAATCCCACGTTTTTTCGGGCTGTCGAAGATTTCAGAGTCTTCAAAGCTTTTGCCGCTGTATATTGGGATTGATCAGTAAGCAGGACCGATTTAGGTTAGATATGAATATAGTAGTCCTTTTCCAATAAAATCCGACACCTATGTAAGGCAAGTATATACCGAACTTGAAATAATCTCTTGATTATTCCACAAGCCGATTTAGGTTCGTATGACAGCTGTATGATAGAACCGTCCAAGTCTTATGAAAATCGCCAAGTAGAAGTAATCTGTAATAAATTAACCTATTTTGTGGAAAAGAATTTTGAAAAAAAGAAATTACAGATAAAAACAGATTAGTTTCTATTAACTTGTAAAATAAATAAAATTACCAAACAAACATGAAATAAATAAATAGTATTAGTTTCGCTTTGATATTGGATTCTGCAGGAGTATAAAAATTGTGGAGTTCACTGCAATTTTCAATGATTTTTCATGTGTGAATAAAGCAAATTCAATGGTCGGAAATGCCACCTGTTATTCGAATACAATAAGCCAATGCATCTTCTGTTTATTCATATATATATATGGACTCAACAATGGTTTGATACTGCCAACTTTATTCTCAGGCCAGTCCTGTCCTCTGGCTTGATGTACTGTGTAAGTTCACAGATTGTCAGGAAGTTCAAGCGTATTTAAACGCTTCAATAAATCATTTTTATGGCATGTGAGAGGCGTATTTGCAATATATTATGGACAGTGAACATGTGTTGCAATTCGAAAGAGTACAAAAAAACAAATGCATTATTTTTATAAATTTTAATTATTTAATTAACTTAAAGTATGATAATTTTGATAAGCCACAATTTGTTTTTTTGCAAGTTATTGGACAACTTGTTGTCGTTTCCTAATAAAATTTGTGTTTGAGCACACTTGAGCCTTTTGATTTTGGTTTGAATTTGAGTGAGTTATTTGTAATAGTCTCACTCAAATTCTGTTCGTTGGCGGCGTCTGGCAATTTTTGCTTGTTATTTTTTCATACGCCTTCGCCAGCTGCGTCTGGCATATATGTATGTGTGTATGTACATATGTATACTGAATAGCTTAAGAACTTCATTGGCGGTGGTTTTAATTTACGCGTGTTTATCATCCCCTGCCCCCTTCCGATTTTCAACGCTTCCTTTTACAACAATTTGTATTTATGGTGCTTTTTTCTTTGTCTTAAATAGCAAAGAAAATCAAAACAGGACAGCAGTTGAACTCATTATAATTCCAAATAACAGTCTTGTCTTTTGTCTTGCTCGTTGGATTTCTTCTGGTGTTTTTCTCTTTATTATTTTTGTTTTCTAGCTTCGTATCATTGCATTTAATCCAGTGAGTTTTGTTAAAGTAAAAATGAGTTTAAATTTTATTAAACCAGCCTGCCTTCACTCAGCTAAGATCAACGAAGTATTTTTTTAATTCAAATAAAATAAACAATTATGAATTTTTTTATTAGCTTTAATTTAATAAACGACCTTCTTTAGGTTTTCAGTAGAGTTTTCGCCTTATTCGATAAAAATATTTTCATGTTCCCCTACTTTTCATTTTTGAAAGCTTAGAGTTTTCCAAAGATTTTGTGGCCAATTAATCTGAACCCAAATCAATGTTGCTTAGGGTATCGAAATGTCGACGGAAAACGCAGAAATTCCTATTCTTTCTTTTCTTTTAATTTTTTTCTTATGATGTGCGGAGTAGCCAAGAATATTTGTTGGTTTTATTGTTCGTGGCTTAGCAAATGAATCATTGTTATGCCAGCTATAATTTTTGTTTTAATAGCCTTTTTTGTGACATTTATGCTGTCAGCGGTATGAAATTTTATTAATGTTCGACTGGGATACTCTTTCATATATGATATCATTATAAATACATAACTTGCGAATTAATGTCGAATTTTGTCTTAATGAACTCATATCTTCAAGTTCCAAGAAACAAAAATGAAGAAAAGTGAAAAATATATTTTAACATTGAGACTAGAAAAAAAAACTGAAAATAATTAAATTAAATATGAAAATAAATTAAAAATTTTTTTGCATTCCTTTTCCTATCTTATTGTTTACAAAGTAAATTTATAAATGAGAAATCTTTTGTCGGTTTTCGTTTATTTAGTCTCAGCTTAATCATAAAATTTGAGACTGGGTTCCTTTTGCCATTCGCTCATTTAGTAATAAAGAAATTTACCGCTTTTCAATATCCTTTAAGCAGTTCCTTTGCTCTCTTTTACCCTTTTATTATAGCACTTCCCAGAGTGCCCAAAGGCAGCCCAAAGAATCTAGCAAAAACCCGCACAAATTATTTTCTTGGTTCCCTTTTTTTTCTTACAATTCCAGGGAGCCCGACGCCGGTAGTGGCGTGTCTTGGGCCTCCACTCGTTTAACTTGTCGTCCTGCTTAGCCGCCGGCACACGTTGCTATTTTTATGATTTTACGAAGAGTCCGAAGACGAGCTAAGGCAAAGCTTGGTTTAGGGTTACTTCCAGTATCCTTATCCTGCATCCTTACGTTGTTCGGTGCGATTTTATGCCCTGCTGGCGGCAGAATTGCCAGCTCCCAGGCCAGCTTGATTGTAGTGTGGCGGGCCTGGTCGGTAATGATTTTATTACACAATTTAATATCGAATTTTATTACCTTGGTGCATGACTCTGCCACTTCCACACAACCAATGCCGGCACTGCAAGGATTGGCTTGTCCTTAGAACGGAATTTACGCACTCATAAAATTTTCTGTTTGAATTGTGTGGGAATTTCGATTTTTTGCCGCTTGGACTTTACCCGTCTTTTGGTTTTAGCTATCCTCTTTGTTCGCCATTGCTTTGTCCACCTATCTCTCTATCTTTCCAGTCTTTTTGTATTGTTATTGACCCCGACAATCATAATTCAATATCGCAAAACGTTTATCCAATTAATTTAGCTGGTCAATATTTATGACCAGTGCGTGTACAGATGCAAAAAAATGTAGTCATTTTCCATCTATCAAAAGTTGCTGATATAAAACGTTTATGCAGTTGTAAAAATTTTTGCCAACCTTCTTTATCTGATAACTAACTGATTTCGAATGCACAAAATAATTTTGGTTTCTTAAAGCACAAAAATATCTTTTGAATGTAGGAAAGCACCATATTTTTTTGAAGTCTGTTCCATCTCACCAACCATTCAATTGACATTGATAGCCCTTAGAAATGAGTATATAGGTACAACTAAAAACAGTTCGGCCCTGATTTCAAAGGTATTGGGACTTTATGAATGCTTCGCTGGACACGGCATGACAATAAACACCCACATCATACAATTCTAGTCATTCATCTAGTTCTCAATTCATACACATTGTTGACATGTTCACACACGACTGCGTCTCAAGTTCAAGCCACGAGCACAAACAGAACCAATTTTATAAATGTGCAATTTTATTTTTTTTTTTAGTAAAAAATATTTCGATTCATGCGAAACTTTTTTTGTTAAGGCTCTCTCGAGTTTCTCTTTTGGCAATCGGTTAGTTTTTTAAAAAATATTTGGCACTGTTTCAGTTTCAAGTTGATGCATTGTGGCACCTTCATCCTGGCTCGTTTTAAGGACGCACTAAACGGCAGTTTTCAACTCGAGCATAAGTCTCCGTGTAGAGTAAATCGCAGATGGCAGCATTGTTGTCGTAGCTCATTTCAGCCACCTTGAATTCGGGATTTATGGCTATCTTTAGGATATAAGAACCCGGATCCATTTCAGAAATATCCACCCATTGGCAGTCCAGATTAAAAAGATAAACATCCGAGCAATTCACAGAGATGCCTTAAATTAAAGAGAAAATAGTAAAAAAATTTGATTTGGAAAGATCTTCAGAATCATTTACCCTGATCACCGAAATTGGCGCAATTATATTTTTTTGGTATTCCAGGTAGACATTGGCTATCTTCCAGGCAGAATGAAGCTTTGTGACCTTGAGCCACTTTCCGGCCACCCAAATCAAAGATATCAAATGTGGCAAACACTTCCATACTATGATAATGCCTGATGAGCAAAAAAAAACCTTATTAATAGATACTTGACAAATTTTCTGCCACTCACATATGGCACATGTGCCACTCCCATTGATTTTTCTCCTTGAACGGTCGGAAATCAGTATTTCCAGCATTCAGAGCAGCGGCCGTGAACTTCAGTAGCCGGCGAGTCTGGTAGCGCCAGTGGGGATCATCGCGCTGTATATCATACGCCTCGTTGGACACACAATTCTCCTCCATGGCACACTGCATCAGCAGCATTGGTCGATCTTCCAGATGAGCTGTGCGCTCGATTTCATAATAGTCCACCACCAAATCGGGTGACCGATAATCACAAACTACTGCTGCGACATGCTGACGCGTGCCATGACAGGCTACGATGCCTTCCAAATGGTCATGGTGAATGCAATCGGCCAGTTCTGTCTCATTGCCATAGCATTCAGTGCCGCTGAGTACGGGTAGAGAGACATTGGTTCCACCAAAGTAGTCGGTCTGGAAGGCTTCCCGAGCATAGCCCAGGCCCAGTTGGCGGCACACAACATTGGCTTCCAGTAGGGACCATCCATCTGCACAAATGGTGCCCCAACGACTATTGTCGATCTTCACCTCAACTCGTCCTTCGTTGCGCACACGCCCACCGCGCAGGCGCACATATAGCCGAGAGCGTGGATGTATACGAAACTTCGGCAGATGTATATCTGGAGGCGGCAGGGGTTTGGGGATCACAGCGTTCGGCGGTGGAATACATACCACACCGGCTGCCTCGGTGGGCTCACAATCGTTAGTGCCCCATCCCTCGAAATGACATTGCGTTAGCTCCTGCTCATGACCCTCGCAAAAGAGATTGTCCATCCAGTAGCGTCGTCTTGCTGGCCCAAAGAAACCGCTGTGGGTATAACGCTTCATGCCCGGAAAGCCTAGTTGCCGGCACACAATATGACCTTCAGTGGCGTCCCATTCGTCATCGCAGACGGCGCCCCATTTATTATTGTGGAGCACTTCAATATTACCTGAAAGATTTCTATTTAGTTTACCCACAAATCTGGTACAGTTTCCCAGCAGTTAAAAGGCCTCACCCTCGAATTCCGTAGATCCGCCCACGAGGCGTATGGCACCCTCTTCCTTATTAAGAGTCTTAATGTATTTTTGAATAAGATTCTGCCGTTCTTCACGTGCATCAGCCAAACTATGATGCACGGCAGCCGTCACCAAATTGCACAAAAGTACAGTTGGCCACAAAATGTGTTGCCACAAGTCTAACATGTTCAAACAGGATTGACACAAACGCCAAGAAAATATATCAAATGATTTTTTTTTTTACTTCTAATTTGGTTCACACATTTGCCTGCGTTGGCGTTCACTCGAGAACTAAACCAAAAAGTTCAAGCGAAAATTAAATAGCTTGGAAACAAATAAAATCTCTTAACTATGAACTTCAGCTGGCTACTGGGCTCTGGGCTCAGTCTCTCATACATAGCTCATCTGTCGTCGTTAACTCAGTCATCTCTGCCTCTGTTCAGACTATTTCTGTTGCGGTTCAGATACCAGCTCAAAACTGCTCAACAAACACTGCACAAACTATCGTCAATCCGCAGCCAAGCCGACTCAAGCCACTGACGTCACCGGCCTAGCAAATTGAGGGTGTTGCTGTGGGTGTATGTGTGAGAATTGCTGGGAGCATATGATTCGCATTCGCATGTTTTGGGCTTTGGTAATTTGTTGTTTTCATTCAAAGTGTTGACAACAAATCCATTTTTTAATGGCATTGCCAACAAACATATTGAAACAATTTTCATCAAGCTAGCTGACATTGTTTGGCTTTGGGCTTTCTAGGCATCTGTCCGATGATATTGCCGAGTAGCAATGTCGCGTTTGATTGCTAACTATGGCTGACGTGCCCCCAAGCATGTGAGCTTTGCATTAGCCTGCGTCAAATTGGTTATTATTCTACACTGCGAAAAATTAAATTTAGAGACTACAAAAATTAGTCGAAAAAAAAATTAAAGAAAACAAGAATATATAGAATATCTCAAGACCTAAGAAAACAGATGCAATCTGCAAAGTTAAAGATTTGAACCCTTTATACTTCCAACCTCTATATGAAGGTTAATTCTATTTGTGTAGTTTGTAATTCTTGGATTTTCAGATGCCTGAGAATAAGAATAACACGGTCCAAAGCCCTTCCGCTCTGCGGAAATTAAATAAAAACAAAACTTGTTTATAAAATTGAAAAGAACTTCCTTACTTTTCACAGTGAAGCATCATGATTTTTGTGATCTACAAATACAAATTCCTAGGAAGCTGAAGTGTGCTTGTTAATTATGAATAATTATAAACGAGCAGAATACTATTATGACAATTATAATGATAAATATAACCGAATAGAATGGACTGCAATCAAAAATATAATATTTCTCAAAGCCATAAAGCAAACACATGTCGAGCATTTAATGAGTATTCCCATACAAATATCAGCAAAGTCGGCATTGCCAAATTCAAAATTAAACAATGGAAATGTAGACAAAACGGCTTTCCGACAATAAATGGAAAACTAAGCCATAATTTAGTCACTGAACACGAATTCCAACTAAAATATCAAACTAGTTGAGATGTCTCTGTTGTTATTGTTGTTGTTTTATCTCAATCTGCATATCTGGAAAAGTCATCAAGGGAATCCATTAAAGTATTTGGCATGCAGCCATTTAAAACGTGCATGCAACATTGAAAAAGAAAAAGAAAAAAAAATTTACTGAACTTGACACTGAAACCAAAAGTAAAACGCAAAGCGGAAAAACAAACGTATTGCCATAATGGGTAAGTGTAGTGTGCTTTGGTAGGTGGCATTTATTTTCCATGTTACTGGGCCATGTGCAGATAGCGCAACCGCTGACGCCACGTTGAGCCGGCGCTCATTAGCAAAAGTGGCAGAGGCGATACCAGTAAATGTCTAATCGTAATTGGAAATACAACTTGATTGGATCACAGTGACGGGGCATACATAGTTTGCCCTGGATTGAGCTAGATGAAATCATTTGAATTCATTGAAGCGTGCGCACAGCTGTTAGTTAGATTTTCAAGTTCAAGCTGCTTAAAAAAAAAAAAAAATAGCGGAAAGCTCGTCATCTAGATTAAAGTCGATGAAATTGCGATCTCTCGTTCTGCCAAAATGACACTTTCAAAGCGAGGGCATTGTTCAAAATAGATAAGAGTAATCCAAAGAGAAGAGGTTGAAAAATGGGAAATGAATCAATTTCATTGACACATTTCCGTTTTCCAGTCAGAGGACAATTAATGTCCTTCAGATTGAGTTGCTTATCACAGCTGAAAATCAGCATTTAAGTTGACAGCATACCAAAAAAATGAAATGGAAAAGCCAAAAAAAAACTCGTTGGTATCTATCAAATGACCGTAATATCATCAACACCGACCAAGCTGGACACGAGGCAAATATATGCTTCTTAGTTGACGGCGAATAAGACTTCAGAAGTGCTGGGAGATGACAGAGCAGGGAACAGGAAGATGATGATGAGTCACTTTGGTCACGAAGCTATTTTTACGCTTGATTACACGATAAATGAAAATCAAACGTTTGATTGCTCAATACCAACAACGTGAGAGACAGACCTCGGTCCGGTCACACCCCCACAACCTTCCGAGCCACCTACAGCTGAAATCACCTAACCAAAGTGCAGCACTTTGAGCAAAGTGCCAGGATCAGGACCAAAGGGTGCTGAGGGTAAATGTATAAGGTTGCCCGCCTTGTTGAACCCTTGGTCAGCTGGGCGTGTGAGTGTGTGTGTGTGTGTGTGTGCGAGTCTCATGCGAGTGAACATTTCAATTATTTATATGCTTGTTTGTCTCAGGACGAGTGGAGCGGAAGACAGGCTGGCAGGCAGGCGGGAAGGCTTGGGGAGTTTCACAGTTGTGAGCACGTGTCAGGAGCGCTTGGCACAGAGCGATAACACTTGACTGCGCACAGTTATCATTTTTTAGCACTCTGGGAGACACGAACTAAAACCTCAGTGAGCCGGGGAGAGTGAGAGAAAGTTGCAATTTATGCTTTCAGTATGTGTACAATCATCATTTCCCAGGATAGTGGAGAGGAGCTTTGTGGACAGCTTTCTAGACTTTGACTGATTTGTTGATAGTTGAATGCGTTTAAGACACAAAGTTTTCGATATGTTATACTCTAGTCAACTGTTGTGGCATTTCTGATAGGGTGAAAAACTACCAGAGTGCCGAGCAAATGATCTAAGCTTTTTAGCACCTCTTAACTCCCGGGCATTGATTGATTCCGCCACTAAAAACACTAAGCCAGAGCAAAATCAATTTTCTTTTCTTAAGTGACTTTTCTGGGACTCTTGGCCCACACCCCCTTAATCTATTTTCATTTATAAACCTACACAGTGTTAAACCGCTTATGTTAATTAAATTTTTGGACCAAGTTGTTTTTTGCTAAGTGCTTTTCCTTTCGGTCGCCTTTCCCTCTCTTTCTGTTTTCTATGGTGAAAGTAATCAATCAATTGAGCTTGGCGCCATTACAGTCTCAAGATAGAATGTTGTCAATTTATAAAGTTGCTATTTTGCGTTGGCTTTCACAAGGTTCAAGTGTCGGAGTATTTGCATTTTTGTAGCTTCGCATGTAATTTTCAACCCACAAGCATTAATTTTGGCTATATTTGTTTCTGGGTTTTGTTGCTGTTGTTGGTCTGTTTGTGGTTCTGAAAGGGTTAAGTAAGAAATTCTGTCAAAATCTGCTTGCCAAACAAAAACTCTTTACTGCCATATTGATGAGTTGGTTAAGCTGTTTGACAGTTTCTTCCCCAAACAAACAAGCAAACGAGTAAACGAGTAGAATGTCATATAAGCAATCAGCTTAACTAGATAACCTGGCTAAGAGCAAAACCAAATTTAGATACTTTCAAAAGAGAATTACGTTTAAATTGTATTTTTCATAGAAATTTTTGTATTTCAAAGAGTTGGCAGCACCGTCGGTGGTGCTAGTATGGCAGCACCATTGTTCGCAGCCCTGTGTCTTGCTGTGATCGATTAAAAATCGAATCAAGTAATATCGATAAGCAAACGCTATAATTTTAAAACCATTGTGCTTTTTTTGTATTTAGTGATTCTATTAGTTCGGTAGACAACCTAACCAACTACTAAAGCGAATTTTGATCTATAGTTAAGCCAAGCTTATACTTCTATCTGACTCTATTAAGAAAAATCAATAAATGAAGCCCAGTGGATCTTACACATCTTGAGTTCACTTCTGAGTGTCCACAAATTTAAAATGCTCCATTTTCTTGAAAATAAAGAAAAATATACATTTTGCTTTCAATCTTACTTTGTAATTTATCGAATAAAAGCTCTGTTTAGTCATTTGTATGCAATTTGAAACTGTTCAATATTCCAATTGTGACAATGCTTCAGTTAGACTCTTAAGGACCGTAAAATTAATTGATGTAATAACATAAAGCCATTTGTTCAATTCGTGAAATTTTGTATTGCACATAGTATACATATTTATGGGGCAAATCAAATCAAAGATAAGTTTTAACAATAAAAATGTCAACAGCAACAGCCAAAACAAAATACATACGTATACACAATTTGTAAGGCGATTGGTAAATATTGAAGTGAATGTGGAACTGTACGGTTGTGCTTGTGTATTTTTATTCCTTAAACGTTGCACTTTAAGCCACAATTTCATTTTGTCAGACTGCAAGGACATCGTGTCCTGAATTGTATGGTGATAGTTTGGTGTCCTGGGCATTTGCACGTCACCATTTACGACTGCCCCACTGGCTGGTTAGCCAACTTACATTCCACAGATACACACTTACATACAAGGAAAAAGACATCTGAGTATTTCATTGGAGATTCGACTGTGTCTCTCCAAGGTTCCCCGATGTGTGTTGTATTGTCTTTTGCGTATTTCTGTGTTAGTGTCATTTTAGTGAAATTGCAGAAAATTGTTTTCCGTTTCGTTTCATTTGTAGTCGTTGTTGAATTGTTGATGTTGTTGTCGACATTGTCGATGTTGTTCATTGGAAATGTGCATTTAAAATTTATTGCAGTCAAAGCACAAAATTAACTGCATTCAAAATGCAATAGTTTCCCACTTTACCTTCGCCTAGCTTTTTCTGTTCTCTGCAACTTGTCAAGTGATTTTGTTCAAGTCTATTAAAAGGGCAATTTTCTAGTATCCTTGCCTTGACCATCTCTATCGGCTTTTAATAACTTGCTCAGATATTTTAACTAAATTACTATTGATTCAAGGTGTAATGTATTCTCCCCTGACTGCGCTAGGTATTAAATTGATTGAAAACAAATATAAATAACTTGAATAAGATCAATAAATAAGAAGCTGAATGCATTCAAGATTTTTCCTTACAATTAAACTAAGTAAGAAATGAAAATTCATGAAACTTTTAGCTGACAAAAGATTTTATTAAATTTCAAATATCTTCGGGGTGTGCACAAGTGTTAATGGCTCCATACCCTACAAACACGAATTAAATGCTTAAAACATTTTCATTTAAAACGCACTTAGTGCCGAATAAACTAATTAGAATATCTCTTGCCTTCCCCACATTCACGGCTCCCCTCGTCTCATATGAGTCCCACAAATTGGCCGCCATTTGGTGGCATTATTTTGAAAGCGGTAAGACCCCAAAAAACAGCACTCCCTACCCCTCACACACACACACACACGCGAGTCATATCTGGTGCTCATTTTGTTGGTGGGGTCTGCACACACACTCACACATATACACACATGTGTGTGAGTATTTAGCTCCATTGTTTGTAAGGGATCCCAATTTCAGGACCAGCAGTTTCATTTATTTTGATTATTATTAAAGTAAATGGCATAATTAAAACTGTTAAATTCATTTTAATTTTTAATTACAATTAATTTGACGCAGCTACAAAATATGCTGAAGACAATTTTCACAGAGATTTTTAATTGCTAATTGAAGTGAGTGGCTTAAATGCATAACATTTTCAGCAAAAGCTTAATTAGTCTATATTGTTTCTATAATGGAAAAAAAAGTTAATCTCAAAAAAATTAGATCCGCTCTAAAATCTGATTAAATCCAAAGTTGTAACTGAAAATAAAAGAGTCTAAATAAAACATGAAAGTAAAATGAATAAGCTGAAACGTTTCTAAAATTGTACTTTAGCTTTTTAAAATTTGAAAACCAAACCATCGTTACTTGCTCCACCCCCAAAGCCCTCATTCTTTGGCTTGACACACTTGAGAACGCTTATCAAAAGTCGCGCCAGCAGAACCCCCCCCCCCCCCCCCAAAAAAAAAAGCGCGCCCAAAAAATGATTGTATGACAACTGTCTCTTAGATATCAAAACGCAGCTGCCAACCTACCAGCAGCCACAAAGTTGACGTTCCCCATTGGGAGCAATACTCATATATCAAAAATCAACAACTGCAAAACAGTCCTAGAAAGTTAAGAACTCTTCCAGATGGCGAAAGCTGAATACCCTTTAAAAGGTGACATTCCCCATTGAAAGCAATATATCAAAAATCAACAACTGCTAAACAGTCTTAGAAAGTTAAAGAGTTCTTAACTTAACCAGATGCCGAAGGCTGAATACCCTTTAGAAATTTTGACTCAAAAAGTTGCTCGATCCAAGCCATCTACAAATGATCCATACAGCATCTCTTTTTTCACCAAATCTTAGATAATTCTAGTAGATTTCAATTAACCTATTCAATCAACTTAAAGTATCTTAAGTCTTTTAAATTTCTACCTCAAAAGAATATGATAAAAATTTAGCTTTAATTTTGGTTAAAAAAATTACAAATTTTATTTTCATCTGAACATGCATTTAGCATAAACTTACATATTGCAGAGAAAACTATCTTGCCACAGAAAAGCAACCATTTTCCACATATGTGTGTGTGTGTGTGTGGTAAATGAAGCACTGCCGAAACCGAGTGGGAAAAAGAAAACGGTCAACAATTTGTCTACTGGCTACATAAAACATGGCAGAGGATAGATAAGGACACAAATGGCTGAGAAGGGAAACTGGCAAACGGAAAACTGTAGCCTGCAGGACAACAACAAAAACTGTGGCAAGAATAACGCCAAAAGTGACACCGTCACTTCGTAGCTTTTGGATATGAGCAAGCAATCTTAATTGCAGGTCAGAAGTCAACTGAAACGCCAATGCCCTAGAGCGTTGAACGGGAGCAAAAAAAAAGTGTTTTTCATTTCCGTTTTTCCTTTTTAAAAATGCAAATAAATCTTACTGGAAAGTCAGCTGAGAAAACATCACAAATTGAGATAAAAGATGATGCGCAAAATAATTTTTATTTTCTTTTCTCTTTTTAATTTTTTACCAAAGCCGGCAGGATTCTTAAGCTGATCAACAAAAAATGTCACAATAACCAAGCAAACAGTAAAAAGTCAAACCACAAGCAGATATAATCCAGCAGATACAAGTTACACGCGCTTAAGATACAATTTTCATTGTTAACAAGAAAAAAAAAAAAAAAACGCGTAAATGCGGGCGAAATGTGACAAAAATTCTGAAAAGGGGCAAATGGGAAATGGTAAAACCGTTTGCCTAAGATAGAATCGCTTGGCTACAACAAACCAAACCGAGAAAGAGAAAGAGAGTGAGAGAAAAAAAGGAAAAACGCCCCACCACAATCGTTTGAAAATGACAAACTTTACCGGGGGATATCAGGCAAGGCTTCCTGTGGCTCGGAGGGGATTGCCGTCACAATCCTAACCTCACTGTTCAACTTTGCGCTGACAAAAACTTTTTAACACGCACACTCCACACACATTTCGAGTCTTGAATTTTGCCATTGCCGCATTTTGCTGCATGCTTTTTTGCGGTGTAGCCAGCGAAATGAGTGGAAAGGCGAGGTGGTGGTAAGGGGGGGGGGGGGGGAAGGCTTTGTTATTTTTCGCTTTTCGGTTGCTCTATGAATTATTCGAAATTTATGCGACAAATCACCTGCGAAATATAAATTCCTAGCAACGCGTAACGTCTGCTTGTAACGTCTGTTCCCTCCCCAGGGGTCAACCGCACCCGCACATCCTCCTACCACGGAGACTGCCATAACTCCATCTCATGACTTTGGTTTTGGTGGCAGTTTCTGCTACGTGAGCACGTGCTGGGCGAACATTGTATTTAGTCCTGCTTGGGCTAGTCCTTTCCTTCGAGGGCTCCTTCAGCATTATACTGTTAATCGTTCGTTAATCTCTTATATAACTCTTGGGCAAAAGAAATCTCACGCTGCGTGAGTCTTCTACTGGTGATCTGAGCGAGAAGCTAAAACTTTTTAATGGAAAAATGATGTGCCTTCCCCTAGCCACCCATCACCCGCCACCCGTTGTTATTTGTAATTAATCGGGATGCGTAAGGTACGCCAAAGGATACTCAAGTCAACTCATTGCCAGACAGAAAAATATTATTCCCCGGAAATGTAATTTGTCTATGTAATTCAATTAAATTTTAAAATAGATTTCAGATTTAAAGCTTCAGTTCTTTGATGAACAGAACCAGATTATATATCAAATTTTAAATACTATGAAAAATATATTTTATTATGTAAGAAAAATTAATTTGCATTTATAATTTAAAGTCTAAGGAAATGTGAATTTTACTTGGGCAAAATAAATTAATAAATTTTCGTCTTTCAGCAGGCTTTTAAATTAATGCTTCGGTATGCAGGTAAATGCCACATATCTAACAATAAATGAAACAAGCTGCTTGAACAGTATCTCATTACTCAAAGTCAACGAGAGAGAGAAAAAAAAAACTAATAAAAATAAAACAATCAGTTGTTTTCTTTTCTCTTTCAATTTGTGTGCGTGTGTGTGTTTCTTTTTTTTTCTGAAATTAATTGTAGACAGAAAAAGTCTTGTAACTCAAAGATAAACGTTTCTTTCGAAAAAAAAACTCCCTCTCTCTTTTATGCAATATCTTTAAAGCCGACAGGGATCTTTGCCCTTATATATGAAATCCGGCAAACAGTAACAAAAAAGCCATCAGAAAATAAGGAAAAACATCGAAACAGAAACTTTTGCTGAACGTCAGAGACAATTGTACAAGTTCAACATTTGTCACACGTACGACGAAGTGGATGAAACATGAGCAATGTGGGGGATACGGCATAGGTGAACCGAGCAAAACAGAGGGGCAAGATTGGGTGAATTTCTAGGCAAGACAAAAACTCGAAACTCGACAGAAGCAAAAAAAAAGAGAAAATAGAAACACTCAAATAAAACGCACCATGAAAATTAACAAAGAAACATCAACATCAAGTCAAATTGTTTCAGCTACCCGCATGTTGCACGTGGCATGAACATGGCTAGAAGCACGCCAGAGAAAGCACCGTGAAGAGTGAAGGTAGCACTGCTGTTGCACACAAACGCGTCAGCCTCAGTTTCTTTTGGACAAAGCAAAGTCGCCTGTCTGCCTGCCTCGGTGCCTCAGTGCCTCAACGCCTGACTGCATAGATTTAGTTGTCGTCATTTAAAGCAACTCAAAGACAGCATCAGCAGGCAGCAGAAGAGTGGGTAATAAACATAATGGGTAGGAGATAGGCAGCTTGGTAAGGTGGTGACATGTCAAGGAGGAGACTTTTCCTTTTTGTATTTTTATTTGTTGGCCCAACTGTCTGGACTGTCTTCTCCGAACATACTTTGTACTTTATTCTATTTGAATTTGATTGTTTGTGCGCTCAAGTCATCAAAATACAGGAAAGCAAAAAGAGCCCAAGTCTATGACTTCTGCCAGGCTGTCACATTTGATATGCTCCCATCGTCATCGTCATCGCCATTACCATCAGCAGCAGCCTCATCAACGTCATCCATCCCGGACTTGGACTCTTCGAAACATGAGAAACAATTTCGTGTTGCTGCTGCACCGTCTAAGACTTTGGGATTTGCCTATGCCAAATGTAGAGTGGAATGATGAAACTAGCTACACTTAAAGAAATATTTATTACAGACAAGAAGGAAAAGCTCTTTCAAAATTTAAAGCATTTTAAAACTAAATGTAAATTAAACCTGAACTTTAACTCTTTAAAATATGAAAAAAAATCATCTGCAGTAATATTTTGTTTGAATTCAAAGCTTAACCCAATTAGGTACAGTCTGCATCAATTAAGTGCAGACCACTTATGCTTGTCTTATTCTCAGATTAAGATTCTCATTCATTTAGATCTCACTGCTTATTTATATGAGTCTCATTGTCTCGGCTATTATTTGATCATAATTTTCAGGCACAACGAAGCCATTAAAGCTTCTGGCCAATGGAATTTGTAACAGTGCCACGAGGAAAAGAAATTCTGTTGCAGACGAAAAACGCAAACATAATTAAACTTGCCATGCTTGATTTTAATTCCCCATTTTGAATGTGGAAATTTTCGCAACATTTTGTGTGTGTGTGTGTGTCTTATTTGATGGTTATTTGGCCGTCTGGCGTATGTTTTATTAGGTGTTTCTTTCTTTTTGTGTGTGTCTGCGTACAGAAATAAAACCAAAAATTTGTCACAAGTCACACGATGAGGCGACGAGGCTCGCAATATTTCGCAACTAATGAAACACGCAAACTACCCAATCTACCAGTCCCTGGGCCCCGCCGCTGCCGTTGACATTTATGGCGTGCAACTGAATTTTTATAGCACCAAAATTAGTAACAGAAATGGTAGGCATGGCTGGGAATGCTCTTGGTCTGGGTTCGCTTTCTGTAGGACTTATCTGAGAAGTAGAACGACTCCACGTAAATCGAGTCTAATCGAGTCAAGTCGCTTTAAGTTGCGTTCATAAAGACGCACTTATATTGAGTCATAAAACGGCGCTTGATTAGCCAGCGACGTGGGCGATGCGACTGCAACTAATTTCTACATATATATGAATGTTTCTATATGTATGTGTGTGTGTGTGTGTGTGAGCCAGTAAAAGAGCTGCCGGCACATTTAATGGCTGCGACTGACTTTTGTGTTTTATTTCCTACTCCTGCCGCTGCCTCTGATGTTGGCCCTGTTCTGACCCGCTAACTAATTGCATGCGTCTGTAGGTGGGTGAATGTTTGAATGGCAACTTAGTGTGTAGCTGGGAGTGCATTGCTCCATCGCAGAGGGAAGGTGCTGCCTGGAATTGCCAATTTTCGCACTTAATTATGGAAAACGAAACGAACCGAACCGACAAGCGAACTACGCGCCAGCGATCTTTGTGGTGGCTTTTCCAAATTTGCCAAACAGTTTTACGCTTCACGTGTGTGTCTGCAATATCCTGTCACTTCCGGCAGACCGTCGACCCGGCCAGGCGGCATACACGAAAAGGCCGTTCTCCACCCAGCAGCACGTGTATAGTCTGCGGCCAGCTTACCCAGTCAAACATTGCAAAACAAAATATATAAAATAATTTTCTAGACCAGAGGCGACAACGACAACGACAGCAGCGACTCGACAATGGAGAACTGTCTGCTTTAAAATGCATTTTCAATTTTGTTGTTTCCACAATCAAACAAACTTCGACAGGGGCTGCTGTGCTCAGAATTCTGGGTCTTTTGTAAACTAATTTTGTTTGTAAAGAAAAAAGTTTTGCCAAAAACAAAAAAAAAAAAAAAAGAAGAAAAACAATATCTTCATGCCACCACATTACAAAATATCGAAAACATCGCTTTGAGGCTTTTTGCATAACAAATACAGACAAACACACCCCAACACATTCGCATACCCACACATAACTCACAGAGACGGCGAAATGTATGCAAACAATGTAAAAAATGCGCCTCTTATACAAACTGAAAACTGAAAAGGACCACCAAGGCCCATCGAAAAAAAATAAAACCAAACTGAAGCAAAATGGAAAAAGTACAAAAAATTGGTAAACGAAAAACAATTGCTCATTGTCTGAGCAATTATACACGTATTGCTGCGCTCCAACAGAACAGAGCACAGGCAGGCGTTGCGGAGAAGGGAATTTTGCCAGACAGTCGGCCCAACAAAAGCATGAAATGAATCTTAAAAGGATATTGTGCCACAGTTCCGCTCGAAACTTACAAACAGTCCATATGTTAAAACAAAGAGAATGAAATTGATATCACAGATAAGGCCCGGCTAAGCCCGGAGAACATTAGTTTTAGGTTTGTCAAAAAACTCACTTTTAATACGAAATATAGGATATTATCAGTTTTAGGGATTGTCAAGTATTCAAAGGAGATATGTGATTCATTAGGGCTTAAAGAATAATTAAACTTTCATAAAGAACAAAAAAGTTGGAATATTGAAAGTGAATGCGTATTACGTATGGGCTGGTCAGTATAGAAACTATATGTTATAGTAGACTAAGCCGACTGAACTTTGTTAGAGACCTATCTAGGTCGGTATAGAAACTATATGTTATAAGGTCGGTATAGAAACTATATGTTATAGTAGACTAAGCCGACTGAACTTTGTTAGAGACCTATCTAGGTCGGTATAGAAACTATATGTTATAGTAGACTAAGCCGACTGAACTTTGTTAGAGATCGATCAATTAATTTTGGAGATATTCCTAAGACCGATTTAGGATTGTATAACAAGTCTGTTTACTTCTAAAAAAGTAAATATACAGTTGAAAATTTAAAGCGGCAGGCTTATAGTATTTACATTATTGGCGAAAAAATATATTCAATTCTTTTTATCAGGTTC
Organism: Scaptodrosophila latifasciaeformis; assembly: GCA_037075145.1. Classification (NCBI taxonomy): domain Eukaryota; kingdom Metazoa; phylum Arthropoda; class Insecta; order Diptera; family Drosophilidae; genus Scaptodrosophila; species Scaptodrosophila latifasciaeformis. The sequence continues at coordinate 1,400,975 of JBAMCM010000158.1, forward strand.
TGTCGAAATGACAATGACTTTAACATTTATTGTTTCAGTGATAATTGAAATAAAATTATAGGCGTCCAAACCAAGCCCTTCTTTCTATAATCCAGTATAGATATTCTCTTATTTGGGCTTTCTCAAATCCCAATTAAATATGAATGAAAATATATTGTTCATACGAAAAATCTTTTGAGTTCTAAAAGAACTTTATTCCCAAATAATGAACTATTTGAATTTAATTGAAAATATTTTTTATTTAAGGAAATAGACATGACCTTTTATAAAATAGAAAAGAGATCTGTTTAATGTTCGCTTAAGTCTGTGTTAAAAAAAAATTAACAAGCTTGGAAAATGTCAATTCATTTCGTAAAGTACTAAAAATAATTTATTCTTACGAATCATTACCCTAAATTCTAGAGCAATCATAATAATCCATCACAATTTCCATTCAATTTTACATAAAAAGACAAGCAAATACAGGCATATAAAAATTTGATTTTTATTATATATATTTTGCAATTACTTTGCTGCCATTTCATCGTCCCAATTTGGGTCGCTCATTAAAACACAGAGTACTCAATTTGCCCGAAAAGTACCAGTAATAAACTGCCTAGAAACAAGAAAGAAAAGAATAGTGAAAAGACGGAGGGGGCAAAAAAAAAAAAGAAGAAATATACTTACCAATTCAAAGAACATTGACAAAATGTATTATGAGTCTATAGCCCATTTATAATTATAATGGACTTTTTTACGAACTTTTCGTTTGGCCCTTTTTTTATATCGCCTGATGAGTTGTAGAATCTTTCCCTTAACTTGGCTATTTTGCATTTTGTTTTTTTTTTTTTATTTGTGATTCCATTTTTATTTTCTGTGCTAACACAAACTTTTTTGCTGTTGGTTTTTTTTATAAGAGGACAACCCACAGCAAAGAACCAACATCATGAAAGACAAATGAGCCGCAACCGAACAAACCGACCAATGTGCCAAGGAAAAAGTAAAAGAAAAAAACCAGAGAAATAAAATAAATAAAAAACCAAAACCAAACTCGTCTCATTGTCTACATGGCCGGCCATGCTTTGGTCAAAGTCCTCGACCAGGCTAACTGGCTGATTGCCTGTGGTGATTGAAGATACAGAAGGGGTGGTGGCTTAATGCTTCAAAGAGGTTGGGTCTGCCACTGTTGAAATCAGATGGTATTGTATTCTTTTTGCCAGCATCCAGTCTCTAATATTTTATGTATTTTGCTCTGTATAATGATAAAAAGGCAAGGAAATTGCTACTTTTCTAAGCTTTTAATAATATCCTTTTTATGTCCACTAAATGAAGGATATAAAGTCAACACTTTGTACAATAAGGCGCCAACAGAATCCTCCAATCCCACCCCCAGTCTCGCCGGCCACTAGCCCAGACAAGCTCTAAAGCTTCGGCTGCTTTTACACATTTTCAACGCCTTTTTCCTTGATAAAAAGTTAGACTTCACTAGTCCGTATCCCTATCCCCTAACCGTAAACATCCTCCTTCTTTACTGCCTATCTTTGGTGCTGCTCCCCACTTTCGTCTTAAGTTCCCTTCAGTCTTATTTCTAAGTGTCTTTGTTGTCATTGTTCCTGGTGGTATCTGGTTTGCATAAGTTTGCTTTCAGGCACTTCCGGTTAATGTGGTCACTGCCGGAGTCAACGCTGCGAACTGAAGAAACATCGGCCAGCAAATACATAATAAAAGCAAAGCCGAGTTCATTTTTATATGGGTGATTTCGCTGTTTGCTTCTTGTCGGTTGTGTGATTTCCGTTTCAATGGCGTGTCTCTTCACTTTCCCATTGCCAAAAAAATGTCCTTTCTATGTCGCCAGCGAAATCATCAATCTTCTTGACCATTGAGTGGTGGAATTTCTAGGCAGGAACCATGGAAAACTTATGTAGTTTTTATGACGGAAATCAATAAAATCAAAATAAATATCTATAACCAATTTAACACAGATAATAAAATATATATCTGCAGTTCCATATTCCTCTTCATTTTTAACGTGTATCGAATTGTGAAGCTCCGAAATCTATCGCTGTCTTAGCAACCCTGTGCGCGGTTGCCAAACTTCACTCTCAGCATAGAATGCAACCGATTTTTTAAACAAATCATAAAACTATAAGCTTAAGACTTTTATTTAAGACTGATTCTGACTGATTAAATAAACTTACTATATAGTGAATAAAGTTTAAAGCTTTTCTTAAAATAATCAATAGCATTTTTGAAGAATTCATTATGGACATTAGAAAAAAAGCTTTAAGGCTCGGAATATGAATCGTCTCTAGCATTCTCAATAAAACTTATAAATCCTTTCCACAATTGAAACGGTTTAAATTTGGGATAACTCTATAACCTACTTAAAATTTATTTTTTTCTATTGACTGAGCAGATTCATAACTTTCATTCAACCCCAGAAAGGTTAAGCTTTGATTTTATCCACCCTCTTTCAAAAAAATTGGGGAAAAATTTCAATCAGCAATTAGTTGCCAATTACTTACAACAACTTTAGCGACTTTGCTACGACTTCAACTTGAGCAACTTTGACTTCTTGGCAATTACTTGAAATCGATATAGACGAGTATTTATTGCAGACCATTTGGTCTAAGTTGGTCTAGCAGTTTCACCCCCAATGTCTTGGTCTGGTCACTACTCCAATTCGTGACATAATTGAAACGCTTAAAGTGAATATTTTTTGGGGTTGGCTGATGGCTTCAACGAATATGTATGGCATATAAAGTATTTGCGAGAAAACTAATTGAGTTACATATTGCAATGCTCATAAGCACTCCATTTCAAGACCAATCCTTGTTTTCCTATTTGGCCATTGTAAACACAAAACCCAAAGTTCTTCGGCTGGAGTCAAACATTAGAGACAAGTTATATGAGGAAACTTTCCTTCTTTCTTTTTTGCTGGCTTGTTGAAGAAACAAAAACTTTACATTGTTTAATTTCGACAAATGTAAGACACTCGCAAACGATTCCAAGAGTATCCAGCCCAGACCCTCCTCCGTGCGTATCCCACACACACTCGAACAGTTGCACTAATCTTTTGTTTGTCATTTATACGAATATGTGGGTTGGTAGTATTTCTTCTTCATTCTTTTTTCTTAGTATTTTCTTGGGGAGATTCAGTTTCTACGTTCAACTCAAATTACTTCACATGTTTCTTAACATGGCATAATCTCTACTTGTTTCCTTGTTTCCCCCGCCCCAGCACCCACACAATTTCTGAACTTTTTTCCTTTGGTGAACTTCAGTGTGCTACTATGGAGACCAACACTACTCAAGTTACTTTTTCCTTGTGGGAAGGCATTCGAGTTGGTTACTCCTGTATCCGGCGGCGCCATCTTTAAGTTTCATTAGTATGTGTAAATCTGTTTTAATATTGCTCTGCTTATTTGTGGTTTGTATTCAGAGTCTGATCTGGCTTGGGGAATACAAAGTCTGACACTCCTGTGTGTTTTATTTCTTTCCCAAAGTTCAGAGTATTTTTTTTTCCTGTTGTAACCGAGCCATTCGGAAGCTCTTTAGAACACTCGTAGGTTTTATAAATTTTATACTATAATTTTATCATTTGTCGTTTTCACTAGTCCAAGTAATCTCTAAGATATTTTGCAGCAAGAAATACTTTAATTACAAATGAGTATTTCGTATGAAAAAGTTCTTGCTTTTTCTGGTGAATTTACTTGTTGATTTGAATATTCAATTTTTCTTGAGAAAAATATGCACTCCCACTTTTTCTGAAAAATTGGTGTAGTAAAGTTCATTTTGGTAGCAAATTATATTATCTTTCCCTTTACATTCTCTTTATCTTTTTATTATTACAGCGTCTTTCAAGGCAGTTGTTTAACCCTCAAATAAAAAATATTTTAAATGTTCCATATACAGATTATTTTCCTAAGATCAGAAATCATTTTTAATGAATAATTCAAGCTGTGTTGATCAGAACCCAAATCAAAAACCTAAGAAAATATATAAGTCTCAATAAAATTACTGTTTGGTTTTTTTCAGTGAATACAGCTTAATTGCAAAGTAAGCCTAAATTAAGCCGGTTTCCTAAATAAAGAATTTTTGGTGGCTTTCTGGAGATATTCAAAATTTGTTGTATGAATTTTCTTGAATGCTGGAATACCTCTTCAAGTGTCTGGACAATAAAGCGTGTCCAACACACACTTTTAGATTCAGATAAAGAAAAATACATAAGAGAGCTTTACTAAATTAATCAGCATAATTATGCCGAAAAACCTACAACATCCGCCTAACTAGCTAGGGAAAACCTAAGTAACTAGGACAGACTGGACTCCCCCGCCTTATTACCACACCTTATTTATTAATTAGTGATTCGGTACTACAGCTTCCAAGCAAGTACTTCACCAACTAAATATACAAAACCGAGTTGACGGCTCTGAGGAGGGAGTACAAGCGTAGGAAAAAAAAAACAAATATGTAACACATTTTAATTATGCCCAAAAATAAAACACTCCTACAACAAACAGCAGCACCTTTGGAAGGCGAAACGAGGCGAAGGTGCCCCAACTAAATGTAAACAGACAAAGCGGCAAGTTTAATATGCAACAACATTTACCAGTGTTCTTAATTAAAACAAATAGACATATGGAATGCGCTACGTTACCTGTCAGTTACGAGTTGGCAACTGGTCAGATTATGTCCTTGAATACCCACAACCAGTCCAAGCCAAACCAAACCAAACCAAAGCAGCAAGCCAGCAATCCAGCAGGTTCCAGTTGGACAGAAAACTGCTTGGCGAATGGGCAAAAAATTATTATGCAGCTCGCGTTTTTGGTATTAACTGATATAGCCCAGGCCATTTCCATAAGTCAACAGTGCACAGACAAAACGAAAAGTCATAGTAGAAGTCAGTTGACGGCAATGGCAACGACTATGACGACGACGACGACCAGGCCAGCAATTAAAATCGATGAACATGGGTTCCGTGTCTGCGTGTCCTTACCCAGACTAAACGTCACTTTTAGTTAGCACTTCAACATAAGCAATTTTAGTAGGGTAGCTCTGTCGTTCGTTTTTTTTTTTTCTTTTTTTTAATTTTGCTGTATTTTATTCTGACCATATTCAAATCAGTTGCAACGCCCAATTAATGTAAGCCGCAGCAATGTTGCATACTAATGAGCGCGAGAAGAGGAATGACTACACTGACTATGACTACGGCTAGGATACACTGTACACTGTGAATGAAAATAAAGATGTGCATGATGTCTTGGTAGCTTCCCCCCTCAGCTCATCTGAGCTCATCTTTCTAGTTGCCAATGTAGGCAATTTAGTTGGTAAGCGCGGGCTGCGGTGGCTTTTTGCTTCTGTGTATCTTGACAAAGTTTTTGATTGTGATTTTTGTGTGCCTTAGTAAATTAAGTTTTTAATTAACATTGTGGGTTTACTTGGTTTTATCGAGTGGCTCAAAAATTCATTATATCTCTACATCTCTCTATTTAATCAATGCTTAAGGAACTTGCTTTCTGTGGTGGAAATAGAGTAAGGAGAAATAATATCTCGGTGGAATCCAAAGGAATAAATCTATATAAATATAGCTTATTTAGCCATCCATTTGTTTTCCTATTGGCTTAAAGGCAGTTCAGTTTGCAATTATAAATTTAGTAAGACTGAAACCTAACCTCAAATCCTTCTTAATCATGTAAAATTTTTTGGAAAAATGGGAAAAAGTTAAAAAGAAACTTCTTCAATCTCTAACAGAAATAATTAAAAGCACATGTGCAGATGTGCGTGACATTGAGCCGAATTTTCAAACGCATCATAAATGACGCATACGCCTTGTTGAACGCAACAAATGTGACATTCTTTTCACCATCTGCTTCATTTTTCTGAGCTGGCGTGAAAGTATTTCTCTCTGCCTGACTACAGGATTTTCCTATCAAATATGATACGTGAAAATATTTTAAGCCTTTGAGCTGGCAGAAGCCAAGACAAATTAAAAGAAGTGTTCAGAACAACCACCAAAAAAAAATCATCCTCACCGGATATGTGTATCTTGTAGCGCATTATTAGGCGCATATCTGTTATGTACGTTGTATATGAATTCCGCACGTTTCTATCTGTGACTCATTTACAGCTACAAAACGGGAGGGTAGGGAATATTCGCCACAGCACGCAGCAAGTGGCACGTGACTGCGACAGACACAATGCGTCTCTGGGCCCATTCTGATCCTAAAAGTTTTGTTTTTCGACGGGCAAACAATTTTTCAAACATAATTCACAAAATTATGTGTTAGATGTGGTTTCAGTATCTCAAAATAACCACAAATTTTGTGTAATTTCTTTGGCATATTTTTTTGATAAAATCTGAAAAAAAAACTTCTAACTTTATTTAATTGCAGCAACTTTGAGAGTTTGAAGTCATTTATTTTATTCACATATTTTGTTTTTTCTAGACCTGCTCTTGCGGCCAAATTAATTAATTAGAAAAGTTCGCAAGTAGAAGCCAAGATTTAGACTTTGCCATTTCACCTTTTAAAGAAGCAAAAACCGCACTGGCTTATTTCAATGACAATCTTTGCTTGGCTATGGCATTCTGTATACCTACGAGTATTTCAAAGCATATTCACAAAAATGTAGCCATTTTACGTTTGAGTAGAAATTGCGGCTAAATAAACTGAAAGTCATCCGAAGTTTTCAAAGTCAAACAAAAGATTTGCGGTGGCAGTGAGCAAGCATTTTTGAAGCATTTTAAGTCAGAAAAAAGACCGCATATCCTACAAGTTTCAATAGATTTATAAGCTCAAAGCCAAATTCATTTTGAGTTTCCTTGAAACACAGTTTTATTTTGACTTTATTTCTGTGGCTTAAGCACTGCTGTGCCCACCCAAAATTAACAACTTTTTCAATTAAAGTATTTGACTATTGAAAAATACAATTTCAATTACACACATTTTTTCATTATTAAAAATTTCAGATTTCAAAAATCAGTTGTTTTGTTTTTCTCAAAATTAAAAGAGTTGAAATTGAAATTTTTGCATATTCTTCTCAAAGAAAAAAGAGTATATTCATTTTGCTCAACGCACTTATTGAAGACCCCAAAATGTTGCCTCTAGAATACTTACAATAGAATAACTAGAGAAGTCGATATAGACATGTCCTTTTGTCAGTCTGTCAATCTGTCAGTCTGTTCGTCTCATCGTCCGTATTTGTGGAAACTAGTCTATCAGTTTTAAAACTATCGTAATGAAACTCGGTATATAGCCTTCTCAAATACAAAGGCTGCACACGGCCTGATCGAACCTCTATACCATAGCTCTGTCATAGGAATCTAAATCTGCTTAAGAAATAACTCGCACACTTATTAATTGATCTTTTTTAAACTTGTAACAAGGGTGTCTTATCTATTCTAAATTTCATAAGAATTGCAGAACTTAGCTGTCATACCAACCTAAATCGGCAGAAAAAAATATGAAAAAGAGTTTCGAAACTCCGAACATAACATTGGGATTTTTATAATTTCTTTTAGTTAAAATTCCAACTTGTTTGGAAAAAGTGCAAGATTTTTTTTCTTAATCTGTTTTTTTTTTTATGTTTTATAATTTTAGCTATGGTATTTAATTTTGAGCTTTCTTTGTGATTCAAAGGAAAGAACCGAATACATTTATAATGAACGACAACCTCACTCCTCAATCTCAGAAACACGTCAAATGTCTTTGTATATATTCTGGGTGGTCGTTTGTGCTTGAATTTCCTTTAGATGTAAGGTTGCTAAGTGGTGAGATTCGGGTAGGTACACATTTATAATGCTTGGCAGAGGATTCAAAATGGGAAATGAATGTTGGAATGGTTGGTTCTTTAGCCATATGCGATTGTTTGATGATACTGCTGTTGTGTTTCTGGCTTGATGTTAACTGATTGTTTTGTTTTTGAGCTCACTGTGATTGTTGTTAACGATTTTGCTTCCGTACAGGAAGACCAATTTCATGTATGTGTGTGTTTGTGTATCTGCATGTGTACATCCTCTTACCATCTATAGGATTCGGCTTTGTTCTGTTTAATTTTGAGCTTGGCATTGTCTGTGTATCCTCTGGCACTTTATGCAAGTATTTGCCAGAGTCGCATTTAAGAGTCTGTCTGTTTGTCTTGGTCGGTCTGTCATCGACGTGTTTTCATTAATGTTATTATTCCACATGTTTTGTCATTTCTAGGACGGTAGTCTCTAATTTGCATACATAATTTACAATCATATTGATAGAGTTACCAGAGTTACCATGGTCGGCAAATCATGTTTTGCCAATAAGATGTTATTCAACGAGTTGTGAAGAGAAAGAAAATGTTAAATTTCAACTTGCATTTCTTAAAATTAGGAAACACACTTTGTTTTGGCCATGGCTACTTTCTGCCATTTTATGCATTCACAACTTTGTAAGAGAGAAATGAAAAACTTGAATCAGTCTTTCTGCATATTAAAAAAAAAAAAAAAATAGATACAAAGTGTTGCCAAATTGAAATAGTTTTGCATGATTGCCTGCAAATGAAACCCAGAAGAAAAGAATACAAGAGAGTTGAAATATAAACAAGAATCTTAGCAAAACTTTTAATTAAGGACTTACTTACAAAGAAAAAAATAAAATAAAACAAACATTTTTTCAGATATATTTTTATTGAACGTGAAAAAAGCACTGTTCACCTTCTACCAGAAAAATTTCGTAGAACCTTTTTGAATAAAGAAATGTAATCAAATAAGACAATAGCGGGGTTTTTTCTAAGAAAAATAGTTCTAAAAGGGGAGAAAAAACACGTAGCCAAAAGTTTAGCAAGTGCAATCAATCTAAATGTCAAACTGTCAATAAAATTGTCAACGGCAAATGCAGTCGATGTGCATTTTCATGTCAACCTTAGGCAATGATATATATAAAAAACAAATCCCTCCCCCCAAGCCCCAGGCACGTTTAAAGCTATCCCTCCTTTTTCTTTTTTTTTTTGCCCTCTCAGTTTTCTTGTGTCATTCCCTCTGACCCACATAAAAGGAAACTTTTATTAAACTTTGGCGACAAGTGGCCAACATCAACAAAAAAAAAAAGAAAATATTTCAAGCCAAAGTAAGTCGTGTGGAACAGTTCGTATCAACATTAAGTTTCACTCGACTTTTTGGAAATTTTTTGAGTTAAGTCCCTTGGCTTATATCTATATGATAATAAGCAAATATAAATGGTAAGATAATTTATCATAGGATTATGCTCCTTTTTTGTTAAGGGGGGAAAAAATAATAATTAATTTTATCAAAGAAAAAAAGACCTTTTATATATTTTTAAAAATTTATTTTATGGCCATCTGAAGATATAAATAAACGCAGAATTTATTCGCTTTTAAATGACTCGTCAATATAATATAATAGTGTACCGTTCTTGTTATATTTTATTGATATATTTGCATTCAAGGCAAACTATTTTTTTTATTCATATTCTCTTTGCCATAGGACATATTCTTCCGTATAAAAATATATTCTGAATGATAAGTTTTCTTTCGCCTTCAGATTACCAACTCATTGCACTTCAATGCAGTTGACATTTTTATTAAAAGCCTTAACTTGTAACTGCAGAGAAGATCACACACATTCGAACATGGGCACACACACACACACACTCACGTGAACTGACACTCACGTACGCACATAAACGTACAAGAGGGTATAACAGAATTTCTGGTGCAATGGCAACGGCTGTTGCCAACTTATTGGCTGAATGGCAAAGGTGCACGTGTGGCCACGACAAGTTCTCCATTGCCTTGGCAGCTTCTGCTTCACCGAAGCTGCCGGTGCTTTCTCATCCACTGCCACTATTAGTGTCTTATGCAACAAAGTAATAATGCCAAATATGAAATCTACTTTAACTTGCCGACGCACCGTGACGTCGCAATCTTTTGTTTGAAGTTCCTAGCCATTTTGTCCTCTTTTTTTTCAACACACACAAACACACAGACTTGTATTTGCAATATTTGTTAGTGTATGTGGGTCTTAAGCTGACTTATGAACTGATCTCAGTAAGGAAAGCAGAAACAGAATCATTTTTATAAGCTGCCAACAAGTCGCATGTAATGGGGGAAACTCAGACGGGAAGTCGAGAGAAGACCAAAACGAATACTGGCGGATTTAAGGAAAAGTGCAGTGCGTGACGTTTTATTAAGCTGCAGATGCTGACTCTGAAATAACTGTCAAGCATTGTTGATAAATGATAAAGAGAAAAAAAACCCAATGCAGTCAAGCGAAATGGGGTTACATTTGACAAGCCGAAGATTGCTTACCTTATTCAAAGTGTCATATGCAAAAGGTAATAAAGACATAAATAAAATTACCTTAAAATACACATTGAATCTCTCTTGTCAAATTGAAAGAAAAAGCTTGCGTGCTCCATGTGAAAAAGAGTAAAATGTTGCTTGAGTTGAAATAAATATAAATAAATGTCATAAGATACCTAAATCTTCCCTGAGGAATAAACAGACGAAGCACTTTAAATTGGGTTACTAAAACATTTTATGGCAGAGAGAGAGTTTTATTGCATTTCACATATGAATGAAATGAAAATTGTGCCATCGGGCGTATGCGCAATATTGATGACAAGCCAGACCACAAAACGCATATTTATGTCTCATAAGATACACCTACTCCAAATATATATTTATTTGAAATTATGTGCCTGCCTGCAAGTCTCTGTAAATAAATCTGAAATTGTAAGCCGCCGGCTGCCATTTGCAAATTTGCAATTGCAAAATTTTGGGCTTTCCACACATTCACATAATTTGCGCAGCAGAACTATTTTGGGATTTGCGTGAGCGTGGGCCTGTCAGCCAATATAAACCGAACCGGTTAGAGAAAGAGAAACTGTCTTTCTTTCCCTTTCTATGTTGTTTGTTTGCCAAGCCCAGGATGCCGGTTCATTATGTGCCTGAACATTTAGGCATCCGTTTAGCGGCTGCAGTTTCCGTTCCTTTTGATTTGGTGCAACAGCAGCGATTGCTCTTCCCATTCTCTCGGGCGGATGGTGCAGCTGCCTCAGACTATGGCAAATCTCGTTATGTGTTAGATATTTTGGCATTTCCATTACTATTCCTGGTGGTGCGAATGTTTTAGCTATTCGCTTTGTTTGGGCTTTTCTGGTCGAATTGTTTGGCGGATGGCATGTGTGCCTGCCAGTTAGCAGATAACAACAACAATGGATTAGTTTGGCTGGTTATATTCAATGAAAGAGAAAATGCCCAAATCATACTGAATGTATGTACATGTCATCAACGTCATTCGCAACGGGGCACCCAATTTTCCTAATTCAATTCCGAAATAGATTAATGCTAAAACACCATCTTTCATGTAGGTGATGGAAAAATAATGAAGTTATTGTTCTGTGTAAAACAAGAATGACATAATTTGATTAAACTTATATAATTATTTTTAGTATCAAAGAATTTTTCTCTCAAATCTGCTTTACCTAATGCCTTAGACTTTAAGCCAATAAGCTGCTTGAAGTTTAGACCAAAGTTAAAACATCTTAAAGTTTGAGGCAAATATTGAAATTATTTATTAGTTGAGTAATCATTTTCATATGCTTTATGAAAATGTTTTCTATTTATTTTATTGTCAACTATTTAAATATCTTTGAAAGAGCAGGCGCCAGCATTCCTTTCTTTTTCACCTTGGAATTTACAAAGAATTTTTTGCTAGTTCTTCTCATAGGTTGCTAAACTTATGCTTATATTTTATTTGAATATATATTTGTAATATGCTAATAAAGTCATCAAAATTTTACAACGTACACTTGAAGCAAGCACATACCAGTTGAAGATTCCGTAGAGTGCCCATCAAACGTGTCAAAGTGACAATTCTTTATTTACATGTATATGGATGACTCGAAGTCCTCAAAAACCCATGAGCTGCTGAACTGTGATGAATGGCAATAAGAGCAAAAATAACAGCAACAACAACAACAACAACAACCACAACAAGAGGAATCAACGCACATTTGCGTACTTTGAAACGTGAGTTGCATGACGAAAAATGTGAAAATAAAAATGGAGCGAGAGAGAGTGAAAAATTAACACCGTTTGCCACAGGTAAAAGTGCTCAGCATTTATCAAGTGCAAAATTTTGAGGGGAAAATGTTTTCTCTTGACATACATTTTTTGTTTTTTCTTTTTTTGGTGAATAAAGCTATCAAGGCGCGTATTTTGTTTATTTATCAACAAGAGCAAGAAACTGCCAGGGAATCGCTGGCACACAATTTGGCCATGTTTAATAGCACATGAAATCGTCATAAGCAGCGCCAGTCGAGTCAACACTGTCCTCCGGACTAACTTCGGAGACCATAAATAAACATACACCCACACTCACACCCAAAACCAGTCACCAGACACAGACCGCAAAAGTAAATACGAAAGACCAACACACACACACACACACACACACACACCCATACAGACAAAAAGGCATTCGGAGAACTTTAGTGGCAAGTAGTAAGTATAACTTACGCCCAAGGCGCTCATAAGTCAAAATTTTGCGCCTGTCTATGATGAGGATTATGGTGGAGTGGAATGGGCAGAGACTGTGAGAGTGAGAGAGAGAGAGAAGCAGATGTAATGGTTGTGGCACTTGCTAGGGTGGTTGTGGTTCGGTTGGGTTGGGTTGGAGTCACGGCTCAAGTGTAGGCGTTGACAGTGCGTGAAAGTTGGCCAGGCGGTTTGTCGTTGGTGTCCCTTGGGTCTGTTTTGTCGTGTCTTCGCCTCGAACTGTGAAATATGTTGCATACATTTTGGGCGGATGCCATGACCATGGCGATAGCTTTGGCAATGGCGGCGGCGGCGGCACGCTTCTGCGGTTTATTGTAGGCGTGCCGCGTGCCGAACTTAACATACTCATATACAATCATTTTTTTGTTTTCCTTGCTTCATAAGGTTTTTGTTTTTGTTATGACTGCGGACTATCGAGGAAGATAAAAAAAAAGAAATACATGGATAAAGCAAAAAATTTATTTAACTTTCTGCTCACGTACACAGTTGTCGCCTGCACAGATCCCAGAGAGAGCCGCAGACTCCTTATATAGATTGTAGGGGCAATTGGGTCGGTTGGCAATGCCACTCCCGCGCCAAGTTCATAATTCATTTCTTTCATTATTATTATTTTCATTTTCACATTTCCCTTGGCTTCATTTTTTTTTTTTTACCCCACTGCCTGGATTTAAGTTTGGTCCAGTCAGAGACAAATTATTTTAAATTGCATTTTCATAACGTCTGGCTTATATGTATGCGATTTCTTTTGTGCCATGGTAAGATGCTTTAATGAACATTTTAAATATTTTAAAGAACTTTACTAAAGAATTTGAATACACAAATTTAAGACAGATAAAAAAAAAGTTTATGGAAATAAATAAAAAATTATTTAAATTTTAAATCCATATAAGTTGCTTCGATCTGATCCTGACACGCGCCACCAAATACCTATGGGAAAAGGGTAGTTAACACACAAAGCAACCAATTTGACAAGAGCAATCAACAACATTGATTCGAACACCATCAAAAGTCTCTTTTAACATTGATTTTTTTTGTTTTCGTGTTTTTGCTATTTCGGTGGCAAAATCCTGGCATTCCTAACCCGCAATTGACCATCATTGTTGAGCTGAGCAAACATCAATGAAATTCCAATAAGGCTCTCGTTATTTGATGGCTCGAACAATTCGAACAACCGTTACAATTCATCAAACAGCAAATGGATATTACTTCATCGAAAACAATATTAAATACTTGAACATAAAACACACACAACCAAAATGTCGCGGGGAAAAGGTCCAGCCACTCCGGCCGAACAATGAAACGACCTCAAAGTGTATCTATATGGAGTGGCAGTGGCAGTGGCAGTACCAGTGTCAGCACCCGGGGGGTCCATGTTTCTACTTAAAAAGGAGTGAGAAGAAAGTTCCGAATGTAAGGCCGACAAAATGACAGCTGAGCTGAGCGGCGGAACGGACGGATCGTTACCAAAAAACAAAAGTAAATTGCAATAAAAGTTTGTAATTGACAAACGGACTGCAAACAAAACTCCCCCGATATGAGCAAACGAATGAAACGAATCAGCTGAAGGGTGAGTGAAGAGAGTGAAGAGAGAGATTGCTGGATACTCGACAGCCAGATTTTGAAATTGCTGGCTTGTTGGACCTTGTTGGTTGGTACGCCAGGGCAATTGGCTACGATTGTGTTGGTGTTGGAGTCGCATGTTTTGGGGCGACTAAACAACTGGCCCGCAAATCAACAAAAACCGATTTTCAAAACAGGAAGCAGGAAGAGCAACCGAACCAGCAGCAAAAAGAGCCCTTGCCAGTTACACTACATTGGCGGTGACAGTTCCGTATGTGTGCAAGCACACCCAGCCAATCCACTGTTCCCCGTTCCCAGACTGTCTGAATGCCCGCATGTATTGACTTTGCCTGAAGAGGTAGAAGGCTTGTTCCCCGCTTACAGCTGAGGGCTTCACAGTTTAAGAAATAAAAGTTTATTTCCCTTAACGAGTAAATCTGGTACTGGAATAACAACAACTGCCAAGATATCCGTACACCCAACAACCGCCAGGAGGATTGGGCCATACACAAACAAAAGACGCGTCTGTGGTTTGAATCATTTTGGTCTGTCGAACGCAATCGGTTGGCGGTCATTTCACCCAAAGTTTGACTTATTTACAAATCGACTACAGGCTCATTGGACTTGTTCGGGCCTTGGGCCTAGCATATCGTGTAAATAAACGCACTCAATTTACTTCTATTGTTTCCCTACAAGTTTCGACTAGTTTGATGCCCAAACTTAACTTTAAAAATTCCTTTTCCATTTAAAGAGATTAATGACGCATTTTGATTTTATTAAAAAAATAAATAATACAAGTTGATGCTGGCCTTGGCTAAAACTAGTTAAGACTACTTCTCGGTTATCCAAGAATTCGTTTCGAATTTGCATGCCAAAGGAAATTGAATACTATTTCGGTTGGGCCAGTGATACCTGCTGGGCTGGTGCTCATTTCGAGGCAGTGGAACCAAAAGAAACCTGATTTAAAAATTAACAAAGTTTTCTGTGTATAAATCTGCCGTCGTAATAGTTCTTAGAAATGGGACTGGCATGTGGGGAGTCAGCAACAAACGATGCGCTAATTTGACAAACCCACATGAGGTCCTTGTGGGGCCAACTGGTCATGTTATATTCAATAAACGGAAGACGATCAAAGGGAAGGTGGTAAAGAATACTGGATTTCAATGAAGATGGCCAGTGAAATAACAACAACAACAACGTGGCGCATTTAACCTGCACCACAGGAGATTGCGGTAATTGCGAATCCGAGGCACACACACACACGCACACACATACAATTCTGAAGAACAAGGACAAGAGAGCAACCAATTCGCAATCAAAACGAAATGGAATTGACCATTAATGTGCGTGCAAGTGTGTCTCGAAAAGGTAGAGGATTTGGAGGGTTTTGAATGGTCCACCGCAGGGCAGCAGGAGCAGCTTTCAGTTTTGCTATTGACAGCTATTGTGAATGCTGTTGACATATGAGAAATTGCAATTGTATTTAAGGAGGCAGACTGTACCCGTAAACGCCAGCACTTAATAGATTCAAATTTGAATACTCTGGCCCAAGCCCTCAATATGCTCCACTGAGAGCTTAAGTTCGGTTAACATTAAATGGTAATGTATCCTGTAGATTCTTTGAAAACCACCACAATAAATGAACCTATCAATATCAAAAATATATTAAATATTAAGAAACGGAAAATGAGAAATTTTAATTATTCATAAGATGAAAAACTTCTTGTCTTCAAACGAATATGAAAAATATTAGAGGCAATCAGAACATGCAAAAAGAGTCAGCATTAATCTTTCGATAATTTTAATACTCTTTTCAATTAAATTATACTAATATATCATATGGGATTAATTATTAGCAAGGAACGAGTGTTCTGAAAAGAGTATTATGAAATATACTTTTCGCACGTGCTTTTGAATTGGTGATCCCAGAGGTCTAATCCGGAAAACTTTTCAGATATATAAAAAACCATAAATTTGAAACTTGAAACTGATAGGAGGTTTCCAACAAAAACATTATAGAAAAGCGATAGAAAATTCGACAGGAAATGAAACCGCCTGCAAGTCCCGCGGGGCAATTATTTACCTTGATGGCCTTTTGGGCAAAAACTTGTGACTTTTGAGGCCATTAATCAATTAATTAAGAATTTTATGAATATTTTAGTTAAAGTAAAAGCAAAAACGTGGCAGATCGTTGTCTGTCGCCAAAACTTTATACCCTCCATTCAATTTTTTTTTTGGGTACTGCTTAGCTATGCACATGAATATTTTACGCCAACGGAGTAAATCTAAAAGTTCTGCTTAAAGGGGACTCATCCATCCATCGAGCCAGCCTCCCCAGGCCCACTGCTTAAAAGTACGCTTAAGTGCGTGGCAAGAACACCGGGCTCTGGGAATTCAGAAAGCCAGTGGGCATGGCTGTTGGGGTTACTGGCATAATCGAGCGAATGATGACGAGTTGAAGGCGTACACAGATAATAAGCAGAAGAAGTTTGGGTTAATGAGTTGGGCAAAGTTGATGGAAGCTCTGGCGAGCAGTTGGCGACGGGCAATCAACTTTCTTAGCTTCTTTCTTCTTTTGCATTTATTTTTTTCTTTTCTTCCTTTTTATTTATTTTTTTTTTAAGACTAAAAAACGACGACAAAAAGCCAACAAGACAAACTTTATGACTAATTAATTAAAAGCGCTATAAAAATTCACTTTCCACTCAATGGGTGTGTGTGTGTGTGTGTATTTTCCACTTGCCTTTCGGCCAGGCTAAAGTTTATTTATTTCCGAACCATACAAAATGAGCTTCAAGAAAAACAATTATTTAATTTTCCTGCTTTATTCTGCGTAAAATGCAAGCGAAAAAAAAAGAAAACTTTATCCACCAACAAAGAAAGAACAGGCGAAAAGGTAAAAAAGACGACAAAAAAATTACTTGCAAAATTCTTGAAAAGTGTTGGCAAAATATGCAGGTGGAAAATTGTGAAAACGAGCATCGGCAGATGATATGAAATATATATAAAAAAATATATGTATATATGTATATTTAGAGATTTTCGTGATAAAAGTTTTTTAATGAGTTTGTCAAATGCTGCCTCAGTCCTGAAGAATGTTCTAAGCTACACTCGATATTAATGAGAATATATCCAAAGTCACAGCTTAATTCTATAATGAAAACAACAAACTTATCTTATCTTAAAATAAATAGTTGTTCGATTCATTTATGTTTTTTTTTTTTATAGTTAAAAGCTTAAGTGAAATTAAATTAAATAAAATAAAAATATTTACTTTCTGTTAGCTCGTATATTTTGTTTCCTTAAAGTTGTTGGAGAAAGTTTTATCACACTCTTTTTTTCCGAAAAGTTCGCATTTTGTTTTCTACTCACCCCGAATTGGTCTATCTCGAAATCGCTCTGGGAATTTCACTGCCAACGCCATCGCCTCTGCCACTGCCACCGTCAACACCAAACTGCCAACACCCAAAACAGCTAAGAGAAATGTGTTAAATTTTTCAAAACGACAGTAGCACGTAACATGTCATGCTTACGTATAATTATATTATGTATTCTTGCATTTCTTTGTTTTACACACACACACACACACACCGTAAGCCACTTAACCCCCTGCCACCTCATTTATTTCGCAAGCCCCCGATAACTTCAAAGCGCGCTCTTGCCAAACATGAGTAGCTGCCTAGCCAGGTAGAGCATTGAGTTTGGGGTAGGAGAAAAATTATAGAGTTGATAAAAAAATTGAATGTGCCCGGTCTGGATGGACGTAGCGTTGTTGGACTGCAACAAGCGGTAATATGTTTGCAAAAGAAGAACAACAACCCCAAAGAACAATGAAAAACGCATGTGTTAACAAGGATGCGATAAAAAGAAATAAAGCAAAGTGAGGAAATAAACGCTATAGAATGACAGGAAATACGTATGTGTGCGTGACACTCTAACTTTCCCCACTTCTGTTGTTCTTTGCCTCTGCTATTGTCGTAGCCATTTTTCTTGTCAACACGGTGCCGGGAGCCCAGACTACCCACCTTTGAAGCTTAGTTATAATCTACGACTGCATAGATAGCTTTGATTTGCTTCTCACCAAATTTGCTTTAAAATGTTTAATGCTTAACTTAAGAGAGAACAACATTCTTATAACTATGAAATAAAACTATTTTCTTATCTAGTAAAATTCTAAGATTAAAAAAAATCGCGGTAACATGATTCAACTATTGACTGACAGTGGCAAAATATGATTAAAAGATTATATACCGGAAGATATGATATCAGCAATCGTCAAACATTTTTAATCGAATAAAAAGTTCGGATTTCAAGAATCGCAAATATCAAAATTTTCATCAAATTCCAGATAGTTTTCGAAAATGTCCGGACAATTTTTTCTTACCAAAACAACATTGAATCCAAAGCTTAACAATGTTGCATTCTTTGTCTTTGTATTCTCTCCTCCTCCACCTCCCTCCCACGCCCCTTTGTCCTGACTTATCAAGCATAAAAAATTCAGATTGTCAAGTAACTACACGTCGCCTTTACAACTGCAATGCACATTGTTTTTATGACTCTCGACACTTGGCCATAATTTTGGGTTCCAGCTTTTGATGCTACCCAAGCGTTTTGCTTTTGCATATATTACAACTGCTTCTACTTTTATAACCACTACAATTTTTTCCCCCTTTACTGCTTTTAACATTTATGATTGCTTCTTTTTTGTTTTTTTTTTTGCGGTTTGTTTTTTAATTTATTAGAAGAGTGCTACCCTCTGGCTAACTAGCAGAGTGTGGTCAAGTCAATAAAAATGCATTTGCTAGAGAACTTTAAGCATATTTTAATTACAAAATTATCAGAGACAGTCAGATCAGCTGGATACTAGGGCTGGGGGAAGGAAGGGGTCTGAGAACTTAACAGTTTTGTGGCAACTTTGTTGTTTTGGGAAGACCACGCTTACGTTTTATAGCCATGCTAATGACTAAGCATCTCAGCCCATTTTCATGGTCATTTTTATGACTAACAGGCTAACAGACTTCCAGACAATATACGGGCTGACTGGCTAACTGGCTAACTGGCTTGTCAGCCATTGAATGGGACTCGTTGGTCGTTCTTTGGTTTGTCTATTGGTTTGTGTCATTAGCTGTGTGCGTTTTTATTGTTTGCCAGGACATAAAACTGCATTGAACAATGTAATTACAAATTATGATTTATGTCGGCCTTACAAAATGCAACCAACTAGACGGAACCGTTCAGTCCACACTCTGCCCAAACTGCCAACTATTAACTTTGTGTTAACTCCATTTAAGCGGTTTGCCAAATGTTTATGCCGTAGAATTTATTAGAAGTTCCTGTGGTAGGTCGACAGACGATTAGCTTTCCGCTTTTTTTTTTATTTTTTTATTTGGCTGACAACAGAGTTTTTACATTCTCGCTTTTTTGAACTTTTATTGAAGTTTCAAACGCATTTTTGCTCAAATATATATAGAGCCAGACATGGCTGGACCGTAGAACCATAGATCATAAGCTCTCACCCATTAGCCCGGGCCCAGCTATTGTGCTGGCTTGTACGAGTGCGAAACTCGAGTGGGTGGTTCTGGGGAATTTGCTAGCTTGATACGTTGTCTAGTACTCTGTGAGATCCTTTTGATAGAGGATTTATTAAGCGTTTATTATTAGTTTTTCCTGTTTGGTGGCTTTTGTGGCATTTTTGATTACAAATTCCACACTAAACTGTAGGAATCACACCGACTGCACCGACGCAAACTTTTCTCATATTTTTAGAGATTTTACTTCTTTCTCTTTTTTTATTTTTGTGAGTAGTTTAACATTAGCTAAAAGAATTTCAATATTTTTCGGCTATCAAATGTTACGAAAAGTAAAGTAAATGAAAACCTGGTGAAAAAGTAAACACTTAAAACATCGCTCGGTCTTGTCAGCCTTAAGCCGTTTATCAGATGACAATGTAATCTTCATAGTCGACTGAGGGTGAATGATGAAAAGCTCGGTACCCAGCCGTAGACTCTCATCACAGAGTTTTCATTCAACCTCCACTTGATTGCAAAATGTCGAAATGTTGCAGCTGCTTCAGTTGTTGCTTTCATTTATGCAACATAAAAAAAAAAATTCAAATATTAAAATGGCTACAACAAGAGCTTGACAGCAAAATGCCGCGGCCTTTATCTGCTCAATATAATGCTTAAGCTCTTTATTCACATTGAATGAAGTGAGCAAATTGTTTCTCCTCTTGGCTATGCTGAGAAAACAATTAAGAAGAAAAGCTCGCATTTGAGCTGTATTCTGGTTGACAGAATCTGTCTCTGTGGAGCCCAAAGCCCCATCCATTCAATGAATGAATGAATGTGTTAAATGTACCTTCACTTACCCTTTGTCTCATATGCCATTGTGAGACCAACAACATTGTCTGAAATCCTGAAGCTCGCACCTCAAGCTAAAAATATTTGAATGCACGCGACGAATAGTCGGTGTTTTAATAGCTTCATTTTCACACAAAACTTTCAAGAAATTGGCCATCAAAAAGCCATTTGAAAAATGCGCATATGAAAAATAAAGTGGAGTTGACGTAGCTGGCGAACTCCCATCACGCATGCGACACTTCGTCTCGACTACACCCACTTGTGTCTAGACGACAAAACAAATACCAAAAGGTATTTTCAATTTGTTTGTTAATCTACACAATCAAACTGAAGTAGTGTTCGTATATAGGTATTTTGATTTTCAAACCATTCATAGCTCCCTGCAAAGTAACGTTTAAGCATTTAACTCCTATTAGTAATAAATAATTGAACTAGTTTCATTTGAAAATTGCCGTAATTTATATCAAGAACTATTCCACTACTCTACCATTGCGACTTTAATAGTCCGAATTTTCCAATAAGAAAATCTTTTGCTAACCAAAGGGAGTACGAGCAAATAGAGTATGATCAAAACTAAACATGATCTTGCAAGCATTGTAAATGAGCTTTTAAGCTGTCCTTCTATAGGACAGGATAACCAAAGGGAGGAGGCATAAATAGAAAACGATCAAAACTAAACATGATCTTGCAAGCATTGTAAATGAGCTTTAAGCTGCCCTTGTTCACGGACTAGCTTTTCTATATCTCTATAAAATATTTTAATGAGCTTTTAATGTTAGTTTTCAAATTTATACAATACCTCTTCTATATCTCACCGATATAATTCACAATTCGATGGCTTTTCTATATCTCTATCAAATATTTTAATGAGCTTTTAATGTTAGTTTTCCAATTTATCTCACCGATATAATTCACAATTCGATAGCTTTGCTATATCTCTATCAAATATTTTAATGAGCTTTTAATGTTAGTTTTCAAATTTATCCAATACTTCTTCTATATACTAGAACCAAAATTGTGATTCGATTTATGAAAACCAAAGCTAGGGATATGGAAGAGTCTCATATATTCGTTAGCGCATGATTTAGTTACTGTGATTTTTCCTGATTGTTGACGTTTACGAAAATTGTTTTAAATTGCTTTTGTATTGTTAGGTATCCCTGTTTCCGTCTCTTTTTGATATTGTTTCTAGTTCTATTGGTGCAGACTGTTGTTCTTTTTTTATTTCTGTCCATTTATGTGGGGGTATCCAGGTGCCTTGGAAGTGAAAAATTACGCACACGTGTCGTATGCGTAATTTGGCTTATCGATTGTTGATGGCACCAATGTGAAAATTGTAAAATTTCATGTTTTTCGACAGCCATGAAAAAGTAAGGGTTGTCCCACAACAACAACAACAACAGAAAATAAAAGCATATTGGATTTTTTTTTAAGCCAAAACTGCTTAAGAGAATTATTAAAAATGCATGAAGTTTTTCGCTCGAGAAACTTTCTTAGCCTTAAGTTTGATAACGTTTGCTGGTGGAAATATATAAAATTTCAAAACTAAATGTACCAAACTCAATCCCCCATGTCCAAACTATGCACTCTGGGGTATAACCCCATCAGAAAACAAGTTACTAATGAAGCAGGCGTTTATTTATGCAAAGTCTAAACCTCAACTAATGGCCAAAACATCAAAGCAAATTTCAAGTACTCGTACCAACAGTCAAGAGCATCAGCTGTACAGAAGACCTGGCTACAAAATCTTTTACGGCCAACCTTTAAATATTAAATAACCCTGGGCAAAGTCATTTCAAGTGCACAACCCCCGGGCAGACAACCCAACCAAAAGTACACCCACACACTACCACACTCAGACTGAGTCGAAGCGCTAAACTTACACACCCACACACGCACACACTGAAACGAAACTAACCAAGTGAAACATTTCAAAAATGTTTTCAAGGTAAAAGGAAGAAGTTTACTAGAGAGCTACCAACTTCAGAAATACATATGCGAAATCCTTTTCATTAACATGGCGCTTGTTGCTGGCTGATGCTGACTTCCTGCCTGAACAGACACACCACTCCAATACATTCACACTCAGCACAATCCGAGAGGCCATAGCTCCAGTTTAGTCAAGCCACGTCATGCCACTCGGTTGAGTCAAGCCGTGAGCCTTAAGGATCCATTCGGTTTATCCAGCCAGGTAGGAGGTGTCCATGTCTGTGTCTTCTGCCTGGGTGTATGTGTGTAACAATGTAATTTATTGTGCGCACCTTTTTGTGTTCAGTCAACACGCTTTCAACGTTTTGGTAATAAAACAATTTCTTAACTCATATGCAACAAGACTGAGACTGAGCGACCCAACAGCGGCAATAACAATGTTGCCAGTGAGTATGAAAATGGATAGATTGCTAGGTGGTTGGCTGCCTGGTTGACTTGCTGGTTGAATTGACTACCTTATGTTCCCTGTCCTGCAACAATTTTGCCTTGTTAAATGGATTATCCTTTTGTGTTGAAGTATCTCCACAAACACACACACACACACATGCACAAACACATGAAAACCATTGTTGGCCAACTTTAATTGCAAAATGCTTGGCCAGCTTGGCAACTCATTATAATGTAGAAGAAAACTTTGGAACTACCAAGTTTATGACTCCCAAAGAGTGTTCATACCCTTGTGACACTTTCGGCTACAAAATTTATCGCATGCTATATAATTTATCTCAGCGCCTGCGTGATGCCTTTAGAGAGAGCTCTTCAGATTTCTCTCCTTGGCTCTCTATTTCCGTAGCGGAAATTTTTCGCCTACAAATTTAATTGTTTGGGATATTTACTTGCAATCATTTTAAATTGTTCGCGGTTTTTCCCAAAGATTAGTACTTAATTTTATTAGACTCATTCAACGAGGCCATGGGAGTGCCAGGAGGGGGTAATTTTGAAGACCCAAGTTGTCTTTTAAGTGTGGAATTGTTGATTTTTCAGTTCGTTTAAAATAACCATTAAATTTGACTGTTTAGCATCGACCAAATTTATATTCAAGGCTATAACTATTATTTGGCCAATTGAACTTCTTAAAGTGGACGAGACTGTAGAAGAATTATTTTTGTTTTGTTTTTGTCAGCATTATTCATGCACTTGAAGAAAATGTATTGACAGATAAGATACTCTTTTCCTAGAACTATGGAAAATTTCTAACAATAAATAATCCAATAAAATAATTAATTGCTCACAAAATAGGAAAAGTACAAATTATAAATTCAAATCGGTTTATATTTAAGTAAAATTCAAGTATAGAATTCACGATTATTTTGAATCAATATAGCAAGTGTACAATAATTACACCCACACAACAACCAAACTAATGTCAAGTAATTTGTTTGAATAGGCCAGTTTGCAATTGGTACTCGAGAATATTAAGTGCCTTGCAATTCGCAACGGTAACAACAACAAGGGCCAAATTAATTTCCAATCATTAAGCTGAGCGAACTTAACAATGATTCAAGGGTGATGAGAAATTGCAGCCACAACAGTGACCTATAATAGTTAGAGGCCCCCTCAAGTAATCGCCTAACGAGGCAAATTCCAAAGGAACACGCACTAACGTCAACTTGTCGCGAGGCCTCATAGAGAACAGAGCAAAACAGCAATGGTGACGACAGCGAATGGGTTGAACTTAGTAGTTAAGGATTGCATGCAGACTCCTTCCGCGCTGAAAAGTTCTAGGCTGAGGTATTTAATGTCGGTCATTTGACGCTGTCGGCAAAAGGGGGTTGCAAAAATAACCGACCACGCATTGTTCGTTAATTGTAAGGCAGTAAATGGCCTAGAAGTCTGTTGCCCCGGGTGCAAAGCTTGGTGCTTTGAACCCCGCCAAACAAAACAAAAGACCATTCGTTACTCAGGGGAATAATTCCAGTCAAGACGGTTTGCTGACTTAAGTCAGCCAACGTTGAATGTTGGTGATGCTTTGAATGGTACGCATTCATCTGGCTTAATTGATTAGCTTAATTTACATTTAATGTTCATAATTTTTAAAACTGCCCCGACTACCCTTACCATCCATTCCCTTTGCAGGGTTTTGTCTGGTTGCCGTTTGTGAAACTTTGTTATAAATTTCTTCATTAAATATTTTCATCCATGTGTTTGTATTCCATCTGCTAGCTCAACGCAAGTCTCACTGGCAGACAACCCTAGCAGAGCTCTGCATATGAAGGCATTCTCAACCCGACCAGCCCACAAGGCTAGGCAAGACTTGGCGAGGATTTGCGTTAAGCGGAAGTGAAATTAAATGAAGTGCGTGCGCTGTAATTATTCATGTGGGATTTCCCATAGATACTACTACTAGCTCAAAAGTATGCCCTCCTTTGACCATTTATAAAGGCCCTTTCCCTCTTCAAGATGTACACGATAACCTAGATTATTTGCATAGTTTTAAGTATCTAGTTTCATACCTGATGAGCAAAACTTTATCTGTCTGCTAATAAATTGAAAATGTCTATTCCAGAGATGCAAATAAAACACATTGTAACTCTAATGGATAATGGAATGAAGGAATATCAAAAAAGGGAAAGTTTAAATTAAATATTTTCAAACAAAGTCTTGTCAGAATCAGGCAAAGCTTGTGGCTATTTTAATTCAAGCGAAACGAAAAAAAATATATTAATTTTTCAACAAAAAAAACTCCAATTAAAATTTTGCTATTGTTTTTATACGAAGCGATATTTTCAACACTTTCCCCAAAGATATTTCTCAACATCGAAACACTCAAGTCTCGTAGCGAACAATTCAAACAAAAAAAAGAAAACTCTTGGCCAAAATAGAAAGCCGAGAAACAATAATCGTCTAGAGTCTAGACATTGGTAAACAAAAGACTCTTTTCCCCTTGACGTTTAAATTTCCAGCAGCAACAGCAAAAAAATTCAGTCAAGGAAAAACAATTGCAAGTTGCAATGTTGAAAGGTTTGGCGATGAAAACACTATGATTTCGATTATAATCGAGTTAAAAAAAAAAAAAAAATTAATTTTTTTTTTTTTTTTTTTTTTTTTTTTTTATTTAGAGATCAATCTGACTTCATTTTGGTCAATAGTATTTCTTTTGTCTTAAAGATAGTCGCCTAGCTACAGATATTTATAGGTTTATAGGAGATTTACAGTTATTTACAGTTTGTTTTGGTTAATTACTATTGTTATCACTAATTCTTGTTACATATGTACATATATTTTTTTATCTTTTGTTTGTGCGTAACTAGCTAAATTAAATCTGCGAAGTGCCGCCTCTTTAGACGTCTAGTCAACCTTGCGGTAGCTAAAGGTCGTGCCAGACGATTCCTATGGGCAAGCAGTCGTTCACTGTAGCGACTTGTATGCCTATTTATTTGCTCCTCAATGGTTTCCACCTTGAGGTCATGATGAAGCGTGGTGTTGCGAACATACCAGTCGCAGCCAGTGATAAGCCTAAGAGTTTTGTTCTGGTGCGTCTGGATACGATTCCGGTTGGTTGCTGCGGCCATCCCCCAGATCTGGATGCCGTATCGCCAAGTAGGTGCGATGATGCTGGTGTATATTGCCCTTTTGCATCTAAGGGCTAATTTGCTTTTTTTATTTAGCATCCAGAGCAGTGATCTTGCCTTTAGGCGGCAGCGGAGTATTGCGTCCCTTATGTGATTGGAGAAGGTTAACTTGCTATCTAGTAGGATGCCTAGATACTTAGCTTTATTCTGCATAGGTAACTCTTCTCCGTTCAGTGTGATTGCGGGGGGTGTCGAAAGCTTCAGGGTGTAGCAGACGTTGACACACTTGGAAGGGTTCAGGCAAATATTCCATCTTTTTGCCCAGTCTTCGAGGAGGGAGATGTAACTCTGCATCCCCTCGGCAGCTTCGGCTCTGCATCTCGATGAGTATAGCACGCACAAGTCATCTGCGTATGTGGCGATCAGGGCTTTCGAGAGGTGCTCGAAGTTTCCTGCATCTCCTGTCGGGATATCATAGGTGAAGACAGAGTACAGCAATGGGCCCAGAACGCTTCCCTGTGGAACACCTGCGCTAATACTCCGGGTGGAGGATAAGGCCGTTTTTGTTTTGACCTGGAATTTTCGGTTCTCTATATAGGAGCGCATCATCAGGAAATAGGGGGCTGGAAAGATGGCCTTTATCTTGGATAATAGTCCGACATGCCAAACTCTGTCGAAGGCCTGCTTCACGTCGACAAATACAGCGTTGCAGT
This sequence comes from Scaptodrosophila latifasciaeformis, assembly GCA_037075145.1. NCBI lineage: Eukaryota > Metazoa > Arthropoda > Insecta > Diptera > Drosophilidae > Scaptodrosophila > Scaptodrosophila latifasciaeformis. The sequence continues at coordinate 1,427,639 of JBAMCM010000158.1, forward strand.
ATTCTTTCTTTTCGAAAGCCTCCAGAATGTGATTCACTACCCTGTGGACCTGCTCAATTGTGCCGTGACCCCCCCGAAATCCAAATTGGTGGTCGGGTATGATACCACTCCGATCCATGAGCCGTGTGAGCCGGTCTACGATCAGTCTCTCCCAGACCTTCGATAAGGAAGGCAGTAGACTGATCGGCCGGTACGACTCAGGGTCGTCCTCCGGCTTACCTGGCTTATGGATCATGGATATTCTAGCCAACTTCCACTGGGTCGGGAAGTACTGGGTCCTTATTATTGCATTGAATATCAATACAATAAAAAGAACCGCTCTCATTGGCAGAGCCTTCAGGGTAGTGTGACAAATTCCGTCATGTCCTGGAGCCTTGTATTTGGGTAGCGTGCTGATAAGTCTACTGACCTCTTCTATTCTGATCGGCGTGATTGGCAGATCAAGTTGCAGTGGGGTCTCTAGGGATCTAGCCGTCGACTCAGCTTCTATTTCATGGCACAGCTCAAAAGGCTTAAACCTTGCTTCCAAGTGCGTCGCAAATGTGTTCGCCTGCTCCGTGTCAGATTTACACCATTGCCCGCCTGCTCCTCTTAAGGGGGTCTGGCGAAATGGCTGCCTTTTTACTGATTTAGTAGCTCTCCATAGGGAGTAGTTGCTGTCCTTTGTGTAGTCCATGTTGCTAAGCTTTTGCTCGAAGAAGTCAGTTTTTTCCCTTCTCAGGACTTCTTTTAGTTGCTTAGCTGCTCTTTGCCAGGCAGTCTTATCCCAAGGGTGCTGTGTGGTGTTAAATCGGCGTCTGAGTCGTCTAAAAATAATATCTAATCAAAATTTGATAATACGCTTCATTATCAGCTAGCAACTATTTTTCTTTTTCAAGTTGAGCTGTTTGCTTCTAGATTTACTGACCATGAAATCAATACCCAAATTAACTTTTAACTTTTAAAATAATTTCTTATATATTTCTGCTCTGCTAAATTTAGACAAATCCTTGCAACAGTTTCAACAAAAACTTAAAGAGCGAAATAGTAGCAAAATGAGAAGGAAGCTTGCCAGCTACATACGAAGTCATAGGCATAGTTTTTCAGGTTTTTTCTTGCATACGCTGAAATTAGTAAAATTGCAGGCACTCGCAGTTTAGTTGATTAGAAAAAGTGCCAACCATGGATGGCTTGGTAACTTTGGTATTTCAACAAGACAATCCGCCAGGCAACCAACCAACCAAGCTGCTGGCTCGTTTTTCTTGCCAGTTGACTTTTAGCTCTCTTGACTTGTCATGGCATGCCAATCCAGCTATGGCACCGCTACCGCTAACGAAGCTCAATTCGAGCGCCAAATTGAAATTGATTGTGACATTTGATCATGCATTTTGCAATCCCAAAGACACAAACCTCCTCCGACAGTCTGAGACTCTGTCAGCCGCACTCCCAACTAGTGGAATTTGTGCAGAAAATTGCAAATAATTGCAGCCAAGTCCCAGAATGTTGGTTCTTTTTATGGGAATCGGCTCTTCTAAATACTTTCAACTTTTTCAAAAGATTAAATGTACTTCTTTTTTTTCTTTTGGTTACGCAAGAGATTAATTGAGTTTTAGTTTTTGGTCTATGACAAAAACTTTGCAGAGATTTGAAAGTTGAAAAAGTCATCCAGGCATCCAATTTTTTTTTTTTTTTAATAATAGAAAACCCGAATAACGCTCAATTTGTTATTTCACCGTCTCTTAGGACGATTCATCAAATTATCAAAGCTATTTTTAGACTCTTTTCGAAGAAAAAGGAGTCTACTCATTTTGCTCTGATGTTTGTAACCCACAAAACCAAACATCGTAGACCCACAAAAGTCACATCTATAATACTTAGAATCACTAGAAGAGTCGATATAACCATGTCCGTCTGTCGCATTTATCGGACACGGCCGGATCGGATCACTATATCTTATAACTGTCATCCGAACCAAAAACGGATTAGGGAATAACTCCCACATTTATTTTCCGATCCTGTCCACATTTAGCATGCGTATGTTTTATATAGCAACGGATATAAGTACCAAGTTTTGTAATCAGACAACTATATCTTATAGCTGTCATACGAACCTAAATCGGTTTAGGGAATAACTTCCACATTTATTGACTGATCTCTTTAAAACTCGGCAAACACGTTTTTGCATTTCTGCTGAATTTTATTAAAATCGGACTACTATATCATATATCTCTCATACAAGCCTAAATCGGCCCTAATAGCTGACCAACCCCGTTCAAGTGATTGACGGCAGAAACAACTGCGAAAAGAGTTTGTAGTCTTCGGCACCCCGAAGATAATGTTGGGGGTTTTTTTTTTGCCATTATTGCTGATAATATAGTTTGATAGGAAACTTATTGCTTTATTGTTAATGTATAAAAGTTCTAGTGTAAAAAAAAATAATCAGTTGCTATAAATGCAGTGTTTAAGCTAGATGTTTTAAGGAAAAAAAAAATGTTTACCTCTTTGAAAGAAAAGAAAGAAAATCCTGATAATATATCAAAATTTGTTGAGAAAGTTCGTAGTAATGCCGTGGTAGCTCACAATGTCCAGTCCACGTATCAATCGGCAAATCGAACAGTTACGCAATCGCAAAGCTCGAAAACAATTACACGCCGCACGTCATTTCAAGAGGTTCGGCATACCACATTGCAAGCTAAGAGTTCCAGCGAGATAGGCATCTTAACACTAAATCAAAGTTCTAAAATTTCAACAATATCTACAACTGCTACCGCTTCAACGATAACTTCAAGTTCCAGTTCAAAACCTGCAAATTTCAATCGTACTACAACCGTTCCTCATAGACCTACAAGTGGAAGTATATCGACAGCTCCCAACTTATATGCCTCATCCTACGGATCGAACAATACTAATAGAAGTTCCACTTCAAGTTTTAGTTCGACGCTTGCGCACTTTAATCGCTCTACAAGCGTTGCTCCTGGATCTTTATCTCAAAATATCTCGACTTCAACAAAATCAAGTGCCTCAGCTTACGGATCAAACAATACGATTGGAAGTGCCACTGTAAGGTCAAATTCAAATATTAGTTCAAGGACTGCAAACTTTAATCACTCTACAAACGTTGCTTCTGGATCTTTAATTCATCAAGTATCTCGACACCAACAAAATCATATGCCTCAGCTTATGGAACGAACAACACGAATGGAAGTGCCACTACAAGGCCAAATTCAAATATTAGTTCAAAGACTGGAAGCTTTAATCGCTCTACAAACGTTGCTTCTGGATCTTTAACTTCAAGTATCTCGACACCAACAGAATCATATGCCTCTTATGGATCGAACAATACGAATGGAAGTGCCACTATAAGGCCAAATTCAAATATTAGTTCAAGGACTGCAAATTTTAATCGCTCTACAAACGTTGCTTATGGATCTTCATCTCCAAATATCTCGACACCTACGAAACCAAATGCCTCAACTTACGGATCAAACAACACGAATGGAAGTGCCACTATAAGGCCAAATCGCTCTACAAACGTTGCTTCTGGATTTTTAACTCCAAGTATCTCGACACCTTCCTCAGTCTACGGATCAAGCAATGCGAATAAGAGTGTTGCAAACGAGTCAAGATTTTTTGATTCCAAAATGTTGAAAAGTCCAAAAAGCAATGGAGCAACACCTAAAAATATTACCGGAAACTCGAAAGATGCAGAGAAGCCCACATCAAAAAAGGGACCTGCTTATGTTTGCATATTTAACCATTTAAATTTTAATAATAAATCATTAGAATTTCGTGAGGGTAGCACATATGATGAAATTTCCTTGCGCGCAGCTTTTGAGAAATACAACTGTACAGTGGAGACTATTATAGACGCCACGACTGCCAGAGTACGCTCTAAGGCATTAGGCTGTAAGTTTTTGGAAAACCTCTGATATAAAATTTTCGATTTCCTAATATTTTGATTATTTGCAGGGCAATACAATAATAGTTTCAAGGATCGGTCGGCGATTGTTATTGTGATTCTCAGTCATGGTGGCCGTAAAGGCGAAATTTATTCAAAGGATGGGTCTTACAACATCGATGATGATATAATTTTTTATTTACAAAAAAATAAATCGCTTATAAACACACCGAAAATTCTGATTATCCAGGCCTGCAAGGGCGATATGCACGTGATTGATTTCCACACGGACGCTGCGCCATTTGGTGGCAGACCTGATAATACGTTGATACTTTACAGTACCTCCGAAGGTTATGTATCTTTTCGAGGTCATAATGGCACCGTATTTATTCAAAAATTTTGCGAGCTCTTAAATAAAGATGGATCCAGAAAAGAAATTAAACAAATAATGGAAGATGTGCAAAAAGCAGTCCAAATCGAAATGAAGTGAGTGCCTTAAATAATACTTAAAAGAATAAAATAATTAATTAATTTAATTTACAGTTTTAAACAAAGCCCGTCGCTCAACACAACATCACCTACCAAATACGTTTTCGGTGATTATTTATAAGATACAATCACAACCATTTTAATAAAGCTAACTTAATGTATCCAATTATTTACCAATTGAAAATATATATTATATAAAGTCATTTTTTAACGAATTAAAATAATTACAACAGTTTCCCGTGAAGCAAAAAAAAAAAATAATAAAAGAAACAGACAAAAAGGAAAAATCTTTTTTTTTTTTAATCACTCAACACTGCATGCAAAGTAGCAGGACCAAAGAGATTAGAAGGGAAAGAGCGTATCGAAAAGTTTTGCGTAAAACCCATTTAAACTTTTCAACAACTCATGGCAATCACAACGGGGGCTGCCAGTGCAACAACAATAATAGCAACAACATTACCAGCACTAAGAGCAATAGTAGAAACAGCTGGCCATGGGTAAAAGCAATCTACGCCTGACAAAAACGTTTAATAAACGCAACGAGTACGGGTCTCAAAACAGCTGACAACCAATCCTGACAACCTGGCTGACTATCTGACTAACTGGCTGGCTGCCTGGCTGACTGCCTGGCTGACTGTCGCGACTATGAGTAGGTTGTTAAAAAGGCGCACAAGACATGACAAACGAAAACTGGGCAACTGGCTTGAGGCTTGACCAGAAGCTGCTGCCACGGTAGAAAGTGGGCAAAGTTCTCATTCTAACACAAAACACTCATACACACTTGATGCTTGATTAAAGCCTCGTTCGCAGGCGCACTTGAGAGCAAAGAAAAGTGGCCAGAATCCTAAGACCCCCGTCCCAAACGCAGTGCCACGTTGGTAGTCTGGCGTCAGTAGCTGTTGGCATTCGCCTGCGTCTCATTTAAATGTTCATTTGTTATGCTGTCGTCGGCCATGATCATCATCATCCCCATGCTCATTATCATCATCATCATCATAGTTTTCCGTCTACATTCAGCCATCTTCTTGACTGTACCATTTCTGGCTCCATCTTCATTGCTGTGGCAAAACTTTTTTTCTTTTGCCAAACAGAACTTTGTGGCTAGACAAGCAATGGAGTGCTCTTCTGTCCCTGCCAATCCTCAAGCCTTCTCCAAGCTTGCTGCTGCTGCAACTTTACATTTGTATATGTCTTGTTCGCTTGGCACGAAGCCAACAAGTGTCTCTCAAACAGTTTTGTTGCCACAGCCAGAGGCAACGCTATGTTGTTGCCGTTATCGCCTCCAGTATTTGTTGCTGTTTGTCGTTGTCTTCAAGTGTGTGCCCAGTCGCAGGGCAAGAGTCGGGAGAGCAGCCAGTTGGCTACTGCTAGTTCTTCTGCCGTCCATGCAAATTACTTGGCCACAATGTTTTGATATATATATATATTTTTTTTATTCTTCTTTGATTATTTTGTGATTTTATGTTAGCATGCGTTCGTTCTACTTAAAACATTCTCGCTTCCCACATTTTGTAGGCCTTTTCTCTCTGCCTCCCTGTCTTTTGTTGAATAAGTTTAGAGTCTGGACATGGATGGCCAATACAGAATTGGTCATTTTGCCAGCACTTCTTGGACACTTGCGTGGGCCTTTGAGTGGGCCTGCGGGAGTGCGTGACATGTGTTTTTAAGTGCGAATATATTGAAATATAAAACAGATAACAACTTTGCTGTACTTTTCTCTGCCTTTCTATGTTATTCATATGTTGAGATTTTCAGATTTGCATAATACTACGTAAAATATGCCAGTCATTTTCATATCCCTGATTGGTTTTTTCTTCATAAAAGAAGTGATAATGTTTGTACTCCAACCGAGTACTCAATAAAATAAATAATCAAAGCATTTTATTGCATTTCCTAACTAGATCATTTTCCAATTTAGCCTTGCCATCTCTATTTATGTATCCAATTGCAAATTCAATTTCAATGCCCATTTCCTTTGTCTGTGGCACAGAAAACGTAAATTGGTTAAATAATTTCCTGTCAGGTCTGTTTTATTAGCATTAAACAGGAAAACATATAAATTGCTTAACTGACAGATACAAGACATCCACTAGATACAAAGGAGTAGTAAAATAATCAGAGAAAGATTTATGCATTCGAACATTTTAATATTACATCGTTTAGTTAATAAATTTGAGTCGAGCTCCCCAGAGGCCAGCAGCCTTAGTCTAACATTTGCTGAACCAATTGACCAAATAAAAATTGGAAAGCAAATGCAGCTAAACGGATCTGAACTGACTCAGCCAGTTTCAATTGATATACACAATGTGTGTGCCAAATACATGAATTGATTGTCTGATTCAAAGCAAACTTGAGACCGTTTATCGTGCAAATCTGGCTGTGAAATCCAATGAAAATTTTCAACTATTGCCACTACTCTGTGGCATAAGTATGAAAGCGGATATGTAGGCCAGTAATTTGGATGGATGCCAGATGCAACTACCGAATGTGGACCTAATTAATTGAATTCAAATTAGTTTGGCCTTTTGTCTAAGTGGGCTAAGTGGGTGTGCTCAAATTTAAGCAGTGCCAGAAAAGTCATTTAACTTAATTAGGGATAAGACTGACTTAAGCGGACTTCCTTGTATGAGAATCGAACAGTTGGCATTCATTTATTTTACTTTTCACTTTTATAATCAAACCAATTGCTTCTTATTTTATTGGGTCGATCGGCGTTGTTCGGTTATTTTGAACTGGAGCAAAACAACTAAATAAGTGGCCATGAATGAGATATTCGATGTTAGCAATTCACGGTTAATATTTGCGTAGCCATCCAAATTCATAATGGGCGGATTTTTGGCAATCGCCACTAGAAACATTTCCACCTCTTTTTGTGTGGCACCATCGACTGCCGTCAGATTGATGTTCAGCAATTTGGTTTGAAAATCCAAGCCCACCTTTTTGGAAGCATAATGCGCCTCGTTGCAGATGATATACAAAAGTCCCATGCAATAAAATACAATGACAAAGAGGCCCACTTCCTTGTAGGTGGCTCCATGATCAATAATCTCACTAATTGAGCCGTAAGTGGCTATGATTGTGGTGAAGAAGATAACCAAACAATACATGCCATACATATTAGAGTAGGCTCGACCCAATTGTTGCATCATATGGCTCAGATCGACCCAGAGATGGCGATATTCGGTTAGCTTCTGGGCTGGTTTTTCTCCCTTGATGGTGGTCTGCAGAGCCTGTGAAAGAGCCCTACTGGCCGTCCCAAAAGCCGTACAATTTATGTACCAAAGACTACAGAAACAATTCAACATAGCTATGATTGGGTAATAGGCAAAAGTATACCAAAGCTTAAAATCGGGCTGCAAAAAATACTGCGACAAATTAATGGCTATGCTGAGCAGCCAGGAAAAAACGCAAAGAGCCCAGGTAAGCGGATATAGATTGGGAAACACTATCGGAGCGCCAGTCACTCGGTAGAACTTGTACTGATAGCTAGTCCACATGTTCTTGAATATAGCCACCTGAGGTCCATGCCGCCAACTGGCCACTGGCAGCAGAAAGTTGGTGAATAACAAGCTTATAAAAATCACATTATAAATGGCTTCGTCGAAACGCTTATCCGGACTGGTAATGAATTTCTTGACTCGCTCCCGAAGCACCAAAATCACAATGGTCGTTTGGCAACTGTAAATGAATATTGCCCACATAACTTGCTTCGAGGTCCAAGAGTAGCCAGTGCGAGGCATGTTTTCCTGGGGTGGATTGCGATGTATCGGCATTACGCCCATAATTTGAAAGAGTACAAGCAAACTCTTAGTGGTATGATAGAAGGAATCATGCTAGAAAGAAACATGAATTCGCCTCGGTAGATATTTGGATAAATCCAGGATTACCTTATCGAGCTCCTTTGGATCATCTATAGTCTCCGAATCTGGCTTACGTACGTAGTAATCACCAATGTTGTTCGAGTTTTCACCTTCTAAAATTTCCATTTTATCACGATACCGTATTTCGTCTTCGAGAAACTGTCGCTGATTCGGATTCAGCATTGGAACAATTTTCGAGGGAGGCGTTAAGCCACGAGTAACAGCCCAAAACGACATTTTGATGAATTGACAATTGTCGCAACAATGTCCTGGCCTTTTATAGGTTCTTGAATCGACTTATTAATAAATGACTTTCCATTGGAAAGTAAATAGATATTGAGGTCGTTATGTTTGCCTTTCAGGCATTAAATATGAACAGCTCCACCCAGTGGGTACAACGAAAAACAATAAACTTTTGGAAAAAAACAAGGGCTGCTAGTTTAGTTCTTCAATCCAATTAAAATTGGAAAACTCAAAAGTTGGCAGAAAATCAAAAAGAAATATTTTTATTCTTTATCATTAAGGATCTTGTGTTAAGGAAATCTTCCTAGATCTTAAGGTCTTATTAGATTCTATCAAATAAAAAATTAAATCAGATACTTTTTAGTTAGTCAGAATCTTCCCCCTATATTGCCTCCGATCCACTTTTCTTTGTACTCTGCATTTTTTGCCCCAACAATGCGAGTCCAACACTTTGAAGTATGTCAATGCATTGTAAAGAGTCGACTTTGAGACGTCTGCTTATGCCACATGTGGCACATTTCGCACGACACCAAGTGAACTGGCTGCTTCACTGTCTGTCCCATCGCGTTGATTTGGTCTGCTCCTGGCCTGCTCTGCGTCTGGGCCTGCTTAGGCACCGATAATTTATGTGACCGCCACTGCTGTCGGTCTGTTGGTCTGGCAGCCATGCTTTGATCAGGCCGACTCGCCTTGTAGGAATGCTGCCAACTTAAAAGATTGCTCGGTAAAAAGCGAAAGTGACATTTTACTAATTTAGCATTTTGAATGCATCTGCGGTCGCTGTGTGAAAAGATTTATTTCCACTCCAAGCAATTAGGCTAGTCACTTTAATTAAAACAGATTCTTGGCTATTGGCAAGCAAAATTTATAGCCAAAAATTATGGGTTATGATAACTAATTATTCACATGGTATAATCAACCAACCCAGGCTAACCAAATGGCACTGAGTTTTAAAATTTTATTCTTCTTTTGATACAAAAAAAAATCTTACTTGATCTCTTACTTTACTAAATATAATTTCAAACTTTTTTAGACTGAATCAATGTCCATATTTTTTTATCATAAAAAAAAAAAAAAATGAAATTAATACATACTTTGACTTTGAGATATTTTCCATTATTTTTGTAATTTTATAAATCAATTGATTTTTTCACTTTTTGCTGAACTCTAAGCAATTTTTCTTTTATGGGCTTGAAATATAATTAAAAACTAATACAACATTTTTCCGGTAAATCATTTTTTGCTTTTGATTGCATAACTATAGATTTTCAAATATATCATGTAGGAAACGAATGCGATTTGATGCAATAAAGGTTTTTATCTCCAAATTGCAATACCAAAATGGTTAAATGGTCAGGCGAACAAACAAAAGGCATTCAATTAAAATTTTGCGTTTTCATGGAATTTTTTTTTCAGGTCTTCGAAAATCTGAAAATAAAATTGAAACTACAAATCTGCCAAGCACATTTCATGCAAATATATTTAATACAATTTAAGCAATTAATTTTCAACGAGAATTGCAGACTGCGGCAAATCGTAGTCAAAAGAAATTTAAAAAAAATAAAACTGAAATGCTGACATACAAAAGCCAAAAATACTACAAACACAAATTCAGATACAGATTCACAGATTCACAATAAATACGACTATAAATTGAAATTAAAATTTTTAAATCCTACAAAAATGCCAATTCTTTTGATAACATAGACAATTTAAATGAAAACTGAAACTGCTCTAAAAGCAAATATTTTGTACAAAAATATTTGATTTTACAGTCGCATCACCTTCTCTTTCAACTGGTTAAACAAAACCTAAAACTCATTGAAACAAAATATGAATAGTTATATAAAAATTGTAAAACAATTTGGTTATAATCCAAAACAAATATATGAATTTATTTTATTTATTAAATATATAAATAAATGATTTCTGGATAATAAATCAACTTATTAAAAATAATTATTTTTTTAAGATGATGAAGTTTTTTTTTAGTTACTTTTCTATATCATATACATATATGAGGTTAATCAATAAGCGCTGCCAAGATATCTCTATATAATATAAAGTTCCGATCCAAGCAAACAAATATTCCTAAGGGTCAACTTGGATTGGCATAAAAGGAATTTAATTTATTCTTATAACCGACTAAGGTAGATAAATCTATCTAATATAGAAAATAGATTGGCTAATAAGTCAAAGATATGTATATATAATATACTCCGATCTAAAGGAATTTTAAGCAACACAGATATACCGAAGACCGATTTGGGTTGGTAAGAAAGCTATTTGCTATTAAAATAGTTTGGTCTGATTGACATCTATATCATATAGAGATCCAATCTAAATAGGAATCAGTAGTATGTAGTAAGATTCGAATATATCCGACAGAGTTATTTGTAGTACCAAGCTTAACATAATCCGGTTCGAGTCGGCTGATATCGAAGACTATGCTGCGTATCAAGTATTATTTGGATAGCTTCAAGGCTGAGGGACTCAGTCGCAGAGAAGGAGGCAGACAGACGAGCATGGCTCGATTGATTCATTTAGGAATTTTTGCAGTCTGGTTCATAATTTACTACTTTTACCTCAAAAGCAAGCAATTGTTTAAGAAACTCAATCACTTCAGGCATTCAACATTGATTTTTGCCCGTTTTGTAATCGAAAATCAAAACACTTAATCAAAAACATATCAAATGAAAAATAACAAAAAACAGAGCAGCCCACAGCAGCCACAACTTTGAATCATGTTGGCTATAATATAATCCAATAAACACCCTCCAATCGTATTATCACAGTCGTCAGTCATTCTGCTCTTTCCCTTACCGCGGTATAATCTACGCCAATCATGAAAAGCCGGCTCACTTGGAAAAAGTTTCAAATGCCAATAATTCAAAAATAAATAACTCATACGCAACGTGGCTCGAGGTGATACCATGAAAAATACAAAAACGTAATACAGCAAAATAACAAAACTGAAAAGTTGAAACAAAGGAAAAGTCACGCCTGCCGGTAACACAAAAATGCCTTGCCAATTGTAAATATTTTTACAGAGAAACTCTTATTGAGTTTTATTTGAAAAGTTCCCAACAACAAAGTCGCATGGGGTGAGAATGAAAAGTAAAAATACCAAAAGACTCCGTCCGACCTTTTAATGAAAAACAGCAATTTCCACCCTCTTTCCACAATTTCCTCAAGTTGAGAGGCTGATTTGCTCATTGGCTGACTCTAACTGACTAAGCACCTCTCCTTGCCTGATTCTCCTAGCTGCCTCCCACTACTGCCTGTTAGGTTACACGCTCGTTACGTTTGATTTATAAAAGTTTGTTTTTTAACAAGCACTCTTCAAGCTGGTAGCACACCTGCCCCAAAATATAAGAAAAAAAAATGAAAGCTTGCCACGCATCCAAATTAATTGCTGTTGTTATGTTTGATAAATTGCGCCGTGTTGAGCGCGTGAGGCGGAGCGTTGGGGATTGTGTTGAAGTTGGAAAATGTTGCTGACGCAATAAATAAAATTGCAAAGTAACATTCAAAGAGTATATTTGTGTTGGCAGAATATAATTTTCTGCATATTTGCATTGATTAACGTTCATTTTAATTGTTTGAAATAGAAAATAAGTCTTTGAGTTATGCAGGATTATTTTGGGTATCTGAAAGATTTGTTTCATTTATTTCCTTAAAAAAAATTCCAAATATTTTACAACAAAAAAAGAGTATATTTAAATCGATCTATCTGCCTGTCTATTTGTGTTTTAATTTATTTAATGAGTTTTTCCAGGTTGCCAAGGAATATTTTGAAAATATTTATTGACTTGAAACAAATTCCCACCAATTATTTTAAGTTTCTCACTTGCTAATTTATAATATTCTTGAAGCTTAAATTATTTTTGTTGCTTTGGTCCTACTAAATGCGAAGTGGATTTTAACGTTTCTCTTAATTTATTTTGTAATACAGATGCTCAAGTCTTCTTTGGCTTCACTTCTGTTTCCCAAAAGCCTGAAATACCTAAAACAAAAAAAAAAAAATAAATAAAACCATATTTCTTTTCACAAGCATTTCTACCTAAATATTTCACTGTTTCTTCTAATGTCCTTCTCCTTTGCAGACGATTTCTTTGGGTCTTTCGTTTTGGTAGTAATTGTATGAGTGTGTGTCTGTGTGCCTTAGTCCGTCCGTCTAGCCTGGTGATCCGGTGCGGCGCCAACGGAAATGAAAACTTAACGCTTATTTGAACCTTCAACAGTGCACATAAATCAGCAGACTGATGCCACTACAACGGCTCCAAAATGGCAACATCAACACAGAGACCAAAAGCAGCTTAAATGCCATTTTGTAACAACTCTTTCTTCTCCTCTTTGTTCCTAAGACTAAGACTTTCTCCGTCCCCTCTATTATTCACAAAAATATATTTTCTTTTATTTTTCTGTAATTTTTCTTAATAATTTTGTCTTTCAACAATATTTTTTTGTACAAGTTGGTTGCTTTTTTCTGATTTTGTTCAAATATGCGTGAGAAAATTTATTTCTTTTCCGGAAGTCATAGGCGCTTGAGGTCATCACTTTGGTTTATTAGCCAGAAACAGCAACTACTCCCTCTATTCAGAACATAATTTTTACTTTCTTTTTAGAAATGTAAAAAAAAAATATATTAGTTTGACTAAGTTAAGTTTTAAGAACAGACCAGACAGTGTCTATTTTATCACCTAAACATAAAAGGAAAACAAATTACAATGCGAAATAGGAAAAACGAAAATCCTTACCCCCCAGATTCCCCAGTTCCTAGAGCAATTTTTTATTGTATTTTACTGGACTGCTGTTGATTGCCCCACGGTAAATGACGGAAAGACGCCAACACTTCACCCCAAATGAGAGTCTGCATTAAAGAAATGTGCTCTGGATTGGGCCACTGCAACATTTTGAAGTAATCTGAAATTTTTGCTCATTTGATTCAATTACACCTCTGGGTGTTGTAATTTTGAGCATGGCATCTCAATCCAAACAAAAAAAAAAACAATGGAAGTATTAGAAGTAGAAGTAGACTGTCTTGAATGTACAGAAGTTTGTATACAATTTTTGTAGCTACGCCTTTTTTTCTAATCAGAACTATTTATCTTTAAGTATAGTTAAATTTTTTATATGATAAAATTTTTATTCGGCTTCGTGCTTAAAGTCCTAGAAAACAAATTTACATTGTTGACAATATGAAAGAAATGGATGACATAAAACAAAATCTTAGCTGTTGGAAGCAAATGCAGACTGTACCAAAATACATAGAATTAAAAACAAAGACAACTGAGTGCAACTCAGCGCATAAACTTTAGAGTCCCCACTTTTACAGTGAGAGAAACTTAAGACGAGATTTTGTTGGAAACTAAATCTTTCAAGACCTTTGGCATTATCTTTCACGGATAGTGAACGAGACTCGGCCAAGAACTAGATCATACAATATAAGAGATAAGTAAACTTGGATATGAGTATTATTGAACTTCTAATATTCTAAATAATACCAAACAATCAACATAAAATAATAGTTAACTTTTTGTTTCTTTGTGAAAATTAAAAAAGAAAAAAAAACATTATTCAACTTTGCTCGATAATCAAGGAATCCTACAATATATTGCAGTACTATTTTTTTGACAGTAAAGTAAATTTAAATTTCAGAATTCCTAAAAAGTATACTAATTATTTGTTACAGTGTAGATAGAATACTTTTTCCCTGTCTGTAATATAGATAACATACGTATTCTTGGGTTTAAAACAACAAGAGCAAAATAAAAGGAAAATTTACTCGCTACTTTTTATTATTGCTGCTAATTTTATGCAACAACATTGCAACCATATAGATTTCGCAGGTCAAGTAGCCTGATTCCCCCAAATAGATCCAGAGCATACTCCGACCTTTTCTCAGATGCTTTTTCTTTCCATCATCAAGTGAATGCTAAGGTGTAGTTTGCATTTGGGGTAGCTTTAATTTCATGCTTCTTAAAGTATAAGACAAACAAGGAGCTGAACTGGAGCACAACAACATAGCTAAATGGTGGGACCTTCGCTTCATTTCTGCCCCCAACTTTCGTGTTCATCTGCGCCCTCTGCCCTGGATTGAGTTTATACTGCTGCTTCTGCAGTTAACGGCTTTAGCTTTCAGGGATGGTCTGTGGTTCCAATGGAGCTTTGGTGCTTTGGGTATCAAACTCACCCACCACCGCAGTCACTCCCCCCCTATCCCACCATGAGGTTAACTACTTTTCATGAGCTTAATTTTAAATTGAGGGTAGCGTTGAGTGAGGGCTGCGGTGGACGACTTTAGCGGCGGCGGCTTCATTTACTTTGTACCTTCAACTTTGTTGAGTTTCTCAGTTTGATTATGTTTTTTTTTTTTTTTTTTTTTTCTCCCAGCAACTTTTACATGGACTATTTAGCTGGCAAAGTTAGTTGCCGTGGCTATTAGCGGAGGGAGTGAGAGAAGATATTCTATTGCTGAATTCGAAACCGGTTGTCCATTGAGTTATTAACTAAAATAATTGCTTATTTGCTTATACCACGAAGACGATAGGCTGAAATTGCAATTTGCACTCAACGCGAAAAATGGTCAAGACACTCCTTCTGACAGCCTGATAGTTTTCTGACTTGGACTATTTGAAGATGGGAACGCCTTCTTTCGCTTCCTCCGAAAATCAACTACCTTTCTAGCTAGTTTATAATTAAAAATAATAATAATGAATGAATAAAGAAAAAAAATCATTTACTTCACCATCAGTTTAATTAAAGTTTTGAATTAAAGCGCTTTTCATGGAAACGTTGCGCCTGCGCCTCAAATAATTTCAAATGAGGCGATCTTCTGTGGCAGTCTGATGACTCTATCATGGTATATCTGATTAATTAAATGTTTGGCTTGCCCATTTAATAACTTCTTTTTATAGCTTGAGATGATTTTCCTGAGATTAACACGAAATATGGCTTGATTTAATTTGAGACCTAGAAAAAACAAATATGCAATAAAGCGATAAACTAGATGAGTTTTGGAGATTGTAAAAACAGTATTTATTTATTATATTAATTTTTAGCTTAATTCTAGTTAGAGGTTAGGGCTTAAGATTGCTTAGTTAAATAAGAATTATTTTACAAGCCTCTAAAATAGTATATACATATATATATCTGTAAGCCCGAGACACAAATAAATTCAATATAATAAGCACCGAACAGGCCTTCCAAACTATTTTACACTTTTAGAAGAAAACTGAGTAATTAATTTTCGCTCCTATTTATAAGTCACAATACCACTCATTATAGTAAGAGAAAGGTACCTCTAGAATAGTCAATATTACGAATCAATTGAAACAAGTCCGTCTGTCTAGCCTTTCAGTTTTAAAGCTATCGGAGTGAAACTTGATATATAAACTTGTGGTATCGGACCACTTTATCATATAGCTGTCAACTTAAGTAACAATTATATTTATTGACTGATCACTCTAAAACCAATTTTACAATGATCGAAACATTATATCACATAGCAGAAATAGCAACCTAAATTGGTCTTTAGAATATTATATTATATTATATTATATTATATTATATTATATTATATTATATTATATTATATTATTACTTATATTATTACTAAGCCGAATTCAAATGCTACAAGTTACAAAAAAAAAATAAATTTTTTATTGAATCAGAAAAAATATAAAATTTTTGTATACTTTAAAGAAATCCACACGCATTTATTAAAATAAACTCAGACTGCCTGAGACGGGGTCTACAATAATTATGAACTTTTCTGTATTCACTTTGTTGTTATAATTGAAAATGTAAGCAAATGAAAAGGAAAAACTAACAGTGGCCAAAGGGGCTTATACCTGTGATACACCCAAGTCGAAAGCAAAAGAACCGCGACCATTCCCAAAATGGAGCCACAGATAAAAGAGTCTGCGTACTACAGCAAAGAAGACCGGTGAAAGGCTCTCGACAAAGGAGTGGCCAAAGGCGTAGTGGGGAAGGCTAGGCAACCAAAAAATGACTCACTTTCAGGTAGTGAAACTCGAGAGGTCTTCGCTTGCCAGAGGCTCTGCCAGCCACTGAAACCAGCAGAAATGCAAAAACTCAAAAAGGGCACAAAATATGCACAAAGCGGCGCGGTGGCGTTTTTGTGGATGGACGATTGCGCACAACTTGTGGCGCCTTTGTTGCCAATTCTCTGGTTGCTGTTACTCTTTGGCATTGTTGTTGTTTGCTTGTTATTGCACTTTTGCGTGCCGCTGGTTTGTTTCGCGGGCCACTCCAGCGCACTTCAATGAATACTTTATGGGTTAATAATCGTAAAACCATTCAGCAGACCAAGTCTACTTACCAACCAAACTGGAAGGAAAGGTGTTGGTGGAGGTAACTGCAAGCTCTACCAGTAGAGAATACAAAATCGTTATTCATTTTTTGTGAGAAATTTATAAACAATTTCGCAAAATGTAGCGCATTCAATGGGTTTCACTTTTCTTTATAACGACCAAAAGGACTATTGTAAAAATTTTTTGACCATTGCCCTCAGAACATTTAGACAAAAACATCGTTTTCTCTTTGATTGAAAATATATATAACAGGAAAATATACAATATTTTCCAGCTCAAGCATAATAGATTTTTTTAAATTTTTTTCCTTAAATAATTTTATTTATTTTTCTATTTGGAAAGATTAATCTATGAGGCAAATCTGTTTACTTCACAGAAAAAGGAATAAGCCGAAGCATAGTTATTTTTAATACTTTAATTCCCCAGTTACCTAATATTTTGATATTTCCTCTTGTATACTACACAATCAAATTAAAAACCTAGCAAAATGAGTTTTAAATATTTACAAGGCAACCTCAAAAGTTACCCCAAATTCACACACAAACCGACGCTCATATCCACAGACATTGTGCATAAATTCTTACTTCCTTAAAAGAGAAAAAAAAAGAAAAGCTTAACAAATATTTTCATATTCAGCGTTGGCTCCTGGGCCATACAAAGTGTGAAACCCTTTGAGACACCATAGACACACACATATGAGAAAGATATAAAAAAAATAAAACCTTAAAAGCAAAGACGAAATCTGAAAATTTGATACTCTTTTTGTTGATCTATGTTGCCATCATTTATGAACTTATTTCCAAGGGAATCAAAAATTTGAAACTCTGTATATAGTGAATCGGTCTTAGGTGGTCAAAGACTTAGGGCTTATGGAAATAGTTTTTTAGTATAATAAATGCACTCTTTTCTCTTTAGAAAGAGTATGGAAAATAAACAAAAATGTATGAAATAATTTCTACAGGTAAAACTGTAGCCTTGCATATAGAAAAGAATATTACAATATAATAGAAAAGTCTGATGATGTTGGCGTTGTCTGAAGCCTGGAGAGAGTTAGTCTGCTGTGTCTTTCGTTGGTTTGGGAAAGTGCAAAGAAATGTTATACTTGCCTGGTATTCAAATTAAAATAAATTTGAGTGGTCTGTGCTTATTCAAAAGTGCTTGTCCTGTTAAAAAAGCACATTTTAATTGATATTAAATGATATAGTGTGTCTGCAAGATTAAAATTAAAAGCATTTTAGTTAAAAACTCGTAAAGGTATTCTCAGTAATCAAAAAGATTTTTCCATTTAGAATAAACTGCTTTTTATTAATTTAGCTTTTTTACTCTTATTTCTTATTTAAGGATAGGATTGGTATTAGTATCATAAGCCCCAACAAGGCATAAAATATAATTCGATACACTTATACAGGGTCATATGGTTTGCAACATAAGTAGGCATATTATCATTCATGTATATACTTATACTTTCTGTATATTTACCAGCCATAACAAAACAAAATATCCTCATCATACTTACCAAAGAGGGTGTGTCCTTTGGAAGGAATAGTCAACAAATCTTCCATCTTTTTACGCAAATAGAATTTATCAAATTTAATTTCACGCTTCATGCTTTCATTTCTATTAAAGTTTTGAGTGGTACTTCTTCCGGGTGTCGTCCTTTTCCTTTCGCCCTAGCGGACAAAGTGGGCAACCGGCACTAACCAGAAAATATAAAAGAAGGCCAATGAATGTCAAAAAATGTGACCAAAAATGACAAGTCGTACAAAAACGGCGAGTCCTAGGAAACTAGCAATGGAAGGCAAAAGTGTCAGCGGCAATGAGTGCTATAAATTTTGGGGGACCCCAAAATGCTAACGAGCAAAAAGGGAAGAAAAAAATTGCAAATCTGTGACTATCTAGATCGAGATTGCTTACCAAAAATATATGGGCTAGAGGGAAGTGGCAGATGAGAAAGGGATAGACCAAATTGACAGAGGTTGCCATTCCACTAACTAACTGACAGTTTTGAAGTTAAATTTACGAAATGGTCCAGTGGAGACTCATTTTTATTTCGTAGATAAATTGACCTGCAAATATGAGCTAAGTAAATATGTTCACAGTTTTAAAGATGGTTAAATTTAATCATAAATATTATTATATCCTGGATCGATTTCAAGTCCTTACTCTAACTTTCCAAACACTATTCAACTTTAAATTGGTAAAGCTATATAATTTCTCTCCGATTCTAGGCAAGTTCTAAAAAAAAAAAAACAAAACATAACTCATCCACACTACATGACAATAATTTGCAAGTCTTATCTTAAAATTTTGCATATGTTTTTCAACGAGTCAAGCCAAAGCAAACAAATTTCCTACAACCTCAATCATCCGGGAGCCGCTCCCCACTAACCGACAAACTCGCATATGTCAAGTGGTGTATAAACAAAAAGCAAAAGATGGAAACAACAATTTGATGTCAAGTATTTGGTAGCGTTTTTCAGCATGACTTGGTTTTTGACTAGGGTTTAAATGTTGTTTGGGGGATTGTAGGGGTGTAATCATAATCAAAAATGTATTTAAATTGTTTTTATTTTATCAACAAAAGTTTCAACTTTTGCTTTCTCTGGGATATATGAGCACATAAATTTTTAAAATATGTGTCATGCATGTTATGGTGTGGAAAATTACTTTGGATTTTAATGAGTTCTTGTTGCATCGTAATATCTTTTCGGAAAGTTTCCTTTTCAAAAGACAGATTAATAGGCAAAAAAACAAATCTTATAAATCTTATAAATACTAAATTTGAGTCCTTTTTATGCCTACTAAACGGATTGGGTTATCAATAAATATTGACGATTTTCTTTCAGTATTACTGGTCTTGAGTCTTCAAAACTATCTTAGATAAAATTGTATACCTTTTTGTCATGTCCATGAGAGTGTGAATTAAGCACCGTAGATATTCCTAGGACCGACCTAGGAAGGTCTGCCAGTTATATGATATAGCTATAGTAGATATAGAATCTTTTATGAGTTGAAGGATTCCTTATGAATAAGATTGGTCATTAAACATGGGAGCTTATCCTAAGTCCAAATTAGGTTTATTCGATATGTGATATACTGGGCCGATACGGATGGTTCCCAAGAGAGCTCCCTATAACAAGTTTGACCAAGACTTGAAATTGAGGAGGGGCAAACGGACATACCTTATTGTATTGATATCAGACGCAGTTGCTTCGAAAAGAGTATAAGCTAAGCTAAGTTTACTTTTCCAAGCAAAACTTAAAAACCTAAGTTATTGAAATTGTTATTCATAGAAAGATCTACCAAATATATAGCTATTCGCCCCCTTGTAAACTCTAATTAAACCTGACTTTTGTTTTGCATTTTTCCATAGAAAATATAGTGCTTTTTTTTCTTGATCTGCCAATGTAATCAAAACTGCCGCAGGGCAACAATTTCATATGTCAAAGATTATTAAATTTCTAGCAAATGTACGCATATTTTTTTCTAGCTTCTGACTGACCAAGTTGGCAACACATATCTGACGACACCAAAGCCAAAAACAGCCACACTGGACTAAATGGTAAAACTTCCGCAAAACGCCAAGTGCAGCGAGGCGTAGCTTTTTTAATAGAGTCATAACTTGCCGGCAACTAATGGGTACAGAGTACAGACCATCCACTCAGCCAGAGACGGGTGGGCAAGCTGCCAAGCAACTGGCCCAGCGCAGCGTTTGCTTAGCCATAACCCAAAACACCCAGCCAACGGACACCGACCACCGTCGTTCTCATTGCTTTGGCTTAGTTATTTTTTTATTTTTATTTTTTTTTTTTATATATATAAAGTGCACGACTTTGGTTACAATTCAATTTGCGCTTTGACTACAACGCGTCGCCTGGATTGTGGCTTTAAAAGTTGTGGACCTTTTTGTACCTTTGGCAAATGTTCCTATGTATATTGCGAAATAAAATTGTGGGGTGTTATGCCTTGTAGGCAGTTAAGACAACGGGCGGTCCATGTCCTGGTCAACCTGCCCTGAACCTGAATCTCTCCAGCCAGTTTTATTGTCTTGATGTAAATGTTGACGTTGTGGCGGCCCGAACTCATGAATGTCTTGTGGAAAATTTTAATTGGTTTTTGCTGCAAGTACTTGGAACAGTTTTAAGGCACGATGATAGTTTAAAAGAGGTCAACATAGAAGCTTCATCAAGCAGAGCACACTAATCTTTAAATTCAAGATGATAAAATATTTTGTTCTTTAAGATAACCCGAAACTTTATTATCATCAATTCACCATATCCCAGCCAAGTTCACCTTTTAATGAGGGACCAAAGTTGAGGTCGCATAATGGCTAAATCCATTATTCTATTGTGTGGTCTACGCATTGACAAGCCCAGGCAAGGCCGCGTGCTGTGTTAGCCGGCTGGCAAGTCCGAACAAGCAAAGACAAGACAAAACTTGGTGTCAAGGCTTAATTGTTATTTTAATTAGAAAACTTAATGTCACTTTGCGGCGCGATGCTTTTCATCATAGCGCTATATCTCAGAAATATATAACCATAGACCACAAAATGCCTCTTAACCTTGTCTTAGACTGTGGGAGTCAGCGACATCAGTGACTTTAACTTAATGGACGTAGCTGGCAAAGGCTTCCATTAAGGTGCTCTTAATTGATTTAAGAAATTTTTGCTCTACCAAACAAAAGTTGGGGCAAAACAGAAGAGGGCTTTGTGTATACCAAATTGCCTAGAAATATGCAACAAATTGAATTTTATGCCTAGAAAAGAGCAAAATTGGAAATGAAAACATTGAAACCAAATAAACGAAATAAAAATATTTTAAAAGCCACAAAACTCTTAATTTAAGCACACTTTTCTTTTTATTTTTAACCACAAAAATGCTGAAATACTATTGAAAATAAAGCTATCCTCAAAAGCAACTCCAAAAAAGTATGCAATGCCAGATGGCTACATTTTCGGAAAGTCAGCAAAATTGTAATCCGAATAAACAAAAATTTGAATAATAAAATAAAATGAAGTTGAATTTTCAATAATGCAAGAATATTATGTTTCGTAATTATTTTAAAGCTAAAAGAGATGCAAAAGTTATTATCAAAATATAGTAATTTTTTGCCTGGATCCTGTAGCAGGCAGGTGTTAGACTGTACCTTCGACACACAAACCAAAGCCGCAGACAACAGACAAGGCAAACCTTGTGAAATTGTTTTATAGCTAGCCAACGGTCAGTGAGAGGGTCTGTTCACACAACAAAAAAGCAACAACAACAAAAACAGTTTTGGAGTTTGTTTATGACCAAGAGAGCCCCCCTTATGCTGGGACTCCCACATAATCTGGGAGTCTCCTTAGTTTCGCCTGCCTGTCGCTCTGGCAACGGATGTGCCTTTAAGTTGTATATCCGTTCTTGCCTTCTCCATCACTTCGTATACCCCTTCCATGTGAATGTGTACATTTTTGTGTTAGGAAGTTTTTGAGCATGCAGTTTCATGTTGAAGCGTTTAACAAAGCGCCGTAAATTGCATCAGGCGTGCAGTCCTGTATTCCTTTTACTTGCCAAACCTAACCGAGTTTGTAGCTGTGTGTAGTAGTCGGTATTTTATTGAGGTTTTCGTTTAGTTTTCAAATATTTTCTATTTTGTTTTTACTTTTTTTTTTTTTTTTGTTGGTCTCTTACACCACCCATTTTGTTTGTGGTCTGTTGGTAAAGTTTTATTGCACCAAGTTAACCAAGACAACTTAAACATTGATGGTATATGGTCTTAACATGCTGTAAAATTTGTTTGAACTAGGCAAATAATTCAATTTGTATTTATATGAGAGTAGCAAGCAATTAATTATTTAATAATTTGTTAAATAAAGAATATTTTTTTCAAAAACTATTGAAACATTGGGCAATATCAAATAGTTCAATAAAGAATAATTTGCTGTTCACTTGGTTAATTTAATATATTTTGTGTAGGCATTGAAATGGTTCTGATAGATACCACTAGCAGTGCCTCTTCAGATTCTACTACCTATGTCTCTGTCAGTAGGTTTGTAATTACTGTCCAGCCTGACATATACATACATATAGGTATGAGCATTTAACCCTAACATTGGCCAAATGTGTTAGTGAAAATGGTCACGGCTTGTTGCATGGATGACTGTCGATGCTGTTATATGCCTCACCATGTGGTAGGTACGAATATTTTAGACCATTGTCTAGGGCCAACCCCAAGTACACAATCAACAGAGACGGCCTTCCGCAGGCAAAGAACAGGACAGGAATGTGGGTAGAAATTGCTGATGCTGGTTGACTGGTCGGTCTGCTGGTCGAGTTAGCCAACAAGATTGTGGTTTGTAGGTGTTGTTATCGAATTTACAAGCCTGCTGCTGCTGCTCTTAGCTTAAAATGCAGCTTATAACATGAGCAGGCAAGCACATAACTCAATCAGCAGACACCTTCATTTACCTACGCTTCCGCACACATACACAGAGAGGAGAACAGAAGAAGAAGAAGATGAGATATTCACCCGTTCCGACCAAACACTATCAATTTCAGGCAGACAAAATATTAATCACACTTGCGCCTCGTAACGTCAGAAGTCATCGCGATTATGTCACAGCAGCAAGGTTACAATTTATAATTGTCAAAACGATTACAATGCAAACTGCTGCTGCTGGGAAGCATGAATCCGTTCTAGACTCTAGGCGGAAACTTGCCAGACAAATGGTAGAAAGTCAACCAAACCAGTTGGCCAAACTGCAACACACACTCCTCACTTACAAATTGAACTCGTCATGATTTATGGCTAGAGGAAATTGACTTGTGATATATTGATCGTCCCTTTTTTCTCCTGTTGGTCTCCGACTGTTGAGACCTTGAATAAAGCAAGCAGGGAGAAACTACTACAGACTTATGGGATCTTGAATACCCTGTAAAAAGAATGCATAAAGCCAGGTACTGTTGGCTTTATCAGGAGTTCATTGTTTCCAGAAATCCAAGAAGATAGACTTCACATTACTTAAAAGTCTATGAGTAATCAAGGTTATAGGGAAACTAGCTATGTAGGTAGGGCTTAGGATTTTTTTTTTTTTTTTTTGGGTAAACCAATGAGTTTCACTAAGCCTGAAAGAAATGATTAGGAATAATATAAACTTATATGGTATAATGAAATACCAGGTAAATCGGGTAGAGTTATGGTTTATCTTACAAAACTCTCCACCTTTAATTTCAGGGTATAGGTTGCTATATTTCCGACAGGCAAAAAATAAGATGGGGACAAGAACTATTTTATATGGATAGGTATGGGTCGACTTATAAACTTAATTGGCTGACTATACATATAGATTTAAACATTTTAGAATAAAACCAAAAAAAATATATTGAAAATTTCCTTAAAAATTAATAAAACAACTTAGGTCTTGTGAAGATTTATATTAATCCGTATAGTTTACAAACGGAAAATATGATTGAAATGTAGTTTATCAAAAAGAATATTTGAATTCATTGATTTAAGCTTTCATTCATTTGGAATGAATAACTCACTCGTACTTTCAATATCCATCTCACCCATACTGAATAGGTAGCAGACTATTTGGATAGTCCTCTGTCTCCACCTAGGGCACATGTCGCATTCATATTCAATTCCATTTCGAATGGCAGAAACTTTTTCTCTCCTTCAGATTCAATTGAGAGTGGATGGGTGGATCTGTGTGCCTGAACGAGCTCTGATTTTTTTTTTCTATCTACGATGGTCCGTTTGTCGATGATTCCTTTCTTTTTTTTATTATTTTGTCTTTTGTTATTGTTTTCTTTTCTGTTTTTGTTTCGATTTAATGAAATGATAAGAACGGCAAATGAAAAAAAAAATAGAATAAGAAAAAGTGTATAAATTTTATTGTCATTACGTTCTGTGACATTTTTCTGACACTTGCCGGTTAATCTGGCCCGGACTTATGCTGGTCTTTCTTGTGCCACCTCGACTTTGTCTTGGCAATCAATTTTGCTCTCAAAAAAGATTTCCTGTTGCCATTGCAGCTCCTTCCGAGCTTCATCAGCTCTGCCATTTTCATAGTTCACTTAGTCTATCTATCTCTCTCTATCTCTCTCTCTCTCTGTCTCTTTTTTTCCCCCGTTCCCCTCGACTGTTTTGATATGGCTTTCTATACTTCATGGCCCGTTTGTTATCTCTTGTGTAGTTGATTGTTTCCTTTCCGCCCTTTCCAGCTCAGCTTTTTCTGTCTTGTTCCCCATTTTTTTTGTATGTGTGACTTTTCTTGTATTGTTCTAGGTTTTCGCTTTCATTTTGTGTTAATTACCAATTTAAATGCAAAGTTATCCAGAGCTTAGAACCAAGATGGATTTTCAGTTCTTTTGAGGCAAACAAAGCGGTTGTCTCTCTCGCAATTCTTTTGTTGTTGCCATGGCAAAAATCTTGGACTTTTGCTCGCTAACTTTTGAAAAGTCTAAACGTTTCTGTCACAAAAAAAAAGGAATAAAAAATAAACAATTATGAGCAACTCAATCCAAGAATGTTGGTGTAGTCTTAATAAACTAGAAAGGATTAATTAAATTAACATAAAGAATTGACAAGCTAATTTATTTTATTTTGATTTGACTAAAATTAGAAATGAATGAGAGCTTTTTCCCTTTTTCTTTCCCTCTCTTTTTTTTATATCTCATTTCAAATAAAAAATTAATTAAAATAACTTTCAATTTCTAGAATTCACTTATAGATGGACTCACTGCAATTCATTCATCAATCAATCAATCAAAACTCCCACTTGAAAAATTGCCTTTGCAGTAGATAAATTTTGTTTTCGAATAACCCAACTCGAAATGCAATTTAGCTGCACTAAATAAACAAAAATACCAACAACATAAATAACTCAATTAGAAAGCTAATTACACTTAATAACAATTTTATTGACAATAAACAAAAAAAAAAAGAAAAAAGAAAAAGAACACACAAAACAAGGCTACCAACAGACACTCATATATCAAACGCTTCGATTTTTATCGAGCAACTGTGTTGGTTGACAACAACAACAACAACAAGAACAACAACAAATTGACAAAGGCAAGGCAGAGCCAATTACAAAGTTATACAGCAAACACAAAATGCATTAACAACTTTACCACCAACCAAAGAACCCACAAGACCCAATCCACTGACCACTTATTTAGCCAGCTACCAGCGAGTGGGACCAGGCAAAAATTTGCAGAAAACTTTTAAAATGTAACACAGCAGCAAAATAAATACAGACACACATAGTTACAATTAAATAAACCAAACCACTCAAAAGCCTCAGGCACATTGACACTCGCCTCGCCTCTTCCACTTCCTCTTGCTCGCCTAATCGGAAGACAGTGGAAGCCCACGCAAATTGCAAGGCAACTGCCAGGGAAATCTCAACAGCCCACAGTTGATTTAATTCTGCATCTGATACTCTTTAAGATAATATATACCTATATAAAGGGTAACTTAAGCTACAAAGGGCATGTTGGGGTTGTGAAAATATATATAACATTGGAAAAGAAGAAGTCGTATAAACCCAAAGCTGCCTGAACTATGATCAGGTGGACTAGAGAAATAGATCTAGCCATATCTGTCTGACTATAAGTCGGTACGAGCACCTACTCAGAGAAGGTAAGCACTAGTAATAGTGAGTCCCCAATTTAGGTTCGGAATAAAAAGCATAAATGATCTCTAAAATGCAAAAATTATATTGCAACCTAGTCTAGCATTTTTAAGTTACTTTTTCTGCATAATAAATTTGTCAATATACAACCTGATCAAACTGCTATATCCTATAAGAATGATCATGCAAATTTAGTAATTTATTTATAGTATTTACCATTGAAATCAGATAGGTATATCATATACTTCCCATGGGACTAATTGGCTGAAAGTCGGAGTATTGTGATACATATATGTTTATACACATATGGTAGACAAATATACCACTCAACAATTTGCAATACTCATTTGATCAAAATCAGATATAGATATAGCTTATTTAATCGTTTACTTAGACATTTATAGATATAATTTCACTAAAATAGAATCGGTTGCAAATTCCGACTTTATGCTCCTAAATTAATCCATCTTAATTGTATAACTTCAGAGAGAGAGTATGGCCTATTCGAAAAGATTTCTCTATATATAATTTTCATATCTTTGATTTGGTAAACTGAACTTGTCACAGTAATCCAATCGAATTGCCCACATTTAAAATGTTAACAACATTAACTAGTTGATAATGAGAACTTAAGTACAAGCAAACAAGTCAATTAAAATGTGATTTATTGTGCCAACATTGATAAACATCATTATCTGATAACGTGATGATGACAATTATTATCTTAATAACTGATTGAGTATCTATGTTAAGTTAGAGGCAAAAGGCTACAAGTTGGCCATAAGCCTAAAACACTTTGTCATGGCCAACTTAAAAGAAGAGGAAGAAGAAATTAAATCTGGTTTCGTTTTGAAAACCTCAATTTCTGGTTTGCTACAATGTTAGAATCGTCTGTAATTGTTGGAAACTTCTTGAGAAGACACAAAACATTTCACAGACAATGTGGCTGCAAATGTTTAATGAATTATTTAAGACTCTAGCAAATTATAGAATTCTTTTAAATGATTTTGCTGAAAACCAAAAATAATAAAAATATAGCAAAATCTAAAATATTACATGGCATATTTCATGACGTTTACACGGTAGTCAAACTCGAATCTCTATGAAATGTCGAGACCAAAACCAGCAACGATGATGATGATGATGACGAATGTCATGGAGCATAAAAGAAGTAATTTTGTGTGTAAAACTGCCAAGCAACCCCGAAGCAATCCCCCCCCCCCCACTATAAGTCTCCAACAAAGGGGCGTGTCCAAAGCCGTTACAACTGTTAATGACATTTACGAATGTTTGTGAGAGCAGAGCAGAGTTGCTGCCTCCGGTTAGCGTCCATTGTGCCGTGTGGCCTGGCCGTGCACATAATGCCAAAATAATGACGCTTTGCTCCTCCAGCGGCTCACACACTCAACGCCAAACGACATGCAATAGAAAAATGACGCGGAAACTGTCAAAAGCTCCAACCGAGTATGCCACGATTGCGGTTGGCTGCTTTATAAATGACCAACTCCCTACCCGGTTCCGTTCTGGGTCGCTCCAAATTATATTATAATGGCGTCAACATTAGCAAATTGTTCGGTTTTAAGAATATTTTTGGATTTTCTTTTTTTTTTTTATCGCTTTAAAAAATTACTTTATTTTCAACATCTTTTGGCTTAAATATAATTGGCTAACCTAAGCAATAAAAACAGGTTTTGGCTCAGTCGGATTGTGACTTCTCCGTTTGCACCTCACCGTCCTGCTCTGCCAACTTATTGTGAGCCAGCCACCATTCGCTGACATAAGCTCTCAGGCTGGACAGGGCACGAAGCTCATACATATCCAGTTGCTGATCGGTGAGCAGGAAATTGCAGTATTCCTCATTTGATTCCCCAGCCGAGTTGCCAAATTTCTGTATGTATCGAATGGCCACCAATTGCTTGGGCCAGTGCCGTGCTGCGCACTCTAAAAGTTGATCCAATTCTTGGTGGGTCATGGCCAAGTGCTGACCACTCGCTGTCTTCTGCAGGACATTCAATAATCTGGCCAGGCTGGGCACAGAGATACGTGGCGAAATACGCGGGAGCAGAAGCAAAACCAAACGCTGCAGCCGTTCCAAGACATGAGCATAATCCGGAATTTCCGCCCGGTTGGCAGCTGCTGCATAATATATATTGTTGACAATACTTAGGATGCCCTCAATGATGTCGAAATGATGGAACTCTGTGTCCCGTACAACACCAATCAACCAGGGCAAGATGCCCACATGTTCCAGCATAATATTGATGGCGCCCGGAATTTTCACGCAAGTCGAAAGCACCGACAGAATCTGTAAATTTGCCTCCAAAGTGGCTATGCTGGAGGCGTAGAAGCTGAGCAAAACCTTAAAGGTATTCGTGGAGACGAGCAGGAAGAGATCAGCACTACATTTGATGCCACTGCTTAGCAGTTCCAAGATGAATTCCCGATATTGCTGATGCTCCACTTCCTGGGAAAAGAAGAGCAAGTTGAACTCTGGTATGGTCTGGAAGTTGAAGCTCTGTTTGAGCCGTAGATAGAGCATTAAACGCTTGTAGAGCAAATGTGTGGGCTCCGTGCTGAGATTGAAGGTGCGGGCTATGAAGAGGGCTGGAATCAGTGGCACACGTGGAGTGCCGCCATGAGTACGTCGCTGCGCCAACCACGACTCGCGTAGCTCACTCAGGCCACTCTGGATATTGTCGTAGGTTTGGATCCAAAGAGACTTCTCGTAGAACTTGGACATCTCGAAGTGGGCACGATAGCGCTGCTGACAGTTGGCGGCAGCCAAACGCATGTCCTTATCCAGAGATGACAAGGCGCAGAAGCTGAGAGCCAAGAGGCCATTCTGGACAGGCCACAAGGCTCGCACCATAGACTCTGGAGCAAAGCAGTGTATCATCAGGGGAACCATGAAGGCTGGATCATAGCAGCGCTCGTAGATTTCATCACGTTTGGGACACAGGCGCCGCAAGGCTTGTGGGAACTCTTGCTCCCCTCGTTCCACTTGCTGCTCCAGGGGATTATCGCCAAAGCGCAGAGACTTTCGGCGAGGATTCTCAAACTCCAAGTCGGGCAATTGCTCACTGGCCTGGAGTGATCGCCAGACTGGATAGTTTTCAATTGTATAGTGGCAGGTCTGACGCACGATGAGACCCATTACCTGGGCCACTGAAGTATCTTGCTGCTGCAGTCGAGCACGCTCATCATCGGATTCTCGCAGAGCGTAGAAGGAAATGGCACTCTCACCCCAAATGAACGGACGATATTTGGCCAGGCCCACATCATGCTTCTCATAGTGCTCCAGCAGAGCCAAGGCATAGCGGTCGGCGTGAGTGAGTCTCGCCTGGTAGGCGCCCAGCAGCACTGGTATATGGGCAGCCTGCATGGCTTGTGGGGCCTTTCGGGCCAACGTTTCCAATAGTTGCAGTAGATGCGTCTTAACAGCCGTCGGCGTGGAGCTGAAGTTCAGCAAGTGATCCAGGCAACAGGAATGTCCGCAAACCATCTCGTAAAGCAAAGCCGGATTGGTTGTATCCGATTCCTCTGACTCATTATAGTCTGGATAGAGCTGATCACACAGATAGGCCAATAACTTAATGAGCAGCCCATTGACAGGATTCACTTCGGTGACACTGGCATCCATATGCATGCCCAGTTTCAAGGCGCTCTTGCAAAAGTTCATCCACTGCGGAGTGTTGAGTAATTTGCTCCAATCTAGTGAGTCTTCCAGCTTTTCACCTTCTGCCTCTTTGGGCTGCTTGCCGAGTTGTTGCCACCACTCGAAGATATTGAAACAGATATGCTCTAGCTTGTCCAATTCAATGAACTGCTTCTTCAAATCCAGACTCAACATTTGGACCTGAATGATCACATAGTTGACGAAGACCGTGCTCCTCTGCTTCACATCCTTGGCCACTGCAAAGGCCTGGCGATAGATCTCATTCAACACTTCTATTTGATACAAGGCCACAGAATCAAATTTCAATTGTTTTTGACAATAATCCAGACACTCCGACTTGGGCATGCATTTGGCAATGAGTGCCACACTTGCTGCAGCGTGTTCCTTGTAGATTTGAGCAGCCTTCTGGGGCTTCTCAATGGACTTCATGAAGCCCGACTTATAGGCCTGATAACAGCGCTGAAGCAGTGAAGTCTCCAGGGGATAGCCCTTTTTTAAAGCCACATCCAACAGAGGATAAATCAGCTCCTTCTGCTCCAAATGCTGAGGCAAGAGTTGATTAAACTGCTCAGCCAATAAAGGATTCCTTTCGAGGAGTAAGCAAGCCAATCGTATTGCCGGCTTGCTCAGCTTCCGCCCACCTTCCGCTCCAGCAGCAAAAAAGCAGCCAA
Source organism: Scaptodrosophila latifasciaeformis (assembly GCA_037075145.1). Lineage (NCBI taxonomy): Eukaryota > Metazoa > Arthropoda > Insecta > Diptera > Drosophilidae > Scaptodrosophila > Scaptodrosophila latifasciaeformis. The sequence goes on from JBAMCM010000158.1 coordinate 1,458,413, forward strand.
AGAACTCAGCATCGCGATCGACCAAGTGCTGGTGATAGCTCTGTAGAAACGCTAGCAAGGCTGACTCCAAGGCTTCCAGTTGGCCAAACTCGCTTTGGGTGGAATATTTTTGATAATAAACACGTAGACGCTTCGCAGATTCACCACAGTCCACGGTAGCTTGCAACTCCGCCAAACGGGTCAGAATATGCACCAGGAGCTCGTAATAGTGATTCGGCTTGCCACCGCTGGAAAAATAATCTTCGTCTTGGAGGTGTTCCGTCAGCAAGACAAGCATTTGTAGACATTCGTCAGCATTTAATTGGAAGGCTTCCACCAAATGTACACATTCCAAGAGCTGACCAGGCTGTGGTGGCTCAGCGATTTGAGCAGATTCTGCTTTGCCTTCGGTCAAATCGAATTCCAAGGCCTTAACCAGTTGGAGGCGATAGTTGCCCGTGTGAGTGGCAAACTGTGGCAATTCCCGACAATGTTCAGCTAGCAAACGGAGGAAGCGCACATAATTCAATTGACTGGCTTGGGTCTGACTGAAGATTTGATTGTTTCGTATCTGGTTGAGGCGTATGCCAAAGATGTAGTGAAGCAGACGCTCCGTATGGGATTTACTTTCCTCAGAATCATTGTCATTGGGCAGATCCTCTGGATTGCCATCTAATTGACTGGCGATTTGGAGCAAACGTATAAGATAGTTGGCAGCCAGCTCGGCTTGCTCTGTCTTCAGTTGTTGGCGTTGGACTAGTTGAGTCACTAGAAAGATCACCTGCTGAGCATATATCATATTCCGCTGGGGATTGCCCAGAGTAACATGAAGCTTTTGGGCTTGGCCCTCGCTTGATTTTAATTCAAAGTGCTCCGATTCGGTGGATTTGAAGACGTCCTCAAAGGGCAGCAAATCATCCAATAAGCCCTTCTGCAGCTTTTCCAAGAGCGGCCAATGCTGGGCCAGATGCTTGGGCAAGTGAGGAAGACCTTCACCCTTCTTAGCCATTGTTAACCAATTCTTCATATAATTATTGACCGGCAGATTGAGTTGGTTGCCGAAAATTTGCTGAACCTGTTCCGGTTTGGTATGGTAATGGAAAAGTAATAAACAAACAAGCTCCAAGTAGGCATCATAGGGTGGGGAAATTTCCACGCCCTGACAAATGAGGGCCATCAATTTGCTTTGTGGCAAACGCTCAACATAGGCCTGAGTGGTCTGTCCCTTTTCGATTTGAGTAAATAATTTGCGTATATTTTCCACATTGCTAGCCGTCTCGGCTATATCCAAATTGGGCATCTCCACCTCATCTAAATTAAGCTAAAACGATACCAAAAATGATAAATAAAATCTGAACAACTCAAATTTAAAATAATCCAAATTTACCTGGAAAACGGCTAGCAGAATGTTGGTCACATTGTCCACTGTGACCGCCTCGAAGCCACGCAAGGCCTCCAACCAAAGATCAGTTTCATAGCTGTTGCCATCGAAGAGTCCGGTGTTCTCAAAAAGACGATGTAGGAGGTGACCAGCCTCAGCTTTCACTTCTTGATTGTCCAACAAGTGAGCCTTGATAAACGAAACGAGCACCTTGCTGAAGAGCTCCTCCTGCGGCTGCAAGGCACGTGGGAAGACCAGTAAAATCGTTTTGATTGACTTCAATTCCAATTTCATTTTGGTGTATTTGTCCAAACTCTCATCGACCTCGACGTCATCCTGCAGCTCATCAAAGTTGGTCTCGTAAAGTGGCCGTAGAACATTCAAAAAGTCAAGAATTTCCGTGGTCTTGTTGACAAAGGCTCGGTTCTCTTTGCACATGAGCAGGACCAAGTCAAGACAAATTGATAAATGCTCTAGGACATCGACGCTTTCATCGCGTTGATCTTCGATTGAAATAGACAGCGAATTGAATATATGAGCTATAGCAGGGAAATTCACAAGTGTGTGATTCAGTAGCTCAAATTTGAAGCGGCGCATGGAATGCCCCTGATTCTTCTCTCGGCGGGAAATGACGGACACATAATTGCGGTACTGCTGCATCATGGCGAGCAAGAGACGGTTGGCAGATATGCGAATAGAGAACACTCTGTCTATCAGTCTTTTAGTGGTGCTCAGATGGAGTAAGGCTTCAATGGGCAGGCACACTTCCTTGACCCAATATGTGAGGTCTGTTAGGGTCATCTTATCCAGAGCCGGTCCAAGGACACTGGGTGGCACTGCCGTTATGAGCTGGGTCAAAAAGTTAGCCACCGCTGGAAAATCTTCGTCTATTGTGCGCACAGGATTCAGAAGGACAGCAAAGTGACGCATTGTACTGCGTGCTAAATCCGGGCAAGCTTTCACAACGGCCGTGATCAATTCAATCTTTCTGGGATCAGCAAATGGACGATGTAGCGAGCCAATAAGTTTTCCTGGAAATGTTAATAAAAAGTAAGACAAATCTTTTCGCTAATGATTGATCCAACTCACCCTGTAAGGTGTTGTGCTTCTGACGATAGTGGGTCATGGCATCAAAGGTTATGCCATGCTTGCGAGAAGTAAGCAAGACCAGTAGCAGTTGATGGACTGCGGCTGCCACAGCTTCGCGTTCCTCTGTTTTACACATTTTCAACAATTTTGAATGCGACAATGTGCCAGGTGCACTGCTATATTTAGCTGCCAAGGCATTGGGTCCCTTCCAGTCATACAGACTCCGCAAATTCTTACAGCACTCCAGATCAAAGACATGGATCTTCTTGGTCTTGGATATATCCGGACACTCCAGTACATATTGCCTCAAGGCATTCAGGACCACACAGACTGTCACGTGATCATCATAGACTAAACCTTTGACCAGCACATTGATCAGTTGGCCCTTGTCCAGAATGTTCCGTATCAACAAACTGTTGCCATCCACCAAAAAGGCCAAGACAAAGTGTATGTAGGTCTTGCGTACGGTATCTTCGGATTTGTAATCCCTTTTTGAATGGGACAACATATTCTCCATGGTCTTTACATTCGACAAAATGTCATAGGAGCTGAGAACTTGGCGTCCCAGCTGTGGATCTACGCAAACAATGACGGTTAATAACTTCAGACCCTGTCGTCGGTGATCCAGTTGTGGGGAGGACAAAAGTTTTTCAACAATTCCACCGTGGGCCTTTAAGAAGTAACGGCAGCCATGCATTGCCGACTCCATATGGGCCTTTTGATTGGTAAGTATCTCCATGACGACACGTTGCAAGGCCTCGGCTAAATTTGCAGCCAACACCAAATTGGTTTTATCAATACGATCGAAGGCCTCGGCCAGTTCCAGAGGTTTGCCGCGTTTCTCTATATACTTGGCCACGATCTTGGGGCGAACCTTGCACATGAATAAGAAATGACGGAGTTCATGGTGGAAGTTGTTGCCGCGCAGCTTAGTGCGAAAATGCATCATTTTGAAATCATTAGGAAATCGCGACTCTGGCTGTCCCGGCTCAATGCCAGAATCAGGACTATTATTGTCATCATCGACTGGGGCTGATTTATCACGTTTCCGTTTTTTTGATGTTTGTGGCAATTCATTTTCATCAATATCTTCTTCCTCCACCTGTTGGTCTTCATCATTTGATTTCTTTTTCTTTTTTAGGTTAGCTGGAGAGCCATCTTCGGCTTCCGGCTCCTCTGCTTTCATGAGCTCTGTATCCACTATTTCTTCCTCTTTAACAGTTAATTTACTTTTCTTTTTCTTTTTGGCGGTTGGTGACGACACTTCTGCTTCCACGATTTCTCCTTCCTTTTCCTCTGCATTTACTTTACTATTTTTCTTCTTCTTTGGAATTTGCTGAGCATCTTCACCAACAGAGTCTGGTTGTGTCGTTTCATTATTTTGATCTATTTGTTCCTCAGCCACTGCTTTTGATTTCAGTTTCTTTTTTTGTTTCGGCGTGAGAGACTCCTTTGCAACTTTTTTGGGAACAGCCACTTCGCCTTCATCTTGTTGATCTGGTGCGGATTCCTGATGTTTCCTTTTACGCAGGTTTGCTTGTATGGCCATTTTTATTTTGAATTTAAACTAATGCAAACCATATATATGCTTTGTTAAATATCTTGTCTTGAATTAAAACACACGAGCGCCATGCACGTGTATGACCTGCTTCTTCTTCCTCGCTGAAACAAGTACTTTTTCGATAGTATCGAAATGGCATATCTAGGGCTGCCATTCGCATAAAATTTTTAACTCCAAAAACAATTTTTATATGATATTACAATATTTCCTTATTCAGAAACAAACAAAAAAACACATTGCATATTTTGTTCACATAAAAATATTATTAACAATATTTTTTCTCTCAACACAGCGAAGTGTTCAATTCAATTGGACAGCTGATACAACCCTAATCAGTTGTTTTTTTATTAGTTCAGCGGCACATGTGAACTGGAGAGCATTTGTTAACGTTAAATAACATTTTGAGAACACCCAATTTTCGAAAATTCAGGAAACTAAATAAAATTTTTATTTTTTTTTCGAAACAAAAATGTCGTTCCGCTCGGTTAATGGCCTTTTGAAGTCCCGCAAGTTTTACAGACTCAATGTTGCCCTTAATAAGTCCAATGCAGGCTTGGTAGCCACCAGACCAATTCATCTGAATACGCAATGTCTAGCCGCCAAGCCGCTTTTCCTAACTATGGATTTGGGCAGGAGAGGGTTTGCAACTGAAACAAATACCCAATCAAAATCGGGAGATGTGGACAAGCACGAGTTCCAGGCTGAGACTCGGCAGTTATTGGATATTGTGGCTCGATCCCTCTACTCTGACCATGAAGTCTTCGTGCGGGAACTCATATCAAATGCTAGTGATGCCCTGGAAAAGTTTCGATACACTTTGCTCAGCTCAACGGATCATGAGCTTTCTGCCAAAGACAGACCACTGGAAATCCGCATTACCACAGACAAGCCACAAATGCAACTCATCATCCAGGACACCGGCATAGGCATGACACGCGACGAACTCATTAGCAATCTGGGCACCATCGCACGCAGTGGCTCAAAGCAATTTCTGGAGGAAATGAAGCACCAAACCAAGGCGGCCGAGGCCACCTCAAACATTATTGGCCAGTTCGGTGTAGGGTTCTATTCGGCCTTTATAGTGGCTCAACGCGTAGAGGTCTTCACGCGGGCAGCTTCTCCCAATGCTCCAGGTTTGCGCTGGTCCACAGATGGCAGCGGCTCCTACGAGATCCAGGAAGTAGACAACGTCGACTATGGCACCAAGATTGTGCTTCACCTGAAAACGGATTGCCGTGAATACGCCGATGAGGAACGCATCAAGGCGGTCATAAAGAAATACAGTAACTTTGTGGGCTCCCCCATTTTACTCAATGGCAAACAGGCAAATGAGATTAAGCCACTTTGGCTCCTGGAACCTCAAAGCATCACCTCCGAGCAGCACAATGAGTTTTATCGCTTCATAAGCAACAGTTTCGACACGCCAAGATTTACTCTGCACTACAATGCCGATGTTCCATTGAGCATACATGCCCTGCTCTACTTTCCAGAGGGCAAACCAGGCCTTTTTGAAATGTCTCGGGATACTAGCACTGGAGTGGCCCTGTACACGCGCAAGGTGCTCATTCAATCCAAGACGGAGAATCTCCTGCCGAAATGGCTACGCTTTGTGAAGGGAGTTGTGGACTCCGAGGATATACCCTTGAACTTGAGCCGAGAGCTGCTTCAAAATAGCAATTTGATTCGGAAACTTTGCAACGTCATATCCAGTCGTGTCATTCGGTTCCTGCAGGAGCGTGCCAAGAAGCAGCCGGCAGAATATGAAGCCTTCTATAGGGACTATGGCTTGTTCTTGAAGGAGGGCATTGTGACCTCGACCGATGAGAATGAAAAGGAAAATCTGGCGAAGCTGTTGCGCTTTGAATCTTCGCAGGCGGAGGATGGCCAGGGTCGTATTTCACTAGAGGATTACTGCACAACTGTTGGCTTAGAGCAAAAGGATATTTATTATTTGGCAGCACCGAACCGGGTGCTGGCCGAGTCGTCTCCATATTATGAGAGCCTTAAGAAGCGTAACGCCTTGGTGCTATTCTGTTATGAGCCTTACGATGAACTGGTCCTGATGCAGCTGGGTCAATTCAAGGATAAGAAATTGATTTCTGTTGAAAAGGAAATGCGCAAGGAGTCCAAGGATGCCATAAATCAGTCAGACCTTGGTGATGACAGCTTGAAGCGTTCGGAGCTAGACAGTCTAATACCTTGGCTGCAAGACCAGTTAAAAGGTCAAGTAGCCAAAGTAAAAGCCACCACGCGTCTCGAATCGCATCCTTGCGTCATCACAGTGGAAGAAATGGCAGCTGCCCGTCATTTTATCCGTACTCAAAGCCATCAGATACCAGAACAAAACCGCTTTGCCCTGCTACAGCCAGAACTAGAAATCAATCCAAAGTAAGTAAATTGTTATTTAAATTGATGTAAAAAATTGTAAACGTTTATATTTTCAGGCATCCAATTATCAAGAAACTGCAAGCATTGCGTTTCAGTGAACCCGATCTTGCTTTACTCATTACTAAACAATTATTTGCCAATGCGATGGTGGGTGCCGGCTTGGCAGAGGACCCTCGAATGCTTCTTACCAATATGAATGAATTGTTGACAAAGGCTCTGGATAAATATTGAAGTAGGCGGTAAATTGATATGTTGAGCATGTGCATTGTATAATAAGAGTTATAAATAAGTTATAAATTAAAAATAAAGTTTGAAAATAAAATATTTTCGCTCCAACAATATGAAAAAGGTGGCAGCCTTCCCTATTGCATACCAGCCAGGTATCGATTTATCGATACCACTCCAGTTTTATTTAATAAACAACCACATCTTAGAATATTAATTTAATTACAAAATTGTTAGTTCATTAAGAAATAAATACAATACCATGGACGATCTCAATCCTTTAGCTGGCACAGCACATCTGTTGGAAGAAGTAGACAGTAAGTAATAAAATGTTCAGCCGGCTTCTGTTGCATCCATACCAAAGTCTTGCAAATTATTTGCAGAAAAACTAATGGTACTCCTACGAGACGGAAGAACTTTAATTGGATATCTGCGATCTGTGGATCAGTTTGCCAATTTGGTACTGCAGCGGACAATAGAACGTATACACGTAGGCAACGAATATGGCGATATTCCCCGTGGTGTTTTCATAATTCGTGGCGAAAATGTGGTACTGCTGGGTGAAATAGATCGCGAGAGGGAACAAAAACAATCTTTAAAGGAGACCTCAGTGGATGAAATACTTGATGCACAACGTCGTGAGCAGGAGCAACGTCAGGAGAAACATCGCCTGGTCTCAAAAGCTCTAAAAGAGCGAGGATTGGCTGTCAATGCAGATATTATAAACGAAGATTTTTGCTAAACAGATTGTGGGCTTTATTAAAACTCAATTTGTGTTTTTTTTCACGTTGTATATTTGTACTACATAAAAATCTATTTTTAAAAACTATATACGTATATCCTATGCATAAATATTTCGCTTAACTATTCTGGGGCGTCTCACCCATCTCCTCGAGTAAAATATATTTCTCCAATATTTGATACATCTCCACCTTGGCTTTGATTTTGTGGCGCCGTGACAGTTGCCTCAAATAGCCTGCCACCGATTTGCAAAAGAAATCATCTTCGTTTTCATAAGTGGTCGCAGCAGGATGATGCTGTTCCAAGGCGGGTAACTGATCCGTCTTATTATTGTTAACCTGTTGCGGTATATGTTCCTTTTCCATAGTCAAGTTGGGCATGCAGACCATGTAATTTATATCTGCTTGGGATGTACTGACTGTAGCTCCTGTTGTTGTATTTGTACTTGACGTCTCCGATTGCACTGTGACCACGGCAGCTGGGGCTGGTTGAAGAGTGGGCATGACTTTTTGTTCGGGAACTTCAGTATCTGGCATATATTCCTCGTAAGAGTCAGGCCCATCTTCAGCTTCCACTAACACTGAGTAGCCCTCGGACGGGGCAGGGTGTACATCGAGCTTGGTGTCGTAGTTGTTATCACTCTCGTACACCTGCGAATCATCCAGGTCTTCATGTTCCATCATTGCTTCCACTTCAGGCTGAACTTTGGCCAATCTGGATGACCTTGTTTCTGACTTGAGCCAGTTTGTGGGTGTATCGTCCCGTCGACTCCGCTCCCTTCTTTTGCGCACGAATTCACGTAAAAAATCCATTTGTCGGAAGAATTCATTGTGTCCAAATTCACTGGTCGGATGTAGCCGCATCTGTTTGAGCTCACGGGAGTATCGGTCCCTAAGACATGTCCAACGGCGCCTGGCTGTGTCTGGGGATGAAATATTGCACGACTTGGCCACTTGCTCCCAGTCGTCTTTTTTTCGCTGCAGCAAGCGAAAATCTGAGTGGCGTTGGTCATAGAGAGATGGAGTCTCTTTCACTTTCCTTATTAGATTCACATCCACGTCGTCCAATGGCCGGTGGTGCGCACTCATGCCCGTGTACTAAACTGGGTGAAAGTTGATAAACACTCTTGAAGATTTTTAATAACAAATTTCAATGTTTTTCTTTTGCTTGCGTTGCGTTTTTGAAATCCGGCAACCTTGTTCGACAAATAGCATCGATATCGATACCGATTAGCAGGCCGTGTTGCCTGCCAGTTTGACAATCGGGCAGCCATTTTTTTCACGTTTTGTGCGTGCGAAAAAAAGTTTTGATTATAAAAACTGAAAAAATCGTGATTAATAAACCGTGGAATTGTTCCAAAAACGTTTCAAAAGTTTTTCCATTCCCTAATTAATATGCATCATTGAATTTTATCTGTGCGCGTAGTGGGTGTACATCAAAAAGACCATGGAAACTGTTGTAGCCTTTAACAATGAGGTAAGTTGACCGCTGACGAAGTCTCCTTTGCCGCTGCCGCCGCCACGACAACGCTGTTCATTACGTGAAATGTTTATCACAAAGTTCAATTTCGTGTTAAGTGCTGAATTTTCAAACCTAAAATATAATCCAAAAAACCCCTAGAATGAACGTCTTAGTTTAATTTCCCCTGGGGCACGGACGCCCTTCACAACCTTGCCGCTGTCTGGCCCAGTTTTCGTTTTTCCGCAGTGTTGCATTTCAGTGTAGTGAATGATAGATATGTAATGAGAAATCAGCAACGTTGTAGGCGAGCAACGGCGAGACTCTTGAAGTCAATATTTTCCACCAACAAATTGTTTATTTTCAGCTCTCCGGGCTCTATGACAGCCGGCCACCCATATCAAAGGCCAAAATGGCCGCTATTACCAAATCAGCAATGCGTGCAATTAAATTTTACAAGCATGTCGTCCAGAGCGTTGAGAAGTTTATCCTAAAATGCAAGCCAGAGTACAAAGTGCCGGGTCTGTATGTAATCGACTCGATTGTGCGCCAGTCACGCCATCAATTCGGCACCGAAAAAGATGTCTTCGCTCCACGTTTCCAACGGAATCTGACGGAAACCTTTGCCAATCTATTTCGCTGCGCTCCCGAAGACAAAAGTCGCATTATTCGAGTCCTCAATCTCTGGCAAAAAAACAATGTCTTCAAGTCTGATGTCATCCAGCCCATATTCGATTTGGCCGATCCCAATCATCCCATTTACCACCAGATGCCCCCCGTTGGCAGCATGGGCGGTGGCGCACCCGGAAATGCTGGCGGTCCCAGCAGTAGTGGTTCCATGAGCTTAGTGGACATATCAACAGGTGCCAACGGTCTAAATGCTTCCAGCCTAAACAACTTGGATTTGAGCATGTCAGGCGGACCGCACGGAGGCGACGACAAAATGGGTGGGGTGCCTGAAATTTCGGTATGTTGAAATTGCCAAGGCACTCTACAATACTTTCTAATCCAACATCACTTGTCTCTTTACTAACAATCCCATTTGGTTTAATCTAATTTACTCTTGCTCCATGTCTGTACAAAATCCATAAAAAAAAATATAAAAAAAAGATGGGTTTGGGCCATGAGAAGTGCTCGCGGAGCCTACACGAGAGTGGAGGCGGTGGTGGTTCCGGTTCCAGCCGCCGGCACCTGGAATCGCATTATATGAAACGCTCCCATGGTGCCATGATGCCATCCTCCAGTTCAAGATCACGTGGCCTGAGCAAATCCCATCATCATAAATATGGCAAAAGCTCCCATGAAATGGACTATGATTTACGTGAAATTATCGATGACGACGATGATGATGTCCTGATCGATGATCATCACTGTCTAGGCGATGACTCACCACCAACATCATCGAATTTGCTCGATGTATGCTAAGCGTTTTCATTGCTCTAACCTCATTACATTTACTTAACCCAAAACTTTTCATTTCATTTTCACTAATCTTCCCTTTTCTTCTTCTTCTCACCAGAATAACAATCTGCAGCAATTGCTAAATGATCCAAATGTCTTGCGGCAATTGCAAACCTTGCAGAGTTTCCACAAATTCAAACAAGAAGAGCATTTGCACAATGTCCTCAAGGTAAGCCGATCCTAACTAATTTCAATATTCCCGATAAATAAAAAATAATTATTTTTCACAGGGATCTGGTGGCGTGCCGCCTGGCATGGGCATGGGCATGGGTATGGGTATGAACGATGTGACCGACATGAAAGATGTGGAATTTATTTCGGAACAGCAAAACATTGAGGTATATCTAGCTTGGCATACTTAGAATAACTTCGAAAGAAAAAAAAAATGGAAAGATCCCAAATAATGAATTCGTTGAACAATTTCCAATCTCCATTCTAAGCTATCAAACCACTCCAATTTCATTTCCTAACCCCCCCTTCAAAACGAATTCGTTATCTGGGAATTCCATATAATTGTGCTGACGTGCATTTGAGTCTTGAAATATTGAAAAATTATATAGAAATCTAGAATGTATAACTCGGTCAAATCGAGTTTAATCTTAAATTTATTATATTTCCTTAAAAAAATTAGTCCGAATTTTTTATAAAATTAAAAAAAAAAAAAATTAAATAAAACAAAAAGGTAAGGTTTAAATGAAATTCCGGCGGAACTGAACCGATGCTATAACAACGTTTTTTGCTTAGCACACTGGTAAGTTCTTAATATGTAAAAAAAAAACAAAAAAAAATATAAAATTTGCTCGCAACAAGAAAACAAAACGTTTCCATATTAAATGCCAAAAAAAAAAAAACCGATAAAGAAATTAAGAACCGTCGCAAACACACGTCAACACACGCCAGAGAATGCAGTTTAAACAGGACCTGCAATTGTTTTATTTTATTATTTCTCCACTACCCCCTCGAAACCTGCTAAAGGAAAACAAAAAAAAAAAAAGAAAATCCCATTTTTCATTTATGCTTAAAGTTAACGGTTTATATCACGTCACTCTTCTCTCTTTCTCTTTTCTCTCTTTTTCTCACTTCTCTCCCTGATTTTGATTATCTTGGCAAACTTGAATATCACAGGTCATCAACTTGGATGCAGCCGATTCGCGGAGTCCCACACCGGATCGAGATCGTTACAAGCGCAGTCGACGCAGCAGCCGCAGTCGGAGTCGTTCGCCCAGGGATGGTCGTGGCCGTGGTGGAGGTGGCCTGGACCGAGATCGTCGCCGGCGCTCTTCGCGCTCTCGTTCCCGTAGTCGGTCCCCCCGATCCAGCCGACGTCGCAACTCGCGTGAGCGTGACCGTGAGCAACGCCTGGAACGCAGCACCCGTGACAAAGAGCGTGAACGTGAGCGCCGCAAGAAGGGCCTGCCCGATATCAAAAAGGAACACTTGAGTGGTAACTATAAAATCAATCTGATTCAGACTCTTCCAATCGAAATTGCCCTTTGTTTTATTTTTGATTTATTAAAAATGTTCTGTCTATTCTGCAGCCCTCTCACTCCTTGGTTGACGTGTGTATGTGTTTTAGCTTAAGTGGTTCTTACAACTACGAAATATCTGGCATAAAAAAAGGAAACATTTTTTTTCTTCCAAAACACGCGAAAGTTGTTTTCTGAGCAAATTTTATGTTTAACTTTTTACACAAAATTGTTTTAAAATCGACAAATTTTTTTGTATATATAAATTGTATTCCGTAATTCTATATAAAAGGATCCCAAGGGGTCCTGCAATGTAATTCCATGTAAAAGGATCCAAAAGGTCTTTATAAATAGATCCAGAAGGTCCTATGATAAAGGATCCCAAGGGGTCCTACGATAAATTTTTATACAAGGATCTCAAGGAGTCCTTCAATATAATTCCTTATACGAGGATCCAAGGGGCCCTCCAATATTATTCTATATAAAAGGATCCAAGGGGTCCTTCGGTATAAATCTTTATACAAGGATCCAAGGATCAAATTTTGACATAAAAAAAAATGGACTTGGAACCAGAAAAGATCAAGAATTAACTAGAATCTCAGGTAGATCAAAAGTCTCTCAAATATAAAAATCCATTTTGGAATAATAATAGATTTCACAAGAATTTTATTTTGATGCCAGAATTTATATCCAAGAATAATTATAAAACTATAGATCTGCCTTGTCCAAATTCCAGGAACCACTCAAGCTCAAAACTGCACGTTCAGCACAAATTTTTTTCCCTACAAAAAAAAAAAAAAAAAAAATTATTTTTAATATTTTAAATTGTTTCATTTTTGAAATAGTTTGCACTACAACGCTTTGGGTTGGCCACTTGTCGAAGTTGGTGTACCAGGAGGAGCTATCGGATACCTTTGGCGAGTATGGCGATATCGTGAGCATCGATCAAATTGTGCCGCGTGGTTGTGCTTTTATTGTTATGAACCGACGCCAGGATGCTCACAAGGCCATGCAGGCCTTGAAGAATCATAAGCTGCAGGGTCGGGCCATTACCATATCATGGGCAGCCGGCAAGGGTGTCAAGAGTAAAGAGTGGAAGGACTTTTGGGACCTGGAGCTGGGCGTGACCTATATACCCTGGAATAAGCTGTCCACAGACACCGATTTTGATGCTTTGGAGGAGGGTGGCATGTTTGATGAGGACACTATGCCGGCCTGGATGAAGGACAAGATCAATCAGGCCAAGAATCCCAAGGATAATAAGCTGGCTGGCCCTGGAGTGGGTGAGATGCCAGCTGGGCTGCCAGGAGGACCTCAGAATTTGCTGTTTGGCATTGATACAACCCAGCCGCCGCCAGTGGCACCACCACATGGTGCAGGGGGAGCGCCCCCGCCTACCCTGATGGGCATGGTGCCAGGACAGTTTCCTATGGGCCCGCCGATTGGTCAGTTCCCGATGGCTCCTCCCTTGGGTCAGTTTCCTATGGCCCCGATGGGTGGACCGCCGCCACGCATGCTGGGCTCTATGGTGCCGGGTATGCCGCCTGCTATGATGCCACCTGGTTTTCCAGGCCTGCCAGGACCACCGCCGCATCCCATGGGACTGCCGGGTGCGCCATTCCCACCGCCCGGTGCGGTGCCGCCGCCCATGGGCGCAGCCCCCACACCCAATATGGGTGGTGGTGGTGGAGGAGGAGGCAACATCTCCAGTGATGACCAAATGGATGTAGAAATGGAGTTGGAAGACGCCCCGCCGGCGGTAGCACCACCGCAGCCAAACTTTAATCAGCCGCCGCCTATTTTTGCTACTGGAGCTGGGGGAGCACCTAACAACAATGTCGAAGCAGTCGTGGCGGCTGCCGCCAATGAACTCTACCAGCGTGAGCATCGTGCCCGCGGCGGAGTCGGTGTCTCCCGATGGGGTGGACGCGACGATGTGGCCGAGGCTGCAGACCGTTGGCGTGCCGAAAACGGCGGCGGCCCAGGGCCTGTAATCGGAGGCGGTTCGTTTAACGAAGCTCGCGCACGTCTCAGTCTCAATGCCATGGAAATGGGCATGCAGGCGCGTCCAGATTTTATGGGTAAGTCCTCTGAGTTGATACTAATTCCTTCCTTATTGGTAATCCCACTAATCCTATCAAGCAGACTTTGATAACCGTGGCGGTGGTCCGGGTGGTCCGCGTGGAATGGGACCTCGTCCAGGCAATCAAAATGGCGGTGACTTTTTCCAGCCCAATATGAACCAGAATCGCTTTAACCAGCCCACTAGCCTGATGCAGATGCGCATACCCCCACCGGTGTCCTTCAATCAACGCATGGGTGGACCAGGCCCCAACAATGGATCGGGCGGAGTGGGGCCAATGTTTGTGCGTAACCAGGGAGGTGATCGTGGCGGCGGTGGTGGAGGCGGCTCTGCCTCTGGTGGACGACCTCAAGGACCAGGTAGACACTTTATTGAAAATGAATAAAAATAAAATTTTTCTATACGAATTCTTGCTTGCTTTAGGCTTCTTTAATCCGCGTAATCCTTTCAACGATAATCAAAGGGGTCGTGGTGGTGGCCGTCCTATGGGTGGCGGACGTGGCGGAGGCGGTGGACGCTGGAGCGATGATGATGACGATGGTAATAATTATAAGCGTCGCGGTGGTCCCGGTGGTAATGCAGGCGGCGGAGGCGGCAGTGGTGGTAATCGCTTTAGAGAACGCGACAATCCGGACGATCGTCGTGGTGGCCAATCGCGTGGCCGTAATGCTCGTGGCTCACGCGACGAAACAAATCGCAATTCCATGAGCTCCACCGATGAGAATACTCAAGTGAAACCACCGCCCGCTACAGTCTCGGCTGAAGCAACTGCTCCAGAGTCAACAGTCCAGCCAGTGTCATTGCCAGCGCCAGTGTCAGTTCCTCCTGTAGTGGCAGCTGCCCCCAGCGGATCAGCTGCCGACACCGAAGAGGACTGGGACCGCGAGCTCCAAGAGTACGATGCGAGAATGGAAGCCCAGCGCGCTCAAGAGACAGCAGCGGCGGCCTTGGCAGCAGCCTCTTCTGTGGATAAGCAGTCCGAGTCGGCGCCATCCCAGATGGAGCAAGAAGAAGCCTCCTTTAAGCAGCCTCCCGTAGAAGCTGATAAGCCCCAAATTGTAAATACAGAATCGAAGCAGCCACCTTCACCTGCCTGCACGCCACTCTATGATGAGATACCCCCATTAGTCGCTAGTCAGCCAGTTGAGGCTACACCAGTCACGGTGGTCTCACCGCCACCGCCTGCTCAAACAGAATACGAGGCCGAATTGGCTGCCTCTGCTCCTGACTCCCTGCCTTCACCTCCGCCGCAGTCTGCAGCCGAAGAGACCAGCGCCCCTACACCAGCAGCAGCAGCAACTCCCGAGGTCACAGCCTAAAGCAGCAGGCCCACAGAGACCCCACAATTGATCCATGAGTAGTCGGCTGCTGCTCAAAGTTTGTTTTTAATTATTTCCTTATTATAAAATATGTAGGGCCACTCAGACAAATAATACCGATAGAGACGCGAAAGTAAAACAGTCTATTTTTTTTTTTTTTTTTATTATTTTTCGCCTTTTTTTAACTTTATTTTTGACCAGAGAGATTCAATGATTTTTGCATTTTATTCAGAAAAAAAGAGCTGGTGAAAAATACGAGCATTCTCAAGAACTCATTGTATTTATAATTCAAAGAGAACTCAAATTTATTGCAAATGCAAATCAATGAAATTATTAACAAAATAACAAACACTCAAAAAAAAAAAGAATTGTATGTAAACAGCTTTAGTAAATAATTTAGCAAAAATATTATAAATGTATGGACGAAATTGATAAATAAGAAGGAAAAAAAACAGCGACAACTACAAGAAAACAAGACACAAAAATATACTAAACTCATAGATACAAGCAAGAACAAAAAAGAAGAACTAAAAAACCCTCACAAAAAAAAAACAACCTTTGAGATGTTTACCATTTTGTTATGTATTTAATTTTAAGCAACTATTTAAAGCATAAATTGTTTACAATGAGCATATTAATAGAAGGTACACTCGTAATAATGTACAATTTAAATAAAAAATTATCATTACATTACAACAAAAGACTTTCGTAAAACAAATTTCAGACGCGTAGTGCCTTCAAATTTGGCAATTGTACGAGCCTTAATCGGCCCAAAGGTGGCGCTTGACATTCATTTGGCATTTCACTTTTTAGCGCCAATCCATTCAAAATTTAAATTTGACATTCAAACATATCCGTTAGCACAAATCAACAAGGTTGCATTTTAATAAGCTAGACCGGCCTGCAGAGGGCATTTTCAGCAACTTCTAGGGGGCGCTTTTTGTTATATTGCTAGTTTTTTATATTCATTTTTACAGTTTGCGTCGCGGTCGCGTCATTTTAGAGCGTTCCGTTTTGCGATTCGTTCTAAAAAAAAATACAAACCAATCAATACATATATAAGCAACAATTACAGTAAATATAATATGCTATTAGTAAAAAGCCAACTTAAATAGTTAATAATCAATTTTCGTCGGTTTTTCCTTGGCGAAGGCAAAAGCAATCACACACACACTCCAACACACATACGCGCAAGCACGAGCTCACTCGCATACACACGGCGCAGGCACTGTCAGTTGCGAGAAATTGTGCAAAAAAAATATATATTTCGGAGGAAAATCTATATAAAAGTTAAATAAATCGAATAAAAAAGCATGTAAATCATTTAGTGAATTAACCAATTTATATATAATTGCGGTGTAAATGTGACCAAAAGGCAAGCGAAAAGCACAAAACGTGTGCAATTTTTTGCTCTTGTATAAAAATTTATTTGTGTATAGATGTTTGCGAGTGTGTGTGCGTGCCGAGTGTGAAAAATATATAGGTGCCCGCAAAGCGCCTCTTCCGCCGCCAACAAGCCAACTTAGCCTCACAAACTAGTGCAAAAGAGCAACGTAACCGCTGTCGACGTCGACAGAGCAGCAAGACACATACATACAGACAGGAGTAGCAGCGCAGCAGCATCCTTATTTCGTTTCCTGGCAGCGAGCTCTCTGTTTCTATGTGTGTGTTGGTCCCTGTGGTCGGTCTGTGGATACTTTCCACCATCTTTCAACCCAGCCACCCACTCATTCCCGCCAGTGACGTTGTGTATATTTTCACTTTTTTCGATTTAGTTGCTCAGTGCCTGCCAGCATTGTTGTTTATTGTTGTTGCTACCTTCACTTAGTTTTTTTTTTGTCTGCACACATTTGCACAAACATGTGTATAGTTTTGAAAAGGCAACGGAAAAGTGTGTATTTCGGTTAAGTTTCTTCTATTTATGTATATCAAGGTGATTAAGTTTTGTCGATTATAAAATGAATGCTCTGATTTTCTATATTCAAGTAACAAGCTCAATTTCAAATTCTCGAATATGGTATAAATTCATAAAATTGTTATAAAAAAAATTGTAATAATTCCTTTTTGCCTTAGTGTTAAATCCATTGGATTTGTTTGTATGACTATAAATGTGCGCTGATAAAATCAAAAAAAAAAAAAGCTTGGGCACGTTATGCAAAAAGACAAAAACAAAAAGAACGAAATGAAAAGTTTTTAGCAAAGTTCTTTAGCCTTTTGTGTTTTGTGCCGCTTATTCTACATTTGTGATTTTTTTTTATTGTTGTTTTCAAACGAGAATGAAGGCGCGCGCGCTCGCGCCTGAACAGCTGTAAATTTATACAACTCAATTGCCATATACAAACAAATGATCGCAACACTACAAATATATGTATACATGTGTGCCAATCACGTTTTGTTGTCCGACCCCACCATTAATGCAATTGGAAGAAGGTGCCATAAAAAGAACACGGGAGGAAGTTTCAAGAGAGAATGCAGGTGGTAAACCGAACCCTCTCTCTCTGTCATTTAGAACAGGAACGGTACTTGAAGCAGCTGCTTCTGTCAACTACACAAAACTAGATGAGTTATATATGTGTGTGTGTGTGAGTGTAATCTCGTTTTACGTGCTTTCTTCAAGTATCGATACCTTGATTGTTCAGCGTACCAATAAAAGTTGCCATCATGTCTGTGTCGACAGCAAATTTTTAGATAGTACAAAAACATTTATGTATCTAGCATATCGGTATTTCACATCATCTCCATTTCAAAGGTATGATGAAAAACCGATATACAAGCAGAGACATGTACAGACTTGTGTGTGTTGTATGAGCACACACAGCCATGTGCATTATTAACAGGCCAATTTTCGACGCAATGAAAAGGCCCGGCGGATAGCATATACACCGTGCATGTATTCATCCAACACCTACCAAATTGACTGTGTATGCGTGCGTTTGCCAACCCTTTTTTCTCAACATGGCGCCTGCAGTATAAGCCAGTCATCTACCTAAAATCATTCAGGATTCTCTTTTACATCTCTTCATCTCCCCTGATATCTGTCTGTCTGTCCGTCTGTCATTTGTACACATACCAAAAGAAACATTATTTTTCGCATTCAAATCGCTGTCATTGTTGTGTCAAGTAAGCTCAGCTTCCGTTGCCGTGTCATAAAATGCGCTCCACATTTTGGATGCCAAGTATTTATAAACCTCCACTGTATACATGCACACGCACACTCACACACTCAAGTTATACGCATCTAGAGTGCTGCCTCTTCTTGCCGACAAGTTTCCTTTAAATCTGCATGGTTCCGCTTCCGTCTAAATTGTCATTGCAGTGCGGGTGGTTACTGCGCAGTCGCGCCAAAACGGTATACACGCAGCCCAATACCAGTCAGCAACAGCGTGATTTATGTGTGTGTGTGTGTTTGGCATGTGTTCCACTAACTTACCGGCAGCATCCACAAAAAAATTTATGTATTTATATATGTATTAGCTATATGCAGACCCACATGTTGAGATTCCTGGAATTATCACTTCTCCAGGAACTCGCTCATGTAACGGTGTTTCTTGGTAACACTGTCTGCTCTTCTACTTCTTTGGAAAAAAAGCCGTCGCCATCGATTTAGTCTGTCCCTTTTTATTATAAGCTCGAAAATTGTAAATTATATAAATATATAGGCCTGTCTGTATGTATAGGGTTTTTCAGCAGAAGGATACTTTTGCTCAGTCTGCTAGTGCCAATAAATAAATCAGTCTAGCCGAGAATTAATTATTTTTCGTAAGAAATTTAAGTCTCCCTCTTTCTTATAAATTTTATATGATTTTGACTGGATAAATCGAAAATGAATATTTTTTTGTGGCGACAAAAATTTTGCCAACAGCGTTGCCAGAGTTTCAGTTGACTTGGCCTGCGTATAAATATAGTTGCAAAAATTTTTGGGGGAACATTTTTGACCATCAACAGGATTGCTTTTTTCTCTCAGCCAAACCAGCACAAACACATCGTAAACAAAATGATGCGAAAAAGAAAATAATTTTCTTCTGCTGACGTCCAACGACAATGAATGTATGAATTTTTGCTGCCGCCTGTCACGGCTCGGTTATATAGACACATTTCACACACACACAAACACACACACACACACTCACATGTCTGTATTTATGTGTTTGGATGTGTTCATTGTTTATTCTTCTTTTGCAATTGTCTAGCATCATTGTTTGTTGGCTGCTGTTTTATTTTCAAATTGTGCAAAAATTTATATTTCTAATTTTATTCAAGTTGAATGTCAAAGCTAGCAAGATGATGAACAAGAAGAAGAAGAAGCAGAGAGCTGCTATTCTTACTCATTAACCGTTATTTGGTTTAAAATTCAAACTTTTCTTTTGTCATTTGTGATTTGTATATATAAAATAAAATCAACAGCAAATTGACCGCATTTCAAAGAGAAATGCAACGCCCACACGCTTGTAATTAGGCAACAACAACAAAACGATAGAACCTAAAATCGAATGAAAAGTGCAATAAAAAGTTTAAAAATAGTTTAAAATGAATAACAAAATCCACATGCCCGCCCTGGCCACTCAGAGACATCTGAGGTGTTGCTGAAATTAAGTAATACAATAAAAATTTTCCAAAACAAAAAACTGACTATTAAAATATTCATAAAAAAAGAAAAGAAATATTTTTAAAAAGTCCACAATCCACATTATTGAAGTTGCGTTCAATTCTCTCTTTATTTCATTTCACCAACACCACCACTCAATTGCGTGCTCTCTCTTCTTCGTTTTTAGTTCATACGAGTTGAAAACAGAGTAAAAACAACAACAGCAACAACTAAAAGCCGGCTCAGCGGGAGGTAAAAATTTTTGGCATACAAAAAAAAAAAAAAAAACCTCGTGAGAGACGATGATGATGATGAAACGCCGCCGGCAGCCACTTCGATGCCGTCAGCCACAACAACTAAAAGAACCACAAGTAGTGGCATCAGCATAAGAAAAAAATAAAATAAAATTATATATGTATCACACACACACACACACACACTTGCATAAAATAAAAGATATAATTAAAAGCAAATCTAATAATTAAGTGAAAAGTGAGTGGACTGACTGAGTGTGCGACGAATGCAAATCAATTGAAATAAACGAGAAAAAAAAAAAAATAAAATAAAATATTCATAATATAGCCAACAAAAATTTAAGAGAACTAAAAACGCAAAGCAAAAGAAAATAACGATCAAATAATAAAAGAAACAAATCGGTTTTAATTACAAAATTAAACCAAAATGAAGCGACGCAACGCAGACTGTGGCAAATTGCGTCGGCCAATGAAACGTAACAAAATCACAGAGGGCATGTATGGCAGGTGAGTCAAAACAACAACAATAACAACAACGTAAATACATGAGAATGTTAGAAGAAAAAGAGAGTGGCAATATTTTTAGTGTCTGTCATAATTACTGTTCAAATTGTTTACGCATAATTGTAAATTGTTTATTGCGTTTTTGCGATTATCGAAAAAAAGAAATACACCAAAATAAAACGGTTTTTTGTTTATCAATTTGAAAAGTATGAAGCAAACATGAAAAGCGAAAAAGGGAAGAGGCATTTATATTACCGTTAAAACAGCACATACACATACATATACGTGAAAAAAAATTATACATAGACAAATATGTACGAGCGAGTGTAGCATTCATGAACAGAAACGATCAAGTTTGCGCTCGCGCAAGTTTGTTTTCGTTTGTCTTTTATTTTTTTGTATTAAAATTATGAATATGTGTACAGCTTGTCTGTATGTATTTGTTTGTTTACTTTTTGATTTTGTCTTGTCTTTCCACACATATTTATTTATATTTTAATATTACGTATTCATTTCTTTTTCTTGTTTTTTTTTTTTTTTGTGTGTATTCATTGTGTGGCTCCCTCGATTGCTCTTCAAATAATTTTCAAGAGCAAGGCTCATGCAAATTGATTGATGGTAATTCAGTTTGTCATTAATTTAATTATTGGTTAATTTTTCTCCAGTTGATCACTTCAGCTTGGTATTTATACGAAGAGTTGAATATGCAGAGAAGTTTACACGTTGAAGCTTTTCATGATAATGACTTTTTTTAGTTGTTGATTGGAAATTGAAAATTTTGTTTCTTAGCTTATTTGATGATCAACTCAGTTTGACTTTTGTCCAAAGAATTAAATAAACACGTTTACACGGTGTAACTTATCATGATTTTGATAAGTTCGAATTTTGTTCAAAGAGTTAAATAGATAAACACATTTACACGGTTCACTTTTAAATTTATTAGAAATTATTTGAATTATCAGCTCATTTTTATTCAAATGTTCAACTTAATTTGAAATTTCTTCAAAGATAAACACGTTTACGCGTTGTAACAAATCATGAAAATAATTTGGTATTTTTTTATTATTAATTTTTCACTATGCTTGATGACTGGAAATTGCAAATTATTTGAATTATTAGCTAATATATATTTACTTAATCAAACATTCAAAGATCTAAATAGAAGTGAACGTTTACACGTTGGAACTTTTCATGTTAATGATGAAATATTTTCTTACTTTCAGCACAACTGTTTTGTACATGAAATTTCTCATACTGTGGGCCATTGTTATGGTCGCCGATTTTATGTTTATGTTTCGATTCGAATTTCTGTGGCCATTTTGGCTACTTTTACGCTCTGTACACGATTCCTTTAAATACAAGGGCCTGGTAAGTATCTCTCTTTCTATATTAAACAATAATTATTGACCTTAATTCGTTTGCAGGCATTTTCAGTGTTATTCGTTTGCATAGCGATAACATCCGATCTGGTGTGCTTATTCTTTATTCCCGTGCACTGGTTGCTATTTGCGGCCAGCACATATGTCTGGGTGCAGTACGTCTGGCATACAGGTGAGTAGTGGAGAATAGTTTTAAAAATTTTCATTTCTTAATTATTTGATTTGTGTTTTTCATAGATAAAGGTATTTGTCTGCCAACAATAATACTCTGGATGTTGTTTGTCTACCTCGAGGTGGGCATACGATGGAAGGATAGTCGTCACATGCCACATTTAGATTTATGTCGACCATTTGCGGCGCATTGGTAAGCTCCTCTTTGCCTCCAGTCTTATCTGCTTTTTTTAACTTTTATTTTTTTTTGTAAATAAAATAGTATCGGCTATCCGGTTGTCACGCTCGGCTTTGGCTTTAAAAGCTATGTGGGCTATCGAATGCGTCAGCGCAAGCAACGCGAGGTGGCCAAGGAAAATGAGTTCTACATGCAATTACTGCAGCAGGCACTGCCCGCCGAGGAGACTAACGAAGTGGATACCCAAGCGGGAACGACCACAACAACGCAAACGACTGCCAATCATGCGGTGGTGGCCAACGGTAGCGTCACACAAACGGCGACCAGCCTTACCGCCAGTTCTGCCAACTCGGCAACAGCACAAGCGAACGGGATTCTGGCCGCACAAGCACAAACTCACCATGATCATCATACGGCTGTGGCTAGTGGTAGTAATTCAACTAATCATCATCATCATCACCATCAACACAGCAACAGTAATAATAATAACAACAATAACAACAACAACAGTAGCAGCAATAGCAATAACCATCATCACAGCAAAGACAACAGCAGCCATCACAGTACTGGCGAGAATGGCCCAACCGGATCAGGAGCCATGTCATCGTCCACATCATCCTCAGTGTCGGCTGCATCGTCGGCCTCGAGTGGTGCCACCGGAGCAGTCTCCAAGCAGTCGGCCACCTCACAGACCACAGGTACTAAAGCCAGACTGATTCCTGTCTCGGTCCTGGAATTCTATTTTAAATGGCTCTCGACTAATCGGCATAGCCAACCCATTAGGCACGCACACAAAACTAACTCTTGTCTTTGTTGTTGTGGCCATAAAATCGATAAAGCACAATTATAAGTTGGTCTAAACATTTCCATTTTTTTTGTCTATTCAATTTTGCAGCAACCTCAAATGGACATGCTGGCGGTGGCGGTGGAGGCGGCTCGAGAAATCATCGACGAAGCATGGACAAGGACAAGCATCGGAATAAAATGGATGCCGATAATGAGCAGCATTCCACACGACATGGTGGAGGTGGTGGTGGCGGCGGCAGTGGTGGTGGTAAAAATAGTAACAACAATAATAACAACTACCATCAAGTGGATAGTTCGAATGCAACAAACACTGCGACACAAAATACAACAACAAGTAACAATAGCAACAACAACAACAACAAGGAGAAGTCAGACTGGGATAGTAGCAATGGCAACTATCAACAACAACAACCACAACAACAGCAGCAGCAACAATCACAACAAAGCTCAAAAGAAAAGCACGGTAAATAAAATAAACCAAAAAAAAAAATAAATAAAATAAAAGAAAATGATTTGAAAATTTTTGTAATTTTCCTTTTTGTAGATAAAAAATCTGGCACAACCAATGGCAATGGCAATGGAAATGTCCTGCAATATGAGACAGAAGAGTCGCCAGCAATTGCGGAACCAGTGGCGCCAGTTGTGGAGAAGGCAAAGGGTAAAAAAAAACAAAAATATTCCAATTTGTTATTTTTGTTTCAATTAAGAGCAAATCAAAGTCAATTTTCCATTTTATTGATTATTCGATTAATTATGTGAATTTAATTTGCTCAACTAGGTCGACGCAATCGTGGCAAAAAGGACAACGCTTCCAAGGACAATCACCATCAACATCATCACAGTAACAACAACAACACTAACCATCACAGTAATCACAAGGAGAGCAACCAACATAATCACACAGGCGGTGGCAATAATGCCAGCGGAAGTGCTGGAGGGGGCTCGTCCACCAGCAACAATAATGATGCCAGCTCAGTATCGTCATCGGCCAGCTCCAGCTCCACCTCGGCCAGTTCCACAAACACGGCTGCCTCAGCCATCACTCAAATAGCCTCAAAGGTTGTGTCGAAAATCTGCGAAACCTGCCTCAAGCTGGAGGCCGATGTTAAGAAATACCGCACTGAAATTAGCCACATGAAGCAAATCGAGAACGAGCTGCGCCAGAAACTCGACGCCAATCTGACCACCAAATCCTGTTTGCAGGCCAAACAAAAGGAATGCGATGAGTTGGAGAAACGTAACCAGGAGCTGACCAATGCCCGCCATGCGGACATGCTCAATTTGCAGACAGTGGATCGGCGTCTCAACGAAGAGCGTCGCCAGAAGCAGTCCTTGGAGGCTCAGCTCAACAATGAGAAGAAGGCTCGCAAGCTGGCCGAAGAGAAGGCTGCCCGTCCCGAGTGCAGTGCCCAGTGCAAGCAGCGACGCCAGCAAATGGACGAAGAGCTGAAACGTGTGCGTGCTGAGCTCAAGCAAGCCGAAGAGGCCAAGCAGTTGGCCGTGGAACAGGGAAGAAAATACGAACAGGAAGTGAGTGAAACCTTTTCCAATTATTTCTTTAATGGAAAGATAATTTTTCACTTGGTTTTTCAGTATCGCATACTGGAGGCCCGCAACCGCGAGTCGAATCAACCAGGTGTGGAGATGCTCATGAATGCTCTGGCCACCATGCAGGACAAGAACTTGACGCTCGAAAAGAATCTATCGGCAGAGACGAGAGTTAAGCTGGACTTATTCTCAGCTCTGGGCGTGGCCAAACGCCAGCTCGAAATATCTGACAGTGAGTGAAAACAACAAAATTGATTTAGATTGGATTATAAAAAAAACTTTCCTTTGCAGGTCATCGTCGCTCCAAGGAGGATGAGGTCATTGATCTCAAGGCCAAGATCGCACAATTACTGGCCGTAATGCCGGATTCAATGTGTCTGAATGCGGGACCACACGGACCCGGCGCCAGCATGTTGCGTATGAACGACACACCGCCCCTGCAGACGGGTGGTCCATCCTCTCCCATGCTCAGCAGCCTCAGTGCTGCCCAGGAGTACCAACAACAGCAGCAACAGCAACAACAACAGCAGGTCCAACAGCAAGTGCCTGTCTCCCAGCAGCAGCAACAACAGCAGCAGCAAATGGTCAATGTGCCGGTCAGTGTGGCCGCTGCTCTCCATGTGGCCGCAGCCAATGCAGCCGCTGCCAATGGCGGGGCTGGCAGCGGAGGACTCTCCAACCTGGATCCGAATGCCTCAATTTACACACCGAAAACTGGCAACATGATGGTCGTCTCGCCAGTGGGCATGAATCCAAATGGCACGGATGCCTGACGCCATCAGCAACAGCAGCAGCAGCAGCAAACATCACAGCAGCCGCCGCCGCCACCACTCCAGTCGCTTTTACGACGACAAGTTTGAGATTATTTTGATTTTCAAATCAGAAACAAAAAACAACAAAAAAAACAGAACACAGAAATCCGTAAGCCACTCCAAAATTTGGAGACACAACAGTGAGGCTGCTTGCTTCTCACAAAATGAATGAATTCAATTAATTGATATATCTGAATGTCCGTAATAATTATAAGAAGTTTCCAAGAAATCCGATTCCAAAATTTTTTCCCACACCGCAAGGAAAGCCTTTCAAATTTCTAATCAAGGCCAGGAAGGAAGTTGGACAGTTTTTTTTTTCTTTTATTTATTTTTTTAATTTTTATTCAAATCAAGTAAATTACGTGTAAACTGAAGGGAGACGTAACTAAGATTAATTTCAAATATTCAAAGACTTTTTGAAAAACTTTTGCCTTACTTCTTTCCTGCCGCCTGCCCCCTTGTGGTGAATTTTTCTGAACCAAAATGCAATGTAAAATATTAGCAAAAAAACAAAATAATTATAAAGGGAATACAATTTCTGTCTTTGCAAAAGAAGTAAAAAAAAAATTACAAAAGTTTAATGGATAAACAAAAAAATAAAACTTCCTTTTCATAAAAAACAAAAAATAATGCAAAACTGAAAATAAAAAAAAAAATATTCAAAAACTTTATAAAAATAACAAAGAAAATGCAAAAAAACTGAAAATAGCCAATTTGTGTTTTTCCTAATTATTTTCTTTTTACAAAAAAAAAAAAAAAAAAAAAACAAAAACACAAACTTTGCGATAATTTTTTATTTTTATTGAAAAAAAAAAAGAAAAATTTAATTTTTACCAAAACGCTGTGAGAGAGTTGAGACCGACTTTTCGTGATGTCTTTCTGGAATGAAGTGAGAAATTTTTGTTTTTGCCGAATTTTCTGCCTTCCTTTCAAATTGAATTTTTTATTGTAAGTCTGCGACACATTGAATCATTATCTCATTAAATTATTAAAAAACTATACATTTATATATATATAAATATGATTTTTGTTATAACCTTAAAAATGTACGGCTAATGTTTAGAATTAATTTGAAGCAAGAATAATTATGATTTTCATTTTTAAGTCTTTAATTTATTTTTTTTGTTTATTTTTTTTGCGCTGTTCCTAAAACGAAAAACATCTAAGAGAGAAACGCTTAAGTTTGATTACAAGGAAAAAGAAGAAGAAGAAGAAAGTAAAGCGAACGACTATTTTGTTTAATTAAAAAAAAATAAAAACTTTTTCACTGCGTGAAGCAAAAATGATTTTATTTTAGTTCTTTGATTTATTTGATTTTTTTTTTTTAATTTTCCCCACTCCCAGTCCCCAGTACGGCTTTCTGGTTCTGGGACCAACGTATATCTTCGATATTAATTGAGCGATTTCAATTAAAATTAATATTACCTATGGATATTTATAGAGAAATATACCTATCGAGTTTCAGCTTGATTGAACTAACAAATCAGCTATACCTGTCACCCATATATAATCGGCTTTGGGATCAATCCTAATTTTAATTGACTTATTCATAATTTTGCCTAGTCTCTTCGAATTATTGAAAGGAATCTCAGATAGACTTGAAAACTAATCGGTTCGGTCACAGGAACCGACTTTGATTTACCTATATCTCCTATATCCATTGACCGATTTCTATCAAAATTAATATTACCTATGGATATTTATAGAGAAATATACCTATCGAGTTTCAGCTTTATTGAACTACCAAATCAGCTATAAGGCTCAACTGTACCTAACCGATCTTGAGATATATCCCCCTTATAATTGATTTTACTCGGTCAAAGATTTGCAACTAATTTATTGACCGATCGGATCGTGATTATGTTTTGGATATATGGAAATATCCCAGACTTTTTTTTATATAATTTACGTATATAGATATATGTTCCTAACTATATAATTTCCAGGAATATCCCCGACTTTTTTTTTTATATATTTTTTAACCGCCTTCAAGAAGAGTCTGTACTCTTCGGCTTTCCTTATTTTTACCCTTCCTAATTTGACATATAATTTTCTCTTTTGCTTTTTGCCAAGAAAACAAATCCAAGTGACCTTTGGAAAACCCTTCGAAAAGTCCATTTTCTTTTGTTTGAAACACAAATCCAAAAAAGCAGAGTTTCCAGTTTTGGGCAAAATGTTTTACCTTCTGCTGAAAACAGGCTCGGCATTCGTTTACAATATCTTCACCATGCTTTGGTACATCGAAGGTAGGTTGATCTGGATTTTGGTTTATATTCTTGATTATATTCTTTCAGAAATTCTCATAAATTTCATGATGACAACTTTTCTGTCGGTCTTGCGCTATGCCTTCGATCCGAAGATATTGATACTGATATTTCTGGTCGGTTTTTATATGTTTCGTAAAGTCTGGCCACGCCGCCGAGAGGATGAGGTAGTGGGAAGGATTCGCTTCGAAGTACCTTCACCTGACTTGCGTCGCTATAATAGCGGCAATCTCTCTTCGCGTAGCGTCGCTGCTAGCAGTGTGAATAGCATTATTTCTGGGACGGAAGAAGGTGCGCATACCTAAGCTGAGACCGGTCAAGCCCGACAAATTTTCTTAATAAAATACATAAAAATAATTTATAATTTATTTTGTTTTTCTTTTTTTTTAACATGAGTTTTACACATTAAAATTTAACCTAAGTTTTCTGGGGATTCGAACGTTTCATTTATGGCTTTAGGAGATCCGAAACGTTCATTTTACGCAGAGCCTCGCAGGCCTTGGCCAAAATGCTGGGATTGCGTTGAGTGGCTGCTGCCTCGGGACTGGCTGTGAGACCGGCAAGGTGTTGCATGTAAATGTCGATGTTCTCGAGAGTGGGACCGGAGAGATCCAGATTGGGTAGGGCTATGCCCTCTAGGGCAGCGACTAATTTGTTACGCAAGGCCGTGTTGTAGGCTTCGAGGCGATTGTTTTCTTCGCGGAGCTCATCTACTTCGCTTTTGATTTTGGCATAGCCGGCTTTGGTGTTTTCGACGTGTTGCTCCAAAATGGCATTCTGCTGGTCCAGATCAGTCTTTGTTTTGCGGAGAGTTCGCAGCTCGATTTCTTGGTTGCGGTTGTGCTCAAGGAAGTCGTTGGTGTAGATGGGAATTTCACCGGCTGCGAATTGGCGCGATGGATTGGGAGCAGAGGGTGGTGTGGGGGTGCGTTTTGCTTGGGCTAAAGGCAAATCATCCACATCTGGGCTGGTGGAGCGATGCTGTTTGGTTTCAGCGATTTTTTGCTTCTTGGCAGAAGGTGCGGTTTCGTCTGGGGCCATGCTATTTGATTTAGCAGGTTTTTTTGTTTTAGCCAACTCGTTAGCTAAAATGTCTGGGTGTTCCTCAAGAAACTTGAGCAGTTCTTCTTGATATCTACAAAAAAGTTTTTGACATTTAAAGAAAAGGTAAGTGTAATCAATATATATATGGTAAATATATGGTAAATTACTTTGCTTTGTCCCTGGCAGCTGCCTCGAGATAAGGAGCTTTGAGTTCGTCTGACAATAGATGCCACTCTTCACCAATTTTCCTGGTGTGCTCTAAGGCTGTGCGTTTGGGCTCTTCCCGTTTTAATACATCTCGACGATCGTTCATGAATCTAAGATATCCATTGAGTGGCATTTTGGGAGCCCCAGCTACATTAATTCGACGCTGCTTTAGCTTTTTTATATTTGACTCCACTGTGGAAGCTATGGAGTGTCCTGCGGCTTTATTGCCTTTTTTCTTGGTGGGACTGTCGGGTGCCTCACTCAGAGATTTGGAAAGCGTTGGGCTAGCCGCTTCTGGTATAGCAGTTTCATTTTCGATTTCGGACATTATTAAAATGTCGTTATTATTCTTTTCCGTTTTGTCAATTTGGGGAAGGCTATTAATTTTAGAAGCCCTGGCTGCTTCTGGCACTATCCAGAGCTGCTAGCTCGCGCATTTGAAGAGTTATTTAATGAGGTTGGCAGCACTGTCTGGCTTCTGAGCAACTCTGTAATGCGTGCGGCACAACAAGAAAAAGAAGAAGCGCGGCGTTGCAGTTTTGTTAAATTTTTTACTCTAATTTTAAGTGCGTGCCTGTGTCTTATGAATTTAAGTTATGTATTGAGCTGGTACACAACCAAATAAAGTCATTAAAATGAATACGATTGATAGTGTGCGTGTGTTATTGCAAGCGCTGCCACCGGGCGGCGGCATACAGCAGCAAATTGACCAGGGAGCGTCGCTGCCGCCGTTTTCGTTAAAAACGAATACACCAACAACATTGCGCGCCAGAAACGCGCCAGTACAACAATCGTACTCAGTAACTGGAACTCCTGAAAAGAGTGGTGGTAAACAAATGAACACGTCGAAGGCACCGGAAGATTTCTGGCGAGACTTGCATCAGTTTCATGAAAGACGCGGGTATGTAGCAAGTAACTCATCCAATAGCCTGACAATATCACTAACACCCCTGTTTCCAGAACTCCACTAACACAAGCAGCCAAGATCAGTGGCCAGTATGTAGACCTCTTTAAACTGTACACCGAGGTGACAGATCGCGGTGGTTTCCAAAAAGTAAACATGCGAGACGAATGGGACGAGGTGTACAGCGCCCTTGAGACACTCAAAGAACGCTGCGTGAATGGCACGGCCGCCATCAAGCATATATACCGAAGATATTTGGACAAATATGAAAGATTAAACTTTTTCGGTGAAGATCCCGATAAAATGGAGGCATTGGAGGCTATCGAAAATGCCGAGTTGGGCCTCAGCGGAGGGCGTTCACGGTCTCGAGCCGTGGCCGGCAGCAGTCTTGCCCTGGGCAGCATATTTGGTGGCCACCATTCCGCCTTAACGGCCGTCCCAATGGCCTATAACCAGCGTCAGCATAGTATCCATCCCGAACGGAGGCGGCAGTATAAACTATCTACCGATCTCCTTAAGCCAAGCAACTATGAAAAGCTGCTGCTTTCCTTGCTTTCACCATTACCCAATGAACAGGACTTTGCCATCAATGTCTGCTCTCTGATGACCAATGAGGTGAAGCACACGCTGCGTCTGCCGGACTGCCCAAAACTGTTGGATGTTCTACTGGCCCATTTGGGAGTCTATGCAGACTACACCATGCGGAAACTCTTCCAGCATGGTTACACAGAGGCTCGCAGGTATTCTCAGCTCAGTTTTTGGCGTGATCTTTTATACGATAAGCCACAGATCCTGGATCTCTACACGGATGAGCAAGCTTGGCTGGACAATGGTCTGATTACCAAAGTCGATGAAGAAACGGAAGACAAACGGAATGCTCTATTTGCGGATTGCGCCGAATTGGACTTTCTCAACCTGCGACGTAGCTATGGAACCGGCGATACCATGGGTCAACGTATACTTCAAATTGTCGAAATTGTCAGAAATCTCAGTTTTCACGAAGAGAATATTCCGGTCCTGTCGAAAAATCGTACTCTGTGGCGTTATCTTGTGATGGGTGCCAACGTGCGTTGGAGTAAGTAAATCACTGAAAAGCCTTTTTTTTTCCTTCTATAATAATGGAACTTTTTTTTCTAGGCAATATACATGTACAGGCCTTGGAAACAGCTGGCAACCTGGCTCAGGACTTTGAATTACAGGATCCGGCCACAGATGAACTATCCCGAAATTTGCTGGCCACAATTTGCGATGGTGTCGAATCGTCGGATCGAGCTGTGATTCTTAATTGCCTAGAAATTCTCTACAAGCTCTGTGGCAAAGAAGGGAATGGGGCCCACATCACCCGATGCCTTAGCCAAGACTTCTATCAGCGAACCATGCTGCTACTCTCCCTAACGGATGTCATGCTGCTCATCTTCACCCTGGAAGCAATTTATGCCCTTACCTCTCTGGGTGCTCGTCCTTGCTCCATGCTGATGCAGGTACGCGGCATTGTGGATCAACTCGTCTCACTGCTCACCGTGGAGGCCCAAAGTTATGGATCCGATGGTTGTATACTCATGCGAGTGGTGGAAGTTGTGCCGGGCAACATGCTGCCCATAGTCGCTCAGAACTTATCACATATGCCGTCTGCCCCAACTATTATGCCACTCAAGACCGTTGTGCTACCTCCCCAGGCGCCTGCATTGCCTCACCAACAAATAGAGCAGCATTTACCTGCACCGGCTCTGCCACTACCGATGCCCAGCCTACCCCAGGTGCAGCTACC
Organism: Scaptodrosophila latifasciaeformis; assembly: GCA_037075145.1. Lineage (NCBI taxonomy): Eukaryota > Metazoa > Arthropoda > Insecta > Diptera > Drosophilidae > Scaptodrosophila > Scaptodrosophila latifasciaeformis. Next base: position 1,489,989 of record JBAMCM010000158.1, read on the forward strand.
ACCCGCTGCCTTAGCTACTCCGACTTTGCCGCCAGTTACCATACCCGTTCCAGTCTCTACACCGATGCCGGCTCAGAGCAGCTTCACGCATGACGACGAGCAGTATGCCCTCAACTGGTTGGGCGCCACCTATGAACGCTCTGCCGGCGGCAATGACTGTCGCGTGGAGCAGCAAGAACTCTACCGCATCTATCTGTCCCACTGCCAAAAGGCTGGCAAGCAGTCGGTTGTCAACCATATGCAGTTCCCTAGGCTAGTACGGCTCATTTTCAACCAAACCGTGGGGCCAGTAATCGTGCGGCAAGTAGATGGGACAGAGCTGCCTGGCACCCACTATGTAGGCATCAAGATGCGGGCACAGCCCCAACCTATACAGCAAAAGGTGTGTCCGCCGCCTCCAGCCGCGGTGCCCACTCTGCAACCTCCGCCAGTGGCGCCCAAAAAGGAGGTGCCGGTTCCTGTACTACCACAGCCACCCGTCAAACCCGAGCCGGCTGCCCCGCCAGTCGAACCGGAGGAGGTTGTCCCAAAGCCAGCTACCTCTACACCGCCACCCTCTACACCCACGTCATCGGTTATCAAGAGTCTCTTGGCCAACAAGGTCACAGAGCGGCAGCAGAAGCAGAAGGCTTTGGTCACCCAGACTCAGATACAGTCCAGCCAACCGCCCAGTCTAGTGCCTACCACGGCGGCTGCAACTGCTCCAGCTCAACCCATTAAGGTGACTTCGACGGCCATCAGTGCCTTTGTGAATAATCCTCTGATGCAGCACACTCCTGTGAAGGTGGGTCAGACTACCATCAAGCCGCTGCATCCCCAGATTACCCTAGAAAAGAAGCCCATTATAACAGACTCGGCTCCACCACCCTTGGCGCCGCTGAGCGGAGCCAATGTGATGACCAAGGATGGACGAACGGTAATAATCTCGGCCAATCCGGGATCTGGAGCTCTGCTCAAGCGTAAGCTAACCATTGACGAGAGTGGAGTTGATATCAAAAGAATGGCCATAGAGACCAAGGAGGAGGCCCAGGTTACGCCTTCAAAGAATGCTGCCAATCTGTATGCGGACTTGGCGGCTTCTATACTCCAAGATGAGGAGCTGGACGATTGCCCGCCCTTGTCCACCCCCAGTGCTGGCAATCAAGATCTTCAACAGCAGCAACAACAACTACAACTCATACCCGCCAAGGTTCACCCAACAGCCGCCACCCAGCGACAATTGGTGTTCCCTGGCAACAATGGACCACCTCAATTGAAATTAGCTACCACGGCCACAATCAAAACGGATCAGGGCCTGCAGACTGTGCCGGTCATACTGCAGCCCAAGACCATGGACACAATGCTCCAGCAGCAGCCCACAGCTCCTGCCCCTCAGACGCAATACGTGCTGGCCACAAATCAGCAGGGACAAACCTATCTGGTGGCCCAGCAGACACAGCCGGTGGCCCCACCACCACCGCCGCCTACTCAAACCCTGCTGGTTACCCAATCGGCTCAGCAGCCGGGTGGCCAAAAGACCATCATCATACTACAGCAGCAAGCGGGGCCCGGGATTAGTAGTGTCCCCAATGTCCCAGGAACTCAAAAGATGCTCATGACCACGGCTCAGGGTCAGCCAGTTCTAGTGACCACCGCCACACAGCCGCGGCCGACAGTTCCAAATCAAACCCAGCAAATCTTCATCAATCCACAACGCCCGGCTCCAGCTGTGGGTGCCGGTCAAATGTCGCCCTCTCTGCTGTCTCAGTTAAATCAAATACCGGCAACCATCAAGCTGCATCAACCCCAGCCACCGCCTGTCCAATCTTCCCAGGTCAACCCACAGTCCCGCCTGGCCAAGAGTTCAGTGACCACTGCCCTACCCATACCACAATTGCAGCAGCATCAGTCCATCATCCAGCAGCATCTGATTTCTGGATCCAGCGAAAAACGCCAGGTCCTCCTCGGTGGTGGTCGCACCATTGAAATCAAAGAGACCCTAATCACCCAAACCCCTTCAGCCCCCATCCAACAAAGTCAGCTCAACTCGCAGACCATCATCACCACCCAGGGTGTGGCTCTGCAGCAGCAGCAACAACACATACGTTCTGTCCTGGAACAGCATCACCCTTCCATCATTCAGCAAAAGATCAGTCTGCCCTCTGTCAGCGGCACAGCAGCCACCGTGCAAGCTGCTCAGCCAACCTCCACAGTGGTCAGCACGGAATTGATTAACACACCGACTCTAGTGCAGAGCAAGCCCCTGGCCAAGACCAATCCCATTTCTAGCCCGGGAATCACCACGCCAAATCCCAATACTATGGTTAACAAAAGGCCGCGACCTATGCTGACATCAACAAAATCTGAACCTCCCAAGGCTCTGGAGACCAAGCCGGCTGAAGTGACACCGGCACCCACGTCTATCGCCTCCACACCCACGCCCACGCCCTCTCCAACACCGGCAGTATCCACACCAGCTCCAGCAGCAGCTCCTGGTAACGCTCTATCTATTGCAAATCCATTGGGACCGCCCACCAGCATCAATACGCCCACTTCAGTGGTCGCACCCAATCCGTACATTTCGGTGGGTCCTGCCAATCCATCCGTGGTAACCACACCGGCACCCACTCCTACAGTCACACCCACCGTGCCCATCGATGTAAACTGGCTGTATATTTGTGACTGGCGTAATTGTCCGCGTCGCAAATTCAAATCCCTCAACGAACTGCAACTTCACGTCTGCACAGTTCACTGCCCGGATCACCTGGATCCCAGCGCCGAAATCTACTGCCAATGGGGTTCGGGTCCTGGTTTCTGCGATAATTTGCCTCGCAAACGTTTCTCACTCATGACCCATCTCACCGATCGCCACCTTATGCTAGAGAATCTACGGGCCAGTGCCCGTCGTCGCATTGCCACGGGCATCTACAATGTAGCACCCACTCAGCCCACAGTGACCATCGTAAGAAATGTGGAACATTCAAATAATGCCACGGCGGCAGCAGGTGCGAATGCCACCATCGGTGGCATAGGCCTATCAGCTATGCAGGCCATCAAAAAGCACACCGACGATTTTGTCAATCCCAAGGAATTGATGGACGAGAACGAGGGACCCGTCACCAAGAGCATACGCCTAACTGCAGCCCTCATCCTACGAAATCTGGTCAGCAATACGTCGACTGCGAAACGGTCTCTCAAGCATTATGAACCTCACCTGGCCAATGTGGCGCTCAGTAATGTGGAGGCCAGCGGCACACTCTCTCACATTCTTTACGAGCTGAACCAATGAGATCATTAAAGACACTATTTCCGCAACCATTTCAATTTAATGTATTTTTGTACACCTCTCGCCTCTTTCTATATTATTTTCCCTATACGTTTATGTTATACAATTTAAGCTGAATGAGAACTTTCTATATGCTTTGTGAAGCTGGATTGCTAGGGCTATCAAAATAAAATAGACTAGATTAGCCAATTTGGTGAAGATGATTAGCATGCCGAACTAACTGATCGATTCTAGATTCTAGAAAAATGTTTAATTGTAAAATGAGTCTTGTATTAAAATCTTTATAATTCATTTCAAAATTGACCAAGGCTTCTCAATAAAACCCGATCAAAATGTATTTCTCAATTCCCTTTAAGCATTAACCTAGTAAAAGGGGCAACGGCGGATGCTGATCGAGATGGAAGGTTTACTTAAACAGTGAATTCTCAAGGCCCGGAAGGAGGTGTCAGCTTAATTCTAGCTAAACCTTTGGAGAAGCGACTGAAGTGAGATGGATGAGAGTAGGAAGCCCAGAGAACCCGGGGCAAAAGGGACAATGGAACATTATCTCTATTCTGTATTTTCTATACTAAGTTTGTGCTATTCTCAGATGCCTTGAACATGGATTTCTCAGGAATAGAAACCCCTGTACCGGCTAGTCTGGGAAACCCAACTTGGTCTATATGAATCTCCTTTCTTTTGGCTGTCAGTCGGTCTAGTCTAACCTAATTTAGTTGATCAAAGCTTTGCGAGTTAACCAAGTAAAATATAATTGGTATAGAAAATCTGTTTATTACAAGACTTCTAGAATCCGGTTCTACCTTTGTTATCGAAGCTTCAAAGGTCTAAAGATCCGAAAATCTCAAACCCGGAACTTTGTCAATAATTAATTAACACAATTAAAATGGAAAGCTAAAATAATAAATGCCGGCTCAGACTAATACGGGCCCCCATTTTTGAACGCATGGCAATCTTTTTTTTCCATTCTAATCACGTTTGATTTCACACTTAGGCGATACGGTATCAAATTGTATTAATTTATTTATCAACACAAAATTAGCAAAACTATTTTTATGTTGTTCTATTAATTTGCATGCTTATTTCATAAAGATAATATAGATAAATCCTACCAAAAATTATATAACTATCGATATGTAAGTTAATGATATTAAAATTAATTTTCAAGAGTAAAAAGGTTGCAATTTTCTTGATTCGTTTTTATTGAGTATTTTATAAACAAATGCCATAATAAGAAATGTGTATATTTATGTATTTTAGATTTATCCTCTAGGGATTCTTAATAAAAGTATAATCATCGATTACCTTATAGCGATTGCTACGATATGTGTCCAGCTCAAAGATATACTTTTTGCCGCAATCCTTCATCATTTTCAAGATGACCGGCTTGATATTCTCAATGCCCGTCAATCTGACCAGATCATTATAATATTCAAACTGAAATCCAAAGCAAATTAATACATTTCAATGGAAATAAATACCAAGTCATACCTGTCTCTCGCCCATCTGATGACCCTTTTTGTTGTTTACAATTACGCAGTTCCATTTCTGGCCAGTCTCCTGTTCCAGATCAGCTATCATCTCCTCTCTGCTGGGCAGCTCCTTCTCGGCAGTGTAATATTTCAGTGTGAAACGAACTTGCAAATCAAATATCTGGGTGGGTATCACATTAAAGGGCAGTCCAATAAATGCCATTGTCGGATTGTTAATGTTGATGCAGTGCTTCCATAAAGGCTGGACAAAGTTATCCACAACATGGACTCCAACATCGGTGCTAAGACAGGGATATGTATATTTGTAGCCTGTGCAGAAAAGGACATGGTCGAAGGTCTCAACACTGCCATCTTTGAAAATGGCGCCGTCCTTTGTGAAGCGTTCCACATCCGGTTTCTGGGTCACATTACCCATGAAGGAAGTATTTGGCGCTGTGCTCAAGTGATGACTTAAATAGACATGATTCGCCGCCTTGCGTATGTGATTGGTAATGTCCATGCCACTGGGACCGGCCCCAATAACCAATACTCTCTCATCTGTAACAGAATAAAAGCAAAAGCTTTACTATCTTTGCCCACTTGATAGTTCCCAAGTTCAAATCAAGTGCATTGTTATCTTTGTAAAAAACATTATAATGAGCACTGGAAATCAACCCAGTTGGTAACATAGAAACACTATGAATCAATTTCTCTTAATTAAGTCTATAAATTTCAGGGAATTTCAAAAATTTAACTATTGAATTCGTTAGAAATTCACTTTTTATTTAAAGATAAGGAAAGTTTACACGTTCTTATCAAGATTACATTGGAACATCTGTGAAATCGTCTTTATTTATTTATGTATAAAGTTCAAATCAGTTCAGCTAATATTATGTTTTAATTACCCAGAAATGTGAGATTAATTGAAGTGAAGTTATGTAAGCACTTTTTGCTACTTCACGCAATTTCTGTGATAAGGTTCGCACATAGTAAATTACGTCACCCTTAGGTCTATCATATTCAGATAGTAGATCTTAACTCAGAAAGAGATAACTTTATGCCCAGGTTTAATTTATCTCGAAACGTGCCAAAATCTTAAAGTATTTTCCTGATTTTTGACAGACAATTCAAATGAATGGAATATTTCAAAATTTTCTCACCTTTGAATGTTTCCGCCTTGCGATATAAATGACTATGCATTTGCTTCCCCTCATAGAGATCCAAGCCTTCAATTTTGGGTAGGTCCGGTTCTGTATAGTGGCCATTACATACATAGACAAAATCAAAATAAACCGGATCGCACGTGTCGTTGACATGATCCCAAACATACACCTAAGCCATTTTAAAAAAAGAGTATAAATATAGCAGTCACGTAAAATTAATAAATAAATGAGGTGCAACCAAGTAAATATTTTCTTTTTAAATAATAATAAATAATGAAAATTAAAATAAAAAAAAGCTTTCAATGAAAATTGTAAATCTCACTAACCTCCCAATCATCCAATCGGGGTCGCACCCTGATGACCTCGTGCTGCATTTTTATATGTTCTCGTAGCTTAAAGTGATCGGCATAGGAGCGCAGGAAGTTCAATACCTCATGTGAGGTTATAAAGGACTCTTCAATATCATTGGGATATAGAAAATCCGGATATCCCATTACTTCCTTGGGCAGATTCGTTCTATAGAGAGACAGTGCTTCTGCTATCAAATTTTTTGAGGTTTCTTGTTAATGACCTACCTCAAGCCCTCGTACATACTGCTGTGAACCTCATCGAACTCATCCTTGGGCATTTCCTCGGAATAGATCCAAGTGCCCCCGATATCTGTGCCCCGCTCATAGGCCACTACCTCCAAGCCCGCCTGCAGGCAATTCTTCAGAGCACACAATCCCGCAGTGCCCGCCCCTATTACGCACACGCGTCTCTTTTCACTTATCGGCTTCTTGTACATTTTTAATCAACAAAATAGTTGCAATTATCACAAAAATCAAATCAAAAATCACGATTCCCTCTTTCAATATTCAATGTGAATAATACAGTTTCCCGAACACTCTAACCGTTGGCACGTCATGCACGTTCTTCGCTCAACTACCGACTGATGGCTGGGCCAGATACTTGTGCATTTCGTACCCCAGTCTTATATACTATATAAAAAAAAAAATATGATAGAATCGAGTAGTTTGAGAAAGTGACTTTGCTCATTTGTATGGGCTTGTCTGCTGCTCAAAACTAAAATTGTTTATATTTATTGTTGAAGTCTGTAGATTTTATGGATTGTGAAACATTGTAAATTGCTAATTCATTAATGTTCGCATTTTATTTAGATATTTATTTCCTATCAATTCCGAAATTGTTATAGGTCGGTAAAAATTTCCATTTTGAAGCCTACCAGTCCAGATAAGGAATACAAGCTTATTTATGTTCTCACTAAGAGGAGAGCTTTTTTAGTTTTAGAAAACTTTATAGTCTTACCGGTTGTTTGAAGGAGATGTCGGAGATGTCGCAGCTAGCCGTATCCGCCTGACTGTCTATCCACTTATAACTAATGAGCTTGCTTGTTAATAATGAACACAAATTCAATGAGCTAATTTATGTTGATCAAACTTTTTTAATATCGTATTTTGGTTTGGTATTTAGCTACCTCCAAAAAGCTGGAAGCTTATAATTTATTACCTTGTGCTCTATAATATTTCCAACGATTTTGGTATTTTAATGCCTAATTACAATGCTAAGTTTCTACAAGATAGGACTTTAATGTCATATAGGTCCCATAATTCGATCTCTCCTTCGTTCGAAAAATTATATTTTTGTGATTTTTCATTTTAGTCTGAAAATGAGTTATTTATAGAACAAATCAGTTTTCTATAGTAATATATCACAGCATAAAATATGTTCAAAATCGGTTGACTATATTATGCTGGAAAAGTTAAGAATTTAAGAAAGGTTTGACTAAATCGGTGGAAAACTCTGATTTACCCTGTATGGCTTTATTTACTTGATTCTATATCTTCTACCAATTATATTTAATATTAAGGTTAGCTTATTCCGTCAATTGTATAAATATTTTCCATTAGGTAACTTATTGAGCAGCCCTCGCTAGACAGCTAATGAAAATCTTTATTAGAACTTATATATTTTTTTATATTCTTATTTTTATTCTGTTACAATTTGTGTCTCAGACGAACATCTGGATTCTTAAGCTGACCCTAAATAATTGTTTTTGTAAGTTCACTTTTACCAGCTGATAAGAAGTTCTCATTCTCTTTCAGTCTGGCGCCGGGAGTGGGAGCTTCGGGAAGCGTCTACATTCTCTCTATTCGACTCGACTCTCCTTCTAGCTTGCAGTTTCTCATTTGAGATGACGCATTTACATTTTGCTTTACATTTGTTTTTATCAACTATTTAGTGCTTTCTCTTTTTATTCCAGTTGTCAGTCACTGTGTCATTCCTGTTTATTGACCCAAATTATACTTGTCTTTTGATTATCATAATAAAAACAATATATATATATATATATATCAATATTTATATGGTAGATCAGGCAAGTACGGCAAGACTGATAGACATGTAAATATGTAAGAAAAATTATAGATTTCATCAGCAGACTAATTATAGATTGATTCATATATAAATTGTGAATTTAATTAAAATAATAATTTAAAAAAAAATTTGATTCTGGCATCTTTGCTGTTTGGAAAAGTTTGCTGGGTTATGCCGACGATTGTTGCGTAAGCAAATCGCAACCCTGATAGCTGTCAAGTACAGTAAAAACTCTCAGTTGATAGCTGTCTTCTTCTTATCAGTAATTTCAGCAAATAGAGAACAGATCAGGGATTCTGTCAATCCTTTTTCAATTCAGTCAAAGATCATCAATTCCATAGTAGAAAATTTTAATTGTTTACGATTCAAGTTTACCCCGATAATAAAGGCCAATTAAGAAGAGTATGATTCAATTTCTTTAGTTTTTTTTGTTTAAATCAAATAAATGCAACATTTCTTCAAATTCTTTGAATTTATACAGGAATAATCTTTCTTTTTTTAACTAATCCTTTTGATCGATTTACATTAATTACAATTTGCCTGTCAGCTCGGGGACAGCTTTGAAAAGATCGGCGACAAGACCCACATCGGCCACCTGGAAAATGGGAGCCTCAGGGTCCTTGTTGATGGCCACAATTGTCTTGGAGTCCTTCATACCGGCCAGATGCTGAATGGCGCCAGAAATACCGACAGCCACATACAATTCGGGAGCCACAATTTTGCCGGTTTGGCCGATTTGCAAGTCGTTGGGCACAAAGCCGGCATCGACGGCAGCACGGGAAGCACCAACAGCGGCACCGAATTTATCAGCCAGATCGTAGAGCAGCTTGAAATTGTCGCCGGACTTGAGACCACGACCGCCGGATATGATAACCTTGGCACCAGTCAGTTCTGGACGATCGGATTTGGTTAGCTCTTGGGAGACGAATTCACTCAGGCTGCTGGCATAGTCACCAGCAGGGGCTTGCTCCACGGCTCCGCTGCCACCACTGGTTGCAGCAGCTGGGAAGTTGGTGCCACGTACAGTGATGACCTTGACGGGATCCTTAGACTTGAAAGTCAAGATGGCATTGCCGGCGTAGATGGTGCGCACAAATGTGTCTTCCGATTTGACATCGATGATTTCGGAAATGGGAGAGACATCCAATTTGGCGGCGACACGTGGCAAAACGTTCTTACCGAAAGCAGAGGCGCCAGCCAATATGTGGGTGAACTTGAATTGCGATTGGGCAGCCAGAACTAGTGGCGTTAGCGATTCAGCAGTAAATCCTTTGAAGGCGGCATTTTCGGCCACTAAAACCTTAGCCACACCCTCCACTTTACCCACAGCCTCGGAAACCTGTCAATGAGACAGAAACAAAAAACCAATTAAAATACTTGATTATGCAAACAGAGCTCACACCACCCGAAAAAATATAGCAATAACAACGATTCAACACTTACGGGTCCACATTTAGTGCCTGCCACTAAGACTGTGACGTCACCGCCGATCTTTTTGGCCGCAGAAATTGTATTTAATGTAATTGGACTGAGCGCCTCATTGTTGTGTTCGGCCACTACAAGGGTGCTCTTGCAGCGTTGAAGCTAAAATATATTATTTAATAATTTATTGATCAATTGAAGATGCGCGTGCGCCAGCTTCTTAATTTTATCTGTTTACTTACAAAACTGCTGCGCATAAGAGTACGCGTATTGTTGGCAAACATTTTGTTTGGTTTATTTGTATAGCAACTAAGGAGAAACAAAAAGGAACTATCAAATAATTCTGGTTTGTCTAGAATTTAATTTACCTGCGCCACAGAATCTCAGGAAAAGTCCAAAAGTCGTCTCGCAGCTGTTGCGTTTATGGCCAAATTTAGCGCATTTTGTGCGGGCATTGTTAAAATTTAATTATTTACTGAGCACAGATAAATATGAGCGCTTATAAATATATATATATAATATATATTTTTTTTAATTTAGTAGTCTCTTGAAATTACTTAAAGGTACAAATTTTATTCGAAAAATATTACAAAATTTTTTGTTTCGATTTCTTAACAGTGGCAACACTAAGAAATTTAGCTAATTTTAGGAAGTTGGCAGTTTTGGATATTCTTTGACACAAGGTTGCGCTCTAAAATAAAACTTATTAAATTTGTAAATAATTATTAGTCTATAACAAACAATACCAAATAGTAAGGATAGGCTAAGAGGTCTCTATATAATTGACACAATGAACAAAATTCCAGATCGGTAAGTAAGCTCAATGGCCACAAAAATTTGTTTTGTTTACCAAGAATTGACCACGTTTCTGGCATTGTTTAGGTGGCTAAAATACACTTCTTTGGGAAATACCATTCCCGGCACCCGTTTTATTGCCTTCAAAGTACCGCTTTGCCAGGTAAGTAGTCGACTCTGAAAACCGGTTCCAAGAAGGACAAATCAACCGCCTCCTGTACCCAACTGGGTCTTCAATTGATGAATGTTGAAAAGTCAAGACCACCGGCCATGGGGTTGGCTGGCTGTCTCTAAAAATAAATAACAAAGGCCAACAAAATTTGTTGCGTTGTAATTATGCATAAAAGTGGTGGCAAGCCAAGACCCCACACAGTGGGTCCACATGAATATTAAATTAAATTGTTTTTGCTTAATTAAATAACGCCACAGTGTTGCGCTGTCCTTTGGCCAACTCTGTTCCAGCTTATTAATTGCAATGCCTGCGGCCATAAGCCCGACATGCTCTACAGACCTCTGCATAAATTGAGCAATTTTGTATCGAATATCAATTTGATTCCCTACTTTTCCTTCGTTTCTCATATTACAGAATATCAATAAAAATGTGCCTGCCGACCAAAGATTCGATGAACAAATGCTAATGAAAAGTGTGCCCAATTTGGGCATGATTATCGACCTGACCAACACAACACGCTACTACGATCCACAGGTAAGCCCAATAAATCATAAAACATAATTATTTTCAATTGATTTTGATTATTATGAGGAAATCCTTGTTTACAATAGATATTTCTGGATAATGGCATTGAGTATAAAAAATTAATGATTCCTGGTAAAAAGAAGCCTCCGAATAATCTCTCCCAAAGGTTGCTATTGAAATGCATTTTCTTATATCCCATCTCGACTCTTGTTTATTTTGATATTAACAATATTTCAATTTGTATTTTTAGATTTTGTCAATATGTTGAAAATTTCTTGCAAACCAATCCCAACAATGGTGAGTACGAAAAGAAACCTTTCATTTCCACCTACCCAATCTCTCCGCCCATTTAACCCAATTTGTGGCCGTGGGAATTTTTATACTTTCCCATCCAAACAGAGAGATTATCTGATTCATATCTAACACAAAGTTGCCTAGGCTAGGCTCACGTATCTCCCAGCAGTTCCAACTACTCAGGCAAAACTATTTAACCTTTGGACTCGCCTATGAATTTTTTTCTATTTTTTTGAATTATTACTAAAAAAAAAGAGTATTAAAATCTGCTGACACATTCGCCTTGCCAGTCGTCTAAGGCATTCACTTGTTTACTCATTCATGGCCTGCCTCAAGTTTGGTCTACAAAAAAATAGAGGCTTTTCTAATTATACACAAAAGGCAGAGAAAACCGCACATTTCATTTGCATAAATCACAAAACATTTTCCTCCTTTCCTTGGCTTGGTCAGGTTCTTATATGTTGTGGGCGTGTAAGTAGGCTTTTGTGTTGGGTAAAAGTTGCATTTAATGTATGTGCGAACATTTTTAGGTCTTTGAGATATTTGCCTGTTTAGTCAAGGATTGAGTGACTGGGTTTGACTTGGATTCAATTGGGAACCCCGCAGTCTTTTGGTTTTAATTAAAAACTTTGAACAAGCTCAATGGCGCCAAGTCAAAACGAAATCGGTCAGAGAATAAAAAAAAAAATAAAATCATTTACAACAAAACCGATTAGCAAAATAAGTCAAAACCAAGGTGGTCGCCACTTGTCAATTTGCAGAAGAAACTAGAAGACACTCTCCCCGCACAGTGGGTAAATTACGTAAAATTCCAAGTAAATTTGGCTTCAATTTTTTTCATATTAGGATTCCCCAAATTCTTTAATTTTTTTGAGAATTTCAGTTTTCGCCAAGTTTTTTGGTTTTGGTTCCACTGTTCACAGGATGTGGATGCCCAGTCGTAGTTTACTTAAAATTCCAAGTAAATTTTGGTTACATTTTTATTTGTACTGTTTCTTTTTGTGGATTCCCCAAATTCTTAAATTTTTTTGAGAGTTTCAGTTTTCTCCGAGTTTTTCGGTTTTGGTTCCACTGTTCACAGGATGAGGATGCTCAGTCGCTGTAAGCTTGTAAGTTGGCTTTGAGGCAACCAAACATGACGTATAACTGGCAGTCGGCATTGGCGGATGAAACACCCGCATAGCGATGCTCCACCGACGCGTCGGTGGTTTACCAGATTCCCCCCCTGCCCCTCCAGTTTACAGCCACTGGCTGTGATTGTGACTTGGCTGGCTACCTTGCCGCTGACATGTTTTTCTGAAATTTATGGCCAATGTTATTGGCAATGAATGCGTTGTTGTTTTCTTGTTTTTCTTCTAGATTTCAGCCAGGTTGCTTCTGCTTTTTGTATGCCAACTGACAACCCAAACCAACCAAGCCAAGCCAAGCCAGCCAAGCAAGTCAGCCAATAGGTTGGCCGGTTTTAGTTTTATTTGAGGTTTTTTTTTTTTGCTATCCAAAATGAGCGTGGGTGTAGACATTTTTGTGGTTATATGTTTAAAATGAAATTTGTAGCAATTTGTAGAGCAACATGGCACAAGTCAAGCAAGCAAGCAAGTAACCACAATTCCTAATTCACGGTCTTCTCTTACAGACAAACTCATTGGTGTTCATTGTACACACGGACTGAATCGAACTGGTTATCTAATTTGCTACTACATGGTAAAGCATTTACAGACCTTACCAACGGATGCCATAAACAGTAAGCCCAAAAATCAAAATCAAACGAAGTCATTACTAATTTGTCGTCTTCTTTTAGTCTTTGAAAAAGCACGTGGACACAAGATGGAACATGATTATTATGTGTCAGGTCTACAAAGTCTTTGCCCTGCCGAACGAAAAACTCCTCCGCGCACAAGTAAGATGGATCGAGACTTACGCAGCTCCAGCTACGAAGAATACCGCCGTCCAGTTGTGATCCCCAGTGATAACTTAGTTTGTCGCTCTCCAAAGAGGTCGCTCAAAAAGCCGCCGTGGAAAATTGAGCAAGAAAAATACATTGAAGCCAGAAATCGTGAGAGGCAAGCACATCCACAATCACAGTCCCAACCCCAAGAGAACTGGCGAGTATCGCGCAGCCAGAAGCAACAGGATTATTTCCCACCCAGCCGTTTCTCAGCAGAAAATCGATCCTGGCGCCACAGACCTGCCACTGATAATTCTGATAACCAAGAATATTACTCAAATAGATATAGTAGACATTATGGTAGCAACAATAATAGCTATCGATATAGCTATTCCAACCGCAATGCCAACCCGTACAATTAGGCGCCATGAAAAAAACAAAAAAATAAATAAAACTATCAATATTTTCATTGAAATTTTTGTTTTTTTTTTCGATTTATTTATGTGCAAATTATGGCTCATTAAGAGTTGTTAAATATTTCAGGCCGACTTAAGTAGCAGCAGCAATTAAAATTCATTTGCGGCATGTTCGGTAGACGTTTAACAAGTGATCGTGTGAAGATACAATTTAAATTTGCATATGCTTTTGGCAAAGATAAGCAAAGTGGCGTGAAATTCCTGGAAATTAGTATATACACGATGCCACCATCTCCAGTGATCTTGGCAATCTCGTCGATCAGCTGAACTGACAGTTGGCGGCTCGTTTGTGAAATTGCCAAAGTGGGACTGAAACGATTTCGAAATAAAGAAAACAAATTTTCAAATTAAAAATTGTATTTTTTTGAAAAGGTTAAGGATAAACCAAAAGTGTGAAGAAGATTTTAATATTTCATTTTTTTATTTTTAACTTTTTTTGGCCTACTGTACCCTTGAGTGGGGCTGTCTCATTGATGACTCTTGATCGTTTCATTATTTCGTCATGGTGGTCAAATGTCAACTTATTAGCATAAATGTAGCTGCTGCTGTTTCTGGACGTCTTCAGCCGGCTGTCTTTATCACAATGGACGATCTTATCGCCCTGGACGATCGTTGATCAGCGCAGCGATTACAGATCGCTTTGTGCCAGAGGAGCCACACAATAAAGGCAAAAGCGACAACGACAAATCGTTGGTCATTACATTGCCAAACGTGCCCTGCTCTCTGGACTCTTGGGCTTCTGACTTTTGATACCTGGGAGACACACACACATGCAGAGAAGATATCTCTGGCATTTGTGGCAATGATCTTTTTGCCTTGATAAGGCCAATGGGACCCAACAGTCTCAGTTTGGCATGCGGCATGTGGCGTGAAGTTGTTTGTTGCGCTTAATTGGCCAACATTTTCTTTTCCTTTATCTTTTTTGTTGCTGGGTTTGAATTTATTGGTTATTTCTAGATATTGACTTGACTGGCCCAAGATGAGAAAGTTATATTTCAGATTAGGATATTCATATAGTTTCACTATAGGTCTAAAGACTTCTAAACGGTGAATCTTGTAAAAACTTTTTGATAAATAAATAAATATTCGCATCGAGTAAGACTAACTAGTCAAACCACTTGAAAACTGGATCTGATTTAAATGAAAATGGGTCTTTTGGTCATGGCATTTCGGGAATATGAATGGCAATCTCCTTTTGCTGCCATAAATTGTAAAATCAGCCAAAAATTAGCAAATGTCAGTTGGCCTGACTCATTTTTATATCCTCTTCTTTTTTATAGCCCCACCGATTTGGAGACAGCGAGAGAGAGACGAGAGTCTCGGATACCAGGAAAGTGTGGCTAATTTTAGCCTGGCTGCGCAGTCATTTATCTTAGAATAACTCGAAGCGCGATAATTGCATTCCATGGCCAAGATCGAAGTGGCTTGTGTAGGCCACTTTGAAGTTCTCCTTTGGACAATTAGCCATGGCACATAAATTTCAAGCTCATATATGTACCGAATGGAGCAGAGTGGAGTCGAGTGGCCCAAACTGTACGTGAGCCAGCCAGAGAAACATTGATTTAAATAATAGCATTTAACATTTAACGTGACCAAATAACGATTCGTGTTTAAGTTGGACACATGAAATAATTCCATGCCTGAGCTGACCAAGCTGACCAAGGAGTGGGGGCCTGATTCCCCCTTCGCCCTCAAAAGCATGCTATGCAAATAGAGACCAACTCCATTTGTTTTAGTATTAGACAAAAGTCAGAGCAACTGCAATTAGCTGACAGTTTCAATTAGATCAACCCAAACAAAGCCAAGCAATCATGAAGCCAATACGTCAAAGCTCGTTCAGTAATTCCGCATGCCCTGGGATATTGTTGGACTGGGAAAGAAGTTGTAGCCTGTCCAGAATCGGTTGTCTGTCTGGCCTGATAAAGCCTCGGGCCAGACACATTCAGCAAATGTTCCACTGCTTTCACAGGAGTCAATTTATCTGCCAGCAGTCCACCACATTGGTTAAGCTGGCCTTTGTTTTGTTTGCCTTTTGTGGATTGAGATACAAATATGAAACGGATGGCAGGGAGATTTGTTTTAAATTTGCAATTGAAGTTTTCCTGGTATTCAAAACGGTTTAATGGGTCAAAACAATTGGCTGGTTCCCTATGAATTGAATGAGTTTCAAAATTCGAATGGTTCGAGGATAAATTTTAAGTTTATCTTTTAAAGCAATCTTAATTAAACAAGTTGGGCAAATAAAATAAATGTTAGCTTTAAGGCCGATAAGAATCTGCCATTATCCCACAACTGCAGATGTGACAATCGTGGACAGCTTAAATCGCACACGAAATCGATTTAAGACCGAAAATTAACGAATTAAATGACCGAAGGACAAACAAAACCACAAGACAGACCCTGGTGAGGGTGATGGTGATGCTGATTGTGCTGTTGATGGTGTGTGGCAAGATTGAGGGTTAAATGCATTTTGATATGGAAGTGAGGCACGCACATGGGCAGGGCTTATTGGCTGATTGGTAAGTCTTTAATTTAAAACTGGTCCATCGATATGTTTTGGGTGTGGACAAAAAGTCAGAACAAGTCCAAAGGCTGAGGGAAACACCAGAAACATTTTTTTTTTGCTTGGAAGAGACGCCAATTTGGCTGCAGTCAAAGTTGCACTGATGGTGTGTGCCGATGATGATCAACAGCTAAAGGCGATTATCTTGCCTGAGCAAGAAAAGTAACCACCCGTAAGTCTCCGGCCATAAACTTTATTGTCGCCACATTATGTTGCATACTTGGCGGCGCCGTAACACCAAAAGGATAATCTAGGAAAAAGAAATGTGCCAGCCAGAAAAGAATGTCAATGAACTTTAAAATGTCTTGCCCAAAGAATGCCACCCACACAGTTGGACATTTTCTCAACCCTTAGACAAGAGTCCACAACATTTCCGAAAGTAATTTTTGATGTCGTTTGTTTATCTCTCTCGCTCTCTCTCTCTCTCAACAGTTGCTTGGTTTTTGTATATATTTTTTGGGCAAATATTTGTGCAAGTCAGCAGGCAATCCAACCCCCCATTTAACCCCCTACCAAATGAAAGATTTTCTTTCTTTTTTCACTCGATGGTTTTATCATTTGCCTTGCATACTTACAGATGCCCCAGGGCGAGAGGTGGCCGGAGAAATTGCTGCAAATGTTTTGGAAATATCTCAAGTGCTATTTATTTTGGTCGTCTGTCAATGCTCCCAGCTTTTCGGCAGGGTGGGTTTATTGTGTGACTTTCTGGGTTTTGCGAAAAAAAAATTCTTAATCTTTTGGTTATTTGTCACACTCATTCGCATAGAGACTCTTCTTAGGAATGATCTGTGAAAACATAACAAATTAGTAGCTCATCAAATATATAGGTATACTTAGCTAGACTGTACCTTTTCGCATAATACTTGGACCAGCAGAGTTCTCCCAGTAAACAGATGAAGCCCAAAACATGACCAAAGGCTAAGATGCATATGGGTAAGAAATAGAAATCCAATTTCAAAGGTCTTGCTGCATAGGATTCCGCTTCTATGAGTTTCAAGTAACCAACTTTTATGACCATATGATTTGTGTCTTCCAATATCTTCCTTATTAGACCACTGCCAAAGCAGTTCAATAGAGTCTCACTGAGTTTGTGCTTAAGAGGCCAACTATGTTGCATGGGATACCCGGGAAGAGAGTGCATGATTTCTATTGGGAGTGGTCGCATTCTGGGCTTATTCATGAAATGTTGTTGATAGTCGAACAAGGCCAAACGATCGTTGTGTGCCATGTAGGCATAATTGGTGTCGAAAACAAGGCGATGAGATAAAAGAAATTCATATGTCACCACTCGAGTTATGTTCCAAAGGATTTCGGGATAATCATACAGCGCCAGCACAGCCTTGTCATAGTCCCCAACAATAATGGAAATGTTGGTCTTGACCAGATCTTCGAAGCTATTGATTTGTGGTTCGTATAGACCGGTGGCCAAAATGCTTTGCAGAGCTGCGCTCCAGGAAATGGAATATACAATTCCTATGATGAAGAGACTCGTAAAGACCATAAAATGAATTTTGTCGGTGGATTTGTTTGTATGGAAACATGTGTTCAGCAGGCTACATAGAATTCGAAGTATTAATTTGCAAACGTCGACGGTTTGTTTTTGGATCCAATAGATGAAACTCAGAAACCCAGTTATCAGGAATATATAAAGGATAAGCAGTATCCAGACCTTCACATCAAATGGCGTTATTATATAGTAGCTTTTAGATAAGGGTTTTGAGTTCGGAATGAGCACATTCGCATATAGATACATATAACTGGCTGTATAGCTGTAATCTGTGCTATAAGCCAGGGTATCGCCACACATATCCACCTTTTTAGTTTTCAAATAGAGCAGACAATCATTTGGTGAGAATACAGTGTAGTTTGGTGTCAATATTGGTATCAGAGTAGCATTGCGATGGCTGAGAAACAAACGTAAAAGTTTCAAGGCGTATCCTTCGTAGAGACCATCTTCTGGATAGACAATCGTACGCGGTGGATTGTTATAGAGCGCCACCCTTACTGGTTCACCTAGAACATCGTCAAGCCAATGCTGTCGATTCCTTATATAAATTGGAACACTTGTCCTTGTTAACGTAGGAATTCCGAAGGGATTTCTAAAGTACAAGGATTCATTCTCTCCATTATCCTGATATACAAGCACATTTATAAAACCAAATGATTGTATCCCTTGGACCAGAGTCAACCAGTTTTCAGTGCTCTTATTACCAACCAAAAGAAAATCATTCAATTGCATTTTAATTGGCATTCGCTCAAATATTCCCAGCAACTCATCATTTCCGGTCAAAACCATTAGAATGGATTCGTCAAGTTTTACGCAGCTTTGGACAAGTTCTTCTATGTTGTCCTTAATGAGTACCGTGGGTAAGTTCCTCAACGTTTGGCTTAAGTGATCTTGTAGTTCTACGCTTTGTGAGGTTTCTAAATAAATGATATTGCTGGTGGTTTTTAAATTGATGTGAATTGCATTGATAACCTGAGAAAGGTTTATCAGGCATGAGCGGTGCTGGATATTAAGCAGGTAAAGCAATAGAAGGGGCAGCTTGATTTGCATTTTGATTGAGCTTAAGTGCTGATAAGTACAGTTGCGTTGAGTGTAAGAAATCCTGTTAAAATAAATGAGGCTAAAGCTGTGCTAAGTGTAGAGCTTTCAGGCGAACTTACCGATAACAGGCTAAGCAAAAATTTAGCGATTGCGGTGATAAAAAGCGCTCAAGCTGTAAACTAAAGCAAACAATAAAGGCGAGTTTAGTAAGCATGAAGACAAGTGAAAATCTTTAAAAAAAATCTTAAAATTAAAAGAACTATATTAATGATTTTTTTTGTGCAATCGAATTTCTCTCAGTGTAGTTAAAATGTAACCGTTCTATTTACACCGACCACTACAAATGATTACAAAGTGTTTAAGCATGCAAATGCACTACATCAATCCAGTATCAATCCATCAACGTTCGGGCCAAGCTCTTGTCAACGTCGTCGCCGCCATTCTCATCATCATCATCACCATCATCGTCATCATCTTTACAGCTTTATGGTTGTAGCTGTTGTTGCTGCTGTTGCGGAATCTTGCGCATGCGCCGAACCGTCAACTCTATGACAAAACTCAAGAGTGCAATGCCATAGCCAACTCCCAATGCAATCGCGGGCATAACGAAATAATTCAAGCCCAACGGCTTGGCCTCATAATATTCAGTTTCAAGGAACTTCAAAAGGCCCACGCGCATTGTTTCCTGGTCTGCGACTGAAGAAAGCTTTTTGTTCAGACCACTGTCAAAGCCATACTGCCAAGAGTTACCGAGTTCCTCTTGCAGGAACCACGTTTTGCGCATTGGAAAGCCGGCGTGCAGAAATAAGATGTTAATGGGAATGCGTCGTAGGCGTGCCCGCTTCAAATACTGCTGGGCATAGTCGTACAGTTCCATGCGATCGCTGAAGAGTACGTAGGCGTAATTGGGATTGAAGCTATTACGGTTCTTGTTTAAGGTATTTATGTCTACAATGCTGATGATGGATTTTAGTATATCGGGTAGATTATATCGATCGGATAGAGTGGAGTCGTAGTCGTCCATCATGAGAGTAACGTTTTTTTCTATCAGCTCTTCAAATTCATTAATAGGTTTCTCGTAGGCCTCTGTGGCTAAAATGCTTTTCAAATAGCATAGATAATACGTTGAGTAAATAAATCCCGTCAAAAAAATTACCAGATTTATTATATAACGCCCTCGACCGCGCAACTCATTCAGATTGAAGCCCGAGAAAAGCAAACTGTTGATTACTTTCAAGAGGAATTTACTAAACATCCAATGTCCTTCTTGTCGATAATATATCCAGCTCACCAGACTGACCACAATCAGTATATAGACCAAAAGACAGAACCAAACTTTAGAATCAAAAGGGGCCAACAAATATCGATAGCTGTTCAGGGGTGCTCCATTCCCAACCATTACGTTGGCATAGGCCAAGCGTATAGCACGAGTGGTGGCAATGGTTTCCGGTCTCGGTGCCACAGCATCAGCACACACATCCGCTTTTTCTTCTATTAGAGTCTGTATGCAAATTGAAGGTGAATTATCTGGCAGTTTAACAGGTACAAAGCTGGCGTTTCGATCACGCAAGAAAGAACGTATGTGACGCATGTAATATCCACCGAAAACTTCCAGACCATTTCGATCCTTGTAGAGTACGGAACGAGGTGGGTTATTATAGGATCCCACACGCACTTCATGGCCATGCATATTTCTTAGATTTCCTCGAGTCTCTTTGTAACGGTTCACACTGGTTGCCACCAACTTAATTTCAGGGAACAGTTCACTCCGATATAGTTCATTACTATTGGACAAGTAGAATAAAAATTTTATATATCCTTGTTGCCAGGCAAACTTGATAAACGGTAGCCAAACATTGTCCAGCTCAGTTCGATTTATTGGAGTCTCAACTATAATCAAAAAATCACTATATTGAAAGTGTAAGTTAATGAATTCCCAAAATACATAAGGAGGCTCATTCACGCTCATTATAAAAATCAGATCTTTGTTCAAATGTTCTGACAAATAGGTAGAATCGAATCCTGTGGAATTAGTCACAATGATTTGACTTATGGGCTGTAGACTCTTGAAGTAATTAGACTCATAATGAATTAGATTCTCGAGACTTTCGCAATAGAAAATATTTAAGGTAAAATTAAGTTTTTCATTAATTTCATTCACAATGTGAATCAATTGATTTGGTGCAGCTAAATGTTGAGTTACGTCCTGGGCGTTATAGGAATTAATTAACAATAGCACACTTACTAGATATGCCTGGAAATCCATTATATATATAGCCATGTAAATCTGTAATGGGAAAATTGTAAGTTAAAAATTGGTTCGTCAGAAAACTCAAAAATTATATTTGAAGAAATTTCAAGGCATGATATCTACAGATTCCATATCTTATTATTGTAGCAACCGACTAGTTGAGCAAGTGTTTTGATTCCACGCCATTTTGTTGAGATCTAAAAATAAATGCTCTGACTAATGATCGTCTCTTTCCCACTTACACTTGGTAAGCTGTGATAATTGTAATACTGACGGCCAATAGCAGAGCAGCGGTAATTACACCATCTGTTCGAATTCATAAAGAAGTCGGGGTATTAAAGGGCCCCCTTCCAAAGGCTGCTGTGTGTAAATTCTGCTCCATGTCTTCAGCTTATGTTAAACAATTAGTGTTTCGTTTTCCGCAGAGTTGTTGGAGTGTCAGTGCTGGCTGGTTAAGTTGGGTTGATTTGTGGCGCCTGATTAACGGTTGTCAGGCATTGTAATGGTTAACTACTGTAGGGATTACCCGCATCTGAGTAGGGTTAACAAATTACTCATTGAAAAGCGTAGTTAAAGCGGCAAGCAGCATGTTGTGGGAATGCCGGCAAAATTTTAAAATACTTGAGATCTAAATGAGATCAGTGGGTCAAGAGTCGGAAGTTGTTAAAAGAATCTGTCAGACAGGTTGTTATTACAAAGTTAACAAGTTGTATTAAAACCATTTAGGTTAGTTAATTTTTCAATTCTGTTGGAACGGTCTCAGCTCAACTAACCTAGGATAATTCTTTTACTTATCTTAGGTGTCGTCTTGATCTATTTTAAATGGTTTATTTTATTTTAAAACCGGAGAAAGTTCCCAGTCTAAGTAAGATGAGCTAATATCTAATCAAGAGAAGGTCTAGCGAACCCGCTATGAAGTGCTCAGAACCAAGTACCCAGTAGTCATAGCTTAGGCATTTAAATATGACCACGTGTTCAATAAAAGTAAATAATTAATAAGATAAGAGAACCTTCTGATTGCACGACTTGCAAGCAGCAGCAAACACCTCAGGCTGAAGGTCAGACTCATAATGATTTAGATAATAAAAGATTAAACAAAAAAAAAAAAAAAAAAAAAATACAACGCAGAAGAATTGCAGCGCCATGAAGAACAACTAAAGTTGCCAGCTGAAAAGTCTACACAACTTTTATAAAATCAAACAAAGCAGTCGCTGAGGCTGGCCGTCTGACCGGCAACCATCCAGTTAGCCAGGCTAAGCCAGGCAAGCTCAACTCAAACCGACCATAAATACCAAAGGGTTACGCCTATTTTTACACGCAAAAAGAAAATAAACCAAGCGAAACTGCATTTCCTCGTACCGAGCAGACCAAACGAAAAAAGAAGAAATATTAAAACGATGCGACGTGACAGATTACAAAACGTTTGACACCAGCGCCAAAGCCGCCAGGAAGCCACGGCAGCACCAACAGCAGCGGCAGCATCAGCCAAAGAAGCACTTGCCACACGACGAATATGACGAAGACCACGACCAAGGAGTCCAGGTTGCTTGATGAGGAGGAGCAGGCTTAGGGAGACGAGTCACGAGCAGGGCTACCAAGTCAACCACAGAGAGAGAGAGAGTCAGCCAGAGCTACACTGCGTGCAGGTAAATTGCCTCCAGCTCTGGGGCCCAGCACAGACTACTACTCAAAAAGCTTGGGCCCGAAGTGAGCGCGCGCGCGTCACAAATTAATTCTTTGCAGTAAAGCAAACTTAAGGCAAAGGAGGAACACTTTTGATGCAGTTTGTGATGGTTCCCACAGTAGTTGGCTGTTGGCTGGTGGTAGTCGACTGTCTAGCTAAGACTCTCCCGTCTAGTTGGTTAAACGCCTTGGCACGTTCATGTTCACCTGCGCCGGAGCAGCGGTTCTTGCGGAGGTTGAAACTGGAACTGCAACTGCAATGATGGCAACTCGTGAGTTATGTCAGTCAGTCAGAGTCAGAGTCAGAGTCAAAGGCAGAAGAATCACAAACAGACAGAGCCACAACTACAACTACAAACAGAACCAGACCAGGCCTGCAGAGCTTCTTCAGCTGCATTTACACTTGAGCGTGCAATCTTTTCTAATTCAGCCAGTCAGACAGACAATCCAGCAATCCCGTCCCAGTACCCAGAACCCAGAATCCAGAGCCCAGTCACTTTTTGCGTATGCCTTGCGTAATTGACTTGGAAGTTATGAACCTTTAAATGCGGCCACTGGCTGTGCAAGTCAACAGTCAGTTCCCTGGATTCAGTCCAAGATCAACCAAGTATGGGTATGTAATTTTAATTTTCTCACTTGATTGCCTTCCAGCTTCAGGTCGGTGTGCTGTGCTTGGTGTTGGCGTCTCGCCATTCCATTCATTTAGGCCAAATGGGAGGGTGCTCGATCTGCTGGCAGACTGATCAGTTGGAAGCCATTCATACATTTGGCCTGGACTTTACTCTGGTTGGTTTTTGAATTTGTTATTGGTTCTGACTGGCTGACTGGTTAAATCTGTTGTCAAATTGATTAGCCTATGGACAAGTCCTATTCTTACAGAAATCTTTGGGTGTCTCTCTAATTGATTTGCGGATTTCAAAACATATAAAAATCAAGGGGAGAACCATGTCAACGGTTTTATTATTTTCTTATTCTTATTTCAGATCTCAGATCTCTTAGGGAAGAAGTATCTCCTTAGTGGTTAATAACCTATATTTCAATAAGAATCGACTGTAATAGCAAATTCCTGATAAAGAAAGTCAGACTCGATTTATTTTTAAATTGGAATAAAACTTCTCAGATCTCCCAGATCTTTTTAGAAAAGAAGAACCTATACCAATTTCTCAGAATTTTTTTTAGAAAAGAAGAACTTGCTTAGAAAAAAAAAATAACCATATCTATTAGTTTTTCATATTAAAAGATTCCAGGCGAAGAAAGTAAGGCTTAGTAGAGAAGAACCTCTTTAAAAAAGAATCTGAACCTATAAGTGTTTCAAGTAAAATTAAATCTATTAGCAGATTCCGTATTAAAAGAGTAAGGCTTGGTTTGTTTCTATCTTGGAATATAAGTTTATTTATTTATGTAAATTTTTTTGCAAAAAAAAAAGAAAGGGAAAAATTATATCACAGTGTTAATTGCAGATAAATAATGCCTTATCACATACAGCACAATTCTTAACAATTATTACTAATTAAATTGGAAATAAATAAAAAATCTACTTTAAGCTCAAATAAAATAATAATATAAAAAAAAAACGTCTGGCAAGTATGTATTCAACTAATTAGCAATTTAAATAAAATAAATAAATAGATAAACAACAAAAAAGTAAATGTAGAATAATATCCGGTATATTTTGTGATCAGCTGCCAGACTAAATGGGGATCAGTGTGAAAAATCTCAACTCGAAATAGATAAGCCAAATGCTTAGGCGGCAGAAATCTTTTAGTTTCTTTCTAAGGAACCACAACATAAATAATTTTATTTATTTATAAATTTTTCAAAAAGAATAAAATTATTATTATTTTTATTGTTGTTTGGAACTTGTGGACTGTGGCACTTTGCATATTTCTGCAAATTTTTCGTGCAAATTTCATTCATACGGAATTTTGTTGTGATTCGATTAGATGGAACCATTTGAAGCATCTGGTCTCGAGATACGTGAGATTTGCTTCAAAATATATGTTTTTTTTTCTTTTCTTTTTAAGGCTTGGGCCCGTCTGTTGGCTCAATGAATTATGAGCCCGCTTCTTATGAGCATACAAACATTCCGATATCTCACGAAAATTTGGCTTCGTCGTTGTGGGTGTCATGGATCTTGGCTAGCTGGGCAAGCTGGGCAAGCTTTAATTTGGCTACCCTAATGAAAATGTTTAACTTTCAGGTATGTGAGTGAGTTGGTGGGAAACGCAAATTTATTGCGCATCAAATTACTTCAGACCAAAAGAAAACAATACAAAGCAAAAAACCAAAACCAAACCAACAATAAAACACATAAAAACAGACACCAAGCCATTTCAAATAGCTCTTAAATTTGTGTAAGCGGCATGGTCTGGTGGCAATCTCCTAATGGCTCGTAATGAAGCGACTTCTAAGCGACCTGGCTTCTTCACACGTAGGCGTGTAGCCCAAGAAGATGAGGGCGAGGTTGTCACAGAAACACATGTTCAAGGCAATCCCAACAAAGCATAAAACGTTTAGGCTCAAGTTTATTCAATTTGTTTTATTACCACCAAAATAGATGAACTAGTTCAAAATTGAAAAGGAAAGTTTGAAGCATCAATAGGATCCTGTGTAATACCATTATTATTATACTCTTTTCAAAGACAAAAGTAAGCACATTTGTGAAGCACAGAACCATGGTTACTTCACGGGTACCCAAAAGGCATCTCAATCTATATAATCTATTGGGTCGATTAAACTTATCTATTAGGTTTAAAGCTATCCTAATGATGGCATACAGTCTATGCATTCGGGAACTGGCTGGATCGAAACACTATATTAGATAGTGTCGGGATTAGGAATAACTCTAGCACTTAATCATTAATTCGATCAAATTCGTTACTTAAAATTTCGATTTTAGTTTGATGGGAATAATATAACTTATCAGTATCATTAGTATCAGTATAGAGATCCACATATATATTTTTGATATATTTTGAATCAAAAATTATATCATTTAGCTGTGGTACGAGCCTAAATCGGGTTCATATGAATTATGAAAAGAAAGAAGAATAAGAATAGAGTTTTGGTAGGGTTTTTCGAATTGATTATAGAAAATCGTATCTGAAGATAGTAAAAACTTGTAGTTGGATAAATGTTTAATTACAATGTATTTAATTTATGCAAATGTATATTGCATTAAAGTTGATCAGTTTGTTTGCTAACATTTCCATCACACGTGTCACAATTGAAATGTTTACATAAAAATTATCAACTTTCAGCAGATACGTTTAATTTCGAAGAATTCGTACACCTTGGGTTGGGTTCAGAGGCATCAAGAAAAAAACAAAAAAAATTATAAATAAATAAAAACACAACAATTGAATATCAAACTTTGTAAGACAACAAAAGATTTACATAAAAATTTACTAATTTATGTGTGCAAACAAAATAATAATAGTACGCATATATCTCTCTGATCTATTGATTTATGCTAAAAAAAAAAGAATAATAATCAACACCAAAATAGACAATTCCTCGAGCTAAAATTGACAGCTTCTAACACAAACGGTGAGCCAAAAATAATAAGCGAAAAAAAAAATGTGAAAAATAAATAAAAATATTTATATTTTTTATTTTGGGGAGAGAAAAAAAACCAATTAGAATTTGCTTTCAATTCCGTTTGAAGTTTTAAAAGCGGCGCCAGTCTTTACTTTCGATAATCGTGAAATGCTCAATTTCAGAATGATTTTCCTTATTTATGGCAATTTATGGCTTCTGTGAATCATCGGCTTTAGCTTTATTAAAATCATTCAGAGAAGTATGAATTGGGCTGGGCTGGTTTGGGGCACTGATAAGTGGGTGTAATCCAGACCAGTCGCATTAGCTTTGAAAGTGTTCTTCTTCTTGCTTCTTGCCATATTTTTATTTTAAATTAACGAATGCAGTAAAAAAAAGGGTTAAGACGAGAACAGAGGTTAATGCGTTTTTAAATGCCTTGCTAATTGGTGTGCGGCGGTAAATAAACAAAAAAACTTTCTGTTTAACAAATTGAAATTTTGCCAGGGGAGGGTAAAAATTTAAATCTGTAAATTAGAAAGTACAAGTTGTGGAATCAATCAATCTAGATAAATCTGAGAGACTCCTAATTTTTTTTCAGAATGTTTTAGCATTCTTTGAGCATACCTAATCTTACTCTAATATTTAAGAAAGGATATATTCTAGACTCCACTTTCTGTTAGGCAAAAGTTGTTTGATCGTTTGGTCCTTTAGATATAATATCATAAAGATTTTTCAGAATCTTTCAACATAGTTCTTCAGTTTTAGATTATAGACTAAATCATTCTTCCTACTTCAGTCTAAAGAGTCGATTTCTTCAAAGCTTTATCAAGTTTGGAAAAGAATATTATGTAACCCTCATTTGTTTCTAAATTAATATAGTACCGATTCTTCATTTATACTACACTCCTATATAGACCCTTCACAGAGTCTGTCAAGGATATTTTTACATAAATATTTACCAAAAGAGATTTGTATAGATAAAATTATCCTTTACAAAATATGCAAATTTAATTTAAAGATCGAAATCGATATAACTTACTGAATTAACATAACATAGCATATGTAGTGAAATGCCCATTTGTTTTCAAGAGATCCCATGATCACCCTGCCCAGTCAACGACCCGTGCCAGTTGCTATCGCTAACCAACATAAGGCGACCACGAGTACACAAAAAATTTTCAATTTCATTTTCATTTAGACTTTCACTTGCGTAGAGAAAGAAAACCAATGAACCACAACCCATAAATTCATGAACTTCAATGAGCCTTACACCGAGATGTCAGAGTAACTAGAAAAGTGCCATCGGAATGTTTCAACATTTTCATTAACAAGAGTCACCCTTTTCTTTTTCACATATAAAAAAAAATGAAAAAGGCTACCTACCATAAAATTTGTGGTTCTTGTTGCCAATTGTATGGGGAAGGTAATGCAAACATGTTTATGCTGCTGTTCAGTTATAGGGGCATAAGTCTGGTAATTAAATCGATTATATGAAAAGGGTTTTGAATTGAATTTCGGTTCCTTATTTGTTTTATTGAATTTTTAGGCGGACATGGGTCAAAAGAAAACAAACAAACTGAAAGCAGATTCATCGATATACACAAAAAAAAAAAAGAAAACAAGCAAGTGAGAAAGTTACAGCTCAAAATGATCCTGACTAAAAAATACCCTGATTAATTTTATATGCAAACTTTCTGAATATTCCAAAATTTTGTAAGATCGTCTGTAGAGTATTTATAAAATAAGCGGTAAATTAGGCCAGTGGAATCCCGGGCAGGAGGATCAATGATTGATCATATATATGTATGTAGTATATTTTTTTTGTTTTCGTAGCTGTTGTAGTTGGTGTATCAGCAACACCATCGGCGTTGAAAACTAAAGTACTTGGCAATAAACCCGAAGGCTCTCAGGCAATAAACACACACGTTCGCTGCATCGTCTGTGGCTTCAGTTCCTTGGAAGGCAAAAGATCGACTTATTTCAAGTTCCTTTTTGCGGTTGCTGCTTTTGTTTTATTTTCTTTTTTTTGTTTTTGTTTTAATAAAAACGCCCACCATTTCTTGAGTATGTTATTTTGTTTTTGTTTTTGCAATATACCGTCCTCTTCTTCTTATTCATCTTCTTGTGTGTTGGTTTTCGCGTTTATCAGTTGAGATCTGTTGCAGTTCTCTGATTCATTGTGTGTACCAAACTGGCAGTATGCGTGTGTGTGTGTGTGTTCTGGTTGAATTTATCCTGTCTGCCTTGCCTTTGGCCTGTGGTTTTGGTAGTTTTGGGGCCAGTGAATTTTAATTAAAATATTTCTCAGGGTTTTTTTTGCACTTTACTTTTTTACGTTAACGTTTTTCTTTTTGCTTTTGCCAAACCGTTTAGTTGTTGTTGTGTTTTTGTTGTTTGTCGTGAGTGTGACACATTTGCATCAGATATGACAAGATACCCAAAAAAGATGCCGCCGGTCCAGCAAGCCCGAGACATGTCTCTCAATAGTCTCTCAGCTTCTAGCCAAGGCAAAGGACGCCAACATAAATCACAGTTGCCAGCAACAGACCACCATCAAAGTGTACAGAGAAAAGCAAAAACAACAACTAAGAAAAAGCAAAAACAAAAAAATTTACAACAAAAACAAAAGAAAAAAAATTAACTTGTCAAAGTCGGAGGAACTCTCTCGATTTTATATCCTGATTCTTGCTGACACAGGTGTCAGGACTCATAAATAGTTGATGCTTGTTTGTTTCTTAGTTGTGTAAAATTTTCACACTTGCTTGTATTGTCTTTCGCAATTTTTCTACATTTTCCACACGACATGGCGCCAGGCTACATCTTTATACTCATATCCTGCCGTGCTCCTGCCTTTTGTCTGCCGCAAATTCAATAGAGACATAACAATTTATGACCATATATGGTCATGACATTCCCTCGTTTATTTCGCTGTAAATAGGTACTTGGAAATTTTTTACATAGACGCTGGTTTTTTATGTGGTTAGAATATCATTGTGTGTTAATAAAAAAAAAGTGCCAATTTGAGATACAAAGATGCCAATTTGAAAGTGCTTACAATTGAGTAAAATCATTTATCTTTATTGTATCACAAGGAGTAAAAACTGAAGAAATTAAATCAAAATTGGGGTTGGCTTTTATTAAGCAAATAGATATTAAGTCAACTTTGTAATTTCTAAAAATTATATTTTTATATTTTTTTTTTGTTAATTGGAATGGATTCCCTTTTTAAATTTTTCGTTTAATGTTCAGTTTAAATGTAAACACGGATATGGTCAACTAACAGTCTGGTAACTCTGTGAACAGCTGTTTTCTAATCGTTCGTGATCTTGTTCGCTCTTCCTGCTGATTTACAAGCCCGCTGTTGAAAGTTAATCACACCGCGCATAAAATTGTTTTATTTCTAAAAACAAAACAAATAAACATAAGAATAGTGCTTAGTTTTGCTACTGTGTTGCCTAGGTTAAGCTGGATCTAAATAAAAATTATTATATATTATATTTCACTTGAGTTCCATTGATAAAAACTTCCCTTTTTGAGTTGCAATTGTTAACTCTTTATTTTATTGACATTTATATATCAAGTAGGACATTTAATTTTTGTTGCTGAAATTTTGTTTGGACGTGGGTTTTTTATATTATTTTGTGAACTAACAATTTTCGAGTAGCTGCCTTGTGGATTTGCTTTTTGTTGGTCGCTCATTCGAAAAGGTGTTAATAAGTGAATTTCTTGCAGTTCACAATTCAATTGATATTGAAGATAATAATTATTGAAGGCTCTCGAAATTGTGAATGAAGTTGACATTGATGGTCTCTATTTAGAATAATAAGCAAAATAAAGAAACGAAAAACAATAATTAATTAATACAAATAAAATAAACAAGAAAAAAGCATTCCAAAATAGAGTGCAAGAATGACAATTTGAAAAGTCGCGCTTACTTTGAGCCACACACTGCCTTATCGACCGTTTACAGAACTCTGCGCTCTGCCGCTGTTACGCTTAACATCAGCTTTTGGTTCGATTCGAACAACATTTGCAGAGCCAGTCTGATCGAACAAATCAAAAAAACCTTAAAACAGATATCAGTCATTTTAATTCCATTTAGATTTGTGAATGATTTGACAGTTTTATATATTTCATCACATTTATGACTTCCACGTTGAGACCGTGAAACCCAAACTTGAAGATAAGCAAATAATATCAAAATACTTGCCGCAAATTTTCCTTACATATGTGATATGCAAAATCAACAGAAACAATAAACTCCAAAGAACTCTCTCATTCATTATTTGATGACGACCCAGTTTCATTGTAAACAATATGATAAAATGCAAAACACACAACACCACCTTAGTTTGTTTTCTTTTTATTTTGTATGATGAATTCTACCGAATTCCTGAGAATTCATTCATGGTATTCCCAGTGATTTGATTCTACTTATTTGTTAATTGAACTGATTTGCTGACTAGTTAGACAGATCGATCGATCGAAGCCGACAAAAGTTCATGGACGCACATGGCAGTAGCTGAAGACAACAGAAACAATAGTCAAGTACATCTAGCGCCGAATAGATATCAATTTTGCCTCTTCACTTAATTGAAATTTTTGTAGGTGTTCAAAGTCCACATTGATAGATTGCTTTATGCATTGTTTTTTTTTTTTTTCTGAAACTTTTAGCAATTGAACTTTGTATTGGTAGAATAACATAAGAAAAACAATTAAAGAATCTCAATACCAAAATGGGTTATTAAGCCCGATAAGCCAAATAAAATTGCCTAATATAATCGCTGTAATTTTGCTTGCGCTTGAATAGAATTTGGGTCGTTGGCAACACTTTTGATTTACCACACGATCAATAATAATAAAAAAAATTTGAAACCAAAACGGATTATGGCACAGCAGCTGATCGATCAAAGCCAGGCGCCAAATTGGACCTAACTCAACATGCTTAAGCTAGGATTTACATTATATTCGAAATTTTATTAAAAAAAAAAAAATAAATAAAATAATAATTAAATCTATTTTGTTTTTGACTGTGACTTTTGATTTACAAATTAATCTACACTGACGTCTGATTAATTTGCATATCTCTGCTGAAATGGCGTTTATTATGATTTCGAAGTGCAGCAATCAAATGAAATCTCTCAGCATTACTCACTACCAAATCGAACATGTGCCTCGAAAAAAACAAAAAACAAAACAAAAACGGTTATCAGACCGGAGCGTCGGGTGCTTTTGCCGGAGACTCGGACAGACAGACTCGGTTGCAACGCTTCGGCTCGGAGACCACCACGCACAAACACAACCAACGACATTACTATCATCCCAACAACCACCACTCTAGAATTCACTACGAAATACTACTACTACAAACAGTGTTGCCGCTGCCACCGCCGCCGCCGCCGCAACCGCTACCACCACCGTTACCGCTGCCGTTAGCAGAGACAGCAGCAGTCGCAGCAGTCGCTGTTGCTGTTCGACAGCGAGCCGAGTATCTTTCAGTTTTCGTATCTTTCAGTTTCGTAGCACCTTTCGTCGTCGTCGCCCAACGAGAACGGAACGGATATAAAAACCAAATTCACATACACACAAAGAAATGAAAATTCAAATAACGAACAAGGCCAAGAAAATTTAAGTGGTAAATAAAACAAGAAAAAAAAAAGAAAAAATAAAAGTTAAAAAATTTATTTTTGAAAAAGAAAAGTGAAAAGAAAAAGAAGCGTGCAAAATAAAGGAAAACTGATTTTGTTTTAAAAATCGACTGATGAGAATAATTTTGAAAAGTAACAGCAAAAATTAACCAGTAAAATTTCAAAACCAGTGCTAAGCCAAATAAAATACGAAATTATTGAAAATTACAAGAAAATAATAAGAAAAAATTAATTGTTGAATTTTTATTTTATTTTTTGTTTCAAGGAAGAAAAGCAATCGAATAATTAATTCAATTTGTGTTTCGAGCGTCAAAATAAACGAAAGTGCAATAAAAAATTATTTCAAAACAAATGATACAAATTTATAAAAAAAGAAAAAATTTTATACAAATTAAAACAAACACAATTACAAAAGCTACAATAACAAGTGACTCGGCATTTTAATTTGATTTGTTTCTTACTCGGTGTAATTTTTATTTTTTAATTCAAACGGCGCATAAAAATCAAATCACACACACACAAACAACACACGCCGAAGAGAACGAGAGAAAAAATATAAAATAAAAAAAGATTATTTAAAAATTGCAATTTGTGGATTTTGTTGCTATAAATCTGCTGTGACTAATGTATCGTATTCCGTGTCGATATCACGCACAAACCCATGTTGGATTATAATTTATACCCTTAAATTTTGGGGGCTACAATGCGGCCAAAAAAAGTACGATGTGAGTATCAATAAATCTGAAATTAATTTAACTTAATATTAAGTGATTCATTTTGTAATTAAAAAGAAGAAAAAATTTAATTTCGAAAATTAAAAAAAAAAAAACCACGTGCACCAAAAAACACGTCACACACACATGCAAACCACAGAACCCTCCCAGGAGTCCTTTTAGAAATTCCCCTGATTTTTCAGCTTTTTGTTCGAACCAAAAAAAAAAAAAAGAGTAATTTCACTTAAAAAGCAATTTCGAAAAAAAGCACAATTACGAATATCGCCCAAGAAAATTTATATACAAATTCAACTCATTTAAAATGTAGAAATGTCAGATTTGCCAGGCGACCATGGCAATAATAATTGCTATTATAACTTGTTATAGAATAAACACATGGAACAGAAAAAAAAATATATATATGAGAAATATACAAAAAAAAGGATATGACCACATTCAAGACTTGTGTGCTTTTGTGTGTGCGTGTGTGTGTGTGTGTGTAGGCAACCCCTTTTTTAATGGATATGTGAGAGTGAAAAATAAAAAGGGTCGATGTCTCGATGGCGTGTTCTACTCTGATCTCAGGACATTTACCTGAGACCTATGCCAAAAAGCGATAAATCAGCTCTCGTTGGAAAATAAAAAAAAAACACCAAAAAGCGCTTCTCATAATCACCCGAAAGCTATTTTGATAGCCCATTATAAACCAAGGCAAATATCATAAAAATAATAATACTACAGCAATAATACAATAATAATTATTACAATTCCTAATTCAAAGTAATTCAGGTTAATCTTCTCCACGCTTTTCTTCGGGCGGCTCCTAATTGGGGGCCCCCACCATAAACGAATGACTTTCCCAAGAAAAGTTCTGGAAGACACGCCCCTTCTTGTTGCGTAAAAATAGACAATATTTGATTTTCATTTTAGGTCTTATTTATATTCTTTCGTTTTTTTTTTTTATTAATTAAACGGAAATTTTATACGCAATTGTGTGGTTTATTTTTGTTAGTCGAGAGATAAAACTCAAATGGGGTTCCATAAAATGCGTCGCAGGTTTGGTTCCAAAAGCTGATAAGTCTTGGGCTAATATTATTAGGCCATCATTCATGAGATCTCAAGGACCCAGAGACTCGAAAAAATTGATTGGTGCGAAATTTGTTTTTGTAGTTTATGGGAATTTTTACAATTCGTCAAAGCATAACAGACTATAATGATTATGGCCATTGATAAGTCAGATTCATAATTTATCGAAATAAGATAACACTCGCCTCAGCTCTACCCAAATATTTTTACAATCTCTTAAGAAAAAATAAAAACCTTTCCCATTCTATAAATAGGTTTTCAAAATTAACCCATAGCGACTACAAAGTCGAGACCGCTGTCGACTTAAAACCGTTAAGCCCTCTAAAAATTGTAAGCTTAACTCGAAACCACAACAACAACAATAACAAAAGCTTAAATTGTAGTCAAAATATTGCAAAAAAAAAAAGCCGCCGTTGTGACAAAGAAAAATTAATAAGCAAAAAACGAGCTTCATATAATTGGGTTATGTGCGGGTGACAATGCTCTTTTTTTTTGGTGAGCACGGAAACTGCTGAGAAATAATATCAAGAAAATGTAAAAAGATTGAATATATTAGGCGCGTGTTATGTGTAAAATAATTAGGTTACAATTGTGGCGACAAACGATATCGGCTTTATATCGCAATCACTAAAACTTTGACGGCATTAACCCTTTGATATGATTAACGCTTTTGTCTTTATCGATGTGTTTGTGGGGGGAGAACGTCATTCCTAACCCCAAGTCACGTTGCACTCGAG
Organism: Scaptodrosophila latifasciaeformis; assembly: GCA_037075145.1. Taxonomy (NCBI): domain Eukaryota; kingdom Metazoa; phylum Arthropoda; class Insecta; order Diptera; family Drosophilidae; genus Scaptodrosophila; species Scaptodrosophila latifasciaeformis. Next base: position 1,524,600 of record JBAMCM010000158.1, read on the forward strand.
CTTCGAAATTTTCATAATCTTAGTAGGCTTGGGCCATCTTTTCATTTAATTTTAGACAAGTTAAAACAAGAAAAAAAAAATTAAAATTTAATAAAAATGCATTGATTTGGCTGATTTGCGCGATTAAAGGAAAAGACAATTCAAAATTTTGTTCATTTTATTGTTGGCAAGGTGTCTGGATTTTTATAGTTACCATTTTTGCTGATAATGCGTAATTAGATACTCTTTAAAAGCTTTATGTATTTACCTTAGTTACTTGCGTTTTATTTTTTATTTTTGCACACTTTCTTGATTGATAAACTAGAATGCATTGTATTGCATTTTTATTTATGATATTATCGGAAATATTCTGATTATTTATAATTTTGTGCTTCCATTTTATGGTCTCATAAAATATCAAGAGTGTCCATAGACCCAAAAATTTTTAAATGCAAAATGGCAATTGTTTTTGTATATAGTATTTTATCTTATCGGCTGGAGAACAACACGTTCAGGCTATAGTATAGTATTTCTTTTATAGATACTTACTACGTACTCTACTCGAAATATTAACAACCGAAACAGAACAACAACAATACCAAAATAATAATAAATAATAAAAAGAGAAAGAAAAAAATTGAATTTTTTGTCAAGTCACAAAAGAAAAGCCAAGTGAAGAAAAAAGAAAAAAGAAAACCACGCGGCCCTCGAGTGTTTGTTTTGTTTTGTTTTTGGACTTGAGTAATTTTGCAGTTTTCAGTGTTTTGGTTTTGTTTTAATTTTAGTTCGGGTCTAAGTAGTATATAGACTTATCGGTTCTGCCCTAGACGAGACCTGCTTATTGTAGTATTTTAATTTTATTTGTTGTTTTTGTTTTTTTGTTTTTTTTTTTTGTTTATTGCATTACTTTGACCAGTGGGCGTGGCATTCGCTGGGCGCGTCTGAGCTTTCTTTTGTGTGAACTGCTACGGGCCGTGTTATAAAACAATTCAGAAATATGTGTAGGGTTTTTTTTTTTTTTTTTGGTTTTGGGTGAGATGGGCTTGTAAAGTGGGTGTAAGAAAGAGATAAATCACGCAGAAGTGTTCGACGGCGAGCTGTAGAAAACGCGGCTGTAAAGTTTTCAATTTATGCAAATATTTGCATTACAAATTACCAAGTCGCCGTCAAAGTCGAGGCCCAGCGACAGCTTCACCATTACGGCCAGCTGCACTCATAGGGCACCGAAAACTTGTCGATAATGATGAGATGACGGCAATGGGCTAGGGTGACGATGACTTCAGCTAGCTGCACCTGACCTACTATGCTTTGTTGTAGCCACACACACACACATGAACTACGTTAAATAATTTAAAATTGCAAAATCATTGCTTCGATTTTTTTTGGAAAAACTTTTTGAATCAATTAAAAAATTGACTTCAGATTCATCTTACTCTTTCATTTAATATACTTCACCTTTTCATGGCCTTGAGCCACTGTGCAAGTCAAGCCAACTCTCTCTATCTCTCTCTCATCTACTGTCACTGTTATGCTCGCTCTTCCAAATGAAAGCGGTTTTATTTGAATTCAGTGTAACTCCACGTGCAAGTTTGTAATGCTTGTTTGCCCTTGACAAGCAGTTGAGTCGGCTGCATTAAGCCAGCTTGCTGAGCAGGTGAATTGCTCAGTATTGTTTTCTTGAAATTATTGACAATTTGAGAAAGTCGATTTCTTTGGGCTTGACAACTCTCGATCGGAACTCTGCTGCCTGTCTGGCCTAGGCCACCCAATTGTCGGGAGAGTTAATCCTTTGGTTGGAATTTTTCATGATAATTTTATGAAAATTATGCGACTGCAAAGTCTGGAGAAATACAGAGGGGGAATGTGGATACTTAATGAGCTGAATTCTATGTGATGACACGATGGCGCTCTGAAAAGGCTTTTAGGCTAGACTGCCAACAACAACAACAACAGCAACAAGAACAACTAGAGTAATGTGTGACAAGGGTTCATATATTTATGCCGTATCTACTGAAGGCAGTCTGCATTTGCTTATCGCTGGAGTACAGTGAACTCGTTAATGATCCACTCTTGTTGTTGTTATTATTTTTGATATAATTTGTTGTTGTTGTTGGTTATATTTGGGGCGTAGCTGTGTTGCTGTTACAAGGCAAAAAGGATGCTAGAATTAAAAGTACTCGTGCTGGCCAATTGTCTGTAGTCACACTAAATAAAAGTAAAAGACTTCATTAAGTCGAATCGCACACACCTCTAAAACAACAACAATTTCATAACGAAGCAAAAAAAAAAAAAAGTGCACAGCCACGTGAAAGAGTAGGCAGACAGAGAAAGACAGAATGGGAATCACAAATCGACTCCACTGGTGAAAAAGTTTCGAGTTTACACAGCAAAAAGCGCAAGGTGGATGAATGATGCAACAAAGCAAAAACAGCAAAAAAAAAATACCAACAACAAGAACAAAATGTATTAAATATCAAGCAGAAACAACAAACCCTAAAAATTATAATCACACATAAAGACACACTCACTCGTGCATCCGATTCATAAAATCCGATAAAAAAAATGCACAAAAAAAAACAAAAATTGCATTAAGTGCAGTGGTAAAGAGAAACAGAAAGTAAAACAAATAACAACGGTTGGGCTAGGGTGACCATACTCATCATCATCATCATCATCGTCATACGCACAATTGACAGCACGAAAATTTCACACTTGGCAAACAGGAAAACCGTTGGGCACGGGAGGGGCTCTCACCTCTCAGACCAACAGAGAGGGTTGAGTATTTTGTTGGATTAACCAAAAAAAAAAAAAAAAAAAGTAGAGGGTTGGCTGCTGTGTAATTACTTACAACCTAGGCGATTACATGATTGATGGGCCGGTGGCTTTTTTTTTTTTTTTTTGATTCACCCTTTTTTCTAACGTTTCTAGTAACGCTGCCAATCTGCGAATCAAGGGCAAATCTGCCGCACGTGGCCACAATCAAAAGCCACTTAAATGGCTAAGATGAAAAAGGGAGTGAATGCCATCATCAGTTATGATCTAAAGAATCTGTAAATCTTGAAAGCTTATACACTTGTCTGCTAGTATTTTAGTTAATCTTATCGAATTTTCTAACATTCCAAGCATGCCGAAATTGAGTACATTTTAAAATTATTCTGTTGTCATACTTCTTGGAATTGGCAACAGATAAAAAGCCAACAAGTGGTACTTTTATACCTTCATTATTAGTTCTTTTTTTAAAAATGGTCAAAAGTCCACTATCCCGCTAGACTAAAAAAAATAATAAATATAATAAACGTGAGCACGTGTGTGCTTGGCTAATCTTTTAAGCCAAAAAAAAAGAAATCAAAATAACTTTTAGTAAAGCTAAATAAAGCATTATAAATTTAGGAAAAAAAAACAGGCTATCAATAAAATAACAAATTGAAATTGTCTATGGATTTAATATTCTAGGCAGGAGACCAGAAATATTCAAAGTTTTCTTTTTCCAAAATTCAAAAACAAAAAAGTGAATTTTTAATTTTCAAACAAAAAAAATTAAAAGATAAATAAATTATATTTTAAAGATAAAATTGCCAATTCCAAGTTATTCAAACTTTATTAAATATTCAACAAAAAAAAAGAAACTATTTCTGATTTAAACAAATCTGATTTGGTATGCATTATTGTGATTTCTTCCAACATTTTATTTTGTTATCGGCCAATTTGAATCTATAGCAAACATCTATTTCATTTAAAATATGCAATACGTTTGATTTGAAATTTATATAAAAAAAAAAACTACAAATATAAAAATAAAATATATTGGCATATGTATGGTAAACAAATTGAAATTGTATCTACAAACTAATTAAGAAGGTTGAGAAAAAAAAGAAAAAAAAAAACTGTTTATGTGATTAGATTAGCGATTGACAAGTGGTCTATGACGTTAGAAATTTTTTTTGTTTGAGATATGGAAGCTGATCAAGTTTACTTGTACTTTTTGTTGGAGTTTTAAAAATATTTCACTCAACTGGGTGGCCTGAAGGGGCCGCCAACAGACTGGGCTGACTCGACTCTGTTTAGGCCATGCTGGCCACGTCTCTGAGGGAGGTGGGAAACTATTTTCCTGTAAGCTAAACTGAGAACGTTTCAATGCCAGAACTACTCAATATTCAAGGCACACATCCAGTTGCAGGCAAAGGGTATGAAAACTTCAACTATTGCGTCAGACAATTGGTCTGACATTCCGACAAATCGACCGACCAAACGACCAAACGACCGACCCTTTTTCTAAAAACTTTATTCAAGTTCATTTTGGGCGTCTGTTAGAGTTTTTCGTTGTTGTTAGTTGCTTCTGTCTGCATACCAAAAAGGTAATTATGAGTAGCATTGTGTTTACGAGTAGCCGAGTGTCTTTGCAAGGAAACAAAAGCCCCCCGAAGCCGAGTGGGACAAACGGCTTGTTCCATGTCTCAGACAGCATAGAACTAATATCAAATTACATACCCAAGAAATGAGCAACGGAGACAAACTTAAAAAAACAACAACAACAACAACAAAATAAATACGCTGTTACCAATGCCCGAGGTAAATTTCAATAGTCAAAAGAAAATAAACTTTAAAGCTGAACTAGAGTACCCATAGATATGGCTTTAGGGTCACAAGACACAATGAGGACAGAGAGGATCCAACGTTTCTCTCAATTTACAAAATTCCAAAAAAACTGCAAGCTAAGCTAAATGTTAATTATTTTTATATTTATAAGTTGGCCATCTTTATCAATGAAAGCCAAAACCTTTTGAAAGCAGAGCAAGGCAAAAGAAAAGAGCCAAGTTGAGTTCATTTATATTCATGAACACATTCGAAATGAACTTTCCGACTTTATTGTCTGGTGTGTGTGTGAAATTGAAAGATGATAAAAATCGCACGAATTTCAAAGACCCAGAGGCAATCCCTGCTATATATTTGGAATATGTACTTATGTAGTTGTGAAGGTATTTATTATTATTTATTTATTTATTTGTATTTTTGCTCGTTTTTTTTTTTTTTTTTTGGGACTACCCACTGTGAGGGCAGAAAAACGTCTTGCAATTTGCACATACTCCTGGGGCAGGCTGGAAGCTCTGAAGCTCGTGACTTGGCTGACTTTGTGGCTATGCTTTTGGGCTGTATTGATTTCTTGGGCTCAACATTTTGCATTTTAAGGTTGTTGGTATTGTTATATTCACTTCTTCTTCTTCTTCTTCTTCTTGTTCTTCTTCTTTTCACTTATGCTTTTGCTGGTTGCTCTTGTACCTTGCTCGCGATTTTCACTTTTTAAAATACCCCAGCAGAGACCTTTTATTTTCTTGTATGTCTCAAGAAACTACCCTTCAAGCAAAACGCCAAGAATATATATATTTTTATACACACTAACACACACACACACACACACTTGGACAGCACATTTGTAGTTCAACACTAAGCTGAAATCAATGACCTTTGCTGTGTACGAGGCGGTTGAAACGGTCTCGAGAAGGTGTTGAAGAAGGAGGAGGAGATTAGTCAGCGTCAGCCCAACCGGCATGCACATGCCACACTGAATTGTTAAAAAAATAACCACATATATAGTTTCAGCCTGAGTGTATCCCCAAAACAATAGAAATCTGAGTAGATACAATCGATAGATACAAGTAGCAAAAAAAAAAAGAAGAAAAATGCAATTTTATTTCTTCGAGTGGCTACTTTTTATGCCATTCTGAAGTGTGTGACATTGATAAAAAAAATGAAGACTTTAGCCCCTAGAAATCTGTAGAAAATGGAAAGGAATCTATATATTAAAGCTGGAGGAAATCTAACGGAATTTCCGGGCAATCAACAACCTGTTTGATTCAGTTTCCATGGAAAATTTATACTCTCTCTGATTTCAGAATGGGGATTAGGTAAATGTTTTCGGAAAATATTAAATTAAATAGGTGTAGATATACTCATATGGAGAGAACCAGATAGATTGACAAGCAAACCTTTTGAGAGACTCAGAATCAGACAGTCAGTCAATCAGTCTAGTTGACCTTCTCATTTAACATACTCATCAACATTTATTAATGATTTCAAGAAGAAAAAACAAATATTTACGTTTGTGTATATCTTCTTCTTATTATTTATTTTTTTTTTTATTTATTTAAAGAGCTCATGATTTGAACTGTAAGCGAATGAGAAATCACTTAATTGTTTTTTGTCTTTGGAATTGCCAGACGGAAGTTTGTTTTTATTTATACAAAAAAAAAAAAAAATAATAATAAAATATATATATATATACAAAATATTCACATTTGACTTAAGATAAAACAAAACAAATCAATAAAATAAATAATAATTATTAATAGTCTTTTGAAATATGCAAATAATTTTTTGCCAGGCTTAAATTTTATTTATAGTCAATATCGTAATATTAGCGAAATAAAATAAAAAAATGTATTTATCATTTCCCTTTTATTTTTGATTCTTACAGGTTACTACGGTTCATGCTGCTCAATGCCAGGAAATTTTTTATACTGATGGTAAGTTGACTTAACCGAGTATTTACTGTACTCGCCTGCCGTCTGTCTTTAATGAAATGCAAATCTCTTGAGTGTATGATTGAAATGGCTTTACATATATTTGGGGCGTGTTGGGCTATAAAAAAAAGAAGAATAAAAATAATAAGTAAATAAATTAGAATTGATTTACGTAAGGAATTCAAAAAATTAAGAAAGTCTTGGGTTTTTCATCTTGCTGCCTTACGGACTTTGTACTCGGTGACATCTGGCAAAATACAATCTCAAATTCAATTTGATTTCATTCAAGACTTTCCAAAATTTACATTGGCTTTTAGTCATTTTTGTTGTTATTGTTTTTGTTGTTGTTTTCAACACTCCAGATAATTATCATTAAAAATATCAATATGTGAGTGTGTGTGTTATTTCATTTTTTTTTTTTATATTTTTGATTACTATAACAAGATCGAGTGTGTAATCATAAATAGAGTGATGGTTTCTTTTTCTTCTTCTGCCTCTTTTATTGTCTGTGTACATTGGAGTGGCCCAGAGACGAGTGCCCACTCAAGCCAACAGCCAAACGAATAAAACATAATAATAATAAAAGAAAAAAAAAAATTATGAAAATTATTATTATTATTACACGCCAAAACGTCATTGAACTATCGAAAAGGTCGCATGTCATTCACGCAGCTCATCAAACAGAAACAACTGAAATATCGAAATGATTATTTCATTTTGTTGTTGTTGCTGTTGTTGTGGTCTTTTTATGAGTAGTGCAAACAGAAGGCCCCCAAAAGTCCCCACCAACTCAATACACAAATGGAGTACTTGAAATATCAAAAAACAAACCAAACAAAATCCATTGACATTTTTGGTTTGCCTATTTGACTTTTGATTTTGATTTTATGTCAACTTCAAAATGATGAAATGTTGACGGCCTAAGGAAACTTTCAGATATTTTTCAGATCAACCAAACCTAAATAATGAATTAAGTGAATTTTAAAAGTATTTAAAATTTGTTTTATTCCCTTTTCAAATGACATCATTCGGGGGTATCAAAATATGAAATACGTGCCAGGCCGGGCATGCTGCATTTCTTGGAACTAAGGGTTCCTCGGGGTGCCATTTGGACTTTGTTTATATTTTGAATAAAAATATATATCTTTTAGGCTGGTTAAACCATTTGCCTTTGGAAAATGTGTTGGCCAAATTTGGTCACATATGTGATAATAAAGCCGATGGTCTTAATAGCAATTTATAGCCAACAGAGTGGCCGAGCCATGAGTCCATGAGGATTATATACAAATGTGTTTCTTATGATATCCAATTTTATTTGAATTTTATTTTCCTCTTTTCAGGTTATGCTTGTCTTTGTAACAACATCAACATGCGGACACAAATCGCAAGAATATTTCTTAACATTAAAGAGGAACAACGATTATGTGGTGAATATCAATTCATCCGGCAAGGTGGCAGCGGTAAACATATCCTTAGCACGTAAGTGATAACCTTAAGATAAATAATATAGATATAGTATGAATTTTTTTTATCATGAAGCGAGTGGGAAACTTTTGAGAAATACTTGAAATTCTGTAGTCCAGAAAGCGAGAGAGAGAGAGAGGGAGGGAGGGGCGGCAGTCATAAATTCTCATTGGTTTCGCTTTGGTCAAATGAAATTTAAATTAAATTGGCATTTATTTTGAACTTTACGCATTTGAGACTTTTTCCCTGAGTCGAGGAGAATCGCAGCGGCTCTGCCCAGAGACACATTGTGCTTAATTAAATTATTGGTAATTTAATATTTGATTGATGTTGTATTTGTTGTTGTTGTTGTTGATATTTGCGGTTGGGTTGCGGTTTTCGTCTTCTATGTTTAATTTATTTGAATTTCGTGCGGTTGGGAGTGCAAAACGTTTCGTCTTTGCCGCTTGTTAGGCATCCAGGCAGACTCATGAGCAAGACAGACGCCATAGACCCATGGAAAGCTTCAGTGGGTTAAGTTCAGGAGCAACAGTTGACTAAACTAGGTTGATGTGTACTCGAAAGCGACAGTTCCGACAGAGTCCGCAAGCCACTCTTGATTAAATGGAAAGACTTACTAAACTTTTCTCCACTATCTGACAAGTTATTCAATTTTAAATCGATGTTTGAATAAATGAATAGCATTACCATTAAATTGCATACGATTGCGTCACTGATAACTCACTAGTTGCCCAACTTAATTGGGCTGAATTTCAATTTGCACTTTTGACCATAAACCCCCCCCAAAAAAAAAAATAGAAGATATAAATAAAATATAAAACCTTCCCACGTGTGAAATAAGTCTGGCTATCTTCAAATCTGACACCAGTGCCCCCCCATGCCATTTGGTGTGGCTTTTTTCTTTCACCTCTTTGCATTCGTAAATTAAATAAGTTGTCAGTTTGGTATTTTATCTTATCGGTGGGTCCCATACTATTTGGGGCTTAAGTACAAATTGTTTGGCTGCTTGGTCGCGCTTAACCAATTTGATCGATTTGTTTTGAAGCGTGTATGCCTTTCTATTATTACATTTTTATATAGTATCTTTTGAAGGTCTCCCTGCTGCCAGGTTCGACATGTTTCAAGCACATGGCTAACAATATCAAACAAAAAAAGTTAAAGAAGATGCTTCAGCAAAAGTTCAATAAGTCTTTGCTTTAATCTAGACAAAACTCCTACAAGTTTCAGGGTTAAGTAACCCTAATTAGTTGGTTGTAGTAAGTTGTGGTAGTATGAGAACAACAACAACAACAACGATCAAATAGAAAAATCTGAAGTTCAACGACTCAGTTTGATTGGCGCAGCTTGATAAAAAAAAAAAAAAATGAAATGGAAAGAACACTGTCTGCCGGTAATTGACTGGGTTGATTTATTGATTAAGTATCGGCATTCTTAATTTCATTAAATATTAAAAAAAAAAACTTCAACAACAACAACAGCAACAAGAACGGGCAGACCAAAAGTTAACCTAATCAAGCTTTTTTAAACTTTATCATAGAAACCTTTCAATTAATTGGGTTATCTGGCGCTCAAGTGGACATACACACACACACACACACACATACAGACACACACATCTACTATATAGTTGTATAGTTTTCTCGAGGTGTAGGCGACTCTACTTGCAGTGCAATATTTACTTAAGACATTATTATTATTATTATTATTTTTTTTTTGTTTATTTTCAATAATTAATTAATTTTGATTTTCTTTGTTTTGCTTTTGATATAGATCCCTTTACAATGCAGTGTGTTGGCGATTGCTTAGCAGAATTCAAAATCAGCCTTTATGTCAAGAAAGTCGGTCTTTATTTATGCTTTCGTAATGGCAGACCAGTTGGCCTGGTGAGTAAAATTTCCATTTTAATTGAACTAACAAAATCCTATCATGATTTCATATTCTTATTGTCTTTTCATTAAGTCATAAAAAAAAATTAAAATTATAATTGATTTAATTTTTCTATATTTTTTTTTGGAATTTTTTTCAATTATTTTTTTTTAGAAAAATGGAGCAAGTCCAGAATGCCATTTTGAGGAGAAAATGGATCACGGTTATTATGTGTACACTAATGCCTTCAATTCAACACTTCGTCTGGGCATTAAGAAGAACAATAAGCCCGTTGTTTATAAGAACCCGAGCAGGGTTAATAGGCGGAACCATGATATTTTCCAATTTCATAAATATTCCGCTGATAGAATCAGGGCAAACTTGGCCGCACTCGAACAGGAGTTTAATCCGATGCCAACAACAAGACGATCAAGCCCTCCCGAAATTACCACTAGACGTGTGTCCACAACAACAACTACCACCACAAAGCCCACAACAACAACAACAACAACAACAACAACAACGGAGCGCCAACAAACTGAGAATACAAAACGTTCACAACGCCTGCATAAACCTGCAACAAGTATTAATAGACATAGTTCTGACCACCACCACAACCACCATAGCCATAAGATCCACAATCAAGCCAATAACAACAATAACAACAACACACTCTCCAATCAGCTCGATGATAAGGAACTAGAGACTTTGCATCGTAATCTTCATAACCAAGAGCGCTTGAGACACAAATTCCAGCAGAACCAACGTCACAGGCACCGCAAAGACTTTGGCGAATATTTGCAGCCAAAGAATCTGGTGCGTCCTCGTAACAATAATGCCACGATTAGGGAACAGCGCAGACGTCGGCGTTATCAAGAGCGCCTGCGCCAATCTGCCGAGCGTCAAGCCAAAGTGGCCTCTGCCGAGCAACTGCCTACATCCACCTCATCATCTTCTTCTTCTTCATCTTCCTCGTCTTCATCCTCTTCATCCTCGTCATCCTCGTCATCGACAGCTGCCTCAAAGGCCTTGACGGCCACAGCATCGCTGGCACCCTCGGCCCTGGCCATGCTGGTGGCCAGTCGCTGTAAGCGAAGTCGCCGAAAACGCTGCCAGTCCACAGAGGCCGAGGCGGCCAGTGTCGAGAATATGGATATGCAGTTGGTGGTGGCCAATGCCAGGTCTGCTGCCAGCTTAGTCGATGAGCAGCAGCAGGCTGATAGTAGTCGGTATTATGATGCAGTGGCTCCCCCAGCCCCACATCGCGTACGACGCGAGGCGTTCCTGGAGCAACAGCAGCACCAACAACAACAAAAACAAAAACAAATTGAATACTCAAAATCTTATGTTAATAGTAATTTAAAATTAAATTTACATTTAAATAGTAATAATGCAATACCTGCCTTGCCAAAAAATAACTACTTGTATATTAACGAGCATAATATGAATACTAAAAGTAGCACGACTGATTCTAGTAGTTTAGAAATAGAAAATAGCCCTAAGTATGATAGTCAAAATAGCCATAGCCATAGCCGTAGCCATAGCCAGAGCACAGCGCCAGCGCCAGCGACAGCGACAGACACGTTCAATAATAATTATAATGAAAATTTAAATAATAATAATCATAATAATATTGACAATAATCTTAAGGAGCTAACAAATCGAATTCTTAAACCATATAAAAGCCGCATCAGCCAGACAAAAAATAATCAAATTAATAATCAAATGGATTATCAATTAGCTGATAATATCGAAAGTTCTAAGGCAATTAATGAGAGCGGCGAAACAGTTATGGAAAATCGCAATCCTATTGAAGCCAATAATTTAAATGCCGATAATAATAACCATAACAATAACGATAATAGAGACGAGGCGCCAGCTGATCAAATTGTTGCAAATTTAAGAAAATCACTTTTTCATAGGTTAAATCAAGATGAACAACTTCAATTGGAAGAGCTAGAACGTCAGCCCAATTTAAATATTAATGATAATGAAAATATAAATGTTATTGTTAACAATAATCATAATAATCTGAATAACAATGAGATGGCGCCACAATTAACGAATGACGAAGAAACGATACGAATTCAAAATAATAAATATGAAACACATATAGTACAATACAGACCTGTGGTATTCATTTAAACCTTGGTTGGGAACTGGGGGCTTTCTGGGGAAAGCAAAAATCTCTCCTCAATTTCAGGCAAGAATCTGGAAGATCTCGTAAAATAAATATTTATTTGCTGGTTAAAGAAAGCTTCAATTTCGACACAAATGAAAACTTAAAGAGATATCAGTGAGATATTTTCGGTTCTATATTCTTGGCACACAGAAATTTATATTTTGCTTGAGTATTGAATATGAAGCACATTGAAACTTTGATTTAAGAACTAAAGATCTTCTGGGAAGATCGAGAATCTGTTCTAAAATTCAGCTTTAATTGGGTATTCAATCAAATCTTGATTGGCAACTGAAGACCTTCTAGCGGGAAATCAAAACTCTGTTCTTAATTTCAGGTTTGATTGGAAAAGGTAAAAGATGATTAAAGGACAGTTTCATTCCGCTGAAAATTAAAATCTTAAAAAGATATCAGAGAAACCAGATTCTTTGCGATTTCATATTCTAGGGTCTTTGGGTCTCTAGCACGAATATTTTTGCTTTTTGGTAAGTAATGAATTCTGTTTGATAGAAAATCTTTCACTTTTTAAAAGAAAGAAAACGAAAGCTGGTTTTCAGTTTTCATAGATGAGACTCTCCAAAACTCACACGCACACGCTTTTTATTTGAAATCCAAAAATTCCGATTACGCATATCAAAAAGGTGCTGTTAATATGAAAACCGTGTAACAGTCGATAAAGATCTGTGACAATGGCTTAATCTCTGAAGCCTATGACCTTAATATGCACAGATAATAATAAATATTCCAACCAGATATTACAATTAGAAAGAGACAGAGGTGAAAAGAGAGAGAGAGGGAGAACACGAGAGAAACAACGGAAAATATTTCAGTAAAACGCGGTCGAATCGCGTGGGTGCTGGCCGCGATTTTTCAAGGTATTTTTTTTTTACAGCAACTGATTATTCTGCTTCTTCTTCTTACAACACAAAAAAAGAAAAAATGTAAAATTTGTTGATGAATGTCAGAGGAGATGATGTTGACACTGCATAAATCATAAATAAATATTTCATATTAATTTATGCAAAGTACCCAAAGATTTATGGCTTGTCTAAAATTAATTAACGAATCACCGGAGCACACATACACCTAAAAAAATGTGTGAATACTTAAGGCTAAAAAAAAGCACACACACACACACATCTATATATTTATATGCAAATTCAACCGCAATGGTCGAGCGGAGTCAATTGGCTGCCGGCTAAAAAAAAAATGTAACCAAACAAATCCACACAATATAAACAAAAAATATATGGACAAACCGTTTTCATAAAAATGGAACTTTTCGTTTTTGTGGCTTTTTAGATTTATCAAACGTGCGATGCTGGACTGCTTTAACAATTTCTGACAACTTAGTCAAACAAAAGATGCCATCGGCCATAATTTTGGCTTTGCCTTTGACAGAGTCGCGCATGCGCAAACTTAACAAAAAAAGCAGAAGAAAAAATATGTATCTATTTTTTTTTATTTTATTATTTTTTTTTTTATTAATAATACTGGCGCCATCTAAGCGCGCGACTCTCCAAAAAAAGCTAAAAAACACGCCAACGTTGTCGCCACACTCAGCGCTAATGAAATTTTATTACAAACTAAAAGTAATAATTTATATACTCGTCTTTGTAAAAAAAAAAAAAATACAAATAAATTTTTTTGAGGGCCGCAAAATTTATTTAAAAAATTTCCGAATGTAAATAGCACAAATAGAATTTTGCTGGACTTTGATTAAGAATTTTAATTCAAACAATCAACTTTTCCAGATAAAAAGAAATATTTTTTCTTGACAAAACTAGTTGAAATTGTTTTTCAATATTTTCAAAAAAAAAAAAAAAAAAAAAACTCAAAAATTATTCAATTATTTGGAATAGAATAAAAAGACTTTACAGACTGTGGCTAATTTGCATGAAAATGTTTGACTGCTTAGGTTTTTTTTTTTATAAAAATTCCAATGGTGAGTCGAAAAATATTTAATTTGAATACTTTCTTGTTTGGGCGATACAAAAAAATCATTACTTTTGGTATTTTATTTTATTGATTTTGGTCTGTTTGAATGGGCGCCACCATCAAGTGAATTCAATGGAATTTTGTGGTTTTTGGATTTTTTCTGTTGGTGTTTTTTTTTTTTTGGCATGTTTATTGGCCAAATTAGCGTGTGAGGTGAAATTTAAGTAGATTTCAGTTGAACAGTCTCTTTTATGGGAAAATGATTAGATCCGCTTACGACTTCCATTCAAATCTTTTTGATGCGTTCATGTTTTTTATGACAGTTATTCTAATGAAGAAGCATTTTAAGCTGCTATACGAATGACGGAAATACCTCAAGTGACTTGTATCTTTTAATTCGGTTGTTGTGCTGATGTTGCTCTCGCTGTTGCTATTGCTTTGTTGATGTCTTTAACCATTTTTCAAGTGCAGCTTAGAAGGAATTTGCATTTATGTCGACAGCAGCCATTACAGCGCATTAGTTCCAGCTTATTTTAATTGTTGTAAATTAAATTTAATTTGCATGACAATTCAAATTTTCACCCATTCCCCTGCCATAGATACCCCTGCCGGCTTACTTCTGAAATGAAAATAAGAGTAAATCGAACTTTTTGATCTCAGATTGATTTGAATCAGAATCCAGGGAAAACCCAAACAACTCTCACATTTTGCAAGCTGACAAAATTTTAGCACATTTGCTTATTTTTATAGCTAAATATTATGAGCTTAATTTTATGATCATTATAAGTTATATTTATGATACAAAGTCAACAAAAAAAATGATTTGGTTTATTTTTGATTTGGAAAAATTAATGATGCCCAAACTTGAAAATCTCACATTAATTATTAAACATTTGGCGCCGTTTAAATGGCGCCACACATAAAGCATACGCCCAATTTGAAATCTTTATAATACCTCAAATAAAAATATAAAAATTCACATCTAAATCAAGAAATCAAAAGCTCAAAATTAAAACTGTATCTCCCCCAACTTTTTTTTTTGTTTCTTTTATTTTTATTTTATATGCCAAATCAATGCGATCGGGACAAAATGTACCTGCGATTTTTATAGCCTCATAAAATCAAATAATTTCAATGAAAAAAAAGAAACACGAAAGAGATGATCAAATTGCGTATCTTGGCCCAATATGACGACATCGGTGGAATGTTTATGACTTTACGCCTTTAGAACGAGCGCAACATTTCTTTTGTATCTGATTTTCAGATTTTTTTTTTCGGTAATACCCGTCTTATTTTTCTCGTTGTTGTTGTTGTTGATATTGATGTGGTGGAACCGGTCTGAGGATATGGTTTAAAATTAAAACTGACGCGCACTCAATTAAGTTTATTGCATTGCAAATCATGTCACTAACCTATTTTTATGACAAGCCAATGGCAAAAGTTTGCCGAAGGTGTCAAGATGATTTGTCAACACGTCACGCCCCCGGAATAGACCACGTCGATAGCTAGGTAGCTGGCCAGTGCTTTAAAAGAAAGCCATAAACTGCCCAGATAGAGAGGTATTTGTACTTTTGTATATTTGTATCTGCCAGTACGTTTTGTATCTTTCGGCCAAACAAATCCACACAGTCCGATTTAGCAGCTCTTTGCCAACTTGTTGCACTTGATTTTTTATGGCTCATGCATTAAAATGATGGAATGTTACTTCACATGTCTCGCTGGCCAGCAACCTCACTTGCGCCGTTAATGACACGAAAACATTTTGTGCGGGTGTTGCCATCACAGCCAGCGGTAATTAACCACACACTGACCTTCCGTATGCTGCTCTCTACTGTGATTACAGCTGCATTTGTGACCAGTCTCAGGGTGCTATACCGTGCGCCTTCGACAACAACAACAACTGCAACAACGGTAACGAGACGGCAACCTACTAACTGTCTTGTGTAAACAATCATAACTGTTTTCCTCGTGTTCGACAAGAGATTTGTTTTCGGCCACTCGCAATTTCTGAACACTAAGTTCATTTTTTTTCCTTTCAGATTTTAGCACCTTTTTTTTAATGGGTCAAAATGTAAGTGACTGTTGTAGAGTTGTAAACATTTAAATATGATTGCATGGCAAGACAGTAATCATTGTTTTCATTATTTGCGCCAAGTTTATTAGCCCTCTCAGGCCCAAACTGAACAACAAAATATATTTCGAAATTCTCTTACAGTGATAAAAATTCGTTTTTATCCCGATCATAATAATTTTAAGTAAAACAACACTTTTTCTTTTCGACGAGTCTCTCTTGCGCTGGCTCCCTAAGATAGATTAACTCCAGGAAAACGATGATTCCAGTTATGTTTAATAGAGTACTCCGATTTTATAAAGACCATTGACTTCTAAGCTGAAATCTACTAGAACAAGATGGGTGTCTTAGTTTGTGATTGCTGGGAGAGGGTATAATTTGATTTTGAACAGACTCGAGGCGTTCTTGATATATCCGATTTTGTTGCCATCAATATATTATTTAATATTTGTTTTTAAATGTTTAATTCTCAAATTAATGATATACTTATTTCGACTTTGCTTAAAGTTTAGATCAAGATCATATCTAGGGAAAGTGGGATCAGAAAGATATAAGCCGTTTTCAGGAACTTGAATCTAGGAGTTTCTTGGAATTTTCTATCTTATCTTTTTGGCCTAATAAATATGACAAATTTTATTGAAACGAAGAATAATTATGGCATTTTTAAATATGCTCACACCTGGCCAATTGCTTTCAACCAAGCAAATCCAAAACATTTGACCACAGATGTCTTTTAAATGTGAGCTTAAGATATTTACACCATTTTTAAGACTCAAAACTGGCCTTGCGTTTGTCTGAGAGCTCCAACCGAATATTCTAACTATTAAGTAAATCGGCAGCCAACTAGTTAGCTGTCAATTGCAGGAAACAAAAAGACAGAAAAAACATTTGACAAATAGCCGAATACCAAGGCAAAGCCAAATAAACAAAAACATCAAGAAAAAAACTACATTAATTCTCATCCATTGCGACAAAATGCTGAGAAAAAGTGAGAAAAGAAGGCAAAGCCAGAGCATTTGGGCTTTTCGAAAGTGCCAACTACTTGAAATTTTGCTGACGCTTTCGAACTTATAATGAGGGCTTTCAAAATTAAAAAGAGATGGAGCGCTGAAGAGGGAGAGCGAGAGAGTTGTCGCTTCTATTGTTGGAAGCTTCACTTCACTGAAGTTGCATTCTTTTGAATCTTTCGGATATTTCTTTTGTAGATGCATTTTCAACATTTTTCACTTGTTGTTGTGGAGCCGCACCGTTGCGGGCTTTTCATTTTCAATCAAGCCTGTCAAATTTGTCAAGCTCGACAGGTTTTGAAGTGGCGGGCACCGTTTATGCCCCATACCCTTTCGGGTATGGCTTGAAAGATAAAAAAGAAACAGAAGAAAAAGGAGAGAAATATTTGAGTCTGTGTACTAATCAATGGCATCTAATTAAATGGCGTTGATTGTTGTTGCCACATTGACAAATTGTTGTTGTTTATTAGTCGGCCTTTGGGGGCTTTTATGCGTTTTTGATTGGGCCCAGAGCTTGGGCATCTTCAACACCAACTGTTTTCCTCACATACGCTCCCAGCCTCACTGTAACATTAGGTTAATCATGTTGCCCACTTTAGTGTGGGTTGGGCTTTCTGGTGTGAGGTATTTTGATTTATTTCTCTAATAAGATAAAGGTAAAAAGCTTTCAATTTGAATTATATACAACATGATAAGCCGTTAGAGAATGTGTAGAGCATTGGTTTTAACTCAAGTTCTTAAAAATTTGAAAAAAAAATAAATAAAACAGATTACGACCACACCAAGTCAACAAGCCTGGAAACATGACAATTAGGAAGCCGAAAATGTTAAGAAGTCTGTCTATAATATGTGTTATCGTTTATCGTAGTCCCCTCAATCTTGTTTGACCTGAAAGCAATTTGCATTTGCTAATATTTTAAGAGAATCTCAAGTAGATGCATAAGCTTTTAGGAATATTTCAATAAGCCATAAAACTTGGACTAACCTGCAAGAGATCGCCTCACAGATGCCCTATTTTCAATGCCAATTTAAAAACCGGGGCTCTATCTAATAAAATTATCATAAAATCTGTGATTCTGTATCAAGCTGGTTTTTCATGTTCTAAAAGATGTTTGCATAAATAAGATTTGGTTTTTATCTGAATGATAAAATTGTACCTAACCTTAAAAGATTAAAAGTGTAACTACAGTATGTGAGACTGAATTATTAATAACCTGAAAAGTCACTTCCACTCTCTCAAGTATTAATGGATATCTAGAATAAAAGAATATATCTTGTCGTTATGGAGATTTTGATTCTTGTATTCATACAATATGTGTCACTTCTATGGGGCTTCTAAACGATTGCTCCTTTCTTATTTGCCGCCAATCTCAGTCACGCAGTCTCCTCCATTCCGAACTCACACTGCTCCCAACCATATCCGAAATCGTGATGGTTGATTGAGGCACTCACATATCAAATTGAAACTGACGAGACATTTTGTGATTGGAGGGTAGCCGATATTGACGCTTGATGACTTCATGGCAGTCAATCGACCATATACAATCTAGACAAATGTCGAATATCGATACATATGTATATAATAACAGTGACCAGATGATATTTAAATAAGTATAGAATATTTTAAAAATAAAACTACTTTTGCTTAGACAATGAAACACTTTAAGCGTTGCGGTATTCATTTTATTTTTATTGATTTATAAATAAAATATGACGAGTGGCAGTTCAGTAGAGCCACAGTCAGAGTCAGAGCCAGAGACGGAGACGGAGACGGACAGTCTTGGCATTCCCAACGGGAGATTGAATATTTTGGGAAGTTCGCTGAGATAAGGCTGGTGGGGATTTGTTGGTTGTCAAAATGTTGTGTTGCCTGTCAGTCAGTAAGTCAGTCAATCCATTGGGCGGCATGTGAAAATTTGTTTTCCGCCATAAACCGGCTAATATATGCTGCCATAAATTACGGTCAACAGGCAGCCACAGTCAAAAAAAAAAAAAAAAAAAAAAAATACACACACTCACACACACTCTCACCAAATTATTGTTAAATGAACAAAAATTAACATAACTGCATTTTCATTATGAACTTGTAGCCTTTCAGTCAGTGTCAGTCAGAGTTGGAGTTTTGGGTTAGTTGGTTGGTCCCGTCAGTCAGCATCACCCACGACGAGGAAAACGATGACAACAACGCAACAAACGAATATGACTGACCCACTGCTGAGTTCTGGGATTCGATTTGGTTCAGACTTTTAGAAAGCAGTAAAAGCTCGGATACTACAACGACAACGACGAAAGCCATAAAAAAATTTTTTCTCTCCATGCTACTTAAAAATGTAAATTTCTTAAATGCATTTCTGTTGTAGAATCATTGGTATTTTTCTAGTATTTTTTCCGGTAATTTAAGTGAATTTGTAACGGATGCTTTAAAAGTTTTCTGGCTTGTTGTGTTCATGGGCTTTGCTGTCTTTGTATCAGTGTTGACATGATTTTAATGATGGCTTAGTTAATCTAAATGAAACACATCTGAATACCCACTTTAACGAGCCTTAATAGAGGTCTCCCAAAAATAAAAAATATATTGTTTAAGTTGAAAATGCAACAAATTTTAAAGCTTTCAAAAGAATTTGGAATCTGTATGTGTGGAAAACAGGAGATTTGGAATCCTCGAAAACTCTGTTAAAAAAATAAAAATGCCACCCAATTGGACTAAATTACTAACCCTAAACGCTTATCAGCATGTCAAATTACACCAAAAAAATAAAAGGAATTCTTGGCAAATGTGCCAGATAAAACACTTTACCATGAAAAGAAAAAAAGGGCAAGCTTATCGTTGGGCCATACCCTGTCGCAGTAGTTAGTCCAAAGGTAAAAAATGAGACAAAGAACCTATTGCAAAAAACGAGTGCATGCTCAAAGGAAAAAAAAAAACAGCGTGTGGCAGGGCACGGTCCGAGGCTCTGATGGTGGCAGAGATTGCTTTAGTTTCGAGCAGTCTTTGGACGCTCAGTCTCAGCTGTGTGGCTCAGGCTCAACATCAGGTTAGATAGGACAAGATCGGGTATACACACACTCACACAGACACACAGATATACATATATATATATATATATATATATATATACTGAACATCCGACAGACAACGAATTGACAATTTATGAGCCGGGCCGTGCATAATTGAGGCTGCATTTGCAACAGTCATTGCGGCTGCTGGTGATGCCGATGCTGCAACATAATAATTTTCCAGGTAAACACTCAATACCCTGGCTGGAACAGCAAGGGGTAGGAGGGGCCAAAGCGAAGGGGTCCTGGCTAGGCTAATAGCTATGTAATTTTTCTTGGTAAAAATATCACACACATATTACCTACAATCTTAATTCCATTGATGTCCTTGCGACGTGTGCCAAACAAGTCCTACGTAGTTGTATCAGCATCCGTATCTTTAAAATACTTTTACAGTGATTAACCCAAAGCGGTTAATATCAAAGTCAATTGTTCATTTTGTGCAGTTTCAAGTTGATTTATATGCATTCATTCAATCTTTAATAGGCATTGGTCAATTATCAGCTGCCTGTAACTTCCGTTTCAATGTCAATCAAACGATTGATCGGTCAGCTTGTTACTCTCAAATTCTGTTGACAGCATGATCTATATGATATCTTATAGTTTTATGGTCCGTTTTTGTGCTTAAGCTAAAATTGGGTAAATTACTTAGCGCCGTCATTATTTACGAATGTATCGATTAGACTCTGGGCTATTTGATTGATTTGATATGCCTGAGTAATTGCTATTTGATTATTATCAAAGGATTGCCTACAGTACAGATCAATAAAACAAGCTGATAAATTACTGATTCATGTCTGAAGACTCTACAGAGGAAATTCAAAATGTACCTAAGAATGTTAAAGCAGATAAGGTCAACCGAAGTTATAAAGTAAATTCGATAATTCCAAGTTTCAAGCAAAAACAATCCTTGCAAATTTATATACCTATTTGTAGAGTCCAAAAACTGGAAAAAACCGGATCCAATTGATGTCCCGCCATATGCTTAAAAATTCTTATCAAAAATGTTTTAAAACGTAATTCGCAGTTGAATTCTAAGAATCAAATCTAAGGAATGTCTGCCCAGATCAGATATCGCAGCGCAGAATAAATTCTGATTACTAAAGTGATAGCTTAAGAATATGCCTATAAGTATCTGATCTTCGATTGGCATTATTTTGAGTACATTACATTTTTAATAATAATATTTTTATTTACGTTAAATATTAGATGTGGCCTTGACCCACACTTGAAAACCAGCCAATGCAAGGCAATAGTTTTCGCCTAACTCTCGGCGAGTGAGACTTGATATTTTGGCTATAAAGATTATAATATACTTAAAGCAATTGTTTTTTCAATTGCAGTATGGTATGGTATGATAAGTATTTGAGCGGGTGTGCCGGTCAGTAACTAAGCAAAGTCACCTGTTTTGTCGTGTGTCGCCTAATCTAATTTCGCCAAAACGGGCCCCCTATTGGAATATTTGTGTGTATATATAGTATGCATTTTCGAGATGGTAAAATCATCAACTGTTCAAGGTATTTATATTAGGCAATTTGCTCTTTATCAATTTCAAAGTATGATCCATACTAAAGAGTTTGTGGCATGATGTCATGGACAGTCGCGCTTTGCTGTGAACAAAAAAAAAAAAAAAACCAAATACGGCCGATAAGCAGAGAGACGTTAGGTAATTAAGTATATTGGCCAATGGTAAGCAAAATAAGTGGTGGAAAATTTTTTGTAGACCCTGGTTGATTTATAGGTGCCATTCCAATTGGACACTTCTATATGCGTAATTTTTTATTAATTAGAATTCTTCCATATTTATGACAGTATAATTTTCGAAAGAATTTTTTAAAGAAAATCGGCTCATTTTGCGCGATAAATTTTGAAAAGTTAATGCTGAGTTTCTGATTTTATTTTTAATGACTTTGTTGCTTTATTATGTGTCCAGTTGGTATCGATTAGGATATCAGTAGTTCTTTGCTATTTACGGCAATGAGAGTATAAAATATTTCCTACCAAGAAAAAAAAACGGATTTTCTAAGGCATTCATGATTCATTCTTGATCACACAATTACGATATCTTGAGTAATTTAAATATTTCTTTAGTTAAATTATGTCACTTAAAATATTAGACTTAAAGTATATGTAAGTAGTTAGACACTGTTAAGTCTGAAATATTATGAAACTACGCCGTAATAGAAAATGTAATTGCAAATTTAATGCCGCTAGATAACATTACAGCAACTTGTTTACCGTTCTTAACGCCACCCCTGATTTATATTGTTTGGTTCCCATTTGTGTCTATGGTATATCTGCTGTCTTGGACTGTCGGCTCTCATGATAATACTCCATCAAATACCCTATAGATTTAGTAATATATAGTCCACCTCACATATTTGTTTGGCACCCGATCAATTGCGCCATGTGCTACCCAGTTTATGGTGCTCCACATTTAATATGCCACGCATTTGTTTTTGCGATTACGCCGGCTTTGTAGTTGTCGGAGTGGCCGGCCAAGTGCTGCTTCTGGTTGTGTGTAGTAGGTCACGGTTTGCTTATCGGGTACTCGCGATTTGGCAATTAATTTGGGTAAGTCAACAATCGAGCATGGAGGGAGTCCAAGGCAATGAAACTGCTAGAAGGTTCAGGAGATTAGCTAAGGTTTGTAGTCTTTGGGCCTTTTGGGTGTAAGTTGATGTCCCTTAAACATAAAGAGTGTTTAGCCCTTTTGGGAATTC
The DNA here is from genome assembly GCA_037075145.1 of Scaptodrosophila latifasciaeformis. NCBI lineage: Eukaryota > Metazoa > Arthropoda > Insecta > Diptera > Drosophilidae > Scaptodrosophila > Scaptodrosophila latifasciaeformis. Next base: position 1,547,402 of record JBAMCM010000158.1, read on the forward strand.
ACGTGTTTTGTTTAGTTGAGACGCAGTTTGATTTGCTATCTGCTTAGAGCCAAGTAAAACTCAAAAGGTTTGAAACTTCTCTAATGAGTAATCCCTTGAGTAGATAGTATGATATCAAGCCTTGACCAAAAGCTTAATTGGTAACTAAAAAAACGTCGATTGCTTATCGACCAATTTTGCTTTTATTTTTGTTCCTTTCTCTGTTGGCCAATTAAGTTATAGGAAATGGCGAAGCAAATCGGAATTTATTATTTACGACTTTCTCAATAATTTGCTTCTTTAAAATTTGACTGATATGAGGCAAATGGAATGTTAAATATTTTTGTATTGTGATTTCATTGGGTCTTCCGCGGAATTTTTTATATTTTCGATGGACAATGTCTGATTATGGCTTCATATTTATCGGCATATACTAAATTTCGTGATATTTTACTTTATTTACATTATTTAAGACAAGAATTCCGAACGGAAATTACCCATATTTTTAAATTGTTTCCGTTGGAGTGAATATGTCGTTTTGGTTGGATCAAGTATTTTGCTATTTCTAATATTAATTTAACCTGTGTTTCCTTCAAAAGCATTTAAGTTATTCTTTAAAGATAGACAAGGCTCTGGGTAACTGAACATCTTTAAGAAAATGTAGAAAATTCTAGCAATGGGACAAGTTGTGGAAAATTAATGAAGGAGACACACAAATCAACATGCAAAATGTTGACAATAAAAACCCACAAGTCATGGCAAATCCAAATCCTGAGCAAATGCCGCCGGCCTAAAAATGCATTCATAAAGTAAAACGGTATAAAAGAATATCAAGAAGTGAAGGAGAAAAGTAGCCAGTCAAGGTAAAGGTGGTCGGGTCGGCCATTAAAAGACGCTGAGGTTGACGGGACACATTTGTGTCAGTTTGATATTTTTTTCTTCTTTTTTTTCTGTTGCGTCATGTTAAATAAAAGCGAAGAACAGGACGTGGACATGGCAAATGTAGCTTCCGGTACTGGTGCTGCCACCACATGGTGTTTCAGGATAAACAAAGGGTCGCTGAGTCGCCGCCTGCAGCCCTGCGGTTTTTCAATTGAAACCGGGCGCTCAAACAGACGAGACCAGCCCAGTTCACTTGAGTTAAGCTCAGTCCAGTTCATAATATTCCAACTGAGCTCGAGCTTGTTGCGGTCATCGTGGTTGGAAATTAATACAAAGTGGGTTGCAATAATTCGGATAGATGGAGTGCTGGAGAGGTGCCCTTGAGCCTTTTGTGTTGGACAGCTGTGGTTCTTGGCAAAGGAAGTCTGGTGGTGGTCTACCTTCCTCCAATACCCTCTTCCCTAATATTATGGTGTCTTATAATCTCTGACATGGACTTATTATTCATGGTAAATTTACATGGTGCCATTTAGTCGCACATTCCAATACATCAACTCCAAAGCCCCATTTAAACTGATGTTCCCTGACTATCCCATTTTTCAGTCAACACATAATCCTGCCGACTGCTGCTTATTTGTATTAACATGTGTGTGCTAATTGGCATCCAAACAGTTTGTAAGTCAGTTTGTAACAACCACAACTTTTCGACCCCAACCTAGGTAGTATCGACGATATTGACCAGCTGGCTGGATTTGTTGATTTCTGTTTTCAGGGAAAAGGCTCCCAAGTGATTTGCAGGCTGTGGGAATGACGTGCTCATAACTAAACTAAGCCAAGTCCCGAATGACCGATTTGTGTCAGTGGATATGGGAAGTTTGGTCAACGTTGTCATCGAAAAGCAAAAGCTCATAAAAACGTACTTTATTAAAAAGAAAGAAAAACATAAATTATATATAACTTAGTCGATGTTAAGTCTTAACATCTCATTGTATAACCCCTTTTAATATGTCTAGGCTGATTTTCCAAATCCTTTATTAGGCTTCAAGCCTTCAAGACCTAAACAATATAGACTCAAAGACTTAAAGAATAAGAAATTTATTTTCCTCTGTAAAAAAAAATAAAAAAATTGATAAAATTCTTGCTAGATATCTTAAGACACCGTTACTTTTGGACAGATATTCACAAATTAAACGACCCATCAAAAAAGTCTTTCTTACGGCAATTGAGTTGGACCACCAAACCCGTTCGACCATCAAATATCCATTAATTAAATTTATTTAAAAATATATATATATATATTGTATTCAGACAACCTTTCTTCGATCTGACGACTGCAAATACTATTTTTAATTATTGCTAAAAAAAAAAAAACAAAGAGAAGCTACCTCAGTTCTATGATTTTTTGGAAGAGCTCAGGTCTTTTGCGAAATGAAAGCCGATGTGACAAATGAAATTCCTCCACTCTTTATGTCTTTTTAAACAAAAAACAATATAAGTCAATACAATTAAGCCAGTAGACTTGGGCATTTTATCGCCCACGCTAGATCCTCAATGCTAAAATTACTTTCTAAACTGAAGAAAAAAAATAAAATCAAATTGAAATTTTTGTGGTGGCAGGAGTAGCATTTGAATTTGCACCAAATTAGGCGCCAATCGCGCAAATCGAAACCACTGGCCACGAGCTAAGCGTTTTGCCACTGAATGCCACCGAGGTGGTGCAACATCACCGCCACCAAAGCAATGCCAAACATTGAACCACCTCATGCTGTGGTTACTAAAAAAAAAAAAATAAACGAAACCAAACGAGAGCGCGCACGCTCACTTGGCCCAAAAGAATTTCATGGGCGTTTTTCTAATTTCTACCAGAAAAAAGAAACGCCAACAACAAAAGCAACAGCAACACAAACGTAGAAGAGTCTTGTAGAAATTCCAATGAACAAAGTAATGTAGAAAACGCCTTATCCGGTGTCTGCCTGGCTGCCTGGACAAACTCACACAAAAGAGAGAGGGAGAGAGACAGAGAGAAAGAGAGAGCACTGAATGGAATGACAAGTAAACAACAAATACCAGCTCAGTCCACCAGGACAGGCTATCTCTTTGCTATGGGGGAACTGTCAACGATACAAGCCTGATCAGGCCATGGTCAGGGCCAGTGCCACTTGCCATCACCATCGCCATGGCCATCGCCACCGCCACCCATGATGCGGCGGCAATTTGAATGGTTGTCGAGCTGTAGCTGCATTCATTTGACAAACGGTGACAGCGGCGACAATGTCCACTGGCCCAAAAGCCTGGTCTCTCCCTGTCTTTGGGTGTTGCTGTTGACATTGTGCAAGAGGTAATGGCAATGGCAACGGCAACGGCAACGGCAACTCTGATGGTGCTGATGATGGTGATGGTGACGTTGACTTGATTTCTTATTTGAATATTTAAACATTTGAATTGGCTGGCCGTGATCATCATTCTGGTGGCGGAATTGTGTTGATCGTGACAGTCGCCAACGCAAGTGCAAAACTCTTCACTTCGATGTGTCGATCGAGCCACAAATGAAATGGCTACGTGTCTCTGGTAAAAGCAAGGAGAAGAAACATTCGATCTGTGTGTGTGGTACAGTTTGCCTATCAAAGACGATTAAAATTGACGTTTCGGGCTGACGGAAGCTGAAAGCTGGAAGAGAGAAAAGCCTCTCCACTCAGTAGCACTCAACACTTTCTTTTGCTAAACGTTTTCATATTTATGAATTGATCAATTTGTTGTTGTCTCAGGCAAGGCCCTGGAACTTTGATCATCAGTTGCATCGTTTGGTTTGTTTGTTGTGGCCATTAGCGTCACTTGATAGTGCTGGGCGATTGTGTTGCCCCAGCCAGACTTAATTTATTTCAAATTGTTGCAACTGGCAGTGGCACCAGCCGGTCGCCTCACTTCTACAGTGGAGACGAGTTGGGCTGCAAATTATTTCTACAAATAATTTATGCAGTTTTGAAATCGATTCAAATTAGTTGAACTTGTTTAGGAGAGCGACAAAGGGAGACAGAAATAGAACCATCTTCTCACAGATGATAGCCAAACTAGTAATCCATTACTTGTAATCCTGGTAGCCTTCTTAACTAGGTCAGCTGTTTTGCATTTTCCATCATCCTTCATCATTTGACTGAGACTAACGATACAATTCCAGGCACATTGCTGACCAAATCACATACGTGACTATAATAAATCAAGGCTCAGGATCGTTGGAGTCGACCAGGCGACTACTAATAAGTAAAATGAAAAATGTGCAACGCCCATAGGCAACTTAATTGTTGGCAAACAAAATGAATGCATAATTAGTTTTGTCAAAGTCACTGAGACCAGATCAGTTTAATTTTTTTTTTTTTAAGGGCACACAACTTCTACAGTCCCTTCAGACCATCTTTGGAATCCATTTTTCGATTTTTGTGTGCTCTCGACTCTCCCGGCTGGAAGACTCGGTTATTTATGTGGCTTGACTTTTATGCATAATTTTTCTGTCTTTTTTTTTTTTTTAAACGTAAGTTAAATGCATTTTTAATAATTTCATTAGGCCAGAGAAAATTCTGGTTTGTTCGGTTTTGTTTCAGAATTGCCCTGAGGGCCGCCACTCTTCCAATTTGGTCAACTGATATGCCATAATTTTTATGTCTTCAAGCATCACTTCATAGAGACATTCTCTACAATTCTCTAAAAATTCTCTTCTTTTTTTTTTTTTTTTGATATTTTCTCACCGATAAGGCCAAGATGAAAATTTATTCTTTTGTAATTGTCTATGCCATTTACCGTTGTCCGTTGCCCTTGGATGTCTCACTCACATGATATTCTTTGGATTCTTTTGGTGCTTTGGGGCTAGTCGATCACTTAATTGAAATTTATTTTATCATCGTTTTGATCAATGGGTTCGGTCTTTTCGATTCTAAAAAAAAGTAGAGAAAACTTTATGGTTTTCCTTTCTAGTTTTAGGTTTTCTTGATATAAATCTGGGTTCTGCTGTTTGAACTGCATAAATATTATTTTGATGATGGTACATAATTTATGCGTATTACTTTAAATGAGCTTTTAGTTTGAAACTAAAATTCAAATAAAACAAAAATGAGATAGGAATTTTTTTTCAGGAAATTTTAATAGCTTATGCTTTGATGTCTTTATTGGGAAAATTTTAGTTGAAGAATGAAATGATTCAAGCTGAAATTGTAAATTTTTCTTAAAAAAAAAAAATGTGATAGGGTCTTCCTTCAATGCTTGAATACTTAAGAGCGTTTAAAAACGCTAGAAAATCGCCAGCAAGCCGCGCCCAATTAGCCTCAAGTGATGCGTTTGCTCGCTCACAAATTTCAAAAGCCGACTAATGACTTGCCAACTCATTGAGTCTAGCGGCAGGTCGTTGTTGATCCTTCGGCAGATATTTCACTTATGATAAGCAATATAAATATATTACAAGCTATATTAAATATGTTAGTTAAGTCAAGGGACTCGGAGAATGTGCAGGCAAGGCGATGGACTCATATCTTGTAGCGCGCATCTTTGAGAGATCTTTGGCCAGATAGTAGTGACCACAAGCAGGAGCCGCTTCAACAGCAGCTGAACGAAGACTTGCACTGGGGACTCTGGGAAATCAATTTTGCTGCGTTGTTGTACTTAATTAAAAACAGAGCCGCTGGGTTGCCGAACTCACATCACAGACTGAAACTGAAGTCCAAAAATATTATACATATTTTAGTAGGTCTTGTGTGGATCCTTTCGTAGATGTTTGAAAACTTAATTTGGCAGCTGTCTCAAACATTCCAAAGGTATTTTCGAGATAACTCTGATCAATTAGTACTCGGGGCACCTGTAAACTCAACTCTTTCCATGTGTGTGGCCATTTCACTTTCGAAAGAAAATTCCATACTCAATTCTTCTCTGCTCTATCATGTCCCCAATAAATCAAAATCCTACAAACATTTGTGGTGGTCTTAGGCTTGCCTTACTTTTTCCAATTTAATCAATGAATTGTTATTGTATTTTTTATGTTGTTCTAATGTTTTTGTCCTTTATGGAGAAGGATTTTATTAAGGACATTTTGCGGCACATTAATCATGGGCAGCATCGTAAATTGCTGCCCTATTATTCTATTATTTCTCCTCATTATTGATATGACAGTATTTATTGGCTTTGTCTAATATCAAAATATTTACGTAAATCATAATTTCAATGGCTGAGAGCAGGTAAAAGTTGTTTTATTCGGAAAGGGAAACCTGTTGAGAGTGAGTCATATGGAAAGATATGTTTGTTTTATGGTCAAAATCTGACCACCTTCAATGAAAGAAAAGGTTCGGTGGGAAAAATATATTTATGGCTATCTATGCCGATAATTATAAAGACGAAGTTCGAAATATTAAATTCAGTTTTGGCTTTAAACAAAGTTTGAGAATATATCCTCACTATTTTACATTCTCAAGGCTAAACTTTCACTTATCCTTGACTAGATTGAGAATATTTTGCATTTTGCACTAAATCAAATTCATCGCACGCAAAGGAGCCTAAAAATATGCAACTGCCAGAGAAAACTTTCACTAGGCAAATGAAAAATGTTCTAGGGGAGAAAAGTGAAAATAATTGCATATTTACGTTGGAAAATAAACCGCAAAATGGGACCACAGAAATGAGACAGGACCAAGATTTATAGCCGACCGCATAGTTTCGAGTCCCTCGAATATATATGTGTAAGTGTGTGTGTGTGTGCTACAGTCTAATGCAACTTTAAATCAATTTTAAATACCAGACGAATGGGGCGTTACAAATCCCTACAAAAATGTATGCCCCAGACAAAATTCCATCTCATAGTATATGCATGTATAGTTTCCATAAAATATCAGCTCACATTTGTAAAGGCATAAAATTTTTGTTCTCATAATTTATTGTCAACGAATGGCGAGTGTGCCTGAATGTCCTTGCTAGCGGTACCTGGCCAGCCTCACACATTTCGTAGGCGTTTAGAAATTATTCGTTGCGCTTCACTCACCTCGACATAACCAGCCGCACACACACACTTTCACCTTTCTCGCAATTTACCGCTTTAATACCACATCGAGGCACCAGTGGCAGTGGCATCAGCCACATCCTCCACCCATGCCAGTAGGCAGTTTCTGTGGCCTTTTGTTCGGCTGTTCTAATTTGGACAGACTGAGGCGATTCCGGGCGAGTCCATTGTAAGCGATTTTTCGAGACTTTTGTCATTGTTGCTGAATAGACGCTAAGGCCAGAGCAGCTGATGATTCCACGTGGCCTTGGCACGCGGCCAACTAGCTAACCGCCAGACCGATAGAGACTGATAGAGTGCTTGCCATGAAAGTCTACTATTCTCAATTGATTTTGTGGGCGTTTAGTTTTGCGAACTCAATGGGTGTGTGTGCCGGTTGGGCGTGGTCTGAGGCTTTTAATTGTTGTCCAGTGCAAAAGGCAAGCAGCTGTCCGGTGAATCACAAACGGTCAGCTCTGAGTCATCTGGTTGGCTGGCCCGCATTGCCTAGCCAAATTCACTAAATTCACTTCCAACTAAAATCATCAATGAACTAAATTTACATATCAATTTATGGAAGACATCATTGATGTTACTTGGGCAAGCGGATGCACAAGACACGGGACACGGACGCCGTTCTTATCTGTGGCGCCTTTTGAAGTTCATTTTAAACGCATTACCTGGAAATCGACTGAGAATAATGTGCATGAATCGATGCTCGAGATGTTGTTGTTGTTATTGGTTTTTCTATTGTTGTTGCTATACTAACGGACGCCAAAACGTTTAAGGGAAATGCGTCGTCTTATCTAGGAAAATTTCTAGCCAAACCACTTGAGACTTGGCAGCGATAATCTGGACAAGAAAATAAAAGAGAAAAATAAGCTAATTCAAATTTGGATCTCTAAAGAATCGTCTATTTATTCTTTGTGTAGGAAATTTAATTGGACATTTTTTCGCTGACACGTTTCGGTCGTTGACAAGTGCGTGCGTGTTTCATTTGAAAGCCTGCCGTTCTAGCAAAGTAAACAACTTGGCAAATAAATGACTGACAATTAAACAACTGCTCTTGAAGCCTAATGACACTTTCAATATTATTGTCAGCTGCACGTGACTTTGTAGCAATTGCGTTGACAATAACAGCCACCCACCCAGCGTCAGGATTTCTGCAAAAAAACAAAGTCCTTTCTCCTCTCTCCTGCCGAACTGACCCAACACAAGGTCGTCGTCGAGTATTAAATATAATTCAATATTGTTTGTTTGTTGTTTTTTTTTTTTTTTTTGCTTCATAAGAGAGCTGTCATTTTATTTATGATTCAAGTCGACCAGTCACCAGTCAACTCGAGATGACTCGATTGATATCATCCACAAAATCACGTGCTGCATTTGCCTGGCTCATTTCATTTGTCATTGGCATGTGCTGCCAAAAAATAAAAGGAAACACAAAAGGATATTTGGTAAATATTTCCCAGTCTCTATGAGTGTGTGAGGCAATGGGATAAAAGGATTATAACTGTCATAATTCATATGAAATTTCATATTGTAGTTGTCATTTAGTGGCAGATTTTATTTCTTTCTTTTTTCTTTTTTGAAAAGGTGTAACACATTTGTGACCCGGTGGCCCAGAATCAAGGTGGAAATAAAAATAAAAATTACAAATTTGGAAATTGGAAATTTGGTCTCAAAATTGTTAATTCAAAAAAGTTATTAGTATGATTTTTTTTTGGAAAATAACCAAGCTTAATATCCACTTACTTGGGCTTGTCAATTGGGTAGACCAGGTTTTTATTAAAGACTAATTGAAATTTCCTTAAATTAAATTTTATTTATATTATTTTTCGTGCATGTTTCTGTTAAGAATCTTAGAATAAATCTAAGCTAGAGCAACAACCTTTGGCGGATATTCGTAGTCTAAGCTGTTCCATTAAATTTTAGGATATTCAATTTAGGAATTAAATCTTTGGAATTTTCAAATTTAAAAGTTCATTGCACTCACAACTTTTAGTTTATCAAATTATGAAAAATATGCAACTGAGCCTTTAAATGACTTTTGGGGTTAAACCAAACGATACCCCAGGGCGGACTTCAGCTAACAAGCCAAAAAAAAAAAAAAATGGTTGCTTTTCCTCTGCACTGAGAGCGGAAATGTTTGCCGAGCAGACATGTCTGCCATTTAAATTCATAAAAAAAAAATAAACAGAACAAACGGAAGTAAGGTAAAAAAGAACGAAAAACTTGATGAAATTTTTATGGCAAACGCATTTTGGCTACCCAGTCAAAAACGTTTTATATGAGTTGGAGTAAAAACATTTTACCAAGACAATGTGCAAAAAACTAAAATAAGCAGGGAGCAGCTGGCAGGACTACCAACTTAGAGGTGGGTCTTTAGTTATAAAAAAAAAAAACACACACCACAGACACAAAAAAGTTGCTAAAACTTCATTAAATATTAAAAGTTGCTGTGTGAAAAAAGTCGTACGCTTTTCAGGCCATTATCAACAGGAGTCGCAAGAGGAGCTCCTCCAACCTGGCAAAGAAAGGGAAATTGCAATTCATTGTTGGTTTACATAAAACCAGCTAAAAAGAAATGTAATTTTCTTTTCTTTATTCAGGAAAAAAAAGAATTTATTACTGCTTCTCAGCATTTGCTATGTGTTTTTCAAACGGCTTGACAAAGGCGAGAGAATTTGGGTTTGAGGAAATCATTACGTGTGAAAATTAAGTAAGGGGTGCATAAATTTTACCACCCACATAAACACTTACTATCTGCAGACACTCTCACCCTCTGACTGAACCGAACCTCCCTCAAAAAACTTTGATTATTCCTTTTCCGTTTACAGCCAAGCCAAGTCTTTAAGACATTTTGCAAACACACCCACACTCTCATCCACACCCAAATGACAGTGCATTGAATTCAATTTAAGGCAATTCCATTGAGTCTGGGTTGGAGAACTTGGGTTTTGGTTGGACGGGGCCTCCCTTAAATTGTCAATTTGTAGCTGCATTTGACATATGTTGGGTATTTTATTTTATTAACTTGACTTTGTTAACTGCCATTGACTTGGAGTTGAATAAAAAGCACTCTTATGTTTGTCTTACTTGGGGCCATAAGACTATAAGTCAACAAATTAAATATGCAAAGCGATTCTCGGGGTTTCTGATTACTAAAAGCCTACAATTATTTGTAAAGTGTAAATAATCCCAGCAAATGGGGTTGGATTTTAGTGAGGAAGGGTTGTAAGTTCAGCGATTCCCAGAATATATTCCAAACTAATAAATTTAATCCCTTAATTGAGCAGTTTAGAAAGCCTGAATTTTCCATACTTTTTTATTGCCTAATATCTTCATCAGACTTGGCCAAGTCTTAAGACCATTACAATCGAATACCAAAATATTCGAATCAACTAAACAACGTCATCATCCCCTGACTTTTCCTGTCATTGTTATTTTCTTGGGGAGCCTAATAAATAATACCGTTTGCCTAATTTCTTGGAATTCAATACGAAGTCAGCGATTAATCTTCAATTGCTTGAAGGAATTTCACCATTCCAATTTCCCCCTAATCATTCAATTAGGCGCATACAAAGACACTCAAATCCCCGAAAATCGATGGGTGGAAAAGTTACAACGAAAAACTTTTCATATGTGCAGAAATTTTTCCTTTTCAAGAAAATATTTCTTTTCTTTTTCTCCTTTTTGTTTATGTCTGTCAGTAGGCAAACGAAAGGAATTCAAGTGGGTACTGGAGAAATGCTGGTAATTGAAAGTGATTCCAACAACATAAATAATACAATGGATTTAACAGTCAAAAGGGAAAATAAAGATAACAAGAAGGAGCCCAAGGAGGCATTGGTCTCGTTGGAGGGTGATAAGCGACAAATTGAAATGATATCTCAGACCCGGAATGTTGGTCGATGCCGGCGGCCAGATAATTGCCGGCAATCAAAGTTTATTGAGGCAGCCAGCCAACCCAAAAGAGGGTGGCATTGGCGGTGCTATGGATCTTGAAAGCTTAACCCTTTCATTTGGCTACCAGCAGCTGGCAAGGCACACTCAATTCCCTCTTTTAGGCCACTCAGACGACGACCTTATTTTGTCTGTTCTGTATTTTTCCTTTTTTTGGCGACTGGCAGACGCACAAAGATCCAGACAGCTCTTGAGAAGGCTACAACATTGGCAACTTTTGTTGGCGTTATTAAAGTTGATAAAGTGTTTGGGTAACAACAGACAACTTTATTGAGTGGGCTTTGCTATTTATAACTAGGGTATGATATTTATAATCATTTCATAGTGGCTATAAAAAATATGTTTGAATCAAGACTTTAGGCTAGAAGTTTTTTTTTTATTTTTGGCAAAAATCTATTTAAATAGTTTGTCTTCCAAATGACCTCCAAATTGAAAATAAACAAACTTTGAACTTTTATTGTGATGACTCCTCTTCTATGGGTCGGCTCAATTAATGCGTAACACGCGCCCATTACTAAAAATAACTCAAACTAAAAGTAATAAACAATGAAAATTTCTATCCAAAAGCTAAAACGCACTGAGAAAAATTAAGACGATAGTTTTCCCAAAATATATTAGAGATAAAAAAAGAAGAATCTTTAATATAAATCTAAAATTTATTGGGAATTTTTCTCAGTGTAGTGGCTGACAAATTGACAGCCTAAGCCCGTCAAGTTGACCTCAAACATTTTGTCTGGGTGAGTGCAACCTCGAATTTAGTTTGGTTCTTTGGCTTACTGGTTAGGGAAATAAGCCAAACTGACGACAGAGCTTGCGTGCTTGGATTGGGCGGTGCGGAAGAAGGCCCAATATTGTGACGTCTTTCCTGGCGTCAAAATGCTGGCAAAAATCTCATTCTTGCCTGATTACGAGAACAAATGCATTGCGTAATATATTTTTTGATGACGCCAGGCCGTAAAATACTTGCCTACACCTCCCGCAGTGGCATGCCGTAGTTTTTGTGTAGATTGTTAGACTATCTGGCGGCGGCGAGCTATACCAGCCAAGGCCAAAGAATAAAGGCTGAAACTAAAACATTTTTTGGACAAATATTTGAAGAGCTTTTTATGGAAAATTTGAATAGGACAAACGCTAAACTCAGCTGATACCCGGTGGACTTAACATTTTTAATAAGATTGCTAAGCTCTCATAAGAACATTTTCTTTTGTAAAGAATGTCGATGGTGGCACGGGTGTTCCTGCATTCCAAGCTTGCATTCTGCGTTTTCCAGCTCTTTCCATCTTCAAGGTCCCCACATACTTTAAGTTAAAGGTTATAAAAGAATTACTTAATTTCAGGTTTGCCTCTGAATTGGGTCAGTGTTAAGGTCGTCAATCGAGACAATCAAGGCACAACTTATCGTGTGCCTTTTAATTAAGTGTTCTCATTAGAAAAGACAACTCAATTTTAGTAATTTGGTGCTTATTAGAATTTGCAGGCCCTGATTTCCTCTGGTTTGAATAAGCCAAATTTTAATTTTCAATCTTTTGATTCAAGGAATTGCTGAAAACTCTCTTGGGCTAAGTCTAATCGCCGCTGATCATCAATCAGAATACTTACCGAAATAACAAACCCACTAACCGCAAAGGCAACTCACTAGCCAAGGTAACATTTGCCAAGACAATTAGAGTCTAATAAGACACAAAACACTAACGCCGGGCGATGCATAAAATGCAGTAAGTAATAGTCTCCAGAAAGAAAGAAGCCACTGAGTGCACCCCAGAAGAACATGATGCTGCTCAGGGAAGACTTGGAAAACTGAGAAACACTGGTGAAACAGCTGGAGTAACTGGACGAGCCGCAGGCTGGGAAGATAGCCATCTAGTTAGCCAACAAATTGCATAGACAGTAAAGTGGAAATCTAACACACCGAGAGTCGATGGAGTCTATGACTGACTGGCTGGACTGCCTGGCTGGTCGGCTGGTTGGCTGGTTGGCTGGTTGGCCTAGCCAAGGGGCCTGGTCTTGGTCTTGGCCAGTTTGCTTGAAATGGTGAGAAATTTTCACAAATTGCGGCAGGCGATTAATTTCGCATAGCCGCCTTACCCACAGCCAAAGTTGCAGTTGCAGTTGTAATCGCAGTCAGATTCAGTCAGTTGGGTGAGGAGGGAGGCAGTGAAGCCTGTGCCTGATGCCCCAGCCCAGATGCAGCTTATCCAGACGCAGGCGGCTGCTTTGCTGAGATATGATTAGGAATTTAAATGCTTTTGAATTATTAAATTAGTAAATATGCAACGCCCGATCGACGGACTAAACCCACCGACCAAATAGTCTCAACAGTCCGCCCGGTTTGCTCGGTCCGCTCGATCTGTTAGTTGCCACACGGTCCCGGCCTTAAAATGTGTTGCAGGTGCGCATAGGCATAGACGATGGCGCATAGACAAAAACCAGTTAAAAGTCCATTAAAACGCCAGAGAGAAAAGAGTTAAGAGTAAAGAGTTGAAGTGGAGTAGAGTGTTGTGGAGTGGAGTGGAGTCCAGTCGAGTCGAGTCGAGTAGAGTCGATTCAGGGACCACTTGGCTGTGTGCGTCTGCCGTTTTGTTCTTGTTCAGTGTTTGTGGTAAGTGATGTTTTTGTTGCTATTGTTGTTGTTGTTGCTTTTGTTGTAATTACATGCCGCCGTACGCGAGTACGCCCGCCCAGTCGCAGCATGTAATCGAATCTATCAATCTATGAGATAAATCTTATTTTCTAATCTTGTTATCGTGAACGCGCGTTCGCCTTCGCGTTCGCGCTCGAATTTTCCACTCCCTCTGCCTTTACTCTTTACTTGTTTTCTGTCCAGTGAAGCCTTAAAATTACCAGGCTTAAATAGACTCGCTCAGAGCCTGAAACTCAGGCTCGTGGCTTGTCTACTCCCTCTCTGTCTGTATGTGTTGGCGGCCTTTTGTGTTCTGGTATTTTGGAGGTACTTGGTCGTTTTGACTTGTCTGGTAATGGTGCTGGGGCCGTTGTGTGGGCAGGCAAGACTGTCCCCCCGCCCCACACATTTGACTGTGGCTTAGTTTTGTTTTGGCCTGCACTTGGTCAGTGAGATTTTGCCTTGCAGTAAATTTGCGTTACATTTCCGCTTTTTTTTGGCCTGCATAAATTGGCTAAAATGGACAGCATTGAAGGAGCGTATGGGGGAGTCCAAGGCTATAAACCAGTTCTAGGCAATTGAGTCAAAACAGTACCGAAAGAGCCATGTTCCTGCTTTTAAAGTGAATCATAATTCAGATTGAATACAAAATCCTGTGGTCAGTCTTTGACCACAGACCAGACCAGAGCAGACAAAGAGCTCAAAGTCCCAAAGTCCTGCCAAGACCTTTATTCCTGTCAAATAGAATACACTAAAAATAGCCCTTAAAAGATATATATTTATAGGCAGTCGATGTGCCGGCGCTCAAGGTAAACCCAAGTAGCTCTTGACCACTGCAGTGTGCGACTTTAAAAAAATACAAAAAGCAATTAAGCTCGAGATTAATTTACGCGCGCTTGAAACATTTAACAAAAATATTAAGAAACACAAATAAACAGCACGCAAGAGTAGAGTCACCACAGCCAGAGAAGAATCTAAACTAGCGCCCTCAAAATCGGAAAGGCAGACTTCATCCGCTGATACAGTGGCAGACAGAAAAAATCTTGGTGTCTGGCAGGGAATTGTTGAGAGTTTTGGCTGCCTTTGCTTGCACATTGTGGGCATTGATTGAAAAAGATGAGAAGTGCATGAAATGCCATGCACTATTGGCAGCTGTTGGACAGACTTATCGTACGGTTGGACGCTAGGATGGGGCCAAAGCCTGGACCTGGGCTTGGGTCTGGCAGAGATTCAGGGCGAGGAGGGCAGGCAATATTTAAACTAAAATGAACAAAAGATGCAAAGCGAAGCCGACATAACACACAAGGTGCGTCCAACCAGCTCACCCTCTCTCTCTCTCTGTATCTCTCCCTCCTCCTCGGGATCGGCAATGATGATGTTGTGTTGTGGTCTGCCAGGTCTAAAGGAATGGTCAATGGTGTGGTAGTGCTAGTGCCAAGTTTTAGGAGCGCGTTGTAGCGTGGCATGTTTACTTAACGAATGCGCCACTCGTCCGTTGCCAGACCCAGACCCAGGCGCAGGCATAGGCATAGGCACAGTCTCAATCCCAGGCAGTCAGAAACAGAGTCGCCTTGTCGATATGTAAAAAGGGCCACTTGAACGTTGGTCCGAGTTGGCCGAGTGCTGATGACCAATGGAATATGTGTACATATGTAAAGTATACAATATATATTTGTTGTTTTTGTGCTGTTGAGGTCAAGTGTAGTTTTTAATTTTAAAAGAAGATTGTTGTATGATATATTGAATTATGTGGGAAGTCGGTCTCTCTTTACCCAAAGAAAGAGGAGCAGGTTTCTTCATCAGGCAAGGCATTCAAATCAATCTATTCATCCCGTCGTGTCAAAAGATAGGGCAAGTTTTGATTAGTTAGGACTTCTGTAAGAATGAAAAATATTGTGGAATGGAAAGAAACGAAAATGAAATGAAGAGTTGGCAGAATTCAGCAGAAAGCCAAGCTTCGATAATGCCTGAAAAATCTATAAAATAATTATAGAAATTTGGTTTGAAAAGCCTATAAATATGATCTATTACTATTTGTTTTTTTTAGGTATTGATATCTACATGGAAAGATTCTTTCCTTAAAGAACCTGATGACCTAATAACTTAATCTGTCAAATACTAGACAAAATGTGGCAGTCGCTTCATAAAATAAATCAAATTGAAAGGTAAACTTTGGACAGGAACAGCAGCAAAGAATTTTCCAGAGTCAAAGAAAGGAACGCTTCCTCATAAAAATACCGAAAAGGTTCTAGACCTAGAAACGACACCTTCAACAACGCCAGCAACTCTCATAAATGTTGTTAAACAATTAAAATGTCTTAAACAAAATATATATTCAGTTGGCTAAGGTTGTGTACTCATATTTTGTATGCTTGCATATTCATATGCGTAAATATCTGAGGGATATTGCTGGGGCATTCTGACTCTGGCCAAAGTGACGAAGACAGAAACACGACAACAACAGCCATGAAGATTTGCAAATAGTTATATTCCGAGGGACTGAAGAGTCTCCATATACTCGAGGAATACTACATAGAAAAGAGCTTTGGGAGGTAACACACCAATAAACTGTTGTTTATTTTCTTTACAGCGACGCTGGCAGCAACGTTGCGACAACGCTGGCAACGTTGGCAGCGTTGCAGCGCATAAATACATCCATCATGAGAGCTGCGACTTTGGTCGTTGTTGTCGTCGGCAATTTATCTTTGAAATCAGCGCCCTGGCTCGTTTTTTGTAATTAGATACGCGCGTCGACCGACAACAACCCACACAACAACAACGACAACATCAACTAGAGGAGAAGAAGGAAAACAACCGCAACCCACCGACGTACGTACGATGGCAGGTGAAGCAATCTCGTTTGTTTTGTGGGCGTGGCTGTGAGGCAGCGGAATTAAGTTATATACAAAAACGTAAAAGAATTCCAGAGCCCAGACCCAAACACTGATGCCATTGCCATTGCCATTGCCATTGCCCACTTTCATTTTGTGGCCCATGTCTGTGACTTTGCATGCGCAATCAACACAAAATTTAACTTAGACATGAGCATAGACTAAGCGTCCCATATCAGCCTTAGCCTTAGCTGCCGCAGTCGCAGCCTCAGTCGTCTTTTCTCATTTTGTTGAAGTGCTAAAATGCAAATGCAAATAGTTGACTCTTTGGTCTGTGACTGGTCATATCTGTTTCGCCATCTGCACCTAAAGCTTGGTCCCATCGGCTAAGTCTGGAGCAAGACCCTGAGGGACTTTGGCCCTCAATTTCGCCTTGTTAGTAGGTCAGGATATTGATAATCAATTAAAAACTTTAATTCATGGAATAAAGCTATTTGTACTATCCCAAAAAAATTACAAGTCGGTCTTTAAACTTTGACCTTCATTTTCATGAAAAGTAAAAGCTTACACAATCCCAGACTGGCACTGACGCAGGTCAAGAAATCCATGAAACTTGTGAAAATAATGTAAGATCAACAACTCCATCAAAATATTTACACAAATCACAGAGCTAAAAAATTATATACAATCTGCTCTATGCGGATTCCTATACTCAAAACCGATATGCCTATAGTATTTTCACGCTAAGACAAAAATGTCATAGGCTAAACGCTAGGAAACTTTCCTCCTTACCATACCCGTAGATACATGCGAAATCTCACAGATAAGCAAAAAAACAAAAGCAAACAAAGTGTTAGAAAATAAAACAACCGATTCGATAACCAGAAAGACGCAACAGTAGTTGGAATTTAACATCCCTTTAGCCCTTTCCCCAGCCCCCAGCCCAAGATCTAATGCCACGATAATGAGCTGAGTGAAGTTCGAATCTCCAGTATTCAGCCAGCTAGCCAAAATGACAGTCATGCGACGCTCGGTGATGTTTACGCGGCATAATGAGTTATTAAGTAGAAAACGTTTAATAATTTGCATAAATCAACAGTCAATGCTATAAAATTGTTAAGACAACATGAAAAATAGCGAGAGAGAAAAATAATGCCAGAAAAAAAAAAAACAAAATTGTAAAAATACGCGTTGAATTTGACAACAAGTTGGTCGGTTGGTCATTTGTGAGTCTTGAGATTTTATTTTTTCAATTTTTTTTTTTTTTTTTTTTACTTTGACGTTGACATTTTTGGTACGCGAGATTGCAAAAATTAAATGAATAAATAGGTTTTTGGTTATTTATTTATATATATATATTTTTTTTTTTTTTGGTTTGGAATTTGTTAAGTAAATAATGTCAACAAATATGTGGGTATTTACTTGGTTGATTTGATTTGTGGGGCTGCTGAGGTTTGGAAAAATTTTTAGCATAACATTTCAATTGATCGCAGATAACAAATTAATTACGTTTAATAGAATCAATTAGGTTCTTAATTAATGAATTTACCTATTAATTTTATTAGTCTTTTTGAAAAAAATTGGCTAAATGAGCTTGGAACATTTTAAACTTTGAGTAGGATTTAGGACTCAGAATCATATTTAAGCTGTGATTGGTCGCTATTAAAAAATTTTAACAAAATTATGTCGGACTTGGAGTCAAGACTAAAATTAAAAGAATAAAAAATTAAATAAAATGTTGAAATCAAATTAAAAGAAAAATTAATATAATTTGTATAAATATAAAAAATTTAATGCAAGAATTTAGAGTCTCAGTTTATTTGAATAGACTTCCCAAAGTTTCCGATTTGAGTCAGAATCTGAGACAATTTGCAGCTTATATCAAGTGAAAGCCTAATTGGAAATATTTGTGGAATTTCTTCATACGTAATATCTTTTATTTGCTATCTTTTTATCTGTATCTCTCTTCCTCCAGCTGCAGTTCATATGCGATGCGTTTTTAACAAGGTGCGATAAACAACAAATTAATGGGCTGGCACGACGACAGCCCCGACCAGCCGTCCCTGTCGCCGCCACAGTCCACAAAGCCGCTAAATTCTACGCATAGAGCACCGCAGCGGGCGCCGCCTGTTAAAAGAAACAATCAAAATCCCCAAAGGGCTGGCGCTGGCAGAGTGGCTGTAAGGTGCCGAGTAAGCGATAGTGATGGCGTTGGACCATGCGGATGCCAAACCAGATGACGATGCTGATGATGGCGATGGTCGGTTGAACAATTCATAATTGTCATTTATTTATTGCGCAGATATTGCGTGGTTTATTTTACGGGCGCTTATTAAAATGAATTTTTCAACACAGAGACACGACGACCCTGGACCAGAGACCCGCCTGGATAATCAGATAGGCCATGTGATCGAAAGCTTCGATATGTGGTAAAGAGAATTCCCCGCTGCCCTTGCGCCTTCAGCTCGGTTAGAGTTTTTATTACAGACAAACGGTAAGCCACCCGCTGCGTGGGCCGCTGCGCTTGCGTGTAACTTTTAACTGCCTCGGTGCTGCTGCTGTGGTCGATGAGGTTTCTGGTGGTGCTGGCGGCGTCATAGAGAAGCAGCAATCAACCAGTTGGTCTGGATCATATCGGTTTGTTGTCCTTTGGTGCGTAGATTTCTTTTGTCTTGCGGGTGGTGGCCATTTGACCAACTGTGTCGATTCCCTTCATTCCCCTCTTCTCCTCTTCTATGGTCTTAGCAGTCATTGCAATTTGTTTGCTTGGCCATGTTCACACCATTAAGGCAAAACAAGCTGCCTTCGGCCTTTGTTTTTGGTGTCCAAATTAATAGGCAATGTTCACGGTCTGTCCCAATGGTTATGTATGCCCGAGTACAACTTGTGATTAATGAATCGCTTCCCTGGCAACCTTAATGCTGTCAATATATCACCAGCACGTTAATAACTGATTATTTAAGTACGCTCAAGATGATAATGATCTTCTCTTATATCCTTCAGAGATCCTGTTATGATGAAATTTCATGCCGAAAGTGTTTCTTGCAACATGTTGCCAGTTCGCAGTCAGCAGATTTCAAACTAACTTCAAACATCTTCCACTCAAACCTGTTGTTGCTTGCAACTCAGGCCACAGACCAGTATCGCATGCGACTCAACTCTCACGTGGAACCCAAATTGAGAAAGTCAACCCTTAATCTGCAAAAGCCACTGAGACAGAGAGGAAGAAAATCAGAGAGCAATTAAGACCTAGAGAACGATGAGCTTAAGTTTATTAGAGTGGCCAGATATTTAAAATAAAACATAAAACCTTGAACCAATCAAAAGGTTTCAAAAATTTATTTTCAAAATAAAATTTTCTTTGGCTTCACCTAACTTTACTTTTATTATAAACAAAAAATGTAAAATCTTAAAAGAAATCTTTATAGGCAAGTTTCACTGTTGCCTTACCCCAACTAAACATGGATATAACGGACTTTTGGTCACTCATCTGTAGTGGAAATTCAAAAATCAACCCTTAAAAGCTTTTCCTGAGCCCAACAACTCTTTAAGGCGCTATCAAACACTCTCCGAAGCTTATTCTCTCTCTCTTTCTCTTCCAAACAGAGTTGGATAAATTTGCCGTTAGCTAGGAAACTTGTTCATGACTTGGCCTGTTTGCTTTGAGATATTTAAGAGAGTTTACTTTGCCTGAGACTCCAACTCTTTAGGTAAGTTTTCTCTTGTTGTTGGCAAAAGTTGCAATACTTAAACAACAACAACAACAATACCAACAAGAGCGATTTCCTTTATAGCTGGCTGTCCGTTAAGCTTTCTCATCACTTCTTCTCTGGTCGGTCTGGCATAAGTTCAGTTTCAGTTGCAATCAACTTGGCCGTTGCCTGCGGTTCTTATTGTTGTTGTTATTGTTGTTGGTTTTGCTTTCAAGTTGCCTTCTGTTGCTGTTGTTGTTGTTGTTATTAGCCTCAAGTGGCGCGCACACACACTCCGGCTCCTGTTCACCCCCGCTTGGTCTGGCTTCATCCGCAAGCAACTTGGCAGAGGCCGAGGCAGAGACCGAAGCAAACCCACCAAGCGACCAACTTGCTCATGCGACGCAGCTGGCTGAAGTCATAGTCAGCGTAGCCAGCGTCGCTAGCGTCTCCAGTATAGCCGCGGCCAGCGTCACCGCAAGCGTCGCCTTCCCCGTCATTGCCATCGCCAGTTTCTTTGCTGCTGCTCTGCTTTCGGCTTCTGCCTGTGCCTGTGTCTTTATATTCACGCTCTGTGGCCCGGCTGGCCTGCCTGGTCTGCCATTTAGTTTCGTATCGCATTTTGTTGGGTTCAGTTCAGTTAAATTCACTCACTGCCGCCGGGAATAGCAGCCTAAAAGAGCAACCAAACGAAACGCGAACACGCCGCGTCAATTTCCTAACAATGCGTGCAAAATTTTAATCAATTACTGAATCGAATTTCATTCATAAAAATAAATGCAATAAAAAAAAAAAATAAATAAATAAATATAACAATAATTAATATAATAATATAATAGAGCTTAACACTTTATTCTGATATAGAATAAAATGAATTAAATATAATAAACAATTAAAAGAAAGTGCGTAAAAAGATTTAACCTTCTACCGATTAAGTTATTAGTTTAGTTTAGATACTGTGGCCACAAAACCACGAATAAGCCCCTTTAGACCAAAAGGGTTTCTAGCCAAAAAAAAAAAGAATAAAAAACTACACAAATGAAAAATGCCAACGACCAAGTTGTGAAATGTTGAGGAAAAACGGTGACACTCCGCGTATCCTACTTAAGTACATTTGAGCCCTTTAAGCCGTTGGGCCGACAAGTCAGGAACACCAAACCAACAAACACAAAAACAAGCCCCCCAATTCATGAGGCTGAAAAAGGGCAGCGTTTTATCTGGAGTACAGTAAAGCCTCGCAATGAAAAAGCCAAATACTCCTTTATTAAAAAAGTTGTAGGAAAAAGTTTTTCTTTTTTTGGATCACCTTGGTCGATCAAGCCTCGCCTAGCGGAGCTTAAGAAGATTCTCTCACACTTACAGGTCTCTCAAGCTTTGCTCGAAAAGCTCTTGGCCAGCTGCTTGGTCTAGCCTACCCCCCCAGGATACACGTGCTCGCTGGCTCGGCAGGCTTAGCTCTCTCGACTTGGTCTATCGAAAACACCTGAGCCTTTGGCAAGCGTATGCGCAGCAGCAAAGTATTTACTCTCACAGTCTCTTTGGCTCTTTCTATGATTTACTCTTTCTGAAATAGCACGTGTAGCGGCAAACTCTTAGGCCGCCATCTCTCACGTAGTGAGTTCCACAATGCTCGAGTGTGTGTGACAGTGTGTTTTGTGGATTGGCGCTCTCGGTAAAGCGCAGCGCAGCACAATCTTTCCTCCGTACAATTTTGACACTTGTGACATTTTTGACACACAAATCAATTGTTACGTGAATTTTCAACGCGTCGGTGCTTGGACAGCAGCAGCCAGCAACGGTTAATTTACAGATATCTCTATGTTTAATATATAAACAATTTTTATAAGCCTAAACAAATATATTTATTTGAATGTATACAGAGATGAATAAATCTAAAAAGTGCTGAGAAATCCTATTAAGAGAAAAAAATAATAATAATAAAAAAAAATTGATTATAAATTTCTTAACTTGAAGGCAACAAGAAAATATTGCCTACTTTCGTGAGCTGATTCGAGTGACATAATTATTTTTGGCTAGTGAATTTTTTTGGCCAACGGGAAATTTGTTACACATAAAAAAATTATGCAAAAGAAGAGTCTCTGGAATAATAATAAAATATGTTTAAAATGAATGAAATGTGGACGATACTCTAGAAACGGGGCAAAGAAAATAATTTCACTCAATTCGGCAGGCCCCCAAAACACTCACACACATACAAGCACAAGAGTGTGCATAACACGGGCCTTCTTTTTCCTTACTATTTGCTCACTGCAAAGCCCATCCACACACACACATAGACACCATCTCATTTACTCTATATAAACACAAACACATGCTCATTTCAACGCTTGTGCAAATCGATTTCTGTTTCCGGCATTTTTCACGTGGTTGCTGCGGCCGCTCGTCCGCCTTCCGTCCCGTCCGTTGGTGTGGCTGTTTATCGCTCTGGTTGGCTTGTCTGTTTATTCGTTCGTTTGTTTTGTTTAGCTTGCCTTTTCGTGTATTTTTACCATTTAGATTTTAGCTACTTAACGATTTTTCCCACAAAGAAAAGTGTCAAACAAACCAAAAAAAAAAAAAAATATTATAGAACTCTGCGGGTCAGGTGACAGAAACACGCAATAGATATATGCATATATGTGTATTTTTGAAATCGGTAAAAAATCACGGCAATGCTTTCTTTTTAATTGTCATATGATTTCAGTCAGCTGCTGACTTTCCCATGTGCCACGTGTCGTATGCGTAATATTTCGGCTGTTTTTGTGTACGGAAACTTTCGTCTACACTTTTAACAATCGCAGAGTTTTAAATATTCTTTTAAAATTATTTCTAGTGTTTGCGTAAACAATTAAAAAATTCAAAGTGCTTAAGTGATTTATAAAAATGCAAATAGTTTTTTAAATCGATAACGACGAAACAATTCAAATAAATATTATAAAATAATTATTATTTTAATACAATTAATTGATCAACCAATTAATCAACCAACTCCCATGGAAAATCAAATACCTCCATAAAAAAATAATATATATATATTTTTTTTGCAACACGACTCATATAATAAATACAACAAACTTAATAATTTCTATTGAAAATTTTTTACGACAATTCAATGGTCGCTTGAATTGAATTAAATAAAGAAGCGTAAACGAAATACGAATGCAAATTAGATGCAAAATAAATGGGTAAAATGAGGTCAAGTAAATACGATGTAAGTAACCAAATTTTTGAAAAATTTCTTTAATTTTTTTTTTTAACAAAAAAAAAAAAAATTGTGTCGGGAACTTGTTATGAGATTAAAGTTTAGTTCACTTAAGATAAATATAAAATTCTCATTAAGGCTTAATAAACCTTGAATTAATTTAACAAATTTAATTTCCAAACCTAAAAAACCATTCCGTCTGAAGAAGTCTTATAAAATAGATAGCTTTGTTCATAATAAATTATTTTATAAATTATGAAAAAGTCAAATAAGTTAACACTTTTATTGAGCAATAAATTAAATTCGATTCACTTCACTTTGATACTTTTTCAATAAATATAATAAAAATTAAAGATTCATAGTGTAAACGTCTTAATACTCAATCGATAAACTGTCAAAGGTTCTTGAAAAACAATTTCAATGCCCTTGCATTTTTTAGTAACTTTTATAATCCTTTGGAGCAGACAGTAAACAT
Source organism: Scaptodrosophila latifasciaeformis (assembly GCA_037075145.1). NCBI lineage: Eukaryota > Metazoa > Arthropoda > Insecta > Diptera > Drosophilidae > Scaptodrosophila > Scaptodrosophila latifasciaeformis. The sequence goes on from JBAMCM010000158.1 coordinate 1,571,056, forward strand.
ATTTCTTCACCAAGTGAAGGTTAAGACTCGCAGGCCTGAACTAATTTACATAATCGCTTAACCCATGGTCTACATTTAAATGATCATCTTTCCATATACGAAATAACTAAGTAAACCGAAAATATTGAGAATAAATGTAAAGAATGAAACGAAAAATCGAGAGCAAAATCAACAAGAACAGGCCAAGTTGCCTGCCTGACTGACTGCCCTTAATCTTGAATTACAAATCGAGTGCAATTATCTGTGGCCGCAATAGGCTCTGGAGCCTATGCCGAGTGTACTGCCAGGAGGTGGGCAATTTGTTTTCACACTTTACGACAGCCCAGGCAATTTGCATACAGGAAAATCAGAATCAATGATTTCGATAGTTCGGCAAGCAAAATGAAAAAGCCAAGTAGCCAGCGAGTCAAGCTGGTTTGAGTATCTCAGATCTAGGGCCGACTGTTTGTATGGCTGCATGCAAATCTTTATTGGCCAACTAATTCGAATTGAGGTTTCTTTTTATTGGCGCTACTTTTTAGCTTGCAGCTTCTGTGCGCCTTTAAATTTCACATTTAATTGATTTGTCAACACACACGCATGTCTCAGCGTCTCTTGTCCCAGAGTAGCCACTTTGATTGCGGCTCAAGCCTTCATGTTGTTTACTTCCTAAGCGGCTTAGTGAACCAGCAAGCGGCTTTGGCAAAGCCTTGTCTTCTCTCTGTCTTACATTGGACTTTGGCTAAGCACACAAATTATACTGGCGTCTGGACGTGTGCGCATAAATTTCTGACTTTAGTTGGAAATTGAAAGTTCAGTGGAGTGGCTCGTATAGAACTTGATCCGACTCAACTGAATCAGAGGATATAGACGAAAATCAAGGCCTGCTAAGTGTGCCACAATCATCAATCAAGAGTCTCTTTTTGTTTTGTAAGGTTCGCCTGGCTCGGATGCTGTTGAAAGATACCAAAGATACAGGAGCTCTAATGCGATATTGAATGACAGTGGCCAACTCAATTGGTGGCAGGAAATTTGCATTCTCATTGCTGGTCTTTCGAGTTCTTGCGTGGTGGGCGATTCAAAAGGTAAAGCCTAGTTTGCCTGGTTTGTCTTCCTGTGGAAGCTGCGATTCTGGTTTCGATAGCTTCTGCATTCCCTGTGTGGGCGGGTTACGTGCTTTGTTTGTTCAATGCATTTCGATGTTAGCCAAGTAGTTGGACTTGGCATTTTTTTTTTCGAAGCCAGCAAATCCCCTTTGAATTATGTTGTCTTGTTTGTGGTCTGGACTTTTTGTCTTATCTGCGGACGTGATGTTGATGTTGGTAGTGGCTTTTGGTAGCTGCTGCTGCCGTGCCAGGCACGTGGGCTGGGCATTGGTGTTTTGCCGTTTATTAATTGTGTGCAAATGTTTGCACAATTTGTCAATATTATCGCACAGAAACATAACCATTTGCAGCACAACAACCGCCGGCAGCCTGCCTAAGTGATTTGTGATTTATGTATCCATTCGAATTTGCATGCACATTTAATGCGAAGTGGCACATGGCGCCCCTCCATGCCCTCCGGCAGTCGCTCCCTACCCCCGATAGGTGAAACTCCCCCCATCGATTTAGGCATTTGCTAATTTTGTAGCTCGCTTTTTAATGTCTGCTAATTGGGTCAGCATTGGAGGCGGCTACTTTTGGAGCGCATGTTTGAAATATTTGATAAACACGTTGTGGCATTGCCTCCTGACACGGCCCATACATATTCATTTCTATGGGCAGCAGCCGGTAGCCGATAGCAGCCAATTGGGTGTTGTACTGTGCTGGGAAGTATGTCCAAACGGGTTTGAATACTTTGCTTCTATGGAGCTGACAGTTTCCAATTGCCCTGCAATTGGCTGATCAGTCAACTGAAAAACAAAAAAAACTCTGGCATGCCATTTTGTTTGTTTGGATATTCAAGAGATAAATTTGGTTATCAAAATAATTCAGTGGGATGTTTTGCTTATTTAATTAAAGCTTCAAACAATCCATCAATGCCTGATTCTAGCTCGAGCCCTGACTTAGAAATCTTTATAATTTGATTTAAGAAAAGTATTTTAAGACCTTTTGTAGATTTCTTTTAAAAATTAAAACAAAACTTGATTTCGTCTATCGTAAGATCTGAGATAATGAAAGGCAGGCTTTAACTAGATCGCCAAAAAGCTTTCCCAATTTTGAAAAACTCGTCAACTTTATAGAAAGCGAAAACCTGACAATTTTCACAACTTTGTAGGCTGCTAAGCCGCAAAGCAAATAATCCAATTATGACACACACATGCTCCCAACTACCCATACTCTTATACTCAAATACTCATGGCATATAAATAAAATCATTTGATAAGACAAGCGGCTGACCAGTCGCTTAAATAGACAGATGGACAGATAGACTAGGAGCTGGAGCGAGACAAATATATAAAGTGAAAGAGAAGCAAAGACGATTAGTAAATTGCATAAACATGTTCCAGGCCATGGAGCTGGGCAATGTTCGATGGCCAGTGAGGAAGTGACTGAGTCAGTGAGGCGTTGGCGACGGTTAACTGACGGATGAACGGACAGACAAGAGGCATTTGAAATATGCTGCATTAATATGCCGATAAATCGGGTTTGCTGGAGATACGAGCGAGTAGGGAACAACTGGAGGAGTACAAGGGGAAAGCCGACAACTCAATTAGATGACAGCTGCCTGGCGTTGAAATTAAATGCTGTAAAATATTGTGCATGCCAGAGACTTCAGACAACAACAGCAACAAAGAGAATGACAACCGAAACACCAACAACAACATCAACAGCAACGAGAACAACTTTGCTTGCAACTTTGTCGCGCCTCAATTCCTCATTTCTGTGTTTGCATTGTGTCAATGTCAACGGCTCCAGCCACGTCTGCGTGCGTGTCAGCAATTTGACAGACATTCATCAGCTTCGGCCAAGTGCCTGGACTGCTTGGTCTGGTCTGGTCTACTCTGCTCTGCTCTGAACTGGCAATGGATTGTTGCGCATGCGTGCCTCTGTGCATGGACTTGGAGTTGGGGTCTGTGGAACTTTTTGCCTGTGTGCCGCCTGTCAGTGGCCGCCTGTCGCATACTCAATCATTTTGCAGTTGTCATGGAGTTGCCGAATGACGTCGGTGTTTGCAAGTTTTGGTTTTGTTCGCTTTGTGCTCGTGTGCATAATTGATTTTGCCCGCCTGCCGGCGACGTCGCCAAACTCCTTTTGTTGTCATATTAATGTCAAAAGATTGCACTTGATCATGAATTGCATGTTTGCCACTTGGCGCTCATCCCGGCGATTCTCACGTTGCCTTCCTGCACTCTTCTTCTTCAGCGTGGGCTGCGGATTCACCAAAACTCTCGAGTGCCTCTGAGACAGTGTGGGAAAGTTGCGGCTGCTTCTACTTCTGCTTCTGAATGTGAAAGGATTTTGGTTTTTACCGCTTACGATTACGATTTGCAATGTTCAAAACTAATAAACAATTTGAATAAATTACTGACCATTTCAAATAGAAATATTCATTTAGATGGACCATCTGAACAAATATCTAAGGTCGATAATTGTTCTAATATTTGTTTGATAAATATTCGAGACAATAAGTACAGTCTTACCAGACTAAAATTTACCACAAAAAATCAAAAGTTTTCCTGTTTGATAAGGTGGAAATGAAGTTAGAGTCAGCTTCTCTAGCAATCAATTTTGAGTATTGATTATTATTAGTTTCTTATAGTCAGAGAAGACTGTTCTAAAACTTAGGCTAATACTAATTTTTTAGTATTTTTATTTATACGTTAAATATGGTTATTTACAAATAAATAACAATTCTAACAATTTACAAAAACCCTTCGGAATCAAAGTCGCGCGGATCTGTTGACGACACATGAGTATATTCTCAAGTAGCCACATTTACAGTTACATTTGTGGATAACCACAATTCAATGTCAATGGAAAATGCGAGAACCGCTATGGGAATTGTTGGCTTGGGGGCTTTGACTCGTTGGATAAGCATGCTCATCCTCTCTGCTCTTGATATTGCCTATGCATATATTTTTCCATGAGCGTTGGCGTCTAAAAGTTTATTTTGTAATTATATAGAAACATGGCTATTGATGTTCTCGGAGTATCATTATATTAATTATTGTCTTTGGTACAATTAAATCAAGCAATTAAAAAGCCATTTACTCTACAGTTTTCAGCTTTATCAGAATTTTATGAAAGACATAATAAAGTAGAGGTTATTTTCTATAAATTAAATAGTAAAATCTGTTTTGCATATGCTTTCGATTACTATAATTATGTTAACCATTTAAAACTATCCATTAAACAAAAATCACGTTCTTGGAACTTTTTCTAAGTAAAAATTTTTTGTGTTCAAAGTAAAATGAATTTAACAAATTTTGTATATATTTAGAACAATTTCTTTTTTATTGCGCATTTGATTTTAAAGTTTTGATTATGCAAATCTTGGCGAACACTTGTCTCGCGCCCGAGAACACTAAATAAATTTGCAAATGGTGCAAACAGGGTGTGTGTTTGATGTGTGTATTTATACAAAAAATGCTTCCAACTATATTTATAGACAGGTCTTAGAGTAAAGTCTTACTTTTACTTGCCACGTGAATTCATCTAAAATTAACTCAGCCCACAAGTCAACCAAATTGAAAGGTCTCAAAATAAACTGGAATGGGAAGGTGTTTGATTTAGCTTGGGATTGACAGAGCTTTTAAGTGAACAGACGCTTCTAAATTAAAAAGATTTTGTACGTTTCAGATAGTTAAACTTCTCAAGTCCTTTTCGACTATTCTCAGCCGCAGCCATCATAGTAATATTGATTTTCTTTTTCGTATTTTTGTATTTTAAATGAAGCTTCACTCGATTGGGTGTGTCATCATGTCTTATGTCAGATACTTGTACTTTTTGCCGCATTGCAGTTGCCATATAAATTCCGTCATTCAGACATTTCCCATTCTCGCAGAGACCATCAGCCGACAGACTTTTTGTATTTTTATTCGCAGCTTCTCCTCGATTGACTAAGCGCGCTTGATTAATTTCCGAATAGCCACATAAGCTGGCAAGGAAATTGAAAATATATATCTCTGAATACAAAAAAGAAAAAGCTGAATATTGCTTTAAATTTAAATTTGTTTCATGCTTTTTGTAAAAATATTCTTTTATACAAGGCAATGATCCTGAAAGAGAGACTGTCACTCAAAGAAGAATAATGAACACTGTGTTATGTCAAGTGAATTGGGGTTAACTAAATATTTGTTAGAAAGAGTGACTTGAAATTTATTGAGGTTGTCAACGCTTTGACAGCAGAGTTACTGAGTGAATCATTTACCCAGACCAAAATTACTTTTGTCAAATGTTCAGCGACTTTCCTTCTTCCGCTATCCAGACAGGATCTCTAGAAATTCCTATCTGCCAGCCAATGAGGTTTTGTAATTTTTATCACATACAATTTTGTTTTTATCGCAAATATCACAACTTCATCAGCAATCATAACAGCCAACCAGACAATTAGCCATAAAATTAGCTGGCTAACTTGGCAAAAAGGAATGCGGCCGGTTAAGGCGCCGCAGCGCCAAATTGAAAACAATTTAAGTTATTTGCATATAAATGCAACTTAAGACGATGTCAGCTCACCACCACCAGCACCACCATCAGCACCAGCACCAGTAGTGGGCACACTTGTATCTGAGGCAAACTGCTACTGCCAGCGGTCATACCAACAACTTTAGCGACATTGGCAGCTGCCACAGGCACACATAAGCGTATTTATTTTAAGACCCAGTGAGGTGGAACTAAGAAAAAAAATCACAATACCAAATACCATCACCGTGATTCACCCAAATCAGTATGGAAAGTCACATTCCTCTTAAGTTTTTTTGGAAATATTTCATTTGCCTTTTGGTTCCGTCTTCAAGGCTTATTTAATTCATATTGATTCCCACAATCTAAAATTATTACAAAAAAGAAGATTTAGTTCTAGTTTTGCCATCTTCTGTTTTGTCACGGTGATTTTTCCATAGCCCAAAATTTGATAGTTCTACAATACTTGGGCCAAAGATATTTTTTTGATCTAAGATTATAAAGTTTATTGAAATGGAATGCTGTTGTTTGGCCGACATAAATGCAATGTGACTATGTCATTAAACCGAAGGTAATTCAATGTTGAACAAAAAGACTTTATTTTGAATAGGAACAAGCAAAACTCTTATAGAAATATATAAAATAAATGGCACCTGAAACTTCTATTGCTACCAAAGACACGTGGCGCCAGCTGTCGCTCACATAAAAAAGAAAAAAAAACACAACAGAGAAAATACTTTTCAATAAAAAAAAGTAAAAACTATGCCTAATTTTATTTGACAAGTGACGGTCGTAAAAAAGGAAAAATAAAAATCTAAAATATATTATAAAATTTGTTTACCTACTCGAATAGAGAAATGAAATTCCTCGAGTGGCCGAAGCAAACTGTGTTAATTTGAGACATAATTGCAAATTGGTAAGGGGACGGGGTGGGTGCAGGGGTTGAGTCAGCTTTTTTGGCGGCAACATCGGCGTCGACTGGTTATGACAGCTGTGACAGTCGAAAGAGATTGTGACGTTGACTGGGGGTATTTGAATAATTTGCAATTAAACGCTCTATGTGGTTGGCAATTAAGCAACGACGGCATCAGCTATAGCCATCCACCCCAAAGCGACTGCCACTGTGGCGTATGCGTGATTTAAGCTTAGTTTTGTTTTATTTATGGCTAGATTGTGAACTGGTTTTCAAGTCAAACAATATGAAACAGATAAGCTGGCTGTCCATCAACCAATCACGCTGCTCTTCATCTACTGCTTCTGAAGTGGATGAAGACAGAAGTTCCATTCGCCTTTGCCTGGCTAAAATCACACCCAACTGTGTTTCCAATTAAATGCCACTTCATGCGGTCTAAGCAAATACTGCAACTGTTCATCTTGGATACAAATGTCCAGAAGATACAACAACTTTCAGTTTGTTTTAGTTGCTGTTGTCTGTGGTTGTTGGCAGGCAAACAGTTAACTTGCCAGTTGGCCTGGCTGCGGTCAAAGCTATACAAATTGAACTTGAATGTTTATGTTGACTAAGCGAGACAGTTGGACAGCCTGTGCCATGAGGAGGGTTAGGTTGTTCTATTGGTCTGAATTTTCGACCGGGTCCTACATGATTTGAAATAACATTTTAAGTCTTACAGACTTACAGAGTTGGGTAAGGATTATCAGCTGAATGACAATCACTTACATTGGCCAGCTAGCCTCATTTCTTGGCCACATTCCGAGTCAGGCTGGATGTAAAGTTTTATTGAAGGCGTCAGAAAACAACACGTGTGTGCATTCTGGCCTTGTTGGACAAGTGGGTCAGTTGCTTGTTTGGCTAACTTGGTTTCTCTGGGTTAGTTGGTGGTATTTCGGCTCACAACTTATTGGTTTCCTCAAGGCTGTAGCACATTTCTCTGAAGGCCTGATTAAAAAGTCCAACAAAATACGATTGCAAGAACAATTGGGGCAGATAAATCACTCGAGCTTAAAGTTTACATTTGTATTTATTTTTCAGCTAGCCCATCTGCATCTTAGAATGCTCAAACCTCTTGAAAAACGTCTTCAAGGTGAGACAAAAGTAATTGTTTTAATTACAAATTCAAAGTCATTCATCATTTTGGGTTTGAAAACAGCTGTTTGATAATTGATTCCAAGCCATTTGTTTAGCTTTAGTTTAGCTTTTCATTTTGTTTTTCATTTTTTGTTGGTCAGTGTAAAATTTATTTTAGCAGCTGACATACTGACATTACTTGCCATTGCCGCCTTTAACTAATTGCATAATAAATTTAAGTGAATTTATTGTTAAGAATTTTTTGTTCCTAGTCAAATTGCGGAACTTGGAAACCTGGGACTTACCCTGTCAAAACGGTTTTAAGGAATTTCAATAAAAGTCAGACAAAATGGTGATTTATGATCCAACTATGAGTGCTTGTGCTCTAGTTATTCCATGTCATAATTTTTGTTATTTTTCCACTTGTGGGTGTTAGCTTCTGGCTCAAAATGTGATGTTGGCTCTTGACAATTGGTCTGTACTAACAAACCTGCAATGACCAATAGAGGAAAATAAATAAAAAATATATTTATGGAAGGCGATTGGATAACATATGAATCTTAATTAAAAGGATTAATTATTTTTCAATCATTATCTTCATTCGTCTTAAGCGTATTTTCTTTTTTATTCCAGGTTACCACAGCTTACGGTCTATGCCAAGATTATTTACCTCCTGATGGTAAGTAAAGAATAAAAAATACTTTTATTTTTGATAATTTTGAGATACTAAAAATATGTTTACAATTGTCATTGAATGAATCAGTGTAAAGGAATTTCAAATATGTTATCTCATCTTTAACGCCTTCTTTATCTGTCTATCTATATCTAATAAAGACTAAAAATCAAATTCATGTAAGAATTCAAAAAACGTGTGCTACAACAACAACAGGAATAATAACAAGTACTACAACTACCGATAAATTGACATTTGCTCGAGACAAATATTTGTTAAATTCATAAAACAAAATTGTACAACGGAAATTTTAAGTAAATAATTATTAAAGGGAGAAAAAATTCCAACAACCTCACGCTAATTAAATTATACTGTTCTGCCGAGACTTTTACATGTTCATTTCATTTCATTTCATTTTTTTTTTTTTTAATTTTAATTTATTTTACAATCAATATTTGAAATGTGCATCCGCAATTTGTTTATATGCCTGAATTGTTGTCGTTATTAATGTGCCGAAATAAATAACCAAAATGTCTGGAATTCCTTGGCAGTGACTAAACCAAAAGCAACTACAATGAAGCCGAACGTTAAACTCGGGCGCGGCCGAGTTTGGGATACCCTGTACCTAGTAGACGGAATTAAAAAAAAAAGGTGGCAACCCTAGTCGGGTGGTAACCCTGGTCGCCTGCATTCACATAAAACCTCTGGTCTTAATATTCCTTTGAATCCAAAAACACATTGTTCACAATATTGCAAGCACGCCTTCTATCGGACTGCTCATTCGGCAGTTTGCCAGTTAGGCAAGGGGAATTAAAATCTTGACCCTCAAAATTTGTTTTTTGTATATCTCGAGTAAATATGGTCCAATTTTAGTCATGTTTGATATCAATCGAAAGATTTTTAGATTCCTAACAACTTTTCAGAAGCAACTAATACTTAAATCCGAAATGTTTAGAAATTATGTGGCTTTGAAAAAATGAAGGGGTGGAAGGGGGGGCGGGGGGAGAAAAAAAAAATAAACTTGACCAGCGTACACACATAAGGAGTCCGAATCCCAAGTTTGGTTATCCTAGCTCTTATAGTCTCTAAGATCTAGGCGTACGCGCGGACAGACGGACAGACGGACAGACGGACAGACGGACAGACGGACAGACGGACGGACATGGCTATATCAATTTCTCTAGTCACCCTGATCATATTGTGGGTAACTTTGGGGGGTCTCCGACGTCTCCTTCTCTATGTTACATACATTTGCACAAACTTAATATACCCTTGTACCTTTTTAGGTACAGGGTATAAAAATAAAGAAGAAATAAAAATAAAAAATCTTTTTGGCGACATCTTTACGGGTTCCGTTTAGAGTAATTATTGTTTGTTTTTATTTATGAATTCACAATCTTTAATGACTTGTTTTTATTTGATTTGTTTATTTACTTGTTCTAAATGTGGTTTCTGCAAATATTTTAAGCATGAGCTGGCCCAAAACTATGAATATTGAACTATGGACTTGGGATGTGTTTGGGTCATGGAAATTCAAATTTAAGGTTCCGGTTCTGTTTTAATAAAAAGCATTAAAAATCCATTAAATGTTTTTAAGCTTTCTTATTCAAGTGACTCACCACACTCACCAAAGGCTTAGAGAAATTATTTAAATAAAAAAGTATTTTCTATTTTAAAGACGGAAGTTTTATTTTTCCAAATAAATAATCAAACCACAACACTTCTTCGAACCAACAAACCCAAGAACTGAGGGAAAGCTTGATGAGTTCATATTTATATGCTCCGGTTCAAGAAGCAGATGAGCACACTAACACAAAAGGGATTGTTGCCTTCTAGATACTTTTTTAATAAACCTAATGCAGTGCCCTCTTAGTATGGTGTACGCAATTATAGCCAGAAATTACAGCAATCCATAAAGCAAGGCTGTAATAATGAACCCTAAAAAAAAAACAAATGATCAATCAGGGAGCAAATTAGCGATGATTCTACGAAAGGGTTAGTTGAGTGATTATTTAATTTAGGGAAGGGCAATCAGGTGAGACTGTGATATAAATTATTAAATATTTTAGTTTTGTTGAAATAGTTTATGGCTTTTTTAGAACTAGAACTTTTTGGGATTCCCCGTGATAAAATCAGTTTTACACTTTTCAAATAGATAATTATCAGGTAAGAAATAATGTACGCATCTTAGAAATATTTAAATTAAAAACTGAACTGTCAAAGTTAAGCAAGGCGATCATATATTAAGAGCTCTGCCGGTTCTGCGTATAAATTTCATTTTTTTTCCTCCTCAAATTTTTAATCAAATTGAAATATTTCAATAGGATTCCATTTGACCTACACTTTCTTTGTTTATTAACAAATCACTGACTTTGATAGCCTTGCAAGTAATTTCATTAGCTTTTAATTACGTATTATGATAATTAAAATAATTCCAGCTTGCATACCAATTAATATGAACAATTTTTTTTTACATAACTCTTGTCTACCGAAAATACAATGACTTTGGCATTTTGCTTTTGATTTCACATTCTATTTTCTAAGAAAAATAGTATAATCAAATTTTAGTATTTTTTCTGGCTTAAGGAAAATACAAAATGAGTATTATTTTCACACTCTTAAAATTTGTTTATGTGAAAAAATTTTAGGACCAATCTAACCACAAAATGCTTATTAGGTAAGAAAGTTAAGAAATAATATATAATCTTCACCATACCCAAGATAACTCATCCTCCTTTGGTTTTTTTTTTTATTATTAACTTTTACAAACTGTTATTAGTCGTTGTTGGCATTGTTAGTGTCGATGGTTGTGCAGCCAAAACGCTGCTTATCAAGAATTTATTTCAAAACGTTAATTGAATTGTCAATAGACCCCGGCACAGTACAGCGGCTTGTTGCCTTTGGCAACAAGACAAATTATAGCAGCTACAACAATAGCAACAGTAAATGTGCTTATATATATCGTAACCAACACAGATACATATTTACAGATACATGTTCCCATATTCAGAGAAGTTCTTGATATTGCCTTCATAAATTCCAAGAGCCACATTATACGTCAATATGGCTTGTATGTTATTCTTATTTCATTAAGATGATAAGAGCTTTGGAATTCCCAACTCTCGTCAAAAAAAAAAAAAATTCACACGAATTGCAAGTGCTTAATTTTGTATCTGAAAGTCTGCAGAGAGATACTTTCCTCAACATTTGGTTACAAAATTAATTTCCTTGCTGGCACAACTAATCATCCGACGGATTTTATACGGCTTAATCAATTCAGCGATATTTTTTTTTATAGCTTTCGGTTTTATCGGCCCAAAATAATATTTTGATCAAAACAAACAATAAAAATTCGTAGTAGTATTTTGATATTTGTTTATTTTCTATTTTTATTTGTTGCTTTTTTTTCTGATTACAAGTGGAAATTTTTTTATTGCATTTTTATGGCAGATCGCGTTTTAAAAACGTGCTGGCCGATAGTACACGTGATCGACATTCCCAGGAATACTGCCATCGAATATTTTGATGGGCCCAAAGTCTGGCAATCACTCTTTTTCGAAAACAAATTAAGCTAAAATTTATTTGCCATTTACTATCAAAAGTATTCTAAAAAAAACCTCCAAGTCATTGAGCACAAGTTAAGGGTATTAAGCTAATTTGATTTGAGAACAACATAAAAAAACAAACGTCAGCACGACTTTACCAGGTGCTAGAAGCCCAAGATCCAAGAACCCACCGACTGGCCTATAATTTAAAATGGACAGACCAACAATAAATATCATAGATTCAAGACCGCGGCCTATGGTCAGTAATTCCAAATTGACAAAACAATAACAAATTTCATATTTTAAGTCTCAGCAAGTAATGCCGTCTCTTATCATTGAGTTCCCAAAATGATATGATACTTTAGCGGGCTGTCATAAATTTTCATTTGATTCTAGCAATTCCAAGAAATCGAAACCAAAAATATGAAATATAGACAAAAAAAAAAAACAGAAAACAGAAAACTGAAGCCTATGCTTATGGATGGAGCGAAAGCCACAGGATTACATTACTCTCTGAGACCTAAAAGGCTTTTGTTGTATAACACTTTTCCGGCTTTCATTTCGATTTCCGCCACACAATTGCTACACCCAACCCCAACCCACTCCGCAGCTTATTGACCATGCCACAAGTCGCCTTCTGTGCCGGCTGCTTTCATTATTTCCAATTGCGCCGCTATTGACTTTGCTAATGTCTGCGCAAATAATGCAATTTTTCCGCCAGTCGCGCCGTCATCACATTGGCAGTGGCTTGAGTTTGACTGAGGTTGATGGCTTGTCAATTTGACGTGGCCACTGCTGATAGTGATAGGAAATTTTAGAATATTTTTATTTTGATTCAAATTAAAGAATATCTAAATTATTTGAATATTCGAAAAGGCTCATTATGCTTTCCAAATTTAATGCAATTTAATTCTCTTCTTATCGATCTGAAGAAAATGGGACTCTAAATTGTTAATTTATTAGATCAGTATTAGATCATTTGTGCCTGCAAGCTTTCAACATTTGATTGATCTTATCGGCACATCCGAGTAACTTTAAAATATTGAGTGAAAAAATGTTCGTCTCGGTTAGTTTATAGACTCGAAAGGTATGCAAGGGTTCTGGCTCATTTAAAAGGAATTTTTGTGGAATTTTCTGACCATTTGTCAAGGTTATTGCGTAACTCTTGAAATGCACATTCTCAATTTCCTTCCATGAGTTCCCGCTCGAATTGAATGTCAAATGTATTTCGAATGGCGACTATCGCGTCGATTGCTGTGACGGTAATTAAAATAAATTGGAAAATAAGATTTGGAAGACGGGCATGTGGCATTTTTGTATATTTACTAAAATGGAATTTAAAATTATTTGTGAACAATTGATTTAAATAACAAATTACTTTTGCAAATGACTGAGGCACATGTTTTCTTTTCTATTTATTTATATTTATTTTGTTTATTTTTTCTCTCTGTCTTTCTTCATTGGTTTATGTAAATATTATTGACCAAACTGAAAATTGATCGTGCTACTGACTTTTGATAATGTCTGAGGTTTCCGGCCCACTATTGGGATAGTAAATTCCTTTCCAATTTATTGTGCCCACCCCATTCATCGGTTGGTCGGTAGGTCGGTGGGTTAGGATAGTGTGTGTGTGTGTGAGTGTGCCGTGCATAGCAAAAAAAAACGCAAAGCAAATAATAAATAAATATATATATAATAAATCGAGTATGTGGGTAAGTTATAATTTATACATTAATAAATGCTAGACAAACATTAGATTTATCAATTATTGGCAATGCGCTTGGCATGTCACTTTGGTATTTTTGTTATCTTCTAGCCAGGGCATGGGAGTTTCGTTAATGGGCCACAACAAATCACAATGCCAAAAAACATGGAGATTGCCAAAAGCTTCTCCAAGTGCTTGTGGTTTTGATTGTCATTTATTGTGTATTTGTGTGTGTCTGATTATAAAATTGTTTGGTTTTTGTTTTTGTTTTTTTTGGTTGTTTTGATTTAGTGTTGGCACATCTTCCCAAACAAGATTCTAGACTTTGGCACCAATATTCTTTGAGATAAGACCCCCACATGCTTTGTCGCGGTAATCTTATCACCTATCATTGCCCCCTTCTGCTCTCTTATTGATTACTAAAAGATACTCGCCGGCATTCGATGGTGTGTATCTAAATAAAACTGCCCTGTCAACTTGCAACACACATCGAGTTGAATGGAATCGAGTGCATGGCGCTAGATACTCTGGCTAAAACAAATAAAAAGACGCAATTATTTTATTTATTTTCTTTTTGGATTATTATTACCATTGTTGTTGTTTCATTGGTTAATGTGGCTCACTCCTTCTTTTTTCTACCTGACAAGCATTTTCTTGAAAGACGATGGCGTCGCTTGGCCTGCTGATAAAGTGGGTGGCATTGAATGACAGTATTTTTTTTTTACACTGTAAGAAATTCCTTTTGATGAGTAAAATTTTATTGAATAGGGGATTTTTCGGAGAGTTATTATTAATATTATTATGTTGGAATTGGGGGACTGTTTTTTATGTAGTAGGCCACATCGAGGTCTAGATTATCGTGGACTTAAAGAATTTCGCACTTTAAAGTAATTTTACAAATCATCGTCAAGGCTGCTTTCACACCAACTGTACTTCCGCTTACATAACCACACAAAAATTAAGTACACACACAACAATTTCACCTGTCGCTGCAAAGATTGAAAGACCCCAATTTGTTGTGTCAACAGAACCAACCTACTTACCAATTGTCTGGTGTGAGATCTGAGATACCAGCAGGGCAGGAACCAATGCACTGCCAGTGTTGGCAGAACTCTCCCTTTTTCATACGCTTTTGGGCTTTATATATCGAAGCTTTTATCAAAGTTTAAACTTCCGCTCAGTGTATTCTCTGTCAGCGGAGACCGCCCGTTGTGGCTAGAACTGCAATATAAAGCGCCGGGCGGTGTGTTTCATTTTGTTGACAAAAGCAGAGAGCACATCGTTTATGATGATTTCTGTCATATCATATCAAAATAAGATACTTTTCCCTGCACCGATTTGAATGTTTTGGTCGAGTCTAAGCTGTCTGAGTTGGGTTTTCTTTAGCTTGTCTCTCGGAGAGCATAATTAATTATTGTTTATTTCCTGTAAGATGTAACGAGAACGCAAAATGCCGCCAACTGTGACTTAACTTGTCTTTAACAAACAGAAAATGGGTCTATCAGACATTTATTTCTTATGGCTTGTAAAATGTTCTGCCGACCTCATAAATATCATATACATGATGAGTTTAGTGCATGTGGCAAAACAAAAGATCTTAGATTTCTTTTATATTGCAATATTTTTGTTTAACCCACACAAATATGGGCGAGTAAGATTTCCTTTATAAAGGTGCACTTTGATATGATAATTCTGTTTCATTAGCCATGAGAAAAATTGCCTTGGGATATGGCGAATCTTAAGTGTAGTGAGCAAAACATTCTGATAAAGGGAAACCCCCTTTGGATAATTAAAACTGTTACTTGCCTGAAATGAAACTGATAAAGCCACTCCTAAAATGGAATGCCATATTTATTTTTGTATGGAAATGGAATGATATCAACAATTTCAACTGCTCCAATACACACACGCTCGAAATAATTACCCGGCTTGTCAAATTTGTTATATTTTGGATTAGCAAATGAAACAACAAAAATTACCCAATAGCTTGATAAAAATAAAAAATATTGTGAACTGAAAGCACAAAACACAAAAACCACGCGTCAAAATTAGTGCCACGCGCCAAATGATTCGATTTACCTTGATTTGCTGTTTGAGTTTTAATTACATCTCTTTAGTAGAGTTTTAATTTCCTGTTTGAGATATACTAAATTAAATACGATTATTCTTGTTAACGGAAATTCCCGAACCTGTTGAAAAAAAAACAGCTAATTAGTCTAGAACAAATTTAATGCCTATTTAATTTGACCATTTCTATTTTTGCATATCAATAAGTTCTCATTCTATTTTGGTTGCCAAAGTATTAAAATCAAATTTATTTTACTTAAGTTTTTATAATAAATTCGAGTAATTATAATTAGGTATAGGCTATTTTTAGGTCTTACATGTAAATTATTGGGATCTGTGAGATCGGACAAAAATCACCTTCACACTACTTTTTGTAGTTTAGATCAGTAATATAACTGGCTTCTTAGATCTTTCCTATTTACAGCGATCCTAGACAGTAAATACTAAGCCTCGACTCTTAGGGTGTCAATAGTCTCCGGAGTATTAAGCCAAAGCCTGACGAAGATGCATGAGCTGAACCCAAGAACCGGAGAGTACAAGTAAAGCCACCTAAGACCAGAGATTGTTGGGATTTTCTTTTGTTGTGTCGAAGTCTTATGCTATTCTTGGACCTGAAGACAACTTTTTAGGCCACGAGTTACTTAACCATTTAAAATGGCATTGACTCGACTAGATGACAAGTTAACTCAATTAAAATTCCTTGCCGATAAGCAAAGTGGGTGTTACCATCATCAACAACTCGAATGTGAAATAAAATTCATTGTTAGACTTCAAAACATACCCACACCTCTGCTCTCCTCACATTTTGCAGTGCCAAATTTGTTATCAAACTGGGCTGATCAAGACAACGACCTTGCATAAGTTCAATAAATGTATCAGTCCACACAAGTGCAAAATTCTCCGGAACGTCGCCAGCTTTGTTTGGTTTCATTTCATTTGATAATGGATATCGGACTTTGATTTGAGCACGAATAAATGTGCCACTTTCAAAATGTAATTGTCATTTTGGATCAAAATCGGCACTTGACAGGCTATCTTTTATAAATCCCCGGTAGTATATCAAAGAATATCAAGAGCGCAAAAAAATACAAATAAATAAAATTACAAAGAACTGTGAAACGATTTTGGGTTTAAGACAACAATGAACTTGATGGCTGGGCGTACCCTTGAGTTAACAACAATTTGGTAACACCCTCAATGGAATTTATTGATAAAATTCCATTATTGAATTTATTTATAACTGAATTAAATTATTTTTAAATGTCTACTAATAAATGTTTATAATACTTTTATTCAATTTAAGCACCCTAAGTGATTGCAATCGCATTTCCTAGGAAAAACAAAAAATCATGACTCAAATTTTTTGTTTTTATGAATATTTTGAGAGCTCTTCAAAGATTAAAAAAACTTTGATTTTCGAAAAATATTTTGGAAGATTTCTACTTAAAAATGATGAATAAGCTTAGAGGAAAACTATGTAATCAGCTATACTAAGTAGACCTTATTTTTTTGATCCGAAATTTCAGTTATATTTTTGATTTGCTTTGAAGCTATGCCTGGAAAATCGAGTCAGCACTATTTAGATTCTCTATCCAATTTGTGAAAGATGCGTCTCAAGAAATGTCTTTGCTGCATACCGCTCAGAACGGGGGTGATTATCACTGGCTTTATGTTCGGATCTTTCGATTTTGTTCTCGGTACCATTGGCTGGTATATGGTAGTTTTGAATGAATTTCCAGATTCGGTGAAGATATTCTTTGACGAAATGGATGTGCGTATCTGTGTTTCTGCATTTTCATTCACATTCTACTGCATGGTGTGCAATGACTTAATGTTGATCTATGGCGCTATTAAAGTGAGTTCTCATCGATATGACTGAAAATTTTAACTAACTTCACCTTTATGAAGGAAAAGCCCGGGTATATGGGACCTTGGCTACTCGTGAATTTTGTTGTTGGCATCTGCACGATAGTAACGGCTCTCTTAAATGCTGGTGCTATTTGCCGTATAAGTAAGCTGAACTTGAGAAGCTTTTTAATTTGTTTGCTTAACGGTTTTTGATATTTTAGTTGTCCTGTATTACTGCATGTTTGTTGTGAGCTCTTATTACGATGAACTGGTTGAAGAAAATTGAATGAAGAGATGGTTCTGATAAAAATCTGAAAAATATGTTTTATATGAGCTCAATAAAATAAAGGGAAGCCTTAAGAAGCAAAAAAAAAAAAAAAGAAAAAAATAAAAGGTTTTATATTGTGTTGGGGCTCGTGCTCTTCCACCTTCGACACATCCGCACGGTTGAGTTACCTTTAGGTGTGTTCCCCCTTCGTTTTGTGCAAACAGGATTAAGCGATAATGAAACTGCACTTTAAAATGCCGTCAAAAGCTGCGCTTAAGACTCATTAAAAATCCATTAAACTCGATAAAAGCAAAATAAAATAAAAATAAAAAAACAAAAGCAAAAACAACAAACAAACAAACCGAAATGACAAAAATGAAATACGAATGCATATACAATTTTGTTAATAAGCTTTGCACAAAAGCCATGCCTCCTCCAGACCCGAGGCCCGAAAAGGGCTTTAAAAGTGGAGCACTTGGTGACAATTGAGAGCGACGGGAAACAAAAGGAGACGCAAATAAAAAAGTCGACAACGATGATGACAGCCCTGGGGGATTCCAATTCGAGTGCTTTTGGCCCTTGTATTTGAGTTGCCTCTTTTTGGGGCAGGCATTTTGTAAGTGCATTTCGATGTTGCATATATGCAAATACTTTGAAGATGTTGAGGCTGTCGGGTGAGAGTTCACCAAGGAAATGGAATAAAATCCGAATAAGAATTAGGCTTAAAAACTTTTGAAGGAATGATTTGAAAAGCCAATTTGAAAAGGAGAAATGATTCATAATATTGTGTTGATAAGCTCATTCAGAGTTTACCAAATGTTCAGAGGCATTGTCTCTTTTAGATTAAGAAACGAATAAGCTATGATAGATTGTTGTTTATAAAAGAGCAGCAAGCAAGTAGTTTCGTAGTAGAACACCATCTGGATAGCCATAAAATTGTATTTACCAGATACTCAGTCAATTGCAGGTCTGTCAACGAAATGATATAGCGATTGGCAGCCCAACCGGGTGAATGACACTCTGAGTACTCGGATAACTGGCACCCCAGCCTGAATGACTACCGACCAAATGACGGACTGTGAGAGTCCACATTTGAAGAATGATATATCCGTGCATGTAAGGCAAATAAGAAAGCCACACACACCGTGTGTCAAGCATTTATCAGCGCAACCGGGAGGTGTTGCTTCCGGGGTATGGGAGCCGTGCTTGTGCTCATCGATAAGCGAGCAGCAACAAAGTTGCTCGACCCAAAGCCGCACGCAATGAAGTTATCAACATGAATCGGCTTGGCTTACACTAAAGAGCAAAGCGAGTTGATTTGAGGTGGGCTGGGCTGGACTGGACTGGATGAGGAAGTGTGGGGCTGTGGGGGCGTGTCGTTGAGGAGCTTAAACTTTTAATACAAAACGTTTCACAACTTTGTTTAGAGCAAGGCATTAAATTCACTTTTCATTTATGGACCGACTGAAAAATAAAATGCCGACATGGCAGACGAAAGACCCGCCAGACCCACAAGAGACCTGCTAAGCCCGCTGCCCTCGATCTTGTTTGCAGCAGCCACCCCTTTGTCGTCTGTCTTTGAGCGAACCTGTACCGTTGCCGCCTGCCGCGCATTTTATGCGGCAACTTCTTTTCTAGGTAGACCGAAAATTTACGGCAAACCATTAAGAAATGCCTATAAAAGTTTGCGCTTAATTAAAATACGTAACGTGTGGCAGTTTCTGTTATTGCCCTCGCTCGCTGCTTTGGCTTGCCAGTCAAAGATCAGTGGATTTTGGTAGCTGTAGCACGCTGTCGTTTTTGGCCAAAAGTGCGGTCAGTGAGCTTTTCAATTTGTCCGCGAACTGGGCCTTGGCATGCAAATTACGAGTACTTGCCACTAACCCATATTTAAGTAGTGGAAGGAGAGAAAGCCATCCTTTTTCAATCGTCTACCCATTGACTTAATGAGATTTTCCCCCAACCAAAAAGAGCGAAAGGAAAAAAATCATAATTTCCACGCGCAATGAAGCACAGCAAATTGGTACACCGAGGCGTGGTCGACTGTGGCAGAGTCACACCCACCAGAGACTCAGTTCAACTCGCAAATGCACTGCCCATTTGCCAGGCAACGTTCAGCTATGAGGTAATGTTGTTATTACTTCTGGTCTGGGAGGTTGGCAAGTGATGGCTGAGCTCACACTACCCCAACATTATTCTGGTTATCACTTAATGCCGGTGGCTTCAGACAATCAATTATCAGAGGTACTTCGACATTGATATGTCCTATCTGAGGCAAAGTGACAAGAAAATCTTTCACTCTCACTTTTCAGATCAAAAGAGTTCAATAAGTGGTGTCACCTGGCGAAATCATTTTGACAATTGGGAAATCAAGACATTTATGATTTACTAGTTCTATTTATACTTGATCGACAAGCTGAAAGCGAAAATGTTCTCTCAGATAAACGACCAAACAATAAAATACTTGAACAGTTTATCAATGATATAATAGAGGGGCCTTGTTAAATTATTGGGAATTACCCATAAAAATAAGCAGGGGGCAAACAAATTTAAGATTTTCATACACTTTATAGTCTATAAATACGGAAAACGACCTTTGTCGAAATGTCATCCAATAACCACACAATGACTAACCAAAGGCCTATGATATAAGACAGGCCAACGACATGAAAACTCTGCGGGCGGTGGCAATTGGAGCCGCTCTTGTCCCCGATTACAGTGATTATGGGGTGGGATTGTTATTGATCCATTTGCTAAGACGGGGAATTTCAGTCTGGCTTGCTAAAATGTTGCCAAATATTTCACAAGAAATACAAGGAATCCCTTTCATTATAACAAAGATTAGATACTCTTTTTAAGTCTCTTTCAAATCTCACAATATTATTCTAAGTTTATAATTCTAAATAAATTTATCTGATCATGATTTTTTTTTTAATGGAACCAAGAAAACTACAAAATTCGCTTAAGCTTCTGTAAGCCAAAAAGAGTATATCAAAAGCAAAACATAAATAAATTAATAATACGCCATGTTGAACGATAAAACTTGCGCTCGTTTATGCAATGAGCCGCAAGTAACTCGAAATCGTCTGAGATTAAGATTTTATTATATTTTTCATTTAATGATTTTATCTTTGCCCCGCTTTTCTCCGTTTCTTTAAGTTTTTCAACCACTGAACCAAAAGTAATGCCCCACAAAAATTTCAATCTGACTACCAAGCCGGGCCATCATTAAAATTTGAAAAATTTTCTACACATTAAGCAGACAAATCGTAAATATGTGGCCAGATATGTCTTACGCTTGACGGGCAGAGACAACGCCACCGCCTTCCCTCTCCTTCCAGACTGCCTATGGAAACATATCAATTTCCCCCCATGCGGTGTGTCTTGAAGAGCAAATAATAAAAAGGCAACATAATTCGCTTCCGTTTGGCAGACAGGCGAAAAAAAAGCCAAATGAAAGTACTGTAAGGGTTGCCAGCCTTTTGACAGCTTCCTTTTTGGGTGAGGAGGGCAGATTTTTGCGGTTGTCTTAAAGTATACCCCCGCGGCCGTCTATTCCTTATCGTTGTGTCAGTCGAAAGTTGAGCGTCTTTCCGTTTCCGTTTACATGGTACGACTCTGACAATTCGGCGTTGGTGACGGTGGCTTCCCCACCAACCGACCTCATAAATCCTCATGCTGTTTGCCTTAGATCGTCTTCGTAGTATTCGTCGCCGTCGTCGCCGTCGCCAGTTGTTTTATTTCTCCTATTTACTTTTGGCTTGCATTGCCTGGAGAATGAGTTCAATGAACGGATTTGCTGGCGCCATTTGCAATGGGCCATGCGGGTGGTCAAACTGGCGACGAATTTTCATTTCCATTTAAAAATATTTTCGCAAATCTTTCTTAAATTTCCCAAAGCAATTTTTACCTATGTGAAAAATTCAAGTGAAATTTCAACATGCCGGGGAAATGAGTTAATTTTGCTAAAAGCAAAAAAAAAAAAAAAAGAAATATTCGCCAAAACCAATCGAAAGAGCTGAGGCAGGTTGGTAATTTTGATTTGCCTTACTCGGCATTCCGAGTATTTTGCAACCACTCACTTGACCCTAAAAAAGTAATTACATAAAATACCCCACACTCCCCCCTCAAATTTCCATAATACCCAGACCGCTAAATATTTACATTTCCGTTCTATTGATTGCTACAGAGCTGAAATTACATTTGCTAGGGTTGCTGATTTCTGCTCTCCAAAATGAATAATTTCAAGTTGGAAAGTGTAATTTCATTGCAGGTCGGGGAAACTTTTCAAACTGCCCTCGATAATCAAATGACTGACGTAAAATATTTCCCAATTCAAAACACTTTTGCCCCGCACGGCAATGGCTACCACGTCAATAGCAGCAACCAAACCCAAGTGTAATTAATAAAAAAACGGATCAAATGTATTGAAGGGTCGAAACGAGTGTTTGGATTTGCTTTAATCACTCTTATTACATGTCAAACATAAGACGCAATCAGTCTGTCGATGGACAAACGACACACGCCGAAATGCATACAAAACAAAAAGTGTAAAAAAAAAAACAAAAAACAAAAAAATACAAAACAAAAAACCAAAAAAGGCACGAACTGATCGAGGGTCTTTTGTTGACTTTGCGGTTTCTCAGTCGTGCCGGTTTGTCTGGCTTGGCTTGGCTTACTGCAAATATCGTATTATATAAATTGACTATATACGATTTCAATTTGTTTGCACGTGCCCAAAAAACATAAAAGAATCGAAATGCTAGCCACGAAAACCACTGACAAAATCCTGAGACAAGTGTAGATTAAATAACACGAAACATATCATAGCTTGGTTGTTTCCCCGAAATGGATTATCAATCAATTTCATTAGAAACAACAAGGGTTCGACACATAAATCATAATATCCGAAAAATTCTGTTTACCAAATAATTGAATCGAATACCAATTTAATTCTCATTAAATAGCGTGCTGACATTTGAAGTGGCTGCCAACCCCCAGAAAAAAGTCAGAACCCCAATTTTTATAGGCGCCAACTACCCTGTCAGCTTTAGCCTAAAGCGAAATAATTTGAAGCACCTTTAAAACACTCGGAGCCTCAGACAGAGCCGGTCGATAAGTGGCTGTCCATTTGCTTTTAATATACGACCTAAAATCAAAGTTCAGTTAATGGATACACTCGACAATGGCTCCAATATTGAAACATTCCTGGTCCGATAGCGAAAATTAAATATAACAAAAAGTAAGTGATAATATTGTCAATGGCAATATTTCAAAGCAATTCCATATTTTATTGGCAACTTCAGCAAAAATGCAAGTTACTCAGATATCTCATAGATTTATTTACGATTTGTTTTGATTCCTTCGTTGCCAATAATCTATACGATGTGAATTTGACTATAAATGTTCTAAGAACTACAAAATTTGCACGTAGAACTTGTAGACCCCGTGCTTATACCAAGTACCATCGTAAATAACCATGAGGTTGGCGCTTAAAATAGATTATAATTTCAACTATTTGAGCTCTTTCAGCTGAGCTGATAAACCCTATCTACCATATAGACCTATCTTCGGCGCAGATCGCAGACTAATGGGCGTCATTAGACATGCATATTTGGGAAATTATTTTCGTTAATCTCCATGAAATCTGCTGACTCATTGAATTTTGCCCAAGTTAAAGTTCTGGTTTCTGCTAGTTCAAAGTACTTCAGATAAAATTTGTTAATCAATAAATTCCTTAGTACAAAATATCAAGTAAGTAGCAACAGCCGGAAACGAACTCTGTTGATAGGCAAGAAAATTCCTGGAAACATTAGTCCCTCCGAATATCTATGAAATACTTCCGATGGACAAAAGCTTTGAGTGGCATGTCCGGCTTTATCATATATTAATTATTTTCTAAAAAGTTCAGGAATTTTTTGCCACTTTATGGGCAAGTCGATAGCTTTTTTTTTTAAGATTTCAAGCAATTGACCCCGTGTTCAATGAGATTGACTACCAAAAAAGTAGAAACTCAATTTACAACATTATTTTCTCAGGCGGCGCCTCAGAGATCAAACTGTCAGCACCTTGTGAAAAAAAAAACCCAGCAAGCTGCAAATTAAATTGTTAAATTTATTAAACAAACATTTGATAAGTGCAAAGTCAAAAGGCCAACATTCGTGGTGTAGCCAATTTGGGTGTGTCGAGAGTGGCAGTGTGCGTGTGTGTTTGTCAGTGTCAGTGTTTTTGGTCATTACCAAGACAATAAGTTGCGCGTTTTTAATATTTGTCTTCAGCAGGCAAGTTTTTGGTAGTCATTCTTGTTTTGTGGCCCGAACACCGAGCCTAGCTAGTTTCTGGCTTCTGCAGCTGAGACATGCAATTAAACAAGTTGACGGATGGACCACCCACGCAGTCAATTAGTTTGATGCGCATTTTCAGGGATTGACAGCTGCTGAGTTTTTCCTAATCTTTTTCTTTTCTGTTGGTAAAGAACACCCACAACATAAATATTAATTAATCTTTTCCCTTAGTCAAACTAACTATTGCCATTTGCAGATTTTCAGCTCAACAAATGCAACAAGAAACCCAACAAACATCTTGAACCAATGAGATCTGTTCGAGATATTATATTAAAAGCTTTCACTATCAAAATATGACTATATTAAAAATATAATCGAAGAAATTAAAGTGACAAACTAGCTAAGAACTCTGATAGATTGGAGCTCCGAAAGGAAACGCCTACATTCCAACTGACGCAGCAAAACTGTTTAGTTTTTTTTTTTTTATTTAAAAACCCGCAGCGACTATTTGTTCAATCAATCAATTATATTTCATTTTAGTTTGCTGTATCATTCAAGTGAGTTACCACATCATATCAATAATTACACAAATTCCTGGATTCGCAAATATTCCACGATAAGACCTGAGCTCTTAGTGCAAGTCACAAGTTCTACGGCCCCAAACTTAGACCCACTCCTGAGATACTTCAAAACGTGTCCACTGTGATTGAGTAGTAAGAACGGAAGCAGCATGACAAACAAAAACAAATTCTGATTCTGATTCTAGCTAGTATTACAAATGGTTCTGCATAACCGCAGTATGATTAGGTTTCCTTAAAAATAGCTTAGAATTGGTCACCTCAACGGGGTTCTCAATTTTTACAATTCACAAATAAAAAAAACACCCGATTTTGGCCTAGCAACACAAACAACAACAAAACTAAAAGAAAACAAAATGAATAAAGAAAAAACCGAAATAAAAAAACGAAAAGCTTCAATCTAATCGACTTAAGGAATTTATTCGTACATTTTATGTCGTCACTAAGATAAGAGCAATTGGCAAAATATTTCTCAAGTTGTTTTGAACTGGTGAAATTTACTCACCTTGTGCCATTTGCTGTCTAGACAGGGGGCAATTCTAGGTCTACTTGGCAACTGGCTAATTATGACTAAACAAAATAATGCTGGGTTCAAAGTGAAGCACGCCTAGAGATAGGCAATGATTATTAGAGCTGCCTGATTCATTCCGATTAAGCTTACCACGATGAAGACTCCTCATTTCTCTTCTCTGGCCGGTAGCCAGAAGTTGGTCAATGAAAGGCAATAAATCTAGGACTTTGTGCTGTTCAAGTGGGTCATCCAGCCAAGCCTACCGAGACAAGCGAGACAACGGAGCCAGCCACCCGAGTGGTTAAATTGTTAGCCATCAAGCGTCAGCAACAATAAACCAATAGTCAGCCCATTATCGAGGATTACAAGGCCAGGGCGATAGCGCACAAAGCCGAACAAATCACCATTGTCAGTGGAACAATGGAAGCGGTTGTGGACCAGTCACCGGAGAGAGGGATTGTCTCGTCTCGTTTCGCCTCGCTGACTGCCTCTTTCCTCTTCCTTCCTGCTCTCGGCCGGGCTGCCTCCGGTCGCCACTCCCTTGGCAATGGCCATTGTCAATCAATGCTCAATCAAATCTCTGCAGTTTTTGGCAAGTTCCGACAATGGCCACGCCACCCAGTTGAAAACGGAAGTGGCTATGCGGGTCTCTTCGAAAACTGAAAGTGTCCTAGCTGTGCTGCCTGCCTCCTTTGGTGCCTGCCTTTGTTGTGACCTTAATCGCTTTAAATTGTGTCAATTGTGAGTCCTCCGACAGTTTTTAGGGGTGGCTCACTAACGTTTTATTGCTTCCTCCCCCAACTACCGGACTCCTTTGTCCCAATTTATGCGTGGGTGTTAATAGTTTTTATAGACTGGCACGGAACTAGCATTTGCAATTTCTCTGATTGAGGTCATTAAATTTAAGCGTGCGTGCGTTCTGGGAGTGTCCAGTTACCCACTCCCAGATCAAATCCCATGGGCAACTCCCACTCATTCTGGCTCAATCAAACTTGGACCTGAATGTGAAATTCTACGAAGACGTACATCTTTCAAAACTCTTTTGATTGCCTTAAATATTTCGTTTTGGTTTTACTTTCAATTCTCAAGTCCGTTAACAGTCGAACCAGCTGGCTAACATATCAGACAACAGAGTTGAAGGCTTAACAGAGCCACTGCTTGTCAGCATTAACAGTTGTCTGTTATGTGTGTGACAACAGAAAAGGGGACAGTCTAGTTTTCGTTAAGTGAAATTTCTGAAACATGTTTCTCTGCTGGTAATGATATTATAATCTTCACATTTTAAGCTCAATGACAAATGATAATAATTTTAATAACAGAATTGGTGAAAATTTTCTCAATTTTTATACTCAGATTCTATGCTTAGGCTTAGAGTAAAAAATAAATAAATAAATAAACAGTCATGTTATAAATAAAATTAAGTCTGCTACATAATAACGGCCGCACTCACATAAACTCGCATGCAACATAAGAGCCAGAGCAGCAGCAACCAGAAAAGCAGCGCGTGCTTCCACCAACACAAGCAAACTACATACACACACACGCAAGTTTGTTAGTGTCGCCGCCGTCGCTGCTGTTGTTTGGAATGCATTCGAATGGAAGAAAAGGAAGAAAAACACGCACACACAAAAAATGTCGCAGTCTCGATAATTCAATGGCTGTGCAAAGACGTCGACGTTCAACGAACACCGACTCTCGTGCGTGAGTGACAAAGTAAAGCAAGAGCCAAATCGAAAATTTCCCGTGTGTTTTCTTTATGATTTTTTTATTAATGTTGGTTTGTTTTTGATTTAGATTTTGATTCACTATTACCTCTCGGCCGCGTGTGGTTTTATTTGAAAGTGAGGTGGCAAGCCTAATTTTCTGTTACTCAATATTTGGCAAACGAATCAATCAATCATTGATATTTTTACTTTATTGCAAGCAAAAGAAAAACAAAATAAATTCGACTCGACGGAAGCGGAAATAAATGCGACGGCATTTTTTTGCGATTGCAAAATAAAAAAAAAAAAATAGTAAATGCATATTTGCGGCTTAATAATAATTGTTTTTTCATTACTCGTTTGAAGTGACCAAAAAAATATACAAATAATTAAAGAATATGCTGAATCACAGCAAATGGATTAAATTTTTGAACGATTTTCAAACGATATTTTGAATCAAATTCTCTCGAATGCCCTGACTCTAATCCTTTAGTTGAAAGGGGCGAGGAGAAGGAGAAGACAGAGTGACGTCGACAAATTAAGACCAATTTAAATTCAAGAAATACGAAATAAATTAAGTTTACTGCTACGTTGGCAGTAAATGGGTTAAAATTATGTACATTGATCACCGAATGAATGTCGCATCAGTTAAAAAGACTGCTATTTTTTATTGTAAGTAAGAAGAGTGTGAATTAAATTAATTATTCTAAAATTCTAAAAGAACTTTTTTTTTGAGACTTAATAAAAAAAAAAATTCTGAAAATTTGCAAATTAAAAAAAAAACTGAAATAATGCACTTCAAATGGGATAAGATAATTTGCAGACTTGATTCCTGGGTACATAACAAATCGCTTGGCTTCTGAAGAACCTTTCCAGTCGCGACAGCCACTTAAAGGCCATATCGACTTTCCACTCAAGCGTCCAAAACCAATAGAATGCCGCGAAACATTCCGTACCGACTGATTCATAAATATTAATCAAAAATTAGCCGAGTTACAAAACCTCCTTCCTTTGGGAAGCTTCCTAAACCACTTATTCCATCAATGACAACAGCACCACTACGAACAACAACAACAACAACAAAAAGAAAAGAAACGCCATACTCAACCCTCCCATTAACTACGTAGCAGTATATTTGACAGAGAGCCATACCTATCGAAATCTTATCAATATCATAAACCACACACACACTGGTGTACCTTCTCCATGAGTCCGAGTATCGCTTACACTTACTCCACTAACTGAAAATTGTGCTGTAATGAAATTAGTGTGTAACCTCGATTCACTTAAAAGTGTTTCGTTTTTTTTTTTTTTTTATTCTTCTTTTTTTACCCGTTAACCAAAATATCAAAGACCTCAACCCCTTGGCTGGGGGAAGGTGTTTCTTTTTTTTATATATTTTTCCCAAGCATGGTTAGCGCTGCTTCTAGTTAACTGAGAGGCACGAAGCTTTTGGCCTTTGAAATGAGTGGGGGTACTGGACTGGGGGGTCTGCGAAGCGGGTGGGTGACGAAAAACGCATTATTTAGTAATTATCGACAGAGTTCTAATAAATAAAACGTACGGCAAAGTACAAGGGAAAGAAGAAGAAGAGAAGAGTTTTTTTTTCTTTCTTGGCTTGATGAAATTATGAATGAAGATAAGGTGTGCCTTTGGCGGGTCTTATAGTACATGCATGTTTGTGTGTGTGTGTGTGTGTAGTACTTGGTAGGGCTAGTTGCACTTGCCTTAACCCTACAAGCCCAAACAAAGAAATTTGAATTTATTGGGTGGTTTTGGAATTTCAGAGATACAGTTTGGTTACGAATCTTAGAAGCCTAATCATGGACAACCTACTGGCGCTTATGTAAAGCCGCATTACGCGACTTGTCATTGATTTACAACCTGACCTGGCACAATAAAAATAAAAACAACGAAGAGACTATGGAATATATAAGAAAGCAAGAACAGAACACAGTGAATTCATAAAATCAAAGGTGCCATTATTAATGATTGTAATAAAATTTCAAAAAGACAACTAATAAAACATGATAAATTACCGGGCTACCGGCTTACTCAAGCTCTGCACTATAAACGTCCTCGGCATACCGAGTGCCCGAGTGCCTCTGAAACCAAATAGGAAAAGCAAAGAGCTAAAATGAAAGAACAATGACAACAAAACACGAAATGGGTACTATGTTCCGACAAGTTGTAAACATTGGTATGCAATTTAGGTGCGCATTGGTATCTGTGAGATAAATTATTGATAGACTGTCTAGATATCATAGTGGATGGCGAAAGATAACAGCCAACCAGAGGCCCCCTCTGTGAACAGGGTTAAATGTGTGAAAAGAATGTCGAATTGCCAAGCATATTTTGATTATTTCTGACTTTCTCCCAAACAGATTGATTGCAATTCTATTTTTCTGGTTTACTTCTAGGTGGTGATTTCAGGTGCATTATGTACAGAACGAGATTACGTAATAATGTCAAAGTGTGCACAGAACAAAGCCATACACATAGCTGCGGAAGGAACAGTCTCAGTGACAGACATTTCACAGATACGTAAGTATTATAAATTAACTACTTAGCCCGGCCCATAAAATCTAAACAATCGAGAGCCAAGCCAAACCAAAGTATCTGGCTCAAGTGTGGTGGATTTTGTTTACTGACACGTCTGAACTAAAGGAAATAACACATTTGCTCGTCTCCAAAGTTATTGAAATTGAATGCAGGAACAGCCGAGTCTGAAAAAATACTTAGTTGTCTTTGGAAATCATTTGCATAACAAAAGTAAAAACCACAAATGCTCTCCACTCGAGATACGTGACAAGCTCCCAGATATTCTCATTTCTGCCATGTGTAATTTTGTCTTATGCCAACTGCCAAGTCGTCGATTCGTTACGCTTCAAAATCAACTTTCACTTGGCCATCGGTCAGGCGGTCAGTCGGCTCGACCAAGGCTAATTGGAGAGCTGCAGCTGCCTACCCTCAGGACTACCTCGAGCACGAGCTATGAGCTCACAGCAGGACCGCTTATTGTCCTTGCACTATCTTCACTTAATTTTTTGCACATTTTCCTTTTTGTTTCATTTTCTTTTTTGAAGCAGCGCGTCCGAATTTCTCTAGACAACAGGTGCGAGACTAGCTGAAAAAAAACTTCCAGCTGGTACCTTGTTGGTCCAGCACTTAATGTGCGAAAAGTCCTTCTGTTAATTCACCCGCCTACTTGGGCCACAATATGTGCCTTAAATCTTCCAGCACCTTTTGACAGCTTCATTTTCATTCACTGGCCAGTGTGGATTTGCATGTTATCTCAGCTAAATGCAGGTAGTCGGAGTTCAGAGATTTCCATGTTGTTATTTTAATGAATAGAAACAAACCTAAAACTTTATGGCCCAACCCGGAATACCGGGTTTAACCCAACCCAACCCAGCCAACTCGCCACTTGTTTGCGCTTATTTGCGGGTATTTCCCATAATTTACGCCAGCTTAGCTATTTAAAAAACAATTGTGTTTATGCAGACCATTCATAGAAATTTCTATATTCTAGAGAATGAAAATGAGGCTTAACCAAAAAGGCAAACAGGAAACTATCCCGGATTTTCCAGGATATATAAACATTATATTTTTCATGATTATTTTAATCATTATAAATTTTGACTGAGATATAGAAGTTCCTAAACAAAACTCGACCTTACAGATCTAAAAACCTCGAGAGACAAATAGCTATATCAAAGTAATCCTTGAAAGGTTTACATGGACTGCCAAAAACACTCAGTAAAACTAATGAATAAAATTGAAACATTTGTTGACAAAATTACTTTTCCCTGCATTGTTCAGAAAAGTTACTAATGAATTTTGACATATCCATCTATTTGGCACGACGTACTTTCACCACCACCCACCCCCAGATAGACCAAAAAGCGAGACCACTTTCCAGGCCACAGACTTTGGCATTCGGCATCATTTAATTAAACAAATCCCTGAAAAACAGCAGCCATCAAGGCAAACCACACGTCAATAAATCACATGATTTAATTTGAGACCAATGTGAAAAATTCTCCGGGTTTGAAAGTGCCACTGCCACCGTTACCCTTAGGTTAAGGTATGCGCCGTGTGGCCTCTATCGGGATAGGGGCCTTCCACTCCATTTGAAAGGGTTGGGCGGCAGATACAAAAAACAAAAAAAAAAAGAAAGAAAGAAAAAATCCACAAACAATACATAAATACATACGTACTGGCCATAAAACATTTTATAGCTCATCATGTGCGGTCATAAATTAGGAAACGCAACGATTTTCCCCTCACTATTGAAAACTCGTTGCTGTTGTTGGGTTGCCGTGTCCAGGGCGTTGCCCAATCAACACCTCACCGTCCCCCATCCCACAACAACGGCGTTCATCTAACAAGTTCGGGACTGTTAATTTCTTTATCAAATACTTTAGGCCCCCCCTATGCCGGAACGGTCATTGTTTTATATTCTATGCTATAGGTTATGTATTGGGGGATTTGCTCTAAAACTTTTGTCCAACACATTAATTCACAAAGCTCTCTAGACAAACGTTTTATTTGTCTTGTGGCCCATTAAAAATGCTTAGAATTTTCCTCACTTCATCGCATTCAGGCAGGTAAATCTTTTCTATAAAGATCCTGAGATTTGTGATTTACGAATTTTCATTCTATAAATAATTGCGAAACATTAAAAATTATTAAACAATTTTACTATCTACACAGAGTTTTGTAATACTTATAATATTGCAAAACCTTAGAAAATACCAAAGTAAAATGGCACCCACGAAAATAAAGAATCTTTTTAAGCAGTTTGAAGCTTTAAAGTCTTGTCTTCTTAGCATTTCTGATAAGGTTTCGGAAGTTAGCAGAATTTCTACGATTTTCCATTACCTCTTGAATAAGTTTTTATAATGCAAGAACTGAATTTCAATTCACATTTTACTTAACGAAAATTCGAATCAAAACAAGAATTTCAAAATGAGAATTCCTATAAAATAATAAAGTCTTTTTACTTCTTGATTGTTATTTTTCCTAGTTCCTCAATTTTGAAGGAATAACCTTGCCCTCATATTTATCTATCTTTCTCTCCCTTACCATGATTAACACAAAAATTGAAATTCAAAAAAATGCCTCAAAATAGAATGTTTGAAAATGGTTGGAATGAAAAATATCGACTCTACCAAGAAGAGGAAGAGGTGCTAATAATGTGGGAAATATTTAGCACCATCATTACAAACATCATTAAAATTTAAATAGATGTGTTTAACAAGAAAACCCGAAAATATGAAAACCAACAACAACATCAACATTTCAAATAGCTGTCCGTATCGATCACAACGAAATTGCCATAGACTTGGTCTTGGTCGTCGCTCTTCAGCGACAACAACAAATACGTAAAAAGTTCGGACCACAGACCAAAGTAGAAAGGAAATCATGCCGTGAAAATTCCAAGAAATAGCACATGCTAGTCCGTTGTAGTTGTAGATATAAATATATAGTAGTCCGAGTAGTCGGAGCAGTTCGGATAGTAGTGGTGATAGTCATTGAACCTGGCCAGCAGAGCGCAGATTCATCAATTAACGCCCCTGGTCAGTTGGGATGAAATGGAATGGGTTAGCCTGGGTTGGGAGACAACACTCCCGGGCACTTCATTAAACGTCGTTCGACACAACGACTTGGGCAAATAAATGCATTTCCGTTGCGCACAAACAAATTTCCAAGAGACGCCGACGATGGCTACAACAACAAGAACAACGACAAAAGAAAAATGTCAGTAGAAAACAAAATTCCCAACCGATTCTACCTACCGCATAGGAGGTAAGCATATCACCACACCAGGCCAAGAGAGGCAGGGCAGTAGACTAAGGCAAAAGGGCACAGGCATCGTCATCGGCATTGGCATCAGCTTCGGGAACGGCAACGGCACTGGCAGCGGCAGCGGCAGCGGCACAGAAAATAAAACGGTTAAAAAACATAGTCAACAACAAAGCTGAACAAGTGTACCGCTTGCCGATCGTCAGTCAGTCAGTCAGTCAGCTAGTCCAATGATCCAAACCGATCCGATCCGATCCGAACAGACCAACCTGCTGACCATCCGCGTGCATTCGACAGTTTTTGGTCAATTGCTTCACTCGATCTTTCGTTGTCGTTGCGGGCCAGGCTGGGCCCCGCCATTGATTTCCACTTAACGCTTCAAAACTCAAGTGGCCATTTCAAGTTTACAGTTTAAGTAAGAAGAGAAAAGCAAATGCGCTTTCATTCTTCTCTTTTGTGATCTCGAGCTGGGCCTGTTTCAATATTATTGTTTCCCACAGTTCGTCTTCTTCTCTGCCCTGAAAATATTTAAGCGCCAATTTGATGTTGTTTTCTAGTTACAGACCGACTTACCGATCCGACTACCTTATATCCACAACTACTGTTCCATAGTCAAGTATCCGAGCATTTTCTACTCACCTCGCCTGCACCATCATTCCAAAATATTCAATTCAATTTGAATAACAATGAAAAGACTCGGCTCGGCTTCTCTTCAAAGCGATATTGCGGCTTGTTGTTGTTGTTTTTGTTTTCTTTCCTTGCTTTCTTTGATTTCATTTTATTCTATTTGCTGGTAATGAGCGTATAAGTTTGATCTTCAATAGTTCAATAGTTGAATAGCTGAATGGAAAAGGAGCTGCCTTGTCAGCAATTACACACTTCAGGCCGACAATCTGAGCAGGAGCAAAAGAGATGCATGTAAGCCACAGAGAGACTTAGGCCGCTCACAAATCATAGAAATGAAAAGTTCTTGGAAATATCACAATTTATTGAGGCGTGAGAAGATATTTTTCGAATTCAATTTTGACAAGAACTAGATCGACATTGGTTATGATTAAGTTCGAATGAAAATAACTCGCCCAATGGAAAGTTTTATTGAATTTCATTTCGAAATTACTTTCGGTTTATTCAATATTTATATTCAGTACGAAAAGCTTTCAATTTGAAAAGACGTTAGCCAAGGAAAGTCAAGGAGATCGGAAAAGTAGAAACCTCATCAGCTAAGTCAGAGGATCGAGATCTTGAAATATAATTGGCTCTTGGAATGAGTTCAAGTTCTTATTAACCCTAGCATCCTGGCCCAAATTATTATATATATAACCACTTTAATCTTAGCCGAACCATTCGGGTTCTGGAACATTTTCGAGAGACGTATCGATTCCACATATCAGATAAAAATGAGAATATTTTCTTTCAACAATAAAATAATGATAATAAAATTTAGTTTATATTAAAAATTTGTCTGTTAAGAGAAAACTCCTTCATTCATTAGGAAACATCATGCAGTGATCTGGACTGGATTATCGATATATATTTAACAAGCTATAAAAACCACAAGAAAAATTATCTGTTAGATAATCAAGGCAAACAAACAAAATAAAAAGAACAACCGAAACCATGGCACACACCATCCCGCACACCGTTAAATTTTGCATTTTACGACCATACGAATACCAGAACATAAAGATCAACAGAGCAGCATCATCATCCTCATCAGCCATAGAGCTTCAAATCAATATGGATTCCAAACCAAAAACTACAAAAAAAAAAAAAAAACAAAATATAAGAGGCCTATAAAAAAAGACGCCGCCTTTTATGATTCGTAGATAAAAAACAAAACGCCGACGATGGCCGCATCAACGGCGCAATAAATTCATCAAACAAATATCGGTGGCCCTGGTGGTTTCAGACGACTTATCCACCTACCAAGCCAGCTAGCAACCTACCAACTTGCTTTATAATCGACATGAATATTAAAAACCACAGAACTATAATCAGTGCGATATGATCGGCGGGTCTGTTGGCTGGGGGGGATGGGTGTGCGGGCTGAGGGTCGGTTGAATCGATGCAGTGGAAAACATATCAATCTCATATGAAACAAGGGATCGATCGCCAGCCACCGGACTGACCCTTTTTGTTGTTCTTGTTTTTTGTTTTTTTTTTTTTTCAGAGTTTTGTTTTTTGAGCCATTAACTGGCTACAGACGACCTAATGGACATGATCTTTCGTCACTCCCAGCAGCACCAACAACAACAGCGGAAAGGAATATACCTTTTTTCTAAACATTCTACATTCTCTTCATATAACTATAGATATGTGTATGTGTGTGTGTGTGTGTTGTAATCAACGAGTCTCTAAAGTGGCATGAAAGCGGGGCAGGTCGTTAGATCCCGTCGATGGATAGAAGGCTGGGACAGCGCTGATCGGTCGTTGCTCGCTGTCGCATATTCTTGATCCCTAAATACCCTTTAAATTGAACTTAATTCCCTGGCCTGGTATTTATCATCATTATCAGTTGTGTAGGATAAAAAAAAAAAACAAAATAAATAATGAATCTCAGAGAAAGAAATTTAACAAACTTTTGAATTCAGAATTTAAGCCGAGAAAAATGTCGCACTAGGCGAAATATTTTTGTGGAATTTTTCTAACCGGAAATGTGTGAAGCTTTGGAAAACTTATTGCTCATTTCCTAAGGCATCCCAGCTGTCAGCACAGTTTGAAAAGAAAAGTCCCAACGGAAATGCATCAATTTGTCAGACAAATCTATAAATCAATTTATTCTCCCTCAGTTTAAACAAACCAAAAACCGAGAAACAAGTTAAAGAGCCCAGCAATTCTCCCCCCTCTTTCTTCATCTTTTCTCTGCATTCTTTCTTTCTGTATTTCTTTGCTGTGTTAGCCACTTTCCAATTACGTAAAAACATCGCGTGCAGCTATGCAAATTCTCCGGCCAGGCGCCCTGCACTTCATATGTACGAACATCACTATAAAAAGGGACTCTCCCCCCTGCCAACCGGCACTTCCTACCCTTCTGCCTACAATATATTCAACTACCGTATAATGAGCTTATGATGATGATGGCATGTTGCATGTTACTGTTACTCAAAAGTTTTTTCGGCTGCTCCGTTTCGTGTGTGTACTTCAAACACTTTTCGATTGATATTGGTGAGAGGTTAATCCCCCGGACTTCGACTTCGACTCCAACTCCAGGTCCGCTGCCATCATTGCCTTTTTGGGCATGCAAATGAAGCTTTTAATAATAAAAATGTGTATTTAAGCAGTTGTTAATGTCCGAAGGCGGCTCCTCCGTTGCGTGTCTCGAGGTGGTATGGCCACATTTTGTTGTTCCAATGCACGCACGCGACTCCAAGCACAGCTCTGGGATGTGGACTTGGGCATGTCTCTTGGCTTGTCTGCTGGTTAAGTCTGGGCCAAGCCTCGCCCCAACCCGCTCCCAGCCACCCATCGAACTCTTTGGTTTTTAGTGTATCTCTACGATTTAAATGACAATGCGTGCCTGCCGACACCTTGCCGACTACATTTGTAGCATTTGTAATTGCTTACTTATAAGAGATAGATTATTTCTGTAGTTTTAGTTGTTGTTGTTGCTGCTGGAAGGAGGTAAAACTATCGGTGATCGGTCGAAAGCAATCGTTTAACTGGCCACCCAAATTTTGGTTATTTCTATATTTGGTTTTCTTTCAAATAAAAAAAATAATAATAAATTTGGTTTACTTAGAAAGTCATTAAACAGTTTCCGCTGAACACAAAAAGAAATGAGTGGCATAAGAAAACTAATCAATCTTTGGGCCCCGTCATAAAAACAATATTTGCTATAACTTTTAATAGAGTTATTTCAGTGGCGTCGGAAACTTTAATGGTTTGCCCGAGTCCCTGAAGTCGAAGAAGCCGAAACATGCCAACCCCTAGAAAGCTCGACATGTAAGGCGAAATGAGCTAAAGTTCACAGTATCGTTTATTTCATATAAAAATATGACAAATGTCAGAGGCTTGGGACAATTTCCTTTGACCATCAAAACTTGTTAGATCTGAAAGTATTCCTGAAATAAAGCTTACAACAGTAAATCAAAAACTAAGGCTTCGCCAAGAGTATTTCCAACTTATAATCAGAGGCAATCGAATTGCCAACCAAAGCTAACCTAATGGTCTGAAGGTTCTTCTGTTGTCCCCGCCCAAACATTAACCCATACAAGACGAATATTTGCCGAAAAACAATCAAAGTTTATTTATTTTCCAACGAATCGATTTGAAATGTGCCCAGAGCCCCCAGCCAATAAGTTTGTGCGTTGGCATAATTTTCTGCCAGGGCAGCGCCGCTTGCTCTTTTTTTATGGGCATTTTACACCTGAAACCCTAATTAAGGGTAAGCTATGGTGAAAAAAAATACATATATATATATATATGTATATATACAAACCAAGCCAAGCCGAAGGCAGGCATAAAATAAAATGCTACAAATGACAAGAAGAACTGCAAACCAACAACATTGACAGTTGCCAGCAATGTCAGTCAATGTCAGTTGGACAGGCAGTAGAGCAGACAATCAGACGTGGATATTTGAGGTATGAACGGGACAGACAGAAAAACGCAACGGTTGCCAAAGTAAATAGACAGAGACATGGGCAGAGTGGGTGAGTGGGAGAGAGAGAAAAATAAGAAAACAACACCTCTGTTAGACTAGTAAACGGACTAGGCGGCCAGTCCTGAGGGGCTCGCAAAACAAACAACCAAGTCGAAATAATGACGCGCGAAAAACAATAAAACAAAACAACAAGAACAAAAGCAAAGCGAGCAGAAAGACAAAAAAAAAATTATGTTGGCTGGCAAAAATTACAGACAATAAAAGGGCCTACTAACAAATATACAAGTGAGAAGAAGAAGAGAAACAGCCGGCCACACTTAGCACCTTGAGCACCCAAACGAAACGAATCCTCAACTGATCCTGTTGCTGGCCACACACATACATATAGACACACACATACACAAGCATTGGGACCAACAAAGCAGCCGGACAAGCTATGGACAAGGACATGACGTTTTTATTATGCTCTTTTAATTTTTTTTTTCTTTTTCTCCTTTTTTTTTGCACATGGTGATGAGGTGGGTGAAATGCCCATGAAGTCCATGGATGCTCCGTCCTCTAACAACAGGGCCTCTAGGCCAAAAACCGATGGCGCCCTGCCGCGTAACATGGGCCGCCACATAGATCAGGCCAGTCACCCAACCAGTGAGCTGGCTTAACATCTTGGCCCAAAAGGTAGACAATCCTAACATTGTTTTATGGCCCACGACCATTGCCACGTAAATCAAAAGGTGTTACAAAGGACCCTCGTCGCAGCTTCATCTTCCTCAGTTGAGTCTCAGTTGCCGTTGTTAGGCTTCGGTTCCAGTTGAGGCCCTTGAGGGTGTTAAAATTGTGTAAAATGTTTTGTTATTGTTGGTAATTTTTGTTAATTAATGGCATCATTAAAATGCTCTCATGTAGGCCAAAACCAGACATGTTAATAGTTTCGTCTCCTCCCGCTTGTCTTCTATGTTATCTTTCTGTGTGTGGTTGTGCGAGCTGTAATTATGTTGTAAGTGGTCAGAACACGCCCACCGACTTGGCCTCAAGTGAAACGAAAACAAATTCACCCCAGCTCGAATTTAGCAAATTGATTTGAAAATAAAAAAAAAATCCAATCTTCTGGGAGGTCACAATTTAGAACCCAAGACTTGCAAGGTGGCATTGGAAAACGCCATGAGCTCTTCAACAAAACAAATATGAGACACTTAAAATTAAAGTAGATTACAGGAAAAAGAATAAAGCTACAAAGAAAATATTTCAGGAACTAAATAAATAAAATTAAATCAAAAGTGACTCACCATTACTTCTAGGAATTAACATATTTATCGCTCTCAAATATGTCTTGATTCTTAAGTAGTCCCAACTCTTAAATAGCAAAAGTCCACTTTGTTCAAATTTATTTTGGATCTTGGCAGATCTATCAAATCGAAATTAGGTATCACAGAGGTCTGTGAGGCAGAAGAAAATTCAGAAGAAATCTGCATTTAACAAAGCCTAAAAAAATTCAAAATAATAATAATAATAAAAAGTTCCAATTGCAATAGCAATGAAAGAACCCTAAAGTATTTAAATCTATAATTTAAAGTGCTTTTAAAAATAAACAATCGGTATCTTATCCGAGTCGGTACTTTCGATACCACAAATATCGAGTACTTGTTATCGAAATAAATTAGTTTCTGATTAAAATATTTTGAACTGCTTAAAAAATCGATGAATTAATTTGGAAAGCAGAAAAAGCGACCAACAAAACTTGGGAATCTTAGGAAGCTCTTTAGGTTCACGTAGATTTTTCTTGGTTATTTCCGCAGTCATAAAATTACAGAATTACCAGGATGTCAGGGCTGGCAAGTTGTAGGCAGTAGTTTTTCAACACTGCACCGATGCATGTGAAATTGCGCATGTCAAAGTTTACCATTATTTTAAACTATCTTGTTAATATTTGTGCGGTTAGTATTAAATATATTTTGCACTTAGACGATTGGTTAAGTGGTTGCTCACATCATTTCCTGCCGCAATCACAGAGAGTATGACCAAAATGACCAAACATTAACACCTGATGGCATAAATCTTGGCCAAGCATATCTTAATTTATGCTGACGTAATCAATGCTTTTGCATATGTATCTTATAACTACACATTTTCGAATTTTAATGTACCTCGAAAATATTCGCAAAACAATCAAAATTGTCACAATAACTCAGCAACAATTATTGGACAAAAACAACCACAACACAAATCAAGAGGTGAGCTCTAAAAGTTGTTTACAAATTTCCACTCAAATTGCCAAAGTAAACTTTTTGGCCTGGCCCGGCCCGGCCCATTAGGTTAAAAACTATACTAGATGAAGTGGCTTAGTTGACAGCAGCGACCAGAGCAAGCCAGAGACGCTGGTGTCGGCGGCGGCGGCGGTAGCAACTGTTCATGGCTCATATTTTATGCGAATTGGCGACACTTTTGAAGTTGTTGTAAGGAAATTTGGAAGCAAAGAGGAAAGTGCCGAGCGGGCAGCGGACATAAGTTTGGGTGTGCTTAACTTCGCTGGTGAAGTGGCCGCATTAGCGAGTCTCATTTCAAGTTGGCTAACGCAGTTTAAACGTCTTGTAAGTGACTGCGTTTGCACTTAATTAATAAAATGCATTGCCTGCTCGGTTGACTTTGTTGCACCAGCAACACACTATAAGATCTAACAGATCAACCAACAAACAACCAACCAACCAGCCAGTCAGCTAGCCAACCAAACAGATTCACAAAGCACACGGCAGTGTTGCAATTGCCAACCTGCCCGGGCACCGCCCCGAGATTAACCAGCCGACGTCCTTGCGCAGATAAAACTGCAATTAGGCCGACTCGTAAATTGCCACACACACACGCACACTTTTGCTTATATTCGCACATGATAAATTTTGCATTTGTTTTAATAAATTACCGACTGTGCTCCGGCACTCCAACAAGTTCGACACTCTTCGCCTCTCTGTCCACCCCAGAGACAGTGCCTCCTCCTTACACGCTACCGACGCTTACTCACCCAGCTCAGTTTAACTTAATTAAATGCCAGTTTTAATTTATTTTTATTTTCATTTAAACTTTAACCACAACAATGAAAGCGAAACCACAACAACAACAAAAGCACCAGCAAAATAAATAAATAAACAAAATATGCAAAGTCGAGGAGATTTTTGTTGTGCCTTCATTTATTCATTTTCTCATATGTGCGGTGCCGCCACCCTCTTAACTTGGCTGGTTGGCTGAGTGAGAGACCGATGAGACTATCAATGTAATTTTTACAATTGAGCCGCAGTCAGCATCACCAGCAATTAACTGTAAATAACATGAGGTCTGCGTGTGGTCGTCCAATGTTGAGAGTCGTCAGCGTCAGCGTCATTGCCGCCGTCATTCAATATCACCAAAAGTCAATAATGTAATTGTTGAACTGGCCAGGCCTGCTGGGATCTGGCGTTGTGGCTTGATGATGCAAAACAACAACAACAACAGCAATGTGGCAAAATGCTGATGCTGCATCTGCATTCAATACTGTTGTTGTCATCGATATTGTCCGCAGGCCATTCAATTGATTTATTTTCCTCTGAGCTTTTAATTCAAAGAAAAATAATAAATTACGAGTGCTTATCAATATCAACAATTTTTGAATAAGCCTCAACATTTTGCTTACAACATTATTATTTTCATCGTGAAAAATTGGAAGAAAAATTTTATCTGACTTATTAAATATGAGAAATTTTAAATGAAAAAAAAAGAACGGAACCCATAGATACATCGACTTTCTAAGTCTATTTCGATAAAGGCTGAATAAATCAAATTCCACGATTTCTATGATTTTAAAATATTCCCAATTTTATGCATTTTTCTAATCAGTTTAATCCAATTTATATTTTATTTTTACAAAATCAAAATGGAAATATTCTTTAATTGCATTTTTCAAAGACCACAAAAAGTTAATCAGAGCAACGACAAGAGACACTCCAAAAATCTGACCTAGAAATGAAAGAATCAAAATGTTGACTCTAATAAAAACTGATTTTTTCTTCTTCTTTTTTTCGAAATATCCCAACACACCCACACACACATGCATACTAGACTGGGAAAGATAGACTCTTGAGAAAATGGTGATGATGAAAAGTACCCTACCCACCCGCACATTCCTCAGCCTATAAATTCGGGGCGATGGGAGACAACGGTCTGGTGTGATCTGGTGTGTCTGGGCTGGGGAGTCGGACAAATCGTGCGCTAATTAACTCATTGACACTGTGGCCTCTGTTCATGGCCCCAGCAGTGTTGAGGAGAGTACTGAATTCGGGAGACAGACGGGGGCGGTGGTGAAGCGCCAATTTGAGTGGCGTCAGAAGAATCGTGCGTAAAGAAGTGCGTTGAGTAGTTGAGTGAAAGAGAGGTAGACTCTGGCCACTGTGGTACGCTCCAAATTAAATGGCGCTAATTGTGGCAGCAGTATTACCCCGGTCGCTAGTTGGGACTCTTCCACTGCGTGCCAATGCAATTAGCGCTGTGATATACTCCACCAAAGCAGTCCAGCCCAAGCGGCCACTGATAAATGGCTTTTCGAGTTTGGAAGTAGAAATTGCTGGACACAACAACAACAACAACAATATGGACTTGAAGTTTGTTTTTGCTGCTCTCAGAGTCGGAGGTCTATGGCAGCATCTCCGTCTCGGCTTACAAACAAACCAAATGCCTTTGGGTACGGCGAACAAATAAAACGGTTTGTTTTCCAGGAAACGTGACAAAACGTCAATAAGTTGACTCTGCTGCCTCGGCTGCCGCGGCCTCAGGCCCTAAAACAGCAACAGCCCGAATGCAATTGCAATAGTGTTGCATCAACTTTAACTTAACGCCAAGAGTCCGACTAGTCGAATGCTGCAATTGCTTTTCGTACTCCTCAAAAAGTGTTGCTGCCTGTGACAAATTCAAGTGAGCTATGCGCTCTGGCTGCCCCGCCAGTGGTTGTTTATGCCAAAGTAATTATGCCTATGTCCACTGCATAATTCTGTATGAAACGTAATCTAAAACGACGTCAACAACATCAGCAACATAAGCATGGCCAAAAGTTCCGGGAACAGTACTTCTTATATGGCTGCCAGACATTCCTGGAATCTGCCAGTGATTGGCCAGAGTTGAATGCACTTGTCGGCCAACTGCGTCCAAGGATATTTCCGTTTCAAGCCTGCAAAGCTTTCACCTTTCTGGCAACAACAGCAGTGAAAGTGAAAAAAAAATAACTAAGTCAATAAATAAAAATTATTGTTTCAAATTAACATAAAATATCTACCGTCTCTGGAGATGCTTTGCAGATAAACAATGATTTATATATTCCAAGCACCCACAGAGATTTTAGATCGCTTCAAAACTGATGCGATCCAATCTCTTGGTTTGGGCTTTTGTCAGTGGATCTCCCGCATGGCATGCAAATCCAAAAATCAATAGGTAGACTCTTCCTCTCCTCCCACCCCTTCGGGCTTGGGTCACTTGCTGATGCTTATCACGCTGAAAAAAAAAACCTAAGTAAAAAAACTGACGGACAGTGTGACGTCTCTTTGTCTTTGTCTGTCCTCTTGTAATAAAAAAGAATGCTTTCCATTTTATTTATTTATTTATTTTTTTAATGCCAACAAAAAAGCCAAATCTTCCACACTTGCTGTCGTTTTCTTGGCTTTTGATTTTGATTTTGATTTTGTTCATGCTGTGCAGTTTAGCGTTTTATGATTATTTAATTTTATGTTGATGAACCTCATTGCTTGAATATTTGATTAAATCTCATATTGTTATTTTGTTTGATTTTTATTCATTGTTTGTTTTTCTTGTTTCAATTTTATCGGTATTTTTATGTATGTTTTTATTTTTGTTATTTTATGGAAAGGCTTCAGGTTCTTTCTTAGCCTTTTATCAATGTTATAATTTTTATTTTATAATCAAATATGACATTGGATATTTGATCTCTTAAAATATAAAGATTGATTTTTTAACTCACAATTGTATTGAAATTTTCTTGGTCCTAAAATTAGATCTTGACTTAGCTTCTCAACAAAATATAATCTGATTAGAATTCCACCTAAAAAATATTTGAAAATAAATAAAAATTTAATAAAAAATTTTGGACGGTGACTAAATTAGCCAACACAAAAGATTAAATCTTATTTTTATGTACTTAATAGAAGCATCCAGATAAATATAGTATTTCCCAGACTGTTTTGTTGTTGTTTTGTAACCAAAAATAGCCAATCCAGACGATTTGCTTTTCAAAGTTTCCACGGCAACTTTTGAGTCATATAAAATGCATTTATGCGTGGAATTTTTATAGCCAATGATCTGATAGATATTTTAAAGTTTTTTTTTTTAGTTTGTTTTTCACTCAATAAAAAGCTTTGATTGGGGCACATTTTTGCCGTAAGTTATTAAGATTTTTGAGTTTTTTCCTATCTCTGTTCGAGTTTCTAATTAAGTTATTAGTCACGGTTTGGAAGTGTGTGTTGTTCGTCTGGAATTTCATGTGTCTTCGGCTTTATGGGATCTGTTGTGGGTTTTGTCGATCGCTCTGGGCGTTTACTTCAGATCTTTATTTAGTTATACCACAAAACTTGAAATGCATAACCATAAATATAGCAAATAAAAGCATTTAGTTCATTGAGAGGCGTTCTAAGAAGATCTTATCACTAAATTTGTGCTGGTCGGTTCATTTAGTTGGAATACGAGCCCAATTTTTGTATTTTGATATATGTGAATGTGGGTGTTCGTATTGCTTTTATAGCCTCTCTAGAAAGTGGCTAAGAATTAGTATTCAAATAGCTTAATTTGATTTCGAAGCAATTGTTCTTTGCTAATCGTAAATGAGTTGCGGAACTTTCTCGATCTCTTTGACAATAGTTGAAAAAAGCAGTTACAATAACCCACAAAGTATTCAAGTAGGAAAGCAATCAGCCGTAGTTGATTTTACCGTTGTAGTAGCAATTCCGATAACTGGCACAATTGCTCATTAGCAGAAGCTGTACACTTCCTTAATCTACCAGCCCCTCTGCCCATCATGGTTAGCCATAGAAAAGCATAA
This sequence comes from Scaptodrosophila latifasciaeformis, assembly GCA_037075145.1. NCBI lineage: Eukaryota > Metazoa > Arthropoda > Insecta > Diptera > Drosophilidae > Scaptodrosophila > Scaptodrosophila latifasciaeformis. The sequence goes on from JBAMCM010000158.1 coordinate 1,615,320, forward strand.
AGCAAACAAATACCAAGAGAATTATTCAAACAGCTCCCAGAGAATCTTGATGCGCAGTCAATAGCAAACAACAAAGCTCTAAGATGTGGCCAGAGCAAAGAGGAAGAGAGAGAAAGAGGGAGCTGCCAAGCCCAACCCAACCGAGGGGCCCACTTCTTCAACTCTGACTAAACGAAGGCAACCCGGGCCAAGTGCCTTGAATGCACTCACAAGTGCGTCCGCCTACCTACGAACTTCAGGAAAAGTGCTCATGGCACATGTGTCACTAAACTAATGAAATCAATAAGTTATGCGGTGACTGCAAGTCGGGTTCACCCTATGAATCACAACAATAACAACATCAGTAGAACCAGTAGCAAGCATAGGAGCCCAGTCAGCCAAGTGGCTGACGTTGATGGCCTAAAGGTGTGAAGCAAAAGTCACTTAAGCACTGTGGATCCCAGGTATACCTACATGTATTCACCGCCATCATCGGCCTGCATTTGCCCGTGGCTGCTAAGGAAATATGAGCTCATAGCGCGCCAGGGGTTCCGGGGGGTGTAGAGGTGCTGGCAAAAGAGCACAGTTGGGCCAGAGTTTTGCCAAGATTCTTTGTGCATAAATTTAATTATTAACACTGGCAAGAGAACAACAAGACGACAACTTCAGCCCACAATATCAGCAAGAAATACACTGAACCCAGTCACCTATCAATCCAACTCGAGTGGGTTTTGGTTTTCTCTTTTCCTCGAGCCGCTTTCAAGTGCTATACTTATTAGTGACTTCTATGGCCAGGGTGAAATGGTTGGGTGCTGTGTGGCAGTCTGTGGCTAGGCTGCTTGAAGTTCAATAGCCCTGACTGTTGTTCTGACTTGGCCGGAGATACTTCTTCATTCTATAGACAATTTAACCCCATGAACAGCACCTAAAACTTTATGCTCAACAATTGGTGATGAAATCAAGAGAATGAGATAAAGGCAGAAGAATGCCGTAGAAGAGAGTTTGAATGAAAGCTTCTTGAACTTAATGCATTTTCTATAATTAGACAAATATTTTTAATTAGGGTCAATCAAAGGAATTTCCTGTTTCAAAATGCAAACGCAAATTATAAAATAAATTGAAATTCTTTTTGTCTCCAAGGCCTTCATTTGATTGAAATCGTATTAACAATTGCTTGGTTTATTCTTTTACTTACAGAGAATATAACGATAGTCCCGGTAATAAACAACGAATTCAGTATAGCAATGTACGCAAAAGAAACCCAAAGATATTTGTGTTTCAACGACAGTTGGAGATTAGTTGGAATGGTAAGCAATTTAAATCTTCTTTTCATAAAAATTTTAATATAAAATAATATAAGTAATATCATAATATAGTTTAAGAATCCAGTAACCTCTCGCAAAACTCGAAACTAAATCAAAATACTAAAAATATCTTATGTCGGACCCAATTCAGAGACACCAAAAGTTATTTAAATAAGTAGAAAATAATCTCAAAAGAAAGAATATATTTTCAATGAAATATTAAAAGTATATAAATGAAATTTTTATGGAACCAACGAATCAGACCATTATATCAATAAGCTGTCATAAAAACCATATTCGATTAAAGATATTACTCCTACATTTATTGATTTATCTCTTTCAATCTTGAATCACTTTCAAATTTGACTTTATAACCTATATCGGTCTTAAATATATTCAATACTTTGAAGTCCACATTTGTACCAAGTTTCAGTTAGATCAGGCTACTATTTACAACAGACACACCCATCTAAATCTAAGGAATATCTTATTTTAACGACTCAGAGGAGAAAAAAGCCTTTGAAGAGAGTCAGTAATCTTCTAAGAAACGTTGCACTGGATTCAGTACTCAAATTATTTCCCACGAAATCGTGCCGGGAATCTCGCCTTTTGAATGGAAAAATTAATCTTTCATTAATACCTTAAAACAATCTTGATATTATTCTCACAGTAAGATTAAATTAATATTTCGTTATGTAAGTAAATCTAAGAGCTTAGCGCTTGAATATTAATAGTTTTACCAATTTACAATTAATATCCGAAAATTGCCATTTGGCAGAGTAAACTAAGAAAAACAAAAAAATATATAGTATAAGTAAAGCTTAACCTACGTTGGCTTTGTTGAACAAGTTTGATTGCATTGTACTTGAAGTGCCGCTGCGTTTATGCAAACTAACTGTACAAACACTATAATTAATGACATGTTCCACATAATAGTTTTATGCAAACGAGCACTTTTATGACAATGCGCACTCACACAGACAATTACAAATAGATTATATATATATGTACACACACACACACATATATATAAGCGAAATTGCATAAATTAAGTTAAGCGCCGTTGACATAGCCAAAACCAGTGAGCACACAAGCGTGCGTATGATACTTCATTCGGCTTGTGCAGAAGTAAATAAATTTTATAATACTCAAAAAAAAAAAAAAAAGAAATAATAAATAAATAAGAATAAGCATAAAAAACCTGTTGCACCAATTCTGTCAACCGAAACACACACACGCACACACAAGTCGAACAAGAGAATGCATAAAAAAATATATATATAGTATAGTCTGAATATTTATTACAATATTTGAATTTGTATGCAATTACAGCAACATAAACATAAACTATAATAACAGCTTATAAAATTGTGAATAACAATTTGCTTGAGAACAACAAATGGAACTGCGTTCAACGAGCCCGCACTCACACACACATACACACATATATATAAATCTTTGTAAGCGCCGCCGAAAGCAAATTTTTGTTAACGCGGCGTATACGTGATAAATTTCCAGACTCTTGAAAACTGGCTAGTATTCAAATAACAAAGGCTTAGAAGAGAATTACAATTAACTGCTCATAACTGATACACAACCAAATGACAACTGTTTTTTAGAAACAAGACTTACTTTGCAAAATCTATTCAAAAAATCTAAGCAAAAATTGAATTTCGAAACACTTTGCTGGCCAATTGAACTTGTACCAGTTTTATGATATTTTTGTTAGATTATTTCAATGCTACGTTTGCCATGTGATGTTTGCTTAGGCACTCAAGTGTGCATTATAAAAATCACAAACATTAGCAAATATTGAAACAACAAATTCCCATAAATTATATATATATATATATGCCTAATCAATCAAAATCATGACTCGACCTATGGTATTCATTGCACTTAAATAAACTTTATGCTGTAATTCCACAAATATTTCAATGTCCTATCGACACCAATTCAAACACTGCAATAGGCAATAGAATACAGTGAAAAAAAATCTCCCCAGAATAAGTTTTTTTTTTGTAATTAAAATCAAATACATTAATGGGTTGCCAAAGATTAAATACTCTTTTCGAAGGTAGAAAGCTGCAATTAATATGAATCAACAGATATGCGTAGACCCGTTTTAAGGCACTTAAAGAAGCTTACCAAAAATATACTAAAATGTGATGAGATAAGTTAATAAATTTCGGAGTTATTCCTAGAGCCGACAGCTATATGATCGGTCCCAACTGACTAAAATTTGGTATATGTTTAAGTATATTACCCTCCTGATATAACACCATACAAAATACATTCTTGAAGTAGTTTTGGGAGAATTAGTAAGATCTATATTAATATATTCAGAATTCGCGTATAAGCATTCTAAATTTTTTATTCGTGTGAGGCCGGTCAATAAATTATTTGAGTTGGAGTTACTCCTCAAATAGATTAAGGTTCATATGACAGCACTGGTCCAATCCGCCTGATTCCGACAATTTTCGGTGTATTTACAAAAGAGCTCCAAGTTTCAAAATTATAGCTTAAAGTTTGAGGGATTATCTGAAACAAATTATCTTTTTATGCTGACCCATTGCTTTCAGGAGTGAACGCTGTCAAGCTTAGAACAAACTCTTTTTGTTCGAAAAGAGTATAAAAATGCACAGTACAGTTATGGCTAGTTTAGTACTTGAGCTTTGAGTTGTGCGTCTGTCTGTCTGAACAGCAGACGGGCAAAGCGAAACTCTAAGGTCGAAATGAATGAATTCCTAGAAAACAAAAATTTGCACTTGTCACTTTATGACTTTCGATTATGGCTGTAAATCTAAGTCGTATTCAAGTGCAAATATTTGTACATAAGTGCATTGATTGGATTTTTCAATTTACGGCTTTCTTTGAAGGTAAAATGAAAATATATGTATTACATGGAAATAAGCCATAATTATGTGTATTTATAAGATAAGAAATTCTAATCCAAGCAAAAATATAAATTGGAGTTTCCCAACTATTTCAGCTCTGACATTCACACGGTAGCTTTAGCCCACTTACAAACCAAATTGGAAATCATTTCAAATCAGCAAAACAAACTATATTGACTTACCCTCTTTACCTATCATATTCGGTGTATTGTTCCTATTGAATAAACTTATGACCAAAAATATTTAGCTTGGCACTTCAGCTAGCCACTTGGCTTTAGAATAGAATGTAAAAATATCTACTCAAAAATAGCAATTAAAATCTAAAAATAAAATAATTTTTGCCAAAAACTTCAAGTTAATTTCTTGCTAGGCTTTCGACGCATCTCCAATACAATTGAGAATGGGAAGCAGCTCTCAGTCGGTTATTGGTATGGCGTGTGTTGGCGATGTTAAACACGCGCCGACGCTGCTGCTGCCGCTGCTGCTGCTGCTGCGTTTTCAAAACGCGTTTCATCTCGCTGTCGTTTTGGAATTTCAAGTGTTTTATAAATAAACAGAAATGTTGATGCCGCCTTCCTCGCTTCTGCTGCCGCGCCGACAGCGCTGTTGGCGTTGCTGTCAACAATGTTGTTCGGTGTCACTCGGTGGCTGATGTCAAAATGTTTTCCTAGCTTTTTGTTCCTTTTTCAAAAACACACACACACAGACATCAGTAACACTCTTTCTATCTCTCACCGGCCAAAAGATTCGAGTACCGCATGAAATGCATATTTGAATATTTTTTGACAGTCGAGTAAGAGTTGAAGAATCGTAGGGAAAGTAGCGGAAGTAGCGCTCATAAATTGTATAGTCAAGTGCAAGTGGAAGGTTGAAAATAAAAACACAAAAAAAAAACAGAAAGAAAACAAATTAAATTGATTGTTTATTAACTTTGTCTAATTGCAGAAAGAACTGCGCGATACCTGCTACTTCAACGAGACTATCGTCCATGGTTATTTCGTGTTCCGTTCCGTAGTCGATCTGCAGCGACGTGTCGGCTTCACGCGTCGAGGTAAGCCAGTGGGACCCAAAATGGTTGTCAATGATGACTGCTATAATTTCCAAAGGATCGACCCCAAGGAGTTCATATTGCCATGGCAAAAGTCGGCCGATTTGTGGGCCAGCAAGCCACAGACAACAACACCAGCAGTTCCAATACAAAAGAAGCAGCAACCTCGTACAAACAATAGAAAAGTCACACGCAATAAAAACAATCGCCACAAATCGAATAACCAAAATCAAAAGCTGCAACAACAGCAGCAGCCGCAACAACAGCAACACACGCATGGCCATAATAGTAATAGTTATTTAAGTAGCACTAAACAACCATTAGAATTAGATCGAAGGCAAAAGCAGCAGCAGCAGAAGAAGCCGCCACACCATGTGCGACACAACCACGACAAATTGCTGCTACGCCGGCAGCAACACGAACAAAAACAAAAACGACAACGCAAGCAGCAACACCTACAGCAACAGCAACAACGAGTGACAGCTAGTCCAACGAAACGAACATTTGTCCAGGAAACAACAAAATCAATTGCATCACCAGCAACAACAGCAACAGCAGCAACAGTAACTCCAACAACGACTTCAACGGCTGCAACGGCTAATATGATTTCATCAAGCACAGAGAAGGGTGTACTTGCAACAAGCACAGCGAACAGCAAGCGGAAGGGGCGACGAAGAAAGAACCGAAAGCATCAGAAGCACCATAAGGCCGCACTGATTTCTGCCAGCTCCACGGCATCAACCTTTGAGGTCACCAGCAACATGTATGAGTTACTCTCCAGCAGCCTGTCCCCCACTTATGAAGACATCTACAATATCAGCGACAGTGGCAGCGGTAGTGGTAGTGGCAGTGGCAGTGGCAGCGGCAGTGGCAGCGGGGAGCCCTGGACTCCATGGATTATCACACCCACGGCAACAATAGAGGATGTTGCTGCCAGCAGTAGAAGTGAAGACAGTATTAGACCAGCCTTAGCCACAACAGCCTACAGCACAACAGATCCTTGGTCCACAATTATCAACGAGCTTGAATCAGAGGCAGCTTCCACAGTCACCAGTGGCAACGAGAGCGAAACTCAATACAAAACAGATCCGACGGACCAGACTGTTGAGAGCGGAGATGGCGACCTAGCCCGTTGGTTGACTACAGTGGCAGATAATGCGGGATCAGTGGCGCCTACAACAAGCTATGAAACCAAAGCACCTACAACGACTATCAGACAAACGGCAACCACAATAAAAACAAAGGCAGCAACACCGGCAACAACTACCACCACCGGCACAACGGTAGGCAGTCAACCCCTGCAAGTAGAGCAAATGCCACTGGCTCCCACACTTGATCCCGAAATCTTCAAAAATACCAGGAGGCAACAGCAGCCAAATCAAGTGCCAGAGAGCAGCAGCAGTCACAGAAACCTACTCCCAGCTGCAATCACAACAACTGCCGCTTCACTGGGCAGTCAGACTGATACACCAAGATACAGCACGCTTAGGCTCAGCAGGCTCCGCACTCCAAGTACAGTTGCCACCACAAGAAAGCTTCGCGGATCCACTACACCAACAGCAACAGCACCAACAATAACAAGACCTCAACAAGTTGCCGATAGAGTCTTTAGTGTGTACAAAAATATCAATATTAATAGTAATTTGAACAATACCCTAACCGAGGCGGCCCCCACTCTAACAACAGCTTTCTCGACGGCGGCAACAACAGCTACAATAACAACAACAACCACAACGAAAGATACTCTGAGAAGGTCTACGCAAGAATTGCTGGTCAGTCCCTATCAACAGGTGACCTATGTACGCAACGAAGCCGGAGATATTGTCTACGACAATTTGGACAACATAAGCGTGTATCGAGATCTGTCCGAGGATGACCAAGACGACAGTAATTCCACAAATAGTCGTTTGCCCTTTGCCAGCTACTTGCCCACATCGACCACGCCGGTGCTGCCCGAGTCCCTGCGCATTGCCAAGATGAAGATCGATGAATGGGACTTTCAGCACAGACACAGACGTCGCCCTGCCGGCAACTCTGCGTAGTAGAAAATGTAGAACCTGCCAGAAAACAGGTTTTGACAATCGGTTTGAGTTTGAAATAGTAAGGCAAATAATTATTATGATATATAGATTAAAGAGATATATATATATATCTATTCTCACGGCAGATTTTTAAAGCCCTGAAATGTTGAACGAACGAAAGTGAAGAGAAATTTTGATCACTCTAAAGAAATTGAAATGAAATAAAATTGAAAATTTCGAATTAAAACATAGTACACAATAAAGATATGAAATATATAATGAACTGATATATATATACATGCAAATAAAACCAAAAACAAAAAGTCAAGAAGGAATTCATCAGCATAGTTAAGAGACTCGATAACCTTTGACAAGAACCGACAACTTTGTCAATACTCACAATATTCACAATTCTAAGCACACCACACATAAAAATAAAAGAACTCAGGCTACAATTTACTAGCACGACCATAAAACAGAGGCCAGAAATATCTAAAGTTCCCATATAAATTTTGTCATTAAATACAAATATATTGATTTGATCTGGTAAACCATTTCCTACTCCTGCCGAATTGTTCATTGGGGCCTCCTAAAAATAAAAAAAAGCAAATGCAAAAACTTTGCGAATGTGCAACAATTAAAATCAAATAAATGAATTAATTACAATATTACATACAGTTCCATACAAGAACTCGAAGAACTGCTACATAGTTATAAATGAAAGACAATAAGATTTTTATTTATGTGCTATAAAAAGCAAAAATCAAAAAATGCTACTACAATAAAAAAAAAAAAAATAAATAAATAAATAAATTGTTAGAAGAGTTGTAATGGCAAAATAATAAATAAATAAATCAAAACGAAAAAGATAATGTCAGAAATAATAATTTAAATAAAGCTAAAAATGATTAGGCGCACTAAATCAATTAAATTTATTAGCAATGAGATTTAAATAAATATGTAAAAAACGAAAAGAAATAACAAATATATATATATATATATATATATTATATATGAACGCATATATTTTCAAAATTTTATAACGAACAAAGAAAAAAAAATTATTGAGAAAAAAAAACAAATAAGAGAAATAAATTTGCTATTTAGTGAAATAAATTTTATAAATTCATACGCAAGCAATTTGAATTATTGATACCGAATTCGCACAGCAGACAAACTTCCAATTAACTATTAAAATCAATTAAAAAATAATAATAAAAAAAAAAAAAACAGAATATTAAAATTAAAAAAAATATTTATCATGGCGATGGTCAAAATTAATAAAACGAAACGGAAATTCAAAATAATAAACCGAATTTTTTAAAAATGAAAGTACTAAAATTTTGTAAGCGTTGCCCAACACTGCTGATCAAACAGTGTGCCACAACGGCAATAGTAACGGCAACTTACAAAAATTACCGCTATTATGAGAAATTTCAAATGGGTAACTAGAAATTTATACAAACAAATGGAAAAAGAATATAAAAAAAAAAAAACTAAAACGAATTACTTTTAAAAATGCAACTGAATCTTTGAATGGAAAAAATGAAAAGAAAAAAAATTATATATATATATATAAACTAGTTAAAGAAAGAAAAAATATAAATAATAGAATGCTAAAATTTTCTTAAAACGATATCTTAATAGGCGTATATATTATATATTGCGAGAAACACCAAAATTCACACTGGATTAATGTTACATTTATAGTGTCTATATTCATAAAATATGAAATTCAAAAAATGAAAAATTTTAAAAACACAACTGCTGCTTTTCTACATATACAAATATATATATATAAAAGTACGTATATATGTATTAAAATAAATAAAGACAATTGATTTGTTTCTCATATATTTATATTAAAACAAAAAATAAATACAAATGCAAATAAAGAAAAGAAGAACAAGAAAACAAAACAGTTCAAAAATTAGCAAACCAAATACCAAGGAAATTAATAAGGGCAAACTAAAATTTATTAAGCAAAATATTTGAAACATCAGATTTATATGCAGCAAAAACTTATGTATGAATGTAAATTACAAAATAAAAAGAGTTAATAAAAATGCTTAGGTGAAAATTTAATTAGTATGTACTTAAGGAATAAAAACAAACAAACAAACAAAAAATATTTAAAAAATTTATCATCTATTATTAATCTTACTAGGCATTGAAACCGCGTAAAATTCTACATAAAAGATCAAATTTAAAAACAAAGCAAGAAACTTAAATGCAAACGAAATAAAAAAAGAAAAATGAAAGCTCTAAATTGATTTACTGTACTTATATGCGCGTTGCTGTAATATAAAATTTTACGTTTAAAAAAAAAAACTGAAATAATAAATTAAAAAAAAATAAATAAAATAAATAAATTACTAAATGCAGACACACACAGAAAGGAAAAATATATTAACTAATTAATTAACTATGCCTATTTATTTAAAAGTGAAATTAAACATTAACCCAGCCAGTCAATTTAGTCAGGCCTCTTGTCATTTGTAAATTCATTTTGCACCTTTGATTTGATTTCAATGTTTTTAATCGAAAATCAAACTAATCAATCAATTAATTATGTAATTTAGTTGCTTCGTTTGCTGCCATTGCGTTGTAAATTGTAATTTGATTTATTTCTAAGATAACTAATTGTAATTATTTATGTATAAATCTATTTAACACATTGTGTAACACAAGTTCTTATATTTTCCCTATTATCTATCCGCCTATCTGTTTTTTTCTTTTAATTATAACTAAAAACTATATATATGTACACTTATATATAGATGTGTATATAATTTTAAGTGCATTTCTTAATATTTCAATTCATAATTTAATGAAAAAATGTCTTAAATAAATTACAAATGCATATTAATCTGAATTTTATTTTTCTTCTTTAAATTATTCCCCAATTTGTTTTACATTTCTTTTTACTTATTAAAAAAAAATTATTTAAATATTTACTTTTTTCATTTTGGAAAAGTGTGCAGAGAAACCGTATAAATAAAAATATATATGTATAAATTAAAACATAAAACACCAAGGCTTTTCTTTATAAAAGGAGATTCGTATAAATTAAATTTGTAATCTTAGGTTAAACATTCTTGATTCAATTCCATCAAGACTGTAAAAGATGTCAAATTTTTTTAACTTAAAAAGGAATTCCTGGATATTTAATGTCCTTTTGATAATGAGCTATCCTTTTCGATGTTGAAGGACTACCCAATCATTATTTTGAATTCAAAAATATATACCTGTGAATTCATTCGAGCCCAGATGGGGCTCTCAGCTGTGGCCTGAGGTTCCAATCGGGATCGCTATATAAACATATTTTTTAACTTTTTAACATATCAACGGTCGATTCTGCTATGTCTAAGGAATCATTTCCATTTGTAAAAATTAATATGTCAATATGAAGACATAAGAATTATAGCATAGTTAATAATTGTCTGATTTTTGGACTTATAACTTCAGAATTTCACTATTAATGCGAGCGTCTTATTTTTAAAAGCCAAAATGAATATAGGCGTGGGATCATTCTGAAAACTCATTCCTGAAGTATTTAACTTATCGATTATCCTTTCCTGATATCTGAAAGGAATTAGCTATAATTCCTGTTGGTAAAATAATCTGTGAATGCGGAAGTAAGCTAGTCACCTGTTATGAAGGGAGTAAGGATTTCCTTCTGCATAAATATTTGCTTTATTGGCTAAAATTAAAAGACCTTAAAATATGTTTCAATATTGTACAAATATTCTAAAGCTTTCCTTTATTCCCTTGGGTGCTCTTCTAGTGTGATTACATAATCAAGTGTTTACTTTCCAATCATATTTCCCTGCATGTTCTTGTGAGTCTTTTAATTTGGCAGTTTTGAAATATGAACTCATATTTCAAGTCAATTGAGAAGCGTTGAAGTTGAATCTGTATAACATGTATCCGCCTCTTGGTGGTCCAAAAGTGCAAGTGACAAATGTCTGCCTTGGTCAGGATACAATATGAGCCCACCGCAAACAGATAGAGAGAGTCAGATAGTCAAAGAAACAGGATTGGAGAACGCCCCCTGAGACAAATCACATATGCTGACATTTGACATTGGTCAAATGTAGTTGCTGTATGGTTCATAGTCTGGAGTCGCACAGTCCAAGGATTAACATGCTGTTGGCGGCAGCTTATATTGTACTTGAGGAGAGGAAGAGTCCGGAGATTACAGCCGGCGGCAGTAAAAGTGTTAAGCAAAATATTTTTGCCATAGTTGACCAACTCCAGACGCACACAAACATATATAAAGAGCGCCTTGGGCGGCAACGGCAACGGCAAGAAACCTACAGATCATGCCTGAACGGTCTGGACAGGCTTGGATTGAGTTTGTGTGGACTCGAAATAAAATTGGTCGGATGGTGCGAGTGGAATAGTCGAAGAGGACCACACAAGTGGCCAACGTCATTCGTTGTAAATTGTTGGCTCTCCTCTACTTTGCATAAACGTTTCAGGAATGAGTGGACCAGTCAGTGGCCCAGTGTCTCTGGTGTCTGGTGGCAGCTCTTGTTGCCGTGGCCGTTGCCACTGCCGTTGTTGTTGACTGTTTAATTAAAAAATTAAAATCCAAATCCCTCGGCCATTAAGCAGATTTTTATTTATACCTTTTAATTTCATCAATCGATGCGGCGGCAGGTGCCACAGCTACTGCCACTGCCACTTGCCATGGAGTCCGAGAGTTCCTCAGAAACTCGACATACATATAAGTAAATTTTGTTTTTCTCATTTTTGCTGTTTTTATTTTGTTTTCATATTATTTTTCTGCAGTGTTTTTGTTTTTTTTTTTTGCTTTTAACAGGAAACAATTTCATTTGCAAGCAGAAATTCTTTTCAAATCTGCCGCCTGCGAGCAAAAAAAGAAAAACACGTCAAGACGTAATAAAAACAAGAAGAAAACAAAAAATGCAGAAAAGTCCAACGCCTTGTTGATGTTTTGACAAAAATACCCTGGCATTGGGGGAAAAAACTGGACTTTCAGAATCCGATTTTGGCTTGGGGTCTCCGAGAGGTAGGTTCCATTGGCAGTTGTCGGCAGGCCGTTTGGTCACTTGCCTCGGTGGTTGGTTATATTTCTTTTTTTTTTTTTTTTGGCTTATGAATGTCGCCATTGCCATTTTGTTGTAGCACATTCCGGTCAAACAAAAACAACAGGATGATCTTGGCAATGAGGAGGAGCTGAAGAAAGAGACTCTGGCCTGCATACAACAGGCACACTTTGTATTTTTAGTACGAAGCATTCGCCATCATCGACTGAGAAATATGCAAGCAAGATTTATGCATGCATAAATTGGCAAAACAAATAAGAACAAGTAAGTAAGAGAAAAATATTTAAGCCTTGACTCTTTGTCTGGCCTTAAATTATATACGCAAATATTCAAAATATTATTTAATTATTCAAAAGTATATGAAAAATATTTTGAATATTGTAATTGATTTATTTTCCAAAGTCAGCCAAACAGAATATCAAAAAAAAACTCGCGTCATTAGCTTCAAACTGCATTGCCACGCACGCGGACCCAGCAGGTGAAGATGTTTATCCAGTTTTTATGCACCGATCTCGAATGCAAATTGCGCAATTCCAAATCACAAACAAATCGATAAAACTTTTTTTTTTTTTTTTTTTGGCTACCATCATCATTGGTATTCATTTTGCAATCGTTTTGGTTAGCCAACTTTAAAGTTGTCATTACATGTGACAGTTGTACATTATGACTTAATTAAACTGGGTAACCTTAAACAGTGGAAACTGAATAAGTGCTATAACGGTAAAGGGATGGAATCGTCACAGTGTTGCATTTCTTGCTTCGCTCTGTTACAGCAAGGTTGCATCGGTGCATGTGATCGTTGCGGGCAGGATGAATCCAGAGTTGCTCTATCAAGTAGAAAGTTATCGTTAAGGCGACCAGCTCTTTTGACCAGCCGGAACTAAATTGAGTATAAGTTCTGCTTAGGCAGTGCTCACTGTAAATGATTTTAAAAATTATTGACATATTAAAAATTCATAATTGACATTTTATATGGCCAAGTCAGTTTGCCTATGAGTGTCTCAGAACACCCCCGACAGAAACAGAAAATAATAAAGTCGAAAAAGACATGCATAAAATATCACAAAGAGAGACAGAAACAAGCAACAAATTGATAAATAACTGTCATTAGTGTTGGTTTCAGTTTTCCCATGAGTCGATTTGTGGCAATTGCAAAATGCGAAAAAACCGAAAAAACAAAGTAAATGAAATACTAAAAACTAAAAATAAATGGATTTAAATAAATTTACCAGCCATTCGAGTCGTCGAATGACTTTATGGCTCACTCAAAGAAGGTGGGGAGAGAATGGAGTCACTCATTTTGTACTAAATTGCCCCTTGGCTGCGATCATTTAGCAAAGTGTCTGTGAACAAGGTTAGACGCCATCGTCATTGTAGCCGACGGGGTGGGTGGCTTTTAATTAATTTGGTGCAACTTTTTGCGCCGCCACAAACGCTTTGAAATAACCTGACCAACACACCGCTCCTGGCCGCTCAGCTCCGCCACATGTTAACAACTTGGCTGAGACAGTCGGTTTGAGGCTTGCAAGACGCTTGCGGCCACATATCCAACTTGGTCAATGTGTCAATATATCAAAGCCAATTGACTGATTGGCAGCTTGCATACATTACGCAAATATATAGCCAGATTTTCTATCGATGTATTTAAGCTGGGTGTGCGAAACCTGGTGGGATTCGGATGGGGACGGTGACGGGGACATGGAACCTGTCAGCGGTTATGATTAACTGTCAATTTCGGCTCGTTTTGATAGATTTATTGCCGTCAATTTGAGAAATCAATGTAGTTAGTTGTCCATAAACGCTTGCAGATGATGAGAATGCAAGACTGCTTTAGTCAGCTTGTTAAACTTGTCCCACGACGATTTCAAATCAACCAACTTAATTAAAACTTTGCCGATGCACATTTCAATCGTGGGCTTAAATTTAAATAAACAGCATAAAAAAGATATTATTTGATGAATAAGTAAAAGTTCGGATCTTCCTTCTTCTTTCTCTCTCCGATAAAAGTAATGAATTTTTCAATTTAATAAATTGACTAAATTAAACTTTGAGCTTTGGTCTCTTCCACTCTCATTAGGGAAAACATTTTCAAAAGTCAGGCGACAAGAAAAATTTGATTTATACAATTTTAAAGCCAAAATCTCGGACCTGCACTTGCTCCTCGTTATGCGACTCATTTTATTTCTTTTCCCAATCTCCCAACCAGTTTTATACGTTACCGTCCGCACATTTTATAACTACCGTCTGTCAATTTATGGCCGCAAAATATTAATTTACCGATATATCTTTTTAGTGATTTTGTATTTGCCTACCAAGAAAAATAAAATCTCCCAAGACCAAGACACTTGCACTCTCGTTCAGTTGTCAAATGAAATCGTAAGTGCTTTTATCTCGTAAATAGTCAGCGGCCCGGGCTGGGCCAAGTAGTTTTGGCCTGCTTCATTTTGTATCCAGTTTAGTTGAGTAGAGGTTAGTTAAGTTGCTAGTGCCACTGGCGGCGGCGCATAACGAAAGGAGTGGATTGGAATTTTTCAAATGCCTTTACCGGTTTGTATATTTTTTTTTCCTTTTCAGTTTTTCAGTTTTCCCAGAGAGCATGCTCATATTCATTTATTAAATATTTACGCTTTAATGAGCTATAAAGACATTGGCATATTATTTCCACAATATTTGCAAATTGCAGTCAAATTTCCTTCGAGTTGGCGGTCAACGCTGCGTATGCGTAACGCGTGTAACTCGCCAGTGCTGATTAGCAAAAACAAAATGCATATGGATTAAAGACTTTGACTTCGACTGGGTTAGTTTCACTGATTAAACATCTACCCACAATGAAATCTGAAAATCTACGAAACTGACAGGCCACGTAAGACAAATTTAATGGTAATTTATCAAAATGCCAAAGAAAATTGCATTGCCAGCTACTTGGGGGCGCCGCTTGAACTTGCCAATTGAATGAGTAGACGGGCCAACAACTTGCAACTTACCTGGTTGCAAATGCCTGGCCCGGCCTGTCGGACAGAAACTGAATGAGCTGACCATGTTGACTGACTGACTGAGTGAGTGAATGACTGAATACTGGCTGACAACTAAAGATGGAGCCGAGAATTTTGAATTGAAGTTGAAAAAGTATTTGGCAGCAGCAATGCGGCTTTGAGGGGCGCCAGTCATGTCCGTGTCATTTTGAGGCCTGTTGGCCTGTCTGTTTGAATTGTTACAGCCACCACAAGAGAACGACACCATCGTCTCAAAAATGAATTATACGCACTTTCAGGTTTCAACACATTTTATAAATCATGAAACAGTTAAGCACGAAAACCCCAAAAGAAATAAGGCCGCAAACGAAGGCTACAACTGAAAGAACTATTTAAAACTGGAAAATACTCTTAAAAAAAAAAAAAAAAAAAAAAAAAAAAATATATATATATATATATATATATATATATATATATATATATATATATATATATATATATAATCAAAACAATTTAAATATAATTTTCAAGTTTGCGTAATCATGATTATTTTTGAGACCCCAAAAACCATAGCTGATACTGGGTAAAAAAATTAATTTCTTCAACTGTGTTTTCAGCATTTCCGTATCCTCAAACCTTTTGAAACCCTCCATCTTTTTCTTTTTATTTAATTTTGAGTTTTTTTTCTACTTCATTGAAATATCTCAGATCCCACAAATGACAAAAAGATAGTGTATATCAAAGCCACCACCGACACACGCCCCCACAAGCCCACAAGACCTGCAACTGTGGTAAAAAAAATAAAAAAGAAAAAATACAAAAATAATAATAAATAAATAAACATTTAAAGTGAAAAAGCAAGCAAACTTTCGCCCGCTGTCAATAATTCATAAATTGACATTTTAGTGAGCTTGCCGCTATTTCAGCCGGTGGTCTGCATTTCGTTGCTCCAAACTAAAAGTTGAAGTTTACGGCCATGAATTATAAATGTTGCATGTGCAGAGTGTGTCCAGTTCAAAATAACAAAAAATAACAAAATGAAAAACTCCAACAAGAAGAATAAATAAAATGAGTACACTAACTGGGCCAGTGCATATGTGGGTCAACCCATAACCAAAACCAATACCAATTTCGGCATTGACTCCACTCCGACCCTTTGGGAGTTGTCACTCTGCTCAACTCGTATTTGTGTGTTTTGAAATCGAGCAAACTTTGTAAAATCCAACAAATTATAGTAATTAGCCGACTTCAAGGCGCTTGTCAGGTTTTTGCTACTTCTTCTTCTTCTTCATCTGTTTTTTTTCTGAATCGTTCATATACCCATCAGTCATAATTATATGGAGGCATATGCAAAAGTGCAATGGGCTGGCTTTGGGGTTGGGTTGGGATGTCCGATCGACTGATTGGTTGGTTGCTTGATTTGCCCGTTTCGGTGTTGATTATGGTGCTCTTTATATGACAATTTGGTTTCAGGCTACTCCAAATTGATTTTCCTCACACACTAAAAGCCACCAACTTCGAATGTCTTGTTGGCAGTTATGTGGCATTTTAATTATAAGTGGTCAACGCCCCAGATTGGTTTACTATTCAAATTGCTTGTATTTCTTTGGGGCTGGCTACGTTGAAGTTTTTGATATTTTTATTATTATTTTAACATTTTTTTTTTCTCTTGCTTTTTTAGTTGATATATTTTTGCCAAAAATTCTCTAAGATTTTAAGATTAATTAGTAATGACTTATTTTGTAGTAATTATAGCCAAGACTAAGTTCATTAGATTTATGTGATTTGAATATTTCAAATTTGGCATCTGTTTACCCTTCACTCGATTCCATTAAAGATTAGATAAATTCCTTATATCTAAACTGCATCAGCTTAAAAGGAAGAGTGTAATCACAATTAAACCAAAGATTTATTTTCAAATAAGTCACACAAGCTTGATGAGGGAAAACTCAGCTCATTTAAAATTTACCCAAGCAGAACCAACAATATTTTTATCTAAAATCAAGAAGAATCGTATAATTTACTCAGTCGTCGATTTCCCTAGAGTTTAGTTATATGGTCACTGCTTACCTTCTTTCCTTATAGATTCTGCAAATAAAATGAAAACATTAAAATTGGTAAACAAATTATTGACTAAATTGCTACGCTGACGACGCTAGATCATTTAACTTATTAATTTAATAATTGATAATTGAAAGCAATGTCAGCTGGAGTAAGCAAAGAAACTAAAGCAAAAAAGAAAATGAAATACTCTTTTCCCGGTTTGCTTCGATCGTCACTTTCGAAAAAAAAAAGAAAAAGAGACGCCTGTTCCCTGGGCAGCGATTGTCGAAATGATTACATGGCCTGAGGGAAAAATTGAAACAACTGTAGGAAGGTAGGAAGGTTGGTTAAGTGCCTGCCTGCCTGGCTGGCTGGTAGGTTGGCTACTGTGGATGTTCGATATCGATGCCGCTCTGCACTTGCAAATGAGCAGAGAGCATTTTGAGACATTAAAGGGCACTTAGCATAATGATTTACAGCTTTAATTCCCGCAATTAAACTGGAATTTTTCGATGCTGTTGTAAAGGCTAAACGCATGGCACCCAGGACCAACAACAGTAACAACAACAAAAGTAATCACAATGCCATTGAAAGAGGCTGTTGCTGATGTTGGGGACAATCATGTCAGCAGACGACAATGTTATTGACACCCCACAGACAGAAACATGGACATGGCAAAACGTTTCGATTTCAGGCTCAGTTTCACCATTTCACACCCCAGAGGTGACAACGACAACACCAACAAAAACACCAACAACAATGGAGACACAAAAGGACCAAGACCGGACCTTTTCCACACCTGTCTGACCAATCACATCTACCGCCTCCCCAGCCTCCTAGCCACCTAGTCCCTTGGACAAATACTCACAGTTTTGGTATGACAAAGCCCACATCGTACGGCATAGATAGATACCAGGACATTACTGTTCAGTTCGATTGGTTTTGATTTTGGTGTTGAGGCAAAAGGGTTTTTATCTGTTTGATTGGCACTTTTGTTAAGTGCAACTGACGAATGACTGTGCAATCAAGTGCGAGACTTACGAACCCTTCTAGCCAGCTCTCTACACTCGTCATTCAGCACAGGCCGAAACCAAATTAAATTCAATAGAAAAATAGTTGATTCACCTTAACCAACTTGCCTTGGTTCTCGGGAAAAATGTCAAAGTTTAGAGATATGGAAAGAGTCAGAGATGTTTAACTATTTTGCTTTCCAAGGAAAAAGTTTCACAGAAAAGATTGATATTGAACTTGCAAGTAGGAATAGAGTTAAAATTTGTTGACCAAATGGGATCCAAAAGATAATTCAAGTTCATCTCAAATCATAAAGAAAACACCGATTGGAGGAATGATTGTGCAATGAAGTGCGAGAGTTGAGACCCCTGTCGGGCCATTTCGGGGCACTCACAAAATCTGTCATAATGAAGGTGACCAAATGCAAATTGGCAGCACCTCACCTGCGTCGGTGTGGGTATTGTTTGTGTGGGTGAATTGTTGGTGGATTTCATGGCAGGTATTGGTGTGGCTTTTGGTCAGACATATAAAGACAAAAGTCGGTAATTTAAAGCGCCATTTCATTAGGCAAAAGATTCGAGCGTACAATAAACGTCAAACTGTTGCTCCAATATCAGTCAACATAAATCAGTTTAAATCAAGTGGCCATCACATTATCGCTCTGGCCAAAAAAACAAAAATCAAAGCAAATAAAAATTGTCTCAGCTGCGGGCATTTTTCTTTTTTCGATTTTGGTCGACTTCTGCGGGCAACTCTGAGCCGTAGCAACGGAAATTGATCAATTACAGCACTTTAGCTCGGCCAGAGAGCATACCAGTCTCGGTTTCAGTTATAGAAAGACCAACTGGTGTTTCGAGTTTGTTGCAGGCAGCGAAATTTGCATACAAAATGTTTAAAGTTCAACAACAAACAAATCGGGGCAGGCAAATCACCGAGGTGTGGATAGAAAACTCTGGCCCCAGTTTGGATGCTCTGAAACTATTTATATTTATTTTTTTCCCCCAATTTGAATCGCCCCCCACCTCCTCTACAATGCTAATCTCAGTGGTTTTCTCTCTGTTTCAGTCGGACTGCCTCTCCTTTTAATCAGCATGAAAAATGGGCGAAACGCCTTTAAGTGTCAATTTTAGTTTATCTTTTGATTTATAATAATGCTGATAGACGTCGATATTTTAATTGATTGCAGCCAATATCCATAGCCAGTCGTGGTCAGATCCCGAGCTCGGCAGATAGTAAAGCCGTTAGTGAGGGAGATGGAAACACTCGGAGCATTTTGAGTCTCAGCCCGAAATTGCGTATTTAAATATCTTTCTGTTTTCTTTTAAGTGGTTTTTCATTGCATCAGTTTTACGAGCATGATCAATGGATCTACAAATAATACCGTTACAGATCTAACATAAAAAATAGGACACAAATCAAAATAGTAAAAAAAAGAAAAACAGAGTAAAAATTGATCAAATTCATCCAACTTTTGCTCAAGGTTATTAAAATGTCTCAATTTAGCAGAGGCCTGAGGCCTTATTTATTGATTGTTTCACCGATTCCGTAAGAATATAAAAATTATATTCAAACTACAAAATATGAGAATTCCCCATAAACATAAAAACTCAACACGAAGCAATGTTCGAATCAGCCGATATATGAACTCCATTAAGGTAGCACATAAATAAGTTGTGAGCCTTGCTGGGTCATTTAATTTCAGACTAATAATGACAGCCATATAAAGTTATAGGTAGCAAAAAAAAAAAAAAAAAAGGAAGAAAAAAGAGAGTCAAGATCAAGCAAGCAGGTCGGTCCATTGTTTGTCGCGTGATAACTTCATTTCGGTTCGATACGCAGAAGGAGCACAGCAGGGGGCATTTCGCATCATTGTGGCTCCTAGAGTTTGTGAGCTTGTGGTCCATACCCCAGTGAAGACGAAAGTGCCGCCCAGAGTAGCAGAGGGCTCTGAGTGGCAATATGCCCATGGCCTACACGTGAGCCCAACTCTGTCATCATATTTCAAACTAAGCCTGATTAACTATGAATTGCAAAACTGACTGACCATTGAATATCATTGGCGAATCTGTTGGTGTATCTGGCCGGGTATGTGTGCCAAAAGCAAAACACTTTGTGGAATTCCTTAGAAATGCGACCCTGGCCCCCAATACCACCGCCACCGGTTTGTTTGGAGATTTTCAAATACGATAGCGAAAATTTATGACTTCATTAAGGTAACAAGCTAATATGTTTTTTTTCTCTCAGTCGTCGTCTTCTTCTTCTTTTCAAAACTGGGCTGGGTTATTGGAAACGTTTAAGGAGGCATTTGGAGCAGTTTCAGTTGTTATGGTTATTCCTGTGGCCGCAGTTGTTGACCCATTTCAAATACGAATGCGAACATAAAATAGTTTATGCCACTAACCTGTGAGCAGGCCGTCCAGACTGTCGCCCAGTCAAAGTATCCAATCCGTTTGTCTGACTTTGGTGTGGCAAAAAGATTAATGGACTTGTTCTCCTGGACTCCCTCACTCTCTCACCTCTTCGTTTGGTCTCTGGGCGCTAATAAAAACCGAAACCAAAGTAAATGACTCAAATTGGAAACGGACAACTCTTTATTCTAAACGATGAGTTAGCCCAGACCAACTTGAATGAACTTGTTAAACATTTTTACAGTTGAACAAGAAAGGTGATGCTGGCAGGATTGTCAGGCAGTCAACTTGTTGCTTCATATTCCAAATTCAAATTAAAAAAAAAATTTGGCTCTGAAATTCTTAAAAAAAAATAAGTCTCAAAAATTCTCAAAACTATTTCTTTTTTATTTGGTGAGCACTAAATCATTGCGGACGTCAGCGCTACAGGAGTTGAATAAAGGTTTTTTTTTTTCTTCATATATTTTTGCGCAAATCGTTAAGTCCACTTAAAACTGTCAACTTAGCATTGATTAACGAGCTTATAGCATGTTTATGCTCAAAGTCGGTATATTAGTTTTTTTTTTCTTTTCACATCATTTTGAAAATGATTTCTTGATTTCCAAAGGTTCTAGCATTGAAAGATAACCGCAACGCAAATTCTGTACATTCAACGCCCTCGCCCGAATCTAGAGAACCTGAAAAGTCTTTTATGGTTCTGCCTTAACGTCTAGTCTGTTCCTAAGTTTCAAACACACGCGGCCTGGCCGGGGGCCTGTTGTCCAAAGTCTACTAAATCCGCCACGGCTTTTAGTTAAATTTTCTTTTTTTGTAAACATTTACTTTTCGTTGTACAATTTTAAGCTTGATTTCATTAAAAGACTATATGAGGACTTAGTGTGTGGCAATTTGATAATATTTTTTCACTGGTCATAACATATGTGGTAAAATAATAATTATAAATAATTATAATATTGCATTACAAAGCAGTTAATAATTTTATAATTCTTAAATGGCAATTTGCTTAAGTAAATCAATTTGCTGGTTGGCTAAACTTGCGTAGATTTCAGGTATTTTCTATTAATCATTTGAGAGTTGCAATATTTATGGGGTGTGCCACAAGCAATTTTATTGGTATATGATCTGTAATTCATTGCAATATAAATTGTAAAAATTTTACCCTCTCTTACTGTCTCTCCTATGATTAAAACTTTTTATAAATATGTGAATTGAAGATGTTTGACAACGTAACTCAAAGTATTTTTTAAATTCGCCTTAAAAGATAGCATATTGCACACACACGTTTACAGCGCCATCTATATTTCAATTTAAAGTGTATTGAAAATTACCGATGTGGCAATATCGGACTTTTCATTTTTTATTTTCTTTCTCTTTGATTGTTTTTTAAGTATTTGAAAATAGACCTAGTTAAATATAATATACATATATTTGCTTTCAGTTAAAAATGTCACAACAATTTATAAGAGAGAAAGAAAAAAAAACATCTGTTCGTTCTAAAAACACATGTTGCTGGAATAGGGCTGCCAGACGTCACGATTCATGGTGCAAAGCAAAAAAGAAAACAACGCAAATGAAAATAAGACATCGAAAAGAAGACAGAAAATTCAGTAATCAATTTTAAAACCTTTAATCTGGTAAAATGGCTGTACTACCACCAGATCCCGTGTTCAGCTTGCGCAATCCCGATATGGGTCCCGTAAATTCACTTTGCTTTCACAGCAGCGACCGACTCTTGGCCGGCACTAGCAAGGGCTCTGTTTTTCTTTGGGACTTGCAGGTAAACAATAATAAAATTGAGCACCTACTTGTACTAATATTTTTCTGTTTTTCAGATCAATCGTACTGCACTACATTTTGATGTAGGTGTCGAACCCATTACCAGCCTGCATCACACACCGGATTATCTTGTGACCCAAGAAAAGGGTGGCACAGTTGCCATATGGTCAATGACCAACACTTGCTACGTGAAAGAGCGCAGCATTCCAGGGAATCATTTGGGCTTTTGCCGAACTGCTCTTCATACCAATCCCAACAACTCAAATGAACAACTTTTATTCTATCCCTGCGAACCGTCTGCTATCGGTGTTCTTCATGTGACCGACGCTGCAGCCCCTTCCCAAATGCTTATACCTGACGATCCTCAGCTACCTAAGCTCGGCAGTGTGACATGCATGAAGCCCTTCGAATGCGCTTCCCAGCAGTTTCTACTTGCTGGATATGAATCTGGCCATTTTCTTACTTGGGATTTGAGCTCTGGCGTGATGGTGGATATTCTCCAACTAACTACTGATCCTATGACAGTTGACTATGATCCACTCACGAACCGTGGCATTGTGGGTAGTGCCCGTAAGTAGCTTCTATTAAAAGATGAATTATTAATCATAACGCTTCTGTATTCCAGATGAAAAACTGACAGCTTTTAGCTACCAACGACCGTCCATGCAGTTGCAAAAAGGCTCCGAACTGTGCATCAAAAATGCCGGTGTTAATTGTGTACGCATTCGCAGTGACCAAAAGGTCTTTGCCACCGGCGGATGGGATGGTCGCATACGTATCTTCTCATGGAAAAGTCTGAGGCCCTTGGCTGTGCTCACACAACACAAACAGGGCGGCGTAATGGACCTAGCCTATTCCAATCAGCCAGTATCCATGTGGCAAGCACCCATCATGGCCGCTGCTGGTTTGGATGGCCAAATATCACTCTGGGACTTGTATAATTAGTTCAAACAAATAAAAATGTTCTTAGTTATTTAAGTGTTGCAACTGAAAACGAAGAGGCGAAATTGTTTGGCCTACAGTTTGAGAGTCACTGTTTGTAGCGCTGCCAGACAGTAATTGAAATCGCAGTGGCAATACTGACCAACTGTAAGCGTAGTCCTTTGAAATAAAATAGTTTTTAAATTTTTTGAATATAATTTATTCTCAATTTACACTTTCACTCACTCACTCTATAATTCTTTCATAAAAGCCAACGCACTTGGTACGTTTTGGGAGCACACTGAAATACTACTATGTGGTAGGTGCTACTACTAATTCTAAGTTCTACTACTATTTAATTACTTTTTAGCTTTAGTGTTGTTGTTATTTGTTGCGTTTGTATTGCACACTTCTTCATCGTCCTCTTCCCTGCTATTGCTGTTGTCGTTGACCTCAACAGCGCGTTCCGTCTCCTTGAGTAGAGCAATTTTTTGGAAATCACAATCTATTATTCTCTTGCGCTTCCTCAACGGACGACTACACTCGGCTACGGCGGACTGATTGGTTGGGGAGTGGGAGATCGGAGGAGGTGATTCTTTGGCTTGTATCAGGGTTCGTTTAGCCTGTAGTCGGGTAATCTTCAATTTCGGCAACTTTAGGATTTCCGGCGATGCACGAGATTTGGCGGATGGTGACTGACTGGAGTCTCGGGTTACCACATCAATACAATGCATCTCATGCATACTGGGTGAATCGGTTGCTGGAGATGTTGAACACGATGGCGGGGATGCGGATGTCGAGGTAGTTCTCATATCGACTACTGGCGACGTCTTTGGTATAAGTGGCTCGTCTTGTTCCTCTTGTTCTACAGGCTCCTCTTTTTGCTCTAATTGCTCTATTTTGGCGGTGGTGCAGTCCAACGGCAACTCTTCCGTATGTGTCGTGGTGGCCACTACTGCAGAGCTGGTGGTGGCACGTTCTGCATCAAAAGCTTTGCGCTCCTCGGGCGTTAGGTGAGCCTTGTAGAAATCCACCACTGGCAGCGGCACTGGTATGGGAATGGGTAGCGGTATAATTATGGGATATGGCACCATTACTGTAACGGGAGGTACGCCACCAAGCAGGGTGGAAAAGCCAGCACTCTGCATATCGGGCAATTGTGGATGCGGCAACGGTGGGAGCGGTCCAAACGGAGACGGTCCAAATCCACGTGGCAGCATGCCCGGTGGAGGCGGCAAAAACGAATGCGGCGGAGGCGGACGAACCCCAAAATTAGCACTTGGATGTCCCAGTACACCATTAGGTGGTGGAGTTGCAAAATAGCTGGGCGGCATGCCCCGTACCATTGGCGCAGGTGGAACTGTGGACTGTCCACCAATTTGCGGCTGGCTCTGTTCCAACATGGGTGACAATGGCGGAACCTGCATCTGCAGGTCCTGAACGCTGGAGCCAGCAAAGTGACTCAAGTTATTGTGTCCGCTTCCAGCAGACTGTTGGAGTGGACTGCTGCTGAGGCGTCCATGAGACGCCTGCTGTAATTGCTGCTGCTTCTGGAGCAGGGTAGCTACAGTATCCGGACCGGAGTGAAGTCCGCGATGCGCACGTTTGCGGCGTCCCATTTTTTGTCCAATATGGGATCGTGATTGCACTGGCTGGGTGCTTGCCCCAGTCACCTGCGGCGTTAGACTGTGGGCCAGCAGCTTGGATACTGGCGCCACTGAGATCAGGGGCTTGCTCGGATTTGGTGGCGTATCACTAGGAGAGCTTCTCTTAATGTTGTTGCAAGAGGTGCTAGTACTGTTAGCTGGTCCCGGTGATATTGAAATGGTAGAGGCCGGTGAGGCAGATCGACTACGGCAATTCTTCAGCCAGAGATCAGGTGTTATAAGACCCGCACCATCGCCCGAAGCTGCCGCCTCCAGGCCCTGCTCCCTCAGATGGGGATTCATGTCCAGATGTGCTTGGGTCTCATTGCAAAATATTTGCATTTTATACTGATTGAGGCACTTTTCCGAACAGAACTGCAACTGCGAAGCTCCATCCTGAAAGTCAACATAGCTGACTGCGTGGCGCACATGTTTGCACCAATCGCAGGTCTTGGCCTTCTTGAAGGAAGCGCGACGACTCTGTGTGAAGCAGGACTCGGAGCAGTAGCGTGGACCATCACTGCTTGTGAGATAGTCCGGAGCATTGTCCGGAACAGCCCGATGGCACCAACAGCAATTGTTGAAGTCTGCCAAAACAAATGGAAACATATTAAAATTTTTCTCAAGATTCAACAGAGAATACATATCAGATCAGATTATATTTTCAATTTTGAAAGAATTGCCTATAATTTTCAAAATTTTTAAGAGCGTCTTCAATATAAAGAACCAATGAGTTATGAGCATTTTTCAGTTTACAGATTGAACAAGGTGAGCCCACCTTTTTTTAAGGTTTTGGACTTAATCCTTTACCAAGACATACGTCCAGGCATAAACAATATAGGACTAGCTCTTTTTTGCCCATTAAGAAAATATATATTGGTAAAGTTTTGTTAAATAAACCAGGCCGCCTAAGAGTTATTGGATACCCTAAGACTCTTTTAAATAAATAAATTAAATATAAATATTATTTAGCATTTGGAAGTGAAATTTTTGTGAATTATTGAATTCGAAATCAATACAAGCAAGGCAAAGGCCAGTTCATTAAAAATACAAGTCATTTAATATCATAGCTCAACTTCTGTAACCAATTATCTTGTTTTGCCTGCTACCACTCACACACACACACACGCACACACACATACACAGACTCGTATGCAAGCAGTAAGCCATATTTGGGTTTTAATGAATTTGTTATTCGATAATGCAGATGCCAAAACTCTCAGCCCAATGGGGCACGGTAGTTTACCGAAGTTATCAAGCTTCAAAAACTTGTCTATTCCATTCACTCTTTCTCTTTTTGTCTTGGCATCTCGCTCCTTGGGTCTTTCGTTTTCTGTTTTCTGAACTCTTTCCGGAATTTGCGTAATGATGAGTAGACGAAAAGTCGGATACGACTTTTCTGAGCTGAGCCAAAACAAAAGCCAAGCAAAATCTATCTTCCAAGTGTCGAATGATTTTACCATTTTTGAATTTATTCAAAAGTTAAAAATAAACAATTTCAGTTTGGTATTTTACTGATTTTATAATTTATATTACCAAGTGGAAAGAGTGTATCGTATAAGGAATATAAGAAACTATTGCTCGTTAGAGGGAAAAATGCAAAATCTGATCGAACACCATCGAAATTCCTTAAGAAGGCGTGGCAGTGTGAGGCGGAGGTTTAGGAAGGCCTCCGCACTGGCTGAATATTGAAACTGACTGACTGATTGACCATTTTTGGATACCTGATTCTCGGATTACAACAGACTAAAGTTTTGCCTTCCTACGCCTCCCGCCCATCCTGCCCGATTTGAACTTACCTATTTTCTCCTCCGCTAGTGTGGTGGCTGGCTTTGCTGCTGATGCAGATGCTGCTCCAGTGGCTGACGTGGGGTTTGTCTTGCCAGCCACAGCGCCAATTGGATGGGGACTTTTGGAGTCATCCTCACGGGAGCTGCGCGTATCGTGATCCGAGGGTGTTGTACTGTTGCAATTGGGATTCGGTGTTGCCTTATGCCGTCCATTGTTGTTGCTGTTGCAGTTGTTGTTATTGTTATTATTGCTGGTGCTGTTGTTGTTGTTGTTGTTGTTGTTGTGGTATCCCACAGAAGACAAGCTAGCCTGGCGACTGCTTCTTTGCAAATTATGCCGCTTTTTATCCAGAAGCTGCTGTTGCTGCTGCTGCTGCTGCTGTTGTTGGTGTTGGTGGTGGTGATGGTGGTGCTGGGTGGCCACAGCAGCTGCTGCCGCACTCTGCAACAGTCTCGACGTTTTGGCTGTCAAATCCATCCGATCCACGCCATCGAATCCATACCAGCCCAGGAGTTCATTCATTGTATGTTCGGCGAATTCCTGGAATGAAATAGAAAGCTCATCAGTTTTTTTTTTTTGTTCTTCTTCTTCATATTCTTTTAGCTAAAATAGTTTGCTAATGACTGGCTGGAATATGTGAATATCTGTTTATGATTTGGAGCATTGATGAACGGTACACCGCACCGGGTAAATGGCTGAATTTCAAATGAATGCTGACACAGTTTCCGTTACGTCAATCGAAATATTGTCTGCCCCTGGCAGCTGCCCCAAGGCGTTGAATCTGTAAATGGAGTCGCATGCCCTAATGTTATTTGATAGCCCACCAAGTCCAACTACATAGTCAAGTCGTGCCAAGTTTCACACAAATGCTCACACACACTTATACAGACACACAGACAGAGACAGAGACAGCGACAGAGTAAGTGAAATACTATTGGAGATGCATGCACAAATAATCTGGTATTTGGGTCATTTTATGGTTTTTTTTTTTTGCCGAAGGTCTCTGAAAGTGCCAAAATAAAGCAACAACACCAAATTAACCTCGCACGATCATCGAGAAGTCTCTGAACTTTTTTTGATTTACCAGCTGAAAACTGTGAAATTCTATACAAGCACGAAAGGAATTGAAAGGAAAGGGAAGGGTAAGAATAGCAACTGAAAGGCGGCAGGTGCATTTAGTGAGTCATGAAACTGTGGCCACTTTGTCCTTGGTCTATACAAAAGAAACAATTCAACTTACATCGAAAGGCTTACAAAAAAAAAAAAAAAAAAAAAAATTATTTTAAGCAAATTTTAATTCAAAGTTTTATCTTTCTTAAAAGAGAGAAGATTGCTATGCAACCACAAATTAAATATGATTAAAGTCCTGCTAATTGTTTTATTAATTTAAAATTGGTGAATTTGAATTCATCAATTGAGAGGAGGCACGCCTTCAAAATGATTCACTGATTTACTGAAAATAAATTTGTATTTTAAATAATAACAATTATATCCTGTAATTGATATATTTATGTATGCATTTATTTTTCAATTTATTTTCAGCAGACATAATAGGTCTGAGTTATTTTTACCCTTCATTTTCAAGTGTAAAGGGCATATTAGCATTTTATTCAATCAAGGGAAAAGGCTTATCTTTTCCCGGCACACTCCTCTCCGTCCATAAAACTAAAGGGCATCTAAAATTCCAGTACTCGATTTATATTTTAAAAATGAATATATAAATTTTGTCAATTTGCAACTCTGTTTTAAGATAGGCTAAAATGATTATACTCGGGCTCGGCCGAGCTTGGGATACCCTGTACCTATTAAAGTAGACTTAAATGAAAAAGAAAAGGTGGCAACCCTAGTCGGGTGGTAACCAAGATCGGCTGTATTCCTGTGAAAGCTCTAGTCCTAATCTTCTTTTGAAATCAGCAACACATTGTACCCCTTAAGACAGGCACGCCATCTATCGGACTGTTCGTTCTACCGTTTGCTGCTTTTCAAGGGGAATGAAAACCTGAGAATTTAATATTCCCTAGAATAAAATAAATGAAATGCTTTTCAAATTTTATTATTCATTTCACTATTATTCTTAATTAAACTTGTATAAATTTTTGATTATAACCCGAAACCAATTAGTATAAAGAAAGGCGGATTAAATTTATATTGAAACATGTGAAAATTGCTACATTTACTTCAAACATTTTCGATAATTAAATACTTGCTTGTTTTTGTTGTTGTTGTTGTTCGTACAATTTTTGAGATGGCTCAAAGCTTTGTAATCAATAACATTGTGGAAACTTGTGGGAGAGACCTTCGCACACAGAATAACAGTTATAAGCATATCATTTGACACACGCACACACACACACACACACACCCACCCACCCAAACATATTTAAGTGAAAATATCTGGCTGACCAGGACTAAGGCAGGAGTTGGAGCTGGCACCAAAGTAGGGTTAAAAGGAAGAAGTGTATGTGAGCTTGGTCTTATCTCTGTTTTGTTATATTTTTTTTTGATAGTCAATCCTGGGCTTGTTGGCACTGACAGACAGTATGATTGTAACATAAAAACATAAAGCCTTGGATCTGATACAAATATGCTTTGGTAGATCAAATATGCCGGAGTGAATGAAAAAAAAACTGAAAGACAGTTAGACAGCCAGTTCGAGTTTAAAATTGCATTGACTTTTTGAAATTTTATTTCCAAATCTTTCACAAAACAATAGCAAACAAGACGAGCTGAGCTTATCTCAAACATACCACATACGCATGAACTGAGCAAACGAGAGGGTTGAAGAAGGCTGAGGAACAACAAATATTTTCACACACAAAGAGTACGAAAAAGACTGCATAAAGCGGCAGATCAAATTTCATCGAAATACTCAAATTTTTAGTTGTTGGAAGAAACCGAAAAGCAACTTTGTTGCAATCTCTGACATTTGGGTTCTTGTTGCCATTGACATGATAAAGATTTGGCAACTTAAAAAAATAAAAATAAATATTTCGTATGAAATTTATTTAGAATTGAGAATTCATATTATTCACTCTGTCATTCTGTCAATCAAAGCTGGCATCTGTCCTCTCTGAGTGTGACCATTTTATTTGGACACTAATTAAAGCTTAATTCTCTAAGAGATCAGAATATTACAAAAAAAAAAGTTGTTAAATTTTTGAGCAAATCAATTGCGAAATATGTTCAATTTGTTGGCAAAGAGGACGATTCATTCAACACTGGCCGACCGAGCAAGTTAGCCATACGGCCAACTGGCCGACTTGAGCACTCCCCGCTCATTTCAAGCAAGAAGACTGGCAACAGTTCCTCCTCCTCCAACTCGACAATTTCCATGCCATTCAGGCAGTTACTCAAGCAGTCACACGCTCACTTGGCTCTGCTCTGCCCCTCATAGCTGCCTCTGCCTTGCCCACACACCACAGCTGAGGTGTCAGTAACAATCCAACGTCATTGTCGCAGTCCACTTTCAAGTTTTTGTCTCCCTCTCTGCTTAACAAGACACAGGCAACAAGAACAACAACAACAATATGAAGAGTATTAAAAATTCGCACGATAAAAATCTTGCGAGCGTATCGATTACAAGCCTCAGGTGCGACCTCGTCGGCTTGCCCAGCTTTTGGCCTGACTTCGAAGTCGAAGTCTCAGTCGGCGTCAACGTCGACGTCGTCGTTGCTTTGAAACGCTTGCTTAGAGCTCAAGTTCAGATTCAGCTTCAACTTCATCTGCACCTTTGGATTCGGCTTCCAGCTCTGCAGTCCGGTAACCGGAGGTGATAGCCCTGCTAAACAGTGAGAAAGAGACAGAGAAAGAGAGAGAGAGAGAGAGAGGAAAGTCTGCGTGTTTCATTTGTACCTTTTATTATTATTATTTTTTAATTTTGTATTTGCCTCTCTTTCTCTGTCTCTTTTATCTGCTGGATTCTCTTTCTGACTCTGTCGAGTCAATATCATTTTTCTGTTAATTTATGTTTGGTTTTTAATTTCTGATTTGTGCGTTCGTCTGCGCGGTTGCCAGCCCAGCCTGCACGCCAGGCCAGTCAGGGGTTAAGATGGTTTGAGTAAGCGAATAAGCAAATAAGCAGCCTTCAGTCTATTTCACTTTTCTTGCCCTCTTCTTGCCGTCTCGTCGGTTTGGTTTGGTTTGGTTTGGTCTTGTCAACGATATTCCGAACTCCACTCTTGCTCCTCCTGCTCATTGCCGGAGCGCTTGAAATTCTAAACCGAAATGCGAATAAAATTCAATTAATTAAAAACTGAAATTTTATGCCTTTTCTTGCAGTCGCTGTTTTTTTTTTTTTTTCTTTTTTTTCTGTTGTTATTGTTGTGGGGCAAATGACTAGGTTGATTCAATTCAACTCTGTACCAGCCTCAACTCCTCCAGAGTGGCTTGGTCTGTCCTGTCCTGACTTGTCTTTCGATTTGTTTGAATTTGAATTTAACTCTGGGTTGGGTACAAAATTCACAGGGTTGTGTACATTTCAAATTTCAAACTGATTTGCATTGCTTCACCCCGTTTTCTTGCAAAGAATTATTTTTCGCAATTATTTTTATCATTCGCCATTTACGGAGCTGAGCAAGCTGAGCTCTCCTCTTCCTTGTTTCGCCCTCTTCCGTTTCAATTTGCTTTCTCTGTCTCTATCGTTCGATTTCAAGTTTCGTCTTCAATTTTTCTTTCTTCGTTTTGTTGTTGTTGTTTTTTTTTTTCTTTTTTTCTCAACTTCTCAGCTTACAAAAACATATCAAATTTTCGTTTTATTATGAATCGTAATGAACTGACTTGACGAGTGCACAATGCACAATGGCATCTTGCGATGCCAACAACAACAACAAAAACACTACAAGCTACACTGAAAAAAAAATTGCTCAATTTGCAAATGCTTATCAATTAAAGCTAGAATTGCTTGAACTTTTTTCCTTATCTGCGAAAAAGAGTATTGGAAAAAGGCATTTATTTTCAAAAAAAAAACAGCTAGCTGATTTTCATATAGCATAACACTTTGTGTTTGTGTAACCTGAAGGAGTTAAGTACACACCAACTGGCATACTTTGTCCAGCATCCTGCCAACCAAAGAAAATCACTCCACCCACCTAGCCAGCCATTCAGCCAGCCAGTCATCCAACCAGTCAGCCAACCAGCCAGTCATCCATACAGCCAGCAAGCT
This sequence comes from Scaptodrosophila latifasciaeformis, assembly GCA_037075145.1. Lineage (NCBI taxonomy): Eukaryota > Metazoa > Arthropoda > Insecta > Diptera > Drosophilidae > Scaptodrosophila > Scaptodrosophila latifasciaeformis. The sequence goes on from JBAMCM010000158.1 coordinate 1,647,373, forward strand.
AGTGAGCAAGTGAGCAATACGTTTCAACAGTGTTACCCGAGTCGGCCACATTAATATACGTCTACAGTTTCTCAAAAGAAACCTAATAGAATAATGTAAAGTAGACGACTACAACGGCAATGGCTAACGACAACGTCGACTACGACGACGACGACGACGACGACAACGTTGGCAACCCAATATGCTTATAATAACTCACCCTGAACCCAGTAAACTGAACTGAACTGAACTATAGAACTGGGCGCTTTGTGCTAAAAACTAAAATGAACTAAACGTAAATGCAACATAGCCACCCAATTCAATCCAATAGCCGGGCCCGTCTAGCCCAGAGTAGACCAAGTCAAACCAGACCGGCCCGACCTGGCCCGGCCGGGTTGGGCCAGGCCAGGCCAGAAGAGAGAATACCAGAATACCAGCCCAGTGAATCCAACACCCAGTACCACCGCTAAGAGCAGCACCACAGCCACACAAACACAACCACTGACGACACTGACACCACTACCACCACCAACACCACCCCAAAAGATAAAAACAACACCCAATGGCAACAAATTCTAGAATTACTTACGCTAGTTTTCCCAACGCTCATATATGCATGTGTGTGTGTCTGTGTGTGTGTGTGTGTTTGTGTGTGTGAGTCACAAAAGTCAGTCGGTTTTTAGTTTGTTGTAATCGAATATCGATAGCTCAGGATTGAATGACGCGTCCTTCTTTTGAATTCTTACATGACATACTTGGGTTCTCTTTGGCTGTTGTTGTTGTTGTTGTTGGTCTCGTGTGTGTGTGTGTGTGAATTTTGCAGTTTTGTTATTTATTTTGTTGCCGTTTTGCAACATAATATTTTATTTCATTTTAATGTACAACACACATATACCTATGACAGACTCAAAGCTGGCGAAATTATAGTAAGAATTCAACAACTTTTTATACCCAAAAAAGAAACTACAAAAACAACAGAAAAAGAGTTAATCATATTTACAAATCTATGGGTAAACTAATGTATACCAGATTAAATTCCAGAGACCCTTTTTGACTGGAAAATGAGAATACAAAATAAGAAAAAAGTGAGGATTAAATTACATAGAATTTTAGCAGATTAAATTGAATGCCAAACTCTTTAGGTGGTTCAATGGAAAGTTGAATGTTAAAAGTTTCTTTGGGGATCCTGTAACCTTTTCATGGCACAATTTTAGGAATTAATTGCAGCTTCCCTTTTTCCCAATTAGAAAATTAAAGAAACTAACGTAAGCTGAGAGAGAGAGCCATCTAAAAATATAGGACCATAGCCCGGAGGGGGTAAATAAGACTTCACAAATTTTATAAAAAAAATGTAGAGTTACCTCTTTGAGGTCTCGAAGAATGTGAACTTTTTTCGGAGCTTATTACTCTAGGGTAGATATTCCTAAGATCAACTTTGGACTGCATGCTAGCTATAAGATTTTGTGGGCCATTGAAATTCGGGAGACATTTCTACTTGGATAAAGAATGACAGATATATCTTTAAGACCAATTATAATCTTTAGATATTTGGGTCCGAATTTTCGGTACACATATGTAATATCATATAATCATTCTAGGCATACAATAGCTTAGGTTACTTGGACATCTAGGAGGGACTGTGATATAAGGATTCGTGCGTAAAGGCCTTTAGATTTAAGCTAAAGAATTCTTTTTTTCGAAAAGAGTATAAGAATTGTTTTTTTGTTTGGTCTCTCTTTTCTAGGTTTATATCATTTGATACTTAACGATTTGATATTTGAGTTTCGATATTTTTGACTATAACATCTACTCGGTTTTCCTATTTGGTTTGCTATTTTGGTACGTTTTAAATTTGAATCGTTGGGTTTGGAGTTTGCTTTAGAATTTATCATATTCCGTGTTGTTTGTAATTCAATCTAAGGCAGTATTATTAAAATTCTTCTCTGCAGTGATATTTGAGCTGGAACCTTGACTCTCACATACTCGAGGGGTTTGGGAGGAGTGACTTCTGTTGCTACTACTGCTACCGCTGCTGGCCATGAATCCTCAGCTAGACCGTGCTGTGACAGTCACTGTTTGTCATTGTATGAGAATAGCTCAAATTGCATGAGAGTGCGTGTGTGTGTGTGTGTGTAATATAATATGTCTTGTTTTTGAGATGGTAAAAAAATGTAGTGACAACTTTCAGTCTGTACTTGATAAGCTCGACTCATTTAGAGTCATCAATATTTGTTCAATCGATTAACACCTATGCCGAGCTTTTTAATGCCTTCTAATCTAGAGAATGTCCTGAAATTTGTATTTTCTCGGTAATCGTGAATTGAAATGTATGAATTTTATGGCGCATTATTGCGTAACATTTCTTCTTTCATATGGCCAAGGGAACACGGTTTATGGCCTTGCTTGTTGCTGTTACTATCGATGCGACTGTCATTATTGCCAGCTTCGTCCTTACTGGTGGAGAGCGGAAGCCCTGAAGGATATCACATTACCAGAGACCTATTGAATTGCACCCATGAAGAAGAGCGCACGTTAATGTTGTTGTGTAATTATATTGTTGTTGTTTTGCTTCGTTTTTTTTCCTACCTTGCTCTACTGTCCTTACGGAGTCTAGAGAGGAAAGGATATCTTATGCCAATCAATTTGCTTTGTCAATGATGTAGTAAATGCAGCTTGTAATTATGCCGTTGGGTTTGAGTAAGGATAAATTTACATTTTTAATTGATATTTTCGAGCAGGACAAGAACTGTTGCATGCTTTCCGGCGCACAACCAAGGACTCTACTCCAGATTCTATTAAGGTTATGAGGCTTTGTCTCATTAAGGCAATCAAATTAAAATAATGCGACTAGCTTATGCCCTATCTCATATAATAAGTTCTTAGTTAACCGTTAGAATCGTATTGGGTATAAACAGCATTCCTAGCAGACTCTGTGAGCTGTGGCGATTAGTCAAAGGCCCGACTGGCCGATCCCATAGCATTTTCAGCTCATTCATTATTATATACTTTATGTTTGATAATATCATTTTCCTCACTTGCAAGCAAATGGCTACAATTTCAATTTACCGATCCAGTTACACGTGCAAAACAGCAACACCAGCAGCAACAACAACAATAATACGCTTAATGCTGTCCACCCGCCGCTTAACTTATAGCCACGATGTTTCTGTTTCTGGCATAAAATTAATTTTGCTCATTTGGCAAAACTCACTTGAACATAAAGCCAGAGAGAGCGAGAGAGAGAGAGAGAGAGAGAGAGTAAGTCAAAGAGCGAGAGGGAGAGCGTACAAAGATGGATAGAATAACAGTATCAGATAAAGTGCGGCCGCGAAAGAGTGCTTGTGTGTGCGTGTGTGTGAGTTAGACTGAGAGAGAGAGGGAGAAAAGTTTGTTCTTCTGTCTGGCGTGTTGTTGGTGCGTTTGCCCACTCGTTAAAATGATTACAAAAAATTTATCAATATAAAATTACACTTTATGCTTCAGCTTACAGTTTCACACACACACACACACACAAATACACGCACGCACTCATAGGCATACTTAACAAGGAAAGTTGGCGGTTTTAGCTCAGTTTTAAAGCAAATCCAACAAAAAAAAGCATTCAATATTTAACGGAGTTTAATGCTATTTTTAAATACAATCTGAGCTTTTGTGGCTTTGCAAAATATTTTCGAAGAAGAACGAAAGTTTTTTTTTTTTGTCAAATTTCTGACTCCTTAAAGAATACCTTGTAAATATCCCAAAAATCCCAAATTGTCTGGAAATTAGCTACCAAATTCTTGAGCTTCAGTTCTAGATTTGCCAGAGCTGAACGAATGGTTATTTCGAGATCAGAAGATAAAGCTAAATTATATCACAAATTTGGATTAAATTTCTGAACAGATAAGAGCTTTCGCATTTAAATATGGGTCAACAGAGTCAAGGTCATTAGCCAAGAGATCAGAGCGTCCAAAATTTATCTTTCTTGTCATTTAGAGTGAAATATAAAAATTTAAATAGAACGAAAGAAGCTATCAAAAAATTTCAACTCTTTAATGAATTTCGAAATTTTTTTTCTATTTTCTGAAAAGCATTTAAAGCTAAGCAAATTGACAATAAAGGGTTATAAAATTCAAATTAAAATTTAACAAATTATTAAATTTCCCAAGGAAATACAATATAGATATAGACTTTTTTTTTTCTTTCGATTTGCATTTCAGAAAAAAAAAATAATAAGAAAAACATCTTTGAAAAAGACGCCCACAATTTTTGACTGCAACAAAGACGAGTCCAAGTCGAAAAATGCGTGGGATTTATTCACCTTTGCTTTACTCTATATATATATATTTTCATTCAAATAATAAATTAAGAATAATTTTTTTAAAATAACAAGAAAACAACAACAAAATCATTAACCAGCAAATACATAAATAAATTTGTCTTTGAAGAATTATTTTAGTTTCATTTGCTTTTTCCTCTCATTCACCCTGAAAATATTTCGCTGATTTATGTTGATGCAAATTTGTTTTCACTATTCCTTAATATGTTAATGGTAAATTTGAAAAGTACTCACCTTTATTTCGTCACTAGGTAACTCCTTTTTGATCTGAACTCCGCCGGCTCCACTGTGGCCGGCCACACTTGCCCCTCCAGCGGAAATGCCCACTCCACCCACCACAGCAGTAGCATCGCGGGAACTCGAAGGTGAGGTTTTGGCGGACATAGCTGCAGCTCGTGGGAATTGGGGTTTCCTTCAAAACAATTTCTAAATGACAAAGAAAACATAATCCATCAGTCTATAGGCTGAAATAGTCTTGTTTAGAATAAAGCTATATCAAAATTTATATTAACCAAATCGGTCATTAATTCTCGATTTGAGTCTGCTTGGCGCATATATGATATAACGGTACATTGTGTACTAAAGCTTGTCAACTGAAGAGCAAGTTCGCAAACAAACTGACGGAGTTGGCTTAGTAAATTTACATAGAGCTATTTCCAATCTGGGGTTAACTTTTGAGGAACCTATTTAAAACTCTTTGTTACAAATTCTAGGATAAGGTGAATATAAAATTTTGGCAGAAATTGTTTTGGAAAACTTCCTCAAATGAAGTCATAATTCATGCTTTCAAATCCAGCTTAGATAAAATATATATAGACTTCTATATTGAGAAAAAATTTACTATAATTATTTGAGTAAACTTAGAAGCCCAATTCCAGTCTCTTTTGAGACTTTTGTAATTTATATAAAACATTTCGAATTCTGAGGAAAAGAAAAGATGTATTTTCGAATAAGATTAATGCCTCGGGAACACTCCTGAAACCTTATATGCAGGAAGCTAAAGATTGAAAGCATTAGCTGGAAATGAAGCACAAAAAAAAAGCACACGAAAATATCTTCAGATCATTGACGATAATTAATTACTCCTTCGGATTTATTTTCATTTACAACTTTGCATTACCTATGAATATCTCTACCAAAGACGATACGATTAAGATACTCTGAGTGAGTCTGAATATGCGTGTGTGTGTTTGTGTGTATGTGTGTGCTTGTGTTTATCTTTCTTCTGTTGTGCTTTGGATATTCTTTCGCATCCATTGGATACGCACGCAAGGCAGAAAAACGCAGACGGCTGTAGTATATATTTTTATATACTGAATGAGTATTTTAGGGTATCTCTTTGCCAGCCCGTGGGTCTATGTGTGTGTGTGAGTATATGTGTGTGTGTGTGTGTGCTTAGCCTTTTGGTTTGTATGTTCGCGCGCGCACTTTGGTGTCTTGTAATTTAATACCCCATACGAAACGTTACCACCTATCGCATAACACAAGAATAAAAATTCAAATACAAATCAACAGCTACAACAACAACAACAATAACAACAACAACGGTTCTGTTTGGTTTCGTTTTAATTCTTTTATTTTTGTACAGACGAAAAATTATAGCGTACTTTTTTTTTTTTTTTTTTTTTTGAAAAGCGCAGCATTCGGTTCGGATTAAAAAACAAGAATCCCAAAATTCCTTTGAGTTGTGAGCAGTTTATGTTGTTTATTATTATATTTCTTTCTTTTTTCACAAACGACTACATTCATCACGAAAGTAAAAAAAATTCTATAAAAAGGAAAATATATGAAAGTCACAGTCATTTCTCAAAAAGATTAAACGGAATATGAAAAATAATATTCCATAAATTAGAATGAAAAAACCTAAATAAATTATGCAAATGCAAATCTGCATTATATTATTTTTAATAAGAGTCTTTAACTCTTCTGTAAGAGAGCAAGATTAGGCTCTCTCCTTCTCACTCTCTCTCGCTCTTGTTGGCTTTCCTCCGGCCTTTGATTTCGATGCTGCAATTCAATATTGAATGCAATTTTTTTGTAACTTTTGAAATAATTCATTGGATTTGAAAATATTTTTGCTTTTGCTCTCTTTTGTCATTCTTTTAGCCTTGCGAAAATTGCTTTTTGTCTTCAAAACATTTACACGTAAATATTTTTTGGCACAGAAAATGTTCGCTTTTTAAAAACGAAAAATATGAAAAATGCCTAAAGATTTTTTTATGCCTTCATTCCAGTCAGTTATTAATGTAAATTTTTGAGGTAAATAAAAAAAAATAAAAATATTTACATTTTTTAGTCACTGTGATTTTTTCATGAAAATCTTCCAATCCGAGCACCGTTTGAGCAACAGAAATTATATATTCCAAAAATAGGTTTATATTTTCGACATTTATATTTTTCTCGTTTTCTTTTTTTTTTTTTTGATTCTCACACTCACAATTGCCTTTTACTTTTATTCTTTGATTTCGATTTTCTGCTTTTACAACAAACAAAAAAAGACGAGCGTCAACAAGGCGAACTCTTCTCAAGAACAATTCTCATTTTCATTTTCACTTTTTATTTCTTTTCTTCTTTCACATGGAAAATACACTACACTCAGTTGTATATATGTGTGTGTGTGTTTGATTTTTGAAATATATATAAATATATATATATGGACATATATATTTTATTTTAGTTTTGTTTTATTTATTTCACTCGCTTATTTGCTTGGTTGGTCGGTTTGGTTTGCTCCGACAACGACATCCGCACGCGGCCGCGTTTCAAGAGCGTTTGATGGCCTGACTGCTGGCATGTTGAATTTTACTTGGGTTCTGGTCTGGTCGGGTTCTCTGAGGCTGACTGAATATGTGCCGAGACTGGTGTTGGCTGGCGCTGGTGACACTCGGAGTGTTGCTCATGCGCAGCTGTGGGGGTTTGTTCATTTGTTTTCCTGTCCTAACCAATCCGTCCGACACTCGGAGTCGCCGTGGCGCTTGGCACCACCTTTACTCACGCTCTGCAACTTGCTTCCCCCCTCAAAGAAGCCGCTGCCTCATCTTTTGAAGAGAAGAAATCGAAGCAGCTTCTTATGATTTTTTCTTTCGCCTTGCTCATTTACTGCTGAGATTTTTCAGTCGGTTGCAGATGAAAATGAAAATGAAAGCGAAAACGAAATTAAGAATTTTCTTCTTTGGGCTCTCACTGTTGGTTGCATATTTTGTGAATTGTTTATGCGGCTGCATTTGATTTGTCGGCCGTTTGGTTTAAAAATAAATTCCTTTATGCATTTCATGTTTGCCGACGTCTTTGAGGAGCTTCATCTTCAGCATCATCATCAATGATGATAGTGCATTTAATTTTAGTTTAGTTCTCTTTTAATTTATTATGTTATGTTCTGTCTAATTACTTTTAATTGATGCAAAGGCATGTTCTGCCAGGCTTTCAAGAATGTTAAACGAACTTGTTGAGCGCACAGAGCCAAAATTGGTTGCTTAAGATCCAATTTGATTTAATGGTGTCTTCAAACTATTTGATATATCAACTAAATATAGATGTACACTCATATAGGAATTCCATGGTCCTTATTAGATATTTTTTTTTTGGGTCGGATACCAAGATTCTATACAACATATACTGACTCACTTATCACTTGCTTAGAGCTTTGCATCTGCTCTCTAAATATCAATGTGATAACTGTAAGTGCCTTTGGCCAAAAACAGTTGGCAATTGAGGTGCTAAGTGGTAAGGCTCCATTCTTGTCTTATTTGCTGGTACCACTTAGGGCAAAAATATGTTTTAACTAGTCTAAGAATTATCTGTGCAACAAAGGGATTTTAATTCAGTTGTAATGTAAATAGAATCATTTAAAAAGAAAATAAAACACTCTACTTAAAATTAAGAAAAAACAGATGTCGTGTCAATCAAAGATACATTTCTACGTTGCATTTCAAACAAAGCATTTTATTTAATTTTAATGTGCATGTTCATACATTTCTATTGTGCACAATTAACCCACTTCAAAGTTTCCTCAGTCGTCCTCCACCCCAAACAACAGGTCTCACAAGACTTATTTTATTTTTGTGCTTGACTCATTAGGAAAAGTTGATGAAATTTCAATGGCAACATATCAACTAAAATTCTAAGGTTTTTTTTCGGTTGTTTTGTCATTCAAGCTTTTAACAACTTGATTAATAGTTAAAAAGATAAATAAATAATTCTGATATCAATTAAATATTTTTATTATAAATTAAAATTTGGTAATGAATCAATTAAATTTGCATTTAAAATTTTTATTATAAATTAAAATTTGGTAATGAATCAATTAAATTTGCATTTAAAATTTAAATGGCAATTTGAATTTAACGGTCGCAACATTGAAGAGAGCGCTCGCAAAATAAGAGAGAGCTGGAAGAGAGTGGGAGAGAGCTACCAGACAAATAACAGCTGACAGCTCAATCAGCTGTTTCTTGTAAACACAGAACGAAAAATCTCTCACTCGCATAGAAAATAATAAAATTTAATTAAATAAATAATTTAGGAAATGACAAAATGTCAAAAATACCAAGAGCAACTCTCAGTTTAAAACAGGTGAGCATTTTATTGAGTGCGAAACAATTTTACAAGCTTCCTCTACCTTTTTTCACAGTTCATGCTGCGGCAAGAGGTTCTCAAGTTATATCGAGAAATAATCCGCACCATACGGCAAGTACCGGATGCTCACAGCCGGACGGAACTACGTGATTGGGCTCGCCATGATTTCCACACAAATAGAGCACAGACAGATGAAGTGGCCATTAAAATGCTTTTGCAACACGGCCGACGCAGTCTCGGCGAGCTGCAAACTAGTCTGGAACTAAGTGGAGTACAATTAGTCAAATCCAAAAACAGCAAATAAGGAAAATGCCTCTTTTATGTTTAATTTGAGCTTTACAAATAATTCAAATTTACAACCATATAAATAAATACAAACTAGAAAAATTAAATGAAAAACAGATTACAACTAAATTTTAAATTCCAATATTAAAAGCTTTAAGGTGCTACAAGTCATTTATCGTTGTCTATGTTATTATTATATTGTGTATTGGAGCAGTCTAATTGGTGATTAAATTTGCGATCCTACGACATAATCGGACGCATTAGGCTGATTAATGCAACCTTAAGCAGGGCCAAGCCAAAGAGAAGAGTGCCAACACTGGTGATGATTATGGAAATCAAATCACGTTTCGCATGTTCTTCCACGCGTCCAACTAAAAAGCTATGGATTACCGTACTGGTTATATGGGCTCCGTCAAATCCAAAGCATGGAATTGCATTGATCAGGGCCACACCAATACTAAAAACAATGTTATATTTGAGCAGCAGAAGCCAGGAATCTGGCCAAGCTGAGCTAATTTGCTCATAGCGCGGTATGAAACCTGAGACACGCACCGTTCGCCACACGTCCGACGGGTGTCCCACATATATGACGGGAGACAGAACTTGTTGCTCGAGATTCTGTCGTTTGATTATCAGTATGGTGCTGGTATTCCGCATCAAGGGCCGCAGACAAAAGCCTTGGCTACACACTCCCGCGGTGCAGTAGCTTGTCGCATCCTCAATGGTTCTACGAATGTTCAGGCAAACGTGCTGTGGAATCTCCACCGGGTCATCCATGGTGAAATCCTCAATATACTCGAAACAACTGACATTGGGATTTATTTCATCACAGCACTGAAATAGTCCATCTGAACTATGATGCGAGATGTCGATGCTTTCATCGTGCAGCCGTATAAAGTCCGAGCTCACACAATAACCCAAGCGAATGCGAAGCGCTTGATTGAGGCAATCAAACCAGCTTTCATCGTTAGTTACTTTGCAATCATTCAGCTGTGTAATCACATTGTTGACCTGAAGACCCCGGCCTCGGTCGACTGCACGCAACGGTGATTTAGGCGTCATATCTGTGACAATTACATATTGATCCTGTATAAAGAACGGCGCCAAAGTCACGCCAAGTGTGGATATCAGTAAATAACAAATTCCAGCCAATATAAAGTTGTGCCAAATGCCAGCACACAAGATTCGAAGTCTACGAAACCAGCGCAAACTGTTCAAATGATCATGCGAAAGTTCTGTATAGGCCAAAGGCAGGCAGTAATAAACCTATAGAAATAAGTAAGAAAAAATTGGTCAATTTCAATTATAAAAATACTTAACAAAACCATACCCTGAAACCAAAACATGTTACAGGTACATCTTCGAGAACAGCAGCTAGAGCATGGCCCAGCTCATGAAACACAGTGCAGACCAATAATGTGACTATATAATAGCCAATTTCCTGAAGGGGCAAATTAACACCTGGTAATAGTATTTCCAAATGCACTACAGAGGTAGCTTCTTGGGGACTCTTGCTACTACCACTGCCACTAAATATTGTTATGATGAGAATAATAATTCCAATCGGCACTAATGAAAAAGCAAGCAGTACGCCAATATTGTAACTTTTGACTAGAAAATTTCGGGTCCAACTATTGCCGGAAGATCCCCAGCGAAGCAGCATCCGATTAAATGCTGTTGTCTGCCAATGCAAGCTCATAAAGTTGACACTTAGTCCGGTATTCCGCAGAAATGCATCGTATGGATAGTGCATACAGCTCTGTGAGAAAATATTTGAAAATATAATTTTTGGATGTAATAAACCAAATCAACAATATTTCACCTTAAAGAATCGATCAAAGAAGTATAAGGCTCCATAAACAGAGCTTAGCACTATGAAAAATACTACAGGATCCATTTATCTTTCAAGCTTACAATTAAAACATTTTGATTACAAACGAAAACAGCTGTTGCTTGGCTCTGCCAATCCGTTCATAAAGTGCTAAACGCCGGCCGGCTGGGCCTGCCAACTTATAGGCATATGAAGCTACCAATTGCACCTTTTAATATATTTTTAAATTTGAAGTATATTTTTCTGTGATATTATCATGCACAGCCATATTTGTCAATTTCAATCATTTTTATATAATGCGAATAATATTTCTTATACCTTCTGTGATGGCTGCCATTGCGTCAATTGTTGAAAGCATTTTTATCATATTTCTCGGCTTCGAAGAGTTAATCAAATTTGTATTTTTCAAGTACATGGAAGCAGTTATAATAATTCTAGCTATTATTTACCTTTTCGCATCCGTCTTACTTCTAGCTGCACTTTTGCTGGTAATGTTAAAAAATCATTTGTTTTTATTTTGCATTTAAAAATTCATAATAATAACCTTTGCAGGAAAATCAGTACTTTATGGTGCCTTGGATATCAACTTTAATGTTGGGAACTGCCATGCATGTGCTCATAATGGAGTTTTTGCTGCCAGACTATCCGGCTCTAAATATTGTTGTTGGCCTGTGTAAGTCTAACATATGTACCTAGACTATCGACTCTTCATATCAAGTAACCACTACTTTCAGCTCTTAGTTTCATTTCTTTATTTGTTGTACTTCAAGTTTATATAGATCTCGAAGGAACAGGCAGACTTGCAATTTTCCTAAGGAAATAGCCAAAGAAATGTAGCGCAGGAACCAAAACAAATGGAAGCCATGTCCACCTTTACAGCTGATACTGGAGAAGATAAAGTGCGGCTAAAGTTACTGAGCAAAACATTGAATGCTTGATAATAAAGTGGGCGGCCCACCAAACGGTGGTCCCATGTTCGGCAAATCCTCTCAGCTGCTCTCGTCTCTTGAACGAATTCAACAGAGTGTTGAATTTGTCTAAACTACCAGGCCAAAGGAGGAGACCAACGAGATAGCAGTTCAAACGGAAACTTTGTCCTACGCGTTAGCTCGAAAACGGCAAAAAGGCATAAAATAAAACAACTAAAAAGCGCAGCAAGCCAACTTATTTTGTTCTTTCGCAGTGCACAAAATCTATTAGCATAAAGATTCTGCCAGACGGATCTGAATTTCTGGGAAACAAATTATATAACTTATTATACAATAAACCAAAGAGAATATATAAATATTCACAAAAGTCAAGCCTCCCGTCTCATCAGCAATTGAATAAAAAATAAACAAAGACAATTTTTTCGTGTTTGGGTATCGATTTATTGCCAAGTAATTTCAAACAAATCCCCCAACTATCCCCCCACGCACATTTTTTAAACTACGTCGACTGACTGTGTGTGTGTGTGTGTGTATTCACCTGTATTTCTTCCGAACACGGAAGTTCTTTTCTGCAACAGCTGTGAAAGTAATCATATAAAATTAATAACCCAAAAGAAAATGGGTCCGTAAATGACAAATTTTCCTCGAAAAACTTCCAAAGTTCCTTAAAGAAAAAAAAAACACTAATTCTACTTGTGCCAAACCTAAAAATCAAAAAAGAATAACCAAGCCATACCAGGTGTTAGTCGTACGCACCTGAAAGAAAAAAATAAATAAATTAAATTATATTTAAATTTTGAGACTCTGACGAATTTGGGGCCAGCTTTTGTCTCGGCCCGCGCATTTTAAATAATTTGTGCATTCAGTGTTTGACAATTAGAATCAAACCAATGCATTTAGGTTTTCAACAACGACCCAAACAACAAGAACAACAACGCCAACAACAAGAAAAACATCAAAAGCGTTTCACGTTTAGTAAAAAACGATGTCCTCATTACAAAATGATTGGCATTTACAGGTGAGTACAAATAATCAACCCACAATTCCATCTGATGAAATTGCAACAGGCAACTCAGTGGGAGTGGGGGCGGTGTAGGAGAGAACTATTGCACTGCCTTTATCATTGAATGACAAATGGCCGAATGACAACTAAGGTCAAGAAACGCATTGAATTACTGCTGTATGAGTTGTGGTCCAAGCGCCAAATTATTGAGGTAGTTTGAGTTAGTTTGGCCAGCAGATTTGGTGAGCATGCGCAATGCGGCTGAGAGAATAGGAACGGAATACGGAGTAAGGCAGGCCTATCAAATGTATGCTGATTTAAAATCCAATTTAAATTTATAAACAATATGATGCATTTCAGGAAACCTGGAATATTTAAATTGAGTCTTTCATTTAATTCTTCAAAAGCTAAAAAAAGATGCATCATCTTATTGGAAATAATTAAAAATGGTTTCGATTTAACATTCTTAGAATTTTCAGAACTTCTAATATAGACTTAGAATCTAGACCAATCACACTCTATATGGGTTATCGAAAGGAAACTTTCCACAATTTGATGACGCATAAAATGAGCAGCTTAATATAGTAATTTTACTTAGTCACCGTGTCAAATAAACTGCCACTAGATTCGATTCCTTGTCATGTCATGTCAATAAAAATCTAGTGGTAATTTTCATAAATTACCCAAACGAATAACAAAAAGTTGTCAACATGCACAGGTAAGCAGGATGGAAGACGATATATAAAGAACTGACAGCACTAATGAGCACGCTACCGCCCTCAACCCAATGGGAATCAAAATCAAAAGTCAGGATAAATATGGACTATTGCCAGACTTTTGTTATTGCCTGACTAAAGCATCTCCATGACCTTGCCAAATGCCACAAGGCATTTTGCGCATTTTCTACGTTGGCGTCAATAAAAATAACATAAGCCCCAGCAACAATATATTCCTGCCTATTGTAAAACCTTTCGAAGATTGCAAAAAAACGTCCGCCTTCGGTTGTCAACGATAAAGCGGCTTAAATTGTCAGGAAATGTACGAGCGATTCCGAATGGGCTAGGCTAGTCCATGGGCAAGTTGGGTTTGGTCATATGATTGTGATGCCGAGGGCAAACAAGAAGCCAACCAGAGTGTGGGTTGATTTCAATTGCAACCATTTTGTAACATGTCAAGGACATCGACATTAAATGCGCTTTTAATGAAACGAATTTTTTTTCCATTCCATAAACATGCAATTGTTAGGAATGTAAAGGCCCACAAGATTTGTTGTCCTTGTGCAACTTTCCTTCAAAAAAAAAAAGTAAAATGATTCTGCACAACTATTAGGCACAAAATTACAAGTCTAAGAGAAAAAAAAAGCTCAACAACCGCAAAAAAAATGAAATACTGAAACCAGGTATCCTCCACAATCGATTTAACAAGGAGTGGAATTCCCATCCCCAGGCTAAAATGTAAACAAGCTTACAAAATACTTTTAAGTCAACAATTATAAATGAGAAGAGGACTTGGCGTGTCGAAGCCGTATACTATTTTTGATTGCTTCTTTGGGTTACTATGATACAGCTAACTAGGGAGACCTGCCTTATTCAAGTCCTGTCGGTTGCTTCCATATATATAAAAGAACTTTCAGAACGGTCTAGAAATTGTATAAAAGATCTCTGCAATTACAGGTTGTTTTTTTTTTTTTTTTTTTTAAGAAATTCTTAATAACGCAACCCACCTCCAATAGAATCTAGAACCTAGCAGTGACATCGTAAAACTCGCCTGAACTAATTTGCGTGCAATCAAAGAATTGTTTTGTTTAAGTTGTTGCCCTTTAAGCCTTTTGAATAATTAATTTGTCAACAATTTTTGGGACTAATAGACTCTTAACAAGCTTTCATTTATTGCATTTGACTTTCAGGATTCACGAGGATCGGTTTACGGCAGCCCGGAACCGGACCCAGCTGGTCGAATCAAGTACGAGTCGGGAGGGCTCATTCTCACAACAACGGCAGCCACACCCAACGAAACGGCCCCAGCCCTTGCGCTGGGGCCTCCCTTGCGACTCGACGAATGCCAACAATCGAGTGGATCACTTTTCTCAGTGGTATCTGCCCCACCAGCGCCCGTACCCATGGCCGAGCTGGATGTCAAGCAAGTGGAAGGTCTTGGATTACCCCACAACCTATGCGGACACAATTTGGGCGGAAGCGTCTCTCTTGAGACAAATCAAGCGACGCAGCCTAGTCGGCCTGCCACCCTTTCCATCGAAAATGCTTGCTGCCCCAGGACATTGCATTCCAGCCTGTTGGAGCATCAAATCTCCGAAATCGAAGAAGATGACAATGAAAACCTGTTGACCGTCTCGAGTATCACGGCCAAGCCGTTGATAGCTAAATCACGAGAGCTACGTTCCAGTCGCAAAATGCAAAGCGGAATGGTAAGAGGAAAATACACCAATCGCACGGAGCCTACCAAGCGCTTACAGCCGCGAACTAAAGAATCGGCCAAGGACTCTACGGTGACTACCACCCGCAGTGGCTCGGAAAGTGCAGAGCCTCCAGATGGTGGCTATGGCTGGTTCATAGTTTTTGGGGCGTTTTCCGTGCAGTTTTGGGTAGCTGGCCTGGTCAAGTCCTACGGTGTGTTGTATGTAGAGATTATGGAAACCTTTCCCAGCTCCACAGCCACTGTAGCTTCCTGGATACCCGCCATTTTATCGGCTCTGTGTCTGGTCCTGGCACCACTCTCAAGCGCCCTCTGCCAACGGTTCTCTTGTCGGGTAGTCGTCTTTGCTGGAGGCATTTTTTGTGCCCTCGGCATGATTCTAAGCTATTTCGCCACAAGTTTGCTACATTTGCTCTTCACATTTGGTATTTTAACAGGTAAAAATATGACATTAGATATACAAGTGAGGAAGCGGAACTAAGTGAAAAGTTCATATCACCTTGCAGGTATTGGTGGCGGACTTTCCACCACTCCGGGCATCGTCATCGTTTCACAATATTTTGATAAGCATCGGGCTCTTGCCAATGGTATCTGTGTCTCGGGAACCGCAGCCGGTAGCTTCATTTTACCCATGCTCATTAAGCACTTAGCTGAAAACTGGGGCTTTCATGGAACTATACTCATTTTGGGTGGATGCATGCTTCATGTCTGCGTTTCAGCCACTCTCTACCGACCTATTGAGGACTACATAAATACCCAACAGCCCCTAAATGACGCGAATCCTAGTACTACGGGCATGCTGACTACATCCACTTATTTGGATACTTGCGAGGCTGAAGCAGCCTCGAATGATATAAGCAACAAGTTTATTGAGCATTTGTTTCTTGAGGAATCCAAAAATCGGTTGAACGATTACTACAATAGCAAACAACAGCAGGAACAGCAGACAGGTAGGTTCTCCCCGTCGAGATTCTTTATAAAAATATATGGTTCGAATATTGCATAGGTCAAGACAAGTCAGCTCAAGAGAGCGATGATGAAGTTAAGGATACCATTGGAGAGACCACCTTTATAAAGCCAATGAAAAAGGTTCGGAGTTCCGGCCTTTTACATTCTGTGGAGGATCTCAGCACAGACTCTACATGGGTCTATCGAAAACACTCAGGTACAGACTCAAATCGGGGCAGTCGCAGACGACGCAATGTCTTTGCCAACGATGAGATCATATCCAAAATTCAGTCCCACCTTGAGAAGCCGCTCTCGCCGCCCTGTGTGGTTACACGTGGTCTCAGCAAAAGTATGGAAATCCCCACTCCGGTTAGCAATCTGAGTGAACTTAAGCAGCAACCAACGGATAGTATTGTGGACACCCAGTTGGTGGAGGCCACTGAGGTCGGTTATAATGCTGATGAAGCTGACGAAGATGAGATAAACAAGCCCAGCAGCTGTTGCGGACGTATTCAAATGTATCTTGATATCAGACTCATGCAAGATCCCAGCTTTCTGCTAATATCCCTCTCGGTAACCCTTATGTCTGTGGGTTGCCCCTATATGCTGTACTATTTACCAGCTCACGTCATATCTATCGGTAAGCTTAACATTACATTGCTTCAGATAATTTATTCAATCTTTTAATTCCTTGAGTGCAGGGTACAATAAAAGTGAAGCCGGTTATTTGGTAGCCATTAGCGCAGTTCTGGATCTCTTTGGTCGTCTAGGCTTGGGTTGGTTGTCCGATCTTTTGTTGTTTGACCGCAAGAAAACCTATACTTTATGGTAAGTCCAACCATATATATCAAGAAAATATCGATGGAATTTCATCTTCTCTTCTTTTTTAGCATACTTGGTGCTGGTCTTGCTGTGCTCACCATACCCTTTGAAAAGACCCTGTTTCTGGTGGGCTTGTCAGCAGCTGTTTATGGTCTTTGCCTAGGCAGCTGGTACGTCTTGATGCCAGTCCTATTAGCTGATATTTTTGGCACAGATCGGATTAGCTCTAGCTATGGCTTAGTAAGAATGTTTCAGAGCATTGGCGCCATATCGGTGCCGCCTTTGGCGGGTCTTATGCGCGATCTCTCAGGCAGCTATGAAATTTGCTTTTTATGCATGGGATCCTGCATGCTCTTGGGATGTACTCCACTTATTATCTGGTCGATTTTGGAAGCCCGTAATCATCGCTTGTTTGTCCGTTCCGAAGAAGATGACAGTGAAGAAGCCTAAGTTGGAATATTACTTACATTACTCATAAAAATAATCTTCGTAGCTGAACTATTTCCAGTTTTAATGTTGTGTTAGTTACTCAAATTGTTAGCATACATAATACTCGTACATAGTCGTGACTTTCTTAGCTTTAGTGAGTTTAAAAATAGTTTCAGTTCAACTAGCATCGAGTTCTTTAACAATTAAATGAAACCGAAACTTGAATTTGAATGCCTCACCGATACACTTTCTTTCCTACATTATGCATTAAACTATATTTGCTTAATATATAAGCACCAAACTATAATTGATTATTTATATGGTATACGAAATCTTGAATTATATATAATTTCAGCTTTAAAAGCAATTCAAATATTGAAATAATTACATATTTGCGTACCTACAATTGCTGCAACTCATACGTACAAAAAAATTATAATTTTTAAAATAGAAATTATTTCTACACTTCACAAAATCAACAATGTTTATTTAAACAAATCAAAAAACAAAAAACAAAAATCAAGAGAAAAAGCAAAGATTTGCGCAAAGAACTGAAATAAAAAAAGACATGTATGACTAATATATCCATATAAATATTTATTTACTGACTATGAGTATATGATACCAAAACTATGAAGAAACATCTTAAACTGAATAATAAAGAAAAACAAAAAAAAACTTCAATTGTATGTGTACTTATTGTATGTGTATGAAAATAAAACTAAATGATATGTCTAAAATATAAATTATAAATAATTGAAACAATTACAGATTGCCCAATATACATATATAAAAATATCAAATTAATGAGAATCAAATAAAAAACAAAAAACTACTTAAATCGGAACTCAATTTCAAATCTGGTAGGGTCAACCAAAATTTAAATGCCTGAATGTACATGCAGAAATTCCCTTCATACATATAATACCCATAAAAGAAAATATCAAAACAAAATGACCATAACCTTAATTGATTTAAAAAAAAATTATTTTTTTTTTGGACTAGCCTACCAACTCTTTCAAAGCTAAGTTCATTAATTATGCAGACTATATAGATTCGTTAGATATACGTGCACTGATTTCCGATCTCATATAAAAACAGTTATTTTGTCAAGGCATATTTTTTTATGGTCTCTTTTTGTTTATTATAAAAAAAAAAAATGTTTTTAATGCCTTCCAATATTTAAGAAATCATAACATCCAAATCATTAAATTGGAGAAAAATTTGTGAATCTGAAATTAAAAAAAAAATCCGAAAAGTTTTCAAATCTACATCATAATTTCAAGTTTTCATATTTATGTCAGCTTTGTAAATATTAAACTATATAATCATGATCTATACTGACAATTTTTGTTGCTGTATTGAGCTGAAATGTGGTTGCATCATAATTGCCCTGGTTGAAGTTCTTTTGCGTGGCATTGATCGGTTTTTTGTAGATGGTGAGTACTTTATATTCCCACCAAAATTATCTAAAAATTTGCCCTTTTCAGCGCTTTCTTTGTTGGGCCTTGTATCGCTTATTGTGAGCGGTGTATATGTTATAAGCTGTGTTCTCCTTTTGATTGGCGCGGTTTTAGTAAGATCAGAGAAGCTGTTAAGCTAAAAATACTCATTTTAATATTTCTCCTAGGGCAAACGCATATTACTTCTGCCTTATTTATTTGTTGCTGTCCTACGTATGATCACGCTTATTTGGGAAGCAATTGTGTCGTTCTCCGATGGCGCCATATATGATTTTTTAATTTTTGATATTATACAAGCGAGTAAGCCAAGCCATAAATTTCAAATTGAAATTTTAACCAACTCGGGATCTTTTCAGTTTTAGGCATGTACTTTTGTCTGGTTGTCTACTCGTATTACAAAGTCTTAGAACATGAGAGCAATTAAATCATTATTCAAATATATATGGGAAAACACGGATTTAAATAAAATTTTGGGATTATGCCATTCCGAAAAGAAGACTGAACTCCTAAAGCGGAAATCGCAATCCAATCGAAATTGAACTTATAATTAATAAAAATAATTATTTATTAATTATTCTTTCTATTTTCACATCCCTTCAGGTACAGCTTAAAGAAACAACTACGACTTTTGTGTATTGCATAATATTTAATGCCCATATTATTAAAGTCTATGATATATTCCACTATAAATATTATTTACAAATGGCATTTCTCGATGGGGGTTCGCTAAAATTGCTCAACCGTCCTAGGTGCTGGAGGGGCACCGTATTCCTCAGCTGGAGCTGCAGGCGGTCCATATTGAGTAGCTGGCTTGGGCTGCTGCTTGTATTTGATGAAATAGACCTCTGGCTTGCTGGGTTCCGTGGGAGCTGGCGATGGCAGTACTACAGGTTGTTGTTCCTCGGGTTTCTTCACCAGGACATAGACCAAAGTCTTGTGCTCATCCTGAACTGGAGGTGGCAACACTTGGCGCACAGGTGTAGGTGGATTCGGTGCTTTTATGAAAATAATCTTATAATGCTTTTTGGGCACGCTGGTCTGTATGGGTGAAGCTGCTGGATAGAATTCCGGTTCCTCTGGGGGTACATGAACATAAACATTTTTGGTGACTATAGCCTCGGAAGTTGGTGGACCATAAAATGCGGCGGGTGGTCCGTAGAGAGGCAACGGCTGTGGTGCTGGTGGACCGTAATCCTTTTGTGGGATCGGTGGAGCCCCATAGCGTGGTTTCGGTGGTTCCGGACGCGCCACAGCTGCAGCCACACAGCTGGCCACAATTAAAAGAATTTGAATTTGTTTTGTCATCGTTGAAGCGTAGTTGATATGAGTGGTGATGTGAATTGGACAATAGCCCGTACTCGAATGACTTGGATTGAGTGGGTCAATTGTGCATTATATATGGCCAGCATATTCAACGTTGCAATTGTTTGTATAACCCTTTTTTATTTGGCTTGGGTTTTTGCATAATTTTTTGTGTTTTTTGATGGCTTCCCAATCGTAACGAAACATCGCATTCAACGAGCTAAGCATGCGTCTTGCATACAAATGACTTTCAAGTTGCCTCTTCTCCTCCCAATTACACATTTCATTTTCGATATTTCGATAATGAAAATGAAACTGTCGAACAGCTTGTTGACTGCGTATGACTTCATACCCCGGCACGTTCTTTACACATTTGGGCTGGACTTCCCTGCAATATATGACCGCTTTTTGCCAAAAAAAAAAATAACTTCCCATATATATGAATAAACAATGAATTTATTTATCAATAATTAATTTGTTTGGGTTTGGTCTGAGTGGATGGAGCAAAAAATTTATGGCATTTCTCACCTTTTCGATGAGTTATATAATAGCTCTAAAAATACTGTTATACATGGATCGAAAAATGTAGGCCTACAATTGACTTTATTATGGAAACACGTTGAAATATTTACTAAACGGAAAAAGTGATATATAAAAATGATTGTTAAAAAAAAAAACCCTAGAGATTTTGTAAGGGTATATTTCTCATAAATTAATGCAAATCAAAAATGGAAAAGGAACCATTAAAAAGAAATGATACGGTCATGTTAGATTGTCTGTCTATCTTGATCTTAGCAACTTGGAATTCAGAATCCCTAAGCTCCGTGTAAGTGGAAGCCTCTTGGATTATTGTAATTCGTATATTCTGTACAGAGTATCCCAAAATCGGTTGGTCCTTGCACAATTCATGGATCGAGTAATAATTGTTGATATCTAACCAGCATAGAAGATATGTTCACTTAAAATGTTAAGTCATTTCTTTCGATTAGCTGGCTTATCCTGGGATAGCCTCGCCAGCTGGATAGAGAAATGTTTAGAAATGTACCAATCAATAAATCGAATAATATAACAATGAATGACTTTGGAGAACATGTTAGATTGATTTTATTTTTTTGTCAATGTACACTCTGTATTTTTTATCACATTTATTTATTTAATATATAAAAAAAAAATAAACATTATATTTTACAAAAGAACAAACATACAAGGGGCGGAAAGCAGAGGTTCAAAGCAGCACAGAGAGAAACAGAAGCCGATAGTTAAATGCTTTTCAAATTTAAAAATCTGGTGCAATAGCCCAACTCCCCTAGCTAAGCTCTAGGCCTACCGAAAGGATGATTTACCTAGAGCATTGTTGTTACTGCGTCGACCTGAGATTGGGCGCTTTCATTTGTGCAGGACTTCACCTGTCAATGGACATAATCTGTGGTGTTATTATAGCAATATTTGGAGAATCTGGTTAGATATATTTTTTAGGAATGAAATGCATGTTTTTAAATCCCTTTTATTCTAACTCACTTTCAATCAGGCATACCCGATTTGGGTCACGCACTCTTTCTGATATTCATGGGATTTCATATACTTAGCATCATCTTTTTGTTGGCTGGAATTTTCAAGGTAAGTAAGAAATTGACATCTTTCCCGTAATTTGTAACAATCGGTTTTTCCCTTAGCTGCGGCCCCGATGTATGATCTTTTATATAATCATGACTATGGTTAAATTACTACTCATGATAATACTTATACTATCGGACTTACTGCTGAAAATATGGTGGCTAGTACTACTACAATATGTCATTATGTTTAGTAAGTTCGATTGTGCTCAGTGCAATACTTATTTATTCCTATTCCTATTTTTCAGTTCTTGGTTTGTACTTCTGGCTGGTGATATACTCTTTTTATGCGGCGCTAGGCGGGTGTATATTTATCTAAATAGCTTACAAATATTATATAAAAATTGGTACAAATCTCAAATCAGTAAAAGTGTTTCAATCAAATCAATTCTTTTAAATGGTCTTCTGATAGAAAAGATATTTTGCAGGTAATAAAGATCACCAAAAAATTATTTCAGTGGGCAGATTTTCGAAAATGTCTTTGAATTTTCTTTGAAAAAATCAATTGCTTCAGGGTCGATTGTCATTTATTCGAATTATAAATAGCAAGAGTCTTCTAATTAATCGAATTCTTCATATTTCAAACAACCGGAAATTACTCATTATCCAATATTGTCATATATTAGATAAGTTGAAGGAATCCCTAATCTTTTTGCAATTTTTGCATTGCTCTTCATCTAATCGGGCAGATGAATCATTCACAAATTGATTACAGCGTGGGCCCAAATAACTGTCGCACTTTGTAAAAGCACCGTTATTCGCACCGTAAAAGCACCGTTATTCTTTCTATCACATTGTTGCCTTCTTTATTTAATTTTCAGTTGAACTTTGTATGGTTTCGACATAATCAGTAATAAATAAACTTTTGCGAATGATGGAAGCAAAAAGAGAGCTGGTGCTAAAATTGCATTTGCAAGGCAAACAGACAAGTGACATAGTTAAGTCGCTAAAAAACATAGACGTAAACCGTAGATTTGTTCAACGCACTGTGGCTCGGTTTAAGACAACAGGAACTGTTAAAATATCCAAGAAATCTGGTCGAAAAAAAACTGTAAGAACGTCTGCACTAGTGAAGAAAGTGCGCGAGAAAATTCGGCGAAATTGTGCAAGATCCACTCGAAATCTGGCCAAGGAGCTGAATGTGAGCCGCAAAACTATTCGAACGATTTTAAAAGTCGATTTGGGGCAAAAACCTTACAAAAAAAAAAGGATCCATGGACTTACGGAGCGCCAGAAAAAAATGCGGCAGGAAAGAAGTGGTGAGTTGCTTCGGCGGCACGCAAGTTGCAATTTTGTGTTTTCTGATGAAAAACTATTCATATTGCAAAAAAGCCACAACCCACAAAATGATCGCGTTTATGCAACAAGTATGCAGGATATCCCAACTGATAAATTAGCTGTTGAGAGATATCAAAACAGTACGTCTGTCATGGTGTGGGGAGCCATATCCGCAAAAGGCAAGATTCCTCTTCTTTTTATTGATAAAGGAGTCAAAATCAATGCCCAATTCTATTTGGATAAAGTGCTTGTTAATCATTTTTATCCTCAAGTATCTGAGCTCTTCGGCAATGAACCATATTGCTTCCAGCAAGATTCTGCTCCGGCTCATAAAGCAAGAACTGTTCAGCGCTGGTGCAAGGATAATCTGCCATGCTTCATTCCTGTTGATGAATGGCCATCATCTTCCCCGGATCTAAATCCATTGGATTACTGCATATGGGGCTATATGCTTGATAAACTAAAAAATATAAAAAATATGAAATTGGAACAATTCAAGCGTCGCCTAACTAAAATTTGGAATGAAATTCCGGAAGAAGTGTTGCGTGCCGCCTGCAATAGTTTTCAAAAACGTTTAAAGCTCGTAAAAAAAATAAAAGGTGAAAGATTAGAACTTAAGCACAAATAATATAAGATAAAAGTCTTACTAATAAATAAAATTGTTTTAGAGCTCAAAATATCCTATAGTTTTAATTTTACACAAAAAATAAAGTGCGACAGTTATTTGGGCCCACCCTGTAGATAAAAAAAAATATATATATGATAAGAAATCATCGAAATGGCTTTGCTTTTATATTCAAGCATAGGCAAATTCTATAAACAAAAATAAAAAAAGTAAAGACCGATAAATATCATATTATTCAATGGTAGAATGGAAAAAATGTTGCTTTGTGCTTCCATTACGTTGGGGATGCTACATAATAGGCATACTTGATTTGATATTTAATGTTTTACTCTTATCATTAGCACGAGGTAAAATCTCTACTTAAATATTTTAATCCATACTTAACGCAAAAACCGATCGTCTCAGATAAATTTGTACACAACATAGAAACAGCTGCATCAGTATGTCACTGTATTGGATGCTTAATGCTCATAGCAGGGGCACTGATAGTAAGTTGTAAGTATTTAACTCGTAAGTTTTATTTTATTAATTTCAATAACTACAGGAGTCGACGACATATCTAATTTTCTATTTAATTACGAACTTCATCAATATAATCATACTCATATCGTTTGCCATCTATCTTCCTCTTATAAAATCGAAAAACTATCCTTATTGGTCAGCAGGATCTGTTTTCTTAATATGTAATATGTAAATATAATATTCAATTCGACAAGTATTAACAATTTCTCGTTTTACAGTTATTTACATTTACAATTGGTACATAGTGCTTTGCTATTATAAAGAAGTCCATACTACTGCATCGACGGAAGAAGAATGAGTTTCGACATTCGATAAATGAATTTTAGATTTATTCGATTTTGCTCCAAAAAAAAAAAAAAAAACAAAAAATTAAGTGAAACATATATAGTTGTTTTAGTTTTGCTTTTACTTCAAAATACAAAATCAAAATGGTTAAAATATACAAGCTTTCATTCTGTTGTTATTGTGTTGACTTAAAAGCCGCCTGCATGATCATTGGCGTAGTGAAATCCTTTATCAGTGCAGCTGGAATAATGCTTGGCGAAAGTGAGTTCAGAGCATCCAAAAGTTTTCCAAATTAACCAATTTTTAGACTCCATACTAGATATCCTTACTCGTTTAGTGTTCACGTTTCAGTGGTTTGGATCCATGATGCTTTTCGTAGGAGCCACTTTTGTTGGTCTCAATGCATTCTCATTCTCATTTGGTATAATTCCTTCCCGTTTATTTTTAGGAAATGCGTATTCCTGTTATTATGTATTTAGTATCCGATATTGCTTACATGCTAACTATCATTGCCTATCTAGCTACCTGGGGAATAAGGCATGAAACTGATGTATTGGAAATCGTTATAGGCGTGATGATTATTGGTATGTTTAAAATTAAAATCCAAATTATTCTTATTATTATTTTTTTTTTATTTTAGTTAGCAGCCTTTATTTTTGGATTGTGGCGTTTTCATTTTATTTCAAATGTCGTTCGGCAAAAATATATCAATTTGCAAGGGATCGAAATTTTCAATATTCAACCTGAATAATTTAGTTTTGAGTCGAAGGCAAAGCAAAGATTTTTAGTTATAAAATATTAAAATTTAATTATTGTTCTTTGAAGCGTAGATAATATTATCTTAAAATCTAGAATATTCTGTAAATCAGAGTTTAATACTATTACAATCCTATTAATTGTTTGCTAAAACTCATCTAATCTGGTGAGACCTCTGGTTTTCGAAATACATGAAAATATTTTATGTATCAAAGTAAATACTATTGGTTTGTGGCATTCGATGAGTCGACTATATTGACGAATTCAAACTAAGAGTTCCATGAGGTATCCATCGTATCTGAGAAAATGGTTCTGTGAAACTAGATATATACTACAGCCTTCGTTCACTACAAATAGGTTTTTTCTTAACGACTCATAGACGGACCCACAGATGACTATATGGATATGAAATTTCCACAATCTTATCTTTATCATTAGTTACAAAAAGAGCCTGAGAACTTACAGAAATAGAACTATTCAAGTATAATTTCCTATAATATACTTTGAAGACATTGTGCTGGTCACCGATGGCACTTGAGCATCTCTGCAAATTTAAGAATATAGTATTATATAAATTTGATAGATATATAATTGAGCTACATACTTGGTTAGGTTACGAATGCCATTTCGTACATCAGCCATTATTGCTTCAATGTCTTTATAATTACCGTGTCTATCTAAAAGTTCGCAGAACATCTGAATAAATGGAGAGCCGTCTTCAAGTCTATACGATACATATCCTTCGAAAGTACTGTAGCACTTTAGAATATCACCAGCACTTCCGTTGGGTCTCGCAGCGTCTGTTTTGAAGTTACCCAGCTCCCGGCTGCCTTTGCAGGCTTGAATAATGAAGACTTTTGGCTTGTGCTCAAGCGTTTTGTTCCGCAATAAAGGGAAAATAATATCATCATCCACTGAGTACTCTCCGTCCCATGCTGCAATGTTCTCATTGCGACGTCCATGACTTAGAATCACTATTATAATCGCCGAACGATCTTTGAAATTGGAAGTTTCCCCTGTAATCACACAATGAATTTATAATTAATTCATTTTAAATTTTACACTAAATTTAAAAGATCTTACATTTTTCAACTTTAGAGCGTATAGTCGAGATGGTTGCGTCTTTTATAATTTCCACTTTACAATTAAATCTCTCAAAGACTTTACGCAATGCCTTAGCATCATGTTCACTTCCTGTGCGAACCTCATTCTTTTTATCTTTAAAATTTTCATGATTTAAGATATAAACATTAGGTGGCTTAAGCTTTATTTTGGATTCGACAGGTTGCTTAGTCGAGGACACCGCAGCAAAATAAGATTTTTTTGGTTCGGAAAGCGAATTGGCATCATAAGAGCTTGTGGTTATGCGCTGGGCTACAGGTCTAGTGGAGATCGTGGAACCCAAAGATATCATTGAAGACCTTGGTCCCGATAATCTTGAATTAGCATTGAAACCAGCCGCTGTTCCTTCCACATTAGCTTTTGGCTTACCGAATCCCAAACCATTGCTGGTGCCAGAAACACTTCTCTGGGTGGTGGTCGATATACTTGCCGGAGAGCATATTGATCGTGAGGTATAAGGCGAGGTATAAGCCGTATTGGGCATGCCAAAAGCTGTCGTTGTTGTTGATGACGGATATGTTGATTTGTTGGATTCCTTTGTAGGTGGCCAGACATTCTTTAGCTGAACACGTTTAGTCTCTACTTGTTGCGTCACTTTGCTACCCTGATTCTGGGTGACGGTAGTCTGTTCCGTTGTTAGGAGTGTGCTACCGCGATTTCCCCAACTTTCCCCAAAGGTTTGAAACCGCGGAGAAACTGGACTGTTCTGAAAGTTCGTCTTCTTAAATGTTGGTGTTGATCGACTGTCCAAGTCATTCAAATTATTAGGTCGCGGCCGTGGCGTTTTGGTAGTTGTAGTAGTAGTCTTTGAGACTCCAATGTTACTGGCCCCATTAATTTCCAGCCCAGCCAAAAACGCATTCAATTCGTCTTGAGTCAACGTATGCCGCTTGGTAATTTCGGTCACTCTTGCCTTTTGTGTATGCGTCACCGTTTGACGTGTTGTCTGATAAGTGACGGTGTTGTTGTTGCTATTGAAAATGGTGGCATTTTGAACAGCTGTATTCGTTGTCTCGGTAGCAGCACTGGTGGTCTTAACCCTGGTTCGGGGATCTTGAGTGGCCAAGGCGGTATTCAAATCGTCGCTACCAGAATTTGAGGCTTTGTCAGTTTTGGCTTTCTTCTTATTCCAGAAGGCAGGCATTTTTATCGCACAACCAGTCTTCCGTTTCTGATAACCACAAAGCTTTTATTTTAAAAGAACCAGCGACGACGGAAAATGTGCAACTCCCCAATATAAGGCTTGAATTCTCACTAAATTAAAAAATTCGCGTCGCCCTCTCATACCATCAGTGTGAAAGCTCTCTACACTTATCTGAAGCGATTATATTACTCACAGTTATATATAAATGATAATAAGTTATAAGTTAACAAGAATTACTCTCTCTCTCTCTCTCTCTTCTCTCTCTGTTTTATAGCTTATCTGGTGAGCTCTTTGTTCTCGGTGAATCCCCCATGCAATATGTTTGTGTGGTTGTAAAAAATTTAACCATTTCTAAGAAAAAGCTTGAAAAATCAAGCAAGTCAACTTCTCTTTGGATTTTGTTCTCTTAAAAACCAAAAGCTTCCTGATCAATTTTTGCATTCGTTTATGAGAGTACAATTGAAGGTATAAATAGGTAATTCATCCGATAAATTCTAAGATAAAATATATTTAGTTAAAATATTTTGTATCAACGTTTTTTTTTTTTATTTTCTCAAATAAATTGAATTTATTATTTATTAATTATTAACATAATCTCCTAGTATGTAAGGTGGTTTCGGGTTACTTGTGATTGTAGTCGATGGAGTTTGTTGTCCGCTGTAATGGAGAAACACATTTTCATATATGAATCCAAAATTTGTAGGGCTTTTTTTATCGACTCACTTGGTAAAAATAGAGACTTCTTCTCCTGCATTTAGCATTATCGTATTTAAGTCTGTATTGGCACCATATTTTTCTAAATAATTGCACGATATTTGAATAAATGGAGTCCCGCCGTTTTCATAACGCAGTGACAAAAATCCCTCAAAGCTACTGTAGAATATCCGTACTTTTTCAGGATCGGCAACTGTATCTTTGATAGAATCAGCTTGAACTGTTCTCTTTTCACCTTTGCAGGCCTGAACAATGAACACTTTCGGTTTACCCAAAAGAGTCTTGTTTTCCAGTAAGGGATGAATAATGTCATCGTGTAAGCAATAAAATCCATCAAACGATTGAATAATATCATTACGACTACCATGACTTAAAATTACAATAATAATTGCTGAATATTCCTGGAAATTCTCGTTCTTCCCTAAAATCAAATCAAGATACTCGCCATTTGCTTCGCAATAAAGTTATTTTCAAAAACTTACAAGCATTAACATAAGACTTTACCATTGACGATGTGGCATTTGGAATAGTCTCCACTTTGCATTTGAATTTTTCAAAAACTTCGGTCAAACGTTGATTATCAATAGCAGTTCCCTCTCGAAAATCTTTTGGATTCTCAAATTCTTCATGATTGAAAATAAAAACAGGAGCTGGCCTAAGCTTTGATTCCGCAGAATGGCTGGGCTCGTTATTTGATGAATGAATCGGAATAAATGGCTTTGAAAACATTTTTGAATCACACTCGATACTATTTTGTGGTTCGGATTTGGGGGTATTTTTAGTAACTCCGCTGCTGCGCATCCTATTATTCATGCGCCAATAACTCATTTTTCTTTCTTTGTTCAAACACAAATTTCTTTTCTGATAACCGTTTAATAGACACTAATAACTGCGACAAAGAAACCGACAACCAATCAATTCAAACGTCAAACACTAAGTGAATTTGCTAACACTTCCGATTGCCTTTATATTCGGGGAAATTCTGATAATCACTTCAGCTAGATAAGATATGCACATATGCACCTCTTATAAGTCCTTAATTATATTACCACTGATTAGCAAATTCATATTGGTTTCTGCATCCTTATATTTGTTATATTTGAGGATTGAATATATAAGAGAATTTAAAAAAATATATTTTTTTTTTCTACAGTCCACATTTGTGCTTAAAGGAATAACAACCCTTTTCATGAATCAACCATATTATATATGGTAAAAAATAAAAAAAGATAAGGTATCACACAAAAATGATAAGAAATTACTAAGAATTTCAAATTTATTTAATACGTTTTCTCCTTCCTAACAAATATATGTGTAAATATAAATATATAAACAAAGCCGGGTTCCCCAATTGGGACTATGGCGGGCAACTATCATCTTGTTCGCTTGAATATTTAATCGCTATCTGAAATATCTGAAAAATAATTTTATTACCCCAAAACACTCACATTTAAAATGATATTAAAAAAAAAGTAATATATATAATTTATTCTCGAAACTTAAGACTCAAAATTGCGATTTTCCTGCTGACTTATGAATAATCAATTAAGACCGATATAGGTTTGTCTGACAGCAGTATGATATAGAGATCCGACCGGGTTGTTGTTGTATACCAAGGTTCATTACGATACAATTAAAATTGGAAGACTAGACAGAAAAATCTTAATCGATTATATTATATATATAGGTAACAATTGGGGTCCGGAATAGGTGCAAAGAGCATAAGAGCAAAATGAATCTACTCTTTTTTCTTCGAGAAGAATATAAAAACAGTTTATGAGGTCATATTTATAGAGTATTTTAAAATCGGTCATGTCCAAGTCAAATGTGATTGTAAAGAGTATGTGTGCCAAAAGAATAATTTCGGTCTCGAGAATCTGATATCAATAAAATTAAAAAACAATTTCACGTTAAACTCGGGCGCGGCCGAGTTTGGGATACCCTGTACCTAGTTGAAGGAATTGAAAAAGAAAAGGTGGTAACCCTGGTCGTCTACATTCATATAAAACCTCTGGTCTTAATATGCCTTTAAATCCAACAACACATTGTTCACAATAATGCAAGCACGCCATCTATCGGACTGCTCATTCGGCAGTTTGCCAGTTGGGAATTAAAATCTTGACGCTCAAAATTATTTTTTTTATATCTCAGGTAAATATGTTCCGATTTTAGTCATGTTTGATATCAATCGAAAGATTTTTAGATTTCTAACAACTTTTCAGAAGCAACTAATACCTAAAACCTTAAGCTTTAGAAATTATACGACTTTGAAAAAATGAGGTGGCGGAAGGAGGGCCGGGGGGAGGAAAAAATAAACCGGACGAGCATGCACACATAAGGGGTGCGAATCCCAGGTTCGGTTATCCTAGCTCTTCTAGTCTTTAAGACGGACGGACATGGCTGTATCAATTTCTTTAGTCACCCTGATCATATTGTGGGTAACTTTGGGGGGTCTACGACGTCACCTTCTCTATGTTACATACATTTGCACAAACTTAATATACCCGGTACAGGGTAAAAAAAAGTGCTAACAAAATGTAAACAAATCAAAACATTCCCATGAAACTAAAACTTTGGTGATCAGAACCCAAGTACTCTTTCTGTTTCGTTCTCTTAAATTCCAAATGCTCTTAACATTGTATCTGAGTTATCGATTTTTAGCCGTTGAAAAGTCGTTGTCTTCGAGTGCTCGGGATTTCCATTTTGTTTCTTGAATTTTAGTTAGACAATAGAGTTCGCTTCATAAGGTAATGCCCGACCCGTCAAAAGGAAAACGGTCAAGAACAATTCGAAAAAAGAAACAACTAAGTTTACTGTGTTTTGGTTAATTTAAGAATAACAAAAATCGATGAAGCAATTTATAAGTAACAAGCTGCATTAATTCGATGAAACTAAACAATTTTATATATGCAGAATAAACCAAAAAAAAAAAAAAAAATTCTTTCTATTTAACGATTAGATTAAAAATGCAAACTTATCACTTAGACAATTACTTAAACCCCCGTTTAACCTTGATGAGTACACCTCAGCATATTAAATCAGAATACTATAATTAAAAGTGTTGACAGTTGTTGAAACTCCCATAAACTTGTCAGTATAATTTTCCTAGAAAAGTGCATCGTCTATTAATATTTAAAAATTTGACTGCAACAGCCTCAAGTTCAAGGAGACTTCGACTTCAAAGCGGATTCACTACCGGATGGGAAAAATTCTATTGCATGATTTTTTCAAAAAGAATCTAGTAAGTGACAAGAAAAAAACCCCATCTATCTTGATCAATTTGAGGCACGCATAGTCAATTAAAGATAACAACAAAAGCAATAACAAAATGCAACAATCACTTGCATTGACCCTTCCGTGGCATACAACAATTTATACAAATTTAAAAATTTATTCTGGTGTCAAATAATATAGACTTACATTCCTTTAATCTTTGATTAAGCCAAAGGGAAACCCTAAAGAATTGCATTTTTCAATACAAATTTAAATTGAAAGGAAGTCAACTTAAAAAATACATTCATAAAACTTTAATAATATATTCAAGTCTGGCCCTTAAAATATGCAGAGTTATATAGAAAAAAATCAAATCAAAATAGAAAGCGTAGAATAATACAATATTTTTTTTTTTTGTTTTTTTTTGCTAACAAATTAAAACACTCAAATGAGTTTTTATCAAACAAGATGAAATGGGGGAAAAAATGAATTAATTTCCGAGTCTCACAAGATACGATAAGTATTTCCAAATATAATCGAACGAATCGTACATTTATAATTTTGTAAATACAGTAAGAGGTTGCTCACCCCGTTGGCTTTTGTTATTGAATCATTTAAATTATCATTATTCTATTACCTCAACAAGAGCGCACAATAGGCGCATTCAAATTACAATGATAATGACCGGGTTAACAAGTGATATAGCAATAATAACTAATATGTTTATAAAAGAAAACAGCAACAAAAATTTTATTGCGGCGACGCGAATTTCTCATATTCAGGTGCGCGCACCGGCCACAGCGCCTGTCTTTC
The DNA here is from genome assembly GCA_037075145.1 of Scaptodrosophila latifasciaeformis. Classification (NCBI taxonomy): domain Eukaryota; kingdom Metazoa; phylum Arthropoda; class Insecta; order Diptera; family Drosophilidae; genus Scaptodrosophila; species Scaptodrosophila latifasciaeformis. The sequence continues at coordinate 1,679,772 of JBAMCM010000158.1, forward strand.
AAACCACTGAGAATTTGTTATTGTTTACATAGTACGATTTGAATCTGCGGACCTCTGACCAGACCAAATAGATAGATGTTTTCAAGCAAGAGCACAATCAAATCGAAAGAGCGAAAATAGATTTAAATAGAAGATCAAAATCCCAAAAGCACCACGGTCGCAAATCGACGACAACGAGCAAAAAATCAAAAAAAAAAAATTGCAGACGGCAGCGCCAACAAACAGCTGAGTTGCTGCTATCCTGGCTGTTGGCAACGTTCTCCAGAATTGGCAGCGCCGTTTAACGAATTTTTAAAACCATCCCAATGGCTGTGGATATCGACTTTGATGAAATCTTAACGGAAATTGGTGAATTCGGTCGCTACCAAAGGCGAAATTACATACTCATCTGCCTGCCTGTTCTCTTTGCGGCAGCAAATAGCCTTTCCTATGTGTTTACCGCAGGCATCCCAAGGTACCGCTGCTTGATACCGGAATGTGATGATCCTTCGGCAAAGTACAAGACGGATTGGTTGGAAATAGCAGTGCCTGGCACTTACAACAAAAATGGCGACTTCACGCCAGCCTCTTGCCAGCGTTACACAACAAACGAGAGCAGCTATGTCTGGAACGGACGGGAAGAGAAAAATGCCAGGCAGGAATGCTATCCCTGGCAATTCAAGGAGGAGATAAGTCGGTGCCAACAGTTTGTGTTTGATGAGACGGGAGAGTACACCATTGTGCAGGAGTGGCAGCTCACCTGCAAGGAGAACGCCTGGAAGTTGGCCTTTGTGGGCACAACTCATTTTGCTGGTCTGGTAGTGGGTACAGCCTTCTTTGGCTATCTGGCCGATCGGTGAGCTAATATCTTTACTTAAAATATCCGTTTTACTCTTAACTCCTTATTTGCAGATTTGGACGAAAGGTCATCTTTATTTTCTGCATTATCTTTATGTCAATAACCGGCGTAGCGCAGGGTTTCGCCTGGGACTATAATAGTTTTCTTATATTTGCCCTGCTCAATGCCGTGGGCACGTCGGGTGTATATCCTTTGGCCTTTATTATAGGCGTGGAAATGGTGGGACCACGGCAACGTGAAATGTCATCAAATGTGCTCAACTACTTTTATGCCATTGGAGAAGCCCTATTAGGCCTGGCCGCCTGGTTGCTGAAGGACTGGCATATGCTACAATTTATTTTATCAGCGCCGCCTTTGCTGTTTGTAATTTATTTATGGCTTGTACCGGAGTCCGTACGTTGGCTGATAGCCCGCAATGAGCGCCACAAGGCCGGTGTCATTATAAAGCAAGCGGCTCAGGTGAATCGCCGTGAACTATCCGTCGAACTCCTGGCCAGCTTTAAGCAGCAAGAATTTGATGACACCGCCAGCCAAGAAAAATCTCAGAAACCCCAAGAGGGCCAAATCTGGCTAGCAGTTAAAGAGGTCTTCACCTCAGGCACACTACTCATCCGCTACTCCATCATGTTGTTTATATGGTGAGCTATTGGTTATATGGCATTCATGAAATAACATTTGGATTGGATTTTTCCTTACCAACAGGGGCGTCAATGCAGTGGTCTATTATGGGCTCTCCCTAAATTCTACCAATCTCAGTGGAAACAAATATTTAAATTTTGCCCTAGTTTGTTTGATTGAAATACCCGGATACAGTCTGGCCTGGGTGTGTAAAGATTTCCGTTCAATGTATCCCATTAATATAAATGACATTTTTTAATTAACACGGGTCGATTGGAACTCACTCCCTTAAAACATAAACAGCTGTGTCTGCGTAAACTGGGACGGCGCTTGGCTTTGTCGGGCTCGTTGCTACTCTGTGCCTTTACCTGTGCGGCCAGCGGCTACATTACTCTGGGTATGTTGTAATCATAAAAAAAAATATATAAAAAGAAAAATTAACTAACTATAAACAAATTCTGTCCCTTGAGAACAAGCCAACAAGGCCACACGTAAAGTTGACAACAATCAATTTTAGGGAATCGAAATAAATTTGAAATTTCCTTTTCACAGGCATGGAATGGCTGGTAATTACACTTTTCCTAATTGGCAAACTGGGCATAACCAGCTCCTTTGCTGTTATTTACACATACACATCTGAGATGATGCCGACTGTGATACGGAGTGGGGGCGTTGGTGTCATGTCAACCTTTGCTCGCTTTGGTGCTATGTTAGCGCCCTTTGTGCCTCTCTTGGTAAGTGTTTCAAGCTTGCCCTTTGAAGCTTTTTTAAACAACAAATCCTTTGCTCTTTTCTTTAAGGGAAATTACTATGAGCCTTTGCCTTTGTTACTCTTTGGAGGCGTTTCACTTCTAGCTGGTTTGTTGTCGCTCACGCTACCGGAGACTTTTCGAAAAAAACTACCTGATACAGTAAGTGTACTGGGTTTCACTTTGTCCACTTGTTTTGATGGTTTTGCTTGCAGGTTGCAGACGCCATCGATTTGGGGAGGGAAGCTCCGGCAGATGAAGATGGGGATATTTAGTTAATGACTGTGTCACTCAAAATGGTTCAAATGCATCTAGAATAGATTAGATTTGTAATATAACAAGCAATATTTTCTTATATTATTATAAAAAATAAAACATTAGTCTACAAGTTGTGTGCCTCTTATGTCGAATCATCTCCGAAAAGATTTGAAAATACCTCGGGATCGGTTATAACTCCGAATCGTTGGAGTATTTTAAAATTTTGTTTGTCATCGCCATGTACGCCTAACGTTTGATAGAATTTAAGGCGAGAGGATGTGTCCGAGTCCGGCAGGATTAAGTCTTCCACAGGTATTAAAGTCTCCTTTCTCCTTCCCCAAAAATCAACGAAGGCCAATTTTAAATAACTCTGTTCATCGTTGATATAGATGAAGCCGACAGTATTTTTAGTCACATAACTGGCCACGGTAAGCGTAATCAAGCCCGAGATGCCAATAGCAGCACAAATTCCGACACCTTCTGACGAGATTTGGCTAGCCTGATTCAGTCCGAAGGCAATGGGAACGATAGCCACAGTAAGGCCAGCCTGGTAAACCTTTAGACGATTAAAAGCAGATACTAGACGAATAAGTGGAAGTTTATAAATTGTACGCCATTCCGTAAACAATGCCGCCTCCGGTTCTGGTAAGCGCTGCGCATTCTGTAGGTTTGCATAACCACGATGAGAAGCCGACACTGCTATACAACCGGCCCTTCGGTAATTATGACGGCATAAATTAAAGCTATATAGGCGTTGCAACACTGAAAAATAAATTAAGCAATACTTTGTTACATATAATATATCAACCTTACAATAAACAAAATTTACTTACTGGCACATTTTTTGCTTAGAATGCAATCAGCTGTTTTCTTCTTGCTTTATTTGATGTTGGCAATGCCTTAGTGGCAACTTTTTTTTTACCGCCAAAGAAATATTTTGAAAATCTCATGAAAAAAAGTATTAGGGTGAGCAGATCACTTTCTACTTTCTCTCTAACATTGCGAGAACACTAAATTTATGAATTTAATTATAGACCGCTAATTTTTAGTCTTTGGCGAGCACTCGAAGTTATCTAAACGCGTCTGCGTCTAAGCTCTGGGCAAGTAAATTGACAAAATCAAAATATATTGTGTTATGTGTACTTAGTGCAAATTATAATAAATTCATTTTCAATATTATACAAATAAATAATTAATAAAGCATCAAGTATGAGCATAGAATTTAAAATTTAATAGAATTTCGGTGATTATAATTAGCACTTTGATAATAGCTTTAAGCTCAAGCAACTCAGGCTTAATAAAGCTTCAAAAACCAGTTCCCGATCTATGATTAACTGACCTACCGCAATATTTAATTGAAAGCGAAAAAAAACATGAAAAATCTTTTCCAAAAAGTGTATAAAAAATCGCTAGTTTGTTTTTTTCGTTTGAGTGATCAGCAACAATTATTTTTAGAATGCAATTTCTGTTGTGCTTCTTGATTCAAAAATAGTTTGCTAATGTTTTACATGCTGAGAGACAGACACGGGTCGAAAATTTTAGCATCGGGCGTGGGAAATGCGTGTATTTGTTGTTTAATTTCAAAAGCAAATCGTGAAGCTTTTCACCTAACACAATCCAAATACATGCATTTTTTTTATGTGCCCTCAGTTCGTATTTTAAGTAATCAAATTTAATTTGTTCTATTACTTAAAAGTGTTGCTGATGTGCATAAAATATAATAGATGTACGACACGAAGGTTAGAGTTGCCAGACCGGTAAAAAATTGTATGAACCGGCAAAGGCCGTTAAATTATTAAATTAACAAATTTCTATCTTAAGAATTATGTTTCATTAATTTGGGATAACGATTCAGATTTTCGTTAGTCCAGCCATAAAATGTCGCTTACTTCGCTCGGCATAAGCACAGGCTTTATGTTTGGCTGCTGCGTGGCCGCCCAAATATCACGACGCCTAACCAAAAAATTTTTCAACGATGAGGGCATCGTACCTGTCCTACTAAATGAAGCTATAGCCGCAGCCGAACTCTGTGCCTGTTGCTTTGAACTAATCATTGGTAAGTATAGTTTGATCAGTATTTCCATAAAGCTCAGATTAATTTATCGAAATTTTATAGTGGCCGATAATTTCGGCGTAGCAGCCTATGCAGTCTTTCTGTTTATTCTGACCGTTTGGTGGGGCAAAGTCTGGGGTGATGCCTCTGCCTGTCCCTACACACACATGGAAGATGTGCTCGAAGGTCGCACCAGTATGAAAGAAATGGCCCTGCGTACTTGGGCTGAATTAATGGGCGGTTGTTGCGTCTACCGTATAGTGCAGGTTGTGCTGCTTACTGAGGCTGAAAAATCCAGAATCTTATATTTTTATTATTAGGTATTCTGGTGGCTAGAGTTTGCCGAAACCCACAAAGGTCGCGCCTTTGAAGAATGTAATGCTGATCTACAAGTAAGCCCCTATTTGGGAGCAACCATCGAGGGAGTAGCCACACTCCTATGCCGCCTGGCTTCCAAGGCACTCAGCGAAAAGCAGCCCAAATTCAGTAGCTATATTGATTCCTTCATCGGCACTAGCCTGGTGGTAGCAGGTATGACGCACTGCGTCAGCAATGTGGTCAACTTTGCCACATTGTTTGAATAAAGTTTACGCTTTTAACTACGCTCTGCTTACAGCATTCAACTTTTCCGGCGGTTACTTTAATCCAGTGCTAGCCACGGCACTCAAATGGGGCTGCCGTGGTCATACGAACATAGAGCACATCATCGTCTATTGGATTGGAGCCTGTGTGGGAGCTGTGCTCTCGGTGCCAATTTTCAAACTGGGCAGCGTGAGACGTCTGCTTCTAGGCGAAGAAAAGGAAAAGGAAGCATAAGACCATACAAAGGGGAACAAAACAAAACCAAATAATACTCCCAGGATAAAATTAATTTACCTAAAAGTTAGATTAACCCACCGGGAAATAAAAATAGTCTTTACAATATTTCCTTCTTCTAGAAGATATAAATTAATATTTAATACCCCGCCTGTATTAAAATTCTAGAAAGTTTCCATGGGTGATATTTACTTGATAACTAATGAATTTTATCAAAAAAAAAAATCTTTAAAGACATTGGTAAGTTATTTAAAAGAAGTTATATAGAAGTTATAATAATCACATGATTTAGCTATGTTCCGATTTTTAAGAAGGTTTGTAATATATAGCATAAAATATTCAAAATAAACAGACAATATTTTAATTACAACAATGAAATACACTGTAGAAGTCTTCTGATTATCAAACTATTGAAAACTATATAAATTCAGTCCTTCAGAAGTAATAACTTCCTTCAAGTCTTTCAAGTGGCAATGCAAAACAGCATCATTAGTGGGACGATGTGGCAAGATGACCAAGTCGTGGATACGTTCGAATTGATAGTCGCTATTGCCCAGGGAACAGCGTTTTAGAACTAAAGTTTGAACCGAAAGTGCTATTGAGGGTCTTGTCAATGGTCACATCAACAAATGGTTTAGTCGTATCCTGGTTTGTCGGCTCAACTTCTTTGCCTTTGGAGGGGGTCTTGGGCAGAACTGAAACCTGTCTCGTCAGTCTCGTCATTTTCATCAACTTTCGCTTTTTTAAAGGTGTCTTCTCCGATTCTAATTGCAGAACTTCACTGTTACTTTCCGTTGGTGATAATTCTATGTGGGAGCTGTGCTCTCGGTGCCAATTTTCAAAGTGGGCAGCGTGAGACGTCTGCTTCTAGGCGAAGAAAAAAAAAGCATAAGAAGGATAAAATTAATATACCGAAAAATTAGATTAACCCACCGGGAAATAAAAATAGTCTACAATATTTCCTTCTTCTAAAAGTTATATAAATGATATATATATTTATTTTTCATAATAAGCACATGATCAAGCTATGTTCCGATTTTTAAGAAGACTTGTAATATATAGCATAAAATATTCCAAATAAACAGACAATAATTTTTTCAAACATTTCCAGAAGGGACAGCATCATTGGTGGGACACCGTTTTCTTCCACGTCGGATTACACGCAAGATGACCTCGTCATTGATGCGTTCGAATTGATAGTCGCTATTGCCCAAGGAACAGCGTTTGGTTATAATGGGTGTGGACTGACTGGTATTAGAACTAAGGTTTGAACCGAAAGTGCTATTGAGAGTCTCGTCAATGGTCACATCAACTAATGGCTGAGTCTTATCCTGGTCTGTCGGCTCGACATCTTTGCCTTTGGAGGGGGTCTCGGGCAGAACTGAAACCTCCTTGTTGGCTTCATCAGTCTCGTCATTTTCATTAAGATTTAGCTTTCGCTTTTTTAAAGGTGTCTTCTCCGATTCTGATTGCAAAACTTCACTGGGATTCTCCGTTGGTAATAATTCCATGTTGAAATCCTTTTGAGTCGGACTGACTTTTGCAGGTGTTGAAGTATTATTTTGCAAGGGTGACTGAGTTAATATTTTTATAAGATCTCGTTTGGTAGTCTCCCGGGCTAGCTTTGCTGATGTTGAGGTCACAATAGTATCGTCTGGCTGTATAGTCTCTTTGCTAGTTTCATGTTGATGTAACTCTTCGAGTGCCTTTTCTATGGTATCTGTTAAGTTGGCCTTTGATTTCTCAGCAGATTTTGTTGAATCATTGTGGCCATCTTTAGTAGAGTCGGGACTGATAAAACCACATATAAGCGTTCCTCTGGGACTCTTGTAAACTTCTGGCTCCTGTTCAAGCTTAATCTTGTCGTTGTCCTTTGTCTTAAACATTTTTACTGGGGTTTCATCATTCTCTGACAAACTGTCTTCATTTAACCTTAAAGGCTCTCCCAGACCCGGGGAATCGGGTCTTATGAAATTATCGGTTGGACTGTCTACGCTCAAGGCAATATGCTCTATATCCATCATTACGGGCAGTCGTATATCTTCAATTATTTTAATACCAGTTTCGTTGGCATCGGATATCTCTTCCTGGGGATTAGGTTTATCATTTGAAGTATTTAACTCTCCATTTTCATGGCTCTGATGAAGGCTTTCACTCTTTGATGAGGGACTTCCCTCAATGCTTTGTCCAGAATCTTCCACTAAATTTGCTGGAGAAATTTCTTTTAACGTCGATGGTATTAGTTCAATGATTTCTATAATGTTATTCTCTGTGCTTTGAGGATTCCGATCCTGTTGATCAGGTATACCCTCAGTTATTTTTATATCATGTTCAGCATTAAATTCATCAATCAGATTTTCAGAGCTTTGCTTTGTCGTCTCAGGAACAATCAGACTTTCTATGGATTTGGTAGGACAATAACCCATATCAATATAGTTATTCGATTCCTCAGATTCATCTAATTTGGGCGTTTTTCCTATACTATTTGAAACGCCAAAAATCGAAATTGCAGATTCTTCCTCAGTTGACTTCACTTCATGTTCAATTTTTGTTGGAGGAAAACTTTGAAAATCTTGAATTAAGTCCAAGCCAGGAATTTTAACAACACTCTCAGGAGAATCAACAATATTAGTATGATAGTCATTATTTTTACCAGAGATATTGGAACTAAGTAAGTCTATATCAGGCTTGGTTTTATTTATTTTCAACTTGGTATCGCTTGGTACTAAATCACCATTTATAGCAGATTCTTTCTGAATCTTATCCAAGCCAGGAATTACTGTCGTCGGGGCTGGAGCATCAGGGTGGTCAATTCTTTTTTCAGCCTTGACATTTCCCTTAAATCCTTTGGAAAGTTTGGAACTAATATTTGCAGTGATCTTACTATCGCACTTGGCTTTTTTCTCAAGATTCAATAATTTATCTTTAGATTCTAGAACGTTATCGTCAAAGGAATTATTCATTTCTTCTTGTGATTGAAAAGCCTTGGCTTCTTCTCTGGATTTACTTGCCGCACTAACAGATGCATCAAGCTGCTCGATACTTTTTTCAGCCTTGTCATGGCTACCGTTTTCCTTAAAACCTTTGGAAGCTTCGTCACCCAGTGGCATCGGATCAGGTGAGCCTTTCGATTTTCTTTTTTTTTCGGATTCTTGTGGTTGCTTATTTGTGATCTTTTTAATCAAGTCCAAGCCAGCACTGATGCTTGCACTGAGGACATTCTGGTATTTGGCTTTTTTATTGGCATTCATTGAATTGATTTCAGCAAAATAGCTCTTGACTTCTTTTTGTTGTTGAAAAGATTTTGGTTCTTCTCTTAATTTACTTGTCAATTTGACAGATTCATCAGCTTTGCCATGGTTTCCATTTTCCTCAAAGCCTTTGGAAACATTGCTACTATCGTGCTTGTCTTTTTTATCGATAGCCATTAAATTATCTTTTGATTCCGGAAAGTTCTCATCAAAGTAGTCGTCGACGTTTTCTAAAATCCTTGTCATTTCCATTATTTTTTGCTGCTGTGATTGAAAAGGTTGTGGTTCCTTTTTTGATTTATTTGCAGAGTCCGGTGTATACATTTCCATGGGAGTTAGTGGTGTCTCATCACTTTGCATCTTACGCAATACAATGTCTTCCTGAGAGCTCTGACTGTTATGTGAAGGCGTCTGACCAAAGAGATCCTTGAAGGAAGTCGATGGAGCTGGTGCTTTGATGCGACTTTTACCTGCTGAAGGCTTATCATGTGTACGCTCTCTTGATTTTGATCTGCGCCGTTGGTCGTAGTCATCACGGGTACTGCAATAAATTCAATAGGCCAATACGGTTAGAGTTCTAAATTTAGATCGCAATTACCGATGCTTGTCGGTTCCATGTCGAGAATGAGAGACAGTAGAATGTCTATCCGTGCGTCCACGGTTTCGTAGAGAGTCCCTTTCCCGGCTAGAACGATCATCAGAGCTTCTTTTTGGTGTGGGACTGCGGTGACGTTTCCGCTTAGCCTCTTTGTCTGGTCGGCTTTGCTCATGCCGGGGTCTTTTGCGTTCACTGGAGCTTTTGTCTTCCGGATTGTCAACCCGAGAATTACTGCCACTAGGCTGAGATGACGTTTGTGGCCTTTCTGGACGTGTGCGTCTAAAACATATATCATCCTTTCTAAAATGGTACAATGTGAAAACAAATTTCAGCCTGTTGATTTTATATGCAAATCAAATTAACTTACTCCCTTCTTAGTTCAGCAATTAGTGTATCTTTTCGTTTGATTTCCGCTTTGGCCGTGTCTAGAAGAATTTGTAAATTCATTTCCATTATTTTTATTTGTTTACTAAGAGTCTTTTTTTCGATCATCAATTCAGCAATTTCTGCCTGTGCTTGGTTGTATTTTTCCTCCCAGCATTGGATCTCTTTCGATTTCTTTTCTTCGACTTCTTGAAACTCGTCCAGGTCGTCATATATATCCAGTTCATTGTTATCCGCCATAATAACAATAAAATTAATGTAAATATTAAAAATAATAACAAAAGGGCAGGCAGAAAGAAAGTGTTGGGCAATGAAAAAAAAAGCGCGCAAATGTGATTGAGTGTTGAGCAAGATTTTGTACATTCAAATGAGCAGTGAGGCGCGCGAAGCCGAATTCAAGAATGCTTAGTTACTTCCTAGATTAAGCTGTCATATTATTTTAACTTAAAAAAAATAAGATAGTGAAAATTTTCATACTTTTCGGAGTACGCAACAATAGCAAATATGGGAGATCGCCGCTATATGCCCAGTTTATACTACTATAAAAGATCACGACGAAAGTTTGCCATTGCATCTTATCTTTTAACGGCTATATTCCTTATTTTAGCCATAGCCCAATGGTACCTTTTTTATTACTTGTAAGTTTATATCTTCCTAACACGGTTTAAGTACAAGCTTCAAATTACAGTGACGTCACAACAGATTTCTTTAAAAAATACTACTGGGTTAGCATAATATTTTTTACAGTGGGTCTATTGCTCATTGCCATATATATATTCTTTGAGGTTTTGCGATTTAAAATACCTATAAATTGGATATTCGGGATCTTAATAGTAAGCAATGTATTTAATAAAATTTTACCTCAACTGTTCAGTATATAAATATTTCTATTTTTTTAGTATGAATGCATGGTCCTTGGAGTGGCCGCACTAATTGTGCGTCATTATCATTACCACTTTCTTATGAGCTTCCTTATATGGACCTTAGTTCTGATAATATTTATAATCATAGGCACATTTTTACCGGTATACATAAAAAATTATTGTTGACACCCAAGAATATTTTAAGTTTTTAATTTTAGCACGACTTGACTCTGGATGTTGTTGTTCTTTTTGTTCTTGGGGTTATAGCCTTGATTGGCGCCGTCTATTTCCTGATGCTTTATATTGTGATAAATGTACCCTATTCTTTTTTTGTGCATCGATTTTTTATAGTTTTTGGTGTTATACTGGTATGTATTAAAAACATTATAATATTTTGTATCTTTAAATCTGATTCTTTTAAAGTTTGTCATGTATCATGCGCAAATTATAAATGGAGGAAGATTTGCTGAAATGCGAGTAGGAGATTTTATATTGGCAGCCCTCATACTATTCAATGATTTCCTTCTGATGTTCCTATTTACTTTTTATCTGGCACCAAAATGGACGGATTCTTGCGATGAGAAACTCAACTCAACGTCGTGGTTAGTGCTAGATAAATTGTTGCATAAGCCGAAATATAGGACTTATATGCTTGACGACGAAGCACCAAAAATGATAGAGATGCCAACGACAGAGTAAGTGGATTTATTAACAGTCTTAAAGTGATTTAATTTATTTGTATTTCTTGAAGCTACGATTGATCAATTCCATGGAAGTTTTACTATAATGTTCACTGTGACATTGTAATTAAAATGAATTTAAAATGTTTTAATTGAATAATAATTCCTAAATAAAAATTTCGAACTAAAATTTTCCAACACTTCTCAGTCGTCCTATTGCAACACTTTTAAATTTTGCCGCTATTTTACAGCTGCTGATCTAGGCATTTATTTGGATCGGTTTGTATGATTTACTGCAATTGTAGGCAAATGAACTGAAATTGGCACGAAGCTGACATAATCAAAACTACCAATTAGCAAATCGTGGTCGACAGAATTAGTTGTGCTACAGCCATGGAGCATTCAACAGTGTCTGTCTCAAAGGTAAAGTAAAATGTGAAATACTGTCTGAAACAAAATAGACAACCGCTTCCGTTAAAAATTCTAGGGCTGTTTTGTATTTAAAAATGGGGCTACTCGAGCTAGCAAGAAAACACCAAGTAAGCGCAAGCGCACCACCTCCGGCAGCTCTAAAAACTCGAGCACTTTGCTGGGTCCGGAACTTACGAATCAACCATTTTTTAAAGCTTACAAGGACTGTTGGCAACAGATTGAATCCCATATGGGGAAACTGCAGCAACAAAGCAATGCTCGAACCCTAGATGATTTGGTGGAGTTTGTTACGCAGGAACGTGACAAAGCTGATGAAACTATTCCTACGGCGGCCCTACTTACAGGCATCAATCAACCCGATCACCTGAATCAATTTCAAATATTTACGGAGCGCCTACAAAAACAGGAGGCAGCACGAGTTGTAGTATTGCAGTCTCGGGATTGTTCCAACTTGAAAGCGGCCGTGGAAATTATGGTCTATAATTTGATAGAAGGTCAGGAACAGGGTGGTCTTTCATCAGCGGAGGAATTACAGGAGGAGGAGGATCGCGATCGTAAACGCTTGCGTCGTACTCAATGCACCATGAAACAGCTTATGGCCTGGTATAGAAATAATTTTGATGTATCAGCTGAAAAGACCAAAAATGTCCTAGTCATTGTTTTGTCCGATTTTGAGTGTCTGAATCCGAATGTACTCCAAGATTTCATTTTAATATTAAGCTCCTATTGTGGCATTCTACCTTTTGTCCTGGTGCTTGGCGTGGCCACAGCCCTAACCGCTGTCCATAGCACCCTGCCCTATCATGTGAGCAGTAAAATAAACCTACGCGTTTTCCAAACTCAGTCGGCCCCGGTCTGCCTAAACGAGGTGAGTCTTTTTGAGCAAATTACATTATTTCCCTCAAAGATAAATAATATTTCCCAACATTTTATAGCTCCTCGACAAGGTTCTACTCTCGCCCAAGTACGCCTTTCATTTGTCCGGAAAAGCTTTCAAATTTCTCACCCACATCTTTCTGTACTATGACTTCTCCATACAAGGATTTATACAGGGCTTCAAATACTGCCTCATGGAGCATTATTATGCTGGCAACGCCTTCGCCCTCTGCACAGGCTATAACCAAGCCTTGACTCGTATTCAGTCGCTAACCCATGAGGATGTGGAAACCATACGCCGTCTGCCCTCTTTTCGACCTTATGTGGAGCAGATGAATGATTGCAAACGCGTCATAGCCGTACTGACCGATGATGCTTACCTCAAAAAGAAGCTGCCTCAGCTCCTCTCAGACTGTCTCATTTATTTTATAGTCTTTCGTTGCTGCCTGGAGTTTTTCACCGAATTGGTGGGTGACTTACCCCGCTGTCCCTTGGGTAAGCTGCGGCGCGAACTCTATGTCCATTGTCTGAATCGGTCTGTGAACCAAATGCCCGAGTTCCGCGAGTGCTGGCAGATGCTCAGCTTCCTCTCCAAGACTGATCTGGTCTCTAAAATATCCAAATGCATAGCCGCCACCGAAAAGTTTCTAGACCAGGAAATCACAGGCCTAGAACTGGGTGAGCCTTGCTTGGCAGTGATGCGCCCTCACATCGAACGCATTAAGCAGTTGCTCACCAATGTGGTGATGGCCAGCACAAATGTGATTGAGCAGTCAGCACCCAACACTGCCCTGCCCAGCACAGATCTTACCCAGGTCTCATCCCGACACGAACTCAAGGCTCAACTGCTGCAGCGAACCCAACAGGAAAAGCAACAAAACCAACACACCACTGAATATGCCAAGGCTCAGCAAGACCTGCTGCAGTATCTGGAGAAGCATCTGGTTGAGAAGCATCTGCAGCCCCTCGCCAGTGCTCCGCCCTTGCATGAGTTGTATGTGTTCAGTGATATTGGCACGGTTCGTCGTAATATCATAGGAGCGCCACGGGCTGCCCTCCACACAGCCCTTCAGAACCCTCACTTTTATCTGCAATGCAAATGCTGTGAACTGCGTGAGCAAACCCAACTCATCAGCACCCTACCTGATCTGTCGGTTGTCTACAAGTTGCATTTGGAATGTGGTCGTATGATTAATTTATTCGATTGGCTGCAGGCCTTCCGCTCTGTGGTCCAAAGCGACAGCCTTGATGAAGACTCCGAACAAATTGATCCACAAATTCAGTAAGTCAAATCCAAACAATTTTGATAAATCTTAAAAATGTTTCACTATTTTCCAGGGCTCGTTTTACTCGCGCTGTGGCGGAGCTGCAATTCCTGGGCTACATCAAAATGTCAAAGCGAAAAACCGATCATGTCACACGACTCACCTGGTAGAAACTTGCAAAAAAAAAATTATTGATTTGTTCTATTAATATTAATTTATTTTTTTTATAAATAAGCAAATATTTTTATTGCAATTGAAGCTATTTTTTTTTTTTTTTTTTTTTTTGAGGATTTACCTGTACTTTATGCATTTTTTTGAGTCCACAAAATAAAAAATAATTTTAATATCAAAACAAACCTAAATGGTTCACATCAATTTGAGAGTTTGTATAGCTGCAGCAATCCTTTCGATTTCAGTGCGTGATTCGGTCAGTTTTGTTGAATTGGCTGCCTGGACTTCGGCAGGAACTTTGGTGGCATAATCGGCAGCCTGGATGGCTTGAGTTAGTTTATTCACCGATTGCACCAATTGATCACTCTTCTTCTGCAGCTTGGCAATTTCCTTTTCCGCCTCAATGAGACCCTTCAGCAGTAAATGAACTTCGCATTGACCTGAGACGGTGAGAATGGCGCAACCAGCTGGCGGCGCGCTATCAAAGATCACCTTCGAGCAGTAGGCAATGGTGGACAGATCATCTGCATAGCGCTTGAGTATGTCATTGGAGCTGGCATCGGTGCAGACAATATACGCCTCAGTCTTGGTCTTATTCGGCAAGTTGTAGTCCGAACGAGCTGAGCGTATTATTCTGGCCGCCTTCTGGACGAACTCCACATCGGATTCAATCTGACTGCTGCGCCAGGTGATGTTGCCTGAAAGGTTTATAAATTTCACATCAATTTATATATATATATAAATATAACTGATCGAAAGGGTAACTTACTGGGATATCGGGCCACGCAAATGCTGGGTGTGGTATCGGCTCTAGGCAAGCGCTGATACAGTTCCTCGGTGATGAAGGGCATAAAAGGTGAAAGCAGGCGCAGACCATAATCTAGACAGACGTAGAGTGTGCGTCGGGCAGCGGCCTGTTGTTCAGGACTGCCGCTCTGGAAGATCGGCTTCAGACACTCCAAATACACATCGCAAACGTCGTAGAGCCAGAAGGCATAACAAGCGCTCGTGGCTGCGGCAAAGTCAAATTGCTCAAAGCCAGAATTACAGGCCTCAATAGCTCCCGAGAGTCGGGAGAGTATCCAGGCATCCATGGGATTGTATGTGCCATCCAATTTCAAGTCAGTGGAATATTTTTCCTCTCCGCTGAAGTAGAGGAGGGCAAACTTGGTGGCATTCCAGAGTTTGTTGCAGAAGAAGCGATAGCCCTGGACACGATTGATATCCAGATTAATGTCGCGAGCCTGGGTAATGTAGGCGCAGAGGGCAAAACGTAAGGCATCCGAGCCGCACTCGGGTATGCCCTGTGGGTAATCCTGCTTCTGTCCAGCCTTGGCCTTTTCGATTTCACGTGGATCCAAATTCGAGTTCACAAGCTGAGCATGCAGTCCCTCCAGGGTAATGCCATGTATCACATCCATGGGGTCAATCACATTGCCCAAAGACTTTGACATTTTACGGCCATGAGCATCACGCACCATTGGATGCAAATAGACCTCTTTGAAAGGCAGCTTGCCAAGCAGTTTTTGTCCAAAGAACACCATGCGGGCCACCCAAAAGAAGAGAATATCATGGCCAGTCTCCAGCAGTGAAGTGGGATAGAAGGCCTGAAGGTCGGCAGTCTGGTCGGGCCAGCCAAACACAGAGAAGGGGAAAAGACCCGAACTGAACCAAGTGTCCAGGACATCTTCGTCCTGTTGCAGTTGAATTTTACTGGCATCCACCTTGAAACGGGCTGCTGCCTTGCTGACTGCCTCCTCATGACTGCGAGCCACAATCCAATATTCCTCATCATCGGACTGTTTGAAACGAAAAAAAAATCAATCAATTATTTCGACAACAAAATTAGATGCCAAATTACCACCAAGCCTTGAGCCGGCTAAATTCGAGATATTAAAATTGGATTTGTTTCGAAATTTAAAAGGCTTATTTTGCGCAACTTACCGAACCGCCCTTGATGCTGGGATCGGTGAAGGTTACATAGTAGGCGGGGATACGATGTCCCCACCAGAGCTGACGCGACACACACCAATCCCGTATGCCATCCATCCAGTGATACCAGGTCTTGGTGTGATGTTCGGGAATAATCTTCAGCTCGCCATTGCGCACGGCAGCTGTGGCCGAAGCGGCCATGTCGCTGCAGCTGACATACCATTGAGGCTTGATTAGAGGCTCCACAACATCCTTGGAGCGACTGCAAATGGGCACCACCATGGGATTGTTGACAGTCTCGCGATAGAGGCCCAACTCCTTCAATTTGGCCAAGAGTTGCTTGCGGCAATCGAAGCGTTTCATGCCGGTGAACTCGCCGTAGTCGCCAATGATGAAGCCGTCGTCATTGAATATGGTGATGAATGGTAGATTGCAGCGTTTGCCCACCTCGTAGTCGTTGGGGTCATGGGCTGGAGTGATCTTCACAGCACCAGTACCAAATTCCATGTCCACAAATTCATCGCATACAATGGGTAGGCGACGGGAGCAGAAGGGATGCACCACCTGCTTGCCATGGAGATGCGCATAGCGTTTGTCCTTTGGATGAACGGCCACTGCGGTGTCGCCCAACATGGTTTCAATACGTGTGGTGGCCACAATAATCTCTTCATCGCTGTTCTCCACTTTGTAGGCAAATTTGATGAGCACACCGAACTCCACCTGATATAGACAAAAGTTAGAGAAGAATGACTAAATTTTTAGTGGTGGTTCTTACCTTTTCGTCATAGCCAGGTATGGAGAGGAATGTGCGTCCCGGAATTTCCACCTTGTCTACTTCAATGTCGGAAATAGCCGAGCGTAAGGTACACGACCAGTTCACCAAGCGGGAACTACGGTAAATACTGCCATCCTCATGCAAGCGCACAAAGGCCTCGGTGACGGCGCGACACAACTTGGGATCCATGGTGAAGGCCACACGGGTCCAATCGTACGAGGAGCCCAGACTCTTTAGTTGATCGTAGATGCGACCGCCTTTTTCGCGCCGCCAATTCCAGATACGTTCAATAAACTTCTCTCGACCCAAGTCATGGCGTGACAATTTCTCATCACGCCACAAGAGCTTCTCCACGACTACTTGAGTGGCTATGCCGGCATGATCACAGCCAGGCACCCACAGAGTAGTGCGACCCTTCATGCGCTGGTAGCGCGTAATAGCATCCTCAATGGCATTGGTCAGGGCATGACCCAAATGCAGTGAACCAGTCACATTGGGCGGCGGAATAACCATTATAAATTTACCGTTCTCATTGGGGGAATCGATAGATTCTCGCTGCAATATAAAAAACAGATTTAATTGAAGATATTCTCCTACTTGTGCAACTTTCAATTTACCCCATATTCGGGGGTGAAGAACCCCTGCTTCTCCCACCAGCTGTACCATTGGGCCTCCACATACCGTGGACTGTAGGAATCTGGCAATGGACCACTTAAATCCTTTTTATCGCCAGGTGCCGTATTGGCTGTGTAAACGGCCGCTTCTTTTACTTCTTTCGATCGCTTCTACAAAAAAATGTGCACACACATCAGAATAAGTAACTTTCACCAACTTTAATTGCAAAAAATTGTGGTGTGATTCGTCAGCAATTCCATTCACTTTACAACAAGAGAAGCAAAATCAAATAATAAAGATCTTAACCTAAATAAGCATATTTACCTCAGGCTTTTCACGCTTCTCCTCTGCTGCTGGGGCTGCTGCTGCCTTTTTATCCAATTTTGCCTGTAGTTTGGCCAGTTTTTCAGCCTTTTTGGCCTCCTTTTCCAATTGTTTTGCTGTCTTTGGAGGCTCAGCTGTGCCGGCTATTTCAGCGTTTGATTCTGGCATTTTGACAATCTTCAGAATAACTGATTACAGAAAGTTAAATCTTCTTATTTTTATTTATTTAGCTGATGCAATTTCGCTTTCATTACTCACTTCCAAATGCAATGCGTGCTGTTGTGTTGGCCAGTAAAACGTGGAAACACTCCAATTCTCTTTTGTAATGTTTCCACTGTGCGAACCCAACTTCAGACCAGGTGGCAACCTCTTTCCTTGTATTGTAAGTCTTTCACATGACTCTTGGTAAACTTTACAAAACATTATTCTACGCTTGTCAAAACTCATCTAAGACTTTCATTATTTATGTCAGAAATAAATATTAATTATTTTTTTTATAAACAGTAATTAAAGTATCGAAAAAGTATCGATAGTTTGGATTTTAATAATAAATAGCACAATGGCAACTCTTTCGCCAATCAAGTTGGTTCCCAATTTGCCAAGAAACAAATATAATTTTATTGATATAAAAAGTGTTGACAGTATTAAACTTATTTAATACATTTTCGTTAAGTGTCTAAAAAATGCTAAGTGAAAGAAATTCTAGAGAACGTTACTGTGAACTGAAAAAGGCATATTTTATATGTGAACGTGCGATGCTTTATCTATTGTAAATAAACTGTGGTTATTGTGAACGCGCATTTTCTCGGTCACGTACGCCGACTTCGGCGCTTTGTATTTTGCAAAGATTTTAGAACCTGAGTAAACATAACGAAAGTTAAACAATAAATTTCCGAAAATATATAACATAACAGGTGATACTCTCCCTAAATTAGATAACAATTCAAAGAAATCATTAAATATAAAACGGTAAGTCAATTTTGCAAACTTAAAAGTATTTATAAATTGGCCAAGAAATCGATTTTCCAAGAGCCGCTCAGGTGGGGGAGGCTTAAACTCGGTTACATTCTCTCTCACGCTAGCTCTCGTGCAAGCCCAGTTCACTTAGTCTCATTCTCCATAGGCATTTTTGATGAAAAAAGGTTTTGCATACATTTACCCTTTCTTTAGCTTGCCAATTAATTGCATTAAAATTTCAAATTCCACGTATTGATTCGAAGGCTCTTCACGACTCACGCCTTTTTTAAAACATCTGCCAAGCCACAAATCGAATAAACGATTTTCTTGTTGTTTTAGTTTTTTTTTTTTCATAAAAAAAAAGAAATAAAAACAACAAACAAACAGATGAGCAAACACTGTCCGCTTTGTAAATAAAACGTGAAGAACCCAAAAGGATCCCACAGCAAATGTTTGAATATTAAATGAAATGTTAGTGCCCAAAGAAAAAGGAAAAAGTCGAGCAGCAGGATAATGAAATTTAACTCTTTACAAAACGACTAGGGGCCGTCGACCAGACAAACCTCAGGACAACTGACCTGCGACAAACTGTAGTCAAAGAAACCCACATCAAAGGTAAAACATCTGTCCTCTTCAGTGCCTGCTGCTCTACTGTCTCAAGCCCCGTTGCGATCTGGTTCAGGCTGAGGCTCTGCGTCTCGCTTACCTACCTGGGTCCCAGGCCCTACATAAAAGTTCAATGTACGCCTGCGCAAACATTCCAGCCGAAGCAGCTCAACTGCTCCAGGACTCAGCCGTCACGGAAGTTGTGATTTTTTGTGCGTGACATTTTTTTGCTTTTGGGTTTTCTCATTTTGCACTTCCTTCTTAAATATGCCAACGGAAATCTCAAATGTTGTAACAGTTTCTGTTAACGCCTTGTAATCTCACCACTGCGATCATCCACTCTCACCCCCTTCTCCGTCTGCCTCGACTCATCAAAAAAAAGATTACCGGTTTTACCCAAAACAAGTTGCAGGGAACGCAATTCGAAACTTTTTGAATTGGGGTCCGTCCTGGGCTGGTATTCTATTGATTGGAGCGATCGTGTTGGTGTGTCCCATCTCCGGGTCGTATAGAATTACATTTATGCCTTCATTTTTTTTTACTTAATAATTAATTCAACAAAAAAACTGGCAGTTCCCATGATCGGAACGTCTACCATTTCGATTGGATATTAGTTTGCTTTATACACAAATTTATTAAAGTTCTGTCAACTGCAATTGGAACACCCTTTATTTATTCTAGAAATTCAACATAGACAATGTTCCATTTAATGCAGATTTCTTGCACTCTTTCTCTAGAATTTTCTAATATTTTTTATTTCTTGTTAAATTTGATTTTTACTAATAAAATTTATTGGCGTCGCATTTGTTTTCCTTGAAAAAATTTCAGCTAAAATAAATAGATTTCTTTCATGGAAATATTTTGGAAAGGAACTTTATATATACTTTAGCTAAGTTGAACCTCTGGAATATTTTTACAACTTGAATAGGAAATAAAAGTATTAGTTCCGAATATAATATTCAAAACTAATTTTAAGATTTCTCTTTCTTTCGGGACCTTGAGATATATTGACTTTACTTGATACCTATAGCCTGTGCTATCCTTTTATGGGATTTCTGGTATCTCGAGGAACTCGGTTCGGCATATTCTTTTAGATCGTTAGCCTTTCTTTGGGACAGATCTACTGGTCCCTTCGAGTTGTTGAGATAGCTTGACTTTACTTGTTACCTATATCCTGTGCTTTTCCTTTTTTGAGATTTGTGTTATCTCGAGGAACCCGCTTCTGTATATTTTTTTAGATCGTTTACCGGTCCTTTCGTGGTTTTGATAAATTTTGACTTGATACTCTTAGCCTGTGCTATTCCTATTTAAGGAATTGTGGTACCTCGAATAAGTCCTGGGATATACAAAATTGTAAAATTTTAAGCAAATACGTAAAACTAATTACTGGAAAATTTTCATAGTCTCAGAAACTCTTCGTTCGATTTGATCAATTATCAAAATCCTCTAGCTTGATCAATTGGCACAAACTCGGCTTTCTCCAGGGGAATCTCAGCTGTTTGTCTAGTTTTGTTTACTCTGGATTCAAAGGTGAGCCTTGCAAATCTGCTGGAGCAGATGCCTCGCTTAAATGGCTAGCGCCTGCTCAATGTCAAACCATAAACACAATGGCACATGCCAAAGAACAGAGCCACAGAGTATGATGAAGGAACTGTTATCCTCTAGCAATAAAAAAGGAATAAAAGGCCAAGCAGATGTTTCCAAAAATGCTGCACGTCAGTATTTCTAATCAATGCAACAGCAGGCCTCTTTGGCCAGCGAGTCAGGCTGCTAGGCAGGCAGGCAGGCAGGCGGGTCCTCGATAGCTCGGACCCTAGGCAGATCGTCTGGCTGGTCTCGCTGCATTTGGCTGTGCAGCCGGTCGCATTTTATTTTTCCTTCAGCAATGGCAACATCTGTCGGGCTCTCGAGACTCTTTAGCAAATTGAAGTAATTCGTGCTGGCAGCAGCTGCTCCAACTCCAGCTCCTTACTACTCCACACATATCTGGAGCGAAAGAGATAGAGCCGAAGCGTTGGCCCTCCCCCAACCGCAACCCTTAAAAGTTGCGTCGGGGGTAGGCTACTGGGTGAAGCAACCTGACTGAGTGACTGACTGACCCTACTCAAAGCCAGCCTGGCAGTCAGACACATGCTAAAAATCAGCTGTTTTTGCGCAATGTTTATAAACAAAATGTGAGTCAGCCGTAGTAACCCTTATGAGATATGTCTGGGCTTATTTTTGGAACCACCACCAAGTGAGCGTCCAAGGAGCACACAACAACACCACCAACATCACCAGCCAGCAACCACCGACCCAGTACAAGATACACGACCTATACACATAGAGACATTGGCGCACTGCCTGGCTCATGGCGCATGGGGTGGTTCCGCTCACACGCACGTTTTTTTTTTTTTTTTTTTTTTTTTAGGTGCAAGGACGTTTGCTGCTGAGACTGCTGAGTGGAAGAGCTATATGGGACTTGTCTGGCGGTGGCGTTCGAAACCCCAATCAACCCCAGCGTAAAATAGCAACCACCAACCGAAAGTATTTGGCACCGACCAAACATTTAAGCAACCGGCCGGCTACCGGCTGCTTTGTCTGCTCTTAGTCATGTGTTTTTACCCACCACCTTCGGTTCGTGGCAAGTGGCATTTGCCATGTGCCATGTGCCATGTGCCGGCATGTCATCAACCACGTAAACGTCTTCGTCATTTTTAGGGGTTTTCCCAAAAATATGTATATATATACATATATATATCCAAAACCAAAACAAAACAAATCTACATGAGTTGGTGGTAGTTGGACTCGCGTCCCATTGATTACGCGCTCCCATTCATAAAATTTATAAAAAACATACCCCTTGGTGGATTTGTTATTATTTTGTTGTTGCTGTTGCTGTTGCTGGTGGACGCATCTTTAGGTGGTTGCCGAGGCCTTTTGATATAGCCCGGGGTATCACAGGTGTATCCATCCCCGATCCTGAGATGCTTAACAAGTGTTCTCTTCTCAACAGGTTGCCATACCAGAGGGGGGCTGTAGGTCACTAGCTTTCTCCGGTGGTGGCTTGATGTCATATGACTAAAGCTCTGATTCCGATTTCAAGGGTAATTAGCCAGTCAAGTTACAGGGAGGCCAACACTTAGGTGGTTTGTTTTGGTATTGACCTATGCTGAGATTTCACCCAGTTCCAAAGGGTTCAAGGTCAGTATTTGATAGAGAAAGATAACTGTAAAGCTTTGTCCACTTGCTTCGAAATCGAAAAGAATATAGAGCCATTCCAGCTTTACCTGGATTCTCTTTGATTTCAATAAGCCAACCAATTTATTTGGCATTTCTCTATCAGATTCCTCCTGAAAATCCATAGAAAAAAAAATCTATAATTTGAGTCACACATTTGGAATTTTCACTAAGGCAATGACTAATTTGGTAGGCCTAAAAGTCATTAAATATATGAAGAAAATCTTAGTACACAAATCTATTACGTGTTGGGCTTTATCCTGTAACTTCAAAGATGGCGTCGCGCAAATTGATGACGCATCAGGCAGAAGGAGTAGGGAAATCCTAAAAAAAAAATGAAATAAAATTTTGTTGTCTTTTAACAAACAAAATCAATGAGATTTTTCCTAATTTGTCAAGCAATAAAAATGCTGACGCTGTGCTAAATTGTATTTTATTTTTTTTTTTTAGCAATGGCGGAGTATACAAAATATGTAAGAACCGGAGAAAATAAGGAAAAGCAAGAAGAAGAAGAATGTGTGTAATTAGACTGTAGTGCGCGCCAGCAGCTGGGGCGGTGGCGTCGGCGTCGGCGTCGGCTTCAGTGTGCAAATGTAATTTGTTTCTCTCTCGCTCTCTCTCTTTCTCTTTCACGTGGGCTCTCCTTCTTAGCACGCATGCTCGCTCAGTCGACGTAGCCATTTCTCTGAATCTCTTTTTCTATTTAAGTGAAAACATAAAAGTTGAAAAAATGAGCTTAAGCCAAAGTTGTTTTTGGTATTTCAATACACACACACACACACACACACACACACACACACACACAAATGTAAAAGAAAAAAACAAATAGTACAAATAATTAAATAATGGCGGCCAATAGGCACAGACGAAAAAAGCGTCAGCAACAGCGATTGAGGCAAGCCTTGATCAAAATTCTGCTTTGATGGGAAAAAGTAACGAATTTGTTTCTGTTTCTATGTATGTGT
The DNA here is from genome assembly GCA_037075145.1 of Scaptodrosophila latifasciaeformis. Taxonomy (NCBI): domain Eukaryota; kingdom Metazoa; phylum Arthropoda; class Insecta; order Diptera; family Drosophilidae; genus Scaptodrosophila; species Scaptodrosophila latifasciaeformis. The sequence goes on from JBAMCM010000158.1 coordinate 1,703,017, forward strand.
GTGTGTGTGTGTTGGCAGAAACAAAACAAAGCAGCGAATTTAAAACAGTTGTGCAATTGAGATAGCAACAACAACAGCAATAAGATACAATGGGAGCCACACAACAAGGACAACAACAATTGAAAAAAAAACTTATCAAACAAAACACACACAAAAAAGGGGACGCGGGCTTTGCTTTTTGCCGACAAGCGCCGACAACGACGACGCCAGCAGCGACGTGTGCTTGGCGGCACAAAAGGATATAATAAAAATGCACACACACACACGCTCACAAATTCAGATTGCCAAAAAAAAAGGAATAAGCATAAATAATGTTAGCTGTTCTTGTTGTTTTTATTTCTCCTTGCCAGCTGAGAATGCATTGAGTTTTATGAAAAATTGTATTAAAAGTGAGAAAGCAAAAAAATGAAAGTCATCTAGGTCGACTAGTTAATACTCTTGGGAAAAATTTATTAAATATAATTTTGATTTTATTTCATTTTTTTATGTGAAATTAAAAAAAAATGGGAAAAATATTTAGACCCAAATTTCTCTAGTTTCTCTTAGAAAAATAAAATTTATTTTTTTATTTTATTTTGCAAGCTCTTTCCTAAATAGCAATAACGTTCTATGTTTTCGAAAGTGCCGTTTAAGCAAAGAAGGGTATTTTATTAATCATGAATCACACACGGCTGCAAAATCAGGCGCGTACTAACACACACACACACAAACACTTACACAGAAGAAACTGCCAGGCATAGAAACACTGGCACATGTATAGGGCGCAAAATCAACATGGGCAAGGAGGTGGAAGGGGCTAGCGGCAGCAGTAGAAGCATAGGCACAAGCAGAGTACGCAAAATAAAAAGGGGACGCGCATTATGCCGTTTTCTATGTGCGTTCGTTACGCCCGTCGCTTGTTGTTTTTGTTGTATTTTATATGATGACGACGATGGCAGCAAAAGCAGGAGCAGCAGCAGCAGCAGGACGACGTCATTGCCTGCCAGTTGTATTCTGTTAGTTGCTTTTGCCGTTGCCGTTGTTGTTGTTGTTTTATATTCTTGTTATATTTGTTGGCTCCTGTTTTCGCTTTTTACCGTTCAGTCAATGACCACATTGTGTATACAACTGCAACGATTTGTATGTGTATGTGTGTGTATTTATGCATGTCCTGCCGGAAGTTGAAGTCGTCTGGTCATTCTCGTTGCTTTTAGTAAGCTCAACTCAACTCAACTCGTATAATTCATATCTCCCGTCTCTTTCTTTCATCTATCTGCCATCTCAGTGCTTTGGTGCTCGTTACGCCTGAGCTATTTTTGAAAAACAAGTTATATATATGCGAGCCTTCCTCCTGTTCTTCAGTTTCCCAGTTGGTCTCTGTTCCCCAAAAACTGTAGCTATGTTTTATGTTTTCAGTTCTGTCACGCTTTGATCCTGCCCGGCCGATGGCGGCCCAGTTGGTCATTGGCAGAGTGGCCTCAGTTACTTTTGCCTCGTGTTTCTTCCTCCCAGAGTCGTTGGTTCTTGTTAATGACATGTTGTAAATTATATTACTTTGCCACTAAAATTCCCCCTCGCCCTCTCCCTCTTCTATCTCTCTTTCCCTTTATATTCATGTAATTAGTTTGGGTTTCTTTCTGTTTGTTGTTGTTTTTGTTTTTGCGGTTCAGCAGTTGTTAGTTTTTGAAGGGTTTTGAAGGAGTGTTGAAAAAAGAGGAAACCTAAAACTATAGCAAGGGGTCAATATTTAAGAATATAATACCCAAGATCATGCCGTAGGAATTTTGCTTAAGACATATAAAATTGGTTAACTTTCCTTTCTTCACTTTTTGGGGATCTTAAGTTTGTTCAATCAACAATAATTTGTACTGGAAATAATCCGTTCCCAGAATACAGCCTTAGCTTTTCCCAATAAAATAAATAATTTAATTTTTTATGGCTTTTCTCATCTGAGGAATAAACTTATATATAAATCCTTTAAATTATATAAATCTACTCTGCTCACCACTTTTAAGTTCATTAGTTAATCTTAAGTCCTATATGAGGGTAATTACTCAAAAGGATCTATAGCTCAAAGCAGATCAGCGTACACCTGATCAAAGGATATACCCAGAGTCTGCATACTACCTAAGCAAATCCAAGAAGTCTTGAGCCTTGTTACCAAATCCTAACCGATCAATCTAAGCCAAAGAAAGGATATAACTTTGAACTGTGCTTGTTTGAATTTGATTTGGTATATTACGAATGATAAATGAAAACGCATCAGGCGATAGCAGCAAAAAATCAAAAGGGGGGAATAAAGAAGGAGATGAAAGTCATCGGACGTGGGCATTGCAAATTGTGTCTTTTGTTTCGATTTTGTTGCGAATCGAACAAAACATTTCTCGTTTGCTTTGTGAACACAGCACGAACTATCGAAATAAGAGAAATGAAAACAAGAATAGAATAGGCAAACTGAAACAACTGCCGCTTTTCCTAGGCCTCGTTCTCATTTTTCCACCTTTTATCCTGCCAAACTTGTTTTCCTACACTACGCTCCTCCTCTATACTAAAAATTTTCCTCCGGCATTATGCTTTGGCCAAAGCATTCGCATTAAAAGGACAACGCTCTCTGAAACTGTGTACGTACATGCGTGCCTGTATGTGTGTGTGTGCGTGTGTGTGTGCACAGCCGTCGCTGCGCCTTCGTCATCAACGCAGCCGTCGTTGCTGCTGCTGCTGCTGCTTTTGCCGTCGCTGTCGTCCTCGCCGACGTTGTCGTTGCCACTGTCAGGACAAGCATTTTAGTTGACTCTCGCCGCTCAGACAGGCATGTTGGTTGTGCCCCGTGCTCGTCGTACGTGTGTGTAATTTTTTGTCCACTTTAGAGAGCATCCGTGCTCCGCCCCACTAAACCCCGGCCCGTCCCACTTTACAGCCAAACGAAACGCACACTCTCAGGACAAACGGCGACGCCACAAAGTCCCAAAAAAAAAAAAATTTGAAAATGTTGTTAAACAACTTTTAAAATAAACAAAAAAAAAAAAAATAAATAAATAAAATAAAAACAAATCCTAAATAAAACTAGTGAAATTATAAAGAAGAAAGCAGAAATCGTGTGCTAAGCAAAACAAGAAAATTTTGTGCAATTGTGCAAAGAGCCAAGAAGAAGAAGAAGAAGCAAAAGAAAGTGAAAGAAAAAGCGAGCACTTGAAAAAGAATATGAAAAAGAAAAATACAATCGAAAATTGAATTGAATGGAAAATAAATTATTTATATTTTCTCCATCCAAAGTGCAATAAAAAAAATACAAAAAAAAAAAAAAAAACAAAAACTAAAAACAAATTCAGCCGTCTTGGATATTCTCACACGCATACAAAAACAAGCGAAATTATATATATAAATATATATGTACAAAGGATTTGCGGCACATACATTTTGTGGGATTAAATAAACCAAACGAACAAACAACAACAACAACAACTTCAACGTCGAAGAGGAACAGCGAAACCAGGAGCAGCCGCCGTACAAACACACGCACACAAAAGCATATATAAGTGAGTTTTCTCGTCAATTGTCCTTACTCACACACACACACACACACATACACACGCAAACGAATCACACATACGCTAAATGCATATACATATATATATATAAAATTGCTCTCGCTCTCTTGTCCCAAGTCTCAGTCTATCTCGTTCCCACCTTCCTTATAAGTTTGGCTTGTTCATTTGTTCTCTCTCTCTCGCTCTTGCCCAGCGTCTCGCTAGTTTTGCTTTGGCCCAGCGAATTACGCGCACTCGTTGTCCATTCTCCTCATCGTTGTTCCTGTTCCTTCCTTTTGACCGTCACTGTCATCGTTTCGTTTTGGTGGTACAGTTTTCTGCGTAGAATCTAAAATTGCGTAAATTTTGTTCCTTTCGACTAGCACGCGTTGCATGGCTGTTGTCCTCCTGTTATCCTTGTGACTTGAAAATAGCCCAAAAAAAAAAAAATATTTACAAAAAAAAATAAAAATATTTGTATTATTCTGGTAAGCAGCTTTTGGTTTTATTTTCGTTCTTTGTCTGGTCTTGATGGCTCTGGCTGCTCATTAGGAGTCCTTAAATTTCTTGTTTTACATATTGATATACATATTTATCCTGCAAAAGAAAATTTATTCCAATGACTTTAAAATTTTATATTATTTTTATTTCTTTAAAAAAATTTTTTAGTTCTTAAAAAAAAAAAAAATTGAATTTAGTAGGGGTTTGACTTAGATTAGTATGACCGATCGATCGGATAGTCCAAGCTCTGAGTGAACTTTTGGAAAAATAAATTAAATCTTAAATTAATAAAAAAAAATAATAATTTAATTTTAATTAAATTAACTAATATTTACAGCAGAGAAATAAAAATAGTCCAAGTCAAAAAAAATTAGAAATAAAAATCCCAGACGGCTGTCGTCAGCCACAACAACAATAAGAATAAACCATTAGCTGCACATATCCTGGCAAGAGCAGTGGCAGAGGCAGGGGCAGGGGCAGGGCCCCTGTGGCAGGCCAGCTGTTGCCAGTGTGGTCGATGATCCATTGAAAGGCCAAAGAAGTTGTAGAAGGCAAATTGAAAATTGCAGCTGTTCATGTTGAGTGAGAGAGCGCGCGCGCGTTCAACTTAACAAAGGCGGCTGTGACTGTCAGGAACTGAACTGAAACTGAAAGACAGACAGACAGACAGGCAGATAGATAGACGAATAAATTGGGATTAAAAAGAAAAAGGAAGAAAGGAAAAGAATTAAAAGGTCTTTCCTTCTGATTCTGACTCTTCTTTATCAATTGTGCATGTGGGAGTAGCGTTAATGGCCTGAACTCTCTGTCATCCACAGATATAGAAGACCGGGCTGCAACTTGTAATTTTCTAGCCTAACAAACGCAGCATCCATGAGATAAGCACACAAAACACAAGCAAAGTAACAAAGAAACAGCAAAATGTCTGATATACCACGAATTATGGTATTTCGTCCCACCTGGGAAGAGTTTAAAGATTTTCCCAAATACATAGCCTATATGGAGAGCCAGGGGGCCCACAAGGCTGGCCTGGCCAAGGTGGTGCCGCCAGCCGAATGGGTGCCACGCAAAAGGGGCTATGCCGATCTCGATGACTTGAATGTGACCATACCGGCACCCATTTGCCAAGTGGTCACCGGCAAACAGGGCTATTATCAGCAAATCAATATACAAAAGAAACCGCTGACCGTTAAGCAGTTCAGTGAATTGGCCAGCACTGAGCGATATGCGACACCAAAGCATTTCGACTTTGAGGACTTGGAGAGAAAATATTGGAAGAATATCACATATGTAGCACCGATTTACGGGGCCGATGTTAGTGGCAGTATAACAGATACCGATCAGGATGTAAGTACTTTGATATTATATTACTTTGGTGATCCAAAGTCTATATATCAAGTTGTTGTAATCCGAAACAGAGTTGGAACATCAATCGTCTGGGCAGTATACTGGATTTCGTGAACAAAGATTATAATATACAAATCGATGGAGTGAATACGGCCTATCTGTATTTTGGCATGTGGAAGACCACCTTTGCCTGGCATACCGAAGATATGGATCTATATTCCATCAACTATTTACATTTTGGGGCTCCGAAAACGTGGTATGTGGTACCACCAGAATATGGTCGTAAATTGGAGAAGGTGGCCAATCAGTATTTCCCGGCCAGCTACAAGAATTGTAATGCCTATTTGAGGCACAAGATGACCCTGATATCGCCACAGATTCTTAAGCAGCATGATGTGCCCGTCAGCAAGGTAGGCCGATTAGGGTTGAGGGTGGGGTTCTGTTTAATTAAAGACTATTCATCATATGTATTGTATGTTTGAATAGATTACCCAGGAGTCGGGAGAAATAATGATAACATTTCCATTTGGATATCATGCTGGCTTCAATCATGGATTCAATTGTGCCGAGTCCACAAATTTTGCCATGGAACGCTGGATTGAGTACGGCAAGCGAGCCACCCAATGTACCTGCAGCAATGACATGGTTAAAATCTCGATGGATACATTCGTAAAGCGCTTCCAGAGCGAAAGGTATGACCTGTGGCTGGAGGGACGCGATGTGGGCAGACATCCGGAAGATCCCATAAATGGTGTGCTGACACCGGCTCCGTTGCCACCACATTTAGATGTCCTGTTGTGTGATAAAAAGTACGTTGATTCTATCAATTTATAGAGTTGCTTTTACACTTCACTACCTACCCTATCTACCACACACTACCCTTTCACACCCTACCCATATTTAGAATGAAGAAACAGTGTAATCCCACCAAGGCCAAAAGTTTTAAGGAGCGCAATCCTGATCTCGACTTGGATGAAATCCAACAGAATCCCAATATTCCCGACGACGTCAAGGCCATGCTCAAAGAGAGCTACCTAACCTTGGATATGGCCGAAGAGGAGGATGAGTTTAGCAATGAGAATGACCACAGTCTCCAATGCACAACCGAGCTCAAGACCAAACAGGAGCTCCTCGAATATATTGACGATGGCACAGGTGGGTGTGCTGCTGCTGCTGCTGCCGCTGCCGCTGCTTCTTCTGCTTCTGTCCATTTTTTACCCTGTTTATCTCTTTGTTCTCTACTCTCTGTAAATACGTAGAAGATGACGATGAAGAAGAGGATTTCAAGAGGCGAAAACACAAGCGACGCTACGATGCCGACTACGACGACGACTGGTTGGCCAGCAAGCGTCGCAACAACTCTAGGAACAGCAGTCGCGGACGCAATCACCGCACCAAAGATGATCGTTCCATTTCCCCCGCCTCCTCCACATCATCCACATCGAGAGGTGGACGTGGTCGGGGTGGCGCTGCCACAGCCAAAACTCCACGCAAGACGCCAGTCCGTCGAAAAAAAGACACCAAACTCCTGGCCACATCACCCGATGCCATCAAATGTGAGACTTCAACCGCACCTGCCCCTGCCGCCACAGACTTGCCCGTGACAGCCACAACAACAACAGCTCCCCTAGCTAGCGTTGTCAGCGGCCTAGGTGAGAATGGCAGTCAGGCTTGAAAGAAATCATACTAAACCAAAACAAGACTCAACTCACTCCTCTATCTACAACACCCCCCCAATCAACCTTTTCTTCATTGTACATTTTTCACATCAGCTCACAAAACATTCCACTCAATTCCACACAACACAACAGAAATTTTCAGACCTAACCTAAAAAAACACAAGTTCATTTTATTCTAGCTTTTATAAATATAATTAGAAATATTTAAATTCAAACAGTTGCGAACAAAATTATAAAAACAATCAAAATCAAAAAAAAAAAAGAAGAGATGGAAATTAGAAAGATTTGATGGATTCTAATTTTGGACGCAACTGTACCTTTATGTTTAGTACAAAAGTAGCCAAGCCCAGTGTTTGTCTTAACTTTTTTTGTTCCCTTTAAATTAATACTTGTAAGAAATATTAAGAAAAATACAAAAGAAAAAAAAAACTTTCAAGTTTTTTTTTTTAAACAAACTTAAAAAGAAAAACTAAAAAAACTAACAAAACCAAATTGTTTTTACTAAAAAAAAAAAACTCAAAAAAGCTAAAGTCAAAGGAAACGAACCTTTATTTACTTTTTTGCTATATTGTCATTGGTGTTGGGGCTAAACTCTCTCTCTCTCTCTCTTGCTTCTTATCATATCCGCTACTGCCGTACCCTTCCGCTCCATCCACCCAACCACCCAACCCAGCCTATCTCTCTGAGAATATTGATATATGCATTTGTGTATGTGTGATCAACAGCTTCATAATTTTCCCTAGCATCTAAAATTTCTTTGAAAAAAAAAAACAAATACTCAAATTGCTTATTTCTCTCTTGTTTCCTGGTTTCGTGCAGATGCCAAAAAACGTCTCAGCGATCAGCAGCATCAGCTGCAGTTTATGCAACAAACACGCAAATTCGAAGGCAAAATACCAAAACTAAGTCAATCGACAGTCACCACAACAACAACAACAACAGCAGCAGCAGTGGTTCCCCCAGCAGCCACAGCAACAACAAAAACAACAACAACAACTTCTAGTCAAGGTCAAAGAGAAATTGTGTACGCAACCATGTTGCCAGCCGTCACCACCTTAAATGGCATTCCACCCCAACCCACTCAACAGACTCAAGCCCAGTCGTCGCCACAGCATCAACAACAACAACAGCAACACCAACAACAGCAACAATTTGTTGCTGGCAACAGCACCGATGGCAATGTTTTCCAATTGCAAAGCGAAATACTCTGTGATGCCAATGGGCAGGCGGCCACGGCCACTGCCACATATCAGACATCGCCCAGTCCTGTGCAACAACAACAACAACAGCAACAACAACATGTTGCCTCTAGTGTGGCCAATGGTAAGTTTCATTTCTAAATTTTTTGCAAAAATTTTCAATATTTTTTTGCCTAAAAAAAAAAATTGTTTGTTGTTTGTAGTCTTTTTGTGTACACGAAAAATTTATTAATTCATTAATTTTTTTGAATGTTTTATTATTTTTCTAATTTCTATTTTTCGAAATTAACCATTAAAAATATTTTAATATTTTTATTTTTTTCTAATTATTTGTTTTTATTTTGGGCCTAATTTGTTGCACTTGGCTTTTTGATCTGATCTAATCAATCTCGGTGTGATTTTCGTATTTGTGGCTTTCATCAAATTCATTTTCATCGACTCACCCAACTGCATTTTTTAATTAATAAAATATTTATTTCATAAATTTTATTTATTTTTTTTATTTTTTAAATTTTGCGCCAATATCAAGCAAAAAACTAAAGAAAAAAAATTGATTCGTTCTGTGCTCTAACCATTTGCGGTGTTTTTTTTTTTTTTAACAATTCGTTTTTTAAAGTTTTTATTGATCTTCAAAAAATAATTGAATTTGGGGAAAAAATAGTTCAATTATTAAAAAGAGTTTTTGAAATAAATCAGATGTATAAAAATAATTTCAGAAACATTTCAAAAACAGGACCCTTCTTATTTAAATTCGGGCTCGCCCGTTTCTATATATTCTGTACCTTATAGAAGGGGTTAAAAGGAACGATTAAAACAACCCTACATAGACGTCAAATTTATTAAACATCGGACCACTATATCATATACTAGTCAGCCCCTAGTTAACCCCTTACGAAAGGCAATCAGAATCTGGTCCGATTTGGATGGTGATTTTCTTATTTCAAAACCTAAGTTTCACTTTTCTATCTCTCAGAGTCTAGATGGTCATAGCTATAATGGTCAGCTCAGAACCCTCCTTAATCTCTTAGGTACAGGATATCAAATCAGGATATCAATCAAAAATTTAAAAATCCTGAATATATAAATAAATGCACAATACGATTGCAAGTAAACAAATCCAGATTCCTCTAAAATTTATAGAGAGGCTCAAAGAAGAAAACAAATTTCTTTTTTTTTTTTTAGTATTTATAAATTGATTTAAGTATTTATAATTTTTTTTTATTGTATTTGATTTGATTATTTTAGTTTTTAAGTTTTTTTATTTGACAAATATGAAATTAAGTTCGCAATGAACCTTTGAGTAATATTTCAATTTTTTTTTGTATTTTATAATTTATTAATTGTTTTAGCACTTAGAATTTGATAAAGTTTTTTTATGAAACCACTTTTATGATCTTGATGCACATTTAAAAATTATTTAAGAACCGAAATGAAAATATACCAAATCCGATTTATTTCGATTTACCAATCAAATCGAAAAAGAATAATAACTGATTTCAAGGTGGATTTTTTCTAAATTGAGTCTTGATCTTTTTTAAAGATTTAAATAATATTTGTCCGGAATTAAGATATGAAATCGACATAATTAAAATAAATATAAATAAACTGGATACATCTAACCCTGAATCAGGCAATCGAAACTCTAAGCCTTGACAAGATTCCAGCTAATAAAAGAATCTCCAGAGTTCCAAGCCGTCTCCAATCCAAAACGGACACCAATAAAATAGATAAAAGGGCTTTAAGTTCCCCTAAAAATTATTTAAGCAGGGTCTGACTGCACTCCTAAGTATTTCTCATTTTTGTCCTTGTAAAACCAGTGGAACTTCTAAGTCGTTGTGAGTTTCCAGTTAATGGGATATATCCAGTCCCACAATCGAAATGGGACAGCTCTTTGGATGAATAGAAGATCCTATAAAGTTCCTATAAAATGAGTCAAGCTGGTCCTCTCTTATTTATCCTAGTAAATTCTAAGTCGATATACAGAGATCTCCAGAGGACCAAGTAGTCCTCAATCTAAACATGAGAATCACTCTTTGGATAAATAAAAGAGCTTTAAGTTTCCGAAATATTCGGCAAGTTGGAATATTCTAGGCATTCCTTAAGATCTCCCATATTCGCCCTAGTATATTTTCATTATTAATTTTACTATTTTGATAAATTTTTTTAGCATTTTGTTTATGAATTGATTTTTCTAGTTTATTATTATTTTTTGTTCTAAATTTCTATATGATTATTTTATTTTATTATTATTGCCACTAATATTTGTTATATTTTCTAGTTAGTCAACTAAGTAACACAAATTCTACCAACAAACAAAAATTAGTATTAAAATTAAAATGCCAATTCACTCACTCACTCACCAAAAAAAAAAAAAAAAAAAAAAAAAAAAAATTAAAAGAAAAAGAAAAAGCATAATTTGGATATATTTTGGAGTAGTTTCCAGGATAATCCAAAAATATATATATGCATCAATCTTGATTATCTGGCAGCTATATAGACCCATATATATTCTATATGAAAGATATTGGCTGGCAACAATTTTGAGTATATATTCTTTTGTTTACCTTTCATTTTGGCACTCAACTTTCACAATATATTTTCGAACTAAATCAGAATTTATTTTTTTCTTTTCTTTCCTATTTTTTTTTTTTTTTTTTTGTTGATTTGATTTGAGTGAATTGTGAATTATTTTTAAATTGATTTGATTGATTTATGCAAATATTTACATTCAAACACATCTTTTATGAACCAAACCGAATATGTATTTCAAAAAAAAAAAAAAAACATAAATGAATAATAAAAATAAAACAAATACAAAATAAAAAAAAATATATAAACAAAAGACAATGTGGTCACAACTATTAGTTCGTCCTCCATCCTGCACACGAACGGCGGAGGAGCAGATGGCCAGCCACAATACCACTACATCACCACCACCGGTGAGGATGGCCAGACCCCAACGACCATAGTCTTCGAGAACTACAACGGAGGCCTGGCGACCTCAGTAACGGCCACGCCAGTCACCACGACGCCAGTTAGTCAAAATTCCACAACCACCACCGCGCTGGTCAACACAGATGGCACCATCATCGAGTTCGATGGCAATACCTACGAGGAATACCATGTGCTCAAGAGCGATCCCGGTAGCAGTGATTGCCTGAGCAATGCCAGCAGTGCTGTGGCCGCCGATATAATCAAATACGATCCTCAGAACGGCACCGACGACGACAATGCCATACAGGTCAAATACGAGGAACAGAGCATGGATCACACACATGATGACTACGAGGACTATCAGGTGCTCAAGGCCGAGGTGGAGGCTGAAGCCGAGCAGCAGCAGCAACAACAGCAGCAACACACAACGCCGAATACCACCACCTACACGATAACCACGCATGATGAGCTAACCGATCAGACCATTACGGAGACCATACCCGCTGGCCAGGATATCGATGGCCTGCCCACTCGGGTGCCCAAGTCGGCCACCAATGCGGTTAAGCAGAAGCGCAAACGAAAGACCCGCATCATAGCCGAGGATGAGCAGGGCGAGTATCTGGAGAAAATGAGTGTGCGTGGCCTGGACATCTCACGCTATGAGCACATTATCGACGGCGTTGCCTATTGCCTGGTCTGTGCCAAGAATGATATTTTCAAGACCTTCAAGAACAAGTACAGTTTCCAGAGGCATGCCTACCTCTTCCACGAGGGCCAGAATCGTAAGATCTTCGCGTGTCCCATCTGCAACAAGGAGTTCTCCAGGCCGGACAAGATGAAGATGCACAAGAAAGACAAGCACGGTGATGTACCCCTCCCGGCTTCGGCCCAGTCAACGCCCAGCAAGCCCGACGGAGCCACTCCGGCCAAGCGTTCGCGTACCTCCCGCACTCCACGTGCTCGCAAGTCCAAGGCCCTGGACAAGAGTAACACTCCAACCACTCCCAGCTCCACCAAAAAACGTCTGGCCCAGATCGACAGTGTGCTGGACGAAGTGCAAAACTCCAATGGCACCGTGACTGTGAACGTTCAGGCTAACACGCTCTCCAGCACGCCCCAGGAGACAATCTCGGCCGTGGCCACGCCGTTGCAAGCGCAACAACAACAACAACAGCAGCAGCAACCACAATTGCAGACCTTGCCCTCGCTGGACTTCAGTGGCATGATTCTGCCCGGCGGTGCTCAGCTGGCCCTAGCCAATCCAGGGGCCACCAGCTCCATGACCCTGTCCCGCGGCCCAGCCAATGGCGCCCAGGCGGCGCCCACCACCACGCTAATCTACTCGAATCAGCTGGAACTGCAGCAGGCTCTATTGCAGCAGCAACTCCACGGCCAGAGCATCATGATCCAGGATCAGGCAGGCAATCTAGTGCCCCTCCAATTGGATGGCACGCAGACAATATACACCACAGCCGCCCCAGCGCCCACACAGAGAGCCCAGACCACACCCAACACCACATATCAAACGACAACGCAACAGCAACAACAGCAACAACAACTGCAACACCAACTCGTCCAGCAGCAGCAACAGCAGACACTCAAAGTGTCGGTACCCTCTAGTCAGCAGGCTCAGCAGCAGCAGCAACAGTCTCAACCCCACTACGATCTGGACAATGTGGCCTATCTGACCTCGACGACGGCCGCCACGCCGGCCGTGCCCAATGCCAACGATCATCAGCAGCAGCAGCAGCATGTCATTGGCACCGTCCAGAGCTATCAGATACTCACGCCGGATGGCCTCCAGAGCTTCCAGCCCACCAAACTCGACTCCACTGAACTGGGCGATCTCTGTCCGTATTCGATGAGTGCCACCACACCACAGTATACCTTTACCACACATGCCAGTGCCCAGCAGACATTGAATGCCAATGCCTTGGATGCCCAACACCATCATCAGCAGCAGCAACATCAGACCTCCGCCCACCTCCAGCAGTTGCAACAGCAGCAGCAGCAACAACAACAACAGTTCGCCCACAATCCCCATCAGCAGTTTATGGAGCTGAAAAATGAATTGCTGATTAAAGGTACCGATGCCTATGCGTTAGATGCCACCTCCATGTACCACCTGCCCTTCTCACCCACATCGATGATCAATGCGGTTAACGATGTGAACACCTCCTCGCTACTGGAGACCAAAGAAATTAGGTAAAGTCTCTTCGCAGAGAATATGAAATCTCTTGCTTTTCCTACTCTTACCATCTATCTATCTTATCTTGAAGATATTTTTGTATCTATCTAACTTTTGTGCTCTTCAGTAGAGATAATCTCTCTCCACCTAAACATTTGCTCTATATCCTTCAATTCTTTAGTTAATGTTTTTCTCTGTTTTCATTTAACGCGAGAGTAGTCAAATTTTTGAAATGTATCTGTAGTAATTTTGAATTTTTCTTTTTCCACCCACTTAAAAAATTACCTTTCTTTTATATTTTGTTCAGTACGTCGTCTTCGTAGTTATTTGATTCAAATATATCAAAACGCCGTTTATATTGTTGCTGCTAATGCGTTTCGCTCGGCAATAAAAAAAAAAAACACAACAACAAATAAATAAATGGAAACTTTTTTTAAACTTCTGCAAATACACACACACACACGCACACACACACACACTTGTACTCAAAGAGAAATAAATATCCAAATACTTTTAGTTTGATTTATTTAGTTTTTGTCTATGCTAAGTATTTTAAGTATTTGTATTTTATTGTATTTAAGTAATTTTATTTACGTATCTAAAAAAAATGTATTTTTTTAAGGCATTTGCAATTTGGGAATATGAAAATTTAAAGACAAAACTATTTCATATTTGCATTTTCAATGAAAGTCAGAAGGAGGACATTTAACACTAAGTGGCAACTCTGGCTAAATTGGAATTTTTAAAAATTGTGCAAGAGCGCCACCTATCGTTCATACGGCTCCTTGATTGGTAGTCCAAGCGGCAGTGCAACCTTGACTTTCTAGTATACTCTGTACTTTTAGAGCAATTTGTTTCCTGTTTGAAATCAAACAAAAGTCTTAGACTAATTCTATTGGATAATTTTTCATTTGCTTAAATATCCCGAAAAAGTATGCTATAAAAAAATTAAATAAGACAAATTTGATAAAATTCGCCTTTTCGTTTTGTTAAAAATTCCAATGCAAATGTTTTTGAAATATTTTTAAATTTGTTTATTTAGTATTCCACATTTGTGCATTTATTTATCATATTATGTTTTTTAAATTGATTGAATTTCTTTTGAATAATATTTTTCCCCTACCATTTTAGAGTGTATATAAAATTGTTTTATTTGTTTATTTTGGCATTTTGTTAAATCATCTTTAATAGCTTTTTTGGTTTTTATGAATATATATATATTTTTTTTGAATTTTTCTCTGAAAACAATTTGAAGCAAGACATGATAATTTATTTATTAATATTTTGCTTAAATGCAATTTTTTTTTCTTTTTTCTTTCTTTTTTTCTCTTATTTTATTTTTATGTACACAAACCAAACCAAAAAAAAAAAAAAAACAAATCAAACAACACCAACAAAACAATAAAAATATAACTAAATAATGGCTGAATAAAAAAAAAATAGCTACGATATATCGGAAGCCGTGCTTTTAGCCCTTTGAAATAAATAAATATAAAATGAAAGCAACACAAAGAAGGCTGCAACCAAAGTACCAAAAATTAAATTAAAAAGACAAAAAAAAAAAAAAAAAATACAACGCAAATGGAAGCCATTTTGAATGTTCGAGCGGGAAAATAATAAAAAAAAAATAAATAAAAATATATTTATTTTAAAACATCATTCATAATACTCATCATACTACTAACAACACACACACACACACACACACACACGCATACACATACACAAGCAACACGTGTTTCGAAAGCCAAGCAAATTCATTTTGAGGAGGCTTCATCATTTCATCACCAAATCAACGTTCTCATCGGCCTTTTATGAATTTTCTGTGTGCTTGTGTGTGTGTGTGCATGTGTATGCTTTATGTGTTTGTGTCTGAGGCACGCCACCATCACAACAAGAACAACATTTTCATGTGCATAAAAAAAACATTGATGATTTCGTTTTGACAAAAAAAAAATAAAAATAAAAATAAAAAAATGAATTTTTTTATAAATTGGACAATTTTAGTGCAAGGTATGTGTACTTTTTTCTTATGTTTTTTTTTTTTTTATTATTTTATTAAATTTTTTTTTTAACAAATTCATCATTCATGTTTTAACTTTTATAATTTTTACTAACACACACACAAACACACACTCACACACACACATACAACATTTCAAAAAATTTGACATTAAGACTCGCTGTAGCCAACCCAACACTTCCCCCCCTCCCACTTCTTCATCATTAACACTCTGAGATCATCATTATTATTTTAAGAACCTAAAAAAAAATTACAAATTGGTTGTCAATTGGTTTTTTTGTTTTATGTTTGAATTAACTTTTATTTAAGCCAAAACTAACACTTAATTATAATTAAAAATAAGTTAACAAAAAAAAAAAAAAAAGAAAGGATAAATTTTCTAATCAATATGTTTTTACTCTTTTGTTCTTTTTTTCCATGATTTTTCTTTTCACTTCCATCATCCAAACAAAAAAATTAAAAAAAAAAAAAAACAAATCAAATCTAAATCAAAAATCGCCCATTTTCGGTTGTTTGTTTTTTGATGATTGTGTTGATTGATTTTATGATTTCCACACAAAAATTCATAAACCTGCACACAACAAACAACCATTAACAACAACAACAAATGAATAAACAAAAACACAGGTTCTTTTAAATACAACAACAACAACAACGACGGCGTATTCAGACGTCCCCACACACCCAGCCAACAAATTGACACCATCAGAACATACAACAACAACAACAACAACAACAACATGCAAACGGAACATTTGTCCACAGCCATCACAGTCCGCAATCAAACCGATGAGACTAAGCTTAAACCTTGTGTGAATGCCAATCAAATCTTTTATGAAGAGATTGTCCTTAAGCAGGCCAGAGCTCGCCTCGCCTTCACCAGCAACAATCAAGGCAACAGCAGCAACAATATGAACGGCAACGCCCACGGAAGCAATAAATTGGCGGCCACTTTTGTTGATAAATTTGCCGACTTTGTTTCACACACAAATCAAATCAAACAAATTCAAAAACAAAAATCACAAAATCACAGACAAAACCATACAAAATACAAAATTAACCAAGATGTCTCATCTTCCAACAGCAGCAATGGCGGCACCAACAACAACATAGCCACGAGCAGCGCTAACAGCAGCATCGATCTCAAGTCTCCCATAATTAAGAAGGGAACTGGAACTCCTGTGATTCTGTTGGCTCGAGGCGGTATCGCTGGGAACAAGCAGCTGGGTCGTGTCATCAATGGTACTGGCCCTAAGAAGGGCCCAGCGCCGGCTGTGACTTTGGTGAGGGTGAATGCTGCAGCCACGCCTTCAGCTGGAATAGGTCAGGACGAGTTGGTCGATGATGAGGAGGAGGAGGAGGAGGATGCTCTGTCCTCGAGTACAGCTCAGATTCTGCGTAAGTTCCGCATACCCAAGGGCACGGCCCTGACCACCAAACAGAATGCCGAACAGCAGACAAGCTACCTGGCTATGCCCACACCCACGCCTTCACCGCCCAGCCTGGTGGGGGCTGCAGTGGATGCCAACGATGCAGCAGCCGAGGTGGGCTACACCGAGGACATTATAGAAGAGCTCAACGAAGATGATCTGGTTGAGGAGATCATTGATGATGTGCCCGAGCCGGACAATTCCAACGGTGAGGGTCAGCTTATAGAAGCGGCAACCAACACCACCACTACCATGTTGCTGGCCTCACCTCCGATCCAGCCACAGCAGCAGGCGGCCACAACCCAGCCAGCTCTCCAACTGCAGACAGTGGCACCAAATGGCACTGTGACCTGTTTCAATCTGCCCCCAAATACGATCTTACTGCAATCTCCGGATGGTAGTATCATAGCGGCCACCACAGCTCCACATCCCAGCAAGGCCGGCCAACAGCAGCTCATTGCCCTACCCGACTGGCCCGGTAATTTGGCCATGACTGACACACCCGCCGCCCACACCCAGCCAGCTGCACCCACACAACCTACCGCACCTGCCGCCCCAGCCACCCAGACTGTCCTGCTGACAGCCGATGGCACTGCCATACCCATACTTGCCCAGCAGCAGCAACAACAACAACAACAACAGGCCGCAGCTGTGGCTGCTGCTCAGCTCTTTGCCGCGTAGGGTTTAATGGGTGGCCAAATGGGCCGATTTTTGAATAATGCCACCATAATGCCAACCACATATTTCTTCTAAATTTCTCAATTTTTTTAATCTAAATAAATCAAATATTTACCACTTGGCATAAAGTTTTTAATTTGAATTGAATTTCACATTTTTTTTACTTTGTGTTTTGTGGGTAAAAATTATCTTAGTCTCTCAAATTTCTCGGCAATGCAGTGAGCATACTAAAAATCCACCCATTTGGTCACCAAGGCGGCCCAAAAAAAAAAAAAAATCAAAATAAAAGAACTCAAACTCAAAAAAAGTTCAACTTTTAATTAAGAGAATCAAATTGATATTAGAAATGTTCTTTGTATGTTGTTGTTGTGCACATACAAAAGAAAAAAAAAAATTTATTTTTTTATTCAAAAAAAACGAAACGAAAAATTCCATTGGAAAAAATGCGCAAATGTTGTGCGTCCCAGCGAAATTCAGAGAGTTGTAAAGAATCAAAGTGTAAATTAAATAAATGATTAAAAAAAAAAATAAATTTAAATATTACTTAAGATAAAATTATATATTTTAAGTTAAAAAACGAGAGACACCCGAACCCAGTTTGATTTTGCCATTTTATCTAAAAACATAAAGAAAAGTCGATCAAATTAATTCCATCTTCTTATTTTGAGAGAAATCTGGCAAAATTACAAAAAAAAAAAAAAAAAAAACAAAATTTTTTGAAATTAAATTAATTTTTTTTCTCGTACTATCCTATTATGCATATTTATCTATGAAAGTCTAGAGTTTCGTTCCTTGGCATAACTAAAAAAAATATATATATAAATTAATATAAAAAAAAGGAAATCCTAAAATAATTATCATAATATTTATTTATAGATATTAATTATTATGTATTTCGATTTTAATAAGTATTCTATTTTTATTTTCCCAAATCTCATGGTAATTTTATTTATTTTATATATTTCTTGTTAATATCAAAGAAAGGTCATCTATTTAATTCTGTATATTTTTTTTTTTTTTCTTACCTTAAATAAATTTAATTTTCAATTCTGTTATGCCATTTTATATTGATCTTTTCTTTTCAAGTGTTTTTGTGTTTTGCTAAAAAGCATTATTTATAATTTCAAAATCCTAGGCATATAGAACTGAGCTATATTGTAAGTTGTAGGCGTAGCAAACCTCTTCTATCTATAAGTATTTTTTCAATAATGCATAAAGCAAAACAAATGAACAAAGAAATTACATTTTAGTTTAAAAATAAAATTAAAAGCTATAACTAATGGAAGGCAATGATAAAATTATATTATATAGAATTCTAAGCAATCAAACGACAAAAAAAAAATATATATAAAGTGATTTTCACTTAAGCAAAAAGCTGTAATTTGTAAGAACCAAAACGAAAAAGCAAAAAAAAAAAAAAAGAAGAATTAAGCAAACAAAAGATAACGTTTGTATAAAAAGAAAAACATAATAATAATAATAACATATATATATATTTATTATAAAAAGAAAAAAAAAAAAAACAAAAAAACAATTTTAAAAATTCAAATGAAATAAAATAAAGTATAAAATATTAATTTAATTTGACATGCCTGTCTTTAATTTAGACCTCAATCGAATTCGATTAAAAAAACAATGATTACAAAAAAGGAATTTTGGGTTCCTGTTATAGAAGGAAGCGTTTTTCCAGGCAGGGATGATAAACACGCGCAAATTAAAACCACCGCCAATGAAGTTCTTAAGCTAACTCTAACTTTTTATTCAGTATACATACATACATACAGTACATACATACAGTATATGCCAGACGCAGCTGGCGAAGGGGTATGAAGAAGTAACAAGCAAAATTGCCAGACGCCGCCAACGAACAGGGCGCGCAACAATGCAAGAATTTGAATGAGACTATTGCAAATAACTCACTCAAATTTAAATCAAAATCAAAAGGCTCAAGTGTGCTCAAACAGTTTCTTTATATCTATTCTCATTATTATACCCTGTGCCTTAAGTTAAAGGGCTTGTGCAAGTGTATGTCACATAGAGAAGAAGACGTAAGAGTATGATCAGAGTGACTGGAAGTCTCAAGTATCTCAGAAATTACAAAAGTTAGAGTTGTGAAATTTGTTGTGTATAGAATCCGATCATTTCATCGACGCTTGTATTCCGTGAATTGTCTAGGTATTTGTTGTGACGCTCTAAAAAGCTGCTAACTTGGCAAAAAATGAAAAGGCTTATCTTGTATAAAATTTTGTTGTCCATTTGGACGGTCAGTGGCGATAACTTTTTATTTCTGTTGTGAGCCATAGCGTTCACTTGGTTATATCAGTTTATTTATTGAAATCATAAATTTTCAGTTATAGTAAGTATAAGTATGGTTTAAGTTTTAAATATTTAAACATCAGCTGCAAGTTTAGGTTCAGAGCCACACAACAGTCAATTTTTGAATTTTTTATGTTCTATATAATTTTGGCTTATTAATATATAAAATTTTGCTTCAATATTGTTCGTTGACAACTCGAGAGATATTTGATGATTTGTTTTCTTTTCCATCACATTTTAAGCATAATCTCCTAGAGTGTACTTTGGAACCAGTAAGCCGGTTATTGTCGGGCATTGTTTACCTCTGTAATTCAAAATCTCAATTTTTTAATACAATTTTTTAGATATATTTTAAAAGACTACTTACTCTGTTTCGAATTCGACATCTATTATTACTTCATCCATTATGGCTCTAATATCTTTTTTCATACCATCTTTATCCAAATGGCGACACAATTCCTGAATAAATGGTGAGCCATCTTTACTTCTATATGATACATATCCTTCGAATGTACTGGTGAACTTCAGAATATTTTTAGGACTTCCAATGGAGCTAGCGTCTATTTCGTAATTACCTCTGCAGGCTTGAATAATGAAGATTTTTGGCTTGTTCTCAAGTGTTCTGTTCCGCAATAATGGGAATATAATATCATCGTATAAATTGTACTCTCTGTTAAATGCTGAAAGCTTCCCTTGTCGATCCCCATGGCTGAGAATTACAATTATAATCGCCGAGTGATTGGTGAAATCAGCAGATTTCCCTTCAATTAATCCAAAAACTAAAACCTTTCTTTAAAATTAATAAAATTGGAAAATACTTACATTTGCTTACTGCAGATTGTATGGTGGAAAACTTGGCATCTCTTATAGATTCTACTTTACAATTAAATTTTGTAAAAACCTGATGCAATGATTTCTCATCTTTATCGGTTCCCCTACGAAACTCTTCTCTCTTTTCAAAATTTTCATGATTTAAAATATACACGTTAGCTGGCTTGAGCCGAGTTTCCGGAGTACATCTGTTTGTCTCTGTCGTAGGAGGTAATTTAAACAAATTTTCAAATTCGCGGTCACTTAAATCATAACAATTTGTATTATTCATTCGCAAAAGGCTTCTCTCTTCTTCTTTTCTTTTAAACCAAATGAGTAAGCCTGTCATAATGACAGTGACAGCGGCAGCGGCAACCGTGGTGCTATACATTTTAAACTTTATTAAAATTACGAAGCAGGTTTTTGCTTACTATATTCCGTAGCCTGTTCAAATTAGTCGATAAGATATAAATAACACTAATGCTTTTAAAGAGAGGGCGATTATCAATCTGAGCACCGATGAGAGGCGACGAGCAACTAAGCAAATTCCACAAAAATATTATTGTGGAGGATCTTATGAGAGGACCGTGTGCATCGCTTCCAATTTTAGCCATCTGGAATAACTCGCCATGATACCAGACAAGCTCCTGGAGAAGGTCAAGGCAAGGATCATCAGCGGCAGATATGCTATAGCCCTTGCCCTTCCCCAATACATTTTTGGCAAAACTAAATTCTGCCTTCAAATGCGAGAACCAATGTCTAATATGTCTAATGTCTAATACTTTAGCGGCCTGCAACTTAGATAAGATAAGTGATTAGATAAGTGCTGTTGCACATACCTGTCAAATAAATATATTACAATCCCGCTCGAATGACCGGAATATTTTATTATTTCACTCGTGTACAAAACTTTTATTAATTTTTTGCGCAGCTGTCTGACACTTCATTTTCGACTCAGCCGCTCAACTTAACTTATCGATACATTTTCTCGATTAACAAAATAAGTAACATTCGATTATATTCATTTTTTTCAGGGTTGACAATTATAAATTCTTTCGATAATACATTTCATTTACGTTCAATTTTAAAACTTAACATTTCTAACAAGTGCAATGGCGGATATCTGCTAAATGAAATAAATACATAGAGGTAGCCTATATCGAAGTTACCCACCCAAGATTCTCAAAAGTTAATCAAAGCTCATTCGATTGACATCAAAAATGAATCAAATTTGACCATAAATATCAGGTGAGTATCTCAGACCAGGACTTCTAAATTTCGACTTGCCATCTATGAGAAGAGAGTATATGCATTTCGGTTATCAAAACGGTAATTGAGCACCCTAAAATTCCAAGAAAATATAAGACAGTGGGGGTAGATTATACACCTAATTCTGTTTTTACACGAATTATTTTTACACGAATTTGAAATAACACGAGTAAATACGAAAAAATATTTCTATTTTTACACGACATAATTTGAAATAACACGAATACAAAAAAAAAATTACTTTTTTTACATGAATTATTGGATTTAACACGTTTTTTAGACTCTTTTCGAAGAAAAAGGAGTCTATTCACTTTGCTCTGATGTTTGTAACGCACAGAACCAAACATCGTAGACCCACAAAAGTTACATCTAGAATACTTAGAATCACTAGAGGAGTCGATATAGCCATGTCCGTCTGTCCGTCTGTCCATCTGTCAGTCTGTCCGTCTGTCCGTCTGTCCGTCTGTTTCTATGCGATTTACTCCGTCGTCTTAAAAGCTATTTTGCTGAAACTTGGTATTTAGCCTTCTTTTTTACCTAGGTAGTACACTAGTTTGAATCGGTCGGATCGGACCACTATATCATATAGCTGTCATACGAACCTAAATCGGTTTAGGCAATAACTTCCACATTTATTATCCGATCCTTTTGAAAATTGGCATGCGTGTGTTTTATATAACGATAAATAACTGTACCAAATTTTGCCCGGATCGGACTACTATATCATATAGCTGCCATACGAACCTAAATCGGTTTAGGCAATAGCTCGCACATTTATTGACTGATCTTTTCAAAACTCGGCCAACACGTTTTCTACATAAATATACGCGTTTGTACTCAATTTTATTAAAATCGGACTACTATATCATATAGCTGTCATACAAATCGAAATCGGCCCTATTAACTGACCAACCCCGTTCATGTGATTTACGGCAGAAACAACTTCGAAAAGAGTCTGTAATCTTCGGCACCCCGAAGATAACGTTGGGATTTTTTTTCAATGAATTTTTTTCTACTTAAAATAGTTCTGGTGTGTATTCTGAGTTATGTCTATGTATGCGTAATTTCTGTTTTACGGGAAATGCGGGATTCCCCGAATTATTGAAAAAGTAAAAATGTACATAATGTATTATACACACAATTTAGTTCCTATTTGACAATTATAATTGAAAGATCGTTAGTTTTTGCTGATTTTTAACAAGTGCTAAGTAAAATAAAGTAGAAGCTCATATAATTTTGGTAGACCTATAACTACAACAATATTTTTTTTATAGCATTTAGTCTAATTTTAACTTATTTTTTGAGGTCTAGAACCAATCTATTATTTTTGTACTTGGCCAGTATCTTTTTTTACACGATTTTTTTTACACGAATTTCTCGGGAACCATTCTATCGTGTAAAAACAGAATTAGGTGTATAGTCAAATAAACTTACAAGCTTTTGTTTACAATTGTATACCCCCAACCACGTACAATCCTGTCAAAGGCTGGGGAACGCAATGTGCTTATCACCTGCGCTCTGCCCTATGCTCCTCTTCTGGGCAACATCATTGGGTGGGTTCTGTTGGCTGATATATTTGCCCGTTACTTCCGCACCGCCGGCTACAACATTCTCCTCATTTGTGGTACGGATGAGTACGGCACAGCTACAGCTACTCTGGCCGAGAATATGACACTAAAGGAAATTTGTGACAACTATTTTGAACTATTTTAATTTCAGAGTAGTCCAAGCGGCTGATGTCAACAAGGTCACTGAAAGCTTGAAACAGTTGCTCTGCCAGAAATTCGATCGCTTCTTGGTTGATCGGTGAGTTTTCCGAGTTTTTCTTAATTTGTCATATTTATATCTCTCTTTATTTGTGTTGTTCAGTTTTGTAAAAACCACCTGCCCTAATCTCGGTTGTGGCTATGGAGATCAAATGCGACAAATGCGGGAAATTAGTTAATGCCACCGAACTCATACGTCCGCGCTGTAAGGTTTGCAACACAGCTCCTGTATTGCCATGGACTTACCCATGGCAGAGCCGCGAATGGGTGGACTGTGCCGAGGGAGCTATCACACGAGCCGAGATTTCAAGTGGGGCATTTCTGTGCCGCAGAAGAGGTGGAACTTTTCCAGTTTATGGCCAAGGACAATATATCATTCCATTGGCTCAGAAGAGCACCTCGACAGCAGCAAGGACAAGAAATTGAAGTAAACACGAAAGCAAGAAAGCAAAAATATTCATTTGACACTTTTATCTCAATTATCTAGTTCACACATTCTGATTATTCTAATCATTTTTTATGTATTTGAAGTTATTGCGTTGCTTTGCAATGAAATATTGTTAAAATGCATAAAATACCATTTATTTTGACAGTCAAGTCCTATGGAAATTGACATAGGCTTAAAATACAAATAACTATAAAGGAATCAAATAATTTTATTTATTATTACGGTTGAAAAGCGTTCCAAGTAACCCCTTCTTTTTGAATAAAATTTTGCCATTCACAACGAACCATTACAAAATTCCAGAGTTGTTTCGCTACCAAAGAAATGTAATTCCAATTAAAAAAATATTGCTTAATCAAATCAAAAATATAAGAATAAAAAACACATAAATTGAATACTCTGCTCAAGAACGTGCTTTAGTTTTGATCATAAATTTGTGATTGTTTATATTTCATTACATGCCACATTCGGAGTAAGTTGGCATGTCGGCCTGCCAGCAGCGAAACAATTTTATTTGGCGCAGCGTAAAGTTTGCCATGTAAATCGACAAAGAATAGTGCAATAAAAAGCTTAATTATGCTAAGTATTATTACGAAATATGTGCTATAGAAAAAGTAATAGCGGAACTAAATTAAATAAACAACGACAATAACACACAAAGCGTATTGCAAACAACTTCTCTACCCCCGCCACTGTCACGCGCCCGCTGTCCTAAATCATACGCAAAATTCGTCATCAGCTGGGCTCTAGTTTCTCACAAAATACGAAACAGTCGCGCTCTTGCCACGATTATGGACAATGTTCTACAAAAAAACGGATTGTCTGGACGCAAAATACTCGTACTGTTTGCCAATTTCAGCTAACTGCCTGACACACAATATTAAAATCATAAATATCAAACACCCTCATTTATTGGTGCTGGAGAGGGTGGCGGACGGCCGTACATACAAAGGTGAAATGTGAAAATCGTTTAGCAATTTAATTAAGTGAATTTATATACACAATGCAAACACACACACACACACACACTCACACAACTGCCAGTACCAATCAGTGAACAATGAATTTGACTTGCCATCGATATATTTTTTACAATTCTTCTAACTGATAGTGAATCTGTATATATATATTTTTTCGCATTCGCTCTACGTATGCAGAGCAATAACAATTCAATAACACCCACCCTCACCCCAAAAGTCTTGTCCACGTCAGGGCCATTATAATACTTTCAAATGACGCAGCAGACACCAAGTGTTTTGGATGCCACACTTTTAAAATATGCAACAATTTAAAACAACAACAACAACAACACCAAAACCAATAATATATTGTACTTTGAGAAAGTATTTATTTTGAGTCTGTATGTAGGTAATTTGTGCATATGTATAATTCTCAAGGGCGTGCTGCCGTGGCCTGAAGCGGCAACAAGTGGTTATGTTTTGATTCTATTTTAATTTCTGATTTGCTTGCAGTTCTCCAACAACAAATCGAGTGAAATATTTCGAAATACACAATCGCTACGGTATAAAGACCTTTCGCCATGGAGTCTGCCGATGCTTTTATGGAGGACCGAAAACTGATGGCCGAACCCAAATATCGGGCTTATATGTCAAACATTGATAAGGCTCTTCGTAATTTCGAGTACTCCAGTGAGTGGGCGGATTTAATATCAGCATTGGGCAAACTAAGTAAGGTAAATATTTAGAAATGTTTTTATTTGGTTTTAACAAAAACAAACAAGCTCAAGACACTGGAAGTGTGGAAGTTCGCATATATAAAAAAAAAATGAAAAAAAAAATTGAGCTGATTCAACGCCTACCATTTTTTCTTTTCTTATCAGTTGGTAGACTTCATTCAATATTACTCACACATGGGGACTTTATTTTCCCACTGTTATCATTAAATACAAAAACATTATTAATTTTAAAAATAATTTCATATTCCAGGCGATTTCGAGTAACACACAATATCAGGTCATACCGAAGCGTCTGAAGATTTCAAAACGTTTATCGCAATGTCTGCATCCTGCCTTGCCTTCGGGTGTCCATTTGAAGGCCCTAGAAACCTATTCCGTGATTTTCAACAAAATGGGACCAGAACGCTTGGCCACCGAGTTTATTTATATGTAAGTTTCTGAAATTTGTTCAAGTTTCTGGTTAACCGCAGTCTTTAAATTTCAGCGCTGGTCTCTTTCCTCTTTTGGGCTACGCGGCTATGAATGTGCGCCCTGCCCTGCTGGCCCTCTATGAGACATATTTCGTGCCCTTGGGCGATAAGTTGAGACCAGCCCTAAGTGGCTTTCTGAATGGCGTCTTGCCAGGCTATGAATGCGGCTTGGATCACTTTGAGCGGACTAGTTCATTGCTGAAGAAAGTCTGCGCCGCAGTCAGCCCACCACATTTCTACATGGTATTGTGGGAATCTGTGGCCACAAATGCGGCAGTGCGGCTACCAGGTATTACGTATCTGTTGGAACACTTTAACAAGTGCCTGGACACAAGGGAACAGGTCTTCATCATTGACCACAATCGGGATGTCATGATGTCGGCTTTGTGTGCCTGTTTAAATGATTCTGTGATATTGGTTCAGCGGAACACTCTGGAGTTCCTCTTGCTGGCCTTTCCCATGCACACAACACTGCTGGCTGAATCCGATCTGGTCAAATTGGTGAGCAATGCCCTCAATACCATTTTGAGGAGGGATATGTCACTGAATCGACGTCTCTTTTCCTGGCTTCTTGGTGCCGAAGTCTCAAAGAATTCACCCACCTATGACACCATTTCTTTGGAAGCAGCGCCAGCTGATGAGGAGACTTATTTCGTCAAGCACTCTCGTCATATTCTCATTCAGGCCTTGATAGCAACTCTGAGCATAAGTCTGGACAGTGCTCCTATGGACTTGAAACCCTACAGAATCATGCTTTCGTTGCTGGACAAGGCCGAGATCGGTAGCGCCGTGCTAGATTACGTTTTGTCCGACATTATACGAGCCATGTACATCTCCAGTGGCAATGCTGAAGCCCTGAAATCGGCAAATTTGCTCTTTGCTACCTTCGATCCGGCCTACATTTGGAGCTTCATGACCAATGTGTTCGAGAAGGCCTGTAAGCAGGCTAAGCCATCAGCAAAATCAATTCAAAATAATTCCGATGGCAAATACCCTTGCCAGGTGGGCTCCGGTGATCCTTGTGTTCTGGAAATTTGTATACTCACGGAATTCCTGCTCGAAACCGTCTCCCTGGAAATGTACACCGAGACCACCCGTGTCTATCTGCCCAAAGTATTTCTGGCAATCACACAATTGCTTTCTGTCCACATGGATCATGTGAGCAGCGAAGAGATAACTGCCTCGCTCAAGCTCTGCATGAAAATTGTGTCCCGAGTGCAGCCCATGATAACGTAAGTCTTGATCTACAGACTTTTCCTTTCAATAGATTAAATTCTTTTCACTTGACATTGCAGCAGTCCCATTAAACTGACGCCGGCCATGGTCTCGCCTTCGAGTGATAAGAACCCAACTGGGTCAACAGGAAAAGCTGGTGAAATGGCCCATCAAATGCAATCCGCCTCGCTGGAGAAAAGCAAATCCGACTCTCGACTCAATCAGTTTGCCGATAACTCGCGACATCACACCGATGAACATAATGATGAGGAACTGATACGTCGATCGGCGTCCAATCACAGTGTATCTCGATACAGTCCCAAAAAGAAGGCCAAGTCCTTCTCAAAGCTCTCCGAGCTAGATAAAGACGTGAGTGGCGAAAATCTAAAAAAAATTATTGAAATTTACGTTTGATCCTTACAGATCAGCGCCTCCGACACCGGACAACAATCGTCTTCTGATTTGGATACACCGCTGAGCATTAAGAAAATCAAGGCCAAGGCAAAAGTACCTTTTAGCATTAGAAGCAGTCCCAAGAAGTCGCGTCCCAAGGATATTGTATTGCCTGAGCCGCCAAAGACTCCAACCCAAGATGAAACAATCTCAACGAAGACAGCTGCTGATAACACCGATGAGCCAAAGAGTGCACCTTTCGAACCAGTCACCCCCTCGGGCAGTAACCCCTTCGACGAGCACTCTAAGGAAACGGAAAAACGTGGCTTCTCAATCTTAGAGAAATGTATAAGGCAATACGAAATCTTCTTTGAAGTCTATTTGGCCCGAAAATTACTTCAAATCGGAGTAGACAAGAGCCTCGAAGAAGGCGGACTGGCTGGTCTAGTGGATGCCAAAAAGTGTCCAGTCAAAGTGCAATTGCAAAGGACCATCAGTGGTCCAGCCAATCACTTTCTGGTGGAGCAAGTTCTCGAGCACGAGTGTCCAGAGCGAGAGCAACAAATCGAAAGGCTGTTTAAATTGTTACGAGTGGATGTGATGCCGCGTACCAAGCATCTGCAATGGCTGCTTAACCGCTCGTTGCCGCCGCAATTCAATTCGGCCAGTGAGATCAGCAGCGACAGTGATGTTGATATCGAGCGAGAATTGCTGGCAATTGACACGCAAACCCAACAGACTGTAAAACAGCTGACCGAACTACAAGTCAGCAATTCTCTGCGCACAGCCATCAAATTAACAGCTACTCTGCTGGTGGAAATGTCCACTTTTCCTAACTGCAACAGGGACATTGTCTTGGATAGAAGTGGTAATTTTCAGAAGATTTAAGATGGATTAGTTTTATTATTAACTTTTATTTTTTCTCAGAACAAGAAGTGCCCAATTGGCTAAAGGTGCTCTGTGTGGTAGCCTGTTTTACGCAAAGTGATAAAGAGCTCCAAGTGGCTGCCATTACCACGCTTTTTGATTTGATTAGGTAAGTATATTTTTGGTGTTATCCGAGAAGCCGACAATCTAACTCCTTCCTACTCTAGTTTACTGCGTTCGCAAATCGAGCACACCACCAGTCCGGGTGTCACCTTTGTGGTTATGTTGCCGTTGCTTAGGTTTGGACATGTCAGCTACATAGAGCAAAACACACGAGTATTCCAGCTGGTGACCTCGATTCTGTGGGACTATTTGGGCGCTCCGGGCATTGATCCTGCCCAAATTGCGGCTCTGCTCTACCAACTGCATAGCTGCCTGGAAAGCGGTCTCGTTGAAACTGTTATTGGCAATCGCATGTATGCTCAGTATTTGCTGCATCATTTCGAGACCGAAGGCCTGAGCACGGATCTTAAGTCGCTGCATAAGCAACGGGCTTCGAGTGCCCTGACTGGTTTCAATTTGAATCGAGTGGCTGATGTACACATGATTTGTCCGTCGGCCTCGCTGGACCGCTTAAGAGAGAGCAAGTCACGGAGCTACAAAAAGTTCGAGCTTCTTTGGCATTTGGGTAGAGACAAGCAGACTTCTCGGGGTTTCGAGAAGACCCTGCTCAAGGTCCTGGATACCCTTGCCCTGCCCCACTACATGTCCGAGCGTACTTTTGTGACCAATTGGCTGAAGACGTCGCTGTTGCGCGGAGACCTCTCTAGGCTGACAAAGCCACTCTTTAAAATTCTGCTGGCCGCTAACTCCAAACGGGTGGGCATTGTTCACATGCAGTATCTCTACAGGGAGGCCAACAATGCCACCACCTTTACGGGTGAACCCAACAGCCAAGTGGAGTGTTTTAGTGGCTCCTTTGAAAGGGATGTCTATGCCATCAGCTCGGAACATGGCAATATCAAGTACCATCCTATGGAAGTTGCCCATGGCAAAAAGAAGAGTCCCATACGTCATTTGCCCAAAAAAATCTTTGGCGTCACTTTGAGTGGCAAGACAAATAAAACCTCAAACTTTGTGAGTGACAAGGCGCCCTTGGAAGCAACTATGGCCGCCGAAGTGGCCCAGGATGTGACCACAATCGGCTTGATTATCAATCCCTTAGAAAATGCCCATGACTTCGACGATGAGACGGACTTTGAAGAGCCCAAAATTGAAGTCTGTTCAGGCTCCAAAGAATCACAAACCCCGCTGGAGGAGAAACTTGCCAATGCCATGAATGAAGACAATCAGCAAGTCACACTTGAACCAGACGATCCTTCACCAAATTGTGAACAGGATCTAACCGATGATGGCGAAAGTAGCGACTTTGAGTCCGACTCAGAAGTGCGAGAAACCAGCCTGGAAAAGGAGGACAGCCTGACGGTGAGCTCAAGTGCTGGAGTCAGTCTGGGCGGAGCCACAACCACGGCCTCAGCTCAGGATGATGTAAAACGCTATGTGGGTGACTGTGAAAATGTTACCGAAGCTTTGACCCAGCACGACCGCATAAAGAGTCGCAAGACTTACCAGTTGACCCGCGAGAAAACTCCTGGTGAATCCAGTATAAATTCGGCCACCACTGATGAGCAGATACCCCAACCGGTGGACAATGAAAACGCCTTGCCAGCCGATGAGTATTTCAGTGAAGCAAAAACCAGCAACCTAAACGACTCCAAAGACTCCAACAAAAAGTTCGACAAGAAATTGTTAAGACGAAGTTTACCTGGCGGTCTCCGCAAGCGGAAGAAACTGTTGACCAACATCGATAAGAAACGCCTAAGTTGTATTTCCAAAACCTCCACGGACAGCAACAATAGTCAGGCTGAGCCGCCACAATCAGAAGACCCAAGTCAGTTGAGCCAACAGCCGCCACAAAGTGAGGAAGAAGAAGCTGTCGAATCAGAATCTCTGCCGGCCTCGGAGAACACCATCAATGTGGAGGACAAGCGTCGCAATCTCAGCCTGGAGACGAGCAAACTAAAACATGACTGGGAAATCACACAGAAGACCCTAGAAAAGAGCAAACAAAATGTGGAAATCTTACGACAAAATGCTGCCGAAGAACTAAGTATACGCTCCTCCACCAAGAGCTCCGGTTCGCTGGGCGACATACGAAAGATGCGAAATGCGGATGTAGTGCATCTCTTCCACAATCATTTGCTTATTTACCTGTCCATCTATGACACCAAGCAAACGTTGTATGCCTTCCAGACTCTGAGGAATATTATCAGCTGTGATAAGCGCACCTTCCTGTGCCTGGCCATCACCACCTCCTTCTCCAGCGGCAGCCTCAAGCAGCTACTCATACGGCACAGGAAAAGCATCTCAGGCAAGGGTTTTGCCGGCAGTATAAGCAACTCGGAATATGCCCAAAGCTATCGCGGTTGCATGCACATCGAACTACTGGTAACCCTCTGTCTGTTCTACGCTCGCGGCTACTTTCATCGCGAGTCTTTGGATGCCAAAAATGAGCAGCCCACTTTGGATGACATCACCAATAATCGACGCATACAACTCGAGAGTATTGAGCTGCTGACACTCATCTGCAACGAGCTCATCGACATAGTCAAGGGCATGGGCAAGGGACTGGCCTGCTATATAGCCGATCTGATGACGCGCTCCAAGCTCCAGAAGGTAATCCTGCACTGTCTGAACTCATCGGTCTGTACATATAGTCGGCAGTTCCGCGACCCTGGCAGCAGCTTTGCTGAGCAAGTTCTCAATTTTAACGATCCCCAGGATGATCAGCTGCATGCAGAGTGCTTCCAAGTGCAGGTCCTGCGTTTGTTGCTGGCCGTGATCAAGCTGGAATATGAAGTTGATCTGCTGCGCAACGATTTGGCCAGCAACACAAGTGCGGCAGCAGCCTCAGCTAGCAACAAAGAAGAGACCACGGGCAATGTCTCACCCACCCGGCTGGCCCATCTCAATGCCGAAGTCTCTGCCTCGAATGTGAAGTACTTGCCAAATTGTCTCATTAGTCAACAGCCCATGTTCTTGGCTGCTGTGTTGAGTGCTCTGCAGGATGATAGGTTGCGGCACTTGCATCACAATTGGGCAGTTCTGGTGACCAGTTCCTTGAATTGCTTTAGCTTTGGCTCCCTCACGAATATCGTCATCAGTGTGGTGCATCAATTGTGCAATAATATTGATCGCATAGCCAAACTCTCACTCAAGGAGCAGGACAACTTTCCGCCAGATTATGTGGTTTCTCAGTTGGAGGCCATTACCATACTCTGCCACTATTGCCTGCTTGACAATACCCAGCAAACGGCCCTGTCACATCTCTTCAACCAGGCCTATCCCCAGACGAGTGTGGCTTCCCAGAGCTCCAACACGGGCCAGTTGCTCAACAATATAGTCCATTCCTTTCTCTCCAGCACGGCGAGCGAGACGAATACACCGCGTAATCCTCAACTCCAGGCAGCTCGCAATGCGGTTCTCTCACATCTTTCCCGCATCATGACCAGCGTAGCCGCCATTTGGGACAGTGATCTGGGTCAGCAGCGAGCTATCAAGCAACAGCTTATGGAGTTCCTCTCACCAGTCTCATTGCATCATGGCAGCAACTTCCTCACGGCCGTGGCTGTGACCTGGCAGGAGCGCGGCGAGGCTCATCGCCGTCGTCTGCTGGCTGAAGGCAAATTATCCAACCTCAGCATAGCCGAGCAATTCCAACGCAATTCCACTCTGCAGGCCTGCCCCGAACAGCTCAACCTAGTGACTCTAGTGTCGAGCATACGTGTCATGCCCATGGACTCGTTCGTTCAGACCTTGCATCAAGTAGTCAAATCACCTCCTCCCATACATCGCCCTCCTGCCTACCTCAGCATCGAGGTGAGCGCCCTGGAACTCTTCTATTTCTATATGAGGTCAGCGCCAGCCCCACAACTTGCAGATGCCTGGGCATCGCTGCTGGTGCTCATACGCGACGGCATGAGCCTCACACCACCAGCCCAGTTTGCCCTGCTGATGCTGCTGAACGAGTTTGTGCAGCGCTGTCCCCAGATACCGTTCCAGGATAAAAAGGAGCTGCGTGAGCTACACGATGTCACATCCCGGCTCGTGGATTCTCTGTCAACGGT
Organism: Scaptodrosophila latifasciaeformis; assembly: GCA_037075145.1. Taxonomy (NCBI): domain Eukaryota; kingdom Metazoa; phylum Arthropoda; class Insecta; order Diptera; family Drosophilidae; genus Scaptodrosophila; species Scaptodrosophila latifasciaeformis. The sequence goes on from JBAMCM010000158.1 coordinate 1,735,936, forward strand.
GGCCGGGGCCTGTCTAGAGCAGACCACCTGGCTGCGTCGCAATCTGGCTGTGAAAGAAGACACCGATGGCCAGGCCAAGGAGGCCAGCATGGGCGGCATTCAACAGTATTCTCTTCAGGCTCAAAGTGTTTTAGCAGGCATCTTATCAAATCTGCTCGACGTGGCCTATGGTTCCCAGGAGAAGGATAAGGTGGTCACCATTGTGACCACATTACTCTATAACATAACTCCATATTTGAAAAATCATACGGCTCGAAATGTGCCTTCCTTCTATGCCTGTTCGGCTCTGCTGGCCAGCCTTAGTGGCTATCAATACACACGCAAGGCCTGGCGCAAGGACATGCTGGATCTGATGCTGGACAACACCTTCTTCCAAATGGACATCTCTTGCCTGCCCTTCTGGCGTCAAATTCTGGACAGCCTAATGACCTACGACAATACCACATTCCGTGAGCTGATGGCACGCGTTTCGCAATTGCAAACAGGCAGTCTCAGCTTGTTCACCTCCCGCGACCAGGAATACGAACTGCGTGCCATGCTTATTAAGCGCTTGGCCTTTGTCATCTATTGCAGTGAATTCGATCAGCATTCCAAGTACATGCCGGATATTTTAGGTAAGCCGAGCGAGTGAGATATGAAATCTTTTCCCAAGTAATAAGCTTTTCCTTTGATTTCTAGAACAATTGGTGAACAGTTTGCGTCTGTTGCCCTTGGGACCTTCGGTTCAGGCAGCCGTGTTGCTTTGCTCTCGTGTGCTCCTCTTGCGCATGTCTTCCGAGCATGTGGCACTCTTGTGGCCCACCATCTTTGCGGAAATGGTGCAAGTATTTCTTGCCATGGAACAGGAACTCAATTCGGAGGGCAATGATGAACGCAGGTAGGCAGTTTGACTGACATAGAGGCGATGTCAAATATGATTAGGATGAATGTCTGCTGTCCGCAGTTGCTTGTATAGGCCGGTAGATGGCGAGCTGCCATTATTTTGAAGATGCAGTGAAACTGTTTTAATTGGTGAAATTTTGCATATTTTTTTTTTTAGCCAACCTTCGCGTTTGCTGGCTGGAATCGATGTGTCTTGGACCTCCAATGGCTTGAGTTCTCAGGCACCGATGCAACACTGGAGGGCGGTACAATTGGAGGCCTGCAAGCTTCTCGAACTGGGCTGTGTTCTGCCGGCCACACATCTACCACATTTCCAAATGTATCGATGGGCCTTTGTGGGCACCGAATTCGATGTGCTCGAGGAAGTTCCAGTGCCTAATGGCAGTGTGGAAAATCTGTCCTCTCTACCCACACGTTACGTGCCCCATGTTTGGCGTGTGGCTCGCCTAATGGATATGAAGTATACCAATCAATCACCGGTAAATTGAAAATAAATCCCATTGCCAGCGGTTGCTAATTTTTATAAATTTTAAAGATTCTCAATAGGCGTCGCAGTCAGCACTTGATGCTCACCTTCCAGCAAATCCAATCACTCCAAGAGCTGTATCCATTTTTCTCTACCCTCACAATAAGCTGTCCGAATCCACGTAACTTCGCTGATACCGAGAAGGATGTGGCCAATTGTCTGCAGGAAATCGAAGATGTTCTTGCCAAGGATTTTCTGGAAAAGTTACCTAGCAGCACAACCCCTAGATGAAAACTGGCCGCATCCTTTCGGCAGACTCAATCCGAACTGACTTTAAACAACCATATGGATAGGAGGACAACACAAGTTGACCTCAGCAAAGAGCCCAATTCAACTGGCCAGACTGCTCGATTAATTGCGGCCTTTCGCAGTGCCGAAACCAGCCTTACCACAAATACAACCAATATGACCAACTTTCCATTCTACGTCTAAGCAGAGTCACGCCAATGTTAGAATTCAAGCCTAAGTTCTTGGGGTACTCCACTCCGGGCTCCCTTTTAGATATAAGTTGAGATCTATCTATGTAGCCTGCACTGTATGTATGTATTGTATGTGTATGTATATTTAAACTGTTGATAAATTCAATATAAATATAATTGAAAATATAAAAGGTTTTTTTATAAAGATTCGTCTTGTAAACTAAGCAAATGCAAAAATATCTTTCTACAATCGATAAGATTCGAAATGCAAATAATTTAAGTAAGTGATTTTTAAGTTTTTGTATGGATTACTCATGCAACTTCGTTCTGGGTAGTTGTTACACGATTCTTCAGCTGCACGTAGAAAGAGTATACGATTCGGGTGCAGAAGATAAAGAGAACTGCAAAGAAAAAAACAAAAATTAACATTAGAATAAGTATAAAAGCCAATAGTTATTTTAATAGTTTAGTTTTTTTTCAGTTTTTTTTTTTGAACCGGTTCTCCAAATTTGTATATATATTTTGAATTTTTATTTTTAGCCTAAAATAACGAAAAGCGGACCTATCTAATTTCTTTATTTGGTTTACTTACTTATGAATATCAGCTCGATGAAGAGTGCAAAAATTACATTATTGGTTCCAGTTGCTTGACGGAATCCTCCAAAATTGAAAATAATGCCAAATAGAACTATGGGAAATGTAATAATAACAATAGCTGCGAAGATCAGCCAGACCAATACCAAATGTTTATTGTCCTGAAACAAAGAAAATTATCAAATATTCAGTTTATTTTTCAGATTTGAATATACACGCTTTTTATACTTACACGACGACAGCCAAAAATTAGGCATACATTGGCGATCAGAGTTATAACAAATCCACCAATATTACTACCTAAAAAGTCGAAAAGATATAAATAAATGGAACCAAATATTAAATAAAATATATATATATAGTATATATATTTAGTGTTTCGAATATAAGAAATTCTGTTTTAATAATATTATTTCGACAAATGTCTTGCTTATCGTATATGTTTTGGACTAGTTCTAGGAATGTGATGGACGGACGGAGAAATTAAGATTATTTACATCGTTATATATTTCTTATGAATACATTTCTTTATGGGGGCTTTCTGGCTCTTTAATCATTGAGAAAGCTGACGTCATTAGTTTTAATATTAGCTCATACTTTAAATATACGTATACATTAAATTGTTTCGATTATTTGTTAAGAGCCCCGCGTTTTTTTTTATTGAAACACCTAATAAAATATTAGCATATGCTTGTATAAAATTAATTTTATTCGCTTATACTATGACGAAATGAAATCTGGCTATTAAAAGAAAAATATCTACTACATAGTACTACTAAGCTAATATAAAACTTTTAAGATATATTAAGATATTATCCCAAAACATTAGAAATTTTATTACTCACTTGATGGCACGATGATGGTATTTATAAGAACCGAGATCAGCATGTAAACGGCTATGCCAAAACACCAGCTACGCAATTCTCCATTACAAGGACCACGGTCAACCACAAGATCAAATTTCATTTTAACAATTTTTGTTTATCCGTTTAATTGATTTTATATTAACAGATGCGTGCCCGCAATTGGTGATATCACTAAAAAATCTTTAAAATTCTTTGGCTTCCACTGCGATCTGAGCACGACGCGTCTTTTTTTTTTATAAGAGAATTTGTAGAATCGTTAGAGAGAATTGAAGAGTTGCCCAATATTAAATTAAAAATAAAACTTGTTATGTTCTTTGAATTATTTTTTTTCTGTATCATTGAATAATTGACTCAGGTGAAATAAATGACTTATAATTTTCGTGGGTGGGTCTGAATGATGTCAATTTGTTGTCGAATAAAAGTAATTAAGAAGATATGGCTTATCTAAAATTCTCGATGTGGCAAGTTGATTTTGTTGCTTTGGCAGCACTGTTCACAGATAATTTTGTGGCATGTGGCAACCTCAGTTTTGTGCAATCTTCAGAATTGCATTAACGAATTTCATTTGCAGTCCGGACGTGAATACACAAGGTTTGTCAGCGCGCGTCGCAATTTAACGAAATATAAGGCAGCAAAAATTGAAATTAATTACTTTGGGGTTTTTGGTTTCAGATAATTCCGAATAATTAAATAAATTACTTGATATATCAACACGTAAGCAATAAAAATCCCAATATGTTGAATCGTGTTTGCTGTATGCGCCTCAACACGGCCGGCATGGTCTTTGGATGGCTAGGAATAGTTGGTTCCATCGTAGCTGTCATCATCGCGATAGCTTGTCTCGCCAATGTGGATTCTTTGGTGCAATTTGTTGAGCGAATGATTCAAGAGAACACCAACGACATCGGTCCTGAAATTCGAACAAGTAAGTTGGCATTAGGCTTCGTAGAAACCGCAGAAGCCATTATCATTGCTCCGATTACTTCAGTTTTATAGATATTAAATACGCATTTCTATGGATTTACAGTTGTAATTATTGCATCCAGTGTTTACTTGGCCATAGGCATTATCTGCTTGCTGTCATCGGTCTTGCTGGTGGTTGGTACAGTGAAGGTGGGTACCTGTTTATAAACTGCGCAGTTCGCTTTTATTTATTCTGTTTTGATTTATTCTTGGAAATTAGGAACGTCATTTGTTGCTGCTGCCCTGGCTCATCTCTTCTGGCATATTTTTGGTGTTTTCTGCTTTAAACAATGTGTTCGTCGTCATCACCTTAATATCGAAAGGAGCACAATTTATTCCGAGCATCTTATTCATTCTACTCTCTATGTGTAAGTAATTTGAATAAGATAAGGTTACAATCATCTCTTGGTGATGTTGTGAAATAATGTGAATGACTCATACCAATGCAAGTGTGGCTTGCGTGCTTACAGATGTGATATGATCCTATTATCAGTGTCATACAATATTTTTACCGTTTTTCCATTTTCTCTTTTTTATATTTACAGTTATCTCATTCTATATTTACTTTGGAATATATTCGCTTTACAAACAAATCCAGGCTAATCGCGATCAGCAACGCCCATTGATGGTCCATCCAGTTACCACCCAATCGGCTACAACTTATCCCAATTATACAAAAATCTAAATGGTTCGTTCCTTCATTTCGAATGTTAGTAACTACGAATAATTATGATCAAATCGTTAATTTAACCAGAATATGTTTAAGAGCCTCTATTTTTTATACACTTAATAAAGCTTTTGGCATTTCTTAAAATCAGATTTATTAAAGAAAAATCAAATAAATATATATATTTATATATATATATAAATGAGTATACTTGTTTTGTTTTCGTGGGGATTTTTTATTATTTTATTTTTTTGTTTTTGCTTGAATTAAGCGGATGAAATTCCAAATGCGATAAGTCCAGTCGGGGCTTTTTTTTTAATCAAGCTGCGACTTTTTAAAAAGCTTAGGCTAGGCGATTATTTTTAAAATAGAAATAATATTCATGGGTCTGCAAAATTAAGTGTACTTATTGACAGATGCTTCATGAAAACTTTCCCGTTGATATGTGAAAAGAATAGATCGAGATCGTACATGCCCGAGTTGAGCCTCTGGAAGCTGGTCTAATTTAGTTTTTTTTTTGATAAATCTGGAAGCTCAGATAAAAGAAAAAGATTCTGCAATCGTGCTGCAAAGAAGAAACAAAATAAACAAAGAATTCAAACGTCAGCATAAAATATAAAAAGCCAATGTGATGGAGGCGGTAATTAGAAACCGTTGAGGAAAATTTTGTTTAGATGTTTTTATATTGAGGCAAGATTTTGTTGATGGAACCAGTTGATTATTTTGTAAACAAACCAGTGTAAACAGAAAAAAAGGAGATTAATCAAATTATTTTGATATCTCTGCGAATTCGCAAAAAATAAAGTTCTGGACTTGATCAAGTTAATTCCGATTCACATTTATTCGCATGCATTAACAATTAAAATTGAACAAACTATACAATTTTAGGGATTATGTTGCGGCTTTAACAGGGTTAAAGTCAGATTAAAACTGGTAAATGGCATTCGTTGTGGCAACAGCAATGGACGAAGTTTGTGGCGGCGTTTACGGTCATTTTCCTAGGCCCAGCCACATGTAGCTCGGATCGATGAACTGCGAACCACGGTAGCCATCGGGGTTTCTGGAAACCAATGAACGTATTTTCTGCGACGGTCGATAGGTCCTTATGGCCTGAAGGAGATGAGCCGTCTTTGTGCCCAGTTCATTTTGATCCATTTGATGTGTGAGGGCTTCTTTCAGGGGATGAGGATGTATGCCTTCGAGCAGCTGGGACTCGGCTTCGCCCATTTCTTGTGAGTGCTCGGCAAAAAGCACATTGGCCTTCAGACCGTTAAAAAAGTCACCTAGACTAGTCATTACTCCTGGAAGGTAAGAACACACACTTAGCTAACCAAAACAAGAGCAAGGCCACCACTACCCACCAGCACTGATTGTGGGCTGAAATAGCTTCCCGGGCTGGACAGTTCCTCGATCCTCTTCACGTTTCAGTGGCACCCTGGATCCGTAAGCATATGGATAGCGCGGTTGGTTATCGTCTACATTGTGGGTTGCCTTAGGACGAGGCCATTGGATGGGTATTCGTTTCACTGCCTTCGGAATGAGCAATTCTTTATAAACGTTATCAACGTCAACGTCATCATTAGTTTTGACAGTTTGCCAAATGGCCGGAGATTGCAGGTCTACCCACATTCGGCGCACCTGCAATTTTTTCAAATATTTGTCGTATTGCTGATGTAAAAGATGCCAACGCCTTTTCAAGTTAGCCGGAAGCGGTGGACTCCTTGCACTGAGCTCCACAAAACAATCGCTTGTGGGTGGCATTTGGTATGTATCCTCAAGGGATTGCATTGTTTCTCCATATTTCTGCTTTCCACCTTCGTGTTCTTGTTCTTCTCCCATTTCCTGACCCATCGATTTTGGCAAAAAATTTCCGTTGCTTCTGCTGGAAGAATCGTAAGCTGAACGCCTCGTTGTGTCTGGAAGCCATGCTGCTTGGATTGCTATCAACCAAAGGGATGATAGCATTGCCCAAGGAAAAGTGTTAAAAAAAAAAACATTAATTACAAAAATCCATATGGAATGCCATCGATATATAAAGCTAATTATTACCTATCGGAAGTCTAATTTCCGTTTATAGATTCCAATTAACTGATATGTGGCAAATAATCCACCAAATTTCGTTGGCCCCTTAAAGGGTTCAACCTTATCGTGACATTTAGCAGGGGTTTTTATTGACCTTCTCAATCAAATTTTAAGCTCTCTATAATAAGGATAAGAACCTTCCTCTTCTGATTGTGTATCAGTATATATATAACCTAAGACATAACACATCCGATAGTGCAAATCAGATAAGAATAAGAACCATTCCTCTTCTGATTGTGTATGAGCTTACCCACAAAATAAAAGTCATTAGGAAAGACTTAATTCTTGATGAAACCATAAAATTGATTTTTTAAGCTTTAGACAACTCAGCTTGATTTTTTTTATTTCGAAGAAAAAAATGTGTTGAGTTTTTTCAGACCTCCAAATCATATCTAGAGGCTGGCTAAGTCTCTTCTGCTCTCGTCTGCTTAACAGATACAACTTTGGGATATTTATTGGAATCGGGCGGATCGGACAATAATATATTAGAGATTTATGTTAGCTTTTAAAATATTACTGCCAATTAATAGCAGATTACATTCAAACTTGGAATAACTTTGTCAATCATTGACCGATCTCTTTAAAAATTTGGTTGTATCAGATTTCATTTCACTAGGATTGGCCTATGGCATCTTAAGTCCACACTTGACCTGGGAAATTTTCATTATACCTTGAGTAATCTCATTCAAATATATGTAGCGAATTTCACTTGCATGGGACCATAATATCTCATAGCTGTCAGAGAGTCCACATTCGGTTCTAATAATATTTGAGGCGTTTACTAACCTTTCATATTTTCATTAATAATTACAAAATAACCTTAGAACCCCGAAGTTGGATGGTATTTTTCCAATTTGTTATTAATTATATAGAAAGCCTGAAATTATTTTATTCAAATTGACCCTTTTATTTCGGGGAAAGTTGCAAGTAATGAAATTCGATTTTGGGACAACTTATTTTCCATATGAATCAAATTATTGGGAGTTTTTTTTTTTAAGAGTTTCGGGGAAAGTAGTAAGTAATGAGAACTTATTTTCCCTATGAATCAATTTATTGGGAGTTCTTTTTTTTTAAAAGTTTCTTAATTCTGAAAACAAAGGTAAACTTGATTTATTTGCTAGAAATGCTAAAAGAAAACCTTGATGGTTTTAGCTTTGTCGACTTCAAAATTTTAATAAGTTTAATTTAATAATTACCCACCTGTGTGATAGAAGAAGAGCAGCAAAATTGGGTGTAGCAGAATGGAGCCTTGCATCCTTAAATTGATGTGTTCGGTGTTGCCACAAGGTCGCTGCAACTTTAATTGGATTTCAAATAACTTTTTTCCAGCACATTTTACAGCAGAATTTCGCTTTGCTGCTATTGAATTGAAGTAGTTTCGTTTTTACTTCTTTGAAAATTAAAATGAAATTAACACGCCGCGGGTCAAGAGGCAAGAGCCAAAGATCGAGATGGACTTCGTAGCTGCAAGGGCTCAACTAACAGTCGACTCGATGGCCTCAAGCGTTTTTATAGTCTGCCCCGAGGTGGAGAAAACTCCCGCTCTAGGAGCACTTGGAGGAGGCACCTGTTGCCTTCTCATTTGCACAGACCTGCTTGCCGCAGGTGGCCACGAAGCCATGGCACCACTGCAGGCCACGAGTGAGCAACAAAGACGAAAGGCGATGCCAGCACAGCACAATTGTCGATGGCCATTGCTATGGGATGCCAGCGTTTGTCGCTCGGGAACCTGCGCATGTCAGTCCATATTAAGGCATAAGATTTAAAAAATGCTGGGCTATAGATTGGCTATTGGGTATGAGTGTCATGTGTCCTCTTGTCCTGTGTGTGGGTAAGCTATTTCGACAATCAGAGCATTTTATTTTTGAGTCTGTATTTTTTTTATCCTTGGCCTTAGCTTTTATTTGTTGGCAGAAATAGGACTCAGGTGTCTTATAAGAAAAGAAAGTAAAGGTTCAAGTGCAAGCAGGTGCCTCAATTATCCTTTGAGATGATTGCATAATGCTCTCAATTTCTTTAAATTGAAGCTCGATTTTCTTTCACAGGTTCAATATTTCTCTTAAATTGTAAAGTCGAGCAGAATTTTTATGGCAAAGATGCGGTTTCCGTTTCACTTTACTATGCCAACGACATTGCATAGTCTTTGCTATTTTCAATTTCGCTTAAAAGCGAGTGACACTGCTTTTTGGTCCGTGGGTAGTGGTTGCTTTGGCCATTCCTTTGAGACAGCTAATTGGATTTATTATGAGTGCAAGTGACTCTTGCGTTAACATTTGAAAGTTTTGAGCCTTGGAAGCAATCACTTTGTGCTAGTTGTGCTTATTATCGACACCTAGGAAGCAGCAGCATAGAAGCCTTTCTAACAATGCTGAAATATGGGTCAGCAAAGTTTTCAAGGTAAATTGTAAAAGTTGAGACAATTTTCCTAAAAATTTAAATCATCTTTAAATTTTAACAGTCTTCAAAATTCTAGTTAAAGGTAATTTTTTCATAATTTAAAATGTTTGCATTTTTACTTAGATTTAGAAGAATAATAGTTTTTCAGACCTTTGGTAATAAATTCAAATTTTAACGGCAGCGATAATCAGTGTGTTCCATTGCCAAGCAGTTCGAAAGCTTCGGTGAGCCCATTAGCTTTTTTGGCATTCTAGCCGGTTTAAAAAAAATTGGGTAGTCTTGGCAAATGCGGGTTTAATTAGTAGGAGCCTAGCACATTCTTTCGCTTACTTGGAACTAGCAAGCCTTACAATGACGAGATTATACAGAATTAAAAGAAATAATGCTAAAGATCCTGAACAAGAAAATAAATAATTACCCATAAATTCGTTAGCCATAGAAACTGCTTTTAAAAAATAGCTGAAAAAAGCTAGAATATGCTAGAAAACGCTGTTGTTCCACGAACAAAACTGGTTCTCTTAATTTTTCTCTTGGAGTTTTCTTTCATGAGCTTTCGTGTGACGAGGTTGTAAATTCGGCGGAGCGCACGTTCGCAGAATTGGCTTTACACGGTTAGCAGTTTATTCAAAAACCAACAAAAGTGAAAAAAATGTGCTAAATAGTGAAAGATAAACTTGGAAAAGGACAAAGAATTCGGAAGAAGCTAAAGAAAGTGAATTTGGTGAAAAGAACAAGTGAAAAAGGTGCGGTAATTATGAAACATTAAAAGGAGTTTTTCACCCACACAGACACACACGTAAACATACGGATAGATAGATGAGTGTGATTGGTGGTGGTTTAAGCGGAGTTGCAAAGTGCGTGCCGCTGCATTGACACAGGACGAGTGCTTTGGAATTTTTTTTTTTACTTTTTCATTTTTGGCTGCCAAAGCTTGATATATCTATGGCGGTAACCTCTTAGGGGTGCGCAAACTCGCTCAGTGTCTTAGTTTCTGGGGACGTACGGAGATGAAAACAGAAAACGGCTGTTTTTCAATTTTCCCGCTCAAATGAAGCGGGTTGACGACCGCCAATGAAAATAAAAACGCCGGCAAGAAGGCGCTCAATTCTCTAGCAAAATCTACTCGCACACATACAAACAAGGTGCAGTCGCCTACACTCGCACTTTCGTTCCGTTAGACCGAACCTCTAATATCACCGATAGAAAGAGAGAGAGAGAAAGAGCGAGAGCAACTAAAAGATAGAGAGAGAAAGAAAGAGAAAGAGTGAGCAGCAACTTCAAAGCCTGGTCAAGCCGTAAGGGTGGCCGTGGCTCTATTGATAAAAGCTGCCGGGCATTTGCCAAGTGGTCAATGTTTTACCATTTTTTCCCATATTTACTTATGAACGTATTCTTGATAAAGACTTAATTCTTATGGCCGCTTGCCTATCGCGCTTCAAGATGAATTGTTTGTGGGTGTCTTGTTTACATAGCCCACATTCTCTTCATTACCCCAGTTTTTGCCATATTTGTGTGCTTGCCATTGTCAGCTTTATTTTTTTTCGCTTAGCACGAATTGGTACTTCGGAATTGTTGAGTTCTTGAATTTCTGAATTAAAGTGTAGGTTTTTGTTTTTTTTTGTGGGTGGGTGGGTTCTTGGCCTGGCAAGTGTTCTTGAATGAAAAATATGGTAGGGAGTCGGGGTTTTTGTTAAATTCGAAACACTCATTCATTGATTTTCTAAGAAAATTATGGATGAGTTGTCAGTTGAGTTCCGCTTAGTCAACCGGTTGCTAACGTTTAACCTTGGCTTGAACAATTCGCAAATAACAATGGCCCAAACAGCAGCATTGCACTTAATCATGCAGCAATTTCATTTGCCATGGCTAGAAGCTATAAACATTCAGTCACATGTCTCTCAAGCCATAAACATAATCTATTCTTTTTTTTTTTGATACTTTCAAAATAACCAAAAATATGAGTTAAAAAAAAAAAATATTAAATTCTACACAACCGGTTCAATGTTTGCACATATTGTCTCGGTTTCGGGCCGGATGGGCCTCGAGCGAGAGCGAGGTGTGCAGAAAGACAAACAAACAGAGAGGGACAGTGTATGAGAGTGGGAGAGTAAGAGAGAGACGAGACTCACTACCCCATAAGCATTTTGACTGCTTCACTGGGCCGGCATTTACCTACTGGCCGTTTTGGCTACGTGTGGCGCATAGGTTTTTTCTACCTCATTTGCTTGTTAATTTGAATTTCACACGTACACAGACGCGACACACACCCAACCGAGACACACACACACATACAAATGCATAGTCAAAGGTACCGATAAATACAGAAAAAAAATACCTACAGAGGTTGACAGAGAGATTCCACTTCAAACATCAGTGGGCAACATCTGTTTAGACCCAAATTGTTGGGTTCGTTTTCAATCAACTCAACTCGCAGATTTAAATAGAAAAAAATGAAAAACCAATAATGCCTTAAATTTATTTGAGAACTGGATTTAAGGGTGACCAAAGGTACCCCTAGAAAATACTACACCTAATCTCTTAGTAATGTGAGACGCCTATATCCTCTGCCACATGGGCAAAACCAGATCAGCTAACATTGATCAAGGCAGATCATATTCTATATATAAATATAGAAACTAAAGACGGACAGTTACACTCTGCAACTCTCAAAAGAGCCCTGTCTTTCTCAAGTTCTAAGACTGGTCGACTGATAGAACAGGCAAACTCAAATCGGTCAACATTTAATGTTGAATCCAGATTACATTTAATTGATGTTCATCAAAAAGCTTGAAAAAAATAAGCTCAATTGAATGACCATATAAACGCTTGCATTTGCTGATAACTTGTGTATTCTTTAGCCAAGCTGTATATAGGTAGAATCGAAATATATATATTTATAGGTATATGTATATATTTTTTCGCAGTTCTTGCCTTTTCGAACATTTTGAGGTTTTGCTTTTGGTAAGAGAGATATTGTTTTCTCATAATTTAAGTTACCCAAGTTCTTTTGGATTCTACTTCGGATACCCCTGATTGCTTCCATAAGCTTTGCGTGCTTGTTGAGCATGATTGCTGACAAAATCACCACCCCGGGCCGGTTGCGGTGAACCATCACCACACCTGCAATTAAGTGAATATGTTTTTCTGTTTTTAAATGCTTAGCAACGTCAACGAAAAGTGACCACATGGCAACTCAAGCCATGAATCAAGAATATATTCCAAAATTTGATGGTGCTCTTTTTTTGTCGTGTTTATTGTTGTTTTTTGTTTATTAGCCAAGTTGTTTTTATGGCCAATGCTGTTTTTAGTTTGCTTCTTTCTGAGGATGTTGGTGTTGCTGTTGTTGTTTTTGCTATTGAGACAACCGCAAGAGTCTAACGGTTAACAAAAAGTTGACCCTGCCAAGACAGTTACAATTACAAAGTCACATATTTATTGCTCATACGCCATGTAGGCCAACACTGCTGCAGCTAGTCGAAATTGTTCTAGACTCTTTTCGGTTCCGTTTCGATTTCGTTTTGCTTTTGCTCTTACTTTGGTGGTAGCAAGTTAGTAAAAATTTAGTTTGCTCCACAATTGACAGAATCAACCCACATGGCCAAAGCTGGCCAAGCCGGCCAAGCGACCCAAATGGGCCCACTTATGTTGGGCTTCTTTCTAAAGCCAAGAGAGTCGCGTAATAGTGGTGGTGAGTCCGGGTGGTCTGGGCTGGGTACGCCGGCGTACAATGCCCCCAACACAATTGCGCCCTCAAGCGCGGCATAAAGCGGCCTGAAAACTAACTCGAGCTCTTTTCTAGCTGTTGTTGTTGTTGCTTTTTTGAAAAGCGTATGCAACCTGTCCACTAACCATTTTAAAACTGAAATTGTCGTTAATTTGTTACCAGCAGCAAAGTGAAATTTTCTGTTACTGTTTTTTTTTTTTTGTATTTTTTTTATTTATAATTTCGTGACGTTGATTTCACACATTTCGCCCGCACCACATTGACCCCAGAATTGGCGGAGCGTGTTAATAGTTTCCCCCCACCCCCACTTCCCCATATTGTCTACTGCGTATTTGATTCTTTTATTTGCTTTAGCTTAAGCCGTCACTTTGGCTGTCAGGCTAAATAAACAAATTCACACAAGACACCAAAAACAAAATGTGTTCAGTCAATGCGTGCGCTTTTGCTGACGACGCCTGAAAGCCAGGAAAGTGCTGACCGAAAAAAAAGAAAAGAAACAAAAAAAAATAAACAAAATACAAGAGACCATCAAGAAGTACTCAACACTTGAGCTACTTGGCTGGCAAATTACCGCGTTGGCTTTAAATGTTTGTGGCCAGGCAAATGAGCAAATTGCATGGCCGTTGCACCTATCCATCTCACACACACACACACACATACATTCGTCCACCTGGACTAACCCAACTAAGCTTACAAAAGAGACTCCCCAGTGAGTTGCATGCAGCGAAAATTGTGGGTGTGTGCAATGAGAGCAGGATGAGTGGTAAAGTTGAGAGCAGAGTTTTTCCTTGTCGTGAAACACTTAACCTACTTTCTGTATTTTGCCTTGGCGGATGCTTTGTTTTTCCTTTTCCCTATGCGTGTGTGTGTGAGTGTGTGTGTGTGTGACAAGCCACAAAAATCAAAGAGGGTGATATCATTTCGTCAGAGCAGTTGGCCCCTCGTTAGTTTTTATTACACGCCCAGGGAACTTTGCCCCCAACTTCAATCTGACCTCATTTTTCCCATCTCAAAATGAATTCTACATTTTTCTTTTTCCACTGGATTGCTTAGGTTCTCTTTGGGAAAAATCTCGGCCTTTTTATTTTTTATGCATTTATCATGTGACATTTTTTTTTTTTTTTACAGAAAAAGAAGTACTGCCAAATAAAAGACTGAACTCATTTGAACTGAGCTCTTTGGGGCTCACACAACTCAAAAGGACCAAAACTAAGGGATTTTTTTTGCTAAGGATTAAGTTATAATTTGGAGCTGCTGAATTACTGATAAGGACACAAGGAAGTTGGAAGACTGTGGAAATGTTTCTCCCAGTTAAATCTAATCTGTAAGTTAACAAGTCACTGAAGACCAAAAAAAGTAAGGTTATATTTTTGTGACGTCATAGCTGACTTTTACCGAAACATGTGTTAGCCCCAACAGCAAGGATGTTCACTTGTCAGCCACCCCCAAAATTATGAACCAACCCCATTTTGTTTGACGCCAAAATTTATATACTTTTTTTTTTTGTTATGTTTCCTCAGCTCCAGCGAGGCCAGTGGCAACAATGAGGATGTCACCACCAGCAACAATTCCACACAAACACCTAGCGATCTGAGCCCACCGGGACCCAACGAAGAGGTTCTGCCCCAGGCCCATCATCAAAATCCGGGCCATTGCATTGCCTCTTTTGCAGCCATCAATCAAATGCGTAATAATGCCCAAGTAAGTGATGCCAACCCCTCTGCACCCCTCTCCAACCCTTGTCCAATTTAACTTTGTTCAAAAAATCTTTTTCCATTAAATTCATAATTTATGTGAGTTCGCATAATTTAGCATGGTTCTGAGGGGAGTTGGGGGGAAGTGACTCGATACTGTGTGTGTGTTAATTAAAACATTTAGAAGCATTTAAAATTGCTTGCCTGCCCGCCTTTGGGTCAATGTCAGATAGTTTTCTTTTTATTTTCGGGGCCCTCATCATAATCATCATGGGGTTGCGTGATTGGCAAACACTCACACGACTCGGTGTTTAGTTTATAGCCCCGGGGGCTGCTTGGGCCAAGCTCGGTTCCAGCAAATTAATTGCTTACCCAAAACTAAACGAACGTTTGGCCGGAGCAGGCAAATGACTTCAGAGACTGCGGCAGTATCGGGGGCGGACAGGGCTGAATGACGTGTGCGACAATTTTAATGCAAATTAACTTTTGAAAACTTTGAAACAGTCAGGGCAATGACTTTCTGGGAGATAGAACGGAAGGACTTACTACCACCTAAGCGGATTGGCAAATCGCCACTTTGAAGGGCTGTTCCAAGTGCATCCTCAACCTGATACTTTACAAGTCAATGGCTTCTCTTATATATTCTCTGTCCCTTATAGCTTTGCGATGTACGTCTCGAAGTGGGCGGAGAAACCATCAATGCCCATCGTGTGGTGCTGGCCTCAGTTTCGCCCTATTTCTATGCCATGTTCAACGGTAAGTGTAACTGTCTGGAGACTCTTTCCTAATTAACTCCTCTCACCCTTGCCCTGCAGATGACATGCTGGAGCGTACACAGGGCCTGGTGCGTCTCCATGACGTAGACTATACTGCCCTAAGGCAACTCATCGATTACACCTACACCGGTGAAATAACCATCACCGAGCAGAATGTCCAGGTCTTGCTGCCAGCTTCTGGATTGCTTCAGATGCATTCGGTTCGTGATGCTTGCTGCAAATTTCTATTACGTCAATTGCATCCCTCAAATTGTCTGGGAATAAGAAGTTTTGCCGGTGAGTTCAATTCAATATTCTCAAGGAGGAGGCAGTTGTTTTCTGATTCTGAATTCCTCGGCTTATTTGAATTGGTTTTATTTTAGAGAACTCTTCTTAGGCTCTTAATAAGTCTGCTCTAAATAAGCAAAGTTTTTCAGAGCTTTCAAAATCAGACTAAACGGTATCTGGTATATTGAAACGTTCGATTTATTATAGATCTACGGTTTTAGTAGCAGTTGAAAAGGAAATATACTTCTGAATATTTTATCCAAGTGTTTTATGCACTTTGTCAAAGTCGGACTGATCGTTCAAATTTTATATTAAATTGATAGACCAATTATATATCTAAAGTTTTATGAAATCTGTCCGAAATATCTCTAGATTTTCGGAGTTTTTCAAGTTTGTCAGAGTTGGACTGATCGTTCAATTTTTGAAAAATTATATATTTGAAGGCTTCCAAAAGAAAATCTGCTCGAAATATCTTGAGTTCTTCAGAGTTATCCAACATTGTCAAAGTCAGATGAATTACATATTCAGGGTCGTAGTTGTAATTCAAAGTGAAGTTTTCAAGAGTTTTCCCACCTCGTCAAAGTCAAACAGATTGTCCAACTTTCTTAAATATATAGAATAAAATTAGCTGACCTTATAGAGAATACTTCCATAATTATGTTATATATAAGACTCTTCAATTTAATTATATTTATTATTTGATAGATGCTCATTCCTGCAAGGAGTTGCATACCCGTTCCCATAAATATGCCCTGCAGAATTTCCAGCAGGTTGTGGGTACCGAGGAGTTTCTTTTGTTGCCCTTTGATGAGGTCAAGGATTTGATATCAAACAGTCAATTGAATATCAGCTCGGAGGAGAAGGTCTTTCTGGCCGTGCTAAATTGGGTGAGACATGATCTGGCCTCGCGTCAGATCTATATTGCCGAACTGATGTCGCATGTTCGCCTGCCCCTGGTGAGCCGTGACTTTCTGATGACCTGTGTGGAGACGGAGACACTAATACGGGAGGACTCGCAGTGCAAGGAACTCTTGCTGGAGGCCATGAAGTATCATTTGCTGCCGGAACAGCGAAGCTTGATGAGCAGCCAAAGGACTCAGGAACGTCGTCCCGAGGGCATGAAACCCTACATTTTTGCTGTAGGCGGCGGCAGTCTCTTTGCCATACACAACGAATGTGAGGTTTATAATCCCAGGACCAATGTCTGGTCACCTGTGGCTCCCATGTTGTGGCGTCGTTCGCGTTCCGGAGTCACGGCTCTGCACAAGCAGCTTTATGTGGTGGGTGGCTATGATGGAGTCAGCGATCTCTCGACGGCTGAGTTCTATAATCCTTTGACCAATAAATGGAACAATATCACACCCATGGGCACCAAGCGTTCCTGCCTGGGAATTTGCTCTTATGACGGTTTGATCTATGTTTGTGGTGGCTACGATGGCGCCTCCTGCCTGTCCAGCATGGAGCGTTACGACACTCTTACGGGCATCTGGAGTTCTTGCCCGGCAATGAGCACTCGTCGTCGCTATTGCCGCCTGGCCGTCCTCGAGAACTGTATCTACTCCTTGGGTGGCTTCGATTCCACCAATTACCAGTCAAGTGTGGAGCGCTTTGACCCACGTGTGGGTCGCTGGTACCCAGTGCCCAGCATGACAGCCCGACGCAGCAGCTGTGGTGTGGCCTCCACCGATGGTCATCTGTACTGCATTGGCGGCAACGATGGCACCATGTGCATGTCTAGTGGCGAACGCTTCAATCTGCGTCGCAATTGCTGGGAGCCCATTGCAGCCATGCACTCGCGCCGGTGAGTTGAAAGATTCTTTTATCATATCCAACCTGACTGATTTCTTCTGATTTTCAGGTCCACTCATGAAGTTGTGGAGGTGGACGGTGCCCTGTATGCCTTGGGTGGCAATGATGGCTCCTCGTCGCTGAACTCCGTAGAGCGCTATGACACACGTCTCAACAAGTGGAGCGTGGTGAACGCCATGGTGGCCCGTCGTAGTTCAGTCGGTGCCGCCGTCCTGGACTGCTTCCACCTAGAACGTGGCTTGGTCCAGACGACGAATTTATGACCCTTGGCAACCATAACCGAATCCTTCGCCGCTGCTTCAGCGAACGACAGCCCAGCGAGCCGCAGCAGTAGCACCGCCAGTGTTCTCGCCTCCACTGCCAGCACCAATAGCTCAACTCTTGTAGTGCCTGGCCGTGCCGAGGCGGCCGCCTTTACCGCCAACATAGCCCTGAGCTCATCTGCCCCTTCGGCCACTTCCACCTTGCGTCGCCATAGACGCGAGGTGGCCGGCCTGGCCGAGGGGCGACGCTCGAATAGCAATGCCAGCAGCAGCAGTGGCAGTGAGAGCAGCGGCAACAATAACAAACCACCGACCACGGCCTGATCCAGGTCGAGGCATTTCTAATGAAATATTTCAACTAACCACCACAGGCGCCTATCTAAAGGAATTTGAATTATTGAATTGAATTTAATGTATTGTTCGTTGAATGACATATGAATATTGAATATGGTTAGAGTTTTTAGATAAATCTTAGAAATTCTTAAGCAAAATTAGCACTTTCAATTTTGCTCACGAAAAGACAAACAAATATTTCACCCAGTATAATGAGAGCATCAGAGTTGATCAGACAACTAAAGCAATATTCGAATATCTTTCGAAAATTTCATATATTTGGATGTGCATTTCCATAATCTCTGAAACTAAACCCATTAGCTCTCCACTCTGAGCTCACAGCATAACCAAAAAAAAAAAAAAAAAAAAACTAATATCTAAGATATACAAATATTTATATGTCCCAAGGAATGGAACATTTTCCTTATGACAGGATGACAACCTAAAATAGTGAAAAATAAAAAGAAAATATTTCCTAAAAATATACACATAAAATATGAAGAGTGACATATTTCTAGTCAAGAACTCTTTCTTCTATGCCTCAAGAAATACCACATAAGATAATCAACTGAAATTTATCAAATTATGAATTTTCGAAAAAAGCCCAGACCTGAGCCTGTGCAAGCAAACCTAATCTGCCTACAATTTTACACAACCAAAACCTAACAACAAATAAATTATTCTATATACAAATGAAATACAGCAAAACTAAATATTATATAAGATACACCCAACACCCTTATGAACTATGAACTTGTGTATTTTATACAATGCATACAATTATTATTATTATTATTGACATAAGTAAACGTTTCGTATTTGATAAAAAAAAAAAATTAAAGATTTGTTCTTTGTATTTGTCTCACTTGGTCAATTTAATCTTAGTTAAGGCTTAAAGAAGGAGTCTCTGCTGGAGTTTGTACTGGTCTTATTAGTTGATTGAAGTGTGCCATCTTGCTCAGACAAAGCGATCAGCGGCATTTCGGGCCACATTGCCAACAGTCTTCTCCGGCGGCATTTTGCCCTCGGCCATTTTGCGCTGATTTAGCCAGTTTGGTGGTAGACCTGTTCCAACTGAAATGATTGGGGAAATTTTAGGTTTTAAGGATTTGCGCTGACTAAGTGGAAGCTTTGCTGGCAGTGGTCAACATTTCACGAATCATTGTTTTTTTTTTTAACACTTCCTGAAATCTTATAGAAGAGTTAGAAACTAATTTTAGGTTCACAGTTCTGAATTTTTATTATCAATTATTATTATTTTTTATGGTATGGAAAAATGCCAACTTATGTTTTTTTAGGCGTTCACATCGAATCTCTCGTTTATTGGAACTGTTTGGTTACGTCACTCGCGTGATTGCGCTTTGGCAGACTTGAAAACTGATGAGTGGTGAAAACTAATTTTCAAATTGACAAAGAGCACAATGCAAGGCGAGTGGAGGCCACACAATTCGTGAAAAATTGACGACATGCCGCTTTCATATTTGATTTCTCTTTTAAAACTAAAACGATTCTTAGTTA
Organism: Scaptodrosophila latifasciaeformis; assembly: GCA_037075145.1. NCBI lineage: Eukaryota > Metazoa > Arthropoda > Insecta > Diptera > Drosophilidae > Scaptodrosophila > Scaptodrosophila latifasciaeformis. Next base: position 1,755,716 of record JBAMCM010000158.1, read on the forward strand.
CTAGATTATGCTCAATTTCATTTGCATTCTAAATTTACACACAATAAGCCTGTTAAAGGAAATTGCTTATTAAATGCTTCGATTTAGGCAATATGGACTATACAATTAATTAACAAAAAGAAACGAACTGTGCGCGCGTCTATTCGTTTTCCAAATCTTCAGCAACTGTTTTACGCGTTTGGAGAGTAAGAAAGAAAACAGAGAACAGTTTGGAGGCAAAGAGAGAGGAGAATATACGCGATATATAAGTAAATTCTCGTTAAATTATCAATTATAGTTTTGATGATGTTTAAAATGGTTCAAGTTTGATTTGGCCAATTGTTTAGTACCCAAAACAAAACGAACTGCTTTCAACTTAAAATTAAAAAAACCCAATTTTTGGGGTTATTGTTGTATGGTTGTTGTGGTGGTGTTACGAAAGAATCTATTTACTTTTGTAAACTTTTTCAGTCATATCATCGAAGCTGGAGTCCTGAATGTTCAACATCAGGCTGTCAGCCGATAGGTAAACCTTGTTCTGTGAGCTGGCAATCTGTCAATAAAAAGGACATGATTATAAAATGCTTAGCTTTGGAATTTTTATAACTTACCGTCCGGGCGATGCTCTGGGCTGCGCGCAGTTTTCGCAATTTCAAATAGGCTGGATTCTGTTTGACGGCCATACCTAAGTAAACATAACAGTTAAGGCAAAAACCAAGGCAAAGAAAGTGAAAAAAGGGGAAAAAACTACGCTAGAGAAAATATTTAAGATTTGAGATTTGTTGAAAAAGGATATCATTTTTGCTGCTTCGGCTTCACCCTCAGCTTGGACAATCTTTTGTTGTTTCTCCTGCTTTGCACGTTCGACAAAGAAGACGGCACGCTGGGCCTCTTGCTGGGCAACCTGTTTGGCTTCAATAGCTGCCGTGTATTCCTTTCCAAAACTGAGCTCGGTCAAAGAAACATCATCCAAAATGATATTGAAATCACGGGCACGTTCCACAAGTTCTTTGCGAATCAACAGGGAAACCTAAGAGTAAATAAATTTTTAGAGAAATAAACTTATTTGGAATGAAATGTTGCTCACCTGCTGACGCTGTGTAATCAACTGGGAAGCATTGAACTTAGCAATCACGCTCTTCAGCACTTCATTGCAAATGGAAGGCAAAACTTTTTCATCGTAGTCCACACCCAACTGCTGATGCAGACCAGGCAGACGCAGTGAATCGGGCCGTGAGAGCACACGCAATGAAATGTTAATCATTTGCAAGTCTTTTGAACCGGTGGGTGATGAAATTTTACGGGGACGCGAGCGAATATCATAAATGATGGGATACTGGAACCATGGAATGCGGAAGTGTAGTCCTTCGGCGAATATATCATTTTGAATACCACCAATGCGGTTAAACAGAATAGCGCGATGACCACCCTCAACTGGAAGAAAGAAGTTTCCGGTTATGCAATCAGTTCATAAAATAAAATTAGGCCGGATGGCCAAATATCAGAATAAAGAAACAATCAAATTGGATTATATAATATATTCAATTAGGGGTCGAGAGTGGAACATTGTGCAAGATTCTTGTTATGTTATGAAATCCAAGTATTGCGAGCTGCACAACATTACAAACACAAATTTCTTTGAGGTTATGTTGCACTTGCCGCTACGCTTCGTATGTTTTGCTCAATTTATTTCATTATACTGTAATTCGCAGGTTTATTTGAGTACTTACCGGTATATAAAGATTGGCTAACACCATAGGCAGCGGCACCAACAGCAGCTAATACTTTTAAGCCCAAAGTAAGTCCAGGAGGTCCACCTTTGCCCAGCTTTCCGGCCAGATCATTGAGTTTGCTTTGTGCCATTTTGATTGCGCCTTATGAGATGTAAATGCGTAATAGATGAATTAAATTAAATTGAAAATTTTAAAGGTTTGGCACAAATTTAACTCCTTGAATATTATTTAGAGTAAATACAAAATTACAATACGCACGTTTCTTTTTTCTGTCACACGATAGCCAAGTCGTTCCGGAATGAACTTGAGAATGAACTTATCGAAATTCAATTCCATAAGATTAAGAGATGTATCGATATTTTTGGTTTGAACAGCCGGCGATATTATTAAATAACGGAACCAACTAATTTGTATTTGAATTTTGGTTATAAAATATTTATTGTGTAAAATACAGAGTATAAATTTGTTAATATCTGTCACATATCCGCGATAATGTGACGACCAAAATTGGTATCTCGTAAATAATGCACGGTGGATTCATTTAGAAGAGAGACAACGATGCCTTTGAGGCCTAAAATGGAAGCCAGCTTGTATTTCAATGTAATAGATTGCACCAGTTCCACAAGCTGGCTCAGAGATTCTTCCTGTTTGGCATTGGGCACATTATTCTGAGTGTGGATAATATATCTGCAAGCAGGTAAGTTAAGTAAAACCATCCATAAATATAATGATAAATGAATAAATACCCTTTCACGACTTGATCAATCACATCGTCAGTGACTCGCTGATGACTTTGATATTCCTTTAAGTAATTAGTCTTTTGCTGTAGTACAAACTGCGAGAGTAAGGCTTCACTCCAGTTAATATCGTAGCCATAGGCTCGACTTAGTATCAGGGATTGAGGGACACTGTAAATAAGTTAGAGTTGGAATTTGTTGTTTAAAGAATGTAAATTTTACGCACCTCAATTCGGTGTTGACCAGGTCTCGAAATTCTTCGCGTTTTCGTACACTTATCACGCTGACGCATAGCTGGATTGATGAATTATGGGGTCGCCTTTCCAGCGCCTTAGAACAAAGATCAATCTGCATGGCCACCATTTCGGCTTTGGCCACGCTCTGCAAAGACAAAAGTAATTTATTGTCCAAAAGGTAATTCTCCGTGGCATGGGTGTAGTTTTCCAAGGCTTGTTGCAACAGATTGATTACTTCGGGTACGCATTGAAGTTTATTAATCTGCACTTTGCTTGAGTCTTGTGGTGGACCAGCCCCCAACTCTGCCAAAGAACGCACTCTCTCCAGAACATCTTGTCCTTCATGTTCCCACATCTCGGCCAGCTCTTTGTACATGAGAAAGTGTAAGGCCGCCAGGCGTAGCAACTCTTTACTGTTCTTTGGATTATATTCCCTGAGATAGGAGATAATTGCCTGACGCAGTCCATGCTTCTGATCCTCATCAAATTGCCCCAGCAAGGATTCAAATTGTTCATTCTCAATGAGCACATCAAAGCAATAGAACATCTCTCGGTAACGTGCTATGCCAATCAACATCCTGACAATCAGGGACCAAGACTTGGCCTTGGTCAGCATCGTGTTAAGTTGTTTGGCACGTTGCAGAACGCTGGCTATGCCCTCCATTGAGCATTCGTGGACAAAACAGTGATGCGCCTTGATAAGCAGTTCCACGCTTATTTGGTTCTGTTTCTTATGCGACAAGACCTGCGGCACCAGACTACTTGTGGGCGTGCTATTTCCCACTCCTAAGGTGCCTGAAGCGGGAAGGCCATAACGTGTGATGATTTCAGAAAGACGTTGGAATGACTCGGTCTCCTCGTAGGGTTTATTGTCCTGGTAGCGTCGATATGATTTCAAGGCATCGCAGTATTCCAAAAGGCAGTTTCCCAGCATGGTGGTATTCGGTGTGAGCTCGAGGAATAAATGAAAGTCTCGATCTATATTGTAGCCCCAAAGATCGGCATTTCGTGGGATATTTCGTGGTTGCTGATTCGCATGGAAAATATAAAAACGCGGGCGCACAATACAAGTGGCCAGCTCCAATGCCAGGGAGTCGGCAATCTGTGGGGAAAAAGTCATTAAAGAGGTGATGAAATCCAAATGAGTGTAAGCTCACCTCCTGTGGTGTGAGTCGAGTGGATATGTGAATATCACTGACCACCATCAAGCGCTGCAGGCAGTCTTCTTCAGCGGCACTTTTGAGCAAAATGCTGACGTCCTTGGTTCTCAGCACATCAAGGTATTCTTTATCCAGATACATGGCTGCCCTATAGGCCAGGACAATTCGCCTGCCCAGCTCCATGCCATGCTTGAGCTTTGAGGCTATTCCCAATAGGGTGTCCAGAGTTTGCTGTTTCTCTTTGGATGGTATCTCCTCGAATTCCAGGGTGGAACAACTGCCGGACAAATCACTGCTGCATCTATTCATGGCCACATTTTGATTCAGAGTCAATCGATTGAATTTGGGAAAGGTTCCCTTTTCAACATCACTGAGCAGCTGGCGTTCTTTGGTAGATAGATTGAAAATGGTGGTCACACCCTCGGCCAGGGCCATGGAGAAGACAATGAAACGCAAGTCATTGGGTCGATATTCAAATAATTCCTGCAGACGCAGGGCCTCTACAATGTCACCCTTGTCTAGCAGAGTGTTCAGCAGACCCTCTAGGCGCTCCTCCATTTGTGGGGTCAGCACTGTTTTCGTAGCAATGCTGAGATCTTCTATGCCGGCCAATTCTTTGAGCTCCAGAAAGGATTTATAGAGTACACAGCGTTCTTGCATCATTATCTGTTCAAAGTATTCGGAATGGTAGATCTCTGGCTCGGACTGATCCTCCCCACTGGTTAACTGGAGATAGCAGAGAACCATATCATATTCTATTTGATCCCTGTCAAAGGATTCGTTGGGAAACAAGTGATGCTTCTTGATGACATTCAAGGCACTTTGTAACAGTTCATATTTGCGTAGAGTGGGCAAGCTCTCCAGACCCGCAGCATGTAGGAAGAAGTTCACCAGGAATGCCGGCGGTAGATCATGCTCGGCTATTTCCTTTTCATATTCGAGATGAGGACGCAGCACACCAGCATCGTACTCAGATACCCATTTGGCAGAGACAATATCACAGAGCGGCAGTTGCAGGAGTGTGGCCAGCTGAACTGCCTCATTGTAGGCTTTGACCTCAGTTAGGGTGTCCACAAGTCGTCTGTATTCCGGACTCTCCCGATTCAGTAGTAGTTCAAAATTGATCGACAGCCGGCGCATCCAAGTGGCAGCCACAGCAAAAGCTCTATGGAGCAGACAGAAATCCAATAGATCACAAATGTCGCCCACATCCGAACGGCAAATGCAATCCAGGAATTTTTGCTGCAACACAATCGAGTCGAAATTGCTTTCCAATTGACTGAGCAGCAGGCCAATGCATCGTTGCATAAATACTTTTTTAGCTGGAGGAGAACAAAGTGGCAGCTCAATTTCATCTACACTCCAGAAATAAAAGAACTGACGGAGCTCATCAATTGTGGCATCACTGAAATCCTGCTCTCGGGCTGTTAGCTTTAGAAAGCGGCAGAGGTGAACAAACTTGCAATCCTTGAAAGAGGAAATAGTTAAAAGAATCCTGGGTGACTCGGCTAGGTGACTTACCTTCTGGAATATATTGAAACTATGAAGTAGAGCTGTGAGATGTCCAGTCTTGACAGCACCTCGTATCAAGGACCAGACATGCTCGGTATCCTTGTCACGATGACTGTGCGAGGCTTCTCGTACCAACACAGTCCACTGATCTGTGGCCACTGCCAGCCAGACCAGCCAAGCCCAGTCTGAATTCTGTTCACTCACAGTGGCCGCCAGAACGGCCAACACTGGCAACTGCTGCTTGACGCAGTGCCTCAGCAAATTAAAGCTGGTGCATTGGTTTCCATTGCTCTGCATAATCTCCAAAAATTTGGTAGTAGTCTGTATGGTCTCTTCAGGCAAATTGTTAGTGCTGCACAAGACAAAGGCAAAGAGATCATGCTGCGAGGACTGACTCAGCAGAGAGCAAGTGGACTGTCCAGCCAGACCCTGAAGCAGCTGGAAATTGGCATCTTGGCTAGAGCTGTGCGATGAATTAGTCATGATTTCCTGGGAAGAGTTTGTGTGGACTTCCGCCCGTCTTGGTTGGCGATTCCCAGCGCGTTTGTGTTGACGTTCGTTGCTCGAATCGAAGCTGAGGGCACGCAGCAAATGGACGCCTACAGCGCCGTACTTGAAGTATTCCATTTGTTTTTTTATTTCGGTTAAGGGCACTTCAAAGTATTGGAGCAAGAGGAGCAGATGCCACCAATCATTCTCCGCTGCATAATGGCGAATCAGTCCAGCTGGCCAAAGGCCGTTCGAATTTCGTGTTGCCAGGCTCATGAGAGCCTGATAACTCTCAAGAGGAAAGTTCTCTGGCCTATCCTTCACTTGTTCTACCAGTGCCGTGTCCCAATGCAGAATGAGATCGTTATAAGTGGCTGTATCCCGCTTTATGGGCAATTGGCGGTGTAGCAAGAGAAAGCATCTCAAGGTCTGAGTATCGAAGCCCAACATTTCGCAGCAGGCTACACAATGAGCCACAAGTTCCTCGTCGCCAGCATGTTGAAGGGCCAAGTCTGTGGCTGTTTCACAAGCATGGAACAACTGTGACCGGGTGATCTGGCCATATAATTGTAACTGCTCCATCAGTAAATAGTAGACGGCGTAGGCACTGCGGTGTTGCTTCAGATAGTGAGTGTAATTTAGCTGGGATTTGCGGGCATAGCGCTGACACAGACGCGGATTCGAGAAGCTGGCTATCTCGCCTTGGTTGGCTGTAGTCAAAGCACTCAAATTGATGTTCTTAAATTTGTGGAAGAGTTCATGAGGCGTTGGCAAGGTGGGTGTACTGCTGGGTCCATTTTCGAAACGTGCCATCAGGGATTTGAGGTAGGGCACACGGCTGAGGTTGCTTGATGAAAGGAATCCCTTCAGGGCAGTCACACTGGGCTCGTGGCATAAAAATTCATAGAAGGTAACTAAGGGGTGTTCTTCCACCGGTTCGACGTCGCTTTGAGTGCGTTCCAGATAAGTCTTGACGCTCTTGGACAACTGCAAGGATTTGACTGGAATTGTTAAATTTTCTTGAAAATCAAAGGGTGGACTTACCGCCTCGAAACCTTCCCTATCGGTCAGAGAGTTTGTCTTTAGGTCTGAAATAAGGGCAAGTAAGTCCTGATTGACTCCGGCATTGGTAGTCTGAAGCTGTTCCAGAGCGGTGGTTGGTACAAAGCGCATTAATAGTAGAGGATGAAGACCACGTTCCATCAAATACTGGGCCAGGGGCTTTTTGCTTAGCAGATCTTCGTGCTTCCCAAGGCATTCCATGGTGCAGAGTCGACGAAGAATTGTGTGTACATTTTCAGATTCATCGGCGAAAAAGTAGCCCAATTTCGCAAAATAGTTTCGCATAGTTTCACAGGGTTCTTTCAGATTATCCACTGCATACTCAAACATGTCGGTTTCGATTGGCCAAGCAGAAAAAGCCCGCTCTAGTGGGCTCATGATTTCTGGGTCCACAGGATCTTGGCATAAGCACCAACGCTGCAGCTTAGCAGCCTCTTGATTGTCCACAAGATACTGCCAAACCATTTCCTTGATTAGGCCGGTCAGGAGGGCTTCGTTGTTGGTGGCAAAGTACAATTCTACGAGCAAACCATTTATTGCATCCTCGGGCAGACTCATGAGACTTTCCATGTGTAAGCGAGGCAGTTGGGCTTTGTATTTCTCTAGCAGGGCCGGGCACTCGCGTAAGTGCTGCACCAATCTCCAGTAATATTGCAGCACCTCCTCTTCCTGCTCGTAGAGCTGTGTTTGTGCATCCTTCGAACGCAAATAGTCAAGCACCAGTTCACTTACTTCAGGATTTCCACATTCGCAGGCGTATTGGTAGAAGAAACATTTGATATCGCGTTCCACATTGCGCAGTACATTCTCCGCCTTGCATACCAAGCGCTCCGACAGCAAACGTTCCACATAGGCCTGGACCACGTCATTGAAATAATGTCGATATTCCGATAGTGGAATTTTCCGCTTTGCTGACCAAAATTCAAGACATAGATCGATGTATTCACCTTTGGTGGCTACTTCTTTGATAATGGTCACTTCACTCAGGCCTGACCAAGATTTAAACAGTTTTTGGCGAGTCTGAGAGGAATGCATTTTGTTTTATTTTGTGGAATGAACTTGACTGGTTAGTTATAGTGGTTACAGTGTTTTAAGGGTCTTTCAAATTTTCACATTTTCAGAAGAAGAGGTATTTCCTTTGTTTAAAGTGAAAACTAACAAAAGAAAACAAATGCACTGTTATCAGTAAAAAAAAACAGCTGTGGAATTATTGGCTTGCGTTGGCAGTACAACCAGCTGTGGTGTCAAGTTGAGTTGGCAGCTCCATGCGATGAGGTATCGAAACGATTAGCAAGTATGAGTATTTTTTAAATTTAATTTATGCGGTTTGCACTAAAATTTTATTTTTATTTTTTTAAGTCTGGCTTTGCATATAATTATTTTTGTTTTACATCAAAAATTCTTCATAGGCATATATGGCGTCATGTGGTTTATGCCGCTTCTTACTGTAGGTCGGGTATCAGTTTTCTTAGGGTAATTGTATACCCAAAGAATGTCCTTTAAAAAGGCGTTGAAACTTAATAAACTTCAGGAAGCAATTCCTGAAACCAGTTTCCTCAGGTGAGAGTTCACCAACATGTAAGGCTTTAAAGAGTTTTTTTTGTTGTTTTGCTTAAAAAGTCTACAATTATAAGAATTTTGAGAAGCTACACTGGAATTTGCAAAGCCGAAATTGTTAAAAGCTTAGATCAAGAAATTTACAACATCCGTTTACAACTTTGGTGGGCTACAAATTTGATGAATAAATCACAAAACTTGCTCTATTAAAATGGGACTTTTCCAAGAACTAACTAAAGCTAAAGTTTACAAGAAAACCGCTGACACTTTCTTTGGCTCGTACGCATGATGAATGGTGAATGTGTTTATGAATGTAAATATGAACTTGAAAAGGGCTTTTGGGGCTTGTGTTAAATATTTTTTTATTTTTCGGGCTTGTCCATAATTTTCACACGGGTTTCGTGTTGGTCATTCTAAGTACTCAGCTTGTTATGATCGTCTCTCTCTTTCTCTCTCTCTCTCTAGACTTCTGGGTAACCCCTTGGGCAGCCAGACTTGCGTAAGTTGATATACTTGGTATGTTGTTGTTGTTAATGCTTTTAATATACTGCAGCATAATTATTCTTTATCACTTATGAGGAAAGAAGCCGCATATTAAAATATATTTAACTTGGCTTGGTTTGTTACCGTTTCTCTGGTCACTTAACAAATAGACAAAGGAAAGAAAAAAAAAAAGAAAAACTAAACTTTATGGCCTAGTCGGTTTGCATTGCAGTTTATTGTGTTATGAGCGGGTGAACCGAGTAAGCGGTTTGCCAACTTAAATCGAAACCGGTTAATTTGGTTCATTTGAGTGTGAATGCTTGCTAGCCTGTGTGTTTTTATCTCTGATTTATAGTTACGCACAGACGCGCAAATCCAATTAGATGGACTGGCTAACCTGGTTGACCGACTAGCTGGTCAGAGTAGGTGGAAGAAGAGAAGGAGGATGCTCTCCATCCGCATGTTTCACATGCTTTTGAAGTCATATAAATTTTTTTTTTTGGTATCGCACTATTTGTTTGGCCTTTGGCGCTTTGGCGCTCTGCCTTGCTCTCCAAAATGTATCTTTCTTTATTGCTTCTTTGAATTTTAGTTTTGGTTGCTTTTTTTTCGATGTTTACATCATCGCGGAACTGTCCGAATGTGTGCCCCTGCTGATGTCGCCGTTTATCTATGCATAAATGTGAATTGGTCTCTGCCCCAACTAGTAGGAGGGGTGGGATGTGGGGGGGGGGGGGAGGGGTGTGCCGTGTGCCTTGCATGCGGGAGTCTAGTTTGTTGCATTTTAAAATATCAAAACGATGCATGTGAGCAAGTGAGTTGTGTATTTCTGTCTTTGTATCTGTATCTGACTGTGTGTGTATGTGTGTGTGTGTATCTGTGCGCTTGTTTTTGTGTCTCTTTATCTATAAATGAAACGAAATGAAATGTATGTCATAATAAATATGTTTGGCATGCAGCAGGCGAAACAGCTTGCTTGCCAATGGCCAAAAGGGAACGGCGAAGTGGGCCGGTGAAGTGCTCGTCCGTCCTATTGGATTTGACATTAAAGTCACACATGTTGCATGCAAATTTATTTTCGTTTTAAGGTCTCGAGGTCTTCATTTCGCTAATCTTTTTTCCTGTCTTCCTTCGCATGGTTTGTGAGTTGATTTTTTTTTCTGGAATTTGGAGCATCAGCCAATGACGTAGGCCAACTCATGGCCTGGCCATATGCAAGCCAGATCCATTGGTAATTGCATTGTATGACAAGTGAATAGGATATTCTAGAGCTGCAACGACTCAGAGATACTCTTCCTAGGCTTATCTGTATCACAAAAATATTAAGTACGATCGATTGAAATATTTGGAAGGCCAATTGGATTCTCATTCTGTGGGAATGGCAAATCTTGGCTTTGGCTAAGCAAGCTCGGGTAGTTCATTTGGTAGGGTAGACTGACATCTCAAGTACTCAATTAAAAAGGCATAATTGAAATGCAACACACATTCAATTGGATCCACACCCACACACAACAAGATTTTGAAAGCCTGAAAATGATTTTGCAGTGACTCAAATGTATCGTGTCATTTTTTTTGCGAAAGGGCTGATCTGGCCTAGCCTGTTGGCCATGTCAGTCTTTCCCACGACGCTCTCTGCTTCTTGCTTTCAGTGGGCCTGGGTGTGTTCATTCCAGAGCGCACTTGAATGCGTAAACAGTTGCGATCGTTTAGTAGGTTACCCTCCCCCTAGCTCCTCCCCTCCAGGGCAGGCCATTTCGTTTTGGTTAACCTTGGAGTTGGCTTGATGCGGCTCAAAGTCAAAAGCAGCTCATCCAGTTTATGATTACGTTGATGGGGCTTTTCCTATGGAAAGTCGGTTGCCCGATCGGGTTGTCTGAACATTTGGTAATCTACGAGACAATAGATAGGTCGAGCAACCATATAAACGACCGACCGGCCCCAGTCGATTCGAAACTCGCACAAAACCCAAATTGATTGATAGTCGCGGCACATTCCAGGCAGCTTCTTCTTCTTCTTTTTCATTTTCAGGCACAAACTTGTTTTATTTTTTTTTCTTTTTGGGCTTTATTGTTATTTTTGTACGCTTTGCGCAAAAACCTCAAGCAACGAAATGTGAGCCAAAAAAAAGAAAAATAAAAATACTGAAATGCCGAAAAAATAGTGATGATTAATAGGAGAAGACAAAGTTAAGGCGTGAATGCGTGGAGTGAGGTTATATTGAGGGAGGCTTTTTTTTTTTAATGGGTATGGTGGTCAAATGTGTTGGACTCATATTACCATCTAACCGCAAAGCTGATGTCAGAGCCCCAAAAAAATTCACCGCGAGAAAAAGAGAGTGAGAGAAGAGTGTAGTGTCTCCTTTAGGCCAAGTGACTTCCTGACTTCTTTTCCCACCTTTTCAATTTTTTTTTAGCATTTTTCGGTTGACTTTATTTATTTTTTTCGTTTTTGGCAAAGATTTGAAATCGGTTAACGAACCGTAAGCTGGCCTAATGATGAGTGAGTTGATTTGGCATTGTTAGTCAAACTAAACTAATCTTCAACATTTATTTCTATTTTATTGTGGCAAATATAATCAAATTTGCATTCGCACAAATTTTAAGAACGGTGAATATTTGTTCTCTTCTTAGCCAAAAATACCGTTAAGTTTCTAGACAGTTTCTGGCCAAAGGTGTGAGCGAGATGGAAGTGTCGCGTGTGCCAAATGTTTCGCTTCTTTGCTTTTTGGTCATGCTGCAGCTGACAATTTATTTTGATCGGGTTTCACAGTGTGTGCGTCCGTGCGTCCGTGTGTGTGTGAAATTTGTTTATGTGGATTTTTTAATTTTTTTTTTTTTGGACGCATAAATTAGCAAATCGAAAAATGGCTCATTAGCACGTTGTTTGTTGTCTCTTGTCGGTGTGAATGGCAGGGCAAAGGCATCGGCATCGGTATCGGCATCCGAGCAGCAGCAGCAGCAGCAGCAGCCGAGTTGGTAAATAACAACAAAAGAAAGAGAAGGTATCGATTAACATGTAACGGTTAGCTTGTTGGGAGGGCCCTTGCCATAAATATTCGGCTTATTAATTTCTACCAAAAAATTTAAATAAGGGGTCAAGTTCGCCAGCAGCTGTTGTTGTTATTGTTCTTCTTTTTTTTTTTTTTAATATTTTAACTACCTTGGTGGTCTTAGGTTTTGTGGCCGCTTTCTTCTTCTCTTTCACGCATACACGATCACATTGAAATACTTAGTTGTAATTAAAAACATTTTTCGCTTTAATTTAAAATCAAAAGTGCCACCACAACAAAAGAACCCAAGCACACGCACCACACAATAAATCAAATTTTCAATTGCAATGCGCTTCTTTCGACGTTGTGGTTGTTGTTGTTATAGTTGTTGCTGTTGTTGTATGAATCAGTCAGCTAAAAGCAAGGCAAGTCTGCGTCGACGTCGACGTCACAGAGACGGCCTTGCTTATCACAAAAAAAAAAAGAAAGACGAAATATAAAAAACGCACTAAATCAGAGAGAAAGAGAGGCTACAAGTGTGCGAGACAGAGAGAAAGAGCGCAAGTCATTGCATTTTCCCGAAATGAGTGCGAGTGAGCAAAGGCGAGGCACTAAGCGGCTGCTGAGCCACTGTCAGCCGAAAATCATTCTTTTATTCTTCTTCTTCTCCTTCTTTACTTTCTTTGTCTTCTTGCCGCGTGAATATTTTTTCAATATTTTTTTTTTTTTTTTAAGCTAAGTGCACACACATGACTCGCGCAACAGGTTCTTGTCCACTGCAAGAACTGGACAAAGCACACACACACACAGACACCGAATAGGCCTATGTAAAAGAGAGCAAAAGAGACAGAGAAGGAGAGAACGCTCTACAAAAGCATTCAGTACTCTCTCTTTGTTTTAAACTCTCTGAAACTCTTGCTCTCTCACACACACACACACACACAAGCACAATAATTACATAGGCACACACGCTTAGTTCGCTGACAGGTGAGATAAGTGACTTTCAATAAAAATACCTGTTTATTAGACCAATTCTTGTGCTCGGCAAACGGAGTTGAAGTCAAAGTTTTGCTCTCAACTGTGATAAGAGCAGAAATCCATGGCTGTCTAGGGTTTCACAGAAGAATTCACAGAAGACAGGCCCAGGCCAAACCTCCTTCTGACACCAGGGCTGCACAACAAAAAGTGTGCTCAAATTGGAGTACTCTCAAGATTCTCAAATATATAATTTTTTATGGATTCTCTAAAATCGGCTTTCTTCAATTTTTCTTTGAAAAAAAATTTCTTAGGGAAAAGAATCTTTTCCAGCAGATTTGCTGAAAATTTCCTACTGGGTTTTTCACACAGGTAAAATGTAAAGCGGTCTCGAGGCAGTCGGCCGGTTTCAAGTGTATTGGTGTGAGCCATCGACATCGACATCAACCTCAACATCGCCATCACCATCACCATTACCATCGTCATAGTCTTAGTCGGTTAGTCTCTCGCAGCGCTCTCGCTGGCTAGCTGGGCTCGTCTCGTCTCGTCTCGTCTTCGGTGCTCGGTCTTTGGGTTTGGGTTTGTGGTAGTTGAGGCCCGTTGTTAACGTGGCTTTTTGTGGGTGAGCGCGGGGTTATATTTTCGCAATCTCGTTCATACCTCACACACACACTTACAAACATTTCGAATGGGTGAGTGTCTTGGTCTCTGGCATGAGCTTTAGTTTTGTCTGATCGCACGAGCTGCCTGTCTTTAGTCTCAGTCTACTTTTGGCTGTCGTTCGGTGCAGTTTGTAAGAAATTCGTCGTTCGCTTTATCAGAGTGCGCGGGTACGTGTATGGAAGTAATAAATGTGCCTGTGTTTGTCAGCTTGTGTGCCTGTGTGTGTTTGTGTGTGAAAACTGTTTGCTGCAGCAATGAACCTTAATATTTTCAGAATATTCAATTACATTTTAAAATAAAAATTCATTAAATCAAATCACTGATTAGCCGCAAATCTCTTCAGTCAAGAAATCTGAAAATTCTTACCCGATTCTTTTCCGTCTTTCTTTTTGGCTTTCATATTCTGTTCGTATTCCAAAGTTTCTTGGTTATACAGTTTTTTATATAAATTGGGAAATAATTGAAGTGTTCGTTGACACGGGCATTTTTTTTTTTCGGTTCTTATTTTTTCCTATATTTATTTTCTGTTTTCGTCTCACAAATACTCTAAAGCTCTAAAAAGATTACATTTTCTAGCCATGTGAGTGTGTGTGTGTGTGTGTGTGTGTGTATGTGCAGGTGTGTGTGATTGTGTGCTCAGTGGACTCAGCCATCACGCGTCGTGCTAACAAACAAAAGTGTTAAGAAATATCAACAACAACAACAACAACAACCACAAAGCAAAAAATAATAAAAATAAAAAATTAAAAGAAACACCAGAGAAATCAACAAAATTACAAAAAATTGCATGAAACGAGTGTAAAATGTGCCTTCAAAATTACAAAATGCATTCAACACAAAAAAGCGACTAAAAAAAAAGAGCCCGGAAAACTAGCAAAAAAAGTTTAGCCTTCAGTGATTTTAACTCTTTTTTTTTTTGTTTTTTTTTTGCTTGATCAAAAACAATTAATGCACAATTTTTGTTAGCGGGTGGGAAGAAGCTTCTTCTATGTTGGCAACTTCTTTTAAAATTTTTTTTTTGTTCGCTGCAACTTGTGCCTGCAAACTTGGCCAACAAGTTTGAAGACATCAACCAGGCTTCCCTCCGCTGGCCAAACCAAAGAAAACCAAACCTAAAGCGATTTTCCATTGGCTGCCTACCCTCACCCAGCTCAGACCAGTTTTCTGGTCTTGCGTTTTTTTCTTCTGCTCCTTCTTCTTCTTATTATTTTTTTCTTCTTGCCATTTTCCGCGCCTGAAAAGCGTAGCTTAACTAAGTCTGCCAGCCCATTGGGAAAAATTCTATACTTGTTGCATTGCATTGTCAAAGAGGAAGAGCTAAAAACTTACCCATCAAATACAACAAAAAAGCACCAGGCTAAAAACTAGAAGAAGAAGAATTTGCTGCTCATTTTGTTGTACGTGCTCGGATTATTATTTTAATTGGCGTCAGACATTCAATTTGTGGTAAGCTTATTTTAATTAACTATTTCAAAAACAAATTTACAAATTTATTGAAAAAATAAATGTGGCAATTTAGTCTAATTTGGTTCAGTTGAATTAAAAAATAATATGAGCCAGGAATTTGGAAAAGTTACAATGAATCGGTTTAAATCAATATAGAATATACTTGAATATTATACCAAAAAATTGAGAGAATCTTGGAATAGTTACAGTAAATTACTTCATATCAATATCAGCCAAGAAATACAGAAAATATAGATTCAAAGATTTCACCGAAACTTGGAATAATTAAAGTAAATTAATTCATATCAATATCAGCCAAGAAATATGGAAAGAATAAATTGAATCATTTTATTGTAGACTCAAAAAAATCAGTAAACATTTTTAACAATTTCCAAAAACAATTATTATCAAAAGATAATAGTTTAGGGATTCATGGATTAAGGATTAATTTTAAATCATTTTTTTATGATTAACTCTTTTTTTCAATTGAAGTCAAGCTGAATGAGCCAGAAATTTTGAATAGTTATAGTAAATTAATTAATATCAATATCAGAAAAATATAATCAAAATAAAGGAAATAAAAAAAAAAAAAAAAATTTAATTTCAAGAAATATGGTATAATTATTTAGAAATATTTAATTGTAGAATCCAAAGAATTCAGAGAAACTTGGAAAAATTATAGGGAACTAATTCACAAGAAGTAAGGGAAAAAAGTATCGAAGGATTTGATTTAAAATTCAGAGAATATTTTTTGAAGATTTAATTTTTTAATTATTTTTTTTATGTTTCCATTTTTGAAAGTCTGAAATTTTCAGCATAAATATATTCCATTCTCTTCTCAAAATATGATAAGAAATTAAATTATCATCTTCCGAATTTATTTGGGACCTTTGAAATAAGGTTTGTCCCATTAAAAAAAAGGTAGCAAGCAACTTGTTGTTTATTTGTTGTTTTGGCTTTTATATAGTTTTAACATATCAGTGATATTTCGTATCTTCCACACGTATGATTAAAATGATGACATTGCTTACTTACCTGACTGAATTCACTGGCCGATTTCATTGTAAATTCTTAATCCAATACAATGGAAATTTTTTTCTTCTGCCCTTGTGGTGAAACAGTTTCATTTTGTGATTTTTTTTTTTTGGGAGCTCTGATTGCCGAGATAAGAAGTGATAAATAAGAAAACAACTTAAATCCTCCCCAACTGAGTGAGTACGGAATTCGCAAGCAGTTTCTCTGGAATCCAGAGTATTATCAACTCAGCGAAAACAAAGGCCTAGCGTGGAGGGAGGGGCGCTTCGACATAGACAAAAGAATTTGAAAGCAGAACTTGTTTAATCAACTTGCCATCTTGATGAGGTTCAATACACTCGGCTGTCATTCAGACATGCGACGATCAAAATTAATTTTATAAACAGTAATTCTTTCATTTTTTTTTTTTTTTTTTTTTTGGGAAGAAATTGATTAAATTATAAGCCAAATGAGGGGGTCAGATTGGCTATTTATTTGCTAGTCTATTTAATTAAAGACGAATATGGCAATTCAACGACCTTGCCTAATTTGGTCAACAGCTCTCAGCCTCCTCAAATTGGTTTTAGCCACTCATCTTTTGTAGTTGCTCTAATTGGCTGTCACAAATGTGAGTGGAATTCGCAATTGTTTAGCCAATTTTATCTTATCTTCTGGTCTAAAGATTAGTCTTATCAACTGTTAAGTAGCAGACAAATAATAAAGTCAGCCAACTCGCTGGGTGAGAGACTCGTAAGTCTTTAGTAAATTTGTAGATATTGTGCAATTTTCTTCTTCTTCTTTATTTTTTTTTTGGCACAAAACAGTTCCTTGAATACTTTTTTTTTTCTTTTGTCAAACATTTCGAGAAATGCGCAATTTCGTTTACAGCTTTTCAAACAGAAGCTGATTCTGTCCGAGTACGAGAAACTAACAAGTTCAACATTTATTTATCTTTATAATAATTAGAATTTTCCATATTCTCTTTTTAAGTCTTGAGAAACATTTTGATACTCATTTCTTTTTAAATATTTACTCAACTCAAATGGAATGCAGAAAGCAAATATTTTGTGTGTGTTCCATTAACTGTTTAAAAGTCTTTAATATTCTCTAATTAACCGAGCAAGTACAGGGGGCATTGGAGTGGTGTGGCCTGGAAAATTACTAGGGAATCAAATTTTTAGAATTCTCGAGCAAAAGTAAAATCTGGATCAATTTTTTTTTTTATATTCCAAAATTTGGAATTTCTGGTTCCTTTTCACTTTCAAACATTTTAAGGCCAGACAGGAATTTTCAAGAGTTTCTGGGTTTTTCAATGGAAGTAAAGCCCCAGGAGTTCTCAAAAAAAAAACCCACACTTTTGCTTTCCTTGGTCTGAATTCAACAATGTGAATGCCCACTGTAGTTATGAGTCGCTAGTTGGTACATAGAGCACGATGCACTAACAGCGATTCGATAACATTTTAAAGGTGAGATGATAACCAGCGCGGAGCAGCAGCAGGAGGGCGGGCGGGCGGGGAAGGCAATATGCGGGCGACCTTGTTATTCCAGCCAACGACCTTCACATCCTGCTCCGATTCTTCGCTCAGTGTGAGTGTGTGTGTGGTGTGTTTGGTGTGTTTGGTGTGTGCGTGAGCTCAACACTTAAGATAAACGGAAGTGAGGCAAAACAAACTGAAATTGAAATTGCCTCGGTGTTTTTAGGTAGCAAAAGTAGAGAGGCACTTACTGATGTACTGAATCTTTGTTGACAGGCCCCGAAACCCGAAAATACCAACAGCAAAATCAACTCACAGATGAGTTAAAAATTTGTACAAAACAAAAATAAAAAACCAACCTAAAAAACTTCATCATCATGATGGAGATGATGTGTGAGTTTGTGTTAGTGGAATTTTTAGACTTATTATTGTTGTTGTTGTTGTTGTTGTAGTGGTGGCTTGGTGTGGGTGTTGCTTGTACCAAGAAGCTCGCTTGGGAATCTGAAACCAAAGGCAGTGGCAGTGGCTGCTGCTTTTGTATTAAAGAAGACGTTGAACTTGCAACTGGCGCAGCATTTGCACTTTTTCAACGTGTTGTTGTGGTTTTTCCATTGTTGTTGCCACAGGCTGCCCTTTTGGGTTGTAGTTTTTGCGGAAATACAGAGTACGAATTAAATTTAATTGCAAATTTATGCGTTGGCATATGTGTGCTTGTGTGTGTGTGTGAACACCTCCAAGCCAAGCGATCTTCACCTTTTCTCTCTGTGTGAGCATGTGTGTGTGTGTGTGAGTCTTTGGGATTTGTGTGAGAATTGACAAAATTATAATGAGCTGCAGTCAGGGACAGGGCGGGCCGGGTAGTCTGTGTTTTTTTTTCCACTTCAGGTAATCACAACCTTACACAGGTAATGAAACTGGCAAACCAACAATTTCATTCATATTATCTTTGTTGGCTTTGTTGGTGCCCGCGATGTTGGCCGTTTTAAAAATTTACACCATCTTTCCGTTTGTCATATGCCAAGTAACCAATTTTCCAGAATTTATGGTCACTTTGCTAATGTTGGCTTGCTCTTATTGTTGTTGTCGTTGTTGTTGTTGCTGCTTGCATTTCATAGGCAAAACTATCGTAAGTTGTATCTTCACGCTTAACATCTTGTTGGCCTGACAGTTTTGACAACTCTTTTGAGCACCTCCGCTGGGCCACCTACACAGCAGATAAGCCGGTCAACAAAAGAAAAAAAAATAATAAAAATAATAAGAAGACGAAAAAGAAGAAGCAGAAAAAGGCCAGAGGGAAAGGGAAAGAGATGACCCTAGCTGATAAGAACAAACGAGTACCTGTAAATCCCAAAAAAAAAACTTTGACCCAAGCTGGAGTGGACAGGACTGAACCGGACTGGTCCCAGCTCAGCTGAGCTGAACCGACCTCTTGACTGGCAGTTCTCTGGCAAACGAAGTGATTATAATTGTTAGCATAAATTGCAAATAAAATAGAAAAGAAAGACATACGCATTTGTATCTGTATCTGTGAGTGTTTGTATCTGTTTGATGTGTGTGAAACTTGTTTTTGAGGCTGTGCCCATTTTATGGGAGTGGGATTTGCTTTTGCTGATTTTTTGTTGTTTTGTTTTTATTTTTATTTGTATTTTATTTTTTTTTTCTCTTTTGATTTTTGCTCATTTCCAACGGGCGCCACTTTACACGTTTTCCGCATATTTGCCTATAAAACTGTCATTTTGCATTTTTCGAACAGCAGCCACTGTATTCACTGTAATTGCTGTTGTTGTTGTTGTTGTTGTTGTTGCTTTACAAAAGTCGCACAAAATTCTGCCTCGGGCAGCGAAAAAAAAGTGTCTATTTTCGCATATTTTTTTTCACTTTTAGCAGAAATGAAATTGAATGAAAAATAGAAAAAATAAAGAGATTTTTTTCTTTTATTTTTTTTTTTTGTTTCTTTATTATTTCTTTCTCCTCCCACTTCGAACTCTTTTGTATCTATTTGTCTAAGTTTGGCTGTGTTTCTCTGTCACTGATTGGGGCGGCCGCAAACGTCAACTAATCGTACCATAAAAGCCCAACCAACGGCGACAAATTGCCCAGAGCTGATTAGTGTGTAGAGGATTGCAGGGGGGTGGTGGGCAAGGGGGGTAGGGGTTTTGTCAGCTTAAAGCTGAAACACTTTTGCTAAGCTGCGTACGCCTGTCAGCCAACAGTCAAAGTCTGAGACATGGCAGAAGCCAACTTCAGCCAGCCCTGGGGTCATAATTAACCAAATGCTTTTTGGTAGCTTCAGGTAAGCAGAGCCCAAAGCCAGGGAAGTCGACTCCAACAGCAGCTTTCACAGACCCGTCGGACACTTAAAATCCAACAACAACAACAAGAGATGTTACAAGCTCAAAGACTAGCAGGAACCAAAGACCAGGACCAAAGATGTCAATGCACTCGCTTCATGTATTTTTTTTTTCTCTTTTTCATTCCGCTTCATTCCCTGGCACTGTCAAGGGAAAACTTTAAGGCAAACTTCTAGCCAACATTTGTAGTTACTTAGTGCAGATTTATCTTCATGCCGCGTACTTTGCCCCCACAAAAATGAAAAAAAAAAAATAACAAGACAGCAACAACAACAAGAACAACTGAAACTGGCTTCAGTTGCGGTTTGGGTTTTGTCAACTGCCTAAGAATCCAGTTTTTTTTCATAGCAGTTCCAGTTCCTTGGCCAGGTTGTCTTTAAGGCCCACTTCAATAACCCTTACCTTCCCCTTACCCTTTCGCTCTTCCTCTTTTTCTCTGTTACCAAATCAAGTCTATTTGACTTGGGAAATAAGCAGTACTGAGAATTCCTTGATTCCTCTCAGGCTTTTTAAGCCAGCTAATGCGGGCTGCACTATGTTCTTTTTTTTTTTTGTAATTTTTTTTGTATATCTTCCTGGTTTTAAGTTATATCAATTTAGCGACTCACGTATAAGCAAATTTCCCAAGTATTTTTCTTATATTTTTCCAAGATCAGCCCTTTTCCTATACGGCATTCTACGCTTCTCCATCTAAGTTATTTGACATAACCAAGTGGCAATACATGTGCCTGGGTCTTAATGGCCCACAAATTTGCATAAGCTGAAATGCCAGAAGCCCCAGCAGACCAGTGTGTGTGAGTGTGTGAGTGTGCTCGCGCCATTTGACATCAAATCAGAGCCGCTAATAAGCGGGACAAATGGACAGGCAGGCATATATGTAGACAGAGGCCATGACTGGAGAGTGGAGTGGAGGGTTAGGTAGTAGTCAGCCAACCGCAGACAAATTACATAGGCCACATGACAACAACGAAATAAAATTGTATAAATTATTTGCATAAAATCCATGACAAGCAGAGTGCAAGCCGAAAGACCACCAACCAATAGATTTTCCCCTCCATCCGAGACCACCATCCACCCGACCAACGCCCGACTACCAGATTCGAAGACGGAACTGCTTTGGGCCAAGACGTCGTCATGAGGCGACACATGAATGTCTATGGCGGCGCCCAAATGCAAAATACGCGTGGGTCGTCATCAGCATTTCTTGTATTTGTTGCTATTGTCGATTGCCAACTTGGCCAGCCAAATCAAAGAGAGCAAACGGAATGCAACCGAAATGCAATCGGACCAGGCGACAGACAATCGGACAACATTTCTCTGTCTTGCGCTAACAGGGCCAAGCAAAATTTTTACACTCATTTACACACACACACACATACACATACATACACATAGTCCACTAACTTGTTTATTGGCTTAGGCAGAGCATTGAGGCTTTGAAAGAAGCTCCAAAACAATCAAAAAACGCAGTCGTTTTCAATGTTATGTAAGCCTGGCTCATTTTTAAATATTGTTAACAATTTGTTACAAGGTGGTCAATAGTGGCTTCAGCACTAGCCAAACGATCACTGATTTTCATATATGTCTGTTTATAATAAATAAAAACATTTTTCTTTTTCTTTCTTTTTTTCTGTTTCCTTTTGCAGACGATGACTCGACAGCAAATTGCACGCCCTACGCTCTCTTTCTCTTTATTATATTGATTGCATTTGACTGCATTCCAGAGATGTGTGATAAGGCCAGGGCAAGTGGGTCTGACGAATGCTTTAATAATTTGAAAAACAGGGCCAAGCTAGGGCTATAACAATTTGAAGCGAACGGTAAACAAATGTCCGGCTGCCCACGCGGCGTATACGCAATAAAAATTAATGAACAAAAATTGTCGCATTAAATACAACAAAAGCAGCCCAAACGAAATTTGAAACAAACGAAAAATTGTTAATATCGAGTGAAGTGTCTCCTGAAATGTGAATTGCATAAGTCTTGGGGATAAAAATCACTTGAAATTAGTAAAAATTATTTAAACGTGCGAAAAGTGCCGGAGAAAAAATAAACAATTTTAATAATGGCAGCAACACGCAATGTAGTTGAGATTTCATAAGAGTCGGAATGTGTGTGTGTGTGAGAGATTTCATTCATCTTTTGGGGGGGAATTCATTTAATTTTCGAGTTTCTTTCTTCTTCGTGTTTCAATTCATTTTATTTTGATTCTTTAGCTGCAGCCAAAATGAAAGCAAACTGTTAAAACACTCTTCATAATAAAAGCTAACATAATAACAACAACAACAACAACATCAGTTAAAAATAACAATAATAATCAACAAAAGTGGCAAAAGAAATAACATCGGCAGAGAGTAAACGGCAGAGCCGTTAAAACAGATAAAACAAATTAAATAAAAAAAAAAAAAAAAACGAACAAAATATATATAAAAAAAACAATAGCACCCCATAAAACGTTAATAATAATAACACGATAATTAAAATAAAAATGCGAAATCATAAAGAAAGCGGAAACCGTCAACAATTCGCCATACGCATACAGGGGCAGGGACAGGGCCAGGGACAAGGACAGAGTGCGGGGACAGTGAGCCCGGCATTCGATGCCATTGCAATGGACTCAAGTACAGCAACAACAACAACAACAACAACAGCGCAAGATACAAAAGAAAACCATTCCACGATAATGACATCCCCGGCCATAGCAACAACAACTCCTACAGCCCCAGCAGCAGCAGCAGCGACGGCAGCAGCAGCAACAACAGCAGCAACAACAGGAACAGCAATCAAAAGCAATGAAAACCTTCAAGTGGAGACCAGCAATTCAACGGGATTGAGTCTGGACACATTGGATATTGGGAATGGCAATGATAAGGCCAAAATTGCCAAACAAAACTCCATCATTTCCGCTGTTAATATAGCCAAGGATAATAATAACAGCGCCACCAACAACAACAACAACAATATCAATAGCAATGGCAATGGGAATGCAACAGTGCCAACAACAACAACAAATACAAATACCATAGGCAACTACTTGCCACAACGACGCCATCAATTTACGCCAATGTCCGAGGCCAGCAATGCCAGTTTCAGTTCCGCATCAGTTGCCGGTTCTATACAGGTAAGCCAAATTCACTTTGCCACTTTTAACCTTTACCCTTCTTCGTCTTCTTCTTCTTCTTGCCCAAATCAGCACCTCAGAACCTTTCTAGAAAAAACAAAAGCAAAAAATACACAAGAGTTTTTAAGTTTCTGGAAACGTGAGTTTCAATTCTTTCGAAAGTAACCGGTTAGTTCTTGATTTATTTCTTTGCTAAACCTTTTTTCACTCACTTTTCGTTTTCAATTCGATACTCTGCGAATTTCAAGTCTTTAGTTGTCTTAGAGTGTCTCCAATTGAACTATTCTTTAATCTTCTCAACTTCCTCTGGTATCAGCTTAAGATGTGACATATTTTTCAAGTCTTTTCTTAAGCTTAATACAGATAAGTGCTTTAGATTTATTTATTTTGAGGTTAGGTTTTTGTTTTTTCGGCCAGCGAGATAAACAAGACTTAAGTGGAAATCAGTTTCATCTTGTTTTATTATTGTTTCTTTCTTGATCACATTGCCAGAGTCTTAGAGTATTCCTTGTTTGACTTGTTTATTCTGCCGAGCGCAGAGAATCAGAATTCCAATCAAAATTTCGTTTCCACTTGAATCGAAGCTGACTCATTCAAAAAAACAAGAAACCAAATAAAAATAATAAAAACACGAAAAAATCAAAAGGCTTAAACAAACATGATTTTCTGTATGCCCGTCTGAGCCTTTGGCTGAATCAATATCATTCAAGGCTTGCGCAAAAAAAAAAAAAAAAAAAAATCGAGTAACAAAAATGTAGTCCCAAAAAAAATCAGTTGGACTGCCCACGCATTGGCCCCCAAAAGTGCACAGCTGGCGTGTTGATGACGATGGAGGATTTGTTGTTTGTGTCTGAGTGTCGTTGTTGCAGGTTCCTAATTGAGTTATGAGCTGAAGTTGAAGTCGATGTTGACCTCCATTTGCATTTTTATTTTTATTGACTTTGGTTTTCGTTTTCAAATTCCCCACACTCAAATGAGGAACGGCCTCAGACTGTGTCACTCAGCCAAGCAACGGTACTTAATTTTTGGGCTTTTGATTTTATTTTGGACTTTTTAAGTCTTCAAGCAACAGGAAGTTTTGTCGACACTTGGAATATGCTATTTTAAAAACAAAAATATTAAATTGTCTTGGCCTAAAATGAATTGCAATAATATTGAAAAATTATTCACGCATTTCCATTGTCATTCAGAACTAGAACAGATGAGATTCTTTTGATTTCTAGCTGAAAAGCAAAAATTTATTAAGTGAAGGTAAATTCATTAATTCTTTTGTCTGCATTCTGTTCTATATATAAATTCATATATATATATATTTTTTCACTGCCGTAACAATTGCTCTGCAGTATTCAATCAAGTTCATATTGGTAAGCTTTCTTTTCCACAAACCTTCGGAAACATAAACAAAAACAAGCACATTACAACTTTTGGGAAGCGATCGACATAATGCTATCGGAACGTGTTTGTATATGTGTATGTGTGTGTGTGTGTGTGTGTGTGTAAGCCTTTGAAAATGGATTGCTTCACGTTTAAATGCAAAATAATTTACCAAATTAACGGTACCATTATCAACAGCGACGATCCGATCAATCAAAGTGAATCCGATCAATTAAATGTTGCCTCCAAGCGTCACGAAAGACTAACCAAGACCAGAGAAAGAAAAAGAGGTTATGAACCACACACACACACACATACACACACAAAGCCAGTCAAATATAAACAAAGAACCACAACTGAGAACACAGAAGAATCCATAAGAAAAACACTCAGAAATGTGGTGAATGTCGGGCATCAACAATCGAAATGGAAGGTGCCGCTCCCCAGCCCAAGCCAGACTCCAAGTCTGACTCCCTTCCGAATTGGAGATTCTACTAGAAAATAAAAATAAAACAAAGCCAGATTCCCGTGTGTGAACTGGAACAGCAATCCGATTCACCTTTCAAAGCTCTATTCAATTCAATTCGATTCAGCTTGACCCTGGACCAACCAAAAAAACATATTTTATTTTCCTAAAAAAAAAAAAAAACAAAAAATCCATTTTAATTTCAAATTCTTTGGATTAATCATTTATTTTAGGTAAATATTTAAACATTTGTCTTTGAGCTTTTATTGTCAATCATTCTATTTGCGCAGCTTCTAAATTTTTGACAGTCTCATTAAGACTCCAATGTGGCTAGCGAATTTCGATTGTCTGGCCTCTCTCAGGCATTTCTGGATTCAGTTTCAGCTTGGCTTTGCTTTATTATTACTTCTCTTTGGCTCATCTTCGGATAGAATGGAGCTAGAGCTTGGGTTATTGAACCGATTGGGTGGCCGGGTTGACTTGCTAACGTTTTCGTTCTATTTCGGACCGTTGGAATATCTGAGTGACTGGTCAAACGTTAATTACTGCCATACACAAGCACATGGGGCACGCTTTAGTTCCAGTTATTAGACAGAACCCCAATGATACGAGACTCTCTGTTTGCCCAGGCCAGGTCTCTGTGCTTTGTGATTTGCCTAAGCAGAATTCTTCGAGTTGGCTTTTTTGTTTTGTACATCTTCTTGTGGCTTGTACTTGAAACAAGTTTGTGCCAATCACTCACATTCCAAGCTCTCGCACCGCACTCACCCCAGCCTGCTGAGTGGCCCTGAAATTCAATGGATTTTCTGTGGGCGGAACCACAGGCTGGGCAGATCTGGGCAGGTTGCAGACCTCAGCCTGACTTTGGCCTAGGCTATTTTTAGATTGCAACCACTGCTTTGGCAACTGACAGATACCGCATGCAAAAAAATAAAAAAAAAGAGAAGCTGCACGCATACTTGCTGGCGGCTTTGAAACTTAGACTGCAATCAAAATTAATTGCTTGACCAGGCCACAAAAAGAGAGGGGGGCGGAGGTGGGAGAGCAGTGAAACGAAAAGTTTTGACGAAGGTCATTTGAATGAAATTTCTAAAGAAATTTATTGCTGCATCAGTGTAGCCAGCCTGATGGCACTTGAGCTGACAAATGAAAATGAATTGGAAATTTCATTTCAAGTTGATTTTCTTGCTGCTTCATTTTCTTCTTGTTTTTAGTTTTCTATTGAAGTGGCCCAAAGTCCTAGAAGACTTGAGGCCTCTTCACCTTAAGCACTCTATGAGCATTTCGCCCCAGCTCGACTTTTGTAGATCGAACTGCCAATGGCAAGTTGTCGGGCTTAGACAACAATTTCTAAGCATAATCGCATCATTTCCGTAAGCTTTCGTTTCACTACGGAAATGAGCTGGGCCGCCGGCCAGTAAAATGCCACAGACAGTTCCGAGAGTTGCGCAATTAGGGCGGTAATTTTACCCAACTGATGAGCTTGTTGGTGCTTGTTTTTTTCCCCCCCGCCCCCTTAGTTTTCTCAGTTTCTTTGGCAAAAATCTGAAAAATCTTAGCAAACATACTCCAATATATCTGTTAGTTCATTACCTGTAAGATTTCTAATGCTGGGGACCTGAGAGCTCGCTGGCTTCGAACTCGTTTTGCGGCCACAATTAATTAATGCTTTTTGGCATGCGGCAGATACGAAGCAAACCACAACAACAGAGCCAGAGCCAGAGCCAGAGCCGGCAAGGCAAACACCGCAGCAGTGGCACCGGCAATGCCAATGCCAAACGAGTGGCAGAGAGTAGCGCTAAATTCTAGCCAGATTCTTGCTAAATTGTTTCGCCGTCTTTGAACTGACACCGGCGGCACTGATGGAGACGAGACTATGTCGATGGGTATGTCGATGTCGATGGCATTCTTTTCGCTTTGCCTTTGCTTTTTGCCGTGAGATCCGTTCTTGTTTCTTGAGTACTCTTCTTTGATTCTACGATTCCCTGGCCCGGTTCTTGATACGTATATTTCTGATAGTTTGCATAGCTTTGGCCGCTTTGTCTGCTTTGGCAGCTGCTTCTGTTGCTTAGGCATTTTTAAACAGAAATTATAGCAAATAATTGCTGTAGAGTAATTGTTTCACTCTACTCTGCTCTTCTCTGTGGCTTTCGGCTCTTTCGGTGGGGTTCATCAACTTGAAAAGATATAAAAAATTTCACCTTTTGCCAGTTGAAACAATTGATAAAATGCAATGAGCCGCATTTTCCTCCTCCTGCTTTAACCACCCCCGACTTTTCCATTTCCCTGGTTTATTGTCTTGACGAAGTTGGCGAAAACAAAAAATACAACTCTTTACGGCTTTGTTTGTGGCTCTCGGGTAGGCAAGTCTTTTGTATGCATTTTGGCCATAAAAACATTTTTTATGACTTGGGCTAGAGCTTCCAACTTGAATATACAATAAATTTTCTGAAAAAAAAGCCGTGAGTGCTTATTTATTTTTTTATTTTAAGTTTTTTTTTTAGTATGAGTGCCCGTGGGTGTGTGGGAGGGAGAAGGGTAGAGAGGGGTCTATTTAAATATTAAACAACAACAAATTTATTTTTCTGTCTTGTTAATTAATTAACAACAGTAGCAAACAACAGCTGAAGTAACTGACTTTGAGTCAGGTGAAAATGCAGTTATGTGGTTGCCCTCCGCTGCGTCCGTCAGTCGATTCGATTTCATTTTTCTTGCCCGTTACCATATTTTGACTGTTCTGAGCCCCCACAGAAGAAAATTTCACTTTTGTTTTGCCTCTCGAAAGAAGAAGAAAAAAAAAAAAAACAAGCTCCAAAAAACTCAAGTTGCTTCAGCCAAGCCACACTCGAGCAGCAACATAAGAAACATTTTTTGTTTTTTTTTTTTTTTTTTTTGAGGTCAAAAATACTCGTTCCCATTACGGGAACGCTCGAACAGTCCAAGACAGCTTCTTCCAAAAGCCAACATACATATAACGAAGCCAGGGACCTGGACCAATATATTCAGTCTTTCAGGTCTTTGAGGCTCTCGCCTCTTCAAGTTGAAGTCGCCAGCACCATTGAAATTCTGTTCGACAGCGTCTGACTGATACAACAGCGACTTTTGCTTTGACCACTGCTGTTGCCAGTTGACTCAAGATAACCGCAAATAAAACAAGAGACAACAGCAGCAACAACAACAACAACATTGACAAGAACAAGAAAAAATAAAATAATAATAAAAAGAATTAAATGAAATACCCGAAGAGACGATGAAGTTGGAATACTCTAATAATAATGTAAGGTAATCTGTAGATCCAAAAGAATAGTTTCATTAGCAAAATAAAATACATAATTATTTTACTTAAGAGATGACCTAAATCTAGCTTAAGCTTAAAATTATTTCTTTTGGTTCTCATGACTTTATATAAAGAAATTATACTAAATTTTCTAGTTAGGGCGAGGTGACCTTAGATTCAAAGATCAAACTTAGACATATTTGGCAGAATCTCAGCTCTTAGAATTGACTCATAAGATGATTCTTGTCCTTGACTAACCAAGGCTTTGAATTGTTCTTAAAAAGAGCCTAGGCAATTATTTTGGTTCAGCCTTGGAGGACCCTAAAAAGATTGACTTATCTTCAAAAAAGGGTATGCCATATAAAGCATTTGTATATGCTGTCTGTCTTTGTGAGTAATTTAATGCCAAGT
Organism: Scaptodrosophila latifasciaeformis; assembly: GCA_037075145.1. Lineage (NCBI taxonomy): Eukaryota > Metazoa > Arthropoda > Insecta > Diptera > Drosophilidae > Scaptodrosophila > Scaptodrosophila latifasciaeformis. The sequence continues at coordinate 1,784,226 of JBAMCM010000158.1, forward strand.
CTTTAGGTCTTCGATCGTTTTCTGTTTTCTTTACTTATATATACATAATTTGTTTTTTTTTTGGTTTGGTTTTTTGCAAAAGTTAGAAGCCAACATGCAGTCATTAAACTACCACTCAGTTTCAACTTGAAGATCTCAGAATTCAGAGCTCAGAATTCTTGCATAGGAACTGCTTGGGCCTTCTCTCTATCTGTCTCTCTTAATTTTAGCACGCAAATTCCAAACCGACAGCTGCAACTTTTTGTTTTGCTGAAACCATTTTGGGGGCTATTCTCAAGGTGCTTGAATTTCCTTGAAAAGACAGACTTTCGGACCAGCACCTTAGGTTGCTCCAGTTGCTCTTCTGTGTCAGCCCTGTAGAGGGTTTCTCTGGAATGATATGCCATTTTTCTGATCATCTTGGCATGTGTGCGAGTTGTTGCTTATTTCATGCCTGATTTTCTGTTTTGTCATCACTTGATGAGCCTTCGGCCAGGTGTCCACGTCTGCGTCCCATTCTGCTGGCGACAGAATCTTCCATAGTTAATTGCGTCCGGGCAACTGCTATACAAACAAAAGTGAAAAGTTGTTGGCTTTTTTCAGTTTTCAGTTTTGCGCGCGGTTCAGCTTCTTTACATGCTTTCTAATTACAGTTGGCCCCAAAGTAAAATCAAAGTAGTTTGTTGGCCGAAAGTGTCTTTGCTCTTCTATAGAAAATCAAATCAACTTGCAATTTGTGAGTTTTTTTTTGTTTTTTTTGGCTGGGCTTTTTTTTTTATTTTGTGGTAGTTCTTAGCCACTGAAGCGGGCATAATTAAAGGCCGCTCGTGCTCTCTCTATTGTGCCGGGTTATAATCATCTTGGCAAATTTTTTCATTTTTCTGTATTTTGTTTTTTGTTTTTTTTTTTGGTTTTGAAAAGTTATGTGAAAGTGAACAGACGGTCAGGTTAGCCAACTAACAACAACAACAACAATGGCAATTGTAGCGCATAATTAATGAAGTTGAAGTTGAGACAAGTCAAAGCAGAGAGATAGTCTAAAAGGAGTCGGAGGCACACGAGATACAAGAATGCTCTTAGCTCCACGCATGCGCACTAAAAAAGAACGTCGGATTCTACGAAAAGTTTCGCGCTCGAGTGAGCACATGAGCACATGACCTTCAGCTTCTAGAATTGCCTGCCGCAGTCTCCTCCTTCAGCTAGTCAACTTCAAATGAAGCAACCGAGTATTTCTCTTTTTCTTTATTGGAAGAAAAAGTGTATAATTATTTGGATAATGCTCGCCAAACTTTTGAATCGAAGAAATGTATAAAATATCGAAAATCGAAAAGTTCTCTTGACAAATGAAAGGACAAAGAAATAGCTTCGAAGAGAGTATGTGATCTTCGGTTCTTGGGAATGTTTCTTTTTTTTATGGAGATACAAAAAATTGCGAATACCTCTGCCACGGTTAGTGGCGACCTGTTGGCAGACTACAAGAACCCCGAACGACCCCGTAAGTTGGCGAAACTTGTTGGACTTGTCAGTTAGTTGGAGCAGCAGTCATATAAAGGGAGCAGGGGAGGGTGGCGGTAGAGGGGGGCGGGAGGTAATTCAAGTGACTTGCAGCAGGCAGCCGCACTCTTTGCGCTTAGTTTGTTTTAACTTGGCTATTTATTTGTTCTTTCGCCTGCTGCGCGCTGTCTTGCTCCACTGCACTCCTTGCTTCCTTCCTTCGGGCTTAAGCCAAGCAACGGCAACGGCAATGGCAACGGCAACGGCAACCCCCATGTCCAAAACCGTACCCAGTCCTCACGCTCCCACCTCAACCCCTTTTCGACCAAGTTTACCTCCTGCTTCATTTTTTTTCTCTTCCTCTTTCGCTGCGTGTGTGTACTTGTGGCTGTTGATTGCAAAATAGCGCGCACCAATGCCACCACCGCCACAGCCACCTTCTTAAAGCTATGGCAACAGCTTCATGAGCAGGCAGCTTCATGGCCAAGCCAACATCGTCGTTGTCGTTCTTATTGCTGCACGCCTGAAACTTATCACTGGCCATAAATCTTATGGTCGGTCGGCCTGCATGTCCAATGTGGCTTGCTGGCTGGCTTCATGTTCTGTTTGGCGACGACTACCACGATGACGATGGCAACGGCATACCAGCATACCAGACCAGACCAGGCCAGACTCGGACAGAGTCAGAGTCAGCATCAGCGTCAGATCCAAAGCCAAAGCCAGGCCAGGTTGACTGGGCTAGGCTAAGCCAGCATAGGCCAAACTTAGGCCAGACCAGTTGCCATGCCATGACCATTACCAGTTGCGCTTTAGTTGCAATTTTTTTTTTTTTTTCTTAAACCTTCTTTTTTTTGTTGTTTTCATTCTTTTGTTGGTCCAACAATGCTAAGCAATTTTCTAAGTTATTAATTCGCTGCACACAATTCGAGGTCAAGGATAAAATAAAAAAGAGACACACACGCATGAATAGAAGATAAAAAGTTGGCGTGTCTAGATCGGCTTTCTGATTTGTTTATATATAACTTTTTATCTAGACTCAAGACCAACCTTAAAATAAAGGTTGTCTTTCTGGATTGAAACAATCTACGAAAGATTTTTTCTTTTTTGTTGAATTCAAAAATTTACTGAGATTGTGAGAACCTTTTTTTTTTTAACTTATTAAAGAAGGACAATAAAAATCCAGAATTGAGAGTCTACAAGGTCATGATTACTTGATGAAAGTTTAAGAGATAAGATCTTATTTTTATTTTGAAATTTCTTATCACTTAGCTTGGGGCTTTCCCAAGAGTTTACAGATCTTTTGTTGATGCCATTCGCATTTTGAATCTTTCGTGCTGACATAATCGATGACCATTTAATTGCATTCAATGACTTTTCACACTCTTTTAACTTAACTTACACACACTTATGGACAGAAAGACGGACAGACACAGGCAGACAGACATTCACCGCACTAATGAGCTGTTAAAAGGCATTTTTAGCCGACATCCGCCAAATCGCCACTTAAATCTCTCTCACTCGCATCAACCAAAATGCCAAAAATTATTACTAATGAAGTTCAGAGGCGCAGGGCCATAAATTCCCAACCAAAAACAACAACAACAACAGCCAGAGCAAGATTCACTTTCATTTGGTCTCCTGTCCGTGGTCTCAGAAAAGGGCTCCAAATTGACAGCTGGCGAAAGGCAAAAGAGAGGCCTCCACAGCAGGACAATAAAAACCAAAAAAATAATAATATCAAAAGACTCGAAAGTGCTAAGATTCATTGTGATGGTTGTTGTTGTTGTTTAAAGTAAATTGTGTCAGTCGGCAAGACCGCCAAAGTTGGCCCCGTGTCCTCATACACGTTGCCAATTTCAATTATGCAGCAGCAGCAGCAGCAGCAGCAGTGGCAGCGGTGGCAGCAGTGGCAGCAGTGGCAAAATTTCAGATACCATAGCGGTCTCAGGCATCTTGAGCTGGTGAAAAGCTACGCAATTTGTATTTTTCTTCTTTTCTTTATTTTTCTCTCCCATTTTTCTGCATTTTATATTTGCGCTTTTGTTGCCATTAGCCAGGCAAAAGTTCAGAGATTTTGGCATGAAATTGAATGCGTGCCTCGTCCATAACCAAAAAGACAACCCACGTCATCAAACTTGCTTGGTCTGGCAATTCCAATTCAATGATGCCAGCGGCCATGTGGTAGTGCTGGCTATGCTTTCTGTGTGCGGCAGTAGTGGTGGTTGACTGGCAGTTGGTTGGTCTACCGTTTTGTGACTGTGTCCAATTTGGGCAGAGATTGACAGCGATATGCGTTTAATTTGACGATAAATGTGCAATATTGCACGCAAGCCCAGCCAGGCCAAGCCAGACCGAGCTAAGCCAAACAGGACACGGTCAGAGCCTACAGAGCAACCAACAAAAGAATCGAGAAATTTGGGAAGGAGATGGCGGGGTAAGAGCTTAGCTTGAAGTTGGTTTAGTGTAGGGTAAGATGAAGATAAAGAAAAAAAAAAAAAACTGCTTCACAAATGCAGTCACTTTTGCTGCAAACATTTCGAGTACTCAACATTTTTGCAAGTCAATTCTAAAATGCTGCCCTCAAGGCAGACCAGACTAACCAGACAGACTGACAGACTGACAGACGGACAGATAGACTGAGAGACCAGTGACTGACTTAAGAGTCTGGCTCAAAAAATGAGGAATCAGATTCGGAATCGTTTCTTTTTTTTTGTTTTTTTCTTTTGACTGTATTGAGGTTCGTGCTCTTGCCAATTGCCAAATTCAAATCTCGGCACGATCGGTTAGAAAAAAAGTCCATGGCAATGCTTGACACGTTTGCTCGCATTTTGATTGCAATTTCTTTTCTCAGTTGTTATTGTTGTTTTTGCCATTTGCGATTTGCGCTTTTCTTCTTGGATTGCGCGTTTCTATTTCAAACTGAAGCTGTTAATGCCAATGTTGCTGTAGTTGTTGTAGTTGCCACCAATGTTGCTGCTTCTATTAAAGAGTCAAATTCGTGTTGGCCATTAAAAGGAAAAAAAAACCGGTGCCGCTGACAATGGAAAACGCAAATCAAAAGTAAAAATTTCGTCACGAAATTTTTGGCCAACCAAAAGCGAGCGAGAAAAGCGGGAGGAAAACCAGAGATTCCTCTGGCTCTCCGGACAATTCCTGAGAGCGAGTGGTAGGCAGGAAGTACAGAGACTAACTGAATGGTGCTAGAAAACTACTTAAGTTAACCATTTTGTCATTATCGTTTTTTTTTTATTTTGTCGATTTTCAATTAGCTTGAAATCCGTTTTTGAGGCCTCTGGGGCAGTGAATATTTTCGTAGTATTTTTTGGATAGTTTCCAAATGAGTTCAAGCAAAATAATTTTTTTTTTTTTTTTTTTTATATACAAAAAAATTGTTTACCAACATTTTTCCAGCGTTGACGCGTTGACACGAAAAAATCTCAAATCATTTTTTTTTCTGTTTTTTTTTTTTTTGGCTTTCAACGGCAGTTGGCTTAATACACAAACCCTGGCATATTTACGGCCAACTCACGACAGTTGGGCGGGCGGCTCAAGTGGCTTGTGGTGGTTGCGGTGGTTTCTTGATTTGATGCTGTTGCTGCTGCTGCTGTTGTTGTTGTTGTTGTTGTTGTAGTGGGCTTGTTGATTTGCTGGTTGTGTGGTGTTCTCATGGCACATTCCGCAGGCGCCGTCACTGTCGCCATCATAAAGCAAAAGTTGAAATGCGTGGGCGGCGGATACACAAGGAGTAGGAGGAGGGGAAAGAAAGGGAAAGGGTACAAAATACTCAGCGTTGCTATGGGCTCCAAATGCCGACTGTCTTATCAATTTGATTTTATTTTAATTTTTTTCTTTTTTTTTGGGCCAATGCAAGTCTAACAGAAACCAAAAAGTTGAGAGAGCGAGTGCGGCCAAAGAGACAGTTCCAGATTTGAAAGACTTGTTTTGTTTGGCTGACTGACTAATTGATCACCCAGGGGCTATGACTCAGGCACTTGCCTGGCTCTATTAAAATTCCTCTTCTAATTCATATTTTCCTTATGGCTTTGGCTGTTGGTTTTTTGAATTTAGAGATAATGACTAAACTGACTAATGTTTTTTTTGAAGTTTAATGAATGACCAATTGATCGTCACAGTCACACCAAAAACAATTACAAATCGGAGCCCACTTCCGGCCCTCTTGGCCAAAGTGAGAACTTTCCTAGCTGAGATAAATGATTCTTCTTTTGTATTGTCTTGCGGGTCCATCCAGGGGGGCGAGACCATTAAGTTCTATGGTCCAGCCTGAGTGACCTAGTGCACTAGTTTCGTATATTCCTCGGTGTTTGGCTTACCTTGGCATAGAATTGATTTATTGTTGGCGCGAGCACAGTTGGGGGAACTCAGTTTGCCGGCTCATCTGGCAGATAATTTCACATAAGACCCATCAACTGATACCACCAAGGCCCAAGCTCGCCACTCAATTCCCTAAAATAATTATAGGGTAAGCTTGCCAGAGCTACCTTCCTCTCTCTCTCACTCACTCTCTGTTCCTCGGCATGGTGGCATGCAGAAGTGAACGCAATTTGAGCAAAGGGCTGAATAACATTTGGTAGATCTCCATGGACTGTGCCGTGGGACAGTTGCTGATTTAAATTCGTGTTAGAGAGACAAAATAATTGCAGCAATTGGCCAAAAATAAAACGAAACAGCCAAACTATCTGACAGATAGAAAACTCAACGGGACTGGTCAGGGAAGTGGGGAGAGTGGGTAGTGAGAAGTGGGGGAATGCACGACAAAACTAAAAGCAAACGTCAAGCGAAATGAATGATCTGAATCTTGAGCTTGGGAACCAGAGACACAGAGATAGCCAAACCAGTCGAATGCCTAAGTCCAAGAATATTGAACGAAGCCATTAAAAATTATTTAACTAGATTTGGCCAAGTTGAGTGATGAGTGCCTTTAGGCCAATTCTTTAAGTTGCTGCTGCTTTTGTTGTCGTTGTTGTTATTGTCGTTGTATCGCATCCGTCATGTGTGCGCTCGGACCAGCCTAGGTTTCGGGTTGACCCAGAAATCTTGTCGGTTTGACTGATGTATCCATTTGGCTACTTTTATTTTTATTTTTATTTTTTATGTACCATTGAAATTGCACTATTTGGTTTGTCAAATGGTTACTTATTATGAATATTATTTCTCATAAAAAGCCGATTGTGTGCTTATTTATTTCTTATTAAATTGTCGTTATTATTTTGGGTGTGAGACTGGCGCCAAAGTCAAAAACACAATCAACAGCTGCCCACGTTGTCATCGAATGGAGACGATGTCGGCTACGTCCGCGACTCCGTCTCCGTCTCCGGCTGCGGCTTCCAGCTACCAGAAAGCTCAAAATATATAAATACAAAAATACAGTCAACCTCAGTGTTGGCCTAGTCAAGTGACTTTAGAGGCTTGGTCGTTTGGTTACGTTTGTGAACACCAAGCAGAAAATAAGCCATAAAAAAATAAAGTATACGACGCGTGGATTTATTTTATTTTTTTTTTTGTAAATTTTGTTCAGCGCTTTGATTTTTATACTTTTTGTTGTTGTTGTTGTTGTTGTTGTTGTTATTGTTGCTGCTGCTGGTAACTTTTGGCTGGCTGCAGTTACTTAATGCGGCTTATTATTGACGGTCTATTTGGCTGTGTGTAGATTGCGCAAAACAATTTGACGACGGGCAGCTCCACTCCACTTCAGCTCACTCCACTCCAGTCGGCCCCGGCTGCACTTCAATTCTACGAAACATTTCCATTTCACTGCCGCAATTGAAAGCAAAAAAAAAGAGTTAAAAAAAATTGAAGATTTGCCGAGCTGCTTATCGGCACTCCCAATCAAAAAAAAAAAAAAAAAAAAAACTGCTGACCAGCTCGAAAAGGCAAACCTGACCAAATCTCTTTAGCCTGGCTTGTTATTGTTTGCCTTTCTCACTAATTTTCACTTAATTATCTAATGAGCGTATGATTTTTTATCTGCAGTTTGCAATAATCTCGATCGCAACCAAAAACAATCAAATTTTGTTTGCTTCTCTCTTCTTTCACTCGGTTTCCCTGTGTTTGTTTTATGATTTTTTTCTTCTTTTTTTTTTGTTTATTTGACTGGGGTATTTATTTCTTTTTTTCAGCTGGATTTGCATTTGGCCTAAGACATAATGAATGTAATTATTATGCGATCATTTGCAAATGCCCAGCAGAAAAATACAAAAATATCTTTAAGATGCTTTGATTTGTTGTTGCAGTTTTTTTTTTCTCTTTCGGCTTGCTATAATTCCTGTGGTAATTGTTGTTGTTATTGCTGCCCCATGCTTATAACTAATGATTAAATTGTTAAACAATTTCTGGCTATTGGGAAGCCGAGCTGGCTGCCTGAGCCGTCGTCAAAGTCGTGGCAGACTCTCAATCTTTTTGGAAAATTTTATGTTTGCAGTAGTCAACGGTTCACTGAATGTGTTGGTGTATGCGTTGGTGCCTCGTATCATGCATATATATGTGTGTGTGTGTGTGTGTTTGTTTTAGGGGGGCGGCAGGAAGCTTGAACTTTGTGCGGTTGCCATTTTATTACGTATACGTTCAGTGTGGCTGGAGCTAGCTTTGAGACATCTAACTACGCTATTATATAATTAACCATGAGCTAAACAATTTACGGCGATTATGGGCAAGTTTGTTGTGCGAATCGTTTATGCCACAAAGCCATTTAAATATGCGTTGAGCTAATAATTGGCCAAACCAAGAGTGGCCATCAATTTCTTGCTTTTGCTGTTGCTGTTGCAGTTGTTGTTGCCGCCAAAGTGTGCCACATTTCTATCGATGGCTTTGTCAATAAAACGACATTTTTGCCCCATTGTGTACGGCTTGTTGTTAGGCGGCATTTTATCCGGCCCACCTCCCTGTTGCCTCCCTGTCTGGTTTCTGCAGCCAATTGAGAACTCAACTAACTGGTCAACTGTCACTCTTCTTCTTTCATGTCTTCGCTCTGCTCACACACATACAGGATGACATGCAGCACGATCAATGCGGTCTGACACAAGCCGGTCTGGAGGAATATATACGCACCTCATCCTATTACGATCAAACGTTCCATCACCATCACCAGAAGCAGGCCTCGTATGCCCAGTCCGAAGGCTATCACAGTTATGTGTCCAGTTCGGATTCCACATCGGCGACGCCATTCTTGGACAAGTAAGTAGAAGAGACACACACATTAAATAAAAGCAAAAACCAAATAACACTAACAAGAATTCTTAAATGGAGAAATTGAATTGAATACGCTTTTCACAATTCATTTAACCTGGCGCTATCTTTGGCCGAGTATAGAAGAAAGGAATTCATGAAAAGCATATAGAAACATTATTTTCAAAGAACACAAGGAAAAACAATACTCTTTTTTTTTCTCCATAATTTTTTGTTTTGTTGACCTTTCAGAAAAGAAAAGTAATGCTGATTATGGTGTTTCATATTCAGAGTTTTCTCAAGATAAGATTTATTTATAAGAGGAATTAACTTGTAGAGAAACAAAACTTTTTCGGTCTAGAAACTAAATTGTAGATAATTTGACTGAGCAAACCGAACTGCCTTGAGAAGGTGCATGAAGCAAAATCAATTACACGAGTTGTCGGAGTGGCAGCATTTTTTCAATATTTTCAAAAGCATCTCACTGGGCCAGACGACATTTTATGGAGCAACATCACCATAACAACTCCGAAACATGTTTCAAATGGTCATCATTCCTGTTGTTGTTGTTGTTTGTTAGTTGTTCGTGTTCATTTGTTGAAATTGTTGTATCAAATGCCGCAGCGCGACAATTATGGATTTTTATTTGCCACTTTACTCCACTCGACGTAGACAGACAAGCCAAACGTAAAAGTTATTAAAAATTCTCAGTAAAGCAAATAAACCGAGAGCAGACAAATAATATAAAAAAAAAACTACCAGAAAAAAAAGACTGTCAAACACACAGAAAAATAAAACCAAACTAGCTTAATTTTCAAGGTCTCTTCAAAAAAAAAAAAGAAAAAAAGAGTCGCGTATTTTTGTTTTTGCCTTAACTCGAAATGAACTTGCCACCAAAAAAAAAAAATTAAATTAGATATAACAATTATGGAGAGTTGGTCTAGGAGAGGGGTTCGGCATAGATGGACAGTTGGAAAGACTCTATCGAAATGCTATGTGAAGGCTAAGCCGACATACAAGTTGAAAATCGAGTAATTACCCGGGCAAATAGGCAAAGCCCAATGAACAAATGTCTTGTGTTGTCTGAGCTTTTTTTTTTTTCTTTTTTTCTGTCGAACTCATGTTCGTGTTGGACAGCAAAATATGAGGAAACAGACTGAAGTCGTCAGTGGCCATGAGTTGCCAATTTTCAGAAATCAAATTGAAGTTCTAATCAAGAATTTGCTCTCTCTTTTTCTCTCTCTTTTTAGATTACGGCAGGAGAGTGATTTGCTATCAAGGCAATCGCATCATTGGTCCGAGAACGATCTCTCGTCGGTTTGCAGCAATTCAGTGGCTCCTTCGCCGATACCAACTCAATCTTTGCTGGGCAATCTGAACGGCCGTGTGGGTCATGCCAATCACAGCAGCAATCACAACAGTTCCGAGAGCACCTCCTCGACTGAAACTCTGAAATGGCTGGGCTCCATGAGTGATGTGTCCGAGGCTAGCCATGCCACGGGCTACAGTGCAATTGCCGAATCGGGTAAGTAAATTAGATTGGCTTAGGTTATTCTAAGTTGCATTGGCCATTCGCCAGTGACCTTCGACTGTCGGTTTTGGGCCATTGTATTTCCATTTTGGCCGGCCCACTTTTACACACTCTGTTTCGGCTCCTGTCAGAACAAGACAGCTGCATTCTATGTTTGTTTGAACCCTGGGTGATTGTCGTTAAGAACACTCCTTAAAACATATTTTTCTGACCACCCTTTTCTGAATTTTTGCTTGCAGTTTCCTCCTCCCAGCTGATTGTGCACAGCTCGCGGGTTCTGACGCCCAAGCGGCATCATAGCGAAAGCGTGCTCTACCTCCACGACAATGAGGCGGCCAACTCAGCAGCCCATGCCACAACCACGTCAACAAACTCAGCAGCAACAGCAGCAGCCACCACAGTTCCTGTCCTAACGGAGAGTTTGACAAGTCTGGCCCAGCCTGCTCCGCAGATCTCAGAGGACGTTGGCGGTGCTACGGGCACGGGGGGCCAGCAGCCTATGGCCTTGCGGGCCCAGCACCGGCACAGTCCTAGCTATCCGCCTGTCCATACATCAATGGCCCTGCATCATTTTGAGCCCTCTCAGCAGCCGCAAATCAATCAAAAACTAACGCAGCTGAAACGCTTGGGGGTCACACAAAGTTCCTTACCTGACATACAAAACCAACAGCACCAACAGCAGCAGCAACAGACAAACAACTTGGATGACTCACCCTCCAAGCGGGGCCAGTCTCAGTCAACCGGCGACTTGCAGCGTCCCCTGTCGCACCAGCACAAATCTAGCATTCTGGTGACCCTTTCCAATAGTGAGGCGATGGTGACAATTGCCCCCCAACCGCCGCCCAGCAAGCCGCAATTAAACAAAACGGATGTGCTAAGTTGCAGTGCTCCAAATGTGGCCAGTCCCCCAGAGTCGGGCAGTGGCTCGAATGATTCGTATCGCAGCAATCATCGCTTGTTTCCGGTCAGCACGTACACGGAGCCGGTGCACAGCAACACCTCGCAGTATGTTCACCATCCCAAGCCGCAGTACAGTGCCGGCCTCCCCAGGGTCAGCAAGTTGTCGGGAACCAAGTGAGTACACATATTTGAGACTCTCAGAAGCAGCTTATTTCATTTGGATTTTATTTTAGATTACCTGTGATAACACCTGCTGGGGCGGTAGTCCAGCCGACTTGGCATTCGGTGGCGGAACGCATCAGTGATATTGAGCGGAGCAGCCTGGGCGATTTGACAGCACCTTCACAGTATGCCTATTTGGAGCCCACCAAGACGCATCGTCTGTCCAACCCTGCCCTGAAAGCCATACAGAAAAATGCCGTCCAGTCCTATTTTGAGCGGCAACATCAACAGCAAAAGGAATCCTCACATCATTTGACAGCCGCCGAGCAGCAATTGCTGCGTCCTCATTCCTATCAGTCTCTGCATAGGGATAGTCTTGAGCATCAGCATCCACAGCAACAACAACAGCAACAGCAGCAGCAAAGTCTGAGAAAGTCGCTGCCGAATAATTTGGGGCCCATGTTGGGCATACCAACAGTGCTGCCATCGCCTGTGGCGCAACACAAGCCACCTTCACCGGCTCCACCTCCACCGCCACCACGTTCGCGTTCTCTGAGGCCAAACCTCTTGCGACGCTCTTCTTCGGCCTCGGAATATGCTGAGATCAGGGATCAGTATCAGCGTGCCAGCCAGGATACCCTGCAGCAGCAGTCCATCAAGAACATTAGCAGCGCCGAGAAGCTGTCCTTCAATGATTGCGGCATGCCACCTCCGCCACCACCACCACGTGGTCGTGTGGCGGCTCAACCAGCCCGACGCACTTCCTCGGCCTCGGAATACGCGCCCATACATGAGAAGCTGATGCTGCAACAGGCGGCTGCTTTGGCCCACCAGCAAATACATCCTCAGCAGCATGCCCAGGTGGTGCGGCCCGCTTACTATCAGCCGGGGCCAAACAATTGGGCTCCGGAGAGGCCACCAAAGAACCCCAGTCTGCGTGTGCCATCGCCCGATTTGCCACCACCCCCTAGCAGCAATGACCTGGACACGAGCTATACCTTTGATGAGCCTCTGCCACCACCACCGCCACCGGAAATTCTGCAGCCAAAGCCGCCACCATCGCCCAATCGTCGGAATAGTTTCGCCGGAGCCTCCACACGACGTTCTAGCTACAGTCGCACGCCTTCGATAGAGAATGCAGCTCCTGTCAAGGTGCCGCCACTTGTGCCCAAGAAGCCGACCACCCTGATGCAGGTAAGTTAATAAAAAAAAAAAAGAAGAAGAGAAGTTTCAAAATTTCCTTTGTCCTTAGCATTCCACTCGTACACCTCTGTCACCCTCAACGGCAAACAAGGTGTCCCAGAAACTGTTACTCAATGGGGCCGGCAGTCAACACTCGCTTGTCTCGCCCACGCACAAGAATCCCACAAATAGCCGCAAACGTCCGCACAATCCACCGCCCATTATGGAGAGCCCTGGCGTGGCCACGCCCCCACCGCCGCCCCTAATGCCCCGGGCACGACCAGTGATCGACCATGTCATTGCCAATAATTTGGAGAACAAATCCAATCAGCAGCAGAAGCGGTGAGTACGCTTTGAATATTAATCATACGCTGTGTAGGCCAATTAATCAACTGAGAAATGTGAATTTTTGGGTGCGCCCCGGCAGTGATAATCTGAAGTAATCTGTGGCTCAGACTGCTCAGTCTTTTGTTCTTGACCTTAGGCAGAGAGGCAGTCAGCAGCATCAAATCCAATTAACTTGAATTTAATCGAAGAGTTGCACAGAGTGCGTGGTGGCAGCGAAATATCTGGTGTCAATCAAGTGTCGCCTGAAAAGAAAAATTGCCTGAGCATTTGTTTAATTGGATTATGAAATCAAATGCCAATAGTTTTTGGCCTTTCAATTACGAGCTACTTTCGCTTTTGCTTTTCTGGCTTAGTCTGTCAAGTTGACCCATTCCAGCTCGCCCACAGTTCGGGCAAGCGTTACAAATGGCGCACCTGAGCCAAATGTGTCACCAAAGTGCGGCAATTTATTTGAGTTCCAAGCGGGTCGCCACCGGCAGACCGCCAGTTTGGCTGGTTACATAACTTCCAACTTCTTTGGCTGACTTGGGCTGGAGCTAATTCTTTGTTCTGATTGTGTTTTATGACTGGGTCAGTCTCTCTGTTTCTCTGAATTGAATATCCAAAAACTCCAAAATCGAAATAGAAATCGAAAAGTACCAGACAAAAGCTCCATTCTTATAGCCAAAGACATTGATAGATGAACGCTGGCGGTTCATTAGCGCAGACAAGCTGCCAACTCTGCAAAGGCAGGGGGATGTTTGGGCTTATAAATACATATATAAATATATATATTTTTTTTTGGCAACCACTGTGCTTGGGTGCGGGCACCACCATCACCATCACCAAAAAAAAAAAAAAAACAACAAGTGAGCATTAGATAACTTGTGAGCGGCTTGAAAATGGAGCAACGTGTGCCGTCGATTGTCTTGGATGTTTTTGTTGCTATTATTGCTGTGCTGGTGGCTTGTTCAATAATTTCTATGGCTTGTCATTTTCGTCTAGTACATTTTTCCACACACAAACACACACACAGAGGCTTAGAGAGGTCCAAAGAGTCAGAGATTCCTGGTGCAGTCAACTGACTGAATGTGACACCAAAGTAGACCTTTGTTGCACGATTTGTTGCAGCATCCTGTAGCTGGGCTAGCTGCCTAACTGCCTAACTGCTTACCAGTCGCCCAGCTCGGTTGGCCCCGTGCCACACGAGACAAATATTGACACAATTTGTGGCAAGTTTAGTTCGGCCCGGCCAACTTGTAAATGGGCTTGTCCCTGTCAACAGGCTACGGGTTCAAATACCGTTAATGTTAACGCCGTTCACAATTTTTCTTCTTGTTGTTTGTTATTTATTTCATTTTATTTAATTTTTTTGCTTTTTTTGCTTTTGAATCGAACGTGCCTCATTTGCATTTTGAAAGTTTGGCGGTCGGCATGACAGAAAATAGAGCAAAGGGCAGTATAAGCTTTTCACCGATATCAGGGAGTTGTCAGCTGCAAATAGGAAGCCGGGGATGACCCAGCCTGACCCCGTCTATCCAAGACAAAAAACCGAAACATGCCCACCTGACAAATCTCGGTGGCTTTGCTTTCCTTCAAAGTCATTTTCAGACCAGGCAGTCACACATTTAAAGTTCAATTAAGCCAGCGAGCGAAAGAGATCTGAGCAGCCAAAAAAAATAAATGTGGCCATTAATTGGCCAAACACCTACGGCCGTCGTCTGCGGACAGCAAGCTGCCTGCCACTTTTAGGTGTGTTCTGATCACACTCTCCCTCTCTTTCTCCCTCAAGCAACTGTGATTCTTATGGTGGCTTTTCGCTGGTGTCGGCTCGACATTTTGGGCCACGACAAGCGCTAATTATCACGTCGCCTAGGCCAGAGTGAACCGAACAGATCGGGCCAGACATTAGGCAGCGCGTGGCCAGGGCCCAGGCAATTGTTGCAAGCATTTGAATTAATTTCCTAAACAATTTGGCAAGCTCACAATAGGCTAAAAAAAATCTAAGCTGCGCCAACGTATTATTTTCAAATTAACTGCCAACGAGATTGCAACAATTCGTTTGCTATATTTCGATTGCCTTGAGTGTGGGACAAAGAAAAAAAAAAAACATATACAAAACAACAAAACAAAACCACAGCGGCGTATGACTGCTATGCGCGCGATTTGCAGTCCAACAAATAAATCACTCATACGCCAGAGTGCCAGAGCCAGCAACTGAGCCCGCTGAGATAAAAATCGCAGGCCCGTCTCTCCAGCGACAATTCAATTTGCGACAACTATTTGAGACTCGGCGAGATGCTGCCCCCGTGATTAGGCGACAGACCACAACAACAATAACAAACATTGCTAACAATGAGACTGTCAATTGATCAGTCGATCGACTGGGCATCGGCAGTCGTGCAACATTTTCGATACAAAGTGTTTGCCATAATTTTGGCGCTATCTTTGACTAAATATCGCCAGACCAGACGGACAGACAGACAGACAAACTGACTGAGTGAGTGAGTGAATGAGTGTGGCAGCAGCACAGTCGGCTTAATGATCGATTGAACTTTTTTGTGTGGCACTGAGAATGTTGCGAAATCTATGACCAAATTGAATAACACAAAAGGTGATTCTGTTTAATGCATTTAAGCAAAATGTGCAACAACAAATAACAAAACTAAAAAAGCTTTTATATTCCATGCCAAATTTATGGCCGTCAAAACAATTGTCATAAAATAACGTGAAGACTTTACAATGAGCAATCGAATTTGCCGGCTCACACCAAAAACTGTGGCATACTTTTCGGCAGTACACGCAAATTCTTGTAGGCAGCTAAAAGTATGCTTTGAAATTTTCGAGACCAGACAAAGCAAGCATAAAAAAGAGCAAATTAAAGAGCGTTAAGGTTCAGTTGTGTGGCTCAGCCATATGCCTTGAAACAGCCATAAATTTTAATTTAATTAGCAATATAATCTATTTCACTATCAGACTTATTTCAATTAACATTAAGAAGAGAAAGAGAGAGACAAATTCTTCGGGAGTTCTCTCTTAAACCACACACAGGAACTCTCTCTTCCCTTTGTCACTCTCACTCTGTCTCTCCCTGTCTTTGTCCAGTTCTCTTGAAGTTGCCTTGTTGTTGTTAAGTTGGCCCGGTTTCGCTGTTGCCGGCTTTGGCAGTAGCTGCTTTTGGCCAACTTCAAACGAGTAGAAACCGCTGACGCGTGCAGACGTACGCGCTGTTTGTAGCGTTGACAAAGAAAATAAAATAAATAAATAAAACAACAACAATAACGACAGCGACGATAACAAACGCAACAAAAAGAAACGGTAAAGACATTCAATGCGTGTTTTTGTGTCTGTGCGTGTGTGTATAAATTGAAATCGAACAAAAATTTATGACTTGAAAATATTTGCGATTTTTGCTTGTCTTTTTTCATAAATGTATATATATAAATTTTGTTGTTTAAATTTCTGACAAGTGTTTCCCGCATTCACGCCGACGCTGATGCCACCAAAAAAAAAATGTTTGACTTTCGCCTCTTTTGCATACGGCTGAATCAATTGCAATAAAACGCGTAATCGTCTTTGTAATCGGATTTCAAGTGATGAAACCACCACTGAGCAACTGATTTTGTTCAAAATATAAATTTTTTTTTTTGGGAGATTTTCAAATGCAACTGCCACAAATCAGCAAACGAACAAAAAAATAATAATTTAAAACGAATATAAAAACAACGAGTTGAAAAGAAGAAACAAAAAAAAAAAAACAGCACATTTTGGGGAAAACAATATTGTTAATTATTCCCAGTATCTAACTCTTTCTCTCTTGACGAGAAGTCAACTTCAAATTGGATTTCACAATATTGGATACCGTTTATTCATTGAAAATGGTCTTCGGCGGGAAGTTTCGCATACGAAGGTAAACTAAAATTAAAATAACTCACAAAAAAAGAAGGAAATATAAAAAAAAAAACAAAACAATAAATCTTACATAACATTTCTCTATACGATTTGAGGTGCAGCCTTAAAGAAAAAACTAGATTTGACAAGTTGGCAGGCCAAAAGGCCTGTTCTAATGAGAACAGTGACAGTTTCTTATTATATTTTGTTTCTAACCTCAAGATTAAATCCTATGAATATGCGAAAGTGTCTATGTGTGTGTGTGTGTGTGTGTGTGTAAATTGCAATGCTGTTGCTGTTGAATGTTGACAGTTGAGCTACTTGTACTAGTTTGTTGGCCAGACTGTGGCTGTGGTTGCGGCTACGATGTCGGCGGCTAACTTCAGTCAAACCATATTTAGCATGCTCAATGCCTTTGACTCGCTAATGACGACAGTTGGCGCACTCGCCGAGGCACAGGCACACACTCCTTAGCAACACTCTGCTGATAAGTTTTGATGACAGCTGCGACTGCGCAATCCACATTAACTAATTCACAGCTGTTGTACGCCAGGTTGGCCAAAAAAAAAATAAGAAAAAATACAAAAATAAAATACCAAATAACAAATTATTCGAATTGTCAAACTGACTGAGGCGAGCTGTCTCTTTTCATTTCTGTTTGGTTCGTTGCATGCCACTTGCCAGTTAACTTTCTGACTCTCCGTTGCCTGCTGCTGTCTCTCTCTCTCTCTCTCTCTTTGACTTGCAACCCTCGTCTCGCTCGTGCCGCTGAGCCCCTGGCCCTGCTCTTTGGCCACGTAGGTGGCAGGTGCGCGCAAAAAAAAAATAAAAAGACTTCCAGCATTTCCTGCAATTTCTGACAAGCGAATTGCAATTCACTGTCTGCCTTTTGTCACACCTTTTATGCTTATCACGCACACCTCGGCCAGGGAAATTATAAATCATATTTGTCATTACTTTAAGATCTATAAGAGAACTGTCCAACTGTCTTTAATTGCTGCGTTGTATTTATCAGCTGTTCAGGCCCAAGAGAGGTCTTATCATGAGAGGCCAGGGAAACACGTGTCTCTGCACACCCGAAAACAAACAATGGCATTTCTTTGTCTTTAAATTAGAACCGGTTTATTTCTGACATGTGTCCAACAGCCCTTAACCGTTGAGACCTCGAATTTAGATCAGGTCGATCAATAAAATAGCCGAATTTCAACATGAATTGAAAAAGAATTTTTGCTAAATTGAACATTTCTTAATTTGCTGGCATAAACAAATAATCAATTAATCGTAAGCAAAAAAACAAAGAATTTCCTTTTGTTTATGAATTTGGCTTTTACATGGTCTATAAAAAAAAATAAAAAAAAAACCCAACAAATATTCGAATTACTTTGACCTTCCAAAATGAAACGGAAACTTTGCTTTGATTTCATTTCATTAATTTTTGCTGCTGTAAAAAAAAAATCTTTGGACGGCTTTAAATGTTTTTTGTTGTTGTTGTTGTTACTTGGCCACTACAAAAAAAAAAAACCAAACAATAAACAATAAAAGTTTATTGTGGCAAACGCTTTTCATTGCCAATAAATTCGACATGGAAAATTATGCTACCCAACTCCTCGCCTCTTCGGATCTTCCTCTTCCTTTATTCCGAGTCATACATCACTTTACAAATTGATTGGTTTGTTTATTTAATGATTTTTTATTTTTTACTATTACGAAATCGACAAATTGAAACATTTTTTGAGGTATTTTTTTCTTCTTCTTCTTCTGCTTCGATTTTGCCTTGCCAAATGTCAAGAGTTTATCAATTAACACGCTTCGATTTAATTGTTTATGCTTTTTGATTGTGGAGATTTTGTTTTTGTCTCAACATTTCGTTTACAACAAATTAAACATGTTTACATTGTTCTTGTATTCTTCTTCTTTTTTTGTAATATTTATTTCAAAAGTCGCGGGGCACGCGCAAAATGGAAGTGAAGAAAAATACGAAAAAAAAGAACATTAAAAATTGAAATTTAAAATTCCAAAAAATTATAAACTGGAGAGCTTGGCAGTAGCACTTGAGCAAACATAAATTAACACGTATTTAAATTGAATATAAATAATGCAAAATAAAAAGAGTAAAGAGAATACTCAAATTTTTGCCGAGTCTTTTTTTTTTTCATTTACAAAAAAAAAAAAATATATTTAAATGGGTTTTTTGTTTATTAAACACTTTGTGACAAATTGGCGACAATTAGGAATACACCAAATTCATAAGTTTCGTTATTTGCTTCTTTTCAAGATCGTAAATAATTTTAAAGATAATTAAGAAAGATTTCAAAAACAACAAAAATTATTGACTTATTAAAAATCTTTAATTAGTCTTTTGTGATAAATTTAAGGAAACTGCCAGAGTATTAAAAAGAGCTCAAATAATATTTTTTAAATATTTCTCTTAATAATTTTGAATTAATTTTAATTGACAAATTTTTCAAAATTAATTTTAAATATCTCAAGCATATTCTATGCATTTATTTATTCTTATTTGTTTTGTTCTTTAATTGATGAAACACAAACAATCAATTAAATCAAAAGCCAACAAACTTTAGATCTCAATTTCAGAATTTCTGTGGAGATTCAACTTCTTTTTTTTTATTGTGTTAGCATTATCATAAATAATTAGACAAGTTTGGGGGGAAAAAAGAACAAACCTTTTTTACTTTGCCTTTCAAAGCAACTCTAATGAGTTTGCTCAGCAATCAAAACTGAAATATTGTTGGAAAATTGTTTTTTTTTTGAAAACGTGTTAAGTTCTTTTTGGGTTGAGTTTTTTTTTTCCGTGGGTCATTTTCAATGATAAACAGTACCCGTTTAAGCTGGTTGTCTACATGGGGGCGTTCTTGCAATGAGAACAAATACAACAACAATGAGAATAATAATGAAACCAGCAACTGCGACATATGTAAATGAGTTTGACTCCGCTGTGTGGGTAAAGCCATCAACACGTAAAACTCAATTATCAGAATAAAGAATAAAGAGGAGCCCTTCACAATGTTCGGGGGGGCTTGATAAATGCGTTGGCTCCACATTAAACAGCCACAGGTGGGCAGAGTCAAAAAAAAAAGAAGCTTCCTTTAATACTTGAAATACATTTCCACGTTTTTTTTTTTTTACATTTGTATTCTTTTTTTTACTGTTCTATTCTGCTCTGTTTTTTGTTGTCATTCTTTTTTTATTTTTTGCTTTTGTTTTTAAAAGTTAAAGTACTTTCCCAACTTTATCTGAAAGTGAACGGAACATGGCGAACCGTGTTCTCATTCTTGTTACTCATCAGGCAGATAGGCAGAGAGCTGGAGACAGTTGAGAGCCAGCGAACCATCAAGCTGAAATTGTACAGCTATTTGCATAAAACAAAAGCCAAAGGTAAAAGCCTAGAACCAAGGCCCAAATGAACTCAATTGAGTTTAAATGAGCAGAAAACAAAAATTACAATCGCATTTCACAATTTCGAATTGCCAAAGAAACTTGCGCACGCACAGTGAAAGCTAATTTTTTTGAATATAAAAAAAGAAAACTAATGTCGGTCGGATTAGTCAAGATAGGAAAGCTCCAAAGGAACTAGTTCCATATAACTCTTTTCTGATTAGTCAAGATAGGAAAGCTCCAAAGGAACTAGTTCCATATAACTCTTTTCTGATTAGTCAAGATAGAAAAGCTCCAAAGGAACTAGTTCCATATTAACTCCTTTCTTTTGTTCTGGATAAGTTTTATATCGGTTTGAAATTTATCACAACTAGGCCAGCACAATTTTATTTTCTCTATTAAACTTATCTAAAAAGAAATTGAAAGATTTCTTCTAAGTAATTCCCCATCCCAATTAGGCTTCAATTAGTGGAACAATCCAAGCCCAAATGAACTAATAAATCAAAGTAAAAGTAGAGTCTTTGAAATAGGTCGTCAAATGATTTGGAAAAGTACAATTTTAATTTATGATGCCACCCACAAGAATTCTCAAAAAAGAAGAAAAGAAGAAGAAGCAGAAGAAGAAAAAGTAAATGCTTTCTAGGGTACAAAGTCTGACTGATAAAGTCAGAATTTTGTTCTACAAGTGGAACAAAGGGCACACTAATTATTTGAAAGTTTGAAAAACGCTGGTGTTCAGGGCAATCTATATCTAGATTGTAGGAGGTAGAAGGTAAGAGGGGGAGTAACAAAGAAAAGCCTAAAGTGCGGGTGCAATGGCCAGAAGACATAGGTTGCCTACATTTATTTCCAGATTACTGAAGATCGAGACTATTTGAGACCAACTAAAACTGCCTAAGCATTTTTGTGGTATTTGCTTCTTTTTTTTATGTGGGCAAGTTTACAGGTGGCTGATCTCACAGCGGACATCAGCCGCAAGCTAAACGCATAAATTGTGAAGAAGAAAAAAAAAAGCGACAAGGTCACAGACAAATGAGAACTCCAAATAACAAAAAATGAAAAAAATAAAAATATAATCACAATAATAAACAGAAAATGACAGAAGAGAGGAGGTGGGGGGGAGACAGTAGTTTATCTGTTTTCAGACAGAAAAAGATTCAATTCAATTAGCTGGTAAAATTAATGAAGAAACAACACAAGACGACGCATAAATTAGTTAAACGCTCCAGTAACCTCCGCTGAGCCACTTCCTCTTGGCTGCAATTCAACTAAACTAAAACCGTGGGGTATCTCCGATGGAAAAATTATGAAGAAACAGAAGAAGAAGAAGACGAGGTGAACTTCAATTTCACATAAAAATAAAAATTAAAAATAATGCACGCGCCGCAAAACATTAAGAAAAACTACAGAAACCGAAATAAACAATTTCACAAATTAATTTTATAACACGAAAATCTCTTGCACGATATTTACTGTACTGAAAGAAAAAAAAAAACAGTATTAAATGTGGCAAGATGAAGGAAAGGCAATTTTTAGGTAGGTAGGTAGGTCGGCTTGGACGGGCCCAACGCAGGCCGATATATCGAATTCAATAATTACATAGTCGATAAAAAAAAAAATATGGCCCAAAGGTGAAATAAGCCAAGCCAAAAGAAGAAGAAGAGAAGTAAGAGTGGTTCCAGCCCGAAACCCTGTGGGTCGCTTGATGGGCTTTCCGTTTGGCTACTGTAAAGACCATAAGCAAAAACATAAAATATTAAGTCAAAAATATCATGGGTGATCATCGGTATTGTTGTTGTTGTTTTTTTTTTTTTGTTTTCTTTGCTTTGTTTACAAGTGCCACTGTAAAAATGTTGTTTGGGGATTTTTCAATTTTTACTTGCACGAAAATTACTTTGACATAAAAAATGAATTACAACAACAACAAAAAACGTAGACTGTTAGTGGGTCACGCGCGTCATGACTGGGCAGGCGGGACTGGAAGACCTGAAAAAAAAATGAAAACCAGCCAAAAAAAACAAAAAATCAAACCACCCCAAATGATAAAATCGAAAACATGAGCAAAACAAATAACCAAAATCAGAGCAGTTATTTCGAACGTGGATTTTGGAATTTTAGGTCTCGGATTTCCCTGGTGGATTGCCAAATTTTTCTGAAAAAAATAAAAGTAATTCATTTAACTAGGTTTTTTTGTGTTTTGTTTTTAAATTTTGCACAATAGAAATGGGCAACAAAGAAAGGTTAAATGTAATTAGAAAAGCCATTGAACCGTTTTGGGTGCGCCCGGCTAAAACCTTAGCCCAAAAACAAGCCAAGTCAATGAACCGCAATTTGTAAAAAAAAAAAAAATAAATAAATAAAAAAAAACGTGCTTGCAATTCTTCTTCATGACAATCTGAGACAATTTTAGGCTGGAAACTGAAAATTATTCTACATACTTAAAATTCTTCGGGCATCGACTTGAAATAAAGACAACTCCAAATCAAAGCACAAAAATATTACGTAATCTGTTTAGTCATCGAAGGCATTTCTTTGGCTTCTTCCTTGGCTTTTTTCGTTCCCAAGAGTGCCATAAAAATTGTCGCAAGTACCGTTAAACAAATGATCGGTACAATAAACCAAACTGAAACCAAACTCGAACCAACTGAGCTGAAATTTAATTAGCCGAACTGTGCGAGCACCCACACCACAAAGAAGGTTCTGTCCCTCCTCTTCTTTATACACTTAATGGCCATAATCGTCATAGAAGGAAAATAAATAAAGAAAAAATACAACGCAGAAAAGTTTTTAAAAAGCAATTTCAATTTATATCGCTCAGAGTTATTTGCGTTCTGTTTTCTGTGCCCTTTTAGAACTTAATTGATTTCGTGTTTTGACACCAAACGTATTTTTATAGCGCTATAAATATATATATATAATTGTAGTCTCTCTGTGTTTGTGTGTGTGTGTGTCTGTGGGAATTTCAGACATTAAAATGTAATTTGAAAAAGCTTAGAAATTATTTTGGTAATTCAAGAAAGGTGGAAAAAAATGCGACAATTTCACGACTACAAAACTGTGCTCTGACTTTGGAATTTCAAATAGATTGGAAGACACTCTCAGGCTTTGAGGGTAGAGAAATTGAACTGTGCATAAATAAAGCTCTGTGCATTATGCATATTAAATACTTTCACTTTCATTTGATTTGATTTGATTTCATTTCATAAAAGTAACTACTGGCCTAGACCGACCAGAGCTGGCCATTGGCAGAGTTGGCTTCTCTTGAGTTTGTTGACCTTGCTCTTATCAGAGTCTAGAGTTTATGGCATTTGTACTTGTAGGAAATATATAAATAGTCTACCCTCTTGGCTCTTGGCTGCTTTACTGCATTTCAAATCGTTGACAATGAAAACGAAAGTGACACTACAATTATAATAAAGCCAAACGAAATGTGATCAGAGTATTTTGTAAATGATTTCCAAACTTTTTTCGCTTGTTTCGTTTTTTTTGAAAGTCTCGGACAGAGAAGCTTTTGATAAGCAAATCTTTATGAGTCAAATGGGGAACTCTCCTCTATCAGGTCTCTCTGTATATTATTGGTGATTAGCTTGGTTTACTGACTGATTAACTGACTGACTGACTGACTGCTTGACACAGTGATTAACCCATCGACTGACTTACTCTCATGGTCAAGTCGTATTCAGCGATTGTCATTCGATTCGATGACGCTGTAGTCTCTCGTTGTCTACCTTGTGCTCAATCACAATACAGAGTTGTTTCATTATATGGGCATTATTAATATTATTATTGTTATTATTTTACATGAGCATATTATTTAATTAAAGATGCAGAGAATATATAATAAATGCTTTGCCATGATTGCCCGGGCTGTCTAGACAATTGGCCGACCAAAGAAATTGCCTGATTGATTCCCACAATGCAAATGAAATGCAATCAGCCAGATACAAAATGGTATTGTCTACAGAGAGAGAGACCAAGGGTAATCGCCTTTGATTCTCTGATCCTCTATAAAACCAAATCAATATCCAACACATCAGCATTCCCAATTACCATTGCCAATGCCAAGATCTCTTCTCAGCTCGGAGGGAAATAAGAGGTTTCGAAAAGGTAGGCTCGGGATCAAAAGCCATGGTCATTGGCTATGCCTATGCCTGCTGGATTTTTGCTTTCGATTCCAAGATCTGGCCACGTACTATAGTCATGGCCGCTCAAGGCCGACTGAACGACCGATCGACACGAAGCCTCTTCTCAGTGCAAATTTCCCACCTTCCCCCAGACCGGCGCTGTTGTTGTTGCAATTGCAAAAATATGCGCATTGCATACAAACAAATAATGGGTAATATAAAAAGCGCTAACTAAGCAGTCTTATTGGTTTTTATTTGTTGTTCTGATCGCATGACGAATTACCCAGCGACAGCAACGAAAACAAAGAAAAATGCACTCAGCCAGACGGAGCCACCAGCACCACCACCACTACCATCACCATAACCATCACCACCAACAAAGCCAGTCCAAAGTCACAAGTTCAAAACTTTGGCTTCACACCGACAAAAGCCTCAGAGCCACAGCCCCAGCCACAGCCACAAATATGCGCAATTTATCCTGTTGTTTTATTTTTTATTTTTTTTTTTTTTTCATTCTTTTCTGCCTCTTATTTGGCGTGGCTTGTATCACGTTCTTTTGGGAAAACAACACTGGCAACCACAATGGGCAAACATTTTTCAATTTGCCCGCGCCACCAAAAGCTGCCGGCCTGACTGGCCTGACTCCACTGTCGTCATTAGAATACAAGTCAGCAAGCCACTCAGTCAGTCAGTTAGTCAGTCAGTCAGGCTCACACACCTCAATTTGCAATTGATTTTTATGCCCAAATCTGGGCAGATTGTGGTTAGCTGCACCTCAGGTTTTTCCCTTTTTAATGCGCCAAACTGCGCCAAGACTGCTGAAAACTCCCTTAACAATGGACAATATTTCCCTTTCTTTAGCTTTCGGTTCGGCCCTCTTTAAATTTATTTCAAATAAATTTAAATCTACACACCCAAGAATGTGGCTCATTGTTTTTTTGGGTCAAAACATAAACTGCATAAATCAGGAAATGCCTCTCAATGGATACCCAACTACCAACTGGCCCTAGACAAAAAAGCAAAAGTCATCTTCTCTGGCCAAACAAACAACATTAATAAAAGCCAATATGTCAGTCGGTCGTCTAATTTGTTGGCTAATCAGTGTCGTCTGGTCCAAAACAGAATTTCGTGTAAATGGAACGCGGCGCCATTTGGCTTGACACTCTCATCATATCTCAGCACCAACACAAAAGAATCTCTTCTTGCCATCAATGGTGGCAAGAACGTGGCCAGTGCCGTTGCAAGTCTATTATAAATTGTGCAGCCAAATTATGCCATTTATTTTTAGGCTCCGACGACAACGCAACTGCCTTAATGTGATTGAGTGGGCCAGTGTCTTCAAACCAAAAAAAAAAAAAAAATTATAATAAAAAATGAAACGAATCAATATAGATCAGAGAGATTTATCTGGGTAAGGCAAGACAAGCATTTATTTTTTTTCTTTCTTTAGAGAAATAATGATTTTATAGAATTTTCCTAGATTTTTACTAGCCGAGATAAGAATTTTATGACCAATAATAATTGTCTTTTATTGGGCTAATCTTCAAATCTTTATAGTTGAGTACATGCAATTAAATTAATCAAAGAGAATGGTAAATGGAACTCAAGAAAGTGATTGAAGTTTTTTTTTTTATTTTTGAAGGAATCAAAATATTTATTTATTTTCTCTTGAAATAAGCCCGATTAGCTGTCTGGTTGAGAGCACTCGACAGTCGTCTAGTTTCCATAAAATTGATTTGTTGAATTTATTTGGCAAATTTTTCTCATTATTGTCAAAATTTTGTGTTGCTTTGATGAGCGAAATTCCCGAACCAGGGCGATGGTGAGAGATTTCTTTACCCATTTGCTCAGTTTGTCTCAGGTTGGCCGACGTTAATGTAGTCAAGAACAAAAATTCGTTGCCGTTTCAATTTTATTGTTGATTTATTTTTAAAAATAAAACCAAAATTTTATGCCTGAATAAAACCCGTGTGTGTGTATTTGTGTGTGTGTAAACAGCCTGGCCAACCATAAATAATTAGCAAAACAGAGATGATTTCTTCTTGGAAGGATTGGTTTAAGTGCAGGTAATTCCCTAAGATCTTGTATCGGATTTATTTAGTTCGCTTATAAATAGATTGGGTGTGAGGCTGACGTCATTTGTCTTTTATATTAGCCGGCAAATTGGCAATTTTGGGCCATATTAACAGCCAAGTTTTGCTTCCTAGCCAACCATAAACAAATAATAAATTAACGATGGCATACAAATAACCATCTAACTATGTCTATATAAAATAAATTTAAAAGCTTTTAATTGCAGCCCCCAACTTGGGCAATGCAACGCTAACAGCTCCACCGCCACCACCAACAACAACAACCTTGAAACTGAAACGCAACTGTTGCTGCTGTTGAATGGTTCGGTTGGTGCCGTCAAAGTCACAAATCTTGATCTCGTTTTTTTGGTATATAATTGAGTTTATTTTTGTCGTTATTGTTGCTTTTTAGGCTCGGGTCTGCTCTTGGCATTGCGCCGATTTCACAGTTCGCTAGACAACAACATCAAAAGTATTTCAAGTTGGCTTTGTTGGCTGCAGCTACCGTTGATGTTGCTGGTGTTGTTGCACGCAAGCTCAAAAATGGTAAAAATTGTTGAATATTTTTTTTTTTTTGTTTTTACCAATTTTGGGGTTCGAAATTTTTGTATGGCCAAATTGCAATGAGGATGAAGATGACGATGATGAGGAGTATAAAGGCTTTGCTTCCTGTACAAAAGTTTTTGGCACCCAGCAACAACAGCAAGCTGTCAGAAAGGCAGCGGTAGCAACAACAACAGAAAGTCAGTGTTGCCGTGATTTCTGTATCATTATTGTTATTATTTTTACCGCGTTGACTGAATCTGAGTTCGTTGTCCACATAAAAATTGCATTGACTCAGCCATCAAACTATTTAGCAGCTGTTGACTAGAGGAGTGGACCAGCCAGCCAGCCAACCAACCAACCAACCGACCAAGCAACCGGCCCTATAATGCCAGTTGTCGTTGTTGTTATTGTTGTTATTGCTGTGAGTGTTGTCGCTGTGCTGAGTGCTTCAATGTCATGGTTGTGGCAGTAAATACAAAAACAATTTCACGCTTTGCCTGCCCAGTCAGACGGGCAGTTGCAGTTGCTTTTGCTTTTGCTGTTGTTGTTTTTTTGGTGTTGGTGCTGAGTTATGTTTATGGCATTTGTGTTGGCAAACATAAAAACAATAATGATAATTTTAATCCACACAATGCTCGATCAGAGTGAGTGTAGAGAGTTTGTTTGTCACGCCCACCAATTCTTCGATTAAGGCCTTTCTTCTTCTCTACTCAGCTCTGCTGATAATCTCAGCAGCAACATTGAAGACGACGTCATTATTTTTGAATCTCTGTTCATTTCAGTATTTTAAGTTTATCAATAAACCGTTAATTATCAAAAGACCGTCTGCACTTTTGGCATAATGTAACAACAGGCATAGTCCCACCACCAATGGCAACAGCAACATTCACAGCAGCAGCAACATTCAGCAGCAGCAACAGCAACCTCAGCAACAACAATAATCTTAGCTCGTCGCAATTGTTTTGTTGCTTACGGTTAGCAGTCGAAAACAATACGCGGATGTATTTCAGTTACTTTTTTCTCAATATAGCCAAGTGAATTCAGCACCACCAAGTCTAGGAGTGGCACTCATCATCCATCCAAGAGCAACAAACGCGTGGGGCAATAGCAACAACGACAGCAACAGCAACGGTTTCGGTCTCAGGCCGAGGTTTGGGTCTCAGTGTTGGGCTGTTTGGGTTTGGAGACTGTCCAAGGTTTTGTAAACACCAAAAAGTTCAAATTATCCATTGGCTTAGTTGGTGTGGCTCCGTTGAACTTAACTTGGTTGAGTATTTGGGGTGTGGGCGTCGTTTTGGATTGTTCCGCTCCACAAACTCCGAGCGCTTTTAGTGGCGCTTTATTGGGCAGCAAATTGCGATGTTGTCCATTGTCGAAGTGATTTTTTTTTCGGGGTTCAAGTATCCGTATCAATAGCGCCTGGTTATTTTGGCTTTTGTTCTTATTGTTTTATGTCTTTTTCTTTTTTTTTTTTTTTTTTAATTAGACATCGTGTTATTGTTCTTAAAGCCTTGCCTCTTGAGTCTCATATTATTGCTGTTGTCTTTATTCCCAAATAAAAATAGCCATAAATTTATCCGACTGGCTTAAGTTGAACTTGCATTCTTAACTGATCTGCTTTGACCTTGTCGAGTGGTTCCATCTCACACTCTCTCTCTCACTTTCTGTCTCAAATTTTGTTGATACCTTTTATGACCATTCTAATGATGATGTCATAATGCAACGACCAGGCCAATTGGATCACCTCCACCCGCCACCACCCATGAGTGCTACGAACGTTGACGCTTCGTTTATTTGTCGCTCTTCAGAGTCAGTTTGCATTTGTTGGTGTGTTGGGTTATTTGTTAGTTCTTGTTTTGTGCTTGTTTAGTTTTAGTTGTTTGCTTTGGTTTTGGTTACCAGGCACATGACATAGAAAGCAAGTGGAGTGTGCTTGTTGTCGTCGTCATAATGCACGCAAACCAAACACCCCATTGCCACTTGGGAACTACACAAAAAGTTTTCTCTCGAACCACCCTAATAATACAAGAATGTAATCAAAGTTTATTCAATAACAAAATACACAAAGAGAGAGAAATAAATAGAAATATTTAAGACAAACAAATCTCTAAAAACAACAAATAAATAAAAATTATAAGTAAAAATGCTTTAGTCATTTTAATAATGAGATTAATTTCAATATTCGAATTGAAATACAAAAAAAAAAAAAAAAAAATCAGTTGAATATTTTCTCACTCATTTTTATTCAGGTTTCTATTAGACTGAATAATATAATTTCCTAGTTTTAATTGAAAAAAATTCAATTGTATTTACTCCAATGTGAGACTTATTTTAATCAAGGAAAAGCAAAATATTTCCTCATATAATAATCTACTATTCAAATGGGATTAAAACGCACTCGTTATGGCTTACAAAGCAAAATAAATTAAATTTTTAAAAATTATTCAGCTCGAAAGTATTTAAATTAAATCTCTCTATGGACATGACTAATTCTTAACCAAAAAAAAAAAAAAAAGAAATCGTATATATCATTCTTTTATCTTATCGGAAAACCCATTCAATTTCGAGACACTGCGAATTAAAATTTATGAATAGTTAGATTCCATAAATGATGTCAGTTCTATATTCTATATAATCGAAAATCAATCAAAGCATTATAATAAAACTTTTAATACAACTTTATGAAAAGAAAAAAACTAACCGTGAGAATATCATGGCACACGCAGTCTCTTGGTATTTTAACTCGATTTGCTATGCAGCAATAAAATTAGCATAAATAATTGCAAACTGATGCAAATTTACGATACGATTTTTAGTGTTTCACATTAATTACACTACAGCGCCAAAGCTATCGAATATCGAGTATTTTATTTGGTGGAAATACAGAAAACAAAAACCTTGCTTTATTTATTGATTGTTTTTTTTTCTTCAAAGTTTAAAAGAGTTAACTAACCTTTACCTCTTTTATTCACCTGTATCTTTATCTTTTTGGATTGCTCGTATATTTGTGCAAAAAGTCTAACAATGATTTATGAGGCGTGGCGAAGAGTGCTACCAGTTGTGGCAGGGAATCCATTCGCTTGCCTTTTAATGGATTTCAGTGTATGTCAAAGGTCATTGCCAAATTTCATTGCGATTCCAGCAAAGCCCCAACCATCCATCAAAACTGGCACTTTCATCTGAACCAATAAAAAAAAAATTTTCATGCAATTATATTTTGTTTATCTTTTGTTGCCGTTGTTTCTGTTGTGAAGCCCGTCGATCATGCAATCAGGCATCCACAACAAAAGAGGAAAACAAAAAATAAATTATATTTTTATAATAGATATGAATAAAAATTAAATGATAAATAAAAATTGTCATATATTTCGAAACGCCTCCCTCCATGGCCACTTGTGTGTTCGCATTGATGAGCTCATTCAATATACCAGGCAATTTATTCATTATATTTATTGGGGAGTTCTTAATGCAATTTGCTGCAGTTCTATGGAATAGCCCGATGTCGGTGATATCATCTGCTTTTTTGGCATGTCAAAATCACAAAACAATTGTTGGGAATTTCTATTTGAAATATGATTGAAAAATTCCTCAATGATTTTTACTCAATTATTTTAAAGTTGCTGAGATCTGTTAATTACTTTTACTCCCAACGGAGACCTATAAAAAAAAATTAATACTAAAAATATGCATTTAAGTACAAGAGGAGGATGTCTTCAAACCTTTAAGCAATTTCAAAGAACAAAGACCCTAACAGTTTTTAAATATTCGAAAAGATTTGAGTTGAGCAAAATTTGAATTTCTATTCAAATGAACTTGGGATTTTTATTGAATACCAAAAGTTGGATTGTTTCAGTCTTTCATCTTCCCTTTTGGTATTCATTGCACTTGCGAAATTCCTAAAACGGAACAAAAAATTCCAAAACGCAAATAAAAGTAAAAGACAAAAAAAAAAAAAAAGAAAAAGATAAACTAAAACTAAGCACACAAATTACCTTCAAACCAAATGCGAAATCCGTATTCAGGGCAATCGCAATCTCAGTTGTCCGCAACTTACCAGTCCAGTGCTGAGCTGAGTTCAAGCCCCAAAGTCCCGCAACATGTTGGTATGTTCGACACTTGGCCACACTCTTTTGGTCTTTTATTTTGTTTTTGTATTTTTTTGCACAGTATTTTCTTCTGCTGTGTTTTATTTTGTGTAATAGCGAAAACGCAAATTGCCCAGAGAGTCGACAGACCAACGAGGCTGGCGGACGTGTTGCGCATGCGCCTCAGGGCTTTTACCATTTTGGGGCTTTTGTCTGCCTTTATTGTTATTGTTGTCGTTGTTGTAGTTTTTGTTATTGCCTAGGCTATTTCTTTAGTTGTTGGGTTGATTTATATGCCGTGCGCAGAGAGTGAAAATGTCATTGGCAGATGTCGCGGATATCAGAAAAGAGACATGCCATGTTCATCATTATACTAAATCAGAAATACACACTTACTCACACACACACACACACACACACATAGACTGACTGGCTAAATACATGCTGATGATCTTGTTAACTAAACAAAAGGCCCGCATATCTTGGGGAAACAAACTGTAGAAATATTCCAAATGGGTAGGACGAGGGCTTTTGAGCGTGTTACTCTGCTTAATCACCCCACTCTCCGGACTGTCCAGGCACAGTTGACTGCCTTTTGGTATATCTTTTGTTCTGCTCAAAGTTACAAGCTACAAGTCAACCCGATGTACATGCTCCAACCAGCTTGTAGTTGTACTTGTACTTGTCGTTGTTGTTATTGTTGCTGTTGCAGTTGGTGTGGCTTGTATTGTACTTGTAATTATTATGAGTTGGCCGTTTAGCTCACAAGTTAATTACCCCCACCAGCCTACAAAGTAACAACTTTCGACACTTTCAATGACTTTTGGGTTGGGCCACAAAATCCTCAAGACCGTCCAAGGCAGCCAACTGCTCTGCTCTTGTTCTTTGATGATGATGATGATGTTGTTTGTAGTTGTTGTTGACTCCTCCTACCCCTAGTTTTTTTTTTTGTTAAATTGTTGCATTTCCCAAGTCATCTATTTTTGGGCTGAGCCCCCTTAAGCAAAAAAACAAAATACGCCATTAAATCGATTTCACATTAAAAATATTGCACAAAAACCTGCCACCACCAGGCTGACAACAGCCTCATCTGGGCCAGAATTAATGGATCATAATTATTGGTGGGCAAAATGCGGCGCATTAGAAAAGAAAACACTTTGAAACAGTGAGGGCAGGCGTTGGGGAAAGGGAACTGGCCAACGGACCAATGCCGCCTGCCAGCACAAGAGAAAGAGAACTTTTCTTTTTGTTTTGCTCAACATTAAATGTTTTTCATCTTCTTCTTTCGAGATCTTTTTTCTTGGTTTATTTTACTTTAATAATTTGTTGCTGCCTGCTGCAGAAAGAGAAATTTATGGCATAGTTTGTAAAGAAAAATAAAAGCCTAAATACCAGAGGCCCAGTGTCAGGCATTTGAAGAGCGGTCTGTCTTTTAGTTGGCCAACCGACAATTGCCGGGTTGTCTCACCGTCTTTCAGTCTGTTCAGTTGTGAGTTGCTATCACGTTTTTTTTTTTTTTTTTTTGATGGCGAGTCAGCCAGCCAGTTGCATTTTATGAGCGATTTGTTCTGTGCCGGGCAACAGCAGATAGCTGAGTTTGGGACAAGTGCAATTTCATGAGCAGCAGAAGAAAGCTGCGCTGACGGCCATCTGTTTGTTGACTTGACGTCATTTAGCGGCAAGTGAAAATGTGTGTGCTTACACCAGCAACAACAACAATGATAACAACAACAGTGGCAACTTGAAGCCAACCTCCTCGAAATCCGGTTTTCGACTGCATTAAGCCAACTGTGAGAGTGTGGGTAGGTTTCGGCGACTCTGGAACTATGCGAGATGTGTTTATGTTTTCAACAACCACAACATACACATATTTCGTTTGCTCTTGTTGTTGTTGTTTTTTTTTTCGGCACTCTCAGTGAAAAAAACAAAAAAACGTGATTTCCATGCGTCGCCGCTGCGTTGTCGGCATATTTAAATAAAATACTTTTACTATCAACGAAAACTAGTTATCAGAGTTGTAGTAGTCGTGCTCTTAGTTAGTAGTAATTTTAGTAGACTTACCAGCTTGTTAGATTACCAAAATCACACACACACACACACACACACATGGGTAGACAAAAATTACAGAGCACTTACAAACACACACACACACACACAGAGACACACTAATTTCATACGCAATGTTGCCACGCAGCTGCGAATCGGAGGCCAGTGACCACACAAGAAAGTCGCACAAATGCCTCCCCACACAACAAGGCTTTTCACTGCTCCTGGTCTCAGTTAACTTGACTGAGATTTACCAGGTTTTCAATTACAGTTAGTTGAACTCTTGGGGGAAGCCCTGAGGTGTTGGTGATGGTGACATCTGGCTCTGGCCCTAAGTGCCTCAAAATGACACAAACCAAACTAATCTCTCTTTGCTTGGGTGAACCGTTTAACCATTTAGCCCAACTTGAAAGGGTTTTATATAAGTTCAAATAAATGTATCAAAATTATAACAAAATTAACAATAAAATGTTGATCACAATTTTCATCACATAACCTGGCAAAAAAGAAAAAAAAAAAAAAACTATACCACTTTTGTTAATTGTATGGAAATAGCATTGAAAAGAGTCTCTGAAAAGCTTTTTACACTTTCATTCACTTTTGCCCAGAAAATATAAAGACAGATTAAAGGTAAACAAAAGAAATGCCAAAATGAATATTATACAATATAAAAAGAAAGAAAGAAAGAAAGAAACAAACAAAAAAAATATTATTATTTTTAAGTTATCAATTTGTGACGTCACTGGGCCAGAAATGCTCAGAGTACCCGCCCCCAAAACTAGCTGGCTAATATGTAATATGCAAATTAATTGCCAATAACAACGGCCAAAAATTGGCAACACAATAAAGCATACGAAAAGATAACAGATTATTCAACACTGACAACCAACGGAAGTGATCAACTAAAGATGCCAAAAACACACACACACACACACATAGACAGAAAAAAAAAATAGTTTAGTGAAGCTCTTTTTCTGGCTTACAAGCAAAGAAAGTGAAGACGAAGAAGAAGAAAAAGCTAAATGGCTCATCATCAAAATTATTTGGCATAGATGGTGTGGCCGGCCCAGCTGTAAACAAAAGCCGCTTATGCAAATGCACCTACCAAAAAAAAAAAAAAAGATACAAACTCAGTTACAGATACAAAACACATGTGAACAGCTGTAAAGTTTTAGTCACTCTGTCTGCTCGTCTCTGTGATGTAACCAGACCGAAAAAAAAACAAAAACAGTTTTGCTCTTTTAATTTATGCAAATGATTTGATCCCACCAACTCCCCATTAACTTGGCCCAAGTCACTGCTTTCTTTTGGCTCTGATAATGTTTGTCGGATTATTTAAAGACACCTCTTCAATTTTGGGAGACACTTTTTTCTTTTTTTTTTGTTCACTTAATAGAAGATCTTTGAAGCGTTGAGGGTGCGGTCTTAGCACCTTTTTGAAAGTTTTCAACAGTCACTTCATCATCTTTGCCGGCACCTCGACTTGGTTTGGCTGATGAATGTGATATGAGTAGCACACAATTTGGCCAGAAAGCCACAATTTGCCATAAAGCTGAGTTCAGCTTAGCTCAGCTCTGCTCAACTGAACTGAATGAAACATAAAACTTTTTATAATTGCCCGAAACATTTCACTTTCGTTTTGGTATTTGGTTTTATTTTTTTTGCCCCCCTTCAATTTGCCGCCACAAGCAGAAACATAAACTTGGGTTGTCTCCATAATCCGAGACAGTTTTTGTGGTCTCTCCTCTGAACCCAAGCGTGAGCAGAATAATTTTCCAGTTAAAATAGAAAAGAAAAACAAATATTGCTTTCGCTGTATTCATAGGTGGGTGGGTGATTGTCGCAAAGGACTCAATTATGTACAGCGATGTAACTGGCCAGATTATGAGCCCATATGCATAAAGTTTTCAATTTTAGTATTTGCATATTTCGATAGACTTCTTTATGGGGCAGACGGGTGGGTCTGGGAGTGAGGGTCCAAGAGGCTCTCTGTGGTCTCTAGCAAGTCGTGTCTTTTCTGGCGTTGATCTGCCAAATCGATGACCCGAAAAACCTCGTGTTGACATTTTCCAGCAAACGACTCATGTGCACGAAGCTGTCAATTGTATTTTTTTTTTTATATTTTTGAGGTGGAAACAGTTTCACGGGTTGACACAAAATTTACTATTGCCTAAAAACTTTATTTATGGATTTTTCTCTATTGTCTTTTTTTCTGGCTTTGTCATTTACAGATCAAACTCCAAAGCGTCGTATCTGCCACGACAGAGCCTGGAAAAGCTGAACAACACGGATCCAGATCATGGCATCTACAAGTTGACACTCACCTCGAACGAAGATCTAGTGGGCCACACCAAGCCCAGCTATGAGTTGCTGCCGGCTTCGGTGGGTGTGGGTGTGGGCGGTGGCAAGTTGCCCAACAATTTGCCTGATGTCCTGCCATTGGGTGTGAAATTGCAGCAACAACAACTGGGCAAACCACAGTCCGGATCACCCAATGGCCTGGGCAATGAGGTTCCCTTGCGTTATGGCTCCAATAACAATCTCGCCACGAATTCACCCTCAAATATGAACACACCCACAGCCACGCCTTACGCGATGATCTATCAGCAGGCAGCAGTGGCGCCACACCAACGCTACTCTTCGCCGGCCCTGAATGCCTACAAGAGCAAATCGCCACTGGGTCATGGTCATGCCCAGGCTCAGCCACAGCATTACACGAGATCTCAGTCGTTCGATGTGAACCACCACCAGCAGCACCAACCGCATCAACAGCACCACCAGCCAGTGATTAATGGCAGTCCCACACAGTTCATGTCCCAGTCACATGTTGATCTTAAGCAAACCGTCTTTGACCTCGAGACCACTCTGGAAGAGGTGCTGCCTGTGGTGAATACTCCGCCACGTCTTTCACCTGCCCAGTCCGACTGCAGTCTCAGCAGTGGTGGCAACATCAGCTCTCTGGAGAGCTCAAGTAATGGCACTGGCGACTCGCATATTTTCCGGGCCGAAGTCATTAGCACTACCTTGACCACACCGACCAAGCCGCCGGTGAATCGCCAGGAATCGCTGCGTGAAAATATTGAAAAGATCACTCAACTCCAGTCTAAGCTGATGTCGGCGCATATATACGAAACTGGTATCCTAGGCGGCTTTGCCTCTACAAAATTGACCAGTCCGGAACCAGGGCGCCAAGTGGCCAGCAATAATCTGGCCGATACCAAGGAGCCAAGCCTCGCAATTAACAGATTAGCCGAACAGAGTGACATGATCTCAGTCACTAGTTCATCCCCCAACACCACTAGCACAGACTCAATCATCACCAGCACCACCACTACCACCAGTACGGAAGAATCCTCTGGCACTCTTTTGGAGAAAATGGATGCCACTACTGATGGTCTGAAACTTGTGCAGCGCAGTGAGATTATTTTGCGCGTGAATCCCACCACCGTGGAGATTGCTTGCCAAACAGATGACCTCTTGGACAGTGAAATGGGTCGCCTAGCTGTGCACACAGCCCGTGACGAGCAATTGACACGCACAACTCTCCAGCCGCGTCAGCGCCAGACCATTGAAGTGGACTTTGACAATCTGACCAAGGAGTTCCTACAGTTATTGGCACCCAACGATAAGTTAATCGAAATTCTAACACCAAAAATCTGCAAGCCCACAAGCGATTATGTAAGCAATCTCTATAATCCGAATGTGCCACTCCGTCCGGCCAAACGAGATGTGGGCACCTCCACGCTTATGCGTATG
This sequence comes from Scaptodrosophila latifasciaeformis, assembly GCA_037075145.1. Classification (NCBI taxonomy): domain Eukaryota; kingdom Metazoa; phylum Arthropoda; class Insecta; order Diptera; family Drosophilidae; genus Scaptodrosophila; species Scaptodrosophila latifasciaeformis. The sequence goes on from JBAMCM010000158.1 coordinate 1,820,899, forward strand.
AAATCAATGTCAGGCTCGACAGCATCTGCAGAGAATAGCTTGGTCACCGTAGAGTTGCAGTTGTCGGATTTGGACTCTATCCTGGTCAACGGTAATGGGGACACCGAGAGCAACAACTTAATCAAACAGAAGCTGGTGAGTCTCGGTATTGATTTTTCTTATTCGACATTATTCATATTTTTGTGGTATTTCAGGATGAGCTGATCAAGCAATTGAACCAAAAAATCGGTGCTTTGAAACGTGAAAATCAAACCATTGCCGAGGAATGCGCCACCAATGACCAGCTGGGAGCAGATTTGCTAGCCAAATTAACTGAAAAACTAAGTTCCAGCGAGGTATCCAAGTTCCGAACTTTCATCGATGGCGTCGGTCACATCACCAGTTTGCTACTGTCGCTGTCCGAGCGTCTGGCACAAACGGAAGCTAACTTAGAACACAATAACCAGGAGAAGGTGAGAGAGCTTCGAGTAACTTTAAGCCGATTAGTTAAACATTTCCTTTTGTTTTGCAGATGAAGACCACACTTGAAACAAAACGCGAACGCCTGTACGAGCAACTGGAGGAAGCTAAACGTCTTAAGGCCGATATCGATCGTCGTGGAACTTCCACGGCGGCTCTGCTTGGCAAACATCTCAGTGCTGATGAGTGCGCCGACTACGATTATTTTATCAATATGAAGGCCAAGCTTATTGCTGATGCACGCGATCTGGCCGAGAAGATTAAAAGCAGCGAAGAGCAGTTGGGAGCCTTGAGAGATGCGCTCGTCCAAAGCGATTGCTAATGGTACTTGCATCTTCCTCCGTCCTTATTCGTCAGTCTACCGAGACCAGAAGCTAGCGTATTTTCCTTGCTGTCAATTGCAAGTTGACAGCCGTACGTGAGAATTTCGCAAAATTCGCTTTTGGTTGGTTTTATTTTGTGTTTTTGGTCGACGTTAGTCAGCGTTGCATTTGGGCCAGATTCTCACTTCTTGCCTGTTTTATGCCACGCCAGAAGTTGGTAGTAGCCGGAATAAATAAGCGTCTGTTAAACCGATGTAATGTGTAGTAATTTAAACGTTGTGCTTGAAAGTAATAAGAAACAACCAACAACTATAATGTATAAAATATGTATGGTCATTTGTGATTTTCAACTAGAATTTAGGTTAAACTATTGTATCAACGCGCCTATATATAAGCATTTTTATAAAATTATTAAAGCAAAGATAAAATAAACTTAAAAACGAAATGTCTAAAGACTTTTATTTTAAAAATGAAGAAACACGACCGTTCACTTTTTTTGGCGCCCTCTACAAAGCAGTAATCAAAAACAGTGCTGGAAAACAAGTTCCATTCGTTTCGCAAACGAACTAGTTCCATTTCGAAAAAAACCCGCGAGTGTGCACTTTTGAATGCTTATGACTTACCAACATTTGGTTGGACTGAAAACGCACACTTTGGAAATTCAATTTTTAAGAATAATTTTATTTATCGCTTATGTTATTTTAAGTATTTTTGTATCCATTGAAGATAAAAGATGCAACAGCGAAAGCTTTGTTTAACGAGCTTTACAACCAACTATTCCCAAAACGAGAAAATCTCTTTATTTATTTGAAATTTGGCTTTTTAAAGAAATATAGAAAACCATTAGGTTTTTTTTTTTTTTTTTTAATAAGCCAGTTTTCAAATAATCGATTAATATGTATAAATTCTTTAAATTAAGCATTGACTGGTATAAATTAGAACAATTTTATCATTTTGATTTCAAAATTTTATGTATTTTTGTTTGTATAACTACTTAGGATTTGCAAAAATCGTTTACAATAACAATAAAAATTTCAATTGAAAATTGTTGCGGTTCTGTGATAGAAAATACATAGGCTTAATATGTTAGATAGGTTAGGTATAGAAATAGTTTAACAAAGTCTTAGCCCAATTGAAGCGTAAAATTGTAAATATTCGTTAATTATTCGATTTGGTTTTATGTTGTGTGTATTTTTCTTTTCAATTTTGCTTTTGTTTTCTTTTCAGTTATAAGTTTTAAATTAATCTATGGAACAATGGACAGGTCAGCTCATATCTATTGCCAGCTTAATTGTGATATTTGTGCAGTTCGTAAATCAAATTGAAACCACTGCAATCCTTATGACATTTGGGAACAAAAAAGATTTATCATTATTTTCGTTCATTTACAATTCTTAAAATGTTGTCCTTTATTTGATTTGGTTGTATGTGTGATGGACATGGTAATTATTGCTGCCTTTGATTGTGAATAAACAATTTAAAATTTACCTAACTACAGCGGTTAATCAATGTTCGGGTTGACATCAAGTTTATCAGTTAATAGAGGCCTTGAGAGCTGAGCTTCTTATAATTCTAGATATCAATTTAATTTCGGATTGATTTCTGCTTCATGAACATGAACAATACACATTTTGACAAGGTTATTTCTTTATTGTTTATATCATATATATATTTTTATTATATTAACAAAAATAGCTGCTGTTTTGGTTATAAAAACGATGACCACTCATATACATAATTGTTGCTTTTACTTTTGATAAGATTCTCCATTTATTTTGAATATTTTAATGCTTTCTTCATTTTTGTTTTTAATTTATTTTATTTTATTTTGTTTTTGTTTTGCTCAATATTACTTAGTTTCTGTATATCATAATTATATTTGATATAAAAAGAGTAAAAAGACGCACAGACATTTAAAGGCTGGCGCCAAAACTTAATAATTAGCTTACAATTTAAATATAATTGGTTATTTTTTGTTGTTTTTAATTTCTTTGTTTTCATAATATATTCGTTCTGTCCATTTTCCATGCAATATTTGCAAATTATCTCTCATCATTATTAAATGTATATCCAATATTTTTGGTTGTTAATTGTTTAATATCTCAATAGGTTTTAGTAGAAAATTGGAAGAGAAAAAGTTTTGACATACACATACAATATAATATATGCTAAATACGATAATTATAATAATATCCGATAATTATTATCGATCATTATAAATATATCTATATATTGCTGCTTATCGACTTTTCTTTTTAATTTATGTTTTTACAAGAGTTTCCGCTTTGGTGTTCAAGCTGAGACCAATTTCGAAAATAATTATACCTGCCTTCGATATGGAAACAATTTGAGTACACAAGCATTGGTGTTTCTTTAGATGCAAGACAAATAAAATATTAAACAAAACAAACCTAAACTTTCCTCTTTAAAGCATATTGAATTTATATTTGTATCTTAAGAAAACTGATTTAATTTCAAAGAATCGAATAGAGCTATATTATTATTTTCTTGCTGTACTTAATAATTTCATAAATTTATATTTTTTATATTTGTTTAAATGATGGCAACCAGAATTGACAAATGAATTTTGATTAAGAAAAAACGAATTATAATATTTATTTTGATTTCGATATATACATATAATTTGTTGATAAAAATAATTCAAATTATATTTGTTAGTTATTCTGGTTTCTGAGAAATTGATTTGATTAGTGTAATTAAGAGTTTAGGTTTAACTTTGAGACTTTGCACAGCTTTAAATTTTTATATATATTTATTTTTATTTTTTTATCATATATATAAGTATATTTATAAATATTTTTATTTATTTTGTTGTTAATTTTATTTGTATGTCTTACAAAAAATTGAATAAAAACACGTTCGTTTTTTTTGTTTTACTTTCAAAAAAATGCGAGTATCGTTAACTAATTGAGTGTAAAATTTTGTTTAGAAAACTTTAGTGAAAATATGCAGAGACATTAGAAAAGATCAGGTTTAAATATTACATAATTGGTTTTGTCAAGAGTCGAGATTCTTAGTTTTAGATAATGATATAATTTTGTATATAAATATATAAAAAAAATTCCCTCATAAAGGATAACAAACAAACGTAGGCAAGCAAAAAGCACAAATCAATTCTTATAATATCGAAATGAAAAGCATTAACAAGAGCTAAGTATATATCAGGCGGAGGGAAGGATTCTTGGATTATCTGAGGGGAGGGGGGATGGAGGGCTTTAGATTTGGCTGCTTCTGCCTCTGCTACTGTAGAGCGTATAATGAATCAGTCTTTGCGCGTCACAAGTATCAAAAATTCAAATAAGAAAGACAAGTTCTTAAACTAATCATTACGACATTGAAATGAACTAAGCTTTTCTTTGTTTTAACTAGGACAGGTGGGTATCGGGATAGTAGTGGGCTCAAAGGATAATGCTATTTAGGCTTACAAACGGTACAAAAACTAACTAGAACTTTACACATTCGTACATTATTTTATGATGCTCTTAATATCTGTCTTAATCGTTGGCTTTGAACTTCAATTTAAATTAAAGATACATATACATCAATTGATTGTTTTGGATTAAACCAAATATTTTTGCTTATAGCTTTCAGCCAGATATTTTCGCTGCCATCGTAAATTTCTAAATAATTTGTAATTGAGAGATAAATAGAGATAGATAGATCGAGAGAGCGAGAGTGAGAGAGATCTGTGTTTGGTATTTCTGCTTAGAGTGTGTTTTTGCTTTTGCTTTTCACATATTAAATATTTGATTATAGTTAAATTGGTGCGATTTTGTTTTGGTTAAACGGTTGTAAACATTTTTCGTTTGAAGAGAATTGGAATTAAAAAATTTATTGCCTGTGGATTTTAATTTTATAAATACACACACACATAATATACAAATACAATGATAACAGTAATGATAATAAATATTTTAAACAAATTTATAGCTAGATTCCGAAATAGATTTATTTTGATAACACAATCAAAAGAACTGCAAAGTTTCCTTTTTGCTGTCTCTCTCTTATTACATTTTTTTCTTCATTCTCTGCTTCTTCTTCTTTAACCTTGTCAATTACTCTTACAATTTTGTTTTAGTTTTCGTTTAACCCTGAATACAAAAATACATTATCATAAATATATTTTTATTTTTACAATATGTATATCATATATATATATATATATATTTTATTTTCATATACATATATATGTGTGTGTGTGTGTGTGTGTTTTAAGTATAATTTAATGTTATGTAATTGTATGTAAATTGTTAATTATTTAATTGTCTTTTGTTTAATTTGAATATATATATATATATGCTTTCATTCAACTTAGTCCGCGATCGACGATTATGGCGCATAATTGCAAGAACACAAAAATATTTCTTAATAGGTTTTACTTTCTTTTTTTTTTTTGTTTGGATTTAAAATCAATATCCACGTAATTACTTTTGTTAGAGTTGAAGTTTGTTTTTTTTTAGGGTCTTGATGGTGATATCAGTTAGAGTAGTTTTTAAATGTCTCTTCATTTATTTAGTTGGGCCACCATGTTGGGTGATTTGTAGAAATTATGCACAAACTCGGAGAGACTGTAGACGGCGCCGGGTCCCTTGCCGGCGCTCATGCAAATGAAATCACCCAGACAATGCATATTTGCTAGAAAAAAAAGAGAGGGTTAAATAAAGCTTTGAAAGGGTTTGGACAAGCCAAAAAAAATGTATATTATTTACTATTGGATAAAATGGGTGGATATGAGGGTGGCGGTTTAATCCAACTGCCGTCAGGTCTGCGCATATGACGGCGATCCGATGAGAACTCAATGAGATATGTATCTGCGGGTATTACTCTGAAGAATCTGGAATCACAAATGGAATTGTTATGATTTTCTAGGAATTGGAAAATACAATGGACTTGCCTATGATGCTCCGGTCGAAGCGCTAAATCGGAACGAAATGTCTCTGTCACATACTTGTGGAAGTACGTTGGAAAGGGCAGCGTGGTGTCCAAGTCAAAGACCAGACAACGGTTCGGTGAGGGATTGTGCATAAAGAATACATGATAATCCTGACAGCAACAACAATAAATAAGAATCATTATGAATTTAAAGAAAAGTTGGTTGGCATCCTTGAAGGCCAACCAATTGAAACACTCACCCATATCACAACTTGATCATCTCCACGTCCGGCCTTTTGGCGCCACAGCGGTACAGTCCTCCCCTCGTTAGACACGAACACAGCATAGCATTTGGCTAGCTCCTCTGGCCGTGTCCGTTTCACCTGCTCGCATAGTTTCCAAACATTCTCCTCGCTGCTCGTTTCGAAAAGAATTTATAAATTAATGCATATAAAATAGGGTTTTTTTATTAGATTTGAATCCCCCCCCACCCCCCACTGCCCTCACACCCATTTTACAACGATTTATGGCGTTTGCATTTGCATTGCCTGGGCGCATTTAATTTCTATTAGTCTGCGTCACTGCCAGCCCCAACGGCCTGGACTCTACCATTTAACTACATTCATAGCCAAAGCCGTTGCCGTTACCGTCACAGTTACCGTCACCGTCACGAAATGCCAGCAAGCATCTTGATATGGTATCAGCAATGTTGTAGCTGGGCGGGGGTAGGATACGGTGGTCGTGGTATAAGACTCAAGGAGTTGGAGGTAGACAAGGATAATGGGTTGACTCGGGTTGGCTGGGTTTGGCAGACGACAAAGTCTTTAAATTATAATAATCGATTTGGCTGGCAGAACTTTAAGACTCGAAGCAACTCATTCCCATTGGACAGAGCCAACAGTATTTTGCGTGTTCTTCTAAAGCTGAGTATGTGTGTCTGTGTGTGTGAGTGAATGTGTATGTGTGTGTTTGTGCTATTTAGAATTTTTGTTTCTCTTTCAAATAAATTCCAATCAATTTTTGTGCTGCAAATTGTTGCTCGCATGTTTGCAACGGTTAACACATTTGAACCTACACAAGCACAAATCCACCGGTGTGTGGGCAGTGGTGTGGGTGTCTGTGTGGCACATAAAAACAAGTGGGTGGTCAGGTGCCTATGTGCTGGTGTGTGCCGTCGCACCTGCATGCGAGTGGGGCATAAAAATCACCGTCTACGATGGCAATAACAATTGGCCAGGCAATATCAACAGTTTCAACGGCCATGCCACTCAAGTGGCAAGTTGGAGTGCGCGCCCGGTCAAAAGTCGTGACTTTTTCGAACTGCCCCTGCCTCTGTCCTGTTTGTGTGTTTGTCTGTGTCTCTGGTTATGGTTGATGTCGTGCGGTCGCGTTATTAACAGACCCTGCTGTCAAGAAAGTAGAAGGAGACGGTGGTGGGCGGAGAGCAAATTTCGCTGGCGACCAAACTTGTAACAAAACTTTTACAATCCAATGCCCCCAGGCAGCAGGTGACTGTTCCCTCAAGGGGGCAGAGTGTGTAGCCAAAACTCGACAGGATGTGGGAGATCGAACCTGTTACAAGTAGGCAGCCTGGTAACCAAGTCGTCATCGCTCTATGAACAGCAGATAATCGAAGGTCTTGGCTGCTGGCGACGATGCCACAATTGCGGCTCATATTTTTGGTTTTAGTATTTTTTTTTTTGGCACGGGCCAAAACAAAATGCCAGGAGTCAAATAACAGCTTGCGTTTCTTCACCTCCTTGTCTTTTGTCATCCATCTGCTGGTTTCAATCGTTTGGCAGTCAGTTTGTCTGCCTGTTGTTGGTTTAAATTTGAGGATGCTGTTGTGGCTGCTGAGTCACTCTCGCATCCACAAACGGAATCAGAGACAACAAAACAGACAGACAGACAGACACATATATAGACAGTTGAGCAGGAGCTGGGGAAAGCGGGCCAGTTAAAATTCCACTGGAAGGAGATGCCGAGAGGAAAAGACAACAACAACAAAAGCCAAATACAAATCAAGACGAGGGCAACAACAGAAAGGATGCTGAATCTGTGTGCAAATGTGAGTGCGCAAAACATTTGCGAATTAATCAATGAACATGTCTTGCGACTTGGGCGAGAGGAGGAGCACCAGTTTGCTGTTTATGTGCGAGTGATTGTGTGAGTGTGCGAGCGCGCCAACTTCGCTCGGCTGTCAGTTTATGAAATCTAAGGATGATTCCCTCTGTGTGTGTGTGTGTTTAAAAAAAATTTTTTTTTTTTGAGAAGAAACATAAAAAAGTTTTTTATGCTCGCTGTCAGCCCATGTGCATGTGTTGTGTATTTGGGAGTGGGAGTAAAAAATATATGTATTTTGTTCTTTCTTCTTCTTCTTCTTTTGGTTCTTGTGCATCCAGCTAAAAACATGAACATAAAATTCATATCCCGACAAATGATAAAAATGATGAAACAAACTTTGGACGGACATGCGGTCGCCATTTTTGGCAATTAGCATTTTTAAACACTCGCATACATATAGAAACACACACACACACATACACGTACTTATTTGTATACAGTATAAGAATTTTGTTTAATTTTCGCTTTGGTTTGTTTTTGTAGTCGCTTTTGGTCGTTTGTTTTATAGTCAAAACGCGCCTCTCGCATGCGGTAATAAAAATGAAACGAACCAGCCAAGCCGACCACCCCCCACCACCCCAACTCCTTCCAAAGCTAAAGCAGAAATCTACTGCCACCCATCAAGAGCATTCACAACACACACACATACACAGGCTTTTCTTGTTAGCAGACATGACCGTTTGACCTAATTTTGTGCGCGACGTCGACGTTGGAGCTGCGCAGAGCAGAGCAAAGCAGAGCAGCGCAGCCAAGTCAGGCAGCCCGCCGAGCAGCGGCAGCGAGTGAGTGAGTAATGAGCGAATTTAAATGCGAAGCGAGGAGCATCGACGAGAATGAAGCACGAAATAAGCACAGGATAAATGAAAAGCACACATTTACACACACTCGCAACAGCACACACACACACACACACACACACACTCACGCATACTCGCAAATAAACAAAGACATACCAGCCCGCCGGCCACTCACACTCGCAACGCAGAATAACACAACTTTTTGTCGGAACTCAGGAGCGGAGTGAAGTGAAATGAATTTGCCCACCCCCACTCGCTCCTGGGACTGGCGAATGTTTCCACCAAAAGAGATAACGCACAAAAATAAAATATACATAATTAAAATAAGAAAATTTCTACCACTCGGGCAGTGACTACCGGCTGACTCAATTGGCTTATCATTCACCTAAATTGTTAATTACCCTGTCTAGGCAGGATAAGGACGAGCTGACTATTTCTGCTCTAACTAAGAATGATTTTTTTTTTTCAGATAATATGGAAATCTTATATGCCTAGTGAATGGTTGGGGCCCCCTTAATTTCTTTGTTGTTGTACTCACCAGTAACAGGACACATAGGAGCAATCCGCTATTTTGGGGAACAAAAAGTCTGTGGTCATTTTGATGCGTTGGTTGTGTTGCTCTTTTATTGGAACTTGAAGCGGATGCGGTTGCGAATGCAATGACACTCGATGCGGTCGGTTGGCTTATAGTTCGTCTGGGGAAATCCTGTTAGTTGTTCTGGTTCTCTTACTGGTGTTGTTGCTGTTGATATCGTAATTGCTGATGATGTCAGGCGGGGGAGCGGCTGCACTGTCACTGGGAGTTCTGGTGATTGCGTTCCTTCGTGCTGCTTCTTCTACTTCTGCTTCTATCTTGGCCAACTCGCACACACACGTACAACTCACACAGAATGGGGGAAGGAGTAGTTTCAGCAACGGGTTGCACTTATAATCACTGCATAATGCCTGGCCTGGTCCAGGGTTTTTCAAATTTCCTGAGGCCTCTCGTTCAGCGTTCGGTAGGTATTGGTGTGTGTATCATGTGGTCCAGGCGGACCTCTGGCTGGACCGCTCACAATGTGGATGATAATCTGGTTGTGGTCTATGGCCTCAAAAGCGTTCCATTGTGACAATGGCTTCGACTATGGCAATCCAATACGACTTGGCTATGTGAGGACCACGACAACGACAACGACAATGGCAAAATTGTTGACACAATCACCCGCGAGGGCTTTTCTATTTCTTCTCTCTTTCTCTTTGAGCTTCTCGTTTTATTTATGTGTACTGGATGTGTATGCGAATTCTGTTTTATATTCCTATTTGATTATTCCTTCTTTTTGTTTCCAGGATGCTGCTGACATACATATAAACAGTGCCACTGACAGGGTAGCTTTTGGGGGTGGGCGCGGGGGAGAGGGGAGGTCGGTGGGTACACGGCGACGTACAGACAGACACCGACACAGATACGCTCACTCACTCACTCACTCGCTCGCCCGACGCAATGAGATACCGAACGAGCCGAATTATCGAAGCGTATTCCGTTTTTTTTTTTTGCCTTGGCTTCTTCTTGCTGTTTTCCTTTTTTCTTTATGGCTCAAATTATGATGATGCTGACGCTTTGCGTTATGTTGTCACACACATATATAGAGGGATACGCGCACCTGAACACATAAACAAGTGCGCTCATCCAACCACAACCACATTCACATAAACTACACCCAAATGCAATACCCAACGCGTTTCTGTTGCTATTCCTTTGAATGCGCGCTGAGTGTGCGTGTGTATGTGGCTTGTGGAATCTGGGGATGCTGCCTGTGGGGGCAAAGACAACAACGATGATGATGACGACGAGCACACTTAACAAATCATAAAAAGGCACCACGAAAATTGCTATGCTATCAATTAAATGCACTCTGCTCTGCTTTTCCTGCACCTGCTATGCTTCTATGGGGGCTTTCGCTATGTATGTAGTTTGCTAGTGGCTTAGCTAATGTTTACTTTCAAGCCAGTGCCATTGATGAACTTTGCTGTGCACTATGTCGTTGAGTTGCTTCGTGAGAGTGTGTGATTTGGACTATGGTTATTATTTTTGCTAGCGTTTCGAGTTTTGCGTTCCGTTCGGTGTTGTGGACGCGTTCCCGGTTCTGCACAGACTTGCACAGCGAAAGATTTCCTGGCTCCAATGGAAAGAACAATAATAAAAATATTCGCGAAATTCCACGAACGCTTCAACAGACGAGAGTGCAGGAGACTGCGCACTTCTAACCGAAGAATTTGTTGCTTTCAACAAAAGCCTTTTTTTTAGTTTAATCAGGAGGCGCAACAATTGCTTGACACTCGACAGCCTTGCCAGACCGCCAGACTTCTTGGTCCATTGTAAAAACTTTTAAAATAATATATGCGCACCCAACTTATAGTATCAAGAATAAAAGAACACAAAAATAGTAAATTTACTATTTAAGATGTACATGTTAGAAAATATTTAATGATAACAAAATGATTTCAAGTGAACTGAATCTTTTGCCTTGCACGAACTAGTACCAATAAACATACCAGGGCTGCCACTGTACAATAGCAGTCAGTATTTCGTCGTGCTCTGGACGGTGCATTCAAAAATTCAAATTTATAGAATCTTAAAAGTAGACAGGTGTTTTGATTTCTAAGATAAGGAAATTTATTAAATACATAGGAGATAAAATTTTACTCAAGGTTGGTGCGCCATTTACTGAATAGTATTACATTAGATATAAATATATAAATTATAAGTACACTTGTAGTTATAAATTGGGTAATTCAAAAATAAATATTTGTACTATTTTTAATTGATTCGAATGTGTTCTACATTTATTTCATAAAAATAAAAGTAAAAGTTCGAAATATACTGTATATATTATACACATATATGCTTTAAATTGTGTGAGAGCCAGACTGATTAATAAATTGATATTGATTTTTTCAAAATCAGTATGCGATAATGAAACAATTTTGCAATACGCACGGATTAGGACTACAAGATTTACTAATTAATTGGTTTTGGCAAGAGAGTCCCACTTGATAAGGTTTTTTTGTTTTTGGTATTTTTAGTGTTCATCTAACCACGAAAATAGTAAGTTCTGTTTTTGATTCCTTCTCAGTTCTAATATTGATCGCTAAATTTGATGATATGTAATTAATTAATTACTTAGAATCTTTAAGTGTGTACTTTATTAAAAATTGAGATAAGGTTTTACATTCTTATAAACACTAATAGTTTTTATGTCCTAAAATGGCACTAAACTATTTGCACCTAATTAACGATAATAATCATAACATCTTTTCACATTTCAGACACAGATAAGAGAGATAACAATGAATGCTATAGAGCGGGAACAAGAGGAAACTGTCAATGCCGAAGAATATCAAAAATTACGATCAGATAATGATGCTACTGCTCTGTCTGGGCTGGAATCTGGAGTCGTAAAGACAAAGCCATTGGGCATACAGGGGCGAGCCGTGCGCCGTCAAACTGTCATGGTGGTTTTGGCCAATCTAGGTGCACTATCGATAGGCTTCGCAATCGCTCTGCCTACAGTAACGTTGAACCAATTAGTAAGCGTGGAACAGCCAGTTCATTTGAGTCAGTCGCAGGCATCTTGGTATGCTTCAATAAGCACTTTGGTATGCCCTCTGGGAGCTCTGCTTGCGGCATTTATCCTAGATAGAATTGGACGTAAGAACACTCTCTACTTGATGAATATACTCGCATTGTTGGCCTGGCTAATACAAGCCACAGCTAATCAAACAGACTCTGAGACATTTTATTATCAGCTCACGGCCTCCCGTATTATGAGTGGTATGGCTTAATTTTCTGTGATACAAGACATGAAATATTGTTCAAGCTATTTAATATTTTAGGAATTTCTATGGGCCTTTCCACTTCGCCACTCAATGTATATGCAGCTGAAATCAGTCATCCAACTATTCGAGGCCGTTTCATTATTGGTGGTTCCATTGCATCTTCTAGTGGCATAGCTATTCTCTACGTCATGGGCTACCTTATACGAAACGATTACAAGACGATTACTTGGATTTGTTTTGGTTACCAGCTTTTTACGTTATTTTGTATGATTCCCATAGTCGAGTCCTCAAGCTGGTTGCTTTCTAAGAGTCGTCAGGACGAGGCGAAAAGCTCTCTTAACTACTTTCGGGGTCTGGAAAAGTCTCGTAAGTTTGAGAAGGATTTAGCACAACACTATGGATCACTAATTTAATCTTTATTGTCGATTTGATCAGCTTATGTAACTCATCCTGAAGTTGTGGAAGAATTCAATTTGTTGCAGAAGTCCATACATTCGAAGGTTGGAGAGGAAAAGCCATCGTTTTTAAAATGCCTACGATTACCAGAAGTTTACAAGCCACTTCTGATACTCACAGGCATGTTTACGTTCCAGCAACTCACCGGAACGTTTGTGGTCGTTGTCTATGCCGTGCAAATCTGCGCAGAGACTGGAATGAGCCTGGATCCGTTTATGTGCGCGGTACTCATAGGAAGTGGGCGTCTTTTTGTGATGCTGTGCTTGGGCTATCTTTTGGAAAAATGGGGCAGACGACGCTCTGGAATTATTTCAGCTTCAGGGATGTGCATTTGTATGTGTTTGCTGGCTGCTTTTGGTTGGTCTGAGTGGCTACGAACTGTGCCCTATTTGGCTGTAATTTGTATTGTGGGCTTTATTATCTTTGCTACCCTTGGAATATACAGTCTACCATTTTGTATGATTTCTGAACTGCTTCCCCAGAAGGTGAGAGGAACTGCATCCGGCTTGATTGTGGCTTACGGAATGTTTATTTCCTTCCTTTGTCTGAAAACATATCCTGGTGTAAGGGAATTTGTTGGCACATTTAAATGTTTTTTGGCTTTTGGTGTAATATCACTATTGGCTGCTATCTATATATATTTTGTATTGCCAGAAACTCGGGGACGATCTCTATTTGAAATCGAAGAACAGTTTAGAAACAGTAATCGGGGAAAAAATAACAGAACGGATATGCAAGATATTATAAAGAAAAACTAGTTTTAAATAAAAATAATGATTGTTAATTATTTGATACATAAATAAATAAAAAATGTACTTATTTTTTTACACAAATACAGTATTATTTAATGTTTCGTAAAATATTGAAAACTATGAAAACTCAAACAGCAACAAGGCTGCCACTCTGGTGAAAAATGTTTCAGTTTAATGTGTGAGTTTTCAGGCTTCCAGCTTTTTGTCGTACTCTTGGAGCACAGTCATTTTTGGCGCGTAAGATTAAAATATTTAAAAAGCCATTTTTATTATATATTTCATAAAATAATATTTTAATTCCATAATTTCCATTTTATATAATCTTTGTGTTTGGTCTTTAGAAACCGGAACAGCTTGAAAGCAGTTTTGACCATAAAAGTTTGTTATATGAATAAGCGACTTGCCTTAATTATTATTGTATTTAAGCTTTATGATCATCATTTGCTCATTCCTGATAGTGTTCAAACTAAAAGATATTTGTAAAATGACTACTCATACCAAGTGTCTTATTGATAAGAACTGAGTTTGCATGTTAGCCTTTAATCTAAAATGTTATAAATTAAGCCTTTTCTGCATTATCTTCAGTTTCGAGTAAGTAAATGTTTGGAGCCCATAAATGTTTGATAAACTGCCTGGAATGTTAAAAACACTGCACTATAAAATTCTATACAAAATTTACTCACTTTATTATTACGATTCCCAGCATTATCGCCGGTCATTCGGGTCGGATACGCACATGGACTTAGTTTTTGAATACATGTGTGGGTATTTTTGATTGCGTGTGTGTGTGTGTGTGTGAGCGTAAGCGTTGCGCGATGTCGCGTCTAAGCAGACAAGTGTTTTCAGTTCATTCTAGTGTTTCATCGACTACGGATTAAAAAATCCAAACACATTTTCGGCTAAGCGATTTAATATTTATTTGTTTTTTGTTCTCCGAAAACCCCAATTGCTGCGACTAAGACTGGACCATTCGGTGGATCTTCAGCTTCATTAATTCTTGTTTTAAGTATCTAATTCTGTGAGTTTTTATTCAATTAAATTGTGCAATTGATTACAAAAAAACATGTGTGTTAGCCATGATGTCAGAAAGTGTTAGCCCGGTCAAAACGCGTTGACTTCCTACCTGTTGCTGGCATTTACGACCAAGCTCAGAACCAGTTTTTAAAATTCTTCGTAGTTGTGATTTCGGTGTTTCGGTTCGTTGCTTGATATGTCGGTTTTTTTTTCATATATATATTTTTTATTCATGTTTCGAGCATTGCGGATAAAGTCACACTATCGTGAATTGTATTTAAATTTAAAAGTATTTTTAGCTCAGGCTCGGCGCTAATTGTTCAGAGTGTATAAATATTGATAAACGGGATCATTTTGCTAATTAAACTCTTCATCTTTTGTATTATGGTCCAAAAAATAAATTAAAAAGTCCGTGACCATTCAACCAAAAAACCTACATAACAATAGACCGACTGATCGACATCCACGCGGCTTACGCGCCTTTTGTTAATTAAGAACGATTGATTTTAAATTATTTGCTTGCCGCTCAATTTGGTTGAGGCACGCGGGCGATTCAAGTGCGTTTTTAGGGCGATTTTGTTCAGAACACTTTCGTGCCGATCAATGATCAATTGCCTTGAGTATATTGTTGAGTGTTGACAAAATATAAAATACAGCTGACGCCTTATCAACTGCACAATCAATCAATGCTTTCGAGCTTCTCTGAATGATTTTGGATTTTAATTGTTATCATCTTTCAACAAGTTGGTATCACCTTGAGCGATTTTCTAAAACTATTAAATTTGTTATCAAGAGTCAGAAAATATTTCACAATGTATATCAACAAAAGAATATATTATAGTATGTTCAATATTAGAGATTAATGAAGTATTTTTATAAGCGATCTGTTTGCACTCAGTAAACTTGTAAGTC
Source organism: Scaptodrosophila latifasciaeformis (assembly GCA_037075145.1). Lineage (NCBI taxonomy): Eukaryota > Metazoa > Arthropoda > Insecta > Diptera > Drosophilidae > Scaptodrosophila > Scaptodrosophila latifasciaeformis. The sequence goes on from JBAMCM010000158.1 coordinate 1,836,445, forward strand.
CTCGTGCGAAGTGTGCAATATGTGCTCAAATCCATAGATACGAGTTATCGGATTATTCGGAGAATAACAGAACTGGCGAATTTCTGGGATAAGCTTTATATTATTCACTCTTAGTAATTGAATCATCATATACATTTGCCATGGTTGATAATGAAATATACCAGACTGTCTTTTAAGGCTAAGCAAGCAAGATTTTCTCATAATTGTGCGCTGTAAATGTAATCATAATGGCATTTTTATATTTTCAGCACTCAGATAAGACAAAGATAAGCGACATGGATGATTCGAAGCAAAAAGCCTTCGGCGAAACGGATGAACCCATTGAAGCTGAAGAATATCACACACTGCGAAATGGAAAGCAGGCCAAAATCGTTGCTGGCATGGATAGACCATTGCAAACTAAGGCACTGGGCGATCAAATTAGGGCAGTTCGCCGCCAGGCCTGGATGGTCATATTGGCCAATGTGGGCGTATTGTCATCTGGCCTTGGCCTGGCTATACCCGCGGTGACCCTGTCTCAGCTACAAAATACCGAAGAGCCTGTCTTCTTGACGGCGTCGCAGGCCTCGTGGTTTGCTTCGGTCAACACTTTGACCTGCCCATTGGGTGGTCTGCTCTCTGGGTTCTTGTTGGATAAAATTGGGAGGAAGAAAACTCTTTATGTATTGAATGTTCTAGCGATCTCTGCCTGGACACTCTTGGCCACAGCCAGTCAGACAGACTCGAATTTATTTTATTATCAGTTGATGGTCTCGCGAGTCATAATGGGTGAGTTGAAATGAACATCTCAAGGTTTATTATCTTTTCTGAATTATAAATATGTAATTATTATCTTATTTACTTAATTATAGGCATAGGCATGGGCTTGGCCAGCGCTCCGCCCGGTGTTTATGCGGCTGAAATCAGTACGCCAAAAATGCGGGGCAAACTTATTTTGGGCACTTCCATTTCTGTGGCTGCTGGCATCACTTTGCAGTACATAATTGGCTATTTTGTGCGTGATGATTATCGATTAATTGCCTTGATTTGTTGTGGTTATCAGCTTATCGCCTTGCTGTGCGTTTTGCCTCTACCAGAGTCGCCCAGCTGGCTGCTTTCCAAAAAGCGTGTAGCTGAGGCTAAGGTTTCACTGAACTTTTTCCGTGGTTTGGACAGATCACGTAAGTGTGGAAGTCCTATTGATATGACAATTTTAAATAATTTCTCCTTGTCTTCTTTGGTTAGCTCATGTCACACATCCTGAGGTCCTCGAGGAGTTCAATGTCTTGCAAAAATCTATACAATTGAAAGACGGTGAAAAGAAGCCTTCATTTTTGAAATGCCTGCGTCTCCCAGAAGTCTACAAGCCCCTTATCATTTTGATGGGTCTCTTTGCCTTCCAGCAGCTCACTGGAATCTTCGTTGTCGTTGTTTATGCTGTGAAAATAGCCATAGATGCTGGTGTATCCATAGACCCTTTTATGTGCGCTGTGCTGATTGGGTTTGCTCGTGTCCTCACCACTTGTCCGATGGGCTATCTCCTGGAGAAATGGGGCAGACGGCGAGCTGGAATGATTTCAGCCTTGGGCATGAGCTTTTGCATGCTTCTGCTCGCTGGCCACGGTTGGTTAGAGTGGCTGCATAATGTGCCCTACCTACCTCTCATCTCAATAGTGGGCTTCATTATTCTAAGCACTCTAGGCCTATACACTCTGCCCTTCTTCATGATCTCGGAGCTTTTTCCGCAGAAGGTGCGGGGACCGGCCTCTGGCCTAACCGTGGCTGTTGGCATGTTCTTTGCCTTCCTTTGCATTAAGAACTACCCATATTTGAACGAATCTCTCGGCAACAATGGCTGCTATATCACCTTCGCTGTTATGGCCATTTTGGCTGCCGTTTTTATCTACTTCGCGTTACCAGAGACTCGTCGTCGTACGCTGCTTGAAATCGAAGAGCAGTTCCGAAGTGGCACTCGCAAGAGGCCAGCCGAAGTCGAAATGCAAGAAATATTCATTCGCTGATTAATCTGATTAACTTTGCACAAATTACCTATAAAAAAAGAAAAACAAATCAAAAACAAAAAAGCAAAGCGAATAATAGACATGAGTGCTTAAAGCTGTGATAGACAATAAATAAAAAAAAAAAAACTTTTCCACAATTTAATACATAGATAAGTTAAAGAAATCACAACACTGTTGAACCAGTCCCAGTTTGTGCTTTAGACCCAGGAAATTCCCTTATCGTATTCGCTGCTTTGCATTGCCTTCTTAATTAATTATCTCAAATCATTCGAGGCACGCAACAATTTAGGGCGACGGTAGCATTTAAAGCAGTCTAAGTAATCTGGGTAGGCATTTAGGTTTTCTGGAATCTGGCTAATTGAGATTGTAAATGTATTGTATCTAATATTTAAATATTGAGTATTTGGAAACATTCATTGCCTTTGCGAAGCAATACCACTAGACTGAGAAAGGCATCGATCTGGTAGGTATTACAGGAACATAGAATTTTAATTGCATTTAAAATATAAATTGTAGATAATTTTTACAATAAAAATCAATGAATTTTTGAATCAAATGCCTTTTATTTATTGTGATTTCTGAAATATTTATTCATTCTACCTTGGTCTACATATTTCCAAATAAATAAATAACCTGAATGAATGGTTCATCTACCTACAAAATTGTTTATCTTTTATTAATTTGCTAAGCTTAAAGTCTGTTTAAGTCTCTTCAGATTTTGTTATTGAATTTTTAATGAGAATGCCATCTCAAGTCTCTTGAAAGAGAGTCAAGCAAATAAGAGAAAGAAAAGCATTCACTCAAGAGTTTGTTTTGTCTGCTCTTTATATTTGACCTTGTGATCTATTGCACTGTTGAACAGGACAGCACTAAGTCTAATCTCATCAGTTTGGTGCAGTTGGATCTTGGCCAATAGAGAATTCTCTCGCCACTTTCAATATTTGGCACGCTTCAACACTTTAGAGATTGTTTTTAGTGGTCATTCACACGCCACGGTCAAGTTCGTGGCCTACAGTGTGTGAGTGTGTGTGTTCGTGTAAGCATGCTAAATTTTTAGTTAATTATTTTCCAGCCTAATTTTTGCCTTTAGTTATTTCACAATGTGACGTTATCAGTTGAGCCAACCAATTACAAATTACGTATACGCCGTGTGGTCACAAATCAATCAATTTGAATATGATCGGTCTGCCATTGACCAACACAGTTAAATGTGCAAATCATCATAATAACACCAATTACAATAAAATAGCAAATATCAACATTGATAACAATAACAAAACATTGAAGAACTAAATTACCCGATAGCCCAGTAGTGCGAGAACAAAAAAAAAAGTAAAAAAAATCAAAAAGCGAATAAAACTAATAAAAAGAAAAACAGAAAACTTTGAATGAATTTTGAAGCGTAACAACACTCACTACCGCCCTCTTGCCACCCGTTCACCACCCTCTCACCATTATTGCCAGTAGCACGAGACAGAGCCAACAAACCGGCAGCAAAAGCAAAGCGAAAAAAACATATGTATTCGTACCTGGCAAAAAGCAAAATAAATAAGAGTCGCTTCGACTCACAATTGCCGTCAGTTGCTGTGGAATCGTGGCGTTAAGCGGACGTTTTTTATTTACCGGCCCTTAAGTGTGATCCGTGGCCTTGACCGTGCACAAGGGAAACTAATTTAAATAACTAAAGGGTATTAACACTTGCTAAGTGAACGCCATAATTTTGCAAAGTGTCGAAAGTATTTCGTTTCGGTTCTCAAAAAACCGGTGCGTCGTGGCAACGAACCAGCTTGGCTGTGATAATCAATAATAAAATCAATAACAGGTAGCGGGCTGCTGGCTAATGAACAGCTGAAAACCGTAGCTGTAACAAATGCCAAGCTTATGAGCGTTTCGAGAAAGAGTATAGAACGGAAGTAAAGGGTCGATAAGAATCCTATTGTCTGGAGAAGCTACTAGGAATTTACACAGAATAACTGTATTAACAACTGTTACGAGCTGCTTTCGTCATTTCCACATTTAATTTGTTTGGTTGAAAAATACCTTATGAAATTGATATCGAAAAGGCATGGAACTTTCCACTTAGGCGAATGAATTTGAGGCAACTGAGCAGACACAACCGAAAGAGAATTGAATCTACAAAACTGTTTAATTAGTTGATTAATTATTGAAAGAGAAAAGCCAAGTTAAGTAAAGAGAACAAAAATAGGCAAAATGCTGAAGGATGAGGAGGCGGCCACGCAACTCATGCCTAAATGTCAGAACGGCAAGGTCACAGGCCCTGCTATCGTGTGCAAGGATATGGATAAGACTTTGAATGGCAATAAGAAAAACAACAACAATAACAACGATAATGAACGACCCCCAAAGCCCTTGGGTGAGCGTAGCAGGGCTGTCCTCAGGCAAGAGTTGATGGTCTTCCTTGGCAATAGTGGAGTAATTGGTGCCGGCATGGTCATCTCAATGCCAGCCGTGACTTTGGGTCAACTGAGAAATCCTGAGGAACCCTTCACCCTAAGCAGTGACGAGGCCAGTTGGTATGGTAAGTCAAGTCTTATAACCAAATTCTTTACAGACTTTTTTTTAAGTGTACTTTCATTTCTTTAGCCTCCATTAACAACATGGCTTGTCCCTTCGGTGGTTTATTGGTGGGCTACTTTTTGGATCGCATTGGGCGAAAGCATACGATTTTATTGACCAACTTAGTTGGTCTTCTAGGGTGGCTGCTAATGGCCACCTGCTTCCTGCATGAGGATCGCGACTTGGTTTATGCTCAAATCTTGTTGGCTCGAGCATTGGGCGGTATTATGATTGGCATGTATTTGTCACCCGTGGGGGTCTATTCTGCTGAAATAAGTCTACCGAAGATACGTGGGAGACTTATTCTGGGCACTTCCATAGCCCTGGCTACGGGCATATTGGCCATGTATGTCCTGGGCTACTTTATAAGGAGTAATATCATACTGATCGCCAGTATATCTTGTGGATATCAGTTTATCTCCACGCTGATGGTGCTGCCTATGCCCGAATCGCCCAGTTGGCTGCTTCAAAAAGGACGCGCTGAACGGGCGCGACGCTCTCTCAAATATTTCAGAGGGTTAAATCGGAAAGGTGAGTATCTTTTATACATTCCTTGCATTATAATTACTTCTATATTTTCCATTTAGATGGTGATTGCTTGGAAGAATTTGAGGCAGAGTTGGCCCAGATGAAACTGAATGCAGACACCAGTCGTAATACCGCTGAAAGTGAATCTCTTGTCCAGGCCATACGCCATCCAGAAGTCTATAAGCCAGTGACAATGCTGGTTTCCTTCTTCTTCTTCCAACAGGCTTGCGGTGTGGTTGTCATCATCGTCTATGCCGTCCAAATAGCTGAAGGAGCCGGCGTAACCATTGATCCTGTCCTGGTGGCCGTCATGCTGGGCATAGCCCGAATCATAACCACCCTCTTCATGAGTGGCGTTTTTGAGAAATGGGGACGTAAGCCTGCTGGCATGGTCTCAGCCAGTGGCATGGGATCTTGTATGCTGCTTCTAGCCGCAGGCGGTTGGTGGCCCCAAACAGTTGGAACCTGGTCTTGGCTACCGGTTTTGTGCATCATCCTCCATATTGTCTTCTCCACCATGGGCATGCTCACGTTGCCATTTATGATGATCTCTGAGGTGTTCCCGCAACGAGCAAGGGGTAGTGCCTCTGGAATCGCTGTCTTCTTTGGAATGATTGCGGCCTTTGTTATGCTCAAAATATATCCGAATATGGACGCTGCTCTGGGCACGGCCAATCTTTTTGGCTTCTATGCCATCGTTTCGTTTGCGGCAGTCCTATTCATATTCTACTTTGTGCCAGAGACACGAGGCCGTACGCTGATTGAGATTGAGGAGTACTGGCGGACGGGACAACACAAAAGCAGTTCTAATCTCAAAGATGTGGAGCTGCGTGAAGTATTTTTAAAGAAGTAAGGGAATTTTCCCTTTAGCTAGATAACGCCTGTGATGTGTAAAATACTTAGCCAATGGATTATTAATTCGATTACATTTCGAATGACAAATAAATTAAAAACCAAATAATTGTAAACAATGTTAAGTTGAGACTTGTGTTGATTGAGTGACTTGTAAATGGAAAATGCATGCAATGAATTTGATAAGAATTGAAGGCAATTACATCATCAGACCATACGATTCAATAAAACTTGCAAAAAGCAATTGATGCCAATTAATCAAAAACAGTTGCACATATTCAAAAAGACACAGTAAATTGTAATAGAGAAATATTTATCAATTATAAAGAAATGAAAAGTGCAACAAAGAATTTATAAATTTAAATTATATATATTATATACAAGATCTATAAGTGTGTTAGATTCTGAAAGGGAGAATAGTCTTATCAAAGGAATTTTGAAGACATCAAAGTTATGGATTAGTTCTTAAGACTTTGAATCATGACTCACTGATTTATATATTCCACACTCTCCACTGAGCTAGATAGTTCAGAATATTAGCAATACTTAAGAAAAATAATTACTATATAATTATCGCCTCAGTCAAAAAGGGCAATCTTAATTTCTTCTAGTGGATAAGCCATAATTTAGATTGAAACTTATTTGTAATATTGAATAGGAAAAGTCTACGCTAAAGATGAATCTGTATGAACTTTATCTTCAGCTTTGCTACTTAGTTAACAATTATTTTTTAACTCATAACTTAACTTTTTGATTGGGAACACGCTCGTACTTGGTGAAAACCACCACTCGAGTTGTTTCCGTTCCTTATCTGAAATTTTAGACAAAGTGTTTGCGAATGGCTTTCCTAACAGACTAATTGATTTTGTCATGAAGCATGTTAAAAATTATCAAAGTCATGCCAACGTCACTTCAAAGCATAATCAGTAGGAAATTGAACAATGACATAATTAGCCTTGGATTATTTTGGCGAATTCTGCTTTTTATTTCTGCTTTTTGTTCCTCTTTCAAACCATGTAGTACAAGCTTAGGCCATTAAGTTAATGAAAATATGCGTAATGATAATAATGATAATAATGCTGGCCATGCCCCCAACCAGGCATCAGCATCATTCTTTGGCATCATGTTGAACAAATGTGCATCTTGTTGGCCTCTCATTATGCCCGCGCCCACAGGCAGCCGAAAAAGACTGACCAAAAATTTACAAGCACATTTTGTTTTGGTCATTAAACGTAACGATGACGAGCCACTGAGCAGAACCACAGCGCCAACTCTCCCAGCCGGCCGACATCCTATACTTCAGCCAACAAGCGTGCCCGAAAATCAGGTACATTTTCTGTGTACGTGCACTGTAATGAATCCGCAGAGTATGCATCATTGTCCATTATGCCTTGCCAGTTGGTTGCCCGACTGGCTGGCTAATGAAATGCTGGGGCAAATGGCGTGCGCTGAGAGCGTTAAAAAATGCTTGTGCCCGGAGCAGTGAGGCGTTCGTTTATGTAATTATAATAAGTTTTCAATTTTATGGCTCAATAATATCGTCGACAGCAAGGCGGCAATGTCAGACTGACCAGCTGCTGGACCAGCCAACCCAACCGAAGATCCTACCGAGTTGCTTAGTTCTTCGGATAGGAGAGAAACGTTTACGCAGAATCAATTGGCCTGTTATCGTCGGGCAGCATCCAACCCAGGGTTTTGTGCTTGTAATGGTTGCCCAAATTGGAGCACGATTAAGTCAACAAGACGTTATCAGGGAGCAAAAAAGTTAAGAGGCTGACGAATTGGGCTTGGCTGTCAAGTTGAATGAACTCGCCCTGAGCTGACAGGAAAACCCAAAATTGATGAGCTGCAAATGTGCGAACATTAAAGTTTCCGCTGCTGTGGTTGTCTTTAGCCGACGGTGTTTGCTGTATTGATTCATAATCTCACACATCTCTCTGTCTCTCACAGCCACTCGACACCTGCCACCAAAAATTGTGCAAAGCGAATGCAGAACATAATCGCTTCCCCTCCCACCGCTGCTCAGAACATCAATTATCAAGGCAGACAGCAGATAGCAATGCAGAAAGAGAGAGAGAGAGAGAGAGAGATATTGCTGCATAGATAGAATTGTCATTACAAATGTCGAATGAATTAAACTATTTCCGATTCTTTTCAAATAGTCTGAATTAATGATACGTAACTTTGCTGGCCCAATATGTCAACAATGGCCATGGAAACAGCCTGAAAACTGTGAGGGATATCCCGACTTCTTGATTCTTTGATGCTGTGCTCGACATATGCGTATCCTAATAACTGCAATCTGTGACTGAAATACTCTCGGTCCGTTTGGGTTCTGAGGCAGCGGAGCGTAAACCGCCAACCGAACTATAATTTTCTATGCCATCAACAAATGGACAAAACCAGAAATTCAGAGACAATCCAAAAGGTACTCAAACATAAAGTCTGACGACTTGGTAGGCCATTTAGGGATGGTGGCGGTGGTTGTGGTCGCCCCTTTGTGGTTGTCATCTCATTTTCGCAGCATGTCGCGTGTTTGTTTGTTTGCTTGTTTTGTTTTGATGAGATTTTGATTATGTTTATAAGCCAATAAATTACAAAAGTCAACACCTTTCTACCCTACAACCAAACTGATCTACCCCTCGACGAGATTTCTTTTTGCAGTTGAACAATTTAAACAATAACCGAAAGTCACTTGAAATGCATAATTTATTGCCCGTTGTATAAATTTAGTTTTATTCTCGCTTTAAATAAAACGGGTTGCACTTTTCATTGAGTTATTTCGCGTTGGTGTTTTGCCAATCCATGGAAATTATCGATAGCCCCAATGCCTTATCCACTACAACTGACTCTTTGTTGATGATGACATCGTTAAAACGCCCCAAAAGAATACCCAAAGGTGCCGCCTCAGGCTGTAATTTGTAAGTGCACTTAATGTGCTAATAATTTGTAAATACTTCGAAGCAGACAGCGGCTTAACAGCAACAGCACAAGTGCACTGATGACTTAAGACCCTTGCAGTTTTTCTACCCCACCGAAGAAGATAGTTACCCCAGAACGTTAACTGATCGCGCAGACTGATTGCACACCAACGGACATAAATGCGAAAAGAGTGCTGAAAGCGGATCACAAAGTCCATTGCCCACGTCCCTCATTTGCCCTTCGTTTCAGCAAGTGCAAATACAGTGCAACTACAAATTACCAAGCAGCTGCCAAGAAGCCATTGCAGCCTGGCTCGGGGGGAAAAGAACGAGAGAAATCGACAACTGTCTGATCAGACAGCCGATCAAGAGAAGTCGACAAAAACCAGAAGTGATTTTCGGTGGTATTAAAATTGCGTTATTGCCAATGCCGCTGGCATCCAGCATAACCTTCCTTCGTTCCCTCAGTGCTTCGATCCTAAACCAGTGTTTAACTCGTGGCGATTATCGGCTGCGATTTTTTCCTTCGCATCTTTAACGTGTTTGGCCGAGGTGTGCAGACTCGCACATTAGCCGACTCTACTAACTGGAAAGGGGAGTATGCTCAGGCAAGATTGAATTGGTAATAGCATAAAAATGCCATGGGGCCTAGATCCGCTTGAGTGGGCTGGCCCGACTCTAATGATTTATGTATTTTTCATAGGCTTCGTTTTGTGCAGCCGCTTGGAGTTCCTAGTTCTCTGCCGCTGACCATTTTAATTTTTCAATCAGTCGAGCTACTGTATTTGATTTTTACTTTGCCTTACTAAGCTGCCAGCAACTCCATCGACCGGTGAATTATTTTCAGCTCAGAACGGCTTCAGGTCTACTTGGTGGGTCATAAAATTATAGCAATTGGAAAATTGGAGAGGTGTTTACAAAAATTGCGACTATCGAATACTCTGGAAAGTTCAAGTAAATTATATAAGTTATGTCTTGTTAAGCACTAATTCAACTAATAAAAAAAATAAATTCAAAATATTTCAATACAGACAGTAGAAATATTCTCTCTGCATAATCTGAGACTTAAAAATGATTAAAAAATATTTGATTGGATTTTATTTTAAATGCAATGACGGACTTAAGAACATTGCATATCGAGTTATAGGTTTTTACACGAAGACTCCATATACCCTGCTAGTTTTTCGGAAAACTAAAAATCGTGTATTATCTTAAAAACGCTTTCTGCATTTTATAACCTAGCCAGAATGGTCAATTTTTTACGATTATTTTAACACTTTTGAGGGCAACTGCCTGTAAATTCTTGAAGAAATACCAAAGGAAGCCCCATAGACAGGCGTAAAATTGATTTGAGTTTGATGTTCGCGGACATAGGACTTGAGATCTTTCTGGAGGCGTTTCAGCAGGCGCATTCAAATTGTAATTGTCTAGACAAACAGAGAGAAGGCAAACTCAAATACGAACGGGTTAAGATGATCTGCTTTGTAGCCCTTTGAGAAGTCAAAAATGAGTTCTTTTTGCTGGACAACTTTCCCCTTTCACTAGTCAATTGGATCAAATTAATGATTATCCTCCTTTTCTTTAGTTTCCTTGTGAAGAACCAAACTCTATTATTAAGCTGTCAACGAGTAGAGCAGAAGAATCCGACTCTCTGATATGTGGCAAATTTGGCGTCCTTTTGTCTTTTGTTTGCTGTCGTGTTTATTGTGTTTGATCAAATAATTTGGGTTTTATAGTGGCCAATAAATGTCCCGGGTTGTCTGTTGTCCTACAAGTCGGCAGACCCTTTTTCTTTCTTTCTTTCTTTCGTACTTCTTTTATTTCAATTTAGCCATAATTATGTCAGTCATTTAATTTATCGCGACAAGCAGAGAAGAGCCCGAGTCCTTTGGCACGCAAATGTAAACTTTTGTGGCCTGAAGACCAAAAATGTCACCGTGTTACCCTCATCCTTTTTGTTTTTGTTTTGGCTTTCTCTAGCCACCGAAAACTGTAGATGTTGGCCATTTTGTTGCTGTGCAACAGAGCGAAGCTTCTTGTTCCTCTTCAGCCAAAGGGTGAGAGTGAGACGGAGAGATGTGAGAAAATGTTATAATTTCGTCGCTTTATGAACTTCCCAACAATCCACAAACAATGCCGCTCTCATACTGGCCGAAATATGCTCCTGTCAAGTCCTTCGTAATTGTAAATTTCCTTATCTAGATTTGAAGTGTCGTGCGACCCACTCCCTGTCCAGGGTTCCTCTGTGAACCGGAGGGCTGAGGTCTCAGTTCCGAGGCAGGTGTCGTGTGACAAAACGCACAATGCCAATGCCAATCGATAGGCACATAAAACTGTAAACGTTCTACTTGTATTTATATTCCTATTTCTGGAAATTGCGTTTTTATTAATTAGGTCACTCCCAGTCCAACCTAAGCAAGAGCACTCCGAGCCGCCTCAAGTGTTTCGTTTTATGACTTTGTCGAAGCCAAAGGAAAATCGCGTGCCCTGTCTTTCGCATCCGCCTACAACACAGCAACAACACCAACCACACCGCCGACTACAGGAATCAAACAATAAAACCATTTTGATAATTGCGCAACTCCCAGACAGACTCGGCCTCTGACTTATCTTATCGCTTTTCGGCAATTGTTTACAGGCCATACAGGATTCGATTGCCTGATTGTCTTGGCAGGGCAAAGCAAGCAACCAGCTGGCTACCTAAATGCCTATCAGCCTAACTTTATCCCGACTCGAAGGCAATGGTGACGATGATGTTGACGATCTTCGGGCGCGTGTCTTGGGCGCAAGGTGCACTCTCACTCACAGAGACACAAGTGTCGGGCGTTGCGAAATGCCGTGAATGCAACCTGCAGCTCTGCAGTCCTACGCTGTTGCTGCTGCATCCGTATACCAAGTCAGAGACCGTCTACTGACTATCCATCAAACGTTGATCGCGTGGCCGGCATAAAAACCAAGAAACCTTTAAACAAAAGGCAACATCAATGCTTATGATTGCGGGCTCAGTGGCGCGGTCTTTGCGCATGCGTAACCTGCGCCAATTTTGCTTTTGACCATTTCTTTTTTTTTTTTTTTTTGTTCATTTTGGTGTTGGTGTCTTGGTTGTCAAGAATTTTTGAGAGTATCTTTTTTGTTTTGGATTCTCTGTTGCATCTGCTGATTGCTTTCCAAGTCCCTTCGAACCGCCAATTAACCCGCCCCTGCAATTAGAAAACGTATTCCGTCTGAGGGCAGCATGCAAAAAAATACGAAAATAAATAAAAAATGCTATAAAAAATTCAACTAATAACAGCAACAAATTCATAGCCCATAATTTGATGTATTTTTTGCGGCTATTTTAATTTTGATTTTGTTGAATTTTCTTGACACAAATTAGGCAGTTCACCCACACAAAGGCTAAGGAACTCTGTTTTTTTTCTAGATATTTTTTTTCTTCTTGTCGTGGCAATTTGAAAATTCTTCAGTAGCTACCTTTTGCCACCAACGCTTGTTTAATCAGTGTGCTACTGGCCCGCTTGGACAGTCTGGCTCATTAATGACCATAAAATTTTGCACTTTCAAGCCTTGCAGACATTTTCGCAGACAAAATGGGGCGTGTGCTCTTTTTTTTTCGTGCGATATTGCGGGAGTCTGAGACTATCATTGCTACTGTTTCCCGAGGCACGCTTTGGCCGCAAGCTTGAAGGACGAGCCACATATTTTTTTAATCTTTAATAAGCAATGAACACGCAGCTCGGAAGAATTTGGAAAGAGTCAACCAACTTCTGGCTGGGGGTTGACTATTTTGTTGGCACTTCAGCTACCTTTCAATACAGTTTTCAATTACAAAATAAGCAATTGTAAAACCTTTTAGATAGGCATCAGACATGGACGCCTTAACCAACTCAAGTGGAAGGAGCTAAGCCGATTCAGCTTGTTTGAAGGGCGCAAAAACTTCACACGCCTTTCATACTGCCCAGAAAAAGGCACCCTATGATACTGTGACTTTTGTGTGTGTGGAAATCAGCATATTGTGTTGATATTCACATTATTAAAGGAAGCAAGAGTCACAAAAAAATAAAAAGGCAAACGCAAGTGCACTTCCCACACAGATTTGTCCCTTAATTGGCAATCTGGTTTGGGTAATTGCTGCCACTTGAAAAGGCCACATAATCGCGTTGTCAAAGTCAAATCAAATACCAGGCAGATGCCCAAACAACCAGTCAACCCAAATGGGCGCTTGCCTTCGTCATCAGTGACGCCCAGAGAGTGTCGGGAGTTTCGCTTCTGTTGGGTGGGCAGCGGGCGTGGCACGCACCGTTGACTCGGTTGATCTTATTACGCTGCGCTTGGTTGGATGAGAAAAGTCAGCTAGCTGGTGTTGCAGCCCGATTCCCCACACAAAGCCATTGTGCTCAAATGTCTTTGTCTGTGTGAGTGTGTGTGTCTGTGGGACTCGTGTTCACCAGGCTCAGCTTGTGCCTTTTGACGGGCTTAAGTTTATCTCTGCTTTGCAGAAGTTTCGGTGATGGGCTTTTTGTGCCATTCAGTAGTGGGAGGGCCTCTGCCTCCTCTTTATGGACCAAGACAGCAGGCAGAGAAGTTTCCAAGTTAAAATTGCGTGTACTGTTTTCGGTAAGTGGTTCCAGGGTCAGCTACACAGATTTTCCTTGACTTCCAGGGTTGAGAGTTTTGCTCATGTTTCTGCCTTTGACTTTTGTGGCTGTAAGTGGATTTGCATATGCCACGCAGCTACAGCAGATTCGAAAGGGTTGAAAAGGTGTATTTTGGTTAAGCACTTTATTGTTGTTTAGTTTTTTTTTTTATAACTAAACTTCCTTGTTTATTACACCTTTGGTAATCGCTTTATTATTGATTTTTCAACTTCAGAAAACTGTTGAGGGTCATAACTTTGTGCTAATTTTATTCATTTCGAAAGCCATAAAGAAACAAATCGAAAATAGAAATATTACAATGACGCCATTTGCTAGGTTTCCATTTGAGGACTTCGAACTCCATTATCCATTAACCATACTCATGTCCCAGAGAACCCACAAAAGAATTGGAATTCTGTGAGTTTATCTTTCAGCGGCAGCCATCGCTGTTATTTTTCCATTGTGCCATTCAGCCAGTGTCTGTCACTCTTAGTGGGATTCAATTTCAATTTAAATGCCACCGACAATTGTCGATTTCAATTAACGCTTCCGGCGCTAACCGTTACTTTCCGCCACCCAGAAAACGCAATTTACCCAAACCAAAAAATCACTCCACCACCCAGCCTGAGAAGGAGGAGCACCACAGCCGTGGCCGTAGCTGTAGCTGTGGCTGTGGCTGTTTCGCCAGCGTTGAGGTAACGGCTACGCCAGTGACAATATGAACAGAGCCACCCACACTCATGGGTGTTTGTCAACAGGAGTGTGGCGTGTGGAGTGTGGGCCGAAGCGAAGTGGAGTTCGCGTGCGGCTGGCGCTGCCGATTGGCCGGAACGCGGGTGAAACAGTCACGGCCACGCTGCCGCAACGCTTGATGATGATGCCAGCGTAAGCGGCAGCGCTGCTCTACTCCACCCCTAAAACCCCCAACCCATATCATACCACACTCTCCGGTAAGCCAAGCACCCCCAAGAAGCGTTTGCGTACTAATTGAAAATAAATGCCCTGCACAGTGGAACTTATCGTTGGCCTCCAGCAGAACAGTCAATTTACCAGCAGCAAGCCAGCGACCTACCACTGTACCATCTACTCAGCCACTGGCAATTGCTGAGAGCCAGCCCTAAAGTCCAACTCGCTACGTCGGCAGCGGCCAATCGGATTCGGGCAAGGCAAAACCTCAACGCATGCGCAACGAATCTGCACGCTCATTGGTCATGTTGGCTGCTTTTGGGACTGATGAAAAACCGGTTAGACCAGAAAAACACTGCGTCCGCCCCTCAGTTCCATCGCCAGCTACTCTTCGCTGAGCAAAACAACAGCAACGGCGACGATAAGGCAAAGCGTGCCCAGGCCGTGAAAGATTTTTCTCTGTTGGTTGGTTTATTTATTTATTTTTTCATATGGATTGGTAGTAGTGACATTGGTGGTGCTGATGGTGGTGGTGGTGGTGGTAGTAGCTCTCTTCAACTGACGGCTGATGGACCCGGTCCGGACTTGCGGCCACCGTTACCGACACTCACACCAACGTTACCGCCGCTGCCGTTTTGGCCTCAGCCAGTAGTGATCGATCGATGCGTTGAGCTCGACCAGCGGGTTTCGCATGCATTAGTCGAATTTTTGACGGTCGAGTGACAAGGTGCGCGCCCGAGCACAGCTCCTCGTGTTAGTGCTAAGGCCTAAATCAAAATTAATTGAGTTTGATGTGACAAATAAACTAGGCGTATACGTTATGCAAATCTAAAAAAGGATTTAATAAAATAATTATTACCAAAGTGAGAGAGTGAATGTAAAGTGCAAAAAATAAACAAAAAAAAAAAAATTAAAACGAATAATTCACCGCCGAAATATATAAATATTTTTTTAAGTTCTGAAAAATATAAGGTAAGTTGAATTACGGCATTTTAGCCTTAACAAATTAGTTCGAAATGTTTAAAAAGATTAAAAAAATCATCAACATAAATTTTAAATAGAATTCATAAATGCTTTCATCAATTTGTTTGTGCATAATTTCCAATTGATTAAATCACTGAGCTAATCAAATGGCGGCAACTTTATAAAAAAACAAACAAATATCAAACAAAAAAGTCTTTGATCCCTCAATTTTTGCTTATCGCTTACACATCTTAAATCTCTTGGCTATACTCTCATTTCCATTAATGCCATCGAGACGGCCACCAACAAAATCACCGTACTACCAACTCAATTGATTATTTCTTAATGAACGACAATGTAACGGTCAATCAGTTGATCGGCCATTCATTCAGCTTTTTTTTTTCAAAAATTTTATTTTTTTATTAATCTTCATTATGAATGGGCAAATAATAACATTGGACGGAAATGGTTGTTTAATTCCTTTGTTCCAAACATTGAGTTGTAAAAATGGACTCCAATAACTTCCAGTGATCAATAGGAAATTTGCAATTCAAAGTTTGCAAAAACCAACCATCCAGTTGCATATTAATGAAGGGCTTCCGTGGCGGTCATTAAGTAAAACCCAAACACACAAAACACACAATCTACACTAACTAAATTTTGTATAGCTCATATAAAAAATATAATAAAAAAAAAAAATTGCTTTAAAACTAATTTCGCTGAATGGCAATCGATTTTCCCACGAATCGAGCTACAAAAACTTCAAAAATCGTATGCTAATTAATTCTTTAAGATTCTCTGACTCTGAGTCTATACAGTCCACTCTGTTATACAGTTGGATCTGCGGCTACCGGTGCTGAGCTTCCACTATTACCAAAGACAAGTGGAAGAGGAAAGGGGCTCATTGATATTTTTTAAATGGGCTTTCTAGGCAGACATTATCATCGGTATCGGCCAAACAAGCTTCACGACAACTTACTTAAGCGTAGCCAAAGAGCTACACTCCCGTGCTCCCCTCGCGGCTTCATCTACTTCATTGGCTTCTTATCGTTATTGATTTCTCAGTTTGTTTCTGGTTGTCCAGAGTCGGCATCTGTGTCTAAACTACTGACTTAAGAAAAAATTTATTTTGATACCAAAGTTGATGACTTTGTTTTTAGGTGCGCGACTAGCCGAAAAGTCAGAAAGCTTGCCTCGCCTCGCCGCCGCTCAGAGTACCAAAAAAATAAAAAAAAAAATAAATATACAAAAAATATCAACTTAATCAAATTCAAATGGCCAAGCGTACGTTTTATTATAATTTGTTATTTTAATTAGCGGCTGTTAATGCTCGCCAGCTCCACGGGAGCCACTAATGCTATTTCTATCGTCAAGATACTCCTCATCATTATCGTTTTGGAAGTGGGGCTACCTGAACTCCTACTCTTTCTGATAGAAAACCGAAAACAGAAGCTCTACTTGACTGTCGGTTCCACTTTCGGTAATCGCTGTCACTAACGGCGGCAGACCGGCGCACGAATTTAAATTATTTGATGTTTGGCTAATTTCTATTGATTTGATTAAATTCACAAGTGTGTGTGTGTGTGTGTGTGTGTTCCACTAACAAGTAATAGCGAAAGAGAGCGGAGAAAAAAGAAAGGCCAAGCAATTTTATTGTTATCGCTGTTATCGTCAAATAAACCAAGATTACGTTGAGGTCACTCGAATCGAACCAAGCCTAGAGTGGGCACAGTCCGAGGCCAATGCCATTTTTCTTAGCCTATTTAGCATTTAAATATTTTTGGCAATACACAAATTCCTCTCCAGAATATGGCCAATAAACATGCTTCACCAATCATTTGCATTGTGCCCATAAACCTTTTCCTTTTCCTGGTAGTTACCCCTTTTCATTTTGATTGCGTCTTTAGGAGTCATTTACTATTAAATGAACTCAGCTTCGACCTCCTGGAAAGATAAAGGTTATATAATATTTCTATATTCTTTCTCTAGCTCGCATTTAACCCTTTGGTACCTCAAATTAGAGAGCTCTTATCAGCAACTCATTTGAGCCAAAATTGGTCCCCTACTCCAGTTTATGACCTTAACGGCTGCCACGAGTTTCTCAGGCCAAACAAAACGAATGAACAACTTAATTTCTTAACTTTGTGGAATGCCGTAAATTTTGGTCATACTCAAAGGTGGTGGCTGGTGGCTGGATTTTTGTTTATTTTTTGGTCAGTGCGTGCTCCAATCGCTTGCGTGTTTTTTTATGAGCTGAAAAAAAAGGAAAAACAAAAATCTCCTGAAAAATCCCAGAGTCAAGCACAATTTCATTAGCCAGCCAAGCTTGAAAAAGGATACAGCCGAGCCGAGCCAAGCCGAGCTGAGCCAGGGGGCAAGTGAGCGCAAATGGCAATTAAATCAAATGTGAATTCCATAATAACATGGTCAGAACAGCGAAGGGGGCATTTGGCTTATTTCTGTGGACTTGGCAGTTCCACTTCTGCTCCTATTGTGGCTTGATTTATACGCCTTTGATTCAGATTCTGCTGCTGTTTCCTCTTGTTCAGTGCGTTTTCATGCCTCTTGACAGGCGTTTTACTTGCCACCGGCAGTGGAGTAGCGACAAGCGCAGCGCTTAGCACCGTTAGTTTCTGGGGATGAGGTTGACTCTATTTGGGCAAAACAAAGGGTGGGGTTAACGGTGGCTGCCTAACTGTTGGCCCATTCATTCTAATGACAGGAAGCGGAAACCGCTGGGTCGCTTTCGGTGGCGTTTGTTGAAAGCTGCCTTTCGACAATTTGGAAATTTGCATATTACCACATTTTTGTTTTCCATTTTTATTTTTGTGGTTTTTTAACGAAATGAGCAATTGGCCAAATTCATTTAATTGCCGTTTGCTCTTCCACGAGGGGAAGTGTGTTGGGCATTCCTTCTTTGATTTGCATATCTCCCCGAATAGGACATGCAAGCAGTCAAATTAAAGTAGCACTGGAATGGATAACGAAAATTCACTCTACCTCTCACCCTGCCCCTCTGCACCTTCTTTGATAATGGTAGTTCACGCTGAGAATGTGCCTGATAAGCGCCCAGGCTAATTTGAGATACAATACCAAAAAAAATAAACATAAACCACTGCACATTAAAACCAAAACCAAAGAGACCAAATAGCCACAACAACCGCATTGGCAACAGCGGCCAGGCGGCTTGGCGGTAAGGCGGCCAACTAACTCATGTTGTTGCCAGTAGTTTTATAAAATAATTAAGTTTTATGTATTTTCCTTACTAGTTTTTCCATTCGATGTATTCTAGAGTCGGAGTTTAAGTTGGCGCTGCCCGGCTTGGAGTTTCGTGGAAGCCGTAAAAAAGCGAACCGAAACCAAAACCATTTCCCCTACCCTGCCCCGGTGGTCGGCAGTCTACAGACACTCGGACAGTGGACAATTGCTGCAGCATCAGAAACATCTACATCCAGCGACATCCATCAGGCCCACAGCGTATGTCGTGCGTGTGAGTGTGTGTGTGTTTTTACGGTTTTTCTGGCTTGAAATTTGATTGAAATTCGACGATTAAACTCATCCGAAATAACACAGAAGAAACACACACAAACTGTACGCTGTTTGGATTAGATTGGATTGAATTGTTGTAAAACAAAATTTGAAGTTGGTTACCAACCAACTAACTAAGCCAGCAAACGAAGTGGATTTGAATTTGGATTCGATTTCAACCATGCCACATACAGGTGAGTGTATAATCTGCTATCGGATTTGGGCGCCTGCTAATGAATTCGTTTTGCTCCCTCCACTTTCAACTCCACCTCCGCCACTTATTTCTCAGTCCTCAATTCCAGCTGAGGAATAAAAGTGGAACGGGTCGAAATGAAAGTGTAAGATTCGATCGGACAATTCACCACAAATAAAAAAACAAAATACCCAAAAGTCATTTGATTGTTAGGTGGCTGGGCTGGTTTTGATTTGTTATCAATCCAAAGTATTTGCCTTCTTCTTCTTCCTCACCGTCTTCTTGGTGTTGCTGGTTGCGTAAATGGGACGCAATCGCAACTGCTGCCGATTTTGAACTAAGTTTTTGGGACTATAAAAGAGACAGCGAACATAAAATTCGCACTTCATTAATTGCCAGCAGAACGGTGAAGAAGTGTGGAGGAGGCTGGGCCGGAGGGAATAACTGAGTAGTCCCAACAGACACGGTTATTAGTTTTATTGTTTAAGCGGACTTGGGCCAAGCCCGACTTGGCCAACTCGCCAGTTTTACGACTTCAGCAATTATCATATAAGCAATTCGTTTTGCTCTCTCTTTCTAATTCTCTCTAACCCTCTCTTTTTGTCTCTGTTTCTCTGTCTCTCGTTGTGTGTAGGTCAAGCAGGTGTCAATCAACTGGGCGGCGTTTTTGTCAACGGACGCCCCCTGCCGGACTGTGTGAGGCGTAGGATTGTGGATCTGGCCTTGTGCGGAGTACGGCCCTGTGATATATCCCGTCAGCTCTTGGTCTCACATGGTAAGTGATGGAGAAATTCAGCTAACATTGATCTGACATTCAATCAACCGTTATGCGTTCTATTTGTAGGCTGCGTATCAAAGATTTTGACTCGCTTCTACGAAACTGGTTCCATACGACCCGGTTCTATAGGTGGCAGCAAGACTAAGGTGAGTGAGTCTCTACGATGATGATGATGATGATGCCAGAGCAAAAGATTGTCTATGTTTTCCCTGTTCGTCCCATCGCGTTTCCTCTGCCGTGAAATCAATAAACGATTATATAAAAATCAGACGCAAAGCAGTAAATCCATAAAATATCACAGATAAGCATATAACTACCAGATAGTTAACATATTTATTCATGTTCAGCTAAACAACAGGGAGTGCTGTTGACAGTTTTTATGATCCGCCGTGTGGGCGTTGGTTTCACTACCTGGACGTGAGCGCAACAAATCAATCTCATTTGCAATTGATAGAGCCAAGCACGCTTTGCCCTACGTAAGGCCCTGGGTGTGGGGGGTATCAGCGCCATCTGTCTTGGTCCCACGCTCTCAATCAGTTTCGATTTTCGGTAGTCAGAGAATGTAACGTCAATTGACCAAGTAAAGGGCGGGTAAGCTCCAACGCAAGCCTCTTCACGGCCCCACACAGTGACGTGGGGATTGATAATGCGATAATGATAAGGCCGATAAGGACAAAGCTTCTGTTTAGAAGTGGGGGTGCAAGCGAATCACAGTTCTCCAGCCAGGAACTGACATCTACCTTGGCTCTATCAAAGTATTCTGTTTCAGGTGGTTTTGTCCAGACTTCTGTTTGCCGACGGCTTTCAATATCTAATTAACGGTAGCCAAAACGCCCAGCAACTCGATTTGGGATTTCGGATAGTGCCATAAACGGAGTGGCGTCGGGGTGGGATGGTAGTCAGGGGTTGATGTGTTTAGTTAGATTGATTCAATAACTTGCAGACGAGACGCCTTTCAGGTTGAACAAAACGTGCATTTAACACCTACAATGGGTCAATAAAGACCTGTCGCCGGATCCAAAGAGCTTTGGTGTGGGGTTATAGGCCAGGGGCAGGGGTGGGGGCAGGGACAGGGGTTAACATATAACATAGCCCGGTACTTGCACTAATTTTGAAGGGTTGTCCAGACCGGACACAGTGTAAAGCAAAGCGCGCGCGCGTGTAGATTGTACGATAAGATCCCACGTGTAAATGTGGCGCCCCCCAGCGGGCTAAACATATTTATGAATTTTTAATGAATTGCCGCGTCACACGTAAGCTGCACAAGTGCCAAGCGGTGGACGCTGGTTAGCGTTTCAGTTCCTAGCTGAAAATTGTTCGACAAAATTAACATATGCAAAATTTGAGAGCGATTCAAATCTCATGACATGACAGAATAAAGTGGGCGTGGTAAAAAAAAAAAGTCAAAAAGTCGGCTGAGGTCAGCCAGAATATAAAGAAAGGCAGTTGCATTGAGTGCAAGTGAATTTCACGGCAATTAATAAAAGGGCTCAGACTGAAAAATTCATATTTAAAATGCTATTTTTTTTTGTATTTTTCCTTTTAGCAAGTGGCCACGCCCACAGTGGTCAAGAAAATCATTCGTTTGAAAGAGGAAAACAGTGGCATGTTCGCTTGGGAGATCCGAGAGCAACTGCAGCAACAACGTGTCTGTGATCCCAGCTCGGTACCCTCGATCAGCTCCATTAACCGTATATTGCGTAACAGTGGCCTCTGGACAGATGAGATGACCTCTAGCCAACAAAACGCCGCTGCCGCCGCAGCAGCAGCGGCCGCGGCTGCAGCTGGCTATGCCACGCCCACACAGATGTATGCCGGTGGCCCAAATCTCCCTTCCTCGGTGGCTGAACGCGGCGCAGCTGGAGGAAGTGCTCCACCCCGCGGCACAACCAGTTTGCCAGTACCGGCGGCTGTATCGAGCGCCTCGGCCACGGCTCCATTGCAGCCGCGGTACACCAAAAATCCTCTGCCCCATATGCCACACGCCGGTGGCCTTGGTGGAGAACTACCCATCAAACCTGCTCCTAAACATGCGCCCAGCCACGCCCACAGCTCTTCGTTGGCCCAACTGAGTGCGAGTGTGTCGACTGCCGTTTCCAATCAACTGGGCGGTCTTGATCTCAGCTATTCCGCTCTGCACAAGCACTGGCTCTGGAATCCCTCACTGTTGTACTACACCCAAGCCCATATGCAGGCGGCCGCTGTTTCGGGTCAACAGTTCCTGCCCTACGCCTCTAGTCCATCTCACTGCGGCTCGGCAGGTGGAGCGGGAAGCGGCTCTGGCTATTTGCCTCATAGTGCCGCGGCTATGGCTGCGGCTGCTGCTGCCGCCGCTGCTGGTGGTGTGATGGGAGGCTTCACCAAGTCGGAGAGCTCCATTGATCTAACCACGCCCGGTGCCGCCGGCGACGCCCTCAGTGATTGCGACTCCGGTAAGTCTTCACCGGCAGCATTGTCCTTCAATTCATCAGCCACACACAACTTGGGTGAATCCTCACTGACCAATAGCCGCAAACGGAATCCCTACTCCATTGAGGAGTTGCTCAAGAAGCCCGAGAAACGTCTGCGTCTAAGCTCAGAGCCACAACCACGTTTGGAGACAGAAGGAGGAAAACCCGCTACCGGCTCGACCAAAACCTCTGAGAGCTTGGAATGCATCAGTTCCAGCTCCTGCGAGAGCAGCAGCAACAGCAGCACGGAGGAGGCTACCCCAAATAAACGATCCCCAGATCTCCAGACCGTTGAGGTGGAAGCTGCCGATGAGGAGTGCAGTGTTGAAGTGGTCAACTGAGTTGGACGGACTTTTCAAGTATTTGTGACAATTTAATTCAACTTTAGCCCAGTGTAAATACGAGTATTTCAATGTTTTTTTGTCGTCCTTTTAGTCCTTAGTGCACTCTGCATTTAAAACAAAAATAAAAGTATTTAAAGGCTTCATCATGAAAGTTATTCATAAAAATGAAACAAGTGTATTTATTCATCAGTATAGGGGAAAAGGTATTGTGGGGGGAAAAAACACTTGCTGGTGGTCTAGAAGTCTCTCTCTTGGCTGGTAGAATGACTTGCCCTGGCATGTTTGCTTCTTTAATTAACTTGCGCCAATGAAGTGTCAACAAGTTGCCAACAACGACAACAACAACAGCGGCAACGATTGACGACACATCAGCGATCCATCGCCAGAGACGAAGTGTTGGAAGCGGCAAGTGAAAAATTACAGGATGCCTGACACGACCATAACTATCGATCGCCCGCGGTGCTGGTTATGCTGCTGGTAATGTCGATGCTGGTGCTGGTGGTGGTGTCGATGCCAGTGCCGTTGAGCAACTCCAACTTGAGAGGTGACAATGGCATTGCATGGCATTGTGAGTGGAATTCATAAGCAGACTCCAGCATAGCTGGGGACCACAGCTTGGACCACGCACTGTGACAGAAGGTGTGAAGTCCGCATACGGACATGATATCGCCATCAATATCAGTTGGAAACTTTCCCAGGCAGCGTGTTGGGCCAACTCGTGGCGGTCACCATTTTTGGCTTGGCTACTCTGAATATTCCAACAATAAATCAGCCAACTCAGCCACAGTCAAGTTAGATGAGCAGCTGCCACAGCCAAAGCCAAAGCCACAGCCACAGCCACAAATACAGACACTGCCAATTGCCAATGGACTCGCCAATGTGGCGATCTAAAAATAATTGCCGCAACAATTTTGTTACTTTTTTGTTTGAGGCTCTCCCGTTCTTAAATTATGCAGCAGAATCTGCAAGCCAAAAAAAATAAGCCCTTGCCATACAAACCCATAATGAAATCACCTCAGTTATGCGAAGATCGTACTTTTCGCAGCTAGGCTGGCCCAACCAAAAAGGAAACCACTGGGCAATGCCAGCGGCAAAGGCAGACGGAAAGGACCCCGGGAAATTAGCAAAAAACTGCCATAATTGTATCACGTGCAGAATGCTTACATCTTGGTCAAGGGGTAGTGAGGGTAGGGCAGGTCCTGACCAGCGAAGATGCGTTGCCCGTTGCAGTTCATAAACAATGCTAAAAGGCGTTGAGGGTGCAAGCAAAGGAAACCCTCCAAGCCAAATGGAATGCAATGCATTGCCTGATGTCACTATGGTTACTCTCGGCTCATAAGGCTGATCAGGGACGCTGTGGAATGTCTCGGACCTGCGTCTTCTCTCGCTCGGTCTCATTTTCGTCCTCGGGCATGACTGACAGGCAGCCGTGGTAGCAAAAAGCTGCTCACTCCAATTGCCTGGCTGGCTGTGATTACAAGGCGCATATCGATCGCAATCGATCTCGATCGGCCAAAGGCAGCAAGCCTCCAACAACTTGTCTCAGCCATCGGGCGACACTTTTAGGCCAAGCCAAGCCAAGCCAAGCTAAGACCGGGCAACCGTCCCATCTACACAACAGAATATTTTTATACGGTCGCGCTCGAAATTTCAATGAGCCATCCAGCTACCAAGGCAAAATGCTGAAAGCGTTTTTGCCCTGGCGCTGACTGCAACGCCTGAGGATGTCTGAATGTTGACGGCGAAAAGTCGGGAAAAAACATTTGGATTTCGCGCTCGTTTTGCGTTTTTGTTTGTCACCCAAAGAGAGAGACAAAGAGCAAAAGAATTGGTGGCCACTGGGTCCTGGGCATGACAAGGAGGGTCGCTTCTTCAAGAGATTTCGCTTTAACCTCGCTGGATTGTTGCAATGTTTCGTCGCGCTGTTTGAGTTTGATTTGTGTTTTTGTTTAGGTTTTTGCCGCTCTCTCGATTTCTGGCGAGGATCATTGCTGTCTTTGCTGTTCAGGCCTCAACGATTTCTCTGTTCACATTTCGGCATAAATCAAAATCCTCTGGTCATGTGATTCGCATTTTGAGATATTTCTTACAGTGTACTCTCATTATAAATTGTTTCGCAAATCTTGGAAGAGTTTGTTCGATTTGCCACGAAGTTTGTTGACAATTTAAAAGGAAAAATCTATTATTTAATTTTTGGATCCGATAAATTTAGTCAGGTAGGAAAATGTGTTTCAATATAAATTTCTTTCATTTTGTTCCTCCATTTTCATTTTTATATTTGAAAATTTATAGAACCATAATAACCTAAAAAATATTTAAGCTGTCAAGTGTTAACCCTTTTCAAAAAGAGTATATCATTTTGGATTTGTCAATCATGCAATCAATTTATTTCTGTGCAGTTTTTCAGGTATTTTTTTTTCGCTACTGTTGTTGCTGTGATTCCCGGTTAACCGTCACCGGTTAGACGACAGATATTATGGCAGAAAATTTATTTTATGGCGGTAATGGTGTTATGTTTTACGCGATTAGCAGGACCAAATGTTTGACATTGCGCTCCAATGTTGGCCAATTTCGAGACAGCGGCCGCAAATGAAAGGCAGGGAAAAAACTCTTGGCCAGCTACCGAGGGAGTAGGAGTCGAGTAGGAGTTGGAGTTGGAAAAGTATGTTGAGACATTGTGGCGGTGAGAGCAGTTGACCAAAGTTGAGGCACAAACATAAATTGCATTCAATTATAAATGTCGTCCAACCTGAGTCTGTATTTAGCCATAGGGTTCAAATGAGCACATTTGGTCTTGATGGCGCTGTGAACAATTCAGGCCGGGCCGAGACCGCTTCCGCTTTCTAAGATGTGGCGAAAACCATCAACAGCATTAGGAAGCTTGACATTTTGGGTTTCTCTTATTACCTTTGACATTGTGGCTCGGGTCGCAGGTAGCTTAGGTCTGTCTCTTTCTTGCGACGCCTCTTTTGAGGTCGGACTGAAATGGCTTGTTAAATGAAGCAATTTTTTATGGTTAATTTCTTAAAGGTGCACTTAAATGCACACACAGACATACACAGAGAAAGATACAGAGCCAGACATGATGACAATCTGAGGCGTGTGCTTTGGCGGGTGATCTGGAGTTGTCAACGCATTTCCAGATTGATTTCTCTCTTGTCCAAGTCTTCTCTTTGGCTTGTTCTCCTTCTACACAATTAAACCGTAAAACGCTGCTGGGATTGCTGCCAAAACCTTAAGAGTTTCTAAGGGGTTAATTGGCGGCAGCGTCAACCAAGTTGACGGAGGACGGCGGACACAGAAGCAGTTATGTTCTTATTTAAAACGACCGACAAGGGGTTAAGACCAAACGAACTAATAAAAATTAAAATGTTTTCCTTCTTTTCCCAGTTCGGCTTGATATGAGTGTGGATCAGTTTGACCGCATTTAAATCGTTAAATGTGATTTTGAACGCGTTTCGGACGCGGAATCAACGATGACGACAACAATTTTTGGTAGCGCCTCCAAAACAGTAGCGCTCCCGTAATGTTTTTTCCATGCCGAAAGCGCTGGCCAGCTCTGTGACATTTACATAATTAGTGTTTATTGTTGTTATTGATTGGCCGACAAACAGTCAAGTTAGTCCACCAACTTGGACCACTCCATCGATTTATCTCAATTGATTGCTCTCATTGGGTTAGTCGTCGCTCCCACGAAAGCTGATGAGAGTTAGTCGGTCTCAATAACAAAAGAGCGGAAATGATCAAATGTGTTTTAATTGGTTTTGTTTTTTGTATTTCTGGGATAACTCTGTGAATTTTGTCGCCAGGTCTTGCGAAAAAGAAAGCCTCAGGGAACTGAGGGCTACGACCTGTTACTGCCGGTGGTGGTAATGGTAGATTTGGTAGTCGATGACTTTGCGGTCATAAAAATGAGTTAACAACTTACAGGAGCCCATCGGCTCCGAACATGCCAGGAATTCATAGACTCGGTTTCACTCGGTATCACTGTCAGTCATCTCATTTAAGTCACCCGTTGTGCGACTTTAGAATATTTTAGAGAAAAAAACAAAAAGAAAGAAACAAAAAATTCCGCAGCCTTCAATGCAAATGAAATGAATCTGAACTTTTTTTTTGTGGCAGGTTTTAATCACTCCTGGTTAAGCGTAAGCAAGTCAACTGCCTGGTCATCGGCTGCGGAGTTAATTGCTCTTTTGTGTGTTATGACATTCTTATCTTGGTTGCGCGTCGACCCCACCTGGTGTGGAGAGCCATAAAATCGCCTGGGCCTGCACAACTAACAACAATAAGTGGGGGCCACGGAGAGAGTAGTCGTCAACCATGATCATAAAGAGTAATCCAGCTCGCCAGCCAGGCGGAGGCGTTCGATCGTTGTTCGTGTCTCTTCGTTAATCATTTAGTCTGCGATTCAGAGATGAGTTGTTGCCCTCCCCCAGCACTTGATCGATTGGCGCTTCCAGTTCCAGGCATGCCTGCAGCTGCCCAGCGCGACTGAGCCTAATTGGACCCGGGCGTAACGTGACCGCCGGAACTGCGCATTTGGGGCGGTGGGACATTCCGTCAAACATTACCGCTTTCAAATCAAACGAAAATACGCATACTTCCGTATTATTTTTCTCTTTCTCACAATTCACCTGCTCCCTGGCTTAGCGCGCGTCGCATTAGGGCCCGCATTATCCTGGCTGGCAGAACAAGTACCCATCAGGCATGGCCATTATTGGGTTGCTTGCCTGAACGTTTAAGTAATTACATGGCCAGTACAATTGTTCTGTCCTGCCAAAGAAGAGGAAAAGCATTTGTGGTAAATAAATGAATGAGCAGGGAGACTCCCTGAAATTCACCTGTGCGTCGAACAGATTTGTCAAGGTAAAATTGGATGCCTTGGAATGAAAGAGGGTATAAGAGCTTCGGCTTTTTGCTTAGACCTCTGTAGCAAGGATCTGCAAGGATCTAAAGTGCACCTTTCAAATCGCCTTGCTGTTAATTTGCTTGGTCCGTTGCCTTCAATTTCAGCGTTTTTGCCTTATGAGCTTCTCCGCTGTTCACTTGTTTGACCAACAACGACCCCTTCACTTCGAGTGAGCCAGACCAGTAATGGAATTATAATTATAGACTCTCTCTCTCTCCTTCGCCCGGACTAATGTTGCCAATGGCAGGTTGCTGGCTTGGTGGCATGTTGGACCGCCATCTCATCGTCACTGCCTTCACCGATGTCGCCACATTAAACTGTCAAATTGTTTGCGCCTGTTATCGTGATGCCTTTGCTGGGCACGTGCTCATCCTGCGGCTCTTCTCTTTTTCTCGGTGTTTCTGTCTCTGGTTTGCTCTGTAATGCGGGCATTGCGACCCACTTACTGACATGTATTT
This sequence comes from Scaptodrosophila latifasciaeformis, assembly GCA_037075145.1. Classification (NCBI taxonomy): domain Eukaryota; kingdom Metazoa; phylum Arthropoda; class Insecta; order Diptera; family Drosophilidae; genus Scaptodrosophila; species Scaptodrosophila latifasciaeformis. The sequence continues at coordinate 1,864,486 of JBAMCM010000158.1, forward strand.
ACGCAGGACAGCACTAAGGATAACGGTAAATTGTGTTGACAAACCGCTAAAGTAATTATATGACAGTCTGACAAACATGTGAAACATGCATGCTATGTGTGTGTGTGTGTGTGTGTGTGTGTGTGAGGTTAAGGACAATTTATTAAATATTGTATTACCTTAAATAATATGTTTAAAACGAAGCGAAATCACTTTTCTGTTACCTCATAAATACCTTACCCTAATAATAGGGACTTGTGCCGAAGGATTTCGCTTTAAATTTTTTTTATGATTATATTTAAAATGTTATAAAGTGTTGGTTATTTAGGAAACAAAAAAAAATTGAGTGGTGAAATTTGTGTGAATCTTAATGCTTTGAAATTTGCATTATGAAACTTGAAAAGTTGCAAAATTCAAAACTGTTAGATTTCCAGGGAAAACGAAAACCTTTTACGATTTTGAATTATATAATTTTTGCGATTAAAAAAATTCACTACCAAATTGTAAATTTATAAATTGAATTCTTGCTTAACTAACTTTTGTAAAATGATAAAAAGCGGCAAGTATAGTGAGGAATTTCTAAGTACACATAATTATTTAGTGATAAAAATATGATAAGCAAGAAAATGAATCATTTAATTATTTAAAGCCTCCCAGATACAAAATATAATATATATTATACAAATTATATTTCTGCAGAAATACTATACATTTCTGCATGAGATATTAGTAATAAAAAAAATTTTAATTTTTATTTAGACAAAACGATGGGCGGATTTGCTTATAAAAAAAAAAAATAAAAAATAAACAATACAAATTTTTTAAAACTACCGCCAATTGCTACAATTCGTTCATGAATGAACTGGCTCCGTTATCGATTCAACTACATTTATAATTGACCGATAGGTGGCGCGCTGTAGTCAATTAGCCAGTTAAACGGTAGAGAGCGCTAGAAATAATCCAATATAAATTCATTTTATATGCCAAAAATAGATGGCGCTAATTATTTTAAATTACACCTTTGAATTCACTTACTAGATGGCGCCAGCATTGAAATTATGTGGCAGCCAAGCTAGTCGATCTTCAAGCAACCCTGACACTATCAATTTAGTTAGAAATATGAAATTTCGAAAAAAGAATATTTAAATTTCCAATTCCAATTTTAAAATAGCTTTCGTTGTTTTTCAACCTAGCCCGACAAAATTTAAATTAAACGAAATTTCCAAGCCAAGAAGTATCAGATAGCGATGCGAATAAAATTATTTGCAATTAACGTATATTTTTAATGCAATATGACAACATGAACAATTCTAATTCATTCATTTATTTTAATAATCACCATCAATTTGTTTTTGAAAACTCCATGACTAATCTTAAAGTTACTTTATTTCCGGCTTACTGTGCCCACAATCATAAAATCGCAAGAAACTTTGTTCCGGACAAAAGTCGACTGTCTCGTATAAAATTTTTAAGGCACCCAATTTAGCACATATTGTTGCAGAATATTATTTAAGAGCGGGGAGATGAAGAGGGGGAGTAAATTGGTTATCTAATTTTTCACATATTATGACAAATGCCCGAATGCGAGCACAGGCACGAGCAAGAAGTGTGGAAATTAAGAAAACAGTCGTCAAAAGAACAAAAAACAATTCCATGCGTACAAAGGTCAAAGAGCCTTTTATGCTAATTAAATTTCTGGCTGAGTCCCAAACGGAGCCCCTTCAGATACCAATGGGACCTCAGTGCCGGCAGCAGTGGCCACAGCGACGCAACCGAAGCGTCGACGATGAGTGGCAGCCATTCCAGGGAACGTCTTGGCCGTCTGTTGCTCGGTGGGCCTAATTCAATTATTGTACCACTGTAAATATGATTTACACTCAGAAATGGCAACGGTAGCGGCATCGGCATCGGCAGCGGCAGCGGCAGCGACAACGAAAGCAGCGGCTTCAACACTCGACGGCACTTCAGTCTGCAGCACTTGAGGGAGACAAGTCAGAGCGTCGGGCAGCGGGATGGGAGGCTTTTGTAGAGCCGATGGCGAAGGCAGCAATTCATACGCACATTTGTGTGGCTAAAGGTCATAAAAAAGCGACTTACACGGGGCACAACTCACAGCTGAGTGAGTGGCCAGCGAGCGGCACGTATGCGTATGCGAATGCGTATGCGGGTTTGGCTGGCTGTCCAAATGCGTCGCTCGTAATTCACGCGCCAATGACAACTGAGAAGCAGAGCGGGACAGCTGGAGTCGCATAGGGCGAGCATGCCTAGGCCGGGGGTGAGCTGTGAATGAGTCGTAAAGTAGCCTGAAAAGATATTGTTGCTGCAAGCACTCAAAGATTCCGATGATGATTCTCTCCCAGGCGCCTCAATTTATGCAATGGGACGCGTAAAAAGCCTGCCCCTCTCAAAGAAAACATGTCCATAGGCCAGTGGAATTGTGTTCTTGGCTTGCCCAGTTTATTATCAAGTCATGAATTTTATTAATATTCCTGAAGAAGAGAAAAAAATTGCAATGCCATTTGCAGACCTTATAAAAGATATTGAGGAAATGTGTGGCAGTTAAAACGACAGTTTTATAAAGTGAGGAGCTCGGAGGAGAATTACCATGGCTGCCGTCTAGTCGGATTGACCAAGGCCAGGCCAGGCGAGAACCAGAAAAAAGTAACACAAACAACATTGAAACTTTTGCTTTGCGTATTTATTTGTTTATGCCTGAATGACCCAAATAAGTATGCTTTGCTTTTTTTCCTCCCATTTGTTTCTTCTGCTTTTGTGGCCAACTGTATCTCTTGTTTAGTAGAGCTTTGTTTTGTGGAAATGTGTGAAAATATTGCCCTCCCTATTGGGCGGTGGGTTCCTTAGATTACTCTCATACCACATACACACTATCCCTCTCTCTCCCTCTCTCTTTTTCTTTAGGTTTCGTTGTGTTTGTTTTGTATCAACGGGCTTGAGTGGGTGTTGCGAACTTGCCCGTTTCTCATCCACTTGAGTTGTGCTTAATTTATGCCCTTTGCGATAATATTTAATCGCAATTTGTGTTGTTTTTGTTGTGCTTTGTTTCTTTGGCTTTGTTTTGATTTCAGTTCTGATTTGTTGGCTTTGATTTGCTGTCAGTTCAACTCGGAATATTCTATATTTGCCTCGGTTCTTCGAATTGATTTCATGCCACCAATTAATGAACAAGCCCTCCAACCCTTCTTGTACATTAAAGGATTGTTAAAGTTTTCTTATTCTCATTTTTTCGATGACGTTTGTCTTTGGCTGTGTCACTAGAAATGAACTACATGACAAAGAATGTTAACATGCCACAAACTTAAAAAAGAAATAAGAAGAAGAAGAACATAAACAAATCCGCTTGCATTAGCATAACTATTGAATTTGGGCAAATGTCAGGCCAGAAAACAAAACAAAATCGAAGCATGGCAAGGCAACACAGGAAGTAGAGAAAGGTGACCAGGGGGGGGGGGGGGGGGATATATTAAATTTATGTGGAAATTGTTCTCGTTTTTCCTGTTGTTTTTGTTGTTATTTGTGTTGCTCATGTGGGTGTTGCATTTTTCCATGTTGTTGCGGTGAAAATGGCAAGATTGCTGCATAACATCGAAAACAGACAAAGTCAGACAGACAGACAGACAGACAGACAGAGAAACCGACAGACTGCATTTCGGGCAAAACTACTAAAATATGCCAAAAGTCTACATAATTCAAATATTGCGCATAAAAATAAAATATGCTGGAAAAATATTTTAACGCGGCGAGAAACTGTTTCACAACAACAACAACAACAACAAAGAGAGAGCAACAAATACGCAAAACAGGCAGGCAAAGTTCTCCATTGCGGCGTCGTTGTAATTTATGTCAAACAAACTGCACACACACACACACACACGCACACAAAAGAACAAATAAAAAAAGTACAAACAAAAAAAATGGATAAAGAATAAAATAGTGAAATAAAACTATGAAAAAAAAAAAATAATAATAAAACAATAAGCAAAAACTCTTTCTCTTTCATATGTGGCAGATAGTTTTTCTCTCCTCCCGAAATGGAATCGCTCATGCAGAATGTTTATTTGCTGTGAAATTTGATGCGGCTATGAAATGGAACGGAATTCTTACTGGAATGACCAGACCAACCACCCCTAGCTCCGCCCTGAACCAACCATGTAAACTCTTCTTTTTTTCACATTCCCAAACAAATTTCGCACACACACACACACACACGCACGCATTTTCATTTTCATTTTGTTTTCTATTTGTGTTTGTTTCTGTTGTTGATTTAGCTTCTATTTTCGAAGCTTTCATTTTATATTTCACATTTTCATAGTCTTTTTGACACTGCTGCCACCTCTGCCGAAGTTCTGAGATATCAAAATTTTTCTTTTCCTCTACTTTTTCTAATTCCTCGAATCGGCCCTTTTCCAAATATTAAATTTAAAAAACATAAATGTAAATTGTCTTAAATGGAATTCTAAGCAGAAGAAGAAGAAAACGAAATTTCTAAAAGCTGCAAAAGTTTCCAACAACTTCAAAGCAAAATAGCCGCATTAAACATTAAGAAGTGGAAAATTCTAAAACGACCATTGGCGAAAGGTGGGGAGAATAGCAAAGAGCTCAAAAGGAAGGCAAGGTCAAAGGTTTCCGAAGAGTGAGCAAAGGGTTGCCCCATCTGGCTGACAGTCGGTTAATTTGACTTTTATTAAAACAAATAATGCAATTAAGTACACGAAATTGAGTAACTGGAAGATTCTTGTATTCTTACAGAGTTCAATAAGCTCCGACCAAAGAATCGAGGTTATGAAATTCAAAGACCTGAAACTGGGTGGAAGGGGCCCCAATTGCCTCTGCTCTAGGTGTATGTGTGTGAGCAACTATGATTGATGTAACCAAAAGCAATCAAGAACATTAACACCAGAAGCAGAGCCAGGAGTAGGGGGGGGGGCGGAAGGGGGGCTCAATAGAGATAGGAAGAATTAATTGAGGAAGCTCGTCTTGGCAAGCCACTCCGAAAGGTTAGGGGGTGCCTAGAGAGCAAGCAAGCCAGTGACTGTCTATGTGTGTGAGTGTGTGTGTGAGTGTGTGTGTGTGTGTCAATGAAGGGTGCCAGCAGCGCTTGTGGCTTTTTTGGTTAATGAATAATAAGCAAAATGGGTAACCCTATTCCAGGCAGAGACAAAGTCAGTAACCAAACCAACGCCAAAAAACCAAACCAAGTCAAGCCAAGCCTAGCCTAGCATGTAATTATGCTTATGTGGGTATGAGTGTGCGTGTGTGTGTGTGTGTGTGAGTATTTGGGTGTTTGTCTTTCTGCTGAAAAGTGAATCTGTGCTATTAATTAATTAAATTGTCCCTCATTCTTTTGGCACTTTTGGCCCACAACCTCAAAAATCTTTTATGCTCCCTTCCGGCATTCTCGAGTATTTGAGAATTTTTCAATTTCCTCAGCTTTGAACTCTCCACCTTCACACCCTCCGCCCCCCAACCCGCAGCCTCAATTGGTTTGACCGAAAATAAATGAGCTTGGCTTTGACTTTGCCATACTTGTTGTTCGGCTGACTGATCGATTCGGTTCGGAATGCGTATTCAGCTGCTGAGACATCCCACAGAACTGGTATCAACTCGAGTAAACTAACCGACATTTTGGCTACAATTTCAATTAATCTAGCTCAATAAAAAAAAAAAAAAACAAAATAAAAATGAAAACAATAAAACACAAACGACAATAAAAATACTACAAGAGGGCACACACTCATTGACTGCACTGAAATAGTTATTCATATATTCATGCGTTCATTCATTCATTCATATAAAAAAACTGAGTAAATAATTCAATTTAGATTGTATCCACGTCATAATCATGAGTTAATTAAGCCGTCAACAAGTAAGCAGAACAAGGAGCGTCTCAATGCTTCATTGCAAGTCAAAAATGCTGGATGAAAGTGCAGACCAGGTCGATTTATGGTTTGACGATAGTCGGATCCTTGATAATACTTCGATACAATGAATACTCTTTTTCTGAAAAATCTCTATGAACTTGAGATTCTCTTACAAATTTAATTATTTCGAAACAATGAAAAAGCTCTGCAAAATAAATCAATAAATAAATCAAACATTCTCTTTCGTGAAAAAAAGTATTTAGAAGAAGAAATAGAAATGGTTGACCTCAAAAGAAAAGGTTATTTGTCCATTACCAGAGCCACTAGCATTGCCAGAGCAACCGAGACAGTCTTGGCCTGCATCTGTATTGGTTCGTATCTGTGTGAGAATGCTTGACTGTTGTGACTGTTGTCACATGTGCAGCGACGTCATGAAGGTCAACATCGTGTGAGAAGATGAAGAAGAAGACGAAGGGTGAAGTGGAGATGAAAACCTCTGATATGCCCTGGCCAATTGAAGAGGTTAAATTTTGTTTGCAATGTGTCATGAGCTTAGTCATACAAGCTCTGCTGCTATGCGTATTTGTTCGTAAATTTTATGACAAGTCCCCCCAGAGGGGCGTTAAAAATTCAAAAGTTTAGAGAACTTTATTCCATATATTGTATGGCAGAGTGAAAATAACATGCTCCAGCCGATTTGGTTGTGTGAGTGTTTAAGTGTGGCAATTATAATTTGTTGAAATTAAAAATTAATGTGTGCTGGTCATACGGTCATCAAAGCATAATTGCTGACTTATATATACGGGGGCCAGAGCAGAGCAGAGCAGAGCAGACCTAGCCAAGCCAGGGTAGGTCAGTGCAGGGCAGGGTAGTAGGGTGGGTTGAATTTGTGGCAATGCCGATAGTTTGCCCTTTTGGTGTGGTAAATGCTTATTAAAATTTAATTGACAAACAATGTTTATTTGTCTACCGACAGATGTCTGCATGTGTGTGTGTGTGTGTGAGTGTTTGTAATAATCGACTAATAAGTCAAATATGCGGGCACTCAGTGAACTCTTTAATTCTTGTTATGAATTTTTTTTTTTTTTTTTTTGGTGGCTTTCATAATTTGTTAATTAGTTGCGGTCGTTTTGGTCAATGGGTTAAGCAAATGGGTTGTGCTGGTTAATTGTCCAAATTCAATTAATGATCAACGCCTTGAATATGCCAAAATTATGATCAATTCAATATTGAAAATTATCAAGAAATACCAAAGACCCATTCGAACAAATTCGACTTGCCGGCTGCTCAAGTAATTCCATCTTAGGTTTTGCTTATTTGTGTTTGACTTGGGCTTGCTGCTCTTACCAAATTAAGCTACAACTTGGCTTGAAACTGTGAAAGCCTGGCTAATAGACTTATACCAATTGAGCCATGTTGGGCAAAGTCACACACACACTTTCATACACGAGCCTCACATACAAAACACCCGCATGCAGTTGGCGAATGCGGCTGGCCAAAATGTCTGAAAATCTTGCGGTTGCTTTTGCTTAGTTTGGTTCTTCTGCTGCTGCTCCTGCTGCTGCTCCTGCTGCTGCTGCTGACAGCTCGTTAGGCCATTGCCAAGTGGTGTTGTTATGTTTGAATAGAAAGAGAGAGTATGGATAGAGAGAAAGAGTGCAGTGAGTAGAGGGAGTAGCAAATTCCTCAGACTTTCAAGGTGTGAAAGTCCTCGCGTTTCCCTGTGGTTCTGACTTGACATGTGTGTGTGTGTGTGTGTGTGTGTGTGTGCGTACTTGTGTGTAGGCAGTTGCCAGCTGGGTTGACAGATTTTGACAATGTGCAGTGTAGTTTGCATAGGCAAACGTGTCTGCTTTTGAATCTGAAAGTGGCAACCGCAACCACACAACTCCCTCAATGCATCTGCCACTCAACTTCACTTCTCAGGCACTTTCCACTCTTAGTGTGCGTGCGTGTGTTGACAACGCTTATCCATGCTGAAAAAAGGTGGTTAAGCCACATGTCCTGTCAGGTCAATCACTCGATTTTGATGACAAAAGAAAAAACTTGCAACTTGAAAAGCAGTTGAAAATTTTCAAAATTGTTTCTTTCCTTCCACCACCAAAATTCATTTCAAAAAAAATAGAAGACAGTTTCCGGCACGTCCAACTGTAAAGCAAAATGCATTCCAGGTAAATTAACTTAATTAAAAAGTTGCAAGATTTGTGAAGTAATTACCATAAACAAGAAAGTGGCGTTGCCAGAATCTTCGTCTGTCTGCGGCTTTGTTTCTTTTTCCTTCTTCTTTTTTTTGTTGTAGTTGGCACAAATTACCATGTGTGTGTGAGTGTGAGTGTGTTTGTGTGTCAGGGGCTGACTTGAAAAGAGCAGGAACATAAATACTTCAAGCCGTTGTTACCTCATCTGTAGATTCGCTCAGCTTTGTCTAAATATATGAAGAAACTCAAAAAAGACGCAGGAGTTGCTGCAAAAAGCAAAACTCAAAGTCCTGACTGCCTTCTTGCCACTTCAAGTGTGCTTGAGACAAAATTTCAAACCTTTCAACACCAAAACAAAGTAAGCAAGTTCCCAAACAACAAACGAAAAAGCACCAGCCAATCCACCTTCCAGGCCTTGCCAGCTGCTCACTTCCAACTGTGAAGCTGACTGCACAGGTGTCCCGGTTGCAGGAATTATGAGCAACACTAAGCCGGGCCAGAGTCAAAGGAAGAGCAGCCACGGTGGGAGGCGTTTGGTTAATGTTTTACCTTATTTGCTTTTTATTTTCTTGGTGACAGTTGCAGCAGCATGTGCCACACTTGAATATAACTTTAGATAACTGAATGCAACTGGGTCTCTGCACCTGTTCAAGTGAGCTGATTATGCACATGCTGAGAGTGTTCAAATAATACAAAATAAAATACACTGGGACACCTTTGGCCATGCAGACTTGCAGCAGATTATTTGAAATTCTTCGAATTTTAATCATAATATTTGTAGTGTGAAATAAGCCACTAGGACAGAGAACTGTTTCTTATGTAAGAAATGTAAATAAAAAATCCCAACGTTATCTTCGGGACGCCGAAGATAACAAACTTGACATGAGCATGGTTGGTCAGATATGATATGACAGATATATAATATAGTAGTCCGATCTGAATAAAATTCAGCAAAAACGTGTTTGCTGAGTTTGAAAGAGATCAGTCAATAAATATGCGAGTTATCCCCCAAACTGATTTAGGTTCGTATCACAGCTATAAGATATAGCTATCCGATCCGGGCAAAATTTGGTACAATTATCTATCATTATATAAAACATATGAGTGCCAAATTTGAAAAGGATCGGATAATAAATATGGGAGGTATTCCCTAAACCGATTTAGGTTCGTATGACAGCTATAAGATATAGTGATCCGATCCGGTCGGTTCCGACAAAAAAGGGCTATATACCAAGTTTCAGCAAAATAGCTTAAAACTTAGAGAGACTAGTTTGTATAGAAACACTCGGACAGACGGACATGGCTATATCGACTCCTCTAGTGATTCTAAGTATTTTAGATGTAACTTTTGTGGGTCTACAATGTTTGGTTCTATGCGTTACAAACATCAGAGCAAAATGAATATACTCTTTTTTCTGCGAAAAGAGTATGAAAACAAATGCCAACGCTAACATCAGGGTGCCAAAGATTACAGATTATTATCAAAGTCTTTTTCATACAGCAAAATATAAGTGGAATTTGTGGAAAATTCCACAGAGATTCCTTAAACAAATTAGGTTAGTATGAAAACCATATGATATATTAGTCCTATCCGACTAAAATTTCTGACACACTCATTTGACGTCACTAATAAATTGGCTTAAGATCACTTATAAAATGATGGAGTTACTGTTAAAACTGAGAAAGGTTAGTATAACAGGTTTTTGATAGAGTAAACTACTCTGACCGGTTCCAGAAGGCAATATAACTGGTACAAAAGTCGTAGAACTTTTATTTATCCATAGGAATATTTTCTGAATGAGAATTCATAAATCATTCTACAATTTTTATAGACCTTTATAATATAATGATATAGATATCTTTGCTGTAAAATATATCGGAACTATATCAACGAGATTTTTGGTAACCCAAATACCATTCTTTGATTTTAAGTCCTATCCACTTACACGGATTAAATTTATAGAAATAATGGCTTAAAATCGTTTATCACAATGGTGAAAAGTAAATTTAAAAAAAAAAAAAAAACGTAAACAAACAAAATGCCAGTCATTATTATGAGCCATATTTGAAACCAGAAAAGTGCTATTCAGAATGATAGAAACGTTTTGGCTGAGAGAATGAGAGCTCAGAGGTGAGAGCTGATTATAGATAATTATAGTATATATGCATGTGTTTTAAAATGTGAGTAGCGGCTCTCCATTTAAATTTTTGTTGTTCGTAACGCTGATAAGCGGTGTCTATAAATATTGTGTTTGGTTTACACAAACAGTTTAGTTTGAAAAGAACACTGGATTGGGACAGACCGAGATGACTAAGAAGTCTGTTTTGCTAAATGTTGCCAGACAATGGGCAATTCCGATGTCAAAGAAATCCCTGGCATATCAGAGATGTGCTTCCACCCAGGCCAAATTGCATGTAATATTTTCTATACTAATTGATATGGAAAGATTTAATATTGTTTAACAATTAGATGGCTGACGATTTGAATAGTTCAGTGCTACCATTCAGTGAAATTCCGAGACCCAGCAAACTCTCATTTGCCCGAAGTTTTATGCCAGGGGGAGAGTTCTATAACTTATCAATTTTGGAGTTTACCTCTAAAATGAGAGAGCGCTATGGTGATATATTCGTGATGCCGGCACTGTTCGGACGGCCGGATTGGGTGGTCACATTCAGTACCAAAGACTTTGAAACCGTGTTTCGGAATGAAGGAATTTGGCCGCACCGGGAGGGCTTCGATTCGATTGATCATTTTCGAAAACAAATTCGACCAGAGGTTTATGAGTCCACAGCTGGACTTATTGCCACGTTAGTAGCTCAAAACTTTATTAAGCTTATTGTATTTAATTTGTTTATATATTTCGCAGGCAAAGTGAGGAGTGGGGTAAGCTACGTTCTGCAGTGAATCCCATTTTTATGCAGCCGCGTGGACTTAACATGTACATCAAACCTATTTCCCACATCAATGATGAGTTCCTGGAAAGGTGAACTTTTTATTTCAAATAATTTATTTTAAGATAATCTGAATAATTTGAAATTTTACAGAATTCGAGAAATACGTGATCCGAAGACCATGGAAGTGCCCGGAGACTTTATAGAGGAAATCAATCGATTGTTCTTTGAGAGCATTTCCTTCATGGCCTTCAATCGAGAAATGGGCGTGATACGAAAACGCCGTGATAATCCTGAAGCCCGAGTTCTTTTCGTGGCTACTCGAGATATCTTTAGATACACATTTCAGCTGGACATGCAGCCATCTTTATGGAGATACTTCCCGACTCCCACATACAAGAAAATGCTGCGCTGTCTCAATGAAAGCCTTGATGTTTCTCTCAAAATTGTTGAAGAGTCAAGGCTGGAGTTGGAGAGGCAAGGTCGCCTCAATCAAACCGACAAAGATGATCTCCAAGAAGGCAATGTCAGTATGTTTGAGCGATTGTTAAAAATCGATCCCAAGGTAGCTGTTATTATGGGTCTGGATATATTGTTCGCTGGAGTGGATACCACTTCTATGCTCTTATCATCAGTGCTTTTCTGCCTCTCCAAGAACCAGCAAGTGCAGCAAAAACTGCGTGAGGAAGTGCTCCAGATTCTGCCCAACAAAGACTCCCTTCTGGATGAGCAAAAAATGAAGCAAATGCCCTATATGAGAGCCGTAATCAAAGAGGCCTTGCGCTTTTATCCCAATGGCATAGGCACATTCCGGCACTGCGCAAATGATGTCACTCTTTCTGGCTATCACATTCCAACCGGTACTCAGGTTGTGGTGGGTGCCAATGTATTGTCTCATGACAATTCTTTCTATCCAGAAGCCGATAAATTTATACCTGAGCGTTGGCTACGCGATGCTAAAACTAACAAGAAGTCCCAAGTTACTCCCTTTTCATTCATGCCATTTGGTTTTGGCCCACGTATGTGTCTTGGAAAGCGAATTGTAGATTTGGAAATGGAAATAACCTTGTCCAAAATTATAAGGAATTTCCAAGTGGAATTCAATTATGATGCTTCCAAGCCCTTTAAGACATTCTTTACCATTGAACCGGCGATACCTTTCACTTTCAAATTCACAGATCTCGAGCAGTAATAAAAAAAAAAAAAAAAAAAAAAAAAAAAATCGAATGTGTATTCATTTTTAATGTAATAGAATTTTTAATATAAATGGAAGAAAAAATAAAAATATCATAATATTGATATAAAAATGATTAATTAATCAGAATTGATTAATAAAAAGATATTAAAAATATCCAATATGACAAAGAAAATCAAAAATGTCAATTTTTATTATAATAAATTGAAAATAATAAAGAACTAAAAATGAGCTGAGATAATGAATTTATATAAATATATATATTTTTTTATACATAGGAAAACATTGACAATGCAAGTGCTCTTTTTTTTTTAGTAAGAATCTAAAAAGCTATTTACTTTAATTTGTCTATCTATCTGAATAATAAGAGAAATGTGATAATAAAAATATGAATATAATTTTGACAGAACTGTGAATATAAATATATGCATTTTTTATGATTATCTTATCATTTTATAAAATCAAAAAGTCCAAGTAAACAGTAAACCTTTTGATCAATTAATTTCACAAACATTGTAATTCTAACTGTAAATAAATACATAAGCGATAAGACTCATTGCCCATCTGGGGTATTTTGATTAAAATAAAAAAAATGAACGTCCAGAGAGAGCAATGGTCTCTCAATGAAAATCTGAGTTTACTTGCTCCACTTGGATATTTGCAGTGATTCTCTTTGAATTGAAACTGTTGTCTTCATTATTTTCAGACCCTTTTCGTACTGACTCAATTTCACAAAGCTCAAATCAATCCAATTAATATTAAATATTTAATTAATTTGTTTCTTTTCTATTTGTATTTGTTACATTCATTTGAAGAGTTCCCTTAAATTCCCCCAGACCATATTATTATATCAAATTTACATGTGTCTTTGCATTTGCTTAAAAGAGATCAATTTGATTATTTCTGAAAATCTCTCAATATATTTGATTTAAAAGCTTCTACGACAAATTTAATCGGAATGCCTCCTTTGCATTTTAATTAAAACACATAACCGAAATTCATGGATAATTGGAAAATGTGAATTTAATAAGCAATTAAATTGGTTAAATTTCGCATTAAAATGGAAAATTATCTGAATGCTTCCTTGCCTGCTCGGCTCCCTTGATTTTGAGCTAATTTAATTTGGTTTTCATATTTATGGGATGACTAAATAAAACTGGCCGAGGTGGAGACAGAGGAGGACGACAAAGGGAAAACTTGAAATGATTCTTGGTAGTTTTAAAGAAACATTTTTGACATTATAGCCCGAAGCCGCAACCGCCGCAGCCGCCACATCAGCACAAGCGAAACCATAAACGCCAAAGACCACCAAGGACACATTTTGCATCTGCCTGCCGTGAGAAAAGGCAATTCCGAATAAAGCTGGTGAGGCTGACGCTGTCCGCTCTAAATATGCGCTGGCAAATATTCCATCTAAGCTAAACAAAAAACAAAAAAAATGTAAAAATAAAGAAGCAGGGTAAGGCAGAGTGAATTGAAGTGAAGTGGAGATGCCAACATATTCGCCTGCGGCCAGCGAGTTATGCTAACTGGCACTCAAACGCACGCGCTCAAAGCGTTCCCCAGTTTGAAGCTACACAGCCTCCATCTCCAGATGGTTATCCAAGCTGCCAGCTTGTACAAATAATTCAAACGATTTGCGCTTTTGTCGAGTGGGTTAATGGCAGACATGCCAGACAGCCAGAGAGCCAGACAGGCAGTCAGTCAGTCGGTCGGTCGGTCGGTTCCAGCCTTTGTACTCGATGTGGGTGAGGGAAAAATGCCTTTGCCAGGCAGTCATCCAGTCATCCAGCCAGTCAGCCAGTCAGCTAGTCAGCTAGTCAGGCAGTGAGCCAGAGAGCGGCTCTCGTAAACATGGCCCCGGAGTCTCATGGCACTGGCGGCACAAGGCACCACATAGCTTATGAATTCCACAAAAGTGCTTTGCCACTTCCAATTTGTTACACTGGCTAAGTCGGGAGTAAAAGGAGACTTTTGTTTCCACTTTTGCACTGTTGCAGGCTCACGCACAAAGTAAAAATGCAGAACATGTGATTGGCGAGGTTGTGGCAACGTTGATGTTGGCGGCTTATGCCACCAAACCAACATGCTTCGAGTTTTGCCTCTTTGCCATAAAAATAAATAAAAAATTAAAAAGAAAAAAAAACAAAAAGCTTTTGTTTGTTGTTGTTATTGTTGTTGTGAATTCTCTTTGGCATGCACATAAAATGCGAGGCGCCTTGCTCTTGTCCGGCTTTGCTATTAAAATTGAATTTTTAAGCTCGCAACGCTGCGTATGCGTAATGTATTTTCCAACAAACACTGTCTCACTATCTGACCATCTTTTTCTCTTTGTCTGCTATTAACAATTTTGTGGCCTTTCCGGGCAAAAAGCTGGGCAATCATTTCTGCGCCTTCGCCTGGAAATTTCTTTGGCATAACTAATCTCTCGGAGCAACCCTTTGATTGCTGCTGGGAAGCTTCATATTTCCATTCTTTTTTTTTCTGTTCTGATGGTTGTCGTACTCACACACACACACACACACACACATTAAGAGACACACTGACTTGCTCACACAGAGAGTTGACTGTTTGAGAACAATTTCATACTCATCAAGTTGACAAAGAAAAAGTTTTTCATTATTACATTTCGCTGTCATTTTGCTCCAGAAATAGCTGTAAAGTTCTCAATGTGTAACTCGAGTGCCAGCTAATGGAGAGAGCGACAGAGAGGGAGTGAGATTTCTAGTTTAGTCCTATCAACCGAGGCCGACTTTCTTCTACCTCATTTCGGAAAAGAATAACACGAGCCCACTCCTTTCTGCTTTGGTTTAGAATTCATTCCTGTTGCCATTTCATCCGGGCGGCAGCCCATTGCGTAGTTGACGTAATTTTACTCAGCTGGCCGCATCCTTGCACATTAATCCATGCACAGAATCCGTTCAGTCTGGCAGGACAATCGAGTTGGCTGGTCGGCTCCTTGGCTGGTTGGCTCGGTCCGTTTGCTGGTTCCGTTGCACACAAATGAGGGTACGGCCAAATCACTCACTGTCAGCTTGTGTCCCAAGGAATGCGATGAGCATGTCCTTTAATTTGTCCTCATCCTTTCCTCCTCCTCACTCCTTTTTTATTTTATTTTTTTTGTATATACTTCTTGGCGCAATTTCTATAACTTGACGTTTGCCTTTCTGCTGCTGCCTTCTCCTCACACCAGTCAAGTTACCCTTTTGACAATCTCTCATTTTGCACTCTGTCCTTCTGGTCTTCCACTTCTTCTTCTTCTTTTACTTTTGCATAAGGCTTGTACTTGTTTCTTCGCTTGGGCTTCTTGCTGGTTGTCAGCGTGGCTTAAGATAAGCGCAAAGTTTCTACCGAAAAAAGGGTTCGTCTGACGTTTGGCTTTCGCATATTTGCACAATCCAAGCCACCCAGCAACACCACTACCAACACCACCACCACCACCACCACCATTCCCCAAACCTATCACCGACATCTTTTCGGCCAGCTGAGAGGCGGCGTTGAAAGGCCACAAAGACATGACAAATTCTTGAAAATGGAAATTCTTCAACGAGATTCTCAGATTCTTTGCCGCAAAGTTTCCAGTTCATTTTGTGACCAAGACCAAGTGAAGAAATCAACCCTTAAAGGAATTTAAATTAAATACGTTTGCTTTTGACAGCTACGTCAATTTCCATCAATTTCATGCCAGGCCAGTCCAGGCCGATCAAATCAATGGCAATGCCCAAGATTTTGTCAAATGAGTACGAATGCCACTGCCAATTTCAAGTCACTACAGAATGCACCAAGGGCAGGCCGAAACCTTCACGCCACCCACAAAAATATGCAATCCCAAAATTTTCATTCATCAAACACACACAATTCCAGAGTCACTCGGCAGCCACCAGCCGCCAGCCGAGCAACCATGACCACCCAATTTACCCATTCATACATTTATGTTTTGTTTACATTGCCGGCGAATGCGTGGCCCCGGCGCTTCTGTTCCACAAAAGTCAGCCAAATAGCAACAAGAAAACAACGAATGCCAGTGACGTCACATAAAGCCGTATGAGCGTGTGTGTGTGTGTGTGAGTGTGTTGAGTGCCGAGTGGCAGTTTCCTGAAAACTGTTATACACACACACACAGGATGTCATTCATTTCGCCTGGCTTAAGAGCACTCGACTTGCTCTCAATGAAAAAGGCCAAGACAAAAAAAAAAAAAAAAATTAAGAGTGGCTCATTAAAACGAGAGCAGGCCAACGAGTGTATAACGGTATAATTCTAAGGACATACGAGTACTTCAGATGCCGGCAAGCTGGTCTCCGGCTCGTGCCTTTATGCGCAATTAAGGAAGGAACTCGCAATTTAGCTGCTCATTTCGTACATTTTGCGGTGAACTTAAGAGCGCCAGAGCTTGCATTAGCCCGAGAGAGAGACTCTGAGACCGGCTCAGTTGCACCAACGTCATCGGCTCCAGCAGCAGACTCCACCACAACCAGAGCCAGTCAACAAATTGAGAACAACTGTAGACTTGATGGCTACACTCGTGGCCACATCGGGATTCTTTCGTCATGCAAATCGTTAACATTGTCATCGTTTCTGTTGGTGTCCTCGTGTTAGTTTCTATGCTGTTGTCATCATCGTTGGTGGCGGTGTTTTTTGTGCGCCTGTTGTTGTCGTCATCATCTTCCTCATCTGTGCTGGCTGTGCGTGTTTGCACTTGTCTATGCGTGTCTGGGCCTGTGCCGGTGTGCCGGGCTGCTCGTGTGTTGGTGTTGGTATAGTGGCAGCAGTAAGTTGTCGCATTCAATGCGATTGCGAAACAGAAACGAGTCAACGTTCGAGTACGTCGGTCGGGTCATTGCGCCGTGTGCAATTTTATGTCGGCGCGCGCTAAACATTCACCCAGCTTGCCAGCTAGCCCCCCTTCCGCCGTCTAACCCCTTCACTTCTCGTGAATATTGACCAACCAAATCGAAAACACAGACTAGCAAATAAACCAGCAAACAAACTGGACCACCACTCTGCGGCAGATTTGCCGGAAACAGAATAGCAAAAAATTTAAACTACTGAGTTTGTGTGTGTTTATGTGTGTGTGTGTGTGTCTAATCAAAAGGTTTCAACTAAGAAAAGGCCAGGCACATAAACAAATCTTAAGCTGCTTGGTCTAGACAATTTTAAGCAAGTAAGTTTTCCTAGATATAGAAATACATACAGACAAGGACTTCGTATGCTGCTTACTTTTACTATATTTTTTTTTTTGCAAGTTATTTTTGCCGGCTTCAATTAACTTGGCATAAACAGTGAAACTTTCTTCTTCGTTTCTCTTTCTTTCTCTTGCTCTCGTGGTCTTTGCAAAAAAAGAGCGCCAAAAATGGCGGACTGCTACATCGAGACGAATCGCCGAAAAACCCTCCAGCGAGTGGCAACGCGCCAAAGAGCAGATAAGAGAAAAGCTCAATGAGTAGAGAGCGGGACAGAAAGAGAGAGAGAGTGAAGGAGAGAGAGAGAGAGAGAGAGAGAGAGGGAGATTTTGGTGGCAGGGAGTAAGGTGGAAATATTTCGATACCTTTCTCCATATCATTAAAATTCCATTTTGTCTCGACGTGAAGCTGCAGTGATGCGACTTTTGCCTTGGCTCAGGTCGCTGATTCTCGTTGTCTTTTCGGTAGTTATTTTTTTTTTTTTTTTTGCTTTTGTTGTGACGTTATCTGGTGCGGTGCGATGGGCTCCCTCTCCGGTTCTTCAGTCATATGCTGCCCGGTGGCTGCTTCCTTTTCATCTGCTGGTTTGTTGCACGTGTGTCGCCGTTGTTGCCGTGAAATTTCCGCACCGGCAACAAAAGTGCGAAATAATGACCGACTGCCTGCCTGAGTGCCTGGAATGCCTGTCTGTGCGAGTCCCTGCCTTGTCTTGTCCTTTTCTGTTCTGTTCTCTTCTGTTCTGTTCTGTGCTGTGCTGTCCTGTCACATGGTTGGCTTGCGCCTGGTATTTGCCAGGCCACATGGCAACTGTAACGGCCGCTTTGTGCCTTTCTGCCTGTCTGCCCTATTGAGGGCGCCACTGACACTGCCAGAGTCACAGTCGTAGTTGTTGTTTTTGACACTCTCGGCACGCGGATGTTGTCTGCAAAGTTGGTTAAACAATTTATTTACTGGCATTAAATAATACTACAATACAAATACAACACTCACGGGCCCCATTGTCAAATGGAGTGCGGCTTTTGACCTCAGCCGAGGCAAGAAAGAGACAAAGCGATGCCATAAAGCAAAACAGAAAACTTCTTAAATTTTTCCGAAATTTAAAGTTGCCTTAATCCAATTTATGATAAAACCAATAGGAAAAGAGAGAGCTTGAGTAATTAATAGATGATTAACATATTTTTAAGGCGTAATTAAAAATCAACGAGAGACACACACCAGCCAGGTGAAAGCTTGGATTAAATATGAGAAAGAAAAAGAGATCTGACTGGTAGAGTAGACCAAATGGCGGGGTATTTAAACTACAGAAAATTAGCTTCATCAACACATAGAGGGACGCCGGTGACTTTGCCACACCGACATTCCCATAAACTCTCTCTTTCTCTCTCTTTCTCTCTCTGCTCGGTTTTATTAAAAATTCTTTTGCATCATTACCAAACCAACAAATTCTTTGAAAAAAAGCAAAAAAAAAAGGACGTGGCAAAAAGTTGTCGTATGGAAAAGCTTTGTGGAGGAAAAAAAAATATATATATATAGGAAGGAGGAGAAACCAAGGAGAATATTTGCATATTTGCTGGTTGTGTAGGTAAACGAAATTAAACTAAATTCATGAAACAAAAAAATAAATAAAAAATATTTGCAGCTTTTTGGGAAAACCAACAAACTAAAAGAAGAAATATATGTATAAAGACTTGACTAGAATAAAATGAAATAAAATAGAATAAAATAAAAGGAGACTAAAAACCACAGCAAAAAAAAACTTCACATGGTATTTTAAAGCTCTTCTAAACTCCTCTGTGATTGTGTGTGCTTGTCTATATGACAGTATGTGTGTGTGTGTGTGTACGCAATCAACAAAACGTTAAACCAACGTGCCAAGATAGGCGACGTGGTCCTGTTTGCCAGCTTCAAAACGCCAACCCTGTTAGCTGCCTGGCTGTGTGCGTGTGTGCGTATGTATGTGTGTGTAGTCAACAGGCGCA
Organism: Scaptodrosophila latifasciaeformis; assembly: GCA_037075145.1. NCBI lineage: Eukaryota > Metazoa > Arthropoda > Insecta > Diptera > Drosophilidae > Scaptodrosophila > Scaptodrosophila latifasciaeformis. Next base: position 1,883,789 of record JBAMCM010000158.1, read on the forward strand.
CATCCCAATGCAGTGAGTGGATGCTGCTGCTGCTGCTGCTACTGAACGTGCAGCAAGTTTAATCTGCTCAGCACAAAAAAAAAAAGAAAAGGAAGACGAGGACGAGGACTTTGGCAGACAGCAGCCGGCGAGACAGGGCAGGAAAGTGCCCCGCAGGCTAAGCTACTCACAAAGGCATAAGCAACACTAACAACAATAACAACAACAACAACACCACTTGCCTCAAATGCTTTAGATAAGGTAACAAAAACAACAACAACAGAGAAAGCAAAACGGTGGCAAAAACTCTCGGCAAGGTAAATGGCAAAATCAAATCAAATTCAAGCAACTGAAGTTGCATAAAGGCGACTAAACTGAAAGACGACCTCGCACCTCAAACCACAGTCCTGCCATCCGCTCTCACTCTGTCTATCTCTATCTCTATCTCTATCTCGGTTTCACTCTCTTGTTGTTTGACCTGGGCCATCCGCATTAAATGACGCATTTGACCAATACAAAAAAATCCCAGGTTTGATTGTTGCTTGGCTTGTTGTCGGGTGGCTTGGTTAGTTGTTTGGCTCAGTCGGGTTATCAAGTTCTTTTTGTAACAATTTATTTGATTTAATGGCCATGCAACAGACAAAATACAATTTATATTCTTAACCGGAATAAACCATTAAAGCCTCAGCAGCACGCACCCGCATACCACACGCCCGCTCCGCTCTGCCCTGGTCCGATACTGTTCGAGCCACCGCACCCATTTCAAACCAATTCAGATTTCAGGTGTGTGAACTGTGGGCGTTGCAAATGCAATAAATGAGTGCCATTAACAACAAAAGCTTTTAAATTATGCGTAAACACATTTAAAATGCATGCGAATCAGTGGAATCGATAGACAAAGGGATGGCCCAGGGGCAACCTCGAAAGCCAGAGCAAGCGAGACAGAGAGAGAGAGAGAGAAAGAGAGAGTGGCCGAGTGAGAAGTGTAAAAACCTGGTTATGGCAGTTGTAACGACATGTGGCCTAAAGGGCTGAACACTTTCGCAGAGAGCGAGAGAGAAAGAGAGAGGTGAGCAAGAGGAAGAGAAACCTTCACCGCCATCAGCACGGTTGTCGTTGTCGTCATCTTGTTCGGCGACATTTGACTGTCGGCGAGATAATTGAATAAAATCCTGGGCGTTGCACAAAATTTACATTTAACTTGTTGGAGTGATTAAGTTTGAATGGACAGCAAACCGCTCACGTGCTCTTGTATGCGTAACCGCTGCCATCAAATGTAATTACAGTGGACATCCGCTAATTAAGATTTTTGCAAACGAAACCAAAAAAAAGCAAGCAAATTTGCAGTAAACCCTTTTTTTTAATAAAGAATTAATACACCAATTTTAAGACGGTCGAATCAGTTTATTTTATTTTTTGAAGAAAGGAAAACTTTTTAAAAATTTTAAATTAAATTAAAAATTTATTATTTTTATTGCATTTAAGAAAATAAAAATTAAACCTTAAATTGGTACATAACAAAGTGCTCTCTCTCTATATATACATAAAATCAAAAGATTCTCCCCCTCCTTTAACGAGATTTAAAATTTGACAGAGGAAGTTTTGCCACAGAGGGAGTCCCAGACGGTGTGTTCTCCTTAGACAGGATATAGTGTGATTCATAGCTTTTGATCGGGTTAATCCTCTACTTAGACCCTAATTGTAGCAGTTTCTATAATGATTGGATTGCAAGTCTGGAATCTCCAGATTTAGGCTAGTCGGATTCAGTAAAAGATTTTCTACTTCAAAATTATATAGAAAAAGCTTCTTTTGTTTTACTGCAGATCTGGAGGTGTTTTATTATTTTGAAATTATCTTGACCGAAATCGAAACATATTTACTCGAGATATACAAAAAACTAATTTTGAGGGTCAAGATTTTAATTCCCCTTGCCTAACTGGCACACTGCCGAATGAGCAGTCCGATAGATGGCGTGCTTGCAATATTGTGAGCAATGTGTTTTTGGATTCGCAGGAATATTAAGACCAGAGGTTTTATGTGAATGCAGGCGACCAGGGTTACCACCCGACTAGGGTTGCCACCTTTTCTTTTTTAATTTCATCTACTAGGTACAGGGTATCTCGAACTCGGCTGCGCCCGAGTTTATTAATGTCTAAGGTAAGAACTGTTCAGGCTCCACTGTGTTTTCGTTTTAATTTCATTGTGAGCCCAACAAAGCAGACAGCTTGCGAGCAGGAATTAAAGTACGCCAACTCCTTCAGTAATCTCGAAACTCGCCGATTGAGAGGCCCCAGTCAAAAAGTTTTTATTTCTGTTTAGTTTTTCTTCTTCTTCTTCTTCTTTCTTTTTTGAATGCATTTTAACGTTGGCCGGGTAATTGAATTAAATGCTTGGACAAATTCACTCACATAATTTTGAGCACACACACTAACTTGCTTTAATGAACTCTCGCATATGCATACGCTTGAGTGCCTGATGAGTACGTGATGTGGGCGTGGCTGTGCCGCCTTCTACCATTTACCAGAAATGCGATTAATTTATGCAGAAATCGTTTTTCTAATTAAAAAATTTATGGTCTTTAAATATTTTTTGTGTCTTTCTCTTTACACAATTTTGATACTCTGCTCGCGTACATTCAGAAATTTAGTGGAGGGAATTTTCTATACGAACTAAGCAGAATCGTTTGAGAGATCTTTGCTATAGTTTTTTTGTTTTCAAGGCTTTTTGAAATTGCAGTCTGATCTTGATGAGATTATAAAGGGTATAAGCATATAAGAAAGGCTCGCATCGACTTATTCCATTTTTAATATAAACAAGAGACAGTTAAAAAAAATAAAAAAACGATTGCAGACAAGCAAATATTTCAGATTTTTATTATTTTTTTAATTCAATTAGCATAAAATATTTTGCTTTGTAGCTTTTGCTGTTGTTTCTCATTTTTGAGGGAAATTATGGAAAGAAAAAAAGAAAAAAAAAAACGAGCGATCTGCTTTTGGTTATTTTGTGTGTTGAGAATTTTGTGGCTTTAATTGAAACAACAGAGGTCGGCATGTTTCACTCATTATCCCAGTTTGCATGCAGTGTCAACAGCAAAAAAAAGTTAACTTTAAACTGAGCCCAAAAGGCAGCAATTAAATAATTGCCCGCCCACACTTGCCAGATTCCTGGGCCCGGCTAACTGTTTAGTCTGTGTGGATAAAGCTATTTGGTGGGGCAAAAGAGAGAGAGAGTTGGGTATGCTCATGTGGCTTTGCCTTTGGCAAATATTTGTTCAGTTAAAAGTTTACTGTTAAAAAAGAATAACAAACGCATTGGCTGAGCCTGGCCGGGCTGGGCCGGGCCTGTCCTGGCCGTTGTTTATTATTGAATAATAATTAAAATTGTTTAATTTAAAATTAATTTCATGAGAATGCCTGCGGTAGACCGTACATGAATTGGTCTATACATATGTGTGAGTGTGTGTGTCTGTATGATTGGTGCATAATTTAACAAGCAGCTGAACACACCTCAAAATACACTCGACCCGACAAGCATACACGGTCCGCCCGAAACAAGCTTTTCCTTATGCTCCTGCCTCCTTCACGCATATGTATATCCAGTTAAACAAATATTTTTATTAAAATGACAGCGAAAGGGACACAAACGTCAACCGTGAAGTTTCCCAGCCGAGGGCGAAGCCAGAGACAAATATGCAAATTTTAATCGTTGATTGGCAAAAGCTTTCTCTCCATGTGTGTGTGTGTGCGTGTGTGTGTGTGTGTCTGTGTTTATATAATGCATAACAGTAATAAAACAAAAACAAAAATGGAGGAAAACGAAAACAAAAAAAAAACAAAAAAACAGATCTTTGTTTTGATAGTTTAATCAAAAATTCAGCAAACATAACCTTAGGACACATTAAAGAGAAAATTCCATTGCACGCATCGCACACCTCGAAAGCCATTTTCTCATTTATTTTTATATTACTGTCAAAGCTTTGCATATACAAACATATTTGTCAAGTGAATTGTACAAATGCATTCTGACACATTTTTAATAGCTTTTTATTTACATGCATAATAGCTTAAAAATTCCACAAAGCTTACAACGAAAAAGCGAAAAGATTCCACAAAAAAAAAAAAAACTGTCTATTTGAAAATTATAAATATTTAACAAATACATAAATAGTCTGTTCCATGTTTCAGTATTGCATAAGCCAAAAAAATAGTTAAAAAAAAATAAAAATAAAACCCAATTGTTTGCTTTTAATTAAAATTCATTCATATGAATAATCAAATAGTTAATTAATCTATAGCCATGGCTCGAATGTAAACATTTTGCATGCCAAATTGTTTTTGCCATTCGGTGAAGCTCAAGTGTGCGGATTGAATGAATTCAAATATGAAAGTGTGTGTGTGTGTGTGTGTGTGTGCGTGGATAATCTATAAAATCAATAGAATTTTTAGAATAAGTATCAAATTGAAAGTTGAGAAAATAACGTTATGGAAATGCTCTGTAAAAAAAAAAAATAAAACGCTAGATAATAATGGAATTACATGATTCCAGGGCTGACTAATTGGGGAATAAAATATACTAAAAAGATCGAAATACTCGAAAAAGCCTTAAGCTCATTAAAACTATAAAAGAAACTTCTGAAAGAAACACTCAAGTCAAGCACACAAAAGTCTATGCATAATCTGGTTGGACTTAACTGGCTTAGCTTCCAAACCCAATAAACCGAATCCAAAGCTTCAAGTTGAAAAATAAAGACAGGACAAGGATTACGCCTCTGACTATTCTACTAAGCTGAACAACCCAGCTTAAGCTTTATCGAACGAGCTGGCTTAGCCAAGCATATGTTATTATGATCCAAGCCTAAATCGAATCCATAAAGCTTCAAGTTGAAAAATAAAGAGAAGACAAGGATTACGACTCTGATTATTCTACTAAACTGAACAACCCAGCTGAATCTGAGGTAGCTTAGCCAAGCATATGTTATTATGATCCAAACCTAAATCGAATCCTTTAAGCTTCAAATTGAGTAATAAGGAAAATACCTGATGTTCGTATTCCCTGAACTACCCTAAACTACTTTAGGAATCGCATTATTTATATCTCGTGTACTCTCTCAATTGAATTAATACTGTGCCCTAGGAATTTCATTCCAACGCCTTACCCGATTGAAGGGTATACAAATTCGTATTCTCTTATTGTTGAGTGAAATTCGAGCTTCAATTTCTTTGCTATATCAAATATTTGAAGGCAACATTTTGCTGGTTTTGATTGAACCTTTTGCTAACCAAATGTGGAATTCCATGCTCCAATTGTAGTAAATAAAAACCTGGAATTATTTTGTTTATTTTGAACTAAATTGTGAATTAAATCTTGAATGTTTTCAGTAACTTTGTTGATACTAATTTGCAATTGTTTTTAATTGGAAATACAAGTTGTCATGACAACGGTTTCAAATTAAAACATCAGTCTTCATGGTCCTTCAACAGGTTGAAAAAAGTTGGGTAGTTCTTGAAAAAAAACTTGAATTATTTTGAGTGCAATATTTTTTTTTTTTTGTTTTTTAGGAAAAGTCCAAAGTCAAAGAAAAGCCTTCTAATTTTGACTCAAAGCCAAAGTTATGCTGAAAGGAACTCTGGAGTTTATGGATGCCTTGACATGTCACGGCTTGTGTGTATATATATATATTTTTTTTATTTGTCTGACAGATTCCGCAAGTTCAACACTCCGGCTTTGTCTCTGCCGACCCGTGTCAGTCTTTGACGTTTTATTGTTTTCTTGGCTTGTATTCTGCGCCTATTTGCACTCTAAACATTTTAAAATTGTCAAAGACGTCTTGGCTGCTTGTTTGACTTGCTGGAAACTTACACATTCGTATGAAGAAAACATAAAAAGCATCTTTGAAAACACACTCGCAAAGTGAAAAGATGAGCAAAACTCAAAGGCCAAAAGGCTGCAGCTCGAGTGTTTGCCAGTGGCAATGAAGTACAGTTTGGCAAGTGTTTTGTTTATTTATTTTTAGTATTTCGCATGGAGAGTACCAAAAAATAAATACAAATTAATAAAAACAAAATTTTCGGGCGAAAGTCTTTAAGCAGAACCGCAAACAAGGCTCGGATCGAGGGAGCTTCGACCAAACTGGTAAGACTCTTTCAAAGCAAAGGATAATGAAGAGAAAATAATAAAAAAAAGCATAATAAAGAAAAGAAAGAAGCACTAAATGAAGACAGAGATATGAGGCGGAGTGGGTGCAGTTACAAACTTGCCAGCTTAGTTTAACTGACAATGAGTTTGAGTCTTTGGCTCTGTGCTTAATGTCATTTGGTAAAAAGGTTCAAGCACACACACACACAACACACATACACATACACACACTGCTGAGTGGATGCCATTAAAGCTTACTAAGCTGGCAAACTTTCCTGAAGTGTGGCCAGCAACTTTCATGTAGCTTGGACTTGGCCAAGCTCACCCGAAGTCGTGGTGAGGGTGGCGGCCTCCACCATGGCGACACGCAATGAATATCAACAGATTTTTACGAAATCATTATGAGTACATATGTATAAACAGACACCTTCATTCCATCAACCTCCACCAAACTCCAACCACCTGCTCTCTCTCTCCCTCTCCCTGTCAGACTTGGCCAAGTCAACTCCAGCAGCTTAGCTTTTGCCGGCTTTGGTCTTCCTCTGCTCCCAGGCCAAGTTCTTTGAGGGGGAGAGAGCAGATAATGATTAGTGTGATGCGCATAATAATCATGGACGGCTCATATTCTACGATTAGTTTCCAATTCATATTCGTATGCGTTGCTTCTTTCTTTCATTCTTTTTCTTTTTTCTCAGACTTTCCACTTGCCTTGCCTTGGTAGCTGGGTGAAGCCACCCGGCTTGAGGCTTGTCTGGCCCATTACTTATACATACTCGTATATAAGTATTTATATATTTATATATATATATATATATGTATATATTTTATTTTGTTCATCTATTCCTTTTCTGTACTTTGTTTTGGGCCAGAAATATTACCACGTAAATTATTAATGAGTCGAATGGCACGGCACGAACGGCGCAGGGGGAAACCAAAAGACAGAGAGAGAGAGAGAGAGAGAGAGGTGGCGGTCTAAACCACTTCCCCCGATGGCCTCTGATAAGAGCCCCAGAAGCTTTGGTGTTTTGCCGTCTGCTCTCTCCGCTTTCCCCTTGCCCACTGGCCGGGCCCACTCTTTCCATGGCAAGAACATAAGTTGCCGTCGATTTGTCTGTTACTTAACATGCATAAAATGTTTCATGAATACATCAAAATATTTTTGCTATGAGCGGAGAACATTGGCGGGGTAGATGAGAGTGTGTAGCCAACAACCAACAACAACGACAACAAAAAGGAATTATGGCCTTTGGATGGGCCAGCGGCTAAGTTGGATTTCTTTGGGCCCTAAGCTTGGCATTGGCGCGGCCAAAGCATTATTTTTTTTGGTCATGTCGGTGTGAGTGGTGTGTGTGTGTGTGTGTATGTTTTTAAGCAATTTGCTTGGTGATTTTATGCACTTTACGATTTCCTTAATGGATCAGCTCCCCAAATGTAGGAGAATTCTGCCTTCATTGATGGCCAGCCAATGAAGTGTTTCGATCAAAGAGTAAAAGGCAATTCAGTTGACAACAATGGTCGAGGGAATCCCGTACATTTAATTAGTGGACCAAGTTAACCCAAAGAGGCTTTTGTGTTTCCAATCCCTCAAATAGCTGTGAATACCTTTGGGCCTTTTATCTCTCTCTCTCTCTCTCTCTATAAACTGCCTCAGTCATTATCTCAAGATGTCGCTGTGCCACGGTGGAGCATTCAAAATACACAACTTGAGACATAAATTTCCATTACTGCTGCACAAATGTGACATTAGACGCTATCAAAGCTCAATTTGTAGCGTCTCCTAAATCAATAAACCGAACTTGGTTAACGCAGCTAACTTAACGGACATTCCAAAAGCTTACGCAATCAAATACAACCCCACACATACGCACCAACAGAGAGAATCGCATAAGCAGATAGAAGTGCAATAGAGATGAGCGCGTGACTCCAAGTTAGAGGATATTCTATTCATATATAAAAAGTTTTTTATATATTCTTGATCTATAGAAAAAGCTGAGTAAGCCTTGGGCAAGCTTAATGGATAAAGAGAATCGCATAAGCAGATAGAAGTGCAATAGAGATGAGAGCGTGTCTCCAGGTTAGAAGATATTCTATTCATATATAAAAAGTTTTTTATATATTCTTGATCTATAGAAAAAGCTGATCAAGCCTTTGGCAAGCTTAATGGATAAAGAGAAGGTCGTAAACAGATAGAAGTGCAATAGAGATGAGCGCGTGACTCCGGCACTGCAGCTTAGAGGATATTCGACATATATAAAAACTTGTTTATATATATTTTTGATCTATAGAAAAAGCTAAACAAGCTTTAGGCTAAGCTTTATGGATATTGCTTTACAGCAGATCAAAGATATTTTCTGAAAATCCCTAAATATACCTGTATGACTAAGATTATTATTATTTCCCAAATAGAAGGAAACTTTTTCATTTTGTTTGAACTACATAAAAATAAGGTAAAATTGTCCAAAGCTTGTATCTCCAAAGTTAATAAAAGATATTCGTGAGTTCAAAATATTCCTAAGTAACAAAATATTCCCAAGATATTGTCTATCAAATTATACATATAAATAATTTCAAGGAAATCCAAAATTCCAACTCATATCTGGATCAATGAAAATAAATTTTTTTCTTTTGGACTTTTGATAATACAGAGAGAGCATTCCTATTAGTTTGATGAGATATTTATGCCCTCACGTTGCCATCACCAAGACCAGCAGCACATTTATGTAGACTTGCTGAATGGGACAGACTCACGTAGTTTGGCCAAGAGCACTTTGCATGCAAACATTTACGCATATATAATAAATTGTAACGCGCTTTACATTAACATTTACATAATTACAATTAATCGGCGACATTATGTATTTGTGTTTGGTAGGGAGAAGGCGGCGTTCAGTGGGGGCGGCTGAAAGAACTGGTCAATGGCAATGGAAGTTTATATGCCAATCAATATTAATAACCGTTGCAATTCTGCTGAACCAAGGAGCACCAACAAATCTATAACCAAATCGTGTGCGTGTATATGTGTGAGTGTGTGATGTGTGTGTGTGTAAGGTTTCGAAATCCGTCGATAATGGATATAATTTGGCGCGCATTAATTTGCACGCAAAGCGAGCAGCTGGCAAATCTGTTGTGTGTGTGTGTGTGTAAGTGTGTGTGTGTGGGTGCGTTACCATTTACGGATTTGTGCGACTTCCGTTGGAGCTTGACAGCTATTAAGTACGATTTTAGTGGCTGTGTAAGCGTGGTAAAGGCACAAGATGTCAAATTGTCAACGAAACACCTTCCCAGATAGAAGCTCAATATGACCCCAAATCTGCAAGTAGTTTCCGTATGCTTTTGGTTGGCAGTGTGCGTGTGTGAGTTGTCGGTTTGTTTGCCTTGCTGGTTTATTTGCATTTATGCCGGTCAAGTTCTACACAATTGAAACCTGTCTGTCTATCTGTGTGCGTGCGTGTGTATGTGTGTGTGTGTGAGTGAGTGAGTTTGCAACTGTATAATGTTTGTCATAATTTCCATGGGGAGGTTGGCAGACGCCAGAGGAAATGCAAAAGCACACTGCGTATACGCAATCTGTTTATCAATTATTGAACTTTTGGCATATGCCTAATACGTGTAAGCCAAAACACACACACACACATACACACACACAAATGGTTGCCTGTGACAGGAAGTGCATAAATATTTAAGCAAGCGTTTTAGATTGTTGGTTAATTTGCTGCCATTGTTAAGTGATTAAAACTGATTGCAGCCACTTTAAAAGGCCATCAAATTTGGCTTGTTTTTGCTCGTTTCAATTTTGCAATCTGAGTTTGGCTTTCATTATTATCGGTTTCATAGCAAATTGCTTGTTGTTGTTATTGTTGCGGCTTTTGTGTGGCATCAATTACACGATCTTGATATTTCGCCAGCAAAATACTGTTATTCTCTGAGGATAATAAAATTAGAGAAAATGGTTTGCCCATTTCAAGCCTATTGGAATTTCGCATTCAAATTGTTGGGAATATTATTTTAAAATATTCACATTCAACCCATCAGATGCAGTAAATTGTGAATGTTGCCAGGCAAAACTATAATTCAATTTTGATATTCATTTGAATTTGTGGACATCTTTGAAGAGCTTTTTGATTTCTAATTAATTCTTGATGAGAAATGTAAAGGGTTTTTTTTTTGATTTAAATAAATATTTAGGGGAAATTAAAATTTGGCCAACTGTTATACCGTATAACAGACACGAATGCAGTTAACTCTTATACTGTCCAAAGAGAATCGAAAAACTGTTATACTTTCAAAAGAGTGCCGAAATAGCTAAAAAGAGCCAAGACTCGTCATGACAAAGCGGTGCGAACTTAGTCGAACTCAGTCGAACATTTTTTCGCTCAAAAAGCTGATTCTGGCTGAGCCGAATAAACGTTATCCAGGTCTAACGACATGTTCGGACATGTTTCGCACTTGCATGGACATGTTCGGGCAAGTTTCGACATGCATGGACTTGTTTGGACGTGCATGGTCTTGTCTTTTTTGAGTCTCTTTTGGTTGTCGGACGCGAGTGGTAACGCCGTTTCGCTTGCGCTTGGTCACAGTGGGACAAAGCCGAAAACTGTCTTAAAAGTAACGTCGTGCGTTTCTGTTTCTTTGTCGTTGATAATTAATTAATTAAATAATTAGATGGCAATTGTCAGCGCCGCTCTATGCATTCGCGCCAATCTTCTTACCGATAGCCGAAAATGTACATGAATATCAAATAAGTAAATAAAACCAAATCCATACAAGATCATCTTCGGCTTGCAAAAATTTGCGAAAAATTTTTTGTTTACTCAACTTGTATTTGAAATTGTTCACACGCACATCTGTGCCCGCAGCTCATCACTCCCTCTCGCTCTGCCCCGCATAACAATTTTTTGGCAGCGTCAAAACCAAATCGCGTCGCGTTCTTTGGCGTTTGCATATATGTGTGTGTGTGTGTGCGTGTATGTGAGGTTTTTTTTGTGAGTAAACAACAAAACGAAAATCAAGCGGTAAATGCGTTGTCACCTCACCAACTCTCCAGCCCCCGCTGCCGATAAGAAAACAAGTAAAATAACAAAACAGTAGAAGCTATCAAACATACCAAATGTGTGTTTTGTTTTGATAAAAAAATAAAAATTAAAAGATTAAAAGAAAGAAAAAACAAAAACAGAAAATCATAATCAGGTTGGTAAGCGTTAACAGCTATGAAAACAGAGCTGCAAGTACAGCGGCGACAACAACAACAAAAAAGACAGCTACCACAGCAACAGTTAAGACAACAACAACTGCAAACAAACCGCCTTACGTTGTCCAGCAACGAATCAAAGGCAAAGCGAAAATCTCAAAAGCAAGCCAACAGAGTATAAAAAAAAAATACCGGCAAAAAGGCAACAACAAAAAAAGTGAAATTAAATACAATAAATGTTTACACCACCACCAGCTCGACCAGGCCAGGCGGTGGAATAAAAATATTAATTGAAAATCACCGCGTGTGGCAGTGGCAACAGTGTCAGGAAATTGGCAAAATATACAAAAAATAAAATAAATCAAAACAAAATTGGTTGGAAAATTCTTATATTGCTTAAAATTAAGTGAAATATTTTTCATGCCAGCGACCGGTCAAATATTTATCATACATATAAATAAGTGTGTGCCTGTGTCAGTGTGTCTAAACAAGTCTTTGACAAGTGCAGCAAAAGCAAAAAAGCTAAATTAAAAAAAAAAAAAAAAATTAAAATAGTAACAGTCACCAACATCGTCTTACGAGTGAATCAACGTTGAAAAACAACCAACAAGAAGAAGAAGGTACGCTCATTACTCTGTATGTGTGTGTGTGTTTGCATTACAGTTAAGCCAAAGTCAAATCTGTCAAGCACGCCCCAACCCACCAGCTCCCCTCCGGCTTATGACTCTCAGTATATTCCAGTTGTGGGCACGTAATATGAAATAACAACAACAAAAATAACAACAAACAATCGTGATTCATCAGTTGGGAGATGCCGTAGAATTCTTACTCAGCAGTCCCCAGTCTCACGGGCAGTTAAATACCCCTGACCGTAACGGTTATTATTTTTTTATTTTGAAGCGAATCAAAGAATTTTGCAAATTCGCATGTACACCAAATTGATTCATATTTGAAATATTTATTTTTATAAGAAAATCAGATGACTAAATAACAGCGACGCTTATCGTCTCACCTTGCACTTGGTTTGTGTTACTTCCAATCAAAAGCAAATAGAATATAAAAAGTGTAATCAAATTGCATTCGGGTTCGGCTCACAGAAACAGACAATTGGAATATTCGAATGGGATCCTAACTATATGGCCCATTAATGCCCCATAATGAGCTTGACAATCACTTTAGCAGGCTGGCTTTCTTCCTTGTCCCGTTAATTTATTAGAATTTGCCCCACTTGTTCCCGCACACGTGCGGCCTTCGTTGTCTCGGGGGTGGCTTTGCTGTCTGTCTGGGTCCTCCTCCTTTTTGCTCTTTATTCTGTATTAAAATTTATTTCGGGCAGATCCGAAAATAAAATAGAGAACATAAATAACATTTTGTTTATAAACATTCGAAATAACTAAAAATAAATGACGCACAGACACAAAACCAAGACAATTTATATAAATTCTTATTTGTTGTGCTTCACATTTTTATTTTTATTTTTTTCACAAACCCTGATAATGGCTTATATAGAAAGTATTCCATTGACTTAGTGAATCATTTTAGTTTTTAGGGAACCAAAAAAGAACTGATTAGAACTCATTTGTTTTAAGGAACTTTCCAGATCTAGGGGATCTCAATACCAGAGTAGCTGTCATTTTTATTTTCCTTATCGACCTTTTCAATCTTGAAGTATTCAAGAGGCCTCTAGGAATTTGGAAAACAGATAATCTGTCCAAGTTTGAGAATGACTTGATGACAAACAAAATTCCACCTAATTATAGAAAAAGTAAATCTGAGCCCAAGGAAAAAAACCGTAACCCTAAACTTAGACCTGGAATTAGGTAGAAACAAAGGCCCTGGTAAAACGAGAGCATTGAGAGTTTTTTTCCGGGTTTTATTGACTTCAATTTTAAAGAGTCTTTCATGTGTCTGCGAAAGATTTGCAGGGTGCTGCGTAGGTGGCGTTGCCAGAAGCCACAATCAAATGAGACTTCAAAAAGGGTTAAGGAAGCGCAAGTCAAGAAGAGGTGTAAAGTGAGTAAGGCAAACAAAACGAACGGGGGTGTAGTCGAATAAAAGAAAGAAAGGTGTGTGAAAAAGAAATCCGGCAAACAAATCAAGTTCAGGGGGAATCATAAAAAGAGAATACAAAAATGTTTAGAGTTGGTATAAAAAAAAGATGCTGGCGAGGCCAGTGAAAGAGAGGGGGACTCTTGATGACGTTGCTGCTCTTTTGGTTGCCATAAAGAAGCTCAGAGATTCATGTGTGTACATATGTGTGTGTGTGTGTGTGTGTGTGTGTGTGTGTGTGTGTTTGTGTTTGCTGTGCCGTTAAGGTCGCCTTGGACAGACACTCCTTCTGTGGAAACCAGTCAAAAGAATCCGAGCTTGGGCTTTGCTCTTTGGGTCTGCTCTGTGTCTGCATGTGGCATGCCAATGAAATGTTTGATATTAAAACAAAAACAAAACAAAAACAAGAACAGGCAAAAGAAGGAACAGAAGAAGAAGAAGCAGAATGAAGAGCAGCAACAATAACAAAAGCAAACGAGTCCGGGGCCCTCTTGTTGTTGTGTTATAAAAGTCGAAAAGGCTCTGCCAACACACACACACACACACACAGACAAAAGCCACTGACTTTTTACCACATGTTTCCCCTCTACTCTTGCTCTCCTCTCTCTTTCCCGCGCACTGTGCCTGTCTCTTTCTGATGCCCCTGTGTGTGTTGCAGTCAAACGCATGAAATATGCGACGCCACACCAGCTCTGTTGTTCTTGTTGTTGGGCTTTCTTTTGGCTCGTCTTCCACCACGATGGCCCCTGAGAACGAACAAAACAAAACAGAAAAGTAAAAAGAAGAAGAGGAAGACCAAATATACATATACTTCAGCGGCCTCCGCAACGGAAGAGCAGCACCACCACCAACAACAACAACAACAACAACGGCAGCAAAATTAAAACGCACGTAGGCAGCAACCGGCAGACGTGTCCGTCAATTGCCGTGTCCGCTACTCTACCCTCACTCCCCCGCTTATTCACATAGTCTCACTCTCTCTCTCTGTCTCGCTCTTGCACACACATACACACACAACTGTGCCCTGGCTTTGTCTGGCATCATCCGCTTGTCGCTGTGTCGCTGTGTCGTTGCTGTTGCGTTAAGTTGTTGATTGAAGGGTATTTGAGTAAAGTATCTTTACGTGGTCATGCCAGCCACGAACCTACATGCTCATCAGCTGCATGGCTTTAACTGCAACGTTAATACAACAACAACAACATGAGCAATTGCAACAGCAACAACTCCCGCCTTAATTTCAGCTCAGCGGGTCTTAAACTTTTATGAAAAACAATCATAACGCCGCAGCCAAGGCGCGGGCAGGCAGTGAAGCAGGCAAGCAGACAAAAAGTCTTTGCTGAAGCTATTGGAAAATTGAAGGCAATTGACTGGCAGAAGAGTATAGAGTAGAAGACGAAGAAGAAATAGAGGGCCAAGTGGGAAAACTCAACTTGAAAGTCATGCCCTGGCTGAGATGCCTCGATTGCGTATGCGTCTTCCTTTGGCTTAGACCCGCTGGAGTTTTCATATGTGTGTAGGTGAGGCGAGACTTAGCCAGCATTATGTGGGCTGCTGCGTGGGCTGCAGTTTATTGCCTGAGATTTTCCGTTTACATTTTCCTTTTGGCCCACAAAACCAACAACATTAATGCCCTCCTTGAGCCAAGTCTGAGGTGCAAGTCGCCTGCTTCATTTCGCTTGGAACTTAATGAGCCGGGCTGCAGTTTATGGCCCACTACAGTCTGATTAGATTTCAAGCCAACTGATAACGGTTATTGAAAACTTTTCATTGAGTAAGTGCAAACTAAAAAACTGGGTTAACAGTTAATTAGCCCAAGTGGACTCCGCCGAACATTTAGTCTTGGCCAAATCGTTCAGCTGGAAAATATCGAATTTCGAAAAACAAAAAATAAAAACCCCATAAAAATGTCCGTTAAATTTGAAACTTCCTTTCTGGCACCCAGCCCTCGGCACCCTTCCCCTGTGACCTTTTGAAGTTTGGCCAACTCCGGTCAGAAGTAAACATGCCCGAAAGTCAATGGAAAAAATATAGACAAAAATTACTAAAATTGTCGCTTCAACGAGCTGGCAATTCCGAACCTTTTCTGATGAGAGGAAATCGAAAAAAAAAAAAATTACTTTACACCAAAAGCGAATGATCCCAGAGAATGAATAAAACGAACCAGAGGGTTCGGCTTTCTAAGATTTATCCAACAATAAACAGGAAGAGTTCTTAGGGGGGCAGGACAAGTGGCAAAGGTTCCAATAGCTCGAGTCCTGGGAATGCCAAAGAAAAATCAATAAGCCATGCTTATTGTCAAACGAAAATCAAAGGGCAACATGTCGACTTCTCAGTCAAGTGTGCGAAAGAGACAGACAGACCAAATGTAGTTGGGAAAACTCAAGAAAATAAAAATACCATTGACATCGGCTGTGATTGTGATAAACAAGAAAAAGAATAAAAACACAAACCCGAGCATCTTGGGTCTTTGTCTTTCTCGATTTATCTGGGTTTCAGTTTGAAACTTGTTGGCCTTTGAAAATATTCTGAAATTGAACATTTCGTTAAGATTAAATTTTTGAAGAGCAAAAATATGGCCAACAAAACAAAAAGTATATATTTATCCCTTTGCCTGAGCCAGGAGTGCTCAGCGAAGTGCAAAAGCCATAAGTGTCAGTCTGTTACTCTCACTCTGTCTTTTCTTGTCTATTATTTTCGACTTTTTTCTCCTCTTGAAAATTGCCCAGCGATTAAATAAAAAGTTTTAATTTAGCGGTTAGCCTTGCTCGTTTTCTCGGCCTCTTTTAAAAATGTTTGTCTCCTCTCTCTCTCATGCCAACAAAACAAAAATAAACTACACCGAAAAATGAAAACAATAACAAAACTGTACAAAATTCGAGCCGCACTACTCGTAAAAAAGAAAAGCCCGCTGTCGGGGTTATTTTCATTTTTTGGTAGTACGCTCAGTTAACACGAAAACTGTTTCGAAAGAACGCGGCCAGAAAAGACAGACAGACAGAGTGACTGAAAGAGAGAGAGTGAGAGAAAATACAGGTAGTAAAATTCGAGCCGGGGCCGAGTAGACCAGGGCTAACAAAAGTGTAGAAATTAAAGAAAAACACAAACACGGCAATTCTGTCGATGCTGACGCTGACGCCGACGTCGACGCCAGCGTTGGTTTTGGTGACGTTACCTGCCTCGAAGTTATCACGAGACCGACCGTGTTGATGACGCCAACAGAAAAAACTCGAGTCCGCCGCGGCAACGGGCCTAGCCACACGGCCAACAAAATACAAGAAAAAACAGAGAGACAAAAGCATTCTATGCATATGAGAGAATGTACCTATGTGTGTGTGTGTGTGTTTTTGTGTGTTTGTGTAATTTGGTTAAAGGGCCCGTCGAATTGGGGTTACTGACCTAAAACATTGTTTTGGTAGTGAAAAGTGTTGAGCTCGGCTAAAAAGAAAGAGTGGAGAACAGCAAAACCGATACACTCTGGGGTTGTAGGGGCATGGTGGGGCTGAACTTGGGGGGTGGGGGGTGGGGTAGAGCCCCCGCAATATGTGGGAAAATTGTTTTGTGGAATAATTAATAGTTTGTGTGGCTCGGTCGGTCGGTTGGTTAAATGGAAATGGCGCGACCGGCAGTGATGAATTGGCGAAAAATGTCATGAAAATGCAGAATAGAATGAAACAGAAAAGAACTGACAAACAACAACATCAAGCAAAAATTAAGCTAGCGGCATATTTAGTCACCCCTACCACATTTGGTTACTTTCTAAACATTTTTTGTATAATTAATTTTAAACAAATTTTAATTAAAAATTTTCTCATAATTTTCTCTTTCTATTTTTTTCTTTTTGCAGGCAAATCAAAAAAACAAGAGTACTACAAATTTCTATCAATAAATAATATTATGCAAAATTTTTAATTGGAATCCAGTTCATTAAAAATTGTTTGAATTTCAAAGAGCTCAAAAAATAAAGAAAATTATAAAAAAAAAATAAATTTAAAAATTAAATAAATAAATCATTTAAAATAAATAAAATTAAATTGCCAAGTGCAAGTGTAAGTGTGTTTGTGAAAGTGTCTGCATGTTTGTGTAAAATTAATAAAAAAAATAAAATAAATAAAAATAAGAATCCTTTCCGGTTTTAGGAAAATCCAAGCAAATCAACTGGCCAATTCCAAATGTGGCCGTTTCAATAATCAAAATCAAACAAATCAAAAGCAAGAAAATTAAACAGCAAAATCATTTTTAAAAACAATTCAATTCAAATTGTTAGAAAAATATTTTCAAAGCCTCAAAAACGGAGATCCCAAAATTCAAATTAATGCATACCGAAGATCTCGTCGACATGGATATACTACCGAGTGGGAATATCTTCAGTGAACTGGAGCGGATTTGCAACACCGGCTACTTCTCCTCCCAGCCCTCGATCGAGGATCAATGGCAACAGGTTGGTCAAATCAATAAAAATATTTCACTTTTCTCCCCAAACCAAAATTATGTAATTCCAAAAAGTTTCAAGTGTGATCAAATGCATTGACGTCATTCGACCACTTATAGAATTTGTTGTTCATTTATTTTATTGGATTTTTCTATATTTATTTATAATTTTTTTTTTTTTTTGCTGTGTTTATCGAAAGCCTCTTGGGGTATCGGGTCTTTGTGGTTTGGCAAACTTTTTTAGCAAAAGCAAAAGCTGTTGTCTCTTTTTCTTTTTCAAGGTGATCAAAATTTAATTAGAAAAACTAGACATTTCTTTATTTCTCTTTTTTTTCTTCTTTTTGCGCTTTTTGATAAGCAAAATTTTTAAATTTGCATATAAAAAACTCTCTAACTAAACAAAATGTTGAAAATGTTTTTGTCCAAGTCAAAAATAAATGAAATCATAAATAAACAAAAAACCACCGACGCCGTCACCACCAGCGGCACTCTTATCAACCGGGCATATATTATTTTCTGACTTATTTTCGCAAACATTTTTTTGCCATTTTATATATATAAAAATAAAAAAAATTTGCTACTATATTTTTATAGAGCAATCGTAAAGTGTCTAAAAATGGCTTAACAAATTGTTTCTAATATAGAAAGTAAAAGCTTTCATAAGATTCTTCCAACATTTTCCAAAGAATCCACATTATTTATTTTTTTTCCTTAGTTTTATCAATTTTCTTGAAAAATAATTACTCAATATTTTTCATATAAATCATTTTATTTATAATTATTTCTAGAAAATAAATCCAGAAAAAATAGAGAAAAATATTAAGTCATATTAAGCATTTGAAATATATATTTTTTCTAAGCTCAAAGAAAGATTTAAATAGATCCAAAGGTATAGCATATTTTAATTGATTTCCTTCATATTTATTTGGGGGTATTTTGAGTTAGACTTTTGAAAAATCGATAAATCATATATCTTTATTGAACTCATTCATATTTTTTGGGTATAAGTTGAGTTCGACTTTTTAAAATTAGGTATATCATTCATAATGATTTCGTTCAATCTATTTGGGAGTATTTTCAGTTCGACTTCCGACTTTCGACAATCATATATTTTTGAGAGTATCTTGGATTCGACTTTTTAAAATTTCTTTAATATTTTTTTTTTTCTTAGATATTTATGTATAAAAATTTGTATATACACTTGGCTGGTGTGATAAAAATTCGCTGGGCCTGCTTGGCGAGAAAGCCGGTGTCGGAATTCTTATCAATGGCACAGCTGATTGGCAAGTGACGGTGTGTGTGTGTGTGGGGGGGCGTGTGGGGGGGCAGGCTGGCTGATTCGTTGGCCTTTTGGCTCTTGTTGTTTTTGTTGCATTTTTATTAAAACAAAAAAAAAGAAAGAAAAGCTTATCAAAGACAACAGCAAACAGATGAAAAGCTCAAGGGAAATAGTGAGCTAGGCAGTTGGCGGGTGATGCCTTGGATGGGTGGCAGAAACGTGACGCTGTTTTGGCCTTGCTCGAAGCCTCGATCCTGTCCAGCTGTCAAACTCCAGCCGTAATTCACTTGCCCATTTGGTTGCTTATCGGCAGCTGGCAGAAAAATATCCTCCATTCCAAGTTTTTCTCGTTTTCTTTCTTTTTTTTTTTTTATCTGCCAAAGGCTCTTTTGTTTTATTCTTCTTCTCTTTTATAGGCTTCTTGATTCAAGATGTGAGCATTTCACATATTGTTCTTTTTTCTTTTTTTGGTTGAGAATTTACGATTCATTGGCATTTCACACCTTTTCGATTACATAAGTTCGTTGTGGTTCCCAGGGGGAATTGGCCAGAGAATATTTTTGCCGTATTATTATTTAATATTATTTCTTTTTTTTTTTGGTTTTGGTTTTGTTTATTTAGATTCGTGCGCAACAAAGTTAGCCTTTGTTCTGAAAGAATTTCACTTAAGTTTTGTTATTTTTTTATTGGGTTGTGTTGGGTCCGGCAAACTTAGACTTCTTCATTATATGATTTTTATTTGTTTAAATAATTTGCATAGCTCTTATTGTGAACTTAAGAAATATGAAAAACACTTAAATGAAAACATCACTGAAATATTTTTCAAAATTTATTTGAGAAATCAATTTCATTGGAATTGGTTATGGAAATTGCTGCTTTGGAAAATTGATAGTACTCACACTCACACACACACAGGCACACAAAAATGCCTCACTTAATTAGTTTTACCAAAAACTAGAAGCAAGTTGTTTTAATTTTTTCATTTTGGTATTTTCTTATCTTATCAAATTTGTAAAACTTTGGTCTTGGTTGATTTAAAGTGGCTTAAAGAGTTGCTTGTCTTTAATTTGTTTTTAGTTATGAACTTAAAGTGTGTGTGTGTGTTTATTTTTTGTTTTCTTATTTAAATTTTTGTCAAGTTTGTGGGTCGCCAGATTCAGAGGCAGGACCACCCCGAGAAATGCACTTCTCGTTTAATTTGCACAACTTAAAAAGTTTTAATTGAACTCGAGTATACATTTTTCCATAACTTTGCTTTTGCCATTGCTATTGCCATTGCCATTGCCTTTGCCTTTTCCATACCAAAAACATGAAAATATAAACTGCTCTGAGAGATTTTTCCTCAGCGTTTTTGGCTGAGTTGTTCCGAGTTTCGAAAACTTTAAATTGCAGCATTCAACTAAACTTTGCCAAGATGGTGTGGCTGGTTGGGTGGAGGGGTGTGTGTGTGTGTGTGTGTCACCAGACTTCAGGTAACTGTAAAATCACGGTGGGTTATGAATTTCTTGTACTTACTTATTTTGTCCTATGGGCAATACTGGCAAATCTTTGCCCAAATTGCTCATGTTCGAGACAAACAAAAACAGCTGAGTTCCCCGAGAACCCACAAAAATTGGTCAGCTATTCTTTGTATAGGAATTTCCCTTGGATTTTGTAATTAGAATTGTGCCAAAGCCAACGGATGTTTTGCTTATTTCCATTGACTTCCGTTTCTCTTCCGCTGCATTTTTCATTTGTCTGCTTTTGTTTTTATTATTCTAGCTGCTCTTCTTCTTCTTCATCTGGTTGTTGTTGTTGTTGTTTTTGTTGTTATGGTTAGTTTACCACATAATAAGTAATTTTATAATATGAATTGTCAAATCCAGAAGACCGAGACAACTCCAATCGAAGCCATTTTAGCCATGGAAAGTCGACTAGTTTATTTTTGTAGCTTCTTTAAAACAGCTGGGGGAAAAGTGACAATGTTGTTGTTGTTGTTGCTCACACATGTGGTTGTCTGTGTGTGTGTGTGCGTGCCACAAAATTTCTTCCATTTTCGTCTATTTTTCTCCGCTTGTGTGTTTACTTATGCTGCTCACTCATATGCAAACAATTTAAGCATAAAAAAAAAAAAAATACAAAAATATTCTCTGGCCTTCTCATTCCCATTTCTCGTTTCTCCGACTCTCAAATCAAAAATAAACACAAAAGAACACGGAGAACTTATTTTGTTTCACTGCCAAAGGAACCCCAAACACCCTCACAAGCTCCTCCAAAAATTCACTCCCTCTCATCCACCTCATCTCGTTGGTATTCCTCTTCTTCTCGTTCGTTTTTTTTGATCTGCTTCAGAAATCAATTCAATTTTATATGCTGTGAATTGATGACTTTCCGTATAACGCGATTTGGTAGTTTTCCACTAAAATCTTAAACAAATGCAACACACACACACACACACACACGCACAGGCACGGATCCATACATAGATAAATGGGAAAATATATTTTTCTTTCATTAAGACTAAACAGACCGAATAAAGTGAATTTAGTTCTATTGTTTTGATTTTCTATGCTAACTCAAATAAAATTTAATTTTTTCTTTATTATTTTTAGCTTTGAAAATTGTGCAAATTGATTTGAATATTGTTGTGAAAAGAAAAATTTCACTTGGCCAGACTTTTTGTGATTTTAATGGAATTCCGGGAATTCTAAAAATTTAAAAAAAAAAAAAAAAATTGTTAGACCAAAGTATCACTAACTTTTCTTATCTAGTCAAAGACTGATAAGAATGTGTAGTTTATATCTATTGGAACTAAATACCTTGACTCATTCGTTAAGGTTTTTATTTTTAAACATAAAAAAAATAACTATCGGACTGTCCGTTCATCGGAGGAGCTAGTCTGGAAGGCACAGGTTTATTTTATTTTATTTAATCGGATGGAACCACTATATGTTCATATCTTTCAAAACCGAATTGAAGTTCTGGAGATCTATAGTATTTTTTGACCGGTCTCAATAAAACTTGGGATTAGAACAGTCATCGAAATACTATATCACTTAAAAATAAAAGTAACAAATTTAGGGCACTTCTGTCCGAAGAATAAGGTCCTTCGGTTCCCGTCTCTGGATCCTCCTTGGTGGGCGAGATCTGATGAGACCATTTGCCAACTGGTTTCTGTGGCCTCCTAGTCTGTCTCTTCGGAGATCGTCTGGCGGTTCAGATACCCTTAAAAATCGAAATTGCTTCTAGGATTATCTCTGACAACTATTCACACATAATATAATCGAAGGATATGCTTGGAGAGGCACCTACCTACCAAGTTTCACCTGGCTTGAACTACTCTCTCATATATATCCAATTGGATATATAGAGAAAAGAGTTTCTAAAATTCGGAGCACCGGAAATATTCCTATTTTTTCCCCGACTATTTCGTCAAACAAATTTATATCCTTTATATTATTTAATTGTATATAGATACAAATATATTTTTTTTTTATTTTACCGCAAATTGCATTTTATTGAAACTTTTATTTGCGTTAATTTTGTATGAATTTGGCTTTAGTATTCGTTGATAGTTTGCCATTTTTTTTTTTTTTTTGTGGAGTTTGTTTATAATTTTCCAATATTGGTTGCGATTTTTAGTGGTTGGAAGATTTCTGTATTTATTTATGTGCATGTATTATGCATTTAAGCGGATTTAGTTAAAGTTGCTCAAAGCAAATGATGATAATTTAAATGGGCTTATCGCTTCGGTTTTCATATGGTTGGCTTTTAATGTGGCATTGCATTTTTGCGGCCGAGTTTATTTAAATCGGTTTAAATTATGCATCTCTCGCTGTATATATATATATTTTTTTCTTTTTAAATTTTTTTTTTCATTTCATGCATTGCAATTGTGGTGGTTAAAAATTCTTGGCCTGGCTGGTTTGACCAACCAAATGAAATGCGAAAATAAATTTGTGTATCTTGTGCGGTGGAAACTGTTGAAGCGAAATCGAAGTGTGGGAGTGCTTTGGGTGGTACGCGGAACAAGTGCTAAAATCAGTCAGTAAAATGAACCACCCTCATTTTGGATTACTCAAATACACACACACACACACACAGCATACACTCAATCCTACAATATGCAATCAGCAGTTAACGTTTAACACGCAAAAACGTAACAAACCCAAAAAGGCACGTACCAAAAAAACAAAAAAAAAAAAAAAAACGGGCAACAAAAAAGGGCAGCACACTCATACACACGCGCACACACACACACACATCGAGAGGCATCCATATGAATGAGTCTTTGGCTTAGGACACATGAGCACATGTCCTCTTGAAATCTAACTGTTTTACCGCCTGCTGCCACCCATAATAAGCCAAATGTAAAAAACAACAACACTAGACAAAGATTCGTAAGCTTCGTTATCATTCATCTCTTTCTCTCTCTCTGTCTCTCTCAGTCCTTTTGTCTTTGTCTTTTTGCCCTGCCTTTGAGTTGGTAGATCCCTTGGCCTTTATTGACTAACACGTTGCGAGCCAGCAGCATCGGAATCAGTAGCTCTGCCGGCATTAGCACTGGCACCCAAAAAAAAAAAATAGAATCAGCTTCACGAAAATTTTTGAAAAATAGCAGAGGCAGCACACACACACACACACACACACACACAAATACATACACAGAAAATACGAAAAAGAACAGAAAGAGGAATTCCAAATACGTGCAATTGCTGAAAATATGCTTGAGCCAAATGGATCAATGGAGAGAGGAAGGAGGAGCAGGCGGCAAACGTGCAGGCTAGACGCTCGTGTGCCTTAACTGTAGACACACACATGCACACATACACACACATATACAGGCAGAAGCTGCCGCTCCCGGAAGGCTCACGCTTACGAAACGCGCGAGTCTTGCCTGGCTTGGTGCCTCATGGAACGTGGCAAACTGAGCTGGTCTAGGAATGGGCAGTCTCGGGGTGCTAAAGGAAGTGAAATAGAAGCGGGGCAGGTGACGTACTACTCTGGCGGCTCTGTATGATAATGCTGATGGTGGCGGGGTGCTTTGAGTGCTCGAGGTTGGGTTCATTGGTTCGCTGGTTGCCTGCCCCGTCTCCCTGGTCGCCCTGCTCACCCCGCTTGGTTGGTTTGTTCATTCGTTTGTTGTTGTTGTTGGAACTTTGGTTCGTTTGTTCGTTGGCTCGTTGGTTCGTTGCCATTGCTACTCCTATTACCCTCAATCATTTATCATCTTGGCTGCAATTAATCATCAGTAGCGCGCTCTCACATTCTCACTTTGGCCCGTTTATGCATAGATCTGCGTATCTGTATAGTCACAGATGTGTGTATGTATGTGTGTGTGCTTATGTGTGTTGAGTATGTGTTCCGTGTCCTTTATAGTTTTTGTGAGCTAACCGTCAACTGTCTAGATGACACTGCGGGAAACATAGAACCAAATATTTTTAGACATTTCGGATTTATGCGCATAATAGGGTAGACATGTGGCCATATTCGTATACTTTCTATACTCTTTTTGAATTTAAATAATTGTATTCATTTTACCTTCAAGAAGATAATTAAAACTCATGTTTAACTATGCAAGCTCATTATATCAAATAACATATATTTGCAAGCTTCCAAAAATTTATCTATGCCTGTAAATATACAGTTGGATTGGGATCGAACATACATGCACTTGGTATCTTACTTGGGTATTTACAAACCAACCTTGATTACATTTCATAATTAGAAGCAGGCATCTCATATTTCAGTTGCCCAAATCGTTTGGGTTTCGGTCAGTTGAATACAGCCTCCAGAAGAAGGAGTTTGGCTTGAAACATTTTGTGTGATTATTGCATCTTTTGGGGAAAACATATCTGCTCGTTACTTTCAAAATATCATAATTACTACAATCAAAGCGACAACTACTTCGACATCGACAGACAATTCTCATATGAGCCCTAACCGGCAATTAGCAGCATATGACACCGACACCATTGACAGACACACACACACACACAGTGCCATACAAAAATTACAATTTGGTTGCCGATGGCATTAGTCCTAGGCTTGCCCTGGCCAAGTCCGCCCTCTTCTTCTCGGTCAGAGTTTTTGTACCCGCCTCTGCCTCCTTCTAAGTGGGCAAATTTCTGCACAGCTGTCGAGCCATCGCATTATTCGCACGGCTTCATTGGCACTGCAACCCTCCCAGCATAGCGACATGTGCCTACAATTAAGCCAGCAAGCGGCAAGCACACGGCAACTCAGCTCAACTCTACTCAATTCAACGCAGCTCGACTCGACTCGGCTGAGTTGGTCTCAGCTCAGCTGGGGCGTCAGTAAAACTGGCAAGGGTAACGGATAATGCACAACAGACATTGAACGAGCATTTGGCCATCACATCAACACACCAACACACACAGACCTACAGAGAGAGAGTTTGGTTAAAATTGCGCATAATTGAGTTGCCGGTTTCAGTTCGTATTTCAAAGGAAATGCAAAAATAACAGGAAGAATACACTCCTCTTTCCGAAAGACAAAAGCGGAAAAGAGCAAACAACCCACAAAAAATAATTGATAGAAAGCTTTGGCCTGACAAAGACTTTATGCTCTTTTTAAAGGGAGTGTCGAAGTGTCGTTATTCTTGGAAACACTCAACTTTTGAGGTTTAGCTCCACCAAATCCTACGAAACCAGCTCAAGTTCATGATAAGAGCAAGCAATATTTCAAATTTTGAACCTTTTAGCAAGTTTGGAATTTCTTTTCGAAGATCCCTCGACTTTGACCACCTGTCATTTGCCAACCAACTAACAAGCCCTACGAAGAGCATAAATCTTGATTAGTGTTTGACTTTGGTCTTTTGTCAAACATCAAACCAAGGCGCAAATCTCAAATTCCAAACCAAAAACTCTACACATTTTCTCTGCGGCAATTGAAAAGCAATGGCAGGAGCATGTGTAGATACACTTTGTAGCTAACAGTTACAAATGAATCTATATTTTTTTTTATTTTTTTTTTGGAGGGATGTGTTACGCAAAAGTCCATGGCAAAAACTATCAAGCCAGTGGGTGTAGGAGATGGAGACTATCTGCTCTGGTTGGCTGGGTTGGGCTTACTAGAGTTGCTGAATTTGTTTGGCTTTCGTGCTTTAAGTTTGAATTATATCCGTTCCTAATTGGTTGTACAATTATGTATGCTTCGGTTGCTCACTGATAAATTTGTATTTATTAGAGTCATACATCAAGTTGGCATCTCTTTGTGGGGCGCCCAGACAGACCAAGAGTCGGAGTGGAAGTGGTAGTGGTAGTGGCAGCCCCTCAGCTGCCCTGGCTCATTATGTGTGGGTGTGTGTATGTGTGTCTGACGAGGACTCTGTGGACTCGAGTCGGCAGTTGTTTTCTTCGTTATTGTGGGGGCCCCATCAGCGCCACCGCCGGCTCTTTAGTGAAGGATGCTCTTTGCTCTTTGCCATCAAAGATGTGCGCCGTTGATAAAGTCTCTTAGTAATGAGTGGATATGTTTCGTATTAATTACAGTTGTGTTTTCTGATGTTGCTCTTTCCAAGTCGCAGGCAATCTGCCCGGTTAAGCAGTTTCTTTCTCTGTTACTCCGGCGCGTGGGTTTCTGTGTGGGTTGCTCTTAATTTCCTCTACAGTTTTACTGATTTAAACAGTGCTAGATTGAAAGGGAGAGCGGGGTGAGCCGGCTTTGGTTTCCATTTATCCAGCTTTGATTGTCCTAGCAATTGCAATTTGGCTCTTATTCAGTGTATGCTTATCTCCATAGCAAGTGGAGGCCAATAAATTGAGCTCCAAGTATTGATTGATTCCGAGAGTGGTTGGTGGGTTTTTTTTTTTTTTATGGGTCTCGACTGGCCAATGTTGGGCAGATGTGGCAGGCCTGCGTTTTATGCTACACCAAATTAATCTTTATTGCCAATGGCAACCCGAGAAAAAACAAAAAACAAACGCAAAATAAAAGAACAACCAACAAAAATTTCTAGCCATAAAAAGTTTCAAGTTATCCCTAGAAAATAAGAAAAAACTTGAACTTATTGCTGGACTTTCTGGTTATTCGGGGGTTTGTTTTATGAGTTTTCTTGGCTTATATATATTTTTTTTGTGTTACTTTTCCCGCTGGTCTTGGTTAATCCTTTTTTAATATTACAAGTGGTTCCGCTCCGCCTCTTTGAACTGTGTAATGGCCACGTGGCCAGGCTGCTTTCAAAGTTGTCAACATTGTTCCTTTGATTATTCTTCTTGGTCTTCTTCTTAGTTTTTGCTTCAATGAAAAGCTCAGTTGAGCGAAAAATGACCAAGGAGAGAAAGAGTGTGAAAAGAGTCAAAGTATTTTCAATTTTCGCATGGCCAATTGCACTTTTATTGTTTTATTTTTATGTAAATATCAAATAAATACAAATTGCTTTCAATTTCTTCAGGCAAACATGCAAAACACATTGAAGCCGCTGCAGACTTTAAATGGACAAGTTCAAAAATAAAAACTAGGCAATCCAAAACTAAAGTGAAACCAATATGACACAAGAGCAGATAAACAATCCACACGAATGGCGAAGTTTGTTATTGGTTTTTGCGAATCGTCAGGGTTGCAAAATTCCTACTAAAATATTGAATTTTTTTTGGGTTGAATTTAAAAATTTTTTTTTTTTTGCACACTTGTTTAATTTGGTTCTTGTGCCCAGAGGACACAAAGGTGGTGGTGGTGGCTTAGTTTTGGCAGGGCGGGGGAGTTGTTCTCAGATTGCTGAAAATTCGTTGTACATGTGTCTTGTTGATTATTTAAAAAAAAAAGAGAGAATAAAAATAAATGCGTTTGTATTTGAAATGGTTAACAAGAAGACAGGACTCGTCTTGCTTAGTTGCCAGAAGGGGATGTTTCAATGTCGTGTCAATGTCTATGCCGAGCGAGTTTCTTGGTAGTCGTTGTGTGTATTTGTATTTATTGTATATGTGGGTTAAATCGGTTGACTGGCTTGTCTGGCCTTGTGGCAATTTCCCTTCAAATGAAATTTTCGGGCTTTTCATTTCGATTTGAAGCGGAAAAGGCAGCGGTAGAGCAAAGGGGCCATTTCAGACACCCACTCAGACTGTGTCTGCCTCGGCACCCCTCTTGACAAGCAATTAAAACAAATCAATGTGGCTTTGCCAGGCACCACAAAATGGGACAAGAAATTGGCAACTGTATAGACCCAAAAACTGTCACACACACCACAATTGGCAATTGATTAATTATATCCGTTGCCTGCCGAGTTCAAAGAGCGCATCCGTTTTGATTCAGGCTTCATTAGTTGTTGGCTCAATTGTGACAGCCAGGAAGTCCTATAGTTTTGCAACTGTCGAGTAATTAAGAGAACAACTTGTGAAGCTAGAAAAAAACCCAGCAGGCCAAATATTAAATGCCTTTTGATAATCCTGCAAAAATTCCCTGAAAATCAGAAAAAAAATTTGAAATGATTTTATTATTTCGAGATTAATTTTATTGCAGTTGATTTAAGTGTAGCTCAAGTTTTTTTGTAATATTTCCAAATACATTTTTATTATTTTCAGTTGAGTTTTAGTTGACTTTTTTTATTTGACTGTCTTAGTTTTTATGTTTATTTGTAGTCGCTTGTAATTTGGCAAATTGTCGCTCATTTATTTGTAATCGTTCGATTGTGAAAAGCTGAAATCCTAGGCCCCAAAATGAGACAATAAATTACAACATCTTTCAGGCTTTGACATAAGGAGACGCGTTGCCTTGTGAGCAAGACTAAAACAACAAAAATCAAAGGGCCAATGTCGAAGGAGTACAGAACCTAAGACACTAAGCCAGCTTCAGATAGGCAATGAATGGTTGCCTCACTGGGCTGGGCTCGACTGGGCTAGCTTCAGTTGGCCTGGTTTGTTGGCTACATTTGCTGTCGTCTGCACGATGTCTGATAAGTCTGATAGCAGCCAGCAAAAAAAAAAATAAATAAATAAAAAAAAAAATGTAGCAAAGTTTCTGTGTCGAAATTCTCGACTTTGTCGACTGGAGTGGAAAGGGAGGCGCCATCACTCCGAGGGAAAGAGAGAGAGAATGTGATTTTCATTGTATATTTTTAATATTTATGCCTATGCCCGTTGGGCCCGCAGTTTCCTTTATATTCTTGGGAGAGGAAAAACACAACAAAACAAGACGGCGAGAGAGTCTAAGAGTCGACTGAGGTCGTCTTTGGGGTTGACATTGCGGCCCCTTTCTAAGACTGAGCAAATGAGCAAAGCAAAAAGGCTTCCGCCGCTAATTCCAAAAGCGGCGATAAGGATTTTTTTTTTGTTTTTTGTTTTTCTACTTTATATAAAAGCAATTTGAACACACATGCACACGCACACCATTCTGTGGATGAGTGTGGGTCACCCTGACCGACCGCCGCCGCTCATAAAAAAGGCTGCTCACATATGGCGGCAACGGGTGTTGCCGACATTTGCTGAGGGCCAACTAAGCCGATATGATTGTTTCTCTTCTTCTTCTTCTTTATTTTTTTTGGAACGCGTCAAACATTATTTCTCAATATTTTGCGTCTGGCCCAGTGGAATTTGGTGGCCTTTGTTTGTTTGTTTGTTTTGTGCTTTTGTTGTTATTTTATGTTAACAATTGTTATGAGCGCTGCCGCCCTCATTGATGGCCAGGGCGTGGCCCCCTTTGCCAGTCGAGTGCTAAATTTTTTGCTTAAACGAGCTGAGAAACTGAGTAACTTGATGGCCTGATAGAGCGTGTCCATGTGTGTGTGTGTGCCAGGATTTGTATGGTGTGTTTGTCACTTCCTGTGCATTTTGTTTTCTGGAATTTCTTTTTTTTTTTTTTGCCCTGATTGTGGCATACAAATTTGTTGGTGGTGCTGGTGGCGTTGGCTTTGATAAACCTCTACTCGTATCAGCCCAAGCCTTTGTTAATGCTTGTTTATGATGACTCTGTGCCGGAGTGCCAAAGTGACGCATAATGCCCTCAGGCCATGAGGGCAACGCATTAACCCACCCAGTGTCCAATGTCCGTTTAGCCGTTTATCCAAAAAAAAAAAAAACAAATCGGAGAGAAGTGAGTGTTTCGTTTCAGCGGAAAACAGAGACTATCACCCCGCCCCCCCCCCCCCCACCATTTAGAATAAACATTTTGGGCATTTGCATTTGCATATGCCGGCTGTGGAGCAGATTTCTCCAGCCTTGCAGTGTGTGCGGACCTCGCCATATGTTAATCATCCGCTCCAGCTGCGTTGCATCCCATTCCGTGCTCGGCCAACCCATCATTTGGAAATGCTTTTGGTGGAGTGCTTCTTTCTTCTCCTCTTTTTTGTTTGCGTTGCCCACGGGCGACCATGGGAATTCGACAAAAACAGAACAAAAAAAAAAAAGAAAAAAAAAATGAATGCGTTTTCAAACAGTGGCACCCCTTGATGGCTGCTGGGTGCGTTCCCCCTCGCTGACTTCAGAGATGTTTCGAGTTATTTCACACTGTCATTTGGGCGCTAAGGCGAGCCCAAAATCAATTGAGTCACTCACACGCACACACCCAGCAGATATCAAGTGCTGGCCATGAACCTTTCGGATTGTCTTCCCCTGCCCGTTGAGATCTTCCATTTGACACTAGACCCTGCTCATTCCATAAGTTTCCATAAACCTAAAATTTAAGTGCATTAATTGACATGCTTTTTGTGTGAAGTTGGTCCATTAAACAAATTGGAATTCTTTGTAAAAATGTTGAATTTCTTGGTAGCATTTGAAACTCGATCTGAAGATTCTCAACATTTTACACCCTCCAACTAAAGACAGATTTGATTTAATTTATGACAGAATCTAATGAAAAACCATGATATTTTCGGAAAACAAATGCTTTTGAATTTGTTAAATACAAATTAATAGGAAAATGGAAACTGGAAAAAAAAGAGAAACACAAATTGTAATTTATCAAACTGGCTTTTCCGGGGGTCTTAAGTATTTTGCAAACAAAAAAACAAAAGCAATAAAAACCATGTCATCTAATAAATAGAACTCCTACGAAATGCACAACAGAACAGGCCAATTCGCCATGCCACTCACTCCTCCCCCCTCCGCCTGCATTTTAACTGAATTGAAAAGAAATTAAATATAAATACTACGAAGGCCTCAAATGATTGATGGCCTCATGCGGTCTTCTTGCCAGTGCCAGCCGAAAGAATGTTGATAACAAAAGTAAGAATTTTCATTGAAAAAAAAAACCAACAACAAGTAAAAGAGAAAGAGAAAAACAATAAAGTCCAATGAAAAAGATATAGGCATCATATCATATGCCTTATGTTCATGAGACTTGCTACTGTGAGATAATGTTTTCTTTTGCTGTGTTTTGCCTTCAGTTTGTCTTAATATTTATTATCGCATTCCCTTTTTTAAGAAAAACAAAATGTATAAAAATACTTTAAACTGATATGAAACCAAATTAATGAACAACGAACCAACATATTTGGCATCTCTCAGGCATTTATCATAAGTGAAAAGGCTTCTGTATTTCCATCGGCCTGAGAAGAGGACAACATAGTTCAAAGACTCATTGACATCTTTGAATTATTCAGCCATAATTTAGAATTTACGTCAACTCGGAAATGATAAATTCCCTAATGGATAAAATAAATTCAACTCAAGCCATAAATCGCAGTATTTTAATTTCTATTAAGCTAAAATATGACACGAAATGCAGATGAATGCTTATGATTTTAAGTCTCGAAAATGATAAAAGATGCTAGAATATTTAAAACTAAAAAAAGAAGCTGAAGTATATAGAAAATTTTAATGTTGAAAATAAACTGAATTAAATCATAAACTTAAATTTTCAGACCAGAAAAGAACAAATAGATTAAATCAAATTTGTGGTTCAATTTTGTTTGGAGTATTTAAAAACTAAGCCGAAAAGCCCTGAACTTTATTTTGCTCTAATCCTAATTGAATAGAGATAAATTTGTTATTAGAACAATTCTTTATTGAACTTGGGCTTAGATTTATTACTTTAAAATTAGTTTTAAAGAATCTTTTGTCGTTTGATTGAAGTCTTTCTAAGACAACAAAAAAAAAAAAACTTGAAAATTTTATAAGATTTGTGTGAGAGAGGCAAGCTTCTTAAACTTTTTGGTCTACTGTCTGGCCAGGGGGGTCCAGGCCCTTGCCACTTTGTTTTCGGTTAGCTAATATGACAAATTGATTACGTGTAATTTGTGAGCCAATTTTATTTTATTTGCCCAAGTATTTTTCTGGCATTGGTCTAGCCTGCTCCCTACCGAGACGGCCGGACTGATTTCCCCAAAAAATTTGTCTTGGCCTTTATATGAAAGAGAGCTCGCCCCTCTCGATAGTTTTGTGCCTTTTTTTTATTTCAATTTTATTTTTTCGTGTATTTTTGCTCTCTTTTTCAGTCTGGTTAACAGAAATGATTTCTTCCTTAATGCATTGAATTGAGTTACATTTTCTTTTTACAAGTTGGTCGGGACGGGAGGCGGGTGGACACAGATGATGAACCTAGGGAGTGGGCAGGAACTGAGATTGGCAGGCTGAACAGAAAACTGCGAAGCTGTGGCAGGAAACCTTTGAACAACAAAACGGCGGTAAAACCTGAAAAAAAGAGAGAAATAAAAGAAAAAGCATGAAAAGGAAGAAGCAAAAGAAAACCGCCGATGTGTTTTTCTTCTTTCTTTTTTTTGTTAGGTAGTTTTTTTTTTTTTTTTTTTTTTTTTGGGCCAATCGTCGGAAGTGAAATGCGAAAATATACAGTTATAAATTAAATTTTTCATTCTGTATTTACGTCTGTCTTGTATATCTGTGTATCTTTATCTAAATCTTAGCCTGTATGTGTGTGTGTGTGTGTATTTTTATTTACGGAAAATTTCATTTCAATTTCTTTTCTTTTTTTTTTTTGGAGGAGGGGGCCTCACTGTGTGAGCAACTCAATAGCCAATCAATAAGTTGGCCCGAGTCTCTTGAGTCGCCTGGTCTACCATCCTCACCCTCTTCAGATTCCAAATACTGCCTGGGTACTCTAAACACCAATTGATGTTTATATGATAATGATTAATGACTAGGTTACTTTTACACAGATTGCTTTTTGGATTTGCCTGCACTCACCAATCAGTTTGCCCGATTCCTGGCCCCCCCCCCCCCCTACGCCTATTTATATATAAACAGCAATCAGTTTGCTAAGGATTTTCCTAAACGTTGCTAGGTAGAGTCGTCTCTGGCTCTGGGCTACTTGCAATTCAATTCCATTTTCATGTCTATTGAATTTTAGTTTGTATATTTGGCGCTTCGCTTATACCGTCTCATTACCAGGCATTCATCAATTGTTGGCAATTTGTTCTACTTCCAAAAATATTGTTGTTGCTTTATTCATCTTCTTCTTCTTCTTCCTCCTCCTTCTCTCCTTCTCATTTTCTTTTGCTTTTGTTAGTTGGCCAATGCGGGGTGGTGGGTGAAGTCATTCAAATGCCAACTTGTTACTGTAACTAATGATGACAACTTATTTTCACTGGACTGGCTAGGCCGGGCTGGGCTATTGGCCTGGCCTAAAACATGGCCCAACACTTTTATTGGTTTTTGTAATTAATGATGTGTGCATCCTCGAGGGCAGTTAACAGTATCCAACTAAAAAAAAAAAAGAGTGTACGGAAATGACTTGACGGCTTTAACATTCAAGGTGTTTGACTTTTTGTTTGCCGCTGTTTTTGCTGTCGTTTTACATACTCGAGCTAAATTTTCATTAATCAAAGCTCAGATTACATTTAAAAGATTTAAGGAAAAAATTTCCAAGAGTTTCACTATTTTTTCCCAGCATCTTTTGAATCGTGTGTTCTTGACTTTTATAAGAGTTTGTTTTTTGCCAATTGAATCAGTTCAGCAATTAGGCAGCTCAAAGGGTTTCTTTTTTTTCGAAATGAAATAAGATTAAAAAATTTCGTAGAAGTTTCTGCTGTATATTTTCAGTTCCGTCAATCAAAGAGAATCGATGAGCTGAAATTAATCAAAATGCTCAACCCGAAAAAAAAGAAAGAAAATGTAATTGTTAAATAAACATGGAAATGGGTAATGGAAAATGGTCAAATCAAACGAATCGAACTGAGATGAATTGAAATGAAATGAATTTTCCTTCATGCGTCAGTCCAACAATGGAGAAGTTTTGTTGCGGTCACAATCCGAACGCCTCTTGCGAGAATCTGGCGAGGAATCTTTGAGCTTAACCCTCTCGTCTTCCATTTGGTTTCAAACTCTCAAACTCACATATAGTATCCCTGAATCCTTGTTTGCTGAACCCTGAACCCTGAACCCATAACCCTGGTGGAGGCGTGTCATTTCATTGGCGTTAATTGTTCGACAAGTTCTTTTCCGCCCTCACCAACATCTTCCTCGCTCCATCCTTCTCCTACTCAATTACTTTGTACATTTTTTTCCTTTTTGCCTTTTGCAATTTCAATTGTAATTTATCATTGTTTGCCATTGCCTTTGCCTTTGGCAGGGTTGCCGCAATTTGTTTTAGCCAGAACAGAAAAAGGGAGACTGAAAAAAGGATAGCAATTCGTATGTGTGTTTTGGTTGTTTTAAAAAGGCATCGCTAGCCAAGCTACAAGCAGTTTCATTTGAATTTAAATATTTTATTGAGTGCACAAATTGTTAATTGTTTTTTAATTGCTGCTCTCGGTTGGGTTTCCAAAGAAGAATTGCCCGAAATTAAAGCTAATTTCAAATTTAACTTAAGGGTTGACATATTCTCCGAGTTGCAAACTCGCCAGACTTTATCCCAAACTTGTTCCTTCTTCTTTTTCACAAAATTGAGTTACATTTTTTCACACACACACACACCTTTAGATCAAAGTAAAAAAGTCAGAAAAAAAAGGTGCGTATTTGGCGGTTACGTGCAGAGCCTGCCAAAACCAGACCAAAGGACCAGTCAAAGAACACCCCAAAAAATACAAACAGCTGCTGCCTCTGCTTCTGCAAATAAACAGCAAAAATCGACAACCAACATTGCTGTCAATGAACAACCTGAAAAGGGCAAAAAACAAAAAAAAAAAGAAAAAAAGGACGACCCAAAAGTTTAAAAGGCAATGAAGAAACTTGTTCAAGGCAGAACGAAACAGGTGGAAATTTTGGGAAATGTTGTTTGCTCTTTTATAAAAGTAAATTTATATGTTATTTCTAAGGTGGAATTCTCATATTGTTGTTGTTGTTGTTGTTTTCATAGTGGATGCCTAAAAGACAAACACGCACACGGGCCGCTTCTATCGACCGTAAAAAAGAAAAGAAGCAAAATGAAAAAAAAAAAAAATAGAAGACGTGGGGAGCTGCCAAAAAATGTTGCCACTCATCTTGGCCCTATTAAGTCGACACTCGTCTGACTGCCATTTTCTGCACAAAATACACGCACACTCACACACACGCATTCCACAGAGCAACTGCTGAAGGGTTCGGTCGGGGCGCCAAAGTAACCGCAAAGAATTTTTAATGAAGCTAGAATGACATTTTAACTTTGAACCCTGCGTCGCGACCAAAGCACCTGCCCCTGCCCCTGACTCTGCTCCCTAACACCTTAAGCTCACTCCGCTTTTTCGCTTCAATGTCTTTCACCGGTTGTTCACAATTTCCAGGCAATATGTCACTGGTCTGACAAAGCTGGCAGTGCGACTTACTTTCTGGCGCGTTGACAGTTTTTAATAAAAGTTCTGCTCCCCGGAACCCATTCCCACTCTCATTCCCATCAGGCCCAGCTTCACTTGGGGGAAAGAGATTTTCATTTTGATTTTCCAGCCAAACGCATCCAACGAAAGCGACCGTGCATATAACGGTTCCTTTCCTTACGGCAATAAAACGATAAAGAAAAAAAAAAACCTAAAGGACTCCCCGTCTGAGAGGCTGGAACCAGCAGACAACCCTTTTTTTTTTTTTTTTGGGTGACCACTTTTGTTGTCGTTGTTGTTATTATTGTTGTTGGAAGTGTGGTCAGCACGCTTCTCAGCTCGACCTTCTTCATGTGCATGTTTAAGTGAGTTGTCAAATTATTTTCACTGCTTTGCACGCAGCGGAAAATTATTTTGCGGTCATCATTTAGGGATGAAGTGAGTTTCTTTTTGTTCGGGATTTTCATGCCTTTCAGCTCGACGCAAAACGAAATTCTGCCAAGTGTGAGTGTGGGCCAACATCTTCGGGATTATGTGCATGTCATCATCACCCAAACAAGCAGAAAACAAAACCAAAAATCAGCATCATAAAAATAACCAGAAAAAAAATGAGAAAGAAAGACTAGATAGAATCAGAGAGGCACTCTCTGCTTCTGCTCGTTTAGTTTTCTTTCGTCTTGCCAGTCGACAAAGTCAAATGACAGCCATAAAAGGCTAATAAACGCCCTTTGTAACCTGATACGCAAATGATGCACAACAAAAGGCCACACCAACAACAGCATCAGCGTCAGACTCCTGGCCGAGAACAAAAGACCCAAAGGCCCCTGCAGGGCAACTCTGAATCTGGTTGGTGTCGGCATCGAGGGATGCGGGCGGCTATTGCGGTGCAGTCATGTGATATTCGAGGTCCGTAGACCTTTTTCCGAGTTAAAAGAGCAGCAGCACCATCAAAAATCTTTAGACCCTCGAAATGATCTGCCTATCTTAGGTCTCTCTCTCTCTCTCACTCTCTCGCAAGTGATCGATCTTTGTTTACCTTTTTATTGTGGCTTTTGTTTTTCCTTCAGATTTATAATACAAAATAAACAAAAATTACCGCATTTCTATTGTGAAACTAATGAACTTCTTTACTGTTTTTTTTTTCTTTGCAGGTAATTTTCACAGTTTCCCTTCAAGTTTTTGTAATCTTTGTCTTGGTAAGTTTTACATCACAAATTCCACAAGTATTATTAAGATCTTCATAACCATAGCCAGGCCAAATAATACAAGTATAAAGATTTTATTCGGATGAACAGTTGTGTTGTCTTCATCAGTGGAGCTCCTGTTTTTAGCCATTTTGAAGGACACTCGATAACTGCTGGAATTGTTTGTATTTGTGCTCAATTCGGCTTAATGAAATTTGGGTCAAAGCCAGCCCAAAACAGATATCAATTCTATATTTTGAAATGATTTCATTCAGATCTATTTCAAGGTGTGTTTTATTTTAGTTTTCGACTTTTGACTTTGTGGTGGTGGTGGTGGTGGTGTGAAATGCATAAACAAATAGAAACGCACCACAGGCAAGTGAAAGCTTGGCTAGTTGAGTGCATTCGACCAGACGACTCTCAAAACAAAACATTCACACTAAAATTCATAAACGTATTTCACATTTTCACACCAACTGACCAAACAGCCAACGCTTTTGTTAATTGGCTTTGAGTTGCCAATGCATCGACAGATGCTTCCGAAGGTATTCCTCTTCCACGTCCTCCTCCTCTTTCCTTTGATTTTGTTGCTGTTGTTGGCAGGTGCTTCAAGCCTGATCATGTTCAAAACGCCAACGCGTTTCTATGCTGCCGCCGATTATGGTCAACACGCAAATTAAGCCCCCAAGGTGCCATAAATATTTCACGGCGGGCAGGGCAATACAAAAGACCGAAGAGACCTTAACCCTTTATGTCGGCTGTCTCGACTAAAGTACATAAAATCTTATGGAAAATAAGCTTAAACTAGGTAAATCTCTCAATGTATATTATCAATGTTTTTCTGGATTTAATTGGTCTCAATTAGATTTGCTCTCTTAATGAAAACTATGAGATTTTTTAGTTTTCATTAAGAGAGCAAATCTAATTGAGACCAATTAAATTATTATTTCTTTAAATGTAAAGAAAGTATATAGATCAGTTTGATTAATATATATCTTCCTGAAGTTTTCATTCACGCAGATCCAGCGTCATTTCAGTCACAAATCGAAAAAAAAAAATAAATTGTGTAATTTATTCAAAGCTTTTAATGTCAATGGTTTTTAGGGCTTTTATATTTTGCTTAGACATATCAATTTACACAGTCACAGATGCATGCTGCGGATGTTTTGAAATCTGCTAGGCATTCATCATGAGGAATAGAGATAGAGAGATTGGAAGAGGGTTAAAAAATGCTTGTATATTTTTATATATTCAAATCAAGCAAAGGCTTGAAGCACACCGAAGGTATCAGCCATTTATGCATCGATTGCAGGCCGGGCCAGGTTGGGACTGGCCTGGTCAAATTCAGTGTCAGCCGAGTTGGCTGTCTTTAAGTTAAGACCGTGTTGAAACAGTAGTTACTGTTGATTTTTCTCACTTGGACTCTTCCCCTTTGAATTGCTATCAACTTCTCTCTCTCTTCTCGCTCGCTCTTTTTCATTTTCCAAGGCAATCTCCCCTCTTCTAGTCAAACTCTTTAACACCGTTTGTCTGTTTGCCTTTTTCATGTTTATGTTAAGTGTTTCTGTTTTGTGTTTTGTATTTCTTGTATACCCTCTATCCCGTGCATAGACTGGTGGCGATGGTACTGGGCCTGGAAACGTGTTGCTTCAATTTGTGTTTGCCTAATGAAAATATGCGTCTCGGTCGGACCAACTAAGCCAAACAGCCGCCAACTAACCAAACCGTCAACCTTTACTACCCATTCCGCTCTCTACCTCGGCCTCTATTTGCCCACTCGTTTGACATGTTTACTTTGAAAGCGTCTAGGCATTTTCACCTCTTTAGCCGGGCCCTAGCCCACATAAGCCCACTTATGACCACTGTAACTTTGCTTGTCTGCTGGTCTGTGGCCTGCATTCGCCATTGTTCCAATTGCCTGTCCACCACAAGCCAAAGGCAGAGGGAGTGATGGCATAGCAGCCATCAAGACAAAGCGAATTCCACGCAAATGACTTCATCACTGCCGTCGACATTAGCGTCTTGCCCAGAACACACTCTATGCCATTAAACTCCACCACCAGCCAAGCCAGCCCAGTCCCATGCCAATAACCCACCAAAGGCTCTCGTAATCATCACAGTTGCCGCAAGACAATGGGCGCCAAAGTTGAAGACATTTCGGTTTCTCCTCCTCCAAGATGCTGGACCATTGAAAGCTTGAATCTTGTTGCTATGGCTTTTTGCTGATTCGCTGATGCGTTTGTAATGGAATTCAATGAATTTAATGGAATTTTTTTTTTTGTCTGTCCCATTGCATTTACATAATCGATGCAGAGCACCCAGAGCCCCACATCATCAGACGAGGAATAACAACAATAAAAAGCGGAAAAATTATGAGCTCACACGCAAATTAAGAAAAGCTCAGAGACGGTCAGGGAGAGAGAGAGAGAGAGAGCAGTTCGGGTAGCTGTGGGAGGCGAACCAAAACAAATGTTGAGTCTCAACCGACTGACTTAAATGCAGACTCAGTCATATCTGCTTAAGGCTGCAGCTTTCAACAAAGTAGCGAACATCCGACTCCCATTTATTTGGCGCCCAATATGGGGCCAGATTCTTGAGACAATTTCTTAACGCAGAGCAAAGTGTCTTTCCAGCTGCGCTGCCTTGTCATTGTCTGTGGTCAGTCGAGTAGTCTCCTTCTTATAGAGTCATTTTGTGGGCTGCTTGGCTGGCCCGCTGGTCTGGTCAGTTTTGTTGAATTTGCATGTGAGAAACATTTCAGTCTGCCCTCCTCTCGCCACCCTCTCGCTAGTCTGTGTCTTGCTCGGCTCTGCTCTGCTCTGGCCTGGCCTGGCTTTGTTGCTGTAGTTTATGAGCCTAGATTGTGTGGCTGTTGATTTAAGATATTTAATGTATAATTTACATGCTGCATTTAGATAAGTTGCAAAGTTTGCACTAGCATTCACCAGAGACTGCAATCACAGCTGGGTCCGTTGCGTAGTCGTTGTCTATTTTAGTCAGTCAGTGGATTTTTGAATTTCAACTGGCCTTATGATTGTGCAATTTATTGTATTGTCCGAGGATAGATAAGAATTTTGTTTATTAAATTGCATAAACCGTTCAGCAACTAAAAATGTTTGCCTGAACATTTTCATAAGTGCCAAACAACCACAAAAAGGGAAAAATATCCGAAATGCCAGGCAGACAATGGAATTTTCAATGCTCTTACTCAGCCTTGTTCGGTCTTGCATTAAACAATTTGTTATATTTACTGCAAAAACAAAGCCAGCACCAACAAATAATAATACTTTAAGCTTGAAATTGATAGTCATCCACTCAACAACAAACAATAACAGAATCGGTCCCGGCTTTTACGATGAGTTTGTATTTATTTAAAATTATTTTTTTTTCATTTTATTTTATTATTTTCTTTACTTTTTTGCGGAAAAGCCAATTCAGCCAATTCTGTAAATGCACAATCAATTTCTGGCAGAGACCATACAAATATTATGCAGACGAAACGCTATCAACACCTCTTCCAGCATTAAAATGAAAATTCTTTTGGCCTGCACTTTTAAAGATATGACCAGAAAATCTCTCTCCCTTTCTCTTTCTCACTCTCTCTCATATGCTAGGAGAGTTGTTCTTAATGTTGAGTGGCGCTAATTGACCAGTTGGTGGTCGCTTGATTGCATTTAATAAATAAAAAATAAAAATAAAATAAATTCCATTAAGGGAAAAGGAATGGTTAAGGTTAAGTCGAGTGAGTGGTAGGTGTGGCAGAAGTGGCAGCTGCAGCATTTTTATAAGCCAGATTGAGTGCAGCACTTCGGCTTTCCAGGCTGAGAAAGGTGTACATTTTCGTAGAGTAAAATGCGTGTCACTCCATCAAATAGGAGAAACATATTGCTGGGTAGAGAAAAGTACAAGCAAAGAGGCTGGAATAATTTTTGACCAACAACCAAGACCACGAAGCCCGTCACGCTCAAGAAGACCATGTGCGCCCCACTGAACCGGTTACAATCGTTGCTGCTGCTTGCTGCTGTTGTTGTTGTTGTTGTTATTGTTGCTGGGGTATCTGCTGGTCGTGTGGCCTGTTGGCAGTCAATTCCATAGAGAGACATCGATAAGATTTTTGCGCCTTTTCTGTATTTCCTCACTCACCTCGCTCTCTCTCTCTCTCTCTCTCTCTCCATTTCTGTCGATGGTGACCGGCTTAACGCCCACGTGGCTACCTGAAAGCCGGCAAATCTCACTGGCTCTTTTTTACTCTCGTATTGTGTTTTTTCTTTGTCCCACTCCCACGCTGCCACTGGGCTCTCCGCAGTTGTTTGGGGCTCATTGCATCATCGGCCGGGCCTGAGTTGTGCATGTTTGTGTGTGAGTGTGTGCTGGCAGCTTTGTTGTGCCGGCTAAACGAAATGAAATCCTGTTTGATATGCAACAACAACAACAGAAACAGCAACAACGTCACTCGCTGTCAGAGTGGACCAACCAGTCGAGTTCGTGTCTGGCCGGAGACTCTCGGTCTTGTTGCAGTTGTTGTTTGTTGCATTGCCGCAACATGTTGTAATTAACCCGTTTGTCATGCAAATAAATCAAAAGTAACACATCCCTTTTGGCACACACACGCACACAGCCACACGGGGGCCTTGTAAAATGTCCAAGACCAACAACAACAACAACTCTAAATATTTATTTATTTTTTTATTTTTTTTTGCAGACCATTTACATATGTTTTCCTTTTTGTTTTCATGTGAATCAGAACCAGGATCTGTGTGTCTTGGTAGTTGTTTTTGTTGTAAGAAAATGACACAAATACTCAGCATGTGTACGACGCTTTTCCGAGTAGGTTTTTTTCCTCACTTGCCTGATATTTATATTTATTTACTTAAAATTTTGATGCTCTTCTGTTTTGCTTGTGAAATTGCAAATGCTTTCGGTCTTTCTGGCAATTTCCAGCTGTGCTCTATGGTCTTCACGACTGTTTTCATTATTATAAAAAAATAGAAATTCCAACTGTGGGCAAATTAATTGAATTAAATTACTTAAACATTTGTCAGCTAGCCAAAATAAATAAGAAAAACAAAAGAAAACATTAAAATCAAAATCGAAAAAGTCACTTACTGATCGTGAGAGCTGAAATGCTCGATCGTTTGGGCATTTAAATGACTCAATTTGCTTTAACAAATCTTTTTTGTTCCCCTCGCTTGCTTTACAAAAAAATTAAAGCCCACGTGCAGATTACTATAAACACAGAGGCAGAATGAAAAAACAGAGCCTAAAAATAGCGAAAAAAAAGAAAAATAAATTTGTAAATCCACAAGCCAAAAATACGCTCATTTGTTTCTTAAAAAAAAGACTAAAATTGTAT
Organism: Scaptodrosophila latifasciaeformis; assembly: GCA_037075145.1. Taxonomy (NCBI): domain Eukaryota; kingdom Metazoa; phylum Arthropoda; class Insecta; order Diptera; family Drosophilidae; genus Scaptodrosophila; species Scaptodrosophila latifasciaeformis. Next base: position 1,926,002 of record JBAMCM010000158.1, read on the forward strand.
TTTTACACAAATTTTTTTCTATGTATTCTCAAATGGCAATGAACTTGATTGTTTTCTTATTGGCAGCTTACATTTGATTTATTTGACATATTTTATTTAGGCTTGAAGAAGTTCGTCCAGCTGATGAGATGAGAGTCGATCAGGGTGATCGCACGGAACAAGTTAGTTCCAGCTAAAATTTACTCTACAGTTTTGAGTTCATTATTTACTTGCCTAAAAATATGAGAAAATTTTCTAAATTATTATGGAAAATTTCAACAAGTTTTTTGATATTCTAGTAGGCAAAACGGAAGTAAAAAAATAATTTGAATTGCAATGATATCCGATGGCTATGGCTACATCGAAATGGAATTTCTGTATTTCAAGACAAAAATATCATAATTTATTGGATATTCAAAGACAATTTGATTAATAAATTTTTTTAAATTCCAATTGGCTTGAAAATCAAAATATTATTTGTTTGTAAAAGTTCTAGGATTTTCAATCTTTTCCTTTTTTTTCCTTGTGAATTTGATTGGGAAGCTGTGAAAATGTGAGGAACGAAAGTGGAAAAGTTTTCAAATTTAAATGTGAAAATAAGCCCCTAACACCTCGGCTCCCCCCTCGATCCAGTTGAACAGCCAAACAAGCATGACAAAGCCCACAACAATTTGCACTTAATAAAAATGAACAAAGACATTTTACCAAGCACAGAGACAAGAACAACAACAACAAGAATGACAAAAAATGTTTGCTAAAAGTGTTGCAGAAATCGAAAGAGTGAAATGCGGGGTTGGGGGAATTGCAAAAGAGAAGGCAAGGCAGACAGCGAAGTCTAGCGTAATAAAATGCACACAATTTACGCAATTTACGCAACGTTAAAAAACATAACAAGCAAACAAACTCACACACACACTCAAACAAACTGAAAGCTGCTGGGGGAAGAAGAGGGGAGCGAAAAGCCCTGGCAAAAGATTTACTGTGTGTATGGGAACAGTTTAAATTTTGCACAGTTTTGGGGGGCGGTTGGGGACGAGTGCAGCGTTGGCAAGTACAGGCACTTAGGGAACACTCACACACACACACACACAGAGATACCTTGTGAGAGTGTTGGTAACCCTAAAAACTGTTGTCATCACTGACGAGTTGGAGCATTTAAAGGAGTCGCGGTTTGGGTAGCGTCGGGTATGCCGAAATGAATGGGCGCTGTTCTGGTGACGCTGCTGACGTATTCAAATAACTGTTAACTTGCGTAGTGTTCTTTTTTTTGTGTGTTTTGTTTTTTCAGCCGCCATTCCGTTGTAGAATATTTCGCGAGCTGTTGGCTGCTCCCTAGGATGTTGTTTTTGTTCTTCGTCTTTTTTTTTTTTTGGCACTTTTGAAATGTTGCTTTATTTTTGGTTTTGTGTCACTTCTCAGCGCTCTACTGTCCAGAGTTTTTCCAACATGTTTCCAAATTCAATTTTCGTCAAGTTGGGCAAGAGGAAGCACTACAATAGCTTTGCTTGTCTGTGTATATTTTACTTTGTGACAACAGCAACATTTATCTCTGTCGTCTCACTTTCTATGTGTGTGTATATGCCCGGACAGGCTATAACTTTAACTGATTTTTCGCACGCTCACACATCTACAAAAATACCGACAGTATTTATAATTCTATTTATGTTGCCTCATGCTCCATTTCGGATTCTGGGCGAAAAGAGTTTCAAGACGATTTTGTTTGGGATTTGAGTTGGTTGGAGGAGGAGGAGGAGGAGGGGAGACAGCTGTGGGGCTTGGAATAGCGGAGTCCTGTTGAGTTTTGATGGAACTGGCACAATGTTCACATCAAGCTTAATGATAAAGTGAAAGTTTTTTGCAGTGATGCTTTCTCAATACTTCTTCCTCTTCTTGTTCTTAGTCGTTATTTGAATTGTGCTGCATACAAGAAGGCGCCTGGGGCCCTGCTCAGCCTAGATTTCAAGGCAGATGGTTTCGGTTGGAAGGGAGGACAAGTGTCTCTGTCAGAGACACTGGGTAGAGTTGGCCAAGATGGCTTTGCCCTGCCTGGCATGAAATCAAGTTGACTTTTCATTAACAGCTCAAGAGTGGAAAGGCAGCAACAAAGACACTAACACACACACACACACACACACGCATGCTTGTTGGCTTGACTAGCAAGTTAAGTTATTTTACGGCCTGTCATAGTGGTACTTAAAACACACACACACACACACACATGCACACTAACTAATATGCCTCAAATGCGGGCACATGCAAAAGTTTTTCTCTTTCGGGGCTCTATTATTAAATGCAATTTTTCTTTAGCAAAAAAAAAAAAAATAAGTGAGGCTAGTAAATTCAGAAAGAGAGTGTGTCGAGAGACCCGCTTAAGCCGCTTTGTGAAATGTCTTTGGGCTTTGTTTTTTCATCTTCTTCTTCTTCTTCTTTTGCTTTTTCCAACAAATTTTAATGCTATTTGCATGAAATTTATTTTTTTCTACTTTATGCGTAAAATGTCAAGAAAATAAAAACAAAACGCCAACAAATTAAAAAAAAAAACTTATGATGAGTTTATACAAGTTTTTGGTAGACTTGGAGTCATTAGTGATGTGCAAGGTCTTGAAATTGTCATAATTTCGATGAAATAAAATTTTTCATCAACAACAGAAAAATGATTCCCCTGTCTCTAGGGTAAACGAAGATGCTTACCTTTTGCCGTAAACAACACACCCACACGACGGCACACACGTACATTTATGATTATAATAAATTGCTGCAAATGATGATTGACATTTGATGCATGTTTGTGTTGCCGATGTTCATCAGCAATAAAATGCCAAATTACGCATACGCATCGTGGCCCGTTAACACGCAAGCGATTAAACCAACTCTGCCAAGGAGTCAAGTTCAGTTCAGCTGAGTACAGTAGAGTAGAGTAGAGTCGTCAGTTGGCCTGTCATTTTTATGGCTATCGACTATGGCTGATAGGCTCAAAGCCCCAATGCAGCAAACTCCACAGCCTCATAAAATCTAACGTGACTGAGGATATTCAGCTCCCCAGCACTGTAAGCAAAGTCGAAAGAGTGGGCTTTGGGAACACCAAGCCGTACACGTGACTGCTGCATTGAAAGTCCACTCAACCACTCTGCCCTTGATTAAATGAATCAGTGGGAGTGGGAGCAGATCGTCTTCTCCTTTGAGGGTGGCTCAGTTTTTGCTTATTTGCCTAATTCGCTCAGCCTCTCCTTTGCTGCTCTTCGTGCCTGTCACTCTGTCATTATGTAATGCGCTGCGGCAGTTTGTGACATCAATTTTTGGTTGCATTTCAAATGAGAACGGGAGCCATTTGCTTATTAATCTTTAATGCCAAATTCTCACACTCTTTTTTTTTTGTTTGTGTTTCCGTCGCATCTTTCTCTCTCTTTAAATATTTAAAAGCCGAACACCCTCTGCTCATGTTGATATCCAAACTCTGAAACTGCCTACTCCAACTTTTTAAATATGCATTTCATTTATTTGCTGGCTGATTTCCACCCTCTCCCCCACCCTCTAATAGCTAAAGAAAATTGTTATTTTTTATTAATTCTCTCAGTCCTTCGGTCTGGCCAAGTTGCCAGTCAATAATGTTGGTGGAATCTAAAAGCTTTTGCTTTTAATTAATTGATTTTGGTTAAGATTTGTTTTTTTCTGTCCACACGCTATGGCGACATCGACAAGACCCAACATAAATAAATAATAATAAAAATATATGAAGAAAATATTCGTAAGAAGCAGAGATAAGAAGAGCATTGGCATAGTCACTTTTGCACCTCGATAAGATACTCTGGCAGGGGACCGAGCTCGACAAGACAAAAGCAAAAGCTTACTCATACACTTGCCGCATTAAAATAATTTCAGAGAGGAGGTGAGGGGGTGGCATGAAGAGATAAAAAGAAAACATAAAAAAACATAAAAGTTATCGCCGTTAACGAACCGATTTTGTTTGCTTTGACTGCGATAAGCCGAAGATTCAATTAAAGTGTTTGGCAAGAACATAACAACAACAACAACAACAACAACAAGAACAAAATCAACTTGGTCAATGCAACAATGTATACAAACTGGAATGCTTGGTAACTTGGACTGAGTGAAGATTGTGAGTAAGGTGCGAGGTGGGTTCGAGAAAAGAAAAAACAATTTTAAATTGATTTTTACATTTCTAGGAATTTTTCGTTTTAGGGACAAATTTTTGTTTATAAAGGAACTTTTTGGGTTGGTCTGAAAATGGAATTAAAAAATCAAAAGTTCTGAATTAACTTTAATTGCTCAAGGGAACTAATGATTTTGTTTCGAAAAGTTCTGAAGATTTTTATTAAAAACATTTTGAATTAAAATTGAGCCATTAGATTCATTTTGGGAAACAGAAAGAATTAGTCAATAAAGATAGGTAGAAATTTTTATATTTTTATAATTTTTTAGGGACGCAAATTTCCTGGGTTAGTGAATAATATTTTGTAAGATTATTAAAATAACTTTTTCATTTGAAGAAGGTTTCAGTTAAATTGTAAGAATGGCAAGCTGTATTTATTGCGCAACCCTCGTAGATTCTGGCTGCGTGTGGGACTAAGTGGGAAAGAAGAAGAAGACGCAGCAGGTAGAAGTGAGCCCACTTCTCGAGAGGCTGAGCTAAATGGAAATTGGAGCGAAATCGGTTAACTTTTGAGAACAGAGCGCCACTTCAGAGGCAAATCTTGCACACACACACACACACATGCATGGCTGTCTTGTAAGTGGGCTATGTGTGTGTGTGTGTGTATGGTGTTGCCACTTGGCACTGATTGCGTTGCCGTATTTGCTTAGCTGCCTGTCGGCAGTGGCTTTGTGTGTGTTAGAGCCTTTGTTGTTGTTAATGTTGTTGTTGGAATTGTTGCTGCTGTTGTTGTCATCATCAACTCATCAAGTTGCCCAGTAGGCCAACTAAGTGACAGGTGAACTGCTTTCCGCCACGCCCCAAATATGCCACACAGTAAGTTGCATTCTCCCAGCCTGTTCGCCCTAAAGAATCCTCACTGTATGCGTAAAGCTGTCAGTCCATCAGTCCCCCTGTCCTCCCAGTCCGCCAGCTTGTCTGGCTTAGTCAGTCCCTTGATTTCTATTACACTTGACAACATTTTCCCAATAATTTTTTTTGCTCTCTCTTAACCAGGCCCCCGAGTTTCTATGTGTACCGAAGTGTGCCTGTGTGTGTGTGTGTTTCTCCATTTCTTTTGTTGCTTTAGTTTTCTACAATTTCTGCGGCCAGTCTACCCACTCGGTGGCGCTTGGCGGCGTTTCATGCTGACATGATTTTGACACATAAATGACAAAGTGTTTAATATCCCAAAGCCAGCAGCGTCTGATGTCAGCCACAGAAATTTATGCCATATTCTCTACTCTATATGTACAGAGGTGTTTATAGATGTTGACGAGTGCGTGCGTGTGTGTGTGTGTGTGTGTGTGAGTGGCTGCTGCCATTCCGAGACGTGACGAAGTTGAAAATCATTTTCGTTTTCATTTTCATTTTGATGTTTTAGTTTTGGTTTAGTCAACAATTGCTGGCTGCTTTGGCTTTGGCTTTGGCTTTGGCGAAATGATTACATTTTAATTTGTTTGTGTGCACGCGTGGAAAGTTGACGGGAAATTGTTGGGAAATTAAACAAAGACAAATGCATGAGAGAATGTTCATTGAATGCCTTGCCACATGACAGCAGACTGAGCCAAATACGTACGTGCAATTTGATTTAAACAGAGTAATGAAAATTTTCAAGCAATTTTTGAAAACAATCTCGTAACTCTTTGCTACCCTCGAATCAGCCATTTAAAACGAATCTGACTCAAAGCGATGACTATTTTGGTTTACTCTGTGTCTGTTTTTTTTTTTTTTTTTTTTTGCTTATTTGCTTGGTTTGGTGTTTATGGCTGCATCATTATCGCCTGTGTTTGCTGTATGTTGGCAGATTAACTGACACAGACTGCAACATATGGCGAAGGGTAAGGTAAGGGTGATGGAAGAACGATTTTGTGGCAAGAGTGTGGGCTGAGAACAGGGAATCCTTGTGGCAGCATTTTGCGTTGGCGTTGCCAATTGCACAGCCATGCGTGGGCAGACCACTTTTCGTTCTACTCTTGCCACAAAAAGAGGCAGATTCAAATACAAATAAATAAAAAAAAAAAAATATTTTCCATGCCTCCAATTCCATTTGTGTAAATGCAAATTATTGGGCAATTTTTGCGAGGCTTAAATGACATTTAATTGAATTGAGAAAAAGAAGGGTACAAAAAAGGTTGCCTTAGCCTAGCCCTCTTTTTTTGAATGCATATAAAAATTTGTGCAATTTGTTGGGGTAATTTCGAATGGGTTTTATGGGTTTATATTTTACAGGGTCAATTTATCAGAGTGATAAGGCAGGAAATGTTATCAACAAGTTCAAAATAAAAACAAAAATCCCAAAGCAAAAGAAAGAGTGAGAGATTGAAAGTTTCTGAGGCTCTATTGCTGTCTCTGTCTGTGTTACTATCGCCTCACTGACTGCCAACGATAATGAATTTGACGTCAATCTTTATTTGGCAGTGTGTCTCATTTAAGATATCAACGGAATGAATCGCCTGAATGGCCATTGGTGTTGCTGTTATTGTTGGGGAAAAAACCGAGAGGCAGCTCTGGGCGTCTGGGTGCCGGCATTTTTGACTAGTGATTCCAGTGGCCGGAAATCGTTTACCAAAACAGTGTCTAGGCGTCACGATATTCTGGATTTGTGTGTGTGAAAAAGAAATACACACACAGGCGAAAAGTAACATTACTGATTGGGAAGAGGCAGCATCAAAATGGCCCAAGTCAGTGCGGCTTGTCAGATTTGGCCATGAAATGCGAAAAGGCCAAAGAGCCCAAAGCACAGCACAAATTACAAAGGCCACAACAACAACAACAACCAGCGACACTAAGCAGCAACAAAGCACACACAGACTCATACAAGTTTAATTTAATGATGTTTCCCATCGTTGTAAAAAGAAAAAATCGGAGGGTGTGGAAGGCAGGCGGATCGGATTCGCCAGACGGGGCTATAGCAATAATAAAAATTGTAGTATCATTGGAATGAACTGGAAAATAAGCTGGCAACAGGGAGAACTGGACTGGCCTGGACTGGGACAGACGCTCGGACACTCAGTCAAACAGTTAGACATTTGGTGTAAATAAATAATCTTAAATACTGTAGAGACAGAGAGAGAGAGAACGATATTCCACACATTTATGTGTATGTGTGGACGCACTTCCGCCTGACACGACGCAACAAAATGAAAATGAAGCTGTCATTTCAAATGTCAATTTGTATAAAATGAAAACACAAGCCCCCCACCCCACACACACACACACATATACACACACAGACAGCCCACTTGTCTGCAGTGCGGCCATGAGTGTGTGTTTTGGTTGCAAGTGTATTCAAGATAAACAAAGTGTCCGATTATTGAAAACCCAATTAAGACTAGAAAGTTCTCTCTGTAACCCGTAGCTTTTGGGATCGTGTATAAGGAATCGGAGATATCTGGATCGTTTGTCATTGTCAAGGTCATTGGTGTTTTGTTACCACTTGCCGGACCAAGTCACTTAATGATCTTTCGAAAGTATCTTAAATATTCTATCAGAATCCAGCAAAAAAAATCAATCCAACTCGAAATGTTTCTGGTTTTTTATTTTGAAGCCTTAAATGATTTTATTTCTTGCTGTTTGTCAGGCCTGCTAAAAATGTAGGAATCGCTCATTTAACGCCGACGCTGAGAGAGCCAGAAAGAAATAACTTAATGATGCCAAATATGGCGACAAAGTGCACACCATAAAATGAATGACAGAAATGGCTAAACAATTTGCACGGCTCTTTCAATACACTCTTCCAACTGAACTGAGTATATTCATAATGTTTCTATGTATGAAATGATTAGAGGAACCCAAGATTGATCGATTCTGCTTTGGATCAAATCACTATATCTTTTAATGATTATATAAACCAAAGCAAATCTTGAGGGATTTGCAAAGAGCATGTGTAAATTGCCATGTATGAAATGATTGGAGGAAACCAGGATTGAACCTCGATTCTGCTTTGGATCAAATCTTTATATCTTATAATGATTATATGAACCAAATTCGGAAAGAGCATGTGTATATTCGGCTTTGCGAAAGTAGCTTTTCGCCCTGGTTAATTTTATGTTTCTGTCATTGTCTGAAGCAACTGAGCCACAGTGTGACAGAGCTATTGTGAATGTTCCATATGTGGAATGGTCCAATTGCAATTTCAAACTTATGACTTTGCCTGTTGCCCAAAAACACGACAAACTGCAGTCCAAGCTGTGCATCCTTTAACCAGTTATTCGTGCGTTATCCCAATTTGGCCTTAACGAGAGGACAAGATCCAAGCACACACTTATGCCTTTATGCTTTGTTACCGTCTACTCGGAGAGCTCTTCTCGGGCTTTTCCTTTGATGGCAGCATTGACATTGAGCATGACCAACGCTTTAGTTGTTCCCTTCAGTCGTTCTGGGTAGCCGCATGACAGCAGATTTTCACTTGGAACACACATTGGCCCGGCTTACACCTTTCCGCTTAGCTCACCCTTATGGAGCTGTTCAGCTGATTTGCTTGGGGATTTTGAACTCGTCTGCTGGCTTTTAGCAAATCGATATTCACGCCCAGAAAAATTTCGGACGCACCACAAAGAGGGAGAAAAGTATTATGGTAACGGAAGTTCCCAAAGGTTCCATTGTTGTTGTTTTTACCCTTTGCTAATTAAAATGACGGAAATTGCTCGATAAAAAATGTTAACAAACTGAGTGAATATGACACGCTTAATTAGGTTGATGCATTTCGATGAACGATTGAGTGACCACATGATGCCCTCTCCCAGAACACACCTTAGCCCATCTGCTCTGGGGGCCTTATCCGTTTAACGATTTATCCTCAAACACTCCAATCAGCTAAAGAACTCCACTTTATCATTAATCCCTTGCTTCATTCCTCTTGCGTTTTTGATATGAAACAGCACATCAATAATGGCGACTTTGTTTGCCTGTCACAGGCTCAAGTCTGCCCTGCCCCTCGCCCACTCCCTTTTGCGCACATTCACTACTTCTACTTTTTGCTTATATTTTATTTTATTTTTATTTTTTTTCTGCTTTAAGTCAGAAAATGACATTTTAACTGGTGCGTATAAACTTGAGCATTTTATGCATATTATCCTTCATTGTGTGTGCGTGTGTGTGTATGTGTGTGTATGTGTGTCTGCCAAAGGCATCCATAAACTGGGTAAAGAGGGTTGCCCAAGATCTGCCTGTGGGGGCCAAGGAGAGACAGCTGCGTCGACACGCCTCGGCAGCGCTTTAACAAAGTCAAAAATCGTATTTATTATATTACATTGACAACTCATGTGTCATGTGGAGCGTATCAGGCAGACGACAATACAACAACAACAACAATAACAATAACAGCAACAACAAGAGAAGTTCCATAGATACAGCCACAGACGCTGAATTGCCAGGTTGCTGGCAGGAAGAAGGGCCGAGATAGTGAAAACCCAAAGGGAAAGAGAGTTGATCGCCCACGCCGGCTGGGCTGGCTGGCAAGTCAAGTTTAAAATCAAAAAATCCGCTTTAAGTCGAGAGGAGCGAGACCACATAACTTACTTGGGTGCGCCTTTTGCTACAATTTTCATTTCATATACAGAAAAGGGGCCCGGATCGAGAGGCAAAGCGAATCCGAAACTAAAGCAAATGATTCTCTTTTCTTTTCTGTTTTTTTTTTTTTTGAGAGATTTTTTTTTTTGTGCTCTTGTCTGCTATTTTTATTTGTGGCTAAAGCAGTTTCAACTTCAACTTGTATAGACTGTTTTTAGGGGTTATCAAGAACTGTGCGTCTGCAGCCCTGCGCCTTTGTTTTTCTTGAGCTTGGCTTGTTGTTTTTGTTGTTGCTCCGGCTGTCGCTCATTTGTTATGCGACAGTGATAAATGTCATGCAAAAGTTTCGGCAGCTGTCAAAAGGCATGTTTTTTGGTCTCCTTCATTTTCATTTTGCTGCCTCCTCTATCTACCCTTCCACACACACACACACATACACCCCTATCTCTCTACCTCTGGCTTCTTTGTTGGGAATTTCCTTTTTATCGTGTGTTGACTGCAAAAGTTCCTGCCTTTCTCTTTTATTTTTTTTTTTTCTAAAGCGGCCGTTTTGTGCTTGTCAAAGGCCTGAGGACAAGCAGGAAGCTCCTCTCCTCTGCATGGCTGATCCCCTTTTCTGCTCTCTGCTTCTTTCCAATCTTTCACTTTGGAGTTTTGCCGCTGTTGCCTTGTCTGTGTGAGAGAAGCCATTTTGAGTTTTAATAAATTTCAGTGCTATCCAGAGTTGATTAACGGCACTTTGAGGCACACACACACAAACACACACATGTGGCTCGCTTGAGCTGCAAAAAGGAGTCATTTGATGAGTGAGCGACTTTGGCCTCATTAGACTTTAGGTCTGACAAGCATTTCTCCTCCCCCTGTTAATTTCTAGTATTGCCACTTTCTCTAATTTAACGCGTATTAGTTCCAGCATATTTGGGCGCTCCCCTCGCAAGCTTTGCTCTATTAAAAAATAAACAGAAAATAAGAAAACGAAAACCAAAAAAAAAAAAAAAAAACAAAAAAAACAGAAAAGAAGGAAAATCAGTGAAGTGTGCCGTGGAAAGTGACGAAGAGGCGGAGAAATGCCACTGGTTGGGTTCGTGAGTTTACCAGGATTACGCGTAGCTCCTTTGAAAAATTAGCACCATTTACATTTTTTGTCTTGCCCCATTCTGTCAACTGGGATTTTCCCTTACCCCAAAACCTCTAGTCCTTCTTACATTTTCAACTTTTTTTTTCTATTTTTTTTTTTTTATTTTTTGACAATTTTTGTTGATGTTCAGTGATTTTGATGATGATTTTTCTTTTGGCTGGCATTTTTGTGCCTACTTCTTGATTTCATGTGCGTGTGATTGAATGAGCTGGATGGTTGGCTGTAACAGGGATGAGTGGGGGGAGGGGCTTCAATTTATTGAAGATTTTGTTAGTCGCTTTTGCTTTTGCCTCCCTTGTAAATAAAAATTTATTCAGCCATAAAGGCGCGCAAATTTTTCACTCAAACTGTCATTTGTACTCTAACCAAGCCCCAGACCCCCTCACCCACACACTCAGCCACACACATCAGCCGTTTGTGTGAGCCGCTTGTCTTTATGACTGCCGCATGACACTTACTCACGAACGACGTGATTTATTTGTGTCCTTTATGTTCAATATTGCTGTTGACGTCTTGTTGGCCCCCACCCCACCCCCCGTCTACCGGTTCTCCCCGGCAATGTTGGCTTTGCTTTACTTTAATGCAATTGCTTTTGGCTTGATATTGTTAGCTGAATTGATTATTTGCGTGTTTCAAAAAAAAAAAAAACAAAAAAAAGAAAAAATCAAAAAATATAAAAGGAATGAGCGAATAATGAAAAAGCTTTAGCATAAAAATTCAATTTTTATTTGAGTGTAAAAATTTATTTCTTTAAAGCCTCATCAATTCTCGGATAAGATGAGTGCTAAAAACTTGCCATTATTAGGTTTTTTCTTTTATTTGATTTTATTTTTGTTTTGTGTGTTTCAATAAATAAAAAATATGAAAATCATAAATGTGCTTCGTTTTCCGCATAAAAGTGAATAAAAATTCCAATGAATTTGTATCTGCCCAAGACAAAGACTGACTCATTCGATTGATACAACAATTTATTAAGAAATTAACAATTAAATAGAATCAAAAGAATCGAATGGTTCCAGACTGGATTCATGTGATGTGTTTCTTATTTTTAACCTGGTCAAGCCTATGCCAGCCACTTGACTTTTCTAGTTTCACTTAAGGAATTTGGCCAAGATTACTTAAGCAAAAATAAAATAAAAAAAAACTGGCATATTTAATTTTATACCACGATGACCACATAAAGTTATGCAAAGAGCATTGAAGTGGTAGGCAGAAGGGCTCCTCATCCTCTGCTTTATCTTGTGTAGGCCTGCTGCTCGCCTCTTTTGGGCTGAAGCACAACAAAATCATAAACATATTTCAGAGAACTTTATTGTTATGCTGATGAGCGGACTTGGCCCGGACTTGGAATTCTCTGCTTGGCTTGGGCTCAACAGAAATGAGCAAAACAAGTTTACACAGCGGTCCACTGGCAGGGGCAAGCTCACTAGAACGGTCGTTGGCTGAGAGTTGGACAGACGCCTCTCTTTTTCTAATGCCTCGACAACTAATAAAATGCTGAGCCGACGCAGCTGTTGCTCTTTTCTCTCTGTTTGCGTATGTGTGTGTGTGTGTACTTTCTTAATTAATTCGGCTTTGGTTGTGTTGGCTCTTCTTCTTTTTTTTCTACGTTTTATTTTCTATGCGGAGCTTGTCTTCTAAGCATCACTTCAATTAAGGCACTTCACTTGCTGAAGGTGTTGCACGTGTTGCACACACTCACACAAACACACTTGCACTTCTCCGCCATCTTTCTCTATCCCTGTTTGTGAGGCAGGGCCCACGCCCTTTGTGGCCGTTGCTGCTTCTACAAGTGTCAGGCGCTGATTATGATGAAGCATCTTGTCATAAATAAACACGACAGTTTTCTTATGAATCCAGGCAAAAGGGGCAAGCAACAGCAGAAGCAGCAGCAGCAGGCTGCTCTGGCTCTGACGTTGTCCTGTTGTTGATTAACCCCTTTTGTAATCCAAGCTCGAACCAGGCCAGGCCAGGCAGCTAGGCAGGCTGGCACTCCACTCATTCTCTTGGCCCAAAGCCACCGCCTCGGCCGCAGCCGCAAATTCACATCCACGGGCGTCTTTGTAGCTGCCACATGTGCTTATCTCGCTTCCTGCCATCTTTGTATATGCCGGCTGTTGCCTCTTCCTCTTCATTCTACTTTTGTTGGCTCCATAGACTCTTTTCTGTGTGTATGTGTGTGTGTGGTTTTTTCATGTGGTTGGCTTGAGTAGCATCGCATTTTCTTCAACACTTGTGGTTTTTAATTATTTCAAGTTTTCAAGCTCTGCAAGAAATGGCAAGGGGGGCGACGGGCGTGAGCCGAGGTAGACCGCTGAGGTTTTTACAGGCTAAACACAAAATGCTTGTTTATGACGCTGAATGTTCACTTTTGGCTTTTACAATTTATCTACGTGTGCGTATCAAGCTGTGCTAATGTATGTGTGTCTTTCTGTGTGTGTGTGTGTGTGTGTGTGTACTACGTGCCACCACAAACCCAGTCTCCCATTAAAGTCTATCTGCTGTTGGGGTCCTCTTGAAAATCATGTCAACTGTACTTTGAAGGCTTCAAGATTTTAATTAAGTTATGAAGACGAGACAAAACACTTTTCAAGCCTGAACCCCCGCCTGGCCGGTTTGGCCAAACATTTTGTACAATAGCTTTATTGAGTTTTTCTTGCTGTTGTTGCTGTCTGTGCTTCTGCCGGTCTAGTTGAGGTAGTCAACAATTTGTTTCTATTAAAAAAAATATTTTTATTTTTATTTATCTTTTTTTTTTTAGGCAAAACGCAGGCCAAATTCATGCCAAATGGCCACTCGGTCATTGGGCTGACTCTGGTCACTTGTTCATTATCTCATTTCCGCCTGAATGCGCAAAAACTTTATACTAAATATACACACACACGAGAGAGAGAGAGAGAGAGACACCCCCACACTCATATATACTCACTCACTCACTCACTCACTCACTCACTCACTCACTCACACAGAACAGACAAACGCAGCAGAAACGAATTTAATAATAATGAAAATTGCAAGCGACAGTGAGAAATTCAATTAGCTTGAGCCGGCAACACTTGATGATGAGTTGTATGAAGATACTAAGGAAAGGAGGGGTGGGGAGACGGGAGAAGGGGAGTGGGAGAGAGGCTAAACGAACACTGCTGATGTGCTTCATCTCTCCTCTGTCTGTGCGACTCTTGTGTCGCCTCATGGAATAATTTAATTTGTATGCCTGCTCATTCATTCATTCATTCATTCATTTATGTATACATTCAGTTTGGCTTTGTCCATTCGCACATGCACAAAAAAAAAAAAAATGAGAGAAATATCTATAAAAAAAGCAGCCCAAAACACATTCAACATTGAAAACAAAATCAAATAACAAAAAAATCATTCATTCGGTTATTTTGGTTGCTTTGCTTTTTATCAATTTATTTTCAATGCTTTCAATGCTTGTATTATTTAAATTTCAATTAGGCTGCAATTCCAACTGAGCTCCACATCAACCCCCTCCCTACCCCCCGCTCACGTTATTTATAAATTTACAATTATAAAATCCAATACAACATCACTTAAGGCATAAAAATTCGAGGCACACCAAGCCGAGTGTATTTGTTCTGTGTTTTTTTTTTTTTTTTTTTTGAATAGTTTGGATTTCTTGTGGTTGAGAAATTCCTCAAATATTTTTATTTATTTACTCAGCTGTAAATTCATGAGAGAGAGAGAGAGAGAGAGAGAGAGAGAGAGAGAGAGAGAGAGATAAAATTAAAACTAAAAAAAAAAACACCTGTTGTTTTGGGCAGAAAAGAGAAGGAACAAAAAAATAAAATAAATAATTTTCATATTTTGATTGGCTCGTAAAATTTCACATCCCTTTGGCTTGGTCTAGAACGATAAACCAATTATAATTGCCTCTATTTTTATAACATTTAATTGAGAAGGTTGGTTTTTATTGCCCGCATATTTGCCATCGATTTCTGTAAGTGAGAATATTTTCAATTTTTTTCTCCATTTTCCTTCGATGGAATGCAGAAAATTTTTGCTGATTAAACACGAAAAATTCCATACGAGGAGCGAGGGTTCGATCGATTTCTGTATAAACAATCCTCAGGCGTATTACTTAATGTCGGTTGCAGTTTGCCAGCAAAATGAAAACCAATAGTAATTTATTAATAATCCGCATCCTCTTTCTGTTTATCGATGAACTGAAAGAATACAAAAGAAATCGATGTGGATTGGTGTGGTTTGGTTTGGTTTGGCTTGGTTTGGTGTGGGTTGCTGCTGGGGATCTGGTCGAAGAATGGTCAGTAATTATACTCAAGTGGAATTAAAGAAATTGCTAGCAATTATTATTTGTCATTAGGACTCAAAGAGAAAGACAGAAGAAGCGAAAGAGAGAGAGAGAGAGAGAGAGAGAGAGAGGAGTGGAAGAGGTCGTGGGTTGAGTTTGGTCAGCACGATTTTCAATTTGGCCGAAGAACAAGGCGCCCCTTGCAATGCAGAAGGATCCAACCAAGCAACCAAGCAACCAGCCAACAGGAATGATGAAAATTGAATGAGTGGCCCTTTGGTCAGGGCGAAAGCACATCAAAAAATGCACGAGAAACAATTAATTTGTTCGAATTAATGGACCCCGCGCTCAATAAGGAAAGGAATGGCTTTGGTTGGGGGGGCTGCTTGAGTTTCCAAAGTTGCAGTAGGAGAGGAGGCAAATGAGTGAGAGGTACATTGATTGTTGCCACGATTATTAACATTGAACATGAGAATGGAAACGAGTAGACTAAGGCAGAGTAGAGTAGATCAGAGACCGGGCGATTAAGCCAAGTAAAGGGTGAGCCAAGGAGCCTTGGAGCTTTTGGCGGGAACAATCAACTAGTCATCAATATGCAAGACCACAGCTTGTTGGGGGTAGCAGCTATGCAATTGCTTGACCAACAACAACAACAAATTGACACTTGAGTGAGTACGCCGACAATGATGACGATGATGATGCTGACGACGACGACGATGACGACGACGGCGTCAAATCGATTTGCGCAACATAAGAAAATGCGATAAGCGGCAAGCAGAATGGGGCAAACGAAACATGATGACAACGACCGCAATGTTGCCGGCATCAAACATACAACAACAAGAATAACAGCAACAACAACAACGTTGGTGGCAGAATACTTGCAAACGATTTGTCGTTTGTCTTTGATAATGTTGCCTGATGATGTTGTCGTCAAAGTTGTTTTTCTCTTCTGCTCTTCTTGTTTTGTTTTTTTTTTTTCTTATTTTGCCGGCACAACTGTACGCAGGCCGGTAGCGTGCAGCAAACTGTAAAATGCGCTTATGCAAT
The DNA here is from genome assembly GCA_037075145.1 of Scaptodrosophila latifasciaeformis. Taxonomy (NCBI): domain Eukaryota; kingdom Metazoa; phylum Arthropoda; class Insecta; order Diptera; family Drosophilidae; genus Scaptodrosophila; species Scaptodrosophila latifasciaeformis. The sequence goes on from JBAMCM010000158.1 coordinate 1,942,106, forward strand.
AAAAGGGGGACACAGCCGTCACAACTGGCAACAGACCGGCAATCGACCAACCGGCCAACCGGCTACTGGCAACCAGCTTGGAGTGTCCACAGTGTAAAAGAAACAGAGAGACAGAGAAAAACAAACAAAGCAGAATGAAAAAAATAAAAACAAGTACCGAATCCCAAAATATAAGGAAATCTTTATGCTCTTTTTCACAGTAAAAGGCTTAAGGGACTTTGAATTAGCAATTTCTCACTTTTTTCAAAATGAAAGCCGGTTGGAGGAATCTTTAAAGATCTTCAGGACTTTTCGAAAAAAAAAACAAAAACACCACAGTCTATTAAGCCAATCAATCATTTTGATCTTGAGGTTGATTTAAGAAACTTTTCATTATTTTTAGATTTCTGGAATTTTAATTAAAAACTGAATATTGGCAAATTGGTATCCTTTAAGGCCTTTGATGCGAACAGAATCAAATTGAGAACTCTTCGCAGTTTCTCGGAAATCATCTAACAACAATCGATAAAGATGACGTCACAAGTGCCTCTTCGTAATCCGAAAAGTCCCCAGAATCCAACAATACTTTGGGGCCTTCGAAGAAAAAAACTTAAGCATGGTTAAGGGCATTCAAAATGTGTTATGGATGAAGGAAGCTTGACTTATCAGGGCTGCAAGGGAATCTTTATGATGGCGTGGTCGTTGACAATGTCGATGACGTCGGACTCTGACGATGGCTATCCGATTGCCTGACTGGTTGCGTTGCCCCACCTCTCTTCCCCGCTTGTTGCGTGTACTTGTCAACATTTGTGTTCTCTTGCTATTGTTGTTGTTGTTGTTGTTGCTGGTTTGTTGGTTGGGATTTTTTTTTATGGCTTTGCTAGCTGACTGCTGCTCCAGTTCGCCAGTTACCCAGTGTGCGTGTGTGTTGCAAGTGCTATTAAATTTCGCTTGACTCGCTCACGCACGCTCACACACATGCTGGAACCCTCTCTTTATAGCTGGGCTTTTTATAGGATTTGACAGTTGCTTAATTTTTCTGTTTCATTGGATATTTGCGTTGATTTTTTGTTGATTCTGTATAGCTTCTTTTCGGCTGGTCGGACTGAGCACACTTCCGCATTTTTAATGCGTTTCTGTTGGCTGAGGAAATTGGCCAGTTTGTGAGTCAGGCGTGAGGCATGCCGCGTGATTCAGTCAATACATCTATTTTTCGACCACGTGTGGCTTTGGCAAGGGGGATATTTTTAGCCGACATTTCAGATTTCTCTCATCTCTCTCTCTTTCTTTCTCTTCTTGGCTCCTTGTCTATTCATCTATCTATCTGCTCCATTTCAATGCCATTCAACTGCATGGCCAAGTCAGAGATACATTTGGATTGCCACTGCCACTCAATGATGGTTGCTGTTGCATGCCGCATACCGATGGCCGTTTGCCGCTTACCACTTCCTTTCCGTTTGTTGTTGGTGGCCTTTTTATGTGTGTATTTTCTGGCAGTTCGACAATTTGCTGTTCTCGTCTGTCTGCCTGTCTGTCTGTCTGGTCTTGCTCCGTCTTGCCTGCGATGGCCTGGCATTGGGTTCAATTTGTTTTACCCTCCATTTGAAAATGCTGGGCAGGGGCAGACGCTGCTCGTTAAAGAGTTTGTCTTGGCTGCCTTCGGGGATCTTTTGGGGGACTTGACTGCCGGGCCCTTCTCTTCCCTCAGTCAGTTGAACTCATCTCTGCTCATCTTGTGCCAGCTTTGCTTAGTTCTGCAATACCATTGCTATTTGCTTAGAAAGTGCCCCACCATTGTTGCTTTTGTTGTTGTTGTTGCTGCTGCCGCAAAACTGCAAATTGCATTTGCCGCGCACATTTAGCTGTCAATGCCAGAAGCTTGAGTGAAGCTATTAGTTTTTCCTTTCTTGCCTTTGCAGACTGTTTTTTTTCTCTTTTATTTTTTTTTTTTCTTTCTTTTGCTCTTTACATGGTTTTTTTTTTTTTATTTTGTGTATACTCTTTAGTTTGCTAGCTAGTGAATGGCCCCCGTTTCGTTTGGTTTGTGATGCTGCAATTTGTTTGAACTGCACTCGCTTTGGCCGTTGTTTGTGCCACTGCCACTGCCACTACCACTGCCACTGGCATTGCAGGCCAGGCAACCAGCATCATTATCAGTGGCAGGGAGTGGTTTCAACAACACCGCAGATAATGCAGTTCATCAATATGTCGTGCAGCTGAAGCGCAACGGCTTCCGAGCTCCCCAATCCTCTGTTTCTCTACTGTTTCCCATCTACCTTTCCGAACTTACACCCCTACCCGTTGGCATATAATCAACACTCGGTATTTGCTTTTCAGCTACGAGTCTGGCAATGCAGCTCAAACTCAAACTCAGACTCAGACTGAGACTTAAACTGACTGGGATCGGATGGGATGGCTTATCCAATGTAATTCTCATCATTCTCGTTTTCAGCTGCACTCCCCTTTGTCGTGTACACTTTTTGCTCTAGTGCACTCAGTTTTCAATACGTTTCATTTCGAATTAAGTTATTTCCAAGTCGAATGCAATTTGCTGTCCCTTTGCACTTTGGCACTTCGCCCACTTTGGCAGCAGCGAACAAACGCTTTTCAATATTTGCACTTACCGACAACTTACACACACACACACACACACACACACACACACACACTTGAAAACAGAGTTCAGTTCAATTGAGTTGAGTTTGGTTTCAGTTGGGAAAGAATGCTGTGTCATCAGTAATAAGAGAGCGCTGCATGTGGCACCAATGGACCTGGACTTGAACCTGCACAGCTTAAATTTCAGCTCAGGTTAATCACCTGGCCACGGAATAGAGCCACAAAGCACACACACACACACACACACACATTGATAAAATAAACTGACAGACCAGAACTCCTTTACCATCATTCCCTGTCATCTTCATTTACATTTGACATTTAGCGGAGTAAAACGGAGTTCGATTCTTACTGGAATTCTTATACATTTTTTTTTCGTATTTTATTTTTGCCAGCAATTCTAACTTTTTCTTGCCTTTTCTTTTCATTTCAGGTAATTACGTGCTGACCATCTAATTAACAAATTCCCTACTATTAATTAGTGAGTAATAAAAAATAAAAAAAATCTATCGAACTTACAATTCGAAAAGTGCTAAGCTGGCAGGTGTGCGAATCACTGCTCATGTGGTTTGAGCTTTATTCTCGAAAAGGTGTTAATTAATGGCTTTTGGGTGGCTTGAAATCGACAATGAAAATCGCAGGCTCTGCTCTGAGCTCAGCAGAAAAATATATGATTAAATCCGATTTTTTATTGATACTCTTGAAATCGAATCTTTTGCTGTTTAATTTTCTCGAAATAAAAAATTGGTAGACGTCTGGCAAAATTAGATCATACAAATATCGATTATTCGATATTCTATCGAAAGAATTAGGTTAATAAAATGTGTGACTATATAAAAATAACTGTACATTAAAAATAATCGAAAAACCATTCGGTTATCTTGTCTCAAACAAAAACTTTAGTCTTTTAATATTGCTTCATTTGTGCCACTGCACTCCCAAAGCCCTTGACTCTTTCAATATTCGCCATGGCTTGCATTTGGGTGAGCTGCGAGTGGACGACAAGGACTGACATTTTAACGCTGATAATCATCAGAGTGAGTGAGAGAGAGAGAGAGAGACGAGCTGAGACTACTCGACTTTATCGGCCATTGTAATTATATTCCCGGAGAGGGTTGGGTAAGTTGGCAACTCGGCCACTTGAGCGCAAAAATGTTAGTAATTAAAAATAATAAGAGCTCCCCCTAAGTGCTGAAAGAACAGAAAAGTATATAAAAACGCTAAGCTAAACTGTAAAAAGCGAAAAGCGAAAGTGTGGCAAAAGCTAAAAAATAAAGTGCTGCACCGCCGTTATTCTTGTTGCAAGTCGCATAAGCGAGTCGACTGTCCGGTCAACTTCCACCGACTGCCAGACTGACAAACTGAGAAACTGACAGTGAAACTGTCTTCCTCTAAGGGAGTCGCAAAGTGAGAAAGAGAGAGTGAAGCTGGCGACAATTGTTCTCGCCAGTGGCCTTTGAGTTTGAATTGAGTTGAAGAGTTTTGTATTTTTTTTTTTTTGCTTGTCATTCCTTCGAGTTTCTTGGGGTCATCCCCACAGAGCTTCTCTATTCAATTTAGTTCTTTATTCAGTTGTTATTGTTGCCGGCATTGGCAATCCCTTTTGGCTGGGGTGGAGGCTGGCACTTCTCTTCAATTGCGCCATGTGGTTGTCGTCTTGTCTTCGGGCTCTGGTCTCTGGTCTCTGGATTTCTGTGGCTTTGTTTGCTAATTTCTTGCAAACTTCTTTGACCAGCGGCGCAATTCTTACAACTGCTTGTGGTGGAGTAGTCTGAGTGAAGCACATTGAATGCTTGTTGGTCTTTATTTTCCATTTTCCTGTTCAACTATTTTCTAATAAAAGTTGTCAATTAATTTGTCCCGACTCGTTGTTTTGGCTTACTTCCTCCTGGCTGATAATTTGTATTTGTTTCTTGTGGAAGAGGGCAATGCCTTCTAGTAAATTGTTTGGCCTTGTCTGGAATTTAAATAGCCCAACATTCATATTAAAAAAAAAAAAAATAGTCTACAGACAAAGGCTTCTTCTTTTGCGGGCGGCAATATTTTTAATCAAAAAAATAAAAACAGAAAAAATGAAAATATGAAAAGTGCACTCAATAACAACAGAAAGGCAAAGGCGTGATATCTGGTAACAGAACGAAATGGTTGGCAGCTTTCTATTGAATGCTCTGACTCACTGGAGAAAAAAAAAAAAAACAGATCTTTAGAAATATGATGAAAATAAAAATAATAAAAAGAAGCAAAAAACCATAGAATATATATAAAAAAAAAGTATATATATATATTGCAAAAACAATGCCAGCAGAATGGAACCACAAACCGCAGCTGCAACGGGAGCAGCAACTTTGGTGGCAGCCACATTCACAGTCGCAGCAACTTGACGAGCATTGAGAATTCCACGATGATGACGAGGATGCTAGGGGGCTCTTTGGGTTGGGTAAAGAAGTAGGCGCCGAGTTGCTGTTCTGCACCAAAGCACAGCGACAATGCATTAGAGTATGTGGCCAGAGAGAGATAGAGAGACCAGAAAAAGCGAGACCGAGCGAGTCATGTAAAAAGAGTAAGAAGCTTGAGAATCGATTTCTTTATATTTGCGATATTAAATTTCCCATATTCTATAAATTTTCACAGGCAAGCGAGGAGTAGAAAAAAAAAACATATACAGATAAATTTGAAATGCATATGAAAAAGTCTTAACATACAATTTCATATGAGTCTCTACCACTTTGAATACCTTTAAAACTCTTTAACGTTTTGTAAATGGTTTTGAATAAATTTGGCTGAAAAAAAAATCTGTTGCAATTCATTTGGCCAGATTTTGATTGTCAAAAGTAATGAAACTCTTTGGTTCAACTCAGCTCGCAGATTGACAATCAATCAATCACCTACCCCTTGCACTGTCATTCCGCTTTCAAGTGCCAAGAGCAGCAGCAAAGAGTGGAGAAAAAAAATAATAATAATAAGAAATAAAAACAAAATAAATTAAAAGAGCGAGTGGCGTGTAAAAATCTGCACAAATATGCACAGAGCAAAAAAAAAAAAAAATGTAAAATCAATGAAATTAAAAGTCAGAGAACAGAAGGAGCGAAGAGGATGGGCGAAATGGGCCTGTAGAAATTGAGCATAAATTACGTATACGCCGAGTGAACAAGTGTGTGCCTGACGACAACAGCAATACAAAATGTAAGAAATTGCAAATGTTAAGGTAATTGTAAACAAATCTCACTGGAGGGGGGAATTTAAAATGCAAATAAATTCATTAAAACAACAACAACAACAACAACAAAATCGCGATAAAAATGCAAACGAAAATGAAACGAACGCAGCAAATTGAATGGGCAACAACAACAACTGCCGCACACACACACACACACAGACACAGTGACTGTTTGGTCAGGCTGACTTACATGTGTAGTGGTTATTGTTGTTGTTGCTGAGCTTATCTAGTTTTTATTGTATGTGTTTGTTGTTGTTGTTGTTGCTGTTGGTCTATTGTGCAAGTTAATAAATCTCAATGGATACCGAAGCCCAAACGCAGACAGACAGACAGACAGACAGAAAGAGATCAAAGAGATGGGGAGGGGTAGAGAGGGGTGAGCTAAAAAGTGCAGTGCCAGAAAATAGCATGGCATTCAAGTAGTCGTTTTTATCTAAGCAATATTAGAATAGACAACAACAACAACAACAACAACAATAACAATAACAGCAATAACAACTGCTATAATGGCCGGCAGCAGTGCTCATTTATGCGTTCATTGAACTATACCGGCAAAAATTGCACTAGCAAAGCCAACAACAACAACAACAACAATAATAACAACAACAACAACAACAACAGCAAAAGCATTCGCGATAGCTATTCTGACAATGAGGCTCGCAATTCAGCGCATGTGCGAAAATTGTTGTTGTTTTTGTTGGCGTTTTTTTTTTGTTTTCTATTTATTTTTCTTTTCTTACTTCTATTGAGTACAGCAGAAAATGTAATTGTTGTTGTTGTTGTTGTTGCTGGCATTGTAAAAGCCATTAAATTGCTTACTCGTTGGCGCGCGTGTTTTCTCTTTCATTGGCTTGTCTCTGTCGGCGTGAGTGTGTTGCACCCTCATTGCATTTGCCACTTGCCGCTTCAACAGCGACTCAGAATAATGTCTGTCTTCTATGTGCTACCTAACCGTTCCCCTTCTTGTCTGCCTGTTTGCCGGTCTTTGTTTATTTGCTTAGTTTGTGCCAAGGCAAAAACAAAAAAAAAAAAAAAGAGAAACAAAACAGATAAAGAGTGAGAGAGCGACAATCAAGCTTAGCTGAGTTTTCTTGTCGTTCGTTCGTTTATTTATATATTACGCATACGACGCGTTGTCAGTTTTCAGCTACAGCCAGTGTTTGTTTATACTTTTCATTCATAAATGTTGACAAAACTACTGACACAACTACTGTCTCTGAATACCCCACGAGCTCCAGATATAATTAGACGAAAGAGCCAGTTGCTGGGGGAGCTGGCCGGGTAGCAAGCTGAGCTGAGTGAGCTGACTTGATTGCTGGTTAGCAGTCGTGTTTCTCATATTGGCATAAACAAATCAAATCAAATGCAAACCAAAATTGTTGGCATTTTATTTGCCTGGTATTTGGGTTTCCAGTTCAAAAGCAAAATGTAAAAAAATAACACAAAACTGCAGCTGTGTCCGCCGCTGCCAACAACCGACAAATTTTGAATGCCTCTAACGTGTTTTCTGAGTTGTTTTTTTTTTTTCTTTTTCTGTTACTGTTGCTGTGGTCATTTATGCAATTTGGTGTGTTGTTGTTGTGGTTGGTTTTTAGTTTGGCATATTTTTAGCTAAAAATAACAACATAATTTTATATTTACTGCCACTGCAGCACCTCACCAGTCTCAAACCCATTTCCAATACGCTGGCATTCTTATTGTTTATTTTTTACTATGGTTCTGTATTTCTTTTTTATGTTCATGTTGTTGCTGTTATTATTGTTTATTATTTGGCTCTTTTGTTTGGCGTTGGCAATTTGTTGGTGTTTCTGCTTCTGTCGTTTGTTTATTTTCATTTGTTGCGCGCCCAGCGGAAGTCACAAATTCACTTTTTGAATTTTTTTTGGTTTTTTTTTCCAGCATAAAAGAAAACAAGATTTGCTGTGCGTTTTCTTTTTTTGTTTTGTTTATGTTGTTGTGCTGTGATTTTGGGTTTATTATTATTTATTGTTGGTGTTTTGCAGTGTTTTGTAGAGCGGATGCAATCGCATTCCAAATTTTTACTAATTTCTGCACTTTTTTTATTTGGTTTGCTTTGGCATCAAAAAAAAAAAAATGCTTTAAAATATTTATCATTGCAATGGAACGTAATACTATCAATTCATTTGAGAAACTTTGCCAATACTGAACTGATATTTTTTCTGCAAATATTTTGTAAAAATATTTTCTGTGAAAATAAATTTCGAAAACACTAAACTAACTGTTTGAGAATTTGAATTTAAAGCTAACTTGATGGGCACATCAGAAGTGCTTTAATCAAAGTCTTGGCAGAATTTTAGCCAAGAGGCTTGCTGTCGACCGGTTTGCATTCGAAATTTTGAAAGGGAATCAAACTGAAAGCAAACAAAACAAAAGAAAACTTTCTAAAATTTCCCACTCCCACTACCCACTTCCAACTTCCCACTCTCTCTCCCCCCCCCCCCCCCCACACTGAGAAGAGCCCCGGCTGCCGTTGTCGATGACTGGTCGTGTTCTCACGCCCGCACAGCAAGCAGAACGAATGCAATGACTGCCCACAAGCCCACAACCTGTAATCCACGGCCTACGAGCTATGAGTCTGCTATCATATATCAAGTCGGTGGCATCGGGGCAGACCGTTGAACCACCGCCGCCACCAATTGCAGTCAGCTGTAAAGTTGGCCGCAGTGAGAGAGTTTGGCCAGACGACTCTGCTCTGATGGCACCTTTCGCCGTTTTTGTGTACCTGTGCCTGCGCCAATTTTTAGTGACTCTGCTGGACTCTGGACTCTTTTTCTTTTCCAAAATGGCGCATGGTTGGGTTGGCTGACTGGTTGAGCTGTGGTGGTGCTGCTGTCGGCATGTTGCCTGAATTATTTATGTGCTTTTGTGAGCCGCCCAGGCAGATTCATAGAAATGCACTCGAAGAGCCGCCGGGTGGGCATAGCCGCATTTACATAATGTGAGCGGACGTGAGCCACTGCGACTGTGGTGGTAACTTTGTTGTCTCTTTGACAGCATCACCAGCCACCATCAGCTTTGTTGGCTGTTGCAGGGTTGACGTCGCCGTTGGCGGGCAATTTTAATTTAGGCCAACAACAACAACAACAGTAACTAGCAACAAAAAATAAAAAACAAAAACAATAAATGCAGATACCGAGACTGGTGGACAAATGGACGAGTGCAACTGTCTAGACAGCAGCAACTTTAGCTCTTCTCTGCGTGAGACTGTAAGCAAATGGGCCAAAATGCAATCTACTTCAAATGGCGGCTAGGCAATTGGCCAACCAAGCCATGCACCTGGTCAAATTGGCTGCTGCATTTTCACTTGCCTAATTCAAAACCACTCAATGAAATGAATTGAAATGTTGCTACCAATTAATTTGCAACTACCAAACAAGGCCTGCCCAGCTAATTTGTTGTTGATTTTGATTTAGTATTTTGGCAATGGTCGCAAATTTTGGTTTTTGCATTTTTGTTTCAAAATAATTTTCAATTACCTGACCACTCAAGGGAATTTAATCGGGGTCATAAATTAAAGCTAAAAGTTTTACTAGGATAATAAATTACTGTAATGGTTTGCAGCGTTTCTGAATTTAGTTGCGTTTAATTTAATTTCAATTTAGCTGAAGAGAAAGTGCACTGAAGTCTGAGACGGTAGACAAAGCGAATGGTTAACTTAATTACAATTATTAAGTATACGTCCTGTGAAACAGGTAATACGAGTGAATTACCAAGTCAGGGCACCACTCTCCAGGATCGACTTTCCGCCGAATTGAGTCATCACAGTAACAGCAACAACAACGACACCCACCATGGATTCTCCCTGTCCCTGCCTTTGTGCGAATGAGTTGGCAGTTGTTGGACGACGCATGTCGCACACGCGCCGCGGATATTTTATGCTCATTGCACAGGTAAATGGCTGAAACACGACAGCACCAATAACAACAACAACAACAACAGCAATAGCAACAACAAAGTTGATGATGATGACGATGACTACCAAACAGTCCAACTACCCAGCCAGGGTCCATTGTTTGCCAGTGCAACTGCAATCTGAAGAGCCATAAAAACAGCTTGCAAATATGCAAGGAGCTGCTGCATTGGACTGAAAAAGGGCAGGGGCCAGCAGCGTACGTCTGTTCTGTCTGAATCTGCTTGGCACATTCAACGGGTTACCATCAACGTGACCATGAACTGATTGCCACATAAGCACTTGCATGTTTCATGTTCATGCCACGGCACGTGCTCACCTCATCGTCCATCCGCCATCAGCCCTCGGGTCGCCATCCTCTGGCTCTCTGGCTGCCCAGAGTTAACAGTTCTTCCTTTTACTTAACTTCCTGTTTCACATGCATTAACAGTTCCACGTTGTCATGAATTGAGCAACACCAAAAGAGTCTGACACAATTTGTCACAATGTTTGGCCGGGGCAATTTCAGCTTTAACTTTTCTTAGATTTGAGTGAATCTTTTTATTTTTGAGTTTGGTTTTGTTTGCTTCGTTCTTTCTTTCTCTCTTTTAATAAAATCAACAATTAATATTTAAGTAACTTTTTGGCACGCACTTAAAATTTTAACAGCCACTCAGCCCTTGGCAGTTTGCTTTGTGCCTTTTTCTTCGTTCTTTCTGCTTCCTGGGCAATTTATTTACAAAATTTATGATGAAAGCCTTTCAATTTTCATAAATTCGGGGGGCCGCAGCGAGACACAGACCAAAAAATAAAGCCAGGGTCACTATTTTTTCTCTCATTCCCTCTCTCTGACTCGCCATAGTAGCCTCAGCAAAAGATCAACTGAGATTTACGCAGTTTGCTTGCAAAATTTATGAGCTCAGCTCGAGTTGGCTTGGCTTGGCTTGGCTCGGCTGGGCTGGGCACAAAGTGAGCTCACTTGTTTGTGGTTGAAGTTTTGGTGCTTGTTGGCCAAACATTGCTGATGACTATGTTACTTTTATCTGACCAGAAATTAACTTTTTGGTATTGAGGCAAGTTAATAGAACGGAGCAGGGACTATTTTTGGACAGGAAGTAGATTTTGCTTTTGCTCTTGCTGTTGTTGTTGTTGTTGTGTTCTTTGGCTCTGGCTTTGTCATAAATTTGTTCAGTAAATGTGCTAATAACTGGTGAGCTGTTTGCCTACGCCAGCCACCCCTCCTAAATGCTGGGAAAGAAGCAGCTGCACATAAATTTGTAAATTACGATTATTGCGTATTCGCCCCGTTGGTAGAGGCAGTGGGCCGAAAGAGCCTGTGTGGTCCTTGAAGTCAGTCTACAAATATTTTCAACAGTATTGAGTGGGTAGTTCAGTAGACCTAAATTGAACTGACCAAGCATCTAATTGGCGAAAGTAATGCAGCAGGCCAGAGTTCAAGGAATGCGGGGAGGCCAAATTTATTTCAAGTGCCTGATCATTTATTATTTATATTCATTTTGATTTCTCTTCCTTCTCTCCCGCCTCCGGCGACAGGCGCACATTTGTCCCACTTAAATTGAGTTTTTGTTTCACTGTTTTTTTTTTTTTTTTGCTTTGTTATTGAGAATCATTTGCTAATCGTGTGCCGCATAATAAATTGTGTGAAACTGACATTTTTTGCTCATTCTAATTGTCTGTCCATTAAACTGCATTCCATTTGGTTTTGTCATCAACACAAATAAGCCACACAAAGCCAGGCATTTGTTAAATATAAACAAATATTTTTAATTTAATTTTTCATTTATTATAATTTTTTATTTTTATTAGTTTTGGTTTTGTATTTTTGTTTTTTTTTTTTTTTTTTTTTTTTTTTTTTTTTTTTTTTTTTTCTTCCCCTTTTTTTTTTTTTTTTTTTTTTTTTTTTTTTTTTTTTTTTTTTTTTTTTTTTTTTTTTTGTTTTTTTTTGTTTGTTTGTTTTTTTTTTTTGTTTTTTATTTTTATTTTTTTATTTTTTAATCGTGTCATTTTTCTGCTCAAAACTCAAGCAAATATTTGAATGAATACTTTCGTTGTTGTTGTTGTTTTTGTTGTTGTGGTGGCTGTCTTTCAGCAATTACTCAATTTATTCATATTTGTAGATTTGATTTGACTGGTGGCATTACTAACTGGTTTGGTATGCAAAGTGATTTGCTGAGAATTAGAATTACTTATTTTTTATATATATTTCTTATTTTGCACTCACTGAAAGCGTGGGTGGCTAAGCGTTGATTTTATTATTGTCTTAGCCGGTTTTAACCGGTTTGTATTTATTATTCTTGAAAAGAGGCCCGTCGACTCTTAGTGGCTTTTGATTAAGCCCAACAGGTTAGCCACACTTGACAAATCTCTACCTGTTCAGCTGGCTAGTTGGTGAGGCTCGATCTCTCAGTTGTTGTTGTTGTTGTTGTTGTTGTTGTTGTAAGACGTGCCGAACATGTGTCATACTCTAAAAGCAGACTGGCCTGGCCAGTGAGAACGAGATAGGAGAGTGTGAGTAAGCAGTTGAGCATAATGCCAAGTGCATTCAAAGGCATTCATTCAATTGACTGACATGTTTTTCTGTATTTTTTTTACAAAAAACAAAAAAAACTATTTTTTTTTTATTAAATTTATTATAGAATTAACCTTCAACTTTCAAATGTCGGTGCATAGCTAGGTTTAGTTGTTGTTCTCAAGAATATAAATTTTGTTGTTTTCGCTGCGATTCAGTTCGTTGTTCGATTCGGTTAACAAGCCATTCCACTGAAAACGTGCATTTTGTGGACCTTGAATGGTTTGCAGTTGCTTTGGCTGCAGCTCAACAAATTATTTTATGAGAAAAAAAGCGTTTGAGTCAACAATTCCAACGACAAACTCAACGACTCTGGGGCAACGTTAGTTCATTGACACAAATTTTTCAAAAGTGGCTGTGATTTTTCTTCTTCTTCTTCTTCTTCTTTGCCAGCTTGAACTTTTATTAAACAAGTTATAAAAATATACACCACCAAAGTTTTTAGTGTGCGTGTGTGTGTGTAAGCGAAACCCCAAAGAATTTATAGAAGAAAAAATTGGCAAATATTTTTACAATTTTTATACTAAAGTGCAGCAAAATCGCCAAAAAAAATCCAATCGCTTTGCCCTGAAACATTGCTCTGTGCCAGTTTGTTGTTATTGCCGGTGCATAAAGCAATTTTTGGAAATGCTGACTTGGACAGTTTTGTGACACAATTTGCGACTACACCGAAAGAATAAACCAAAACAAGAACAAAATGAAAAGGGAAGCCACCCAGCTCTATTTTTTCTCGAGACTTTTTTTTTTTGTTTTTGCTTTCCTTTTTTATAGATTGAACTTTTATTATTATAAATATTTTTTATGTAGGCGCCACAACAAAATCGTTTAATTTATGGCATTTATTTTCACAGTCCATTTAGCTAATTGTTGCAGTTTATAGAAGCGGCCTGGACCGGTGGTCGCCAGGGGGTTGGCAGCTGGGAGCTGGGAGCTGGCTCACCCAGCTAAGAGTATTTTAAAATCAAAGGCAATTTGATTTTATAGTTTCTCGCAAAAACTTTAATAATCGAATTATATTCAAAACAAATTTGCTTGAAAGCTTTGCTCGGCCTTAGTCGATTGGGCAAAAAATATGAAATAAAGTAAATGCCATTAATTCTGATGGACGCACACCCCTTTTAATCCTCCTTAAAAGAACCCAATCCACCCCTCTGCCATTAGTCAATGACATTGACGATGGCATCGACATCGGCATCGGCATGGGCATCGGCACGAGCCATGGGCCCAGGCCACTTGAGAGCTTCAAACCAGCGCCCAAAAAGGCAATTAGGACTTATCCAGTGAATCTAGAGAACTCGAAATCCCAGAAGCATTGCCACATACGATTTATGTTTTCTGAAGTGTCTTAACGGACCACGGAATATTGCCCAATAGGCTGAAAATCTCTGTGTATTTTGCCAGCGGCTGCCCAGGTCTCTGCTCATTTTCACATTCTTAAATCGTTTCAATCGAATTATGCGGCTTACTGTCAGCCCAAGAAGCTGAGTGCCTTGGATTGCCATCATCATCCCTGTGACGCCGATCAGCCACACGCACAGCCATACAGGACAGAATTACCCAATCACCCTATCGCACCCAGGGCCATGATCTCTTGTCAGATGCTGATGGATGCGTGCCTGGTTTTTTATATGCTTCTCAAATTTTATGGCGTGTTTATTTTTATTTTTGTTTAATAAATTTTGGGTCTCTATAATCCCATAATTTTGATACAATTGTTTATGACGACGAAAATAAAAGGCTTAATTATTTAGAAATATTCTGGTCTCTTCTATGGAATAGAATTTTCCAAATAAGTCTGTTTTGCCTATTCCGTTTTCTGATTGTGCCAACACTTTGAACTTTAATTACTCGGCTAAGAATATGTGAAGCAATTTCATGTCTGTCATTCTGAACTGTCAAATCGACGACTTGATACCGGCTGTGGTTTCGGACTGAACTACAGAAAAGATATTCATTTAATGGTCTGACCTGGCTGGAAAATATCATTGGCATGACAATAAACATGACCGAAAATGAATTTTGAATTTCCATCTTTTGAATTTGACAAAAGGCAGAAAACAGCCAGGGTCGAAATCGAACAATGGCCAAGGCAAATTGCTATGTGGCATTCGAGAGGTCTTCTCTGCATTTGTTGGCACAGCCTGGAATGTGTGTATGAGCGTGTGTGTGTGTGTGTGTGTAAGGTGGTAGTGGTATGAGAAACTAATTAAAATGACACGCCATGAATCAAAGTTGACTATATAATTATGGATGATGTTGTCGTCAACGACAACTTTGCTACGACAGTGACGAGGAGCTGGATTGAGTTGGAGTCTTTTGTGCTTTGATTTGGCCCTGGAAAATACCTTTTGGCACAATTATCCAATTAAAGAAAGCAAATGCTTTTCAAATTCAAAACAAGAAAGAAAAGAAAAAAATTCCTTCTTCTTCTTCTTTTTATTATTATTATTATTTTCTTTCATTCATTACCTTTCGCTTTCCTGTAGGCATGAATTTCATTTGAGTATGCAAATTACTTTTTGATGTCATTGCGCCGTTTGCTTATTCCCCTGATTGTGTTGTTGCTGTTGCTGTTGCCAACCCAATAAAATGTATGCCAATTCATTCAGCTCTCGACTCAACTCGACTCGACTCGAGTCAGTTCAGTGCAGTTGAGTTTAGTCAGTCAGTCAGTCAGTCATTTGGTCGCCTCACAATTTCTCTCTGCTCCAGTAAACAACCAACCAGCCAGGTAATTCAAAACTCACCGGTTAATATTATTTTATTCTGGCTCTTGTTATTGTTTGTTTCATTTTTTTGTTTTGTTTTGTAAAAACATTAAAAGAAATGCCGGCATTTTTATTTTATTTATATTTTGTTTATTTGTTTTCTTGAATGGAGCTGGATTTTTCCTTCCCCCCGTTTTACTTGAGACATTGGCAATTTGTTGGTTATAAAACTCAAAATAAACCATAACCCAAAGCCTTGCACAAACAATAATGTACAAGTTAATTTATTTTATTACAAAATTGACAATTTATTTAGATTTACGATGTCACATTGACAAATTCTCTTCTTCTTTTTTTTTTTTTTGCATTTCACTTAATTTATGCAATTGGGCAGCTTTTGGTCGACTGGCCTGGTCTGCCCGTCTAGCAGTCCTACGGTCTGTGCCGGTCTGGTAAATAATGAGCTGTGAGCAAATTAATGGCGCATTTTAATTGGCAAGTTGAAGCGTTGACAGACCATCTTTTCTCCTTTCATTACCATAGCCTCCGACTCTCCAGTACTCCAGTCAGTTGAGCAATTCTGACAGTTGGCTGAAAATGGAAAATTCATTAGTTTTATTCTGAGACATGTGTTTCAATTGTGTCAGAAAATTTTCAAGGGCAATAAAAGAAAAAAAGAAGAGAAAAAAATCTTGTGGAATTTTGGGCCTGCTTTTTATTTTATTTTTTATTTTTTTGAGGCTGGGTCGTTGTCAGGAGAACCCGAGATCTTGTCGGTTTTTGGCTGGTTCAAACTGTTGCAGGTAGCTGACACAAGCGTGGTCGGTTGACAACTTTTGATGATTGTCGGGCCGAGCTGAGAGATGAAGCGGAACGGTTCAAATTCTTTTCGGAGACAAGGCTACCCGAGGCGAGATTGTTGAATGTGAACTTTTGATTTTATCTGCATTCCATTTGGCTGATATTGTTGCCAATGCCTGTGACATTTTAAGCCAATGAAATTTATTGTTAATTCGAGCTCATGGAATGCGCAGTCAGCGCGTGCCAATAAAATTGCGCTGTTGGTGTTCTTTCTTTACGCTTTTCACTACCTCATTGGTATGAAAATGGCTTGGCAGATGGTGTGGCAGTCCATTGTTGTTATAATGTTGATAATGCTATAATATTTAATACCAGGAATACTTTTGGTAGGAGTAAAGAAAACTCAAGTGCAGTGATTACTTTGATATGCTTGGCCGCAGCCAAGAGTGGAAGCCTTTGTCATCTGAGGCGCCGCAAATCGCATTTGGGTTAATTTAAGCCCAAAGTAAAGGCCAAATGGAGACTCAGAAACATACAGCTTGTCTGCTCTGTTTGATAAATAAAACTTTTTGACCTGGCCAACACAGAAGAGGGTTAGTAAGAGAGGGAGAATATCTCTATATAAATAAAGCACCCCAGCCAACATGGAAAGCCCCTGTGATATGCGAAGACCTAAATGGCTGGGGGTACTGAGGTATGGGGTATGGGGGCCAGATACAAGAGATCTCTGAAATGTGTGGGCTTGCTGAAAAGTCAGCACTAAACAAACATGAAAGGGTAGTCAGCCGCAGTCGTAAGCTGATATCAGTTGAGTTTGACACCGGCGCTCTCTTGCTCAGGTTGGCAGCGGCTGGAAAGGGAGAGTTTAAGCCAACCGCCCAATAGCAAAACTAAATCGACAAGCAAAAGCCCAAAAGCAAACAAGCTACGACGGCAAAAGGTGCGACATGTGTCTGAGCCGAGAAAAATACAGACAGAGAGAGATGGAGAGAGTGAGATGAAGTGTGTGTGTGCGAGTGTGCTCAGATTGCAAAAGGAGTGAGACTGGAATGGGTAGACACTTCAAAGGCCATCACAGCATATAACCTAATGATAGACAAAAGACTCAGAAGATGCCAGCAAAAGGTTGGCCGACTCTGCCACTGCCACTGTGCCACTTGGAGGCATGCAACTTCAGCAGCAGCAGCACTACCAGCAGTCGAAGCAGCTAGAGTAAAATGCGCTAGATGAGATTAAAATTACCGAAGGGCGGACTGAAGGGCGGCCGATTGGGCGTTTGTTTGCCAGATCTGTGTTCGACTTTGGGCCTTGTTCGCCAGCAGTGGTAAAAGCAGACAAAGGTGCTTAATGATAAAAGTCTGGTTAGTTGGCTGACTGGCTGGCTGGCTGGCTGACTGCTTTGTTGGTCCTGCTTTTCTTGTTAGTTTGTTAGACGGTAGTTGGCTTTTTTGACATGACTTGGCTTTGACTTTGTGCCTGCCTCTGCGCTTCCATTAAAATTGTACAATTTTCGTTCATTTTCTGGATTCTCGTTGATGCTCACCTTTTGACAAAGCCAATTTATGAAAGCCCTGGCAGAATCAAATACTAAAAACTCATCCCAAATTAGAAAATGTTGACAAAATGTAAATAAGAAAATGAATTTTATTTTATATATTTTTAATTTAATTATTTTAAAAATTTCAAAAAAAAATTATGAGGTTTTCTATGTGTAAAAAAAGGAAGCATAAAAAAAAAAAAGATTATTAAAAGAAACAAACTGTCTAGTTAGTGTTTTTTAGATCAAGAAAAATTTTCATTGTAAATTCATAAATTTATTTTAGTCAAGTAAATCTGAATTTGAGAAAGGGAGTCTCCATTCGGAGTTGTTCCATAAAAGTTGTTACCATTCCTTTTCTGGAATTTATGATTAAATCATTTACAGACCGGGGAATTAATCACACCACTTGTCTTGCTTTTATTACCACATTGACAGCCGTTGAAAACGTGTCAGTGGATATAAAAAAGAAAGAGAGAAATAAAAATTACATTACCTCAACTAGCCGGCAGCCTACCAAACTTTTTACGCCCTTTTCATTCGAATAAGTCCGAGAAAAAAAAACATGTTTAGGGCGGAGAATTTTACATTTTATATTCCTCCCTTGTCAATTGCAGATTAATGAGCTGAAATTTGTGAGTGGGTCGATTTGTGTGTTGGTCAGTTGGTAGGTTGGTCAATCGGTTTGTTTTTGTGTTCTTTTTGTTAATTGTTCTGGTTGATTCGTTAGCCAAAGTGATTAATTAAAGCGATTGCCTTGTTGTTCAGTAGTTTATTTAATTTTTAATCAAATGTGCCGCATTTGATTGACAGGCGGGGGGAATGATTTCAACACTCTTCTTATCAGTTGCTGACAGCTTTGAAATATTTAAAATAAAATTTTTATTTTTAGTTTTGGGTATTTTTGTTTGTGCTTTAATCTGAAATTAATTGATTGTTAATTGTTATGAAATTAGACAAATTACTTTGGCAGAGTTGATAGAATAAAGGGCAAAGGAAGCAGAAATACTTTTCTAGCAAGTTTAAAGTATTTGTGCTTTCAACAAAGTAGATCAAAGGCCCATAAAAAAACAAGAAGCCACGCAATTTCTCAACTTGAGAAAATAATTCAACGTATTTCTTGGGCAAACGTGAGTGTGTGCCTGAGGAGTCGGCCGGAGTTGGACAAATTGCAGTTCCATGTTGTCAGCAAACCGCAGTCGGCAATCGCGAGGCATGCCTCAAGTTTTATGAGCATTTAAAGACCAAATAAAATGACTAGAAGACTGAGAAGTGAGGCGGAAAGCCAGAGCGAAAAAAGCTTTGCCAAAAAGTGGCCAAGTTCAGTTCACTTTGGCGTGGAGGAATTTCAAGCTGGAGCGCTGTTCTTATTCTCTGACGGCTCTTTGGTTTCAAGTGAGGCAGTAAAACACACACACATACTGGCTGACTTACTCACAGTTTCTAAGTGGTAGAACGCGTCACATTGCAATTGAACAAAAAAAAAAATAATAATAATAATATATATATGGAAATATATCTATATGTATGAGAAAAGGCGAACTGAGCTTTGGTACGTGAGCATTTTCGAGGCAATATTTATTAGAGCATAGCAGACACACTCAAACACTCAAATACTCACACTCACACAATCGCACACACACTCGTATTTCCTTGCATTTTATACACTTTCGCTCATATGCAGTGGAAATTTTAGAAAATTGAAATGGCGCATTGCGTCATTGTGTGCGTGAGTGTGCGTGCATAAATAAATGCGAGTGTGTGTGTGTGTGTGTGCTTACTTTTCTTGTATTCCCAGCGGTGTAACTAAAATTCAGCATTGCAAAACAGGACAAAAAAAAAAAGATGGCAACACCCCAGAGTCAAGTTGTAGTTGAACGAGCCCAAAGCTGGCTGGAGCCCTAAAGTGTAAAGGGCACAAATTGATCTTGGTAGAGGGTGGCGGGGCCAAGTCCGTGTTGGCCAGGGGAGAGATACAATCACACTAAAAGGTGTTACACCGCAAAGCCTCAACGACATTGCCAGTTTTATGGCCCACACCCACAAAGCCGCCCATTTATGGACCTCCCAGTCCGGGAGACACACAACTTTTGTTTTTTTTTAGCTAAAAACAGGCACAATTTGATTTTCACTGGAAAAGCTATAAACTCACGAAAGAAAAAATGGAAAGCTGCAAAAATAAATAATTTGTGATTTCGGAATTGGCTTAGTTGCAGTTTCGAGTGCGTTTTTATGATCCCTTGGACAGTCCCACCAACTTTCCCTTTATTCTTTTTACTTTTCTGTTTGTCTTCAATTTCACTTAAATACAAATTTCCCTACACAAAATATATGTGACCAAAAAAAAAAATAAAGTAAATAAATATATGAGGAGTGTGGGACTACCATTTGGGCAAATTCAAATTGCCAACAATGTTGTTGTCTACAACAACACCAACAAAGATGCTCAAATTGTTGTCGACATTGCCTCATCGTCAACTTCTTCAATATGCAACGCGTTTTTCCAGGTTTTCCCTTTTTTTCTCTCTCTCTTTCTCAGTTTTATACTCTTCTTGGGGTCTATTAAGTTTATACAAAAATTAAAGTGGTCCTCTAGATGGATCTCAATCCGAATGATCAGAAATATTTAAATATATAAATTACTTCGATCTAGACAAGAAAGACCAAGCCAAAATCTTCTTAATTGTCTTCAGCTTGTTTCATCTATAGAGTATTCAGAAGTCGATCGTTTGGCTTATATTTTGTTGTTATTGCTCTTGTTTTTTTTTCTTTGCTGTTAGTGTTGTTAGTGTTCCCCTTAGTTTGTAAAATTTTTATGCAATTTTATGAGTATTTTTTGCAAGTTTTTTACACGATGCGTTGCGGTTATTTCAGCGACGTGTTTACGCATAAAAATTTTTGCACTTTTTCACTTGGTTGGCAAACAACCAAACCAACGAATACCCATGAGGGGCTTTTGCCGGCCAACGAATGAGAGGAAAGAGGCTGAGGGTGGCTGCCTGCCTCCGTGGCTGGCTGGCTGGCTGGTTGACAAGGGCCCCTGTCATAGCGTAAAGTCGTAAAAATTACGTTTATGCGGTTTTCACTGCTCTCGACATTTGCCTGTGAGTGTGGGAGAGTATTTTGCATGAATATGCGAGTGTGTTCGTGTGTTCGTGTGTGGTGCTTGTGTGTGTTGGCAATGCAAATTGTTATCCGTATAGTGCTAAAAATATTTTTGTCACAAGGTGCTGCTCCTACCGCTTCTACCACTGTGGTAGCTGCACTGGCTTCTGTTTTCAATCCTTAGTTAAAAAATTTTTCTTCCTGAATATTTTTTGTGTTTTTTTCTGGTGAGTGTGAGGCATATAAATTAAAAAATTTGTAAGGAAAATGTTTTACGGTTACTTTTATGGCGGCTATTACTTAAAATATTTTAGTGGCAATAGTGGAAAATCGTTGCCAGCTCGGCAGACATGTGGCAAGTTTATCCTGGCTACTGGTAACCCTTTTTGCGGCAGACTGAGTGAGCTGGCAATTAATGAAATTATTGTCAAAACCAAGACTAACTTTGGCCGCAACGAGAAGGCCACAGCACTAACAATACTCTGATAAAATTAAAGGGTCATAACCGAGAAGAGGAAAAAAAAAAAACTTAACCAGTAAGCAAATTCAAAGCCTCGGCAACTCCAGCTGGCCAGGTCAATTGGCGTCTGTTTTTGTTGCTATGTTTTTGTTTGCATTTGTTAATGACCCCAATGTTGTTGTTTTTGTTTGTGTTTTGCTGTTGTTGGCATCACATAAACTGGGTTTTAATTTTCTAATTACACACGGCAAACAAATGAAAATTTATTATTGGTAGGGCCGACCCAGCACTGGCAAAGGGAAAGTAGAAAGGGATGGTTAAGGGAAGGGGTTGGGTTAGGTTTGGTTTGGCTTGGCTTGGTATCAACCTTAAATGTCTACAAGCCAAGGCACACCCACCATGTCAACCCACCCCGACGGTAGCAGGAACACAACAACATTTATGCAAACACAGACAAACGAGCCAAGGCAAAGGAGCATGAAAAAGGGAGAGACACATTCGCTTCGACATGCCCCAAAAACCCAAGGAATCTCTTTAATGTAAATGGGTCTGTCTGTGTATGCGACTGTATACGTGTGGAACATGCAACAGTCACCAGGGTGGGTGTAACCTCAACCTCTTTGAAGCAACAGCTACGAGGGCAGCCCACAAACCCAAACGCACCCCAAAGAAAAAAAAAATATACATACTGCCCCACCGAGTCCTACGCACTCTCCCTCCCATCCACGCATATTTATTTTACCAACCAAACTCTCCGACTACCTTTGCCATGAGCTCAGGACATTCACTTATCCAAGTGGCAAAAAATTTATTAAAAACGGCAGCCACATTGAAAAATATACGCAAAAATTTACAACTACCCAGCGATTTTCCAGTCGATCCTTTTCAGGCTTTGCTCTTCTGGTTGTTCTCGTTGTTGCTGTTGTTGGCATCAACGCATCTGCTGTGTGGCATGTAATTTGGCGCAATTTCGTTAAGGCTCGTTGTGTATTGTAAAAGCTGAAAATATTATAATAAAAAAAAAAAAAAAATACTCGAGCAAACAAATCGTAAAAAGTTCGCGCACCCTTTGAATATTTTGGGGAGCCGGGATGTGGGCGGAAAAAAAGTTGGAGCGAGAAAGCGAGATTCCCCACATGTACATATCATTGGATTGCTTTCGTTGTTGTCGTTGTTGTTGTTGTTGTTTTGTGCTCCTATACTCTTTCTTTTTTAATTTAGCCAAGCCCTCCCCACAATTTGAGCCAAACTACCTAGCCTGGCATTTGGGCTGAAACGTGTGCATTTGTTGCCGTTTAGTGGCCAACCGCCCTTAGCCTTGCCAGAAACGGACCGAGGTCGTCAGCTCGAATGGGCCCAGGCCCAGGCCCAGGCCCAGAAGGGTAGGAACAAAGAGCAAAAGGGAGGGAGCCGGTGGTATGAGCGGGGAATGAGCGTTTTTTGATGTTGTCGTTATTTTATTTCATTACATTTGCTGCGTTATGCGTGTGTGGGTGAGTGCGAGTCTCTGAGTCAGCAAAGGATCGTAGCTACGGAGAGGGCGGGTTGGACAGGCGGCACACCTCTCAAAGCCTCCCCTACCGAACGGGGAGCGGCAGTGCTGAAAACTGTTTTTATTTCACTTCTTTTTATACTTTTTATTCCCGCTTGCCTCAGTTATTTGTATACGAGTCCTTTGGGATGAGTGCCAGGAGGCGAACGCCATCGCCGAGTGTCGCGTGTGCCTTGTCCCCATCCCCTGGCTTCGTCACATGTGTGATTCACATGCGACTTTGGTAGTTGCGAGCCTGCTTTTGCATGTTATGCTCGTTTTTATTTCACGGTTAAGTAAAAACATACGACATTGCTCTTTTTCCTTTTTCTCGTTGTCTTCTTCTTCTTCTGTTTCTTTTTTTTTGCAAGAAATGGAAATGATTTTTTTTGTAGGACTGAAGGCGAGGGAGAGGGCGGGCAAGGCGCATGGTTGCATTTCGGTGCTGCTGCCCGGCGACCTTAGAGATTTGTTTTTGAAATTTTTATGTAAGCCTCGTAAGACTTAATTTATATGTGACACACACACACACACACACACATGGATACATGGACACAGAGAAGCGGATATGAAAATGGAAACGTGAGTGGCTGGAGAGCCAGAAAGTAAGGTGAGGGTTGAGACAATAAAGGAAAAGCAAAAGGAAAAGCTCGACTCTCGTTCTTTCCCAGGCGAAACAGTCACACTCTCAGCTAATTTAGTCATATTTCCATTTTTATACTCTCAGCCAAAAATAAAGCAAATTCGAATTGTGAGACAGATTCAGGTGCATTTCTCAGAAAACTTGTAACAGCAAGAATATTTCATTCTTCTCACTCAACTGGGCATTTGAAATATTTTTTTTTTTTTTCGAGTAAAAAAAAACCTTGACCATATTAATAGGTATTAATCCAAAACCGATTAGAACTTTCTTTGTGGCTGATAAATTCGAGACAAATAATTAAAATATTAAAAGCTTAAAAAGAGTGTTCCTCCTTCGTCATACTTCATATTCAATTTGTTGTTTTTGTTTCTTCTTCTACTTTGTTTTATATATAAATTTTTTTTATTTTTTACATTTATTATTATTATTTGGGCCTCATTCGTGTGTGTAATGCGAAAATGTGTGGCATGCATCAAGGCGCCCATTATGACGCCGCCGTTACCCTGTAGCCAGGCTAACCATTTCGTGCTCCTTTGCGCACCATGAGCAGTTTTCACGGTAGACCAACTCCGAGGGGGTCAGGCCAAAAGGCACGTTCGGTTTCAGTTTCATTTTCAGATTCACATTCAGTCGGAATTGTATTTGGATTCGGACCAGGGACAAGCAATGACCCGCACATAAAAAATAGTGTCTAGAAAGAATAGTTGTGTCCCGGGTGAGTGCGATTGTTCACATGTGTGTGTGTGTGTGAGGCGGTGCGTATGCGAGGGTGTCCTTTTATTTTTAGGGTTTTTATTTTCTTGGTTCTCATTTTATTTGCATGTCTTTGGGAGGGGGTGGACCTGCCACGTGGACATGCAACGCTGCCTGCTTGTGAGTGCTTGTCACAATGAGGACACCGGGCTTAACTAGAGACAACAATATCAACCGCAATGATAGCGGAAACCCTGAGAATTCTCAGCACCCTGACTCGCAGTCTCGTATAGAGTTCTGTGAGTGATTCAGGAGTATATGTGTGGGTGTGAGTGTATGTGTTGCATGTAACTAAACTCGGTCATAAAACACTAAGTCCCTCGAAACCCTCGGCTACTGGTCAGGCGGCCGAATAATTTGCCCTCAACCTTACCATCTCTGCTGTTGTTGTCGTTTGCTCTTTGCTGTCGGTCATAAATATTTTTATGCTGTCAACTTTTGGCCATTTTAGTTTTGTTGCCTAAACGTGATTTTATTAAAAAGTTGTAAATTCTCTGTTAGCATTCCCCAGGCTGAGCACTGAGGGCCAAGCAGAAACAACAGCTTCTTTGGCCATTTCACCCAGCAAACATGAAAATATTTATAGCCGCTCTCTAAGCGAAAACGCTTGTTAAAAACGGAAGCGCGCCGAGAGGGGGGAAGAACGAAATAGCATTTACTTAGTCATTTGGCATTTGTTTGTTTGTACAGTTAAATTGGTTTGTAGGTAACTTGAACAGTTTGGTTAACCCAAAAGCCAAAAACCAGTAACCAGAAACCGGCAACCAGAAACTCCCTCAAGTCTTCAAAAAAAAAAAAGAAACAACTAAGCTCACCCTTCTTGGCCCATGGAGAGAATTCCACACATTGACTTATTCATTCACTTATTACATGCTTGTGTGTCACTTTTTGACACTTTGGCGACACTTAAAAAGCTGTCAAAGTGCAACTCATTAAAGCTGAAATGATGCCGAAGGGGCCACAAGTCCGGCAAGGTGTGTGTGTGTGTGTGTGTGTGTGTGTGTGTGTGTGAAGAGACTAGACATGATTAAGTGCAATGAAATGAGTAAATGCTCAGCTCGAGCGCAAGAAATCAAGAGCTTAAGCCGAACCAGGAGCAGGAAGCAGGGATGGAGTGGCAGATGAGAGAATAAAATGAGTGGAGAGTGTAAAAATGTCAACAGATTCACTTCCTCAACAGAGACTGAGGAAGCTGGGAAGTAAGACAAGTGCCATTGTGTTTGCCTGCTTATCTTCTGGCAGTCATCAAACAACTCGTGTGTGTGTGTGTGTGTTTGAAAGTGTTGCAAGAAGCACTCAATTAAAAAACATCAAATGATAATTTTTTCCTTTTTACCTCCTCCTCCAACACTCACTTGAAACGAAACAAACACTCGAGAGCAACATCATCTTCAGGCAACAGATCAAGGGGAAATATTAAATAAGACCCTGTGCTCTGTGGGCTTACGAGTCTGAGTAGTCTCAAGTTTACCCTTAAGAATTTTCATATTCTTTAAGCCATTAGAAGCCATAAAGTCGACCGAAAATAGCTTAGATATTTGTCACCCTGGTATTTTTTAATTTAAAGGAAACATTTAAGTGGCCTTTGAAGAAGTTTGAATTAAATCAAACCTGGATTTGACAATAAAAATATTAATGGAAATTGAGCTGGTAGCTAATTCTTCTCGTGCCATCGAGAATAAGAGTTGGTGAGTCTCGGTCATATCGGTTTCTCTTTATCACTCGATTGCCCATGGCGCCACCTGCCACTGCCACTGCCACGGTTGCCACAGTAGCGTTGAAATTTAATGTTTGTTGGGGCCATGGTGCAAAGTGGCGGCAGCTTTGTTGCAATTTATGACTCTGCAGTTTTTTTTTTTTCGTTTATTGCAATAAATATGAAATGTGGCCAAGTGCGAGCGTGTGAGCCTGTCCGTCTGCCACGGGCAGAGCAATCAAATCAAATGCCGAGGTATTTGTAAGTCTCCGTCGTGTTTGTTTGCCATCAGTAAATCCAATAAGCATTTTCATTTGTCAAAACTAAATGGATAAACCTCGGGCGGAGCTGGGCGGGGTTGGGCGGTGCAAGTGTCAAAGTGTCGCACAAAAGAGTCAGGCTAAGCGTTGGCTAACCTTCGCGGCGTATGCGCAATTTTCTCTACCAAACGAGCCAGCAGCTAAACGAAAACGGCAACGGCAAGCTGCGGAAAAATACCCACAAAAACAACAAAAATAGTAACAACAAATGCAGCAGCTTCCAGTTTGTTAGTTACTCTGTTTGAGGAAAAATTCAATTTATTGTAAATATTTTTGTGCCAAAGGCAAAAGTTGCAAATTAATTTTTTTTCTCTTTCATTTTCTTTCTTTTCTTAAGCTTGCTAGATGAAGTGCTGGTCGCTGAAAGTGCTCCAGTCGGGTTGGGGAGGGCATGGACGTTGTGGAAGTATAAGAAATGTATAAATAACAGAAAAATAAAATCCAATAAAAGGCAACGATGAAGCTGCCACAGCAACCAGCGCAGCTGTTCCAAAAAGAACAACAACACAGAAAATACTAAAAAAAAAATGCGCAACTTTATCACAGGGGAAAAAAATAAAGACCAAAAGAACAACAATAAAAATTTTGCTAAGCAAAACGAAAAAAAAACCCAAAGAAAAGAGCGCGAAAACTCTATTATTGCGTTTCCACTTGCCCCATTCTCCTCCTCCCAATGTTGTTGTTGTTGCTTCTCTTTGTCCTGAAGGCGATACGTTTCTTTTTTTTTTTGCTTAACATGGCCAAGAACTAGGCAAGCCAGCAACCGTCCATGTAATGAGAAATACTCACAGGCAAGAGGGAAAAGATGGCAAAGCTCTGTTGTTAAAAGCTGGGGGTGGCCGGCTTCGGGTCACATGGGCCTGGTGCAACATTTATTAAAGTAAAAAAAAACAAAGAACAAAAAATTATGAAGCGCCACTCTTAACGCCTTTGCTGCTCTTCCCACTGCCAGCAAATAGAGTGCCCAAGTCAACTCAATTATGGCTTCGCCGAGTCCACCCAACCGACCAACCAAATCAGCCTGCTTCCGCCCTTCTGCCGCTCGCTGCTTTTCTTCCAAGATTTGACACTCTTCAGGCCTTACTTTGATTTGGTTTCGTTGGCTTGTTTGTTTATTATTTTTGTATTATTGTTTGCCTTTGTGCGTTTGCTTTGTTTTCGCTGCCTCCGCTGTCAATTTTTCTTATGGTCTTTGCCTTCCGCCTTTTTGTTCGGGCCTCCCCACGCTTCATGGCGCACCCCCTGTGGTTATTACACTTTGATTATTTTCCTTGTATGTATGCGGCATACGTGGGCCCCATCTCGACATGACCATTCAAAACGTCGCGACGGTAAAGGCATAAAAATTGTCCCTATGGCTTTTTTCCTTCTTCTCTGTTTTTCTTGTCCGCCTCACACATTTGTTGAGCTTTCTTTGGGGCATTTCAATAATCAAATCGAGTGGCAGGCATGACAATCAAAACATAAACGCCGTTTTTTTATTGTTTATTTTCTGCCCAGCGGTTTTGCTTTTTATGGCTAAATGAAATAAAAACAAACTGACCCAAATAAAAGGAGAGAGGAGAGATATTTGCGCATTTGTCTGCCCGCAGGTCAATCAAATCAAATCGCAATGTTTTTGGATACAGAATTCTGGGAGTGATCGAATAGAGCCATCAACTTATTTAATTGCTTCGAATGTTTATTTATCTATAAATAAAATAATTTTCATTTACTCATTCCAATAATTAATTTTCTTCTTCTTTTTCTTTTTCTTGTTTTCTTTGCAGGTTAGTAAACTCAACTCATTTTTTGTTTTTTCTTCGAAACTCACAGCCCAGTTAAGTATGCTATGGACAGTCGCTCACTTACAGTTTAAACAGAAAAGCTCCTACTTGGGAAGCTGGCAAAAATTGCATATGCAGAGACACGCACACAATAACAAACACAACAGCAACAACAACAACAACAACAACTCATATGCTCTGCATAGAAATGACTTTATCACACAATAGAGCAGGAGAGTGCCCAGAACCAGACCGACCTGGCCATTATCAGGCTTGGTCAGGCATAGTTGACTGGCTGCTTTAAAGGGTGATGGACAGGCGTGTCGGCACCGTTGCAATAACTGACCAAAGCTGGCAAATAAACATACCAGCAGCCAGATAGCCAGAGAAAACAAGTTGGTGGTAGCAGAGTGTTGTGGCAAGTGTTGGCAAAGAAAAAATCAAACCACTAAAGCACACAAACAGATAGATGAGTCTGTAGTACAGACAAACCAAAGAGAGGACGAATGAAACAAACAAAAAACGAAAGACAGAAATAGAGTGGCAAACCCTTTCTTAGTACGAGAATGTTCACTGCCGCTGGTTGTGCGGTTGAATATGTAGGCGTGGTCACAGGCAACAATCGACATCATCAAATGCAGCAAGCCAAAACGTGTGTCCAGCAGTACAACGACAAAAAACAGGATCTATAAAAACAACACCACACGCGATACTTGCCACTGCCAGCGAAAAGGGAGAGAGATAGAGAGAGAGTGGTCAGTGAAAATGTGAATAAGGTTGGCCCAAGCCAGAGAAGGCTTAGAAAGTTCATTGTCTTGCAGCCGCAGTGAAAATGGCAGAGTTGGCAAAAGCAAACCAAAAAGCCTGTTCTGTGACAGAGACAATCGGACAGTTAGGGCGACATTTGGACTTGAAAAATAAGCACGAGACTTTAAATTTATGCTGAGACCTCGGTGTTCCTCTGCAAACAACCTGAAACGAAGGGACGCCCGCCGAGATAGCGAGGAGATATGAATAGCTGCCAGGGCTGACGGTGGTGGTTGTGGCGTTGGTGGTGTTGGTGGCGCTGACGCTGACGGCTTGGCACTTGCAGTTGAATTCAAGCGCGAATTGCATGCAACGTTGTGTTCCGTTGCATGCCACAACATTAACTCACCCTGGCCGGGCTGTGACAGCAGCTGCAGCTCCTGTATGGTGCTCTCTTGTCTTGGTCCCAGTGTGCCTTTTGTGCCAACATTAAAGCAGCCGCGGGCCTAAAAGCTCTCCACCTCCACCCAGACTCTGATTAAAGGCCCCATATGCTGTGGCTGTTGCACGTTGCCGTTGCCAGTTGCCATTGCCGTTGCAGTTCTGGCCTAACCTCGTTTCGAGTTGCGCTGACTTGAAAACACGCCAGTGAAAACAAAAGGCAAACACAAAATTCTAAAGCGTCCATTGTGCCGCCTGCAGACAATTGAATTTTAATTTGTATAACTTTGCTGCAGACACAAGCTGAAAGCACCCACCCGTCACCCGGCGTATACTAACGGCTCGTGTTGCAGACTTTAAAGTGTGTTCCCATTTAAGCGTTCTCGAAGCCTCCGGGTATGCAACAAATGCTGCATATTTTATGCGACAAACTAACCGAACAGCCAGCCACCCGACCAGAAACAGTGGGGCCGGCGTCAGCTGCAACTTTAAGAATCACTTCGAGCCCTCAAAAGGCCGAGCGTTTCAACTTTCCCTCTCGCCCCCTCCGTTCGGCTGTTAGTTTGCTAGTAAATCGTTTTGTTTGGAGGCCAACTCGAAAACAATTTGCAAATTGCCCAAAATAAGAAAAAAAAAAAATGGCTGCAACAAAACAAATGGTCATAATGCAAATGCTGGCGCCCTCTAGCCAAAAACCAACACCGATACACCTGCACCTGTTAACTGCATTGGCCAAGCCGCCTCCGGCTGGCAGCCAGGCAGAGACGACATCAATCTAACAGCAATTACAACACCCAAACACACAGACTGACACACGTGAGTGTGCACAAAAACAATAGACCGGCTCTAACGTCTGGGCGCCTCGATCATTATCAGCCAACCAGTCAGCCAGTCAGTCCGAACGGTACGGCTGGGTGAGTCAAAGTCAGGTCGGGATTACACTTAGTACACACACCCACACACATCATTAAGTGTATAGAGTGGATAACCACACATTTGTTGTTTGTTTGGCTAGCCGCATTTGGCGGCGTAGAAAGTCCTGCAGTAGAGAGAGGGTGAGTGGGGGGGAGTAGTTGAAGTGGTGTGAGCAAGAGTGACTCTTTAAGTTGCGGTGGCGTTTCGTGGTCATGTCTTTTGTTTTTGGGGTGGCTAAGCTCGACTGCTCAGGGACAATGGCCGAAGGAAGTACATACACAGGCTCATATATTTGGCAACACCTGCCGGCAGCTACCCTTTCTTTTACCCTGTTTCCGCACATATGCAGGCTTAGCAAAAATTCTTGCCCAAAAAAATATAACAAAGAGAAAGAAACGAATATCGAATACAATTTTCGAGAGCCTTGAAAACGAAGAAATTTTAATTGAATTAACC
Organism: Scaptodrosophila latifasciaeformis; assembly: GCA_037075145.1. NCBI lineage: Eukaryota > Metazoa > Arthropoda > Insecta > Diptera > Drosophilidae > Scaptodrosophila > Scaptodrosophila latifasciaeformis. The sequence continues at coordinate 1,972,297 of JBAMCM010000158.1, forward strand.
ATTTAAAAAATGTGGAAGATACGAAGCGAGAAATCCTGAGAGATCGTTTTTCTAGGGAATATATCATTCTATATTTGCATGAGATTTTTATTTTGGAACTATTGGACTATTGGTCTGAAAAATAGTAAAAAAAAGCAATGGCAGAGACTCGCATTGAAACAGTGTGAAAAGTTTAGTGGCTTTCATAAGCTAGTTGCCAGCAGTCAGCCAGCAAGTCAGGATGGATGGTTTATAACTTCTTTTGTAGCCCCTTTGCCAGCTGCCACGGTTTCTATTTTATTTTTCAAAAATTCTTTCTATGCTCGTCGCTTTTTTTTTTTGTTTTTGCACGGTTTTTGTGTTTTGACTGTGGCACAGTGGCTACGGCGTCAACGGCCTCCTGGCCTGACTTGGCTTGGTCGTCCGGTCTGTCTGTCTGTTTGTCTGTCGGTTGGTTGGTTGGTTGGTTGGTTGCCTTCTATTATTACTATTATTATTATTTTTGGCTCACTCGTTGGTCTCTTTCGCTCTGCCAGTCGCTTGTGTAGTTTTCCATTCTTTTATTTGGGTTTTGCTTTGTTCGGTTTTCTTGTTTTATTTTTCTGACGTTGTTTTTGTTGTTGCCTTCATGACGCGGCAGGCGGAAACTCGCGTCGTCATGTAGGCGCGCCATATAGACGCCTCAAAGTATGCCTCAACGTTTAGTGGCAATATCAACAAAAACACGCGACACTAAACCCCTCCTCGTCCTTCTGAGTCACCCACAAAACTGAAGCAGTTGTTGTTGTTGGGATTTTTGTGGCATTTCGCAAAGTCCTGACTAGGCCCAAGTCTGCTGTTGCCATCGGCAGCGCTGTTGGCTTCACTCTGACTGCCTTTTGTCGTGTGGCAGCTTTGGCTTCCGTGTTGCATGTCTCACACACACACACACACAAACGTGAAGCACCCGGCAAAAGTAAACAAAAGAAAAACGATTATTTTTTTCGCTGTGGCCATTTCTTTTTTTTATTTGGTTTTTTTTTGGTCACAAAACTTTCGTTAACACGAGAAATAGCATGCAGGGAGTTTGGTTTCCTTATGGCCCTCAAACTATTCTAAAACCTAAAGTGTGTTTGTGCAATGCCAACTGTGGCAAATTTTTAGCCAAGCTGAAGGTTATTGTGGCAAATTTAGTGTTTTGCTGTGTTTTTTGTTTTTTTTGTATTTCCTCATCCAAGCACTTTAAGCTGCTTAAAGATTTGACAAAACACAAACCCACACACACACACGCACTGCTTATTACCATTTTCCATTTTTTGTTTTTTCTTTTTTGCCACAGCTGGTCTGGAAAAGTGCTTACAATGCTGCATGCCACATGAGTCTGAAATGCTGCATTAATTTCCGAGCCTCTCCTCGAGTTTTGTTTAATTTTTTTTTCTGCACTTTCTGCGTTTTCATTTTCCCCGCCAACGAAAAGGTTATAAAAACTGTCCTAGGATAGGTCAAGCTTCTAGTTTATTTATGATAATTTTCCAAGCTGAATATGGAAAATATTTTCATTCATTTTGGTGTTGTGCGTCTGAAGTGCCTTCTGTCTGACATTTTAAATATTCAAGCCGGCAAAAGCAAAAACAAAAACAAAAAATGTCCATTTATTTTTATTTGTCTGCAGAGAGAATCTAGTAATTTCACTCAAGGAGATACACAAAATTAACTCACATTGTAATTCACAGCATATAAGATACACACTCACAATTAGTTTTGCCATATTGCGTTTGCTATGGTAATGGCCCCTAGGAACACCTGACAGACATCAACAAATGCCTCACTGAGTCATAGAAGCCGAGAGTAGCAATATGAAACAGTCAATCCAGCCAAGGCAAATCAAGTTTACTGTGGCTCAGGCAGTCGGTAAATTCATTAAAGCCATAATTGTAATTTATTCTAATGGCATGAGGTGAGGAGTTGTGGGCTGAGTGTCGGTGAGGCTGAAAAATGCCAAGCGAGATGAGGCACGTCGCTTGGCTGTTGCAACTTTGTAAACGGCTGGACGGGCAAGTGCCAAAGCCAAGCATGTGGCCAACTGGTTAACGGCATTGCCGTTTGCCGGCCAAAAGATTACGCAAGCGAGTGCAGCCAATGGCCGCAAATGTTGGCCAGCAAACCGGCCTCTGGCCGCCGGCTTCAACTCTGGCTGCTGCAGTCGGAGAACATTTTCAGCGGTGCCCAACTAAAAGCTGTTTTGACCATGTTATGCTTGATTGACGGTAGCCAGTTTTTTTTTTTACCTGTCATTGTCAATTTTGGCCTGTTTCATTTTGAGCTTTGTACGCTGATTTGTTCCACTTTTGGGTCACCGCAAATCACAAATCAGATATACTTTCAACTTAATTAGTGGTTTTAGTTATTTCTTCTTCTTGCTTCCTGTGGTCGAGAATTTCTCACGATTATGTGATAAATAAAAAAGAAACCAAAAATAACCTCTCACGTAGCACAGTTTAAAGCAGAGCGAATCTGCCCCTGTGGAATGCCTGAAACTGGTTTCGGGCTTTTGGCCTGGCTTAAGCCAAAAAAGGCTGTTCATAATTTTAATTTTTATCAGAGTATAAATCACTGACCAAAAGTTAATATGATTTTTCTTTTAAACAGAATTCAACAGTAAAGCCTCAATAAGGGGAACACTCTCAACAAAAGCTGAAATAATTGGAAGCTTATTTTTGTATATTTTTTTTTAATTTAAGAATTTTCCAACCATCATTTTTATGACTCCTCTTATATTTATAAGAGTGAGCTAAAAACTCTTATACACTTAGATTATTTTGACCATTGCTCGATTAAATTTAAAAAAAAAAAAAAAAATTAAAACGTAAACACAAACTTAAAAAATTCCGAAAACCGGTTTTCACCCCATTTCGAGTTGTTTATAAACAGAGTGTTTGTTGTTTTTGTTATTTTACTCCGTTCTTTGTTTTTTTTTCTTTCGTCTTGGCGTTTTCAGTTTCAGCCCGAATGCTTTATAAATAAGCGCGTTGCAAACAAATGACATAATTTGATATTCAAATTCCAAAATAAACAAATTTTAATTTAAAAAGAAAACGAAATTGAATTTCAATTTGAACTACCTGACGCAGTATTATTGTTTTTGTTTCCTTTATTTTTATTTTTTTTTATTTTTTTCTTCTTTTCTTTTTGGGCTTTTGTTTTATTTTTATTTCTGTTTTTGTTTTTTTTTTTGACAGATATGCTAATTTTGATTTAAACAAGCTGAGCTATGATAAAAGCATCAACAACAGCAACAACAACAACAACAACAATAAAACAAACTGTGAAATGATATCATGAGGCTCTCATGGACCAGCTCCATATCAAAAGACCTCTGAGCTTGCCAAGTTGTCTTGGTTTCAGAAAAATAAAACAGAAAAAAAAATGCTTTTTCTATTTTTATGAAAATTTTAATTTTCATATGCCTTTTTGCGTTAGTTGTTATTGTTGTTATTGGTTTATATTTCTTATATAATTTGTTTGTTTGCATGCTAAATATTTCTAATGCTGAGAAACCAGTTTTTGAATATCCAACAAAATAACTGAGTACAACTATAAATACCCGAATGCCGTTAACTGCTCAAGCCAAACTCGGATATGACATCATGTTGTTTGTGTTGCTCAAGTTGTTGGCAGATTAACTCAATTATCTAAAGAATTCAAGAAGATTATAAATGACATTGATAGCGATTCCAAAGCAAGCCGATCATCTATCAGCCTGGCCAAGCGTAATGAAAGTGAACGCTGATTGAAATGATCATTTGAATTGATTGGTTTCTTACTTCCCAGTTTCTTTGCTTGGTGATTCACTCTAAGAAATATATTATACCCCATTAAGTTGCCATTTGCATGGAAAGAAAAAAAAAAAAAAGAAAGATGATTAAAAATTGAGTCACATCTTTTAGGCCGGCCGGCAAAATGTTTACTCTGTTCCCATCCGATCCAATGCATTCACACATATTCGCACAACAATTGTACTTAATTATCTTGTTTCCAGAATAATATATACTTCATATTTCCATAGTGGCAATAGGCAACTTGTTGTTGAATCAGCCGAGATATCACCGCATGACTCAAGTCAAATTTCATGGAAAAAAATTCATTCACTCAAATAGCTGTTTACAAGCCAATTGGAGAGGGGTTGGTGGAGGTGGATAGCTATCAATAAAAATACATTTTTATATGAGTAAATTTTTCACCTTTTGATAGGCTTGATTCGAGAAAGTATTCTTCTTGTAGAATTTAAAATTAAAGTTCTTCAGCTTAGGATTCCAATGGAATCCTCAAATGTGTGTGTGTGTGTATTTTTGTTATACCCTGTACCTAAAAAGGTACAAGGGTATATTAAGTTTGTGCAAATGTATGTAACATAGAGAAGGAGACGTCGGAGACCCCCCAAAGTTACCCACAATATGATCAGGGTGACTAGAGAAATTGATATAGCCATGTCCGTCCGTCTGTCCGTCTGTCCGTCTGTCCGCGCGTACGCCTAGATCTTAGAGACTATAAGAGCTAGGATAACCAAACTTGGGATTCGGACTCCTTATGTGTGTACGCTGGTCAAGTTTATTTTTTTTTTCTCCCCCCGCCCCCCTTCCACCACCTCATTTTTTCAAAGCCATATAATGTCTAAACCTTTCGGATTTAAGTATTAGTTGCTTCTGAAAAGTTGTTAGGAATCTAAAAATCTTTCGATTGATATCAAACATGACTAAAATTGGACCATATTTACTCGAGATATACAAAAAACAAATTTTGAGGGTCAAGATTTTAATTCCCCTTGCCTAACTGGTAAACTGCCGAATGAGCAGTCCGATAGATGGCGTGCTTGCAATATTGTGAACAATGTGTTTTTGGATTCAAAGGAATATTAAGACCAGAAGTTTTATGTGAATGCAGGCGACCAGGGTTACCACCCGACTAGGGTTGCCACCTTTTTTTTTTTAATTCCGTCTACTAGGTACAGGGTATCCCAAACTCGGCCGCGCCCGAGTTTAACGTTCGGCTTCATTTTTGTTTATGTTGGTTTTATAATTATTATTTTGGTATGTGAAAAATGCAAACTGAATTTACTGGCTCAGCTCTGAGCAGTTGTGGTTTTTATTGTCCGTCGTTAAAAATAAAATCTGCAGAATTTCAAAATTTCGGGAGTATGTTTGCCTGGAGTATCTGAAAGCGCAGCTGGGCCTGGTATTTTTAATTATTTTTGTAATTATGCGAAACATGCGTATTAAGTTGAAATAAGAAATAAGAAAAAAAAATGAAGACAGCAAGAAGCCAACCAAAAACTGTTTTAGCTATAAATAAAAATAAACACAGATAAAGAATATCCGAGCCCCCGAAACTCACAAGCAAGCGTACCACTTATTTTTATATAACATCTCTCTCTCTCTCTCTCTCTCTCTCTCTCTCTCTGTATGTGTGTGTGTGTATAAATTTTATGTATATTGAAATATATGGAATAAATATATGAACCATAAGAGGCGTCAAGAAAATGTTTAATAGGCGCGTTGAAATGAAATTCAAACAAAGAGAACTCATTTCTGGCCCACATCTCAACATAAATGGCAGATTTTTCTTCTTCCACTTGGCACACGCACAACTTGCCAAATTGCCAACACATGTTTACCACACACAAATACCCATATATACAGAAGTCGACTAACTTAACAGATGACACGAGCCATGACGGCATTCAATTCGATTGCAGTTCTGCAGAAATTCAAGATTTGATTAATTGCCTTGGCCACGATTTAACGGGCCAGACAGAGGCTCTGTCTGACGGCTTGTTTCCCATTCTCGTTTCGGAATTTTTGATTACCACTTAATCTCTTTTGAAGAGGACACGCCTCTTGGCCTAGCATCTTGTTTATTTATCTGACTGTATAAATAGCCGCAGCAAATGTTTTCTGCCACATTTACCACACGATTTGTGGCTCAAGGTTTTCTGGTGGCAGGCTTTTGGTGTCATCGCCATTTGCTTGTTTGCTTCTTTGCTTGTTGCATTCAGTTGCATTATTAATTCAATTTATTTATTTTCCAAAAATTGCCAGTCAAGTCAAGTGAGTAGTTTTTGTTTATTTCAACTGAACACTTGACAGGACCACACACATTCTGGGTTAACCACAAAATCAAGAAACAATAACAAAATAATTGCTGCTGATTTCTAAAATTCAAAAAGGCAAAATTAAATGTTTTTATTATTTAAATTTTTCATTCCTTGTCTTTGTTTTTTTTGCTTACTTACACTTATTAATATTTATAAATCAATATGCTTCAATAATTATTTTCAATTTGATTTGGCTTAAAAATATTTATTCTGGCATAAATTTTTGGTAATATTGAAATTTAAGACTCGCCTCACTGATCACTAAATGTTCATCCAAAATACTCCGACAATGCCTTTAGGCAAAACAGAAATATACATATTAAATATCTCACTAAACCATCAGGATTGCGTGCCGGTGTGTCTGTGTGTTGGTGAATCTGTGTGTCTGTGTGCGTTGGGCTCATTCAGTTGTAAAGATATTTGAGCATTTTTTTAAATAGACAACTCAATAGACTCGGAATTTCAAATGAAGTTGAAATATGCTAAAATGGAGTATTATGAAATAAAATCTGAGAATCATTTTGATTTACATGATTTGTGGGAAAATATGAAATCCATTAAAATGTAGTTCGTTTTTAAAGACATAATTGTGGGGGCACTCAAAAAAAAAAAAAAAAAAAGAGACCCGCCTGTTTATTTAACAAAACGATGACTCTAATTAGTGGCAATTATGTGCGTTGCTCTGCCTCGAAACTCATCAGATCGCATGCAAATTTGTCATCTCCATAAAAATGTGAAAAACGACTGCGAGTTGGTTCATATATATTTAAACAATTAGACACAATTACCCGCCGTTTATTGTTAAAAATAAAAAGCTTCTTTTTTTTCATTATTATTATTTCGGCAAACTATGTGCTTTAATAAATGCTTCCAGCCTGGCAAGGCGGTCCATTTGTTTTAATTTTTTGCATAGCAAATATTAAACTAAACATTTTTGGCAATTTTTGAGGGGGATGGCACCGACGGAGAGGAGTGCTGAGAGAGACGCGGAAACACACTGTTTGCTAACCTTGAGGCAAGCTATTAGCTGGCTATAGATAAAGAGTATGAATAGATACAAGCACACACATGCACACACACACTCACACACATACACACACACTTGAACAAATAGAAAAATATAGAGCTTTGTATAAACAGACAGACTGTCGGTGGGCCCAACGAGAAAGCTTGGAGCCGGGCGAAGCAGGCAGAGGGGTAGCCAGTGTGGCTGGCTTTTGAACTCGAGTAGTTGAAAATTTTGTGAAAAGGTGCATGACCATAGAGGAGGGGAAAGAGTTTAAAGACAACTAGAAAATAGAAAGAGATAACACATACAAAAATTTATTTTTTTTTAATTTTTTTTTTCAAAATTAAATGAAATAGAGTGGTCATTGCGGACTGGCCGAGGTGGGAGGAGATCAGCGGGTAATATAGCCATTTGCCGCACTGAAAGCATAGCCCACTAAATAAACATATGTACACAGCACAGCACAGCGCACACACACTTACCTACACACACGCTCAGCCAGCGAAATGTGCAAATTTATTTAGCCTTGATAATTCCAAAATTAAAGATTCTGTCGCTGTTTTCGCCTCTGCTTCTGCTTCTGCTGCTGTTGCTGCTTCTGCTGGTTAGCTATATATTTATATCATATCATACCCACACTCCTGCAATTCATATAGATATCAAAAAGTATATTTAATATTGGCTTCTCTGTGTACAAGTCACTTTGGTGCTACACTGGGCCCGGCATATGGCAGCGATCAACGCATGTGATCGCAAGTGGTATTTTGGCTTTGCTGGTGATGATCATGATAATGACGATGTTTCTGAAACTGACCTTGTTGCTACTGCTTGCCAAAATGATATTCAGATCTTTAGAAAAGAAAAAGAATGAGTTTGTTGTTTCTGTGATTGTTTAGACAATCTTAATTGATTAAATAGTTTTAATCGTAGAGCTGAGTCATCTGGGAACTGTAGATTTCGATTTTCAAATTGATGCTCTGAAAGTATTCAGAGGTTCATAAAGTTCTAAAGTTACGATTTTTTTTTGTTTTACTTATTTCTAATTGTATTCATGTGTCCCTTGAAAATGCAAAATGTATTTACAGAAAGAAAAATGTAAGCTAAAATTCAAAGGTTTCGCAAGGCCAAGAATATTCAAGACTGTTGCTGACTCAAAGTGGCCACATTTATTTTTATGACCTGGTCACACTGTACTCAAACAAGCAGAACAAAATGGAGCAAGAAAACTGACAAAGCAAATCCTTTCCCCAAATTATTTAAAATCCCTAGCATATCAGTTGACTAGATTTAAACTGATTAGGATTTTATTCCGTTTCCTTATTAACTTTTTATTCTCCTCTCTTGGTTTTGTTCTAGTTCAGTTTCTTTTTTTTTATATGAGATCCCTTTAAATGGTCACCAAAGCTGGTCACTCTTCATGCCGATTGCTTGCAGTGATGTCATTGCAAATTCAATTTACTTTGTTCAAACAGAATTTATTCCAACTCAGTCGTGTTGGTGATTCCTTGGTCTGGAACTTTGGTTTGGTACTCCTGCCATCAGTGTGGATTCTCTTTCATTTTGGTTGTTTCCCGTTTTCTTTTTGCACTTTGCGTTTTTACTACCAATTTTTATGGTTTATGCATAGTTTTGTCTTGGCCGGGCTGGGCTTTTAACTGTGAGCTAAGTAAGCCAAGGCGCACTTTGCCAGGCAATGGCAATTTGGAAAGAGGGACTGGGTGTAAGTGAGTCAAAGTGGGTTGGCCAGCTGATGGCTGTTGGCTCTTAGCCGCTGTCGTTGCGACATTGTGACTCCGGCACGCTCATAAAAAGGTAATAAAATTTTTGTTTACCTTGGTAATAGGAAGTGAAAAGCACACATTTGAATATATTGTATGAAGAAGGAACATATTCTGCCGACAACGTCGCCATCGCCATCGACATCGTGGTTGTTGTTAGCGTCATCGTCATCGTACTCGTCCTCGTCCTCGTTGTAGCCTTGAGTGCCGCAAGTCTATTTGCCGAAAGAGGCCAAAGGCTGAGGGCAAATAACACCAACACCAACAACAACAAAACAACAACAGTAAAAGCCAAACAAAAAACACCAACATAATCGCAGCAAAGTTGGAAAGAGATTCAGAGTTAGAGTCACACAGGCACACGGACTCAGTCACAGGAAATTGATTTCTTTTCGTGGTTTGCCTTATCGAAGGCGTTCAATGTGTTTTCTTCTTTTCATTTTTCTGTGTGTTCTCTGTTGTCGTTTGCTGTAGCTCCTTTTTGTTGTCACAGAGAATTTATCGATGATTGGTTTGCTCTTTGCGCATATTTATCTCAATGCAGATTTAATGCCTTGCCAGGAAATCGTTTCCCACAAAAATGGAGCCACAGCTGCCGTCTCAGTTGAAGAGAGAGGGAGAAAGCGAGAGGAGCCAGAGAACGAGTGGGTGGATTAAATAATTGCAGTCACATGCATATAAATAAAGTCTGGGGCAGCAGAAGGAGTCTTGAAGAGGGCTTGGGTCATAAAATATTGCATAATAAACTGCTTAGCTTCATGGAAAAATATTCCTTAGCCTGCTTACAAACAAATCATTGAATCAAGTCGTTGCGGAAATTGCACTACTGCCATCCAGCTTTCAACTTCTTAAGTAAATCCTAAGAATGTCTAAGGATCTTGGCTGGCAATAATGAAATTGCCTTACCTGATAAAATGACAAGAGCAAAAAAAAAAAAAAAAAAAAGAAAGAAAAACTCATAAAATCAAGATTATCTTGATGGCAGATGTTAGCGCATTTTTAAGTAACATCGTAAGCAAAGGACTACAATGATCCTTTGCGTCGGCTGAGCTGGTGGCAAATTGTTTGCTCTTGGCAATTCAGCTTTAGCTTAGCTGCCTGTTTCAACTCGAATCGCCTCTTTTGTAAAGGTAAAAAAAAATACCTAAACATTTAAGGGAATAATTTTCTTTTTTTTTTGTTTCATTCTATTAAGAATTAAGTATTGACCGCTTAGATTCCTTTAAGCATTATTCTTGTTTCCTTTTGTCTTACCAAATATTTTCGAAAATACGGATACGGGCCAGCCAAGTCAAGTGGCATGATAAAATGCCATTAAAGCACCCCAGGGCAACTTAAACGCCACTTGGCTTGGCTTGGCATTCCCTTTCTCTTTCACCCTAACCCCAATACCACTTGGCTCGTAAATTGTTTTGCTGTAAATTTAAAAACCCCTACAATTCCATCTTGGGGTAGAAAAGTTTTGCAAACCTTTCTCGTATTTCGCTCGCTTTACTTTTCCTGCCTTGGTGACATTGAAAACCAAGTCTCCGCCAGCCCAAACTGTCAGACCGTCAACCGCAAAAAAAAGAAAAACTTTGCAATATTTGCTTGCTTAGGCCTTCATTAAAACTTTCCAGCAGACATTTGTCTCCAAGACAGGGAATTCATGATTAGGCTCTATCAGGAGTTGAGTGTGTGGCAAAGGTTCTTCTGTCCCTGGGGACTGTCCCTGGGCTTTGCTGTGATTTATTGCCCTATTAAATAATTTTCAGCTGTCGGGGTATGCATTCTAGTTTGCATATTAAATGCATGTTTACCCGCAATGCACTTCTAAAAATAACCTGCAAATAAGCCTTAAAAAAAACTTTAGTTTTATGAAAATTATGTATGATCCTTTTTGGCATATTAAATATCCCGGAGACTCCTGCAACAGCTGGCAGACAAAACCGAACCGTTCGGAGCCGCCGCAATGAGAATTTGCCTGGAAGTGCGCTCAAGTGTGACTAACACCCCAAGAAGTCTAAATATATATGTATATAGGATATAGGATATATATGTGGTGCACTTTCACCTTTAACGTTTTTCTGATTTTTAGCGCAGGAACAGATGAGTTGGTTTTGGGGTGCTCGGATAGCCGGGTCTGGGACGTGTGCTAATATGTGTCTAATACAGCGTATTAATTTATTTAAATTTAACACACATACACACACACCCACACACCCACACATAGATAGACCCACGTATTCGCTTAGATATTCCCTACTTAAAGCTTGATAGCTACACGCCTGGTTGGCTAACTGGCTGTTTGATTTTGCGTGGAGTGAGTCGGCTTCTTTTCCTTTTTTATATCCATATGGTAAACTGAGCCTGGGCCCTGGCTGGTGGCTGGCGATGCCAACGCCGTCGTTGCCATTACAGCGTTCAATGACATGGCAAAGTGCGCGTCTTCAACGCTTCACCTGCGCTCAGCAGAAACTTTTTCCAACCAGGCAGGCATACAGCCAGCCAGCCAGCCAGTCAGCCATCCAGTCAGTTAGCCAGGACGGGAGAGGTGTTCTTTGTGCCCACATGTGTTGTTCTTCCGCTCACCCAGCAAACACTCTGGCCAACTTTTGCTTGTTCCCTGCCAATGCTGCCGTAGCTATCTATGCCCCGATGATTACAGCAGACATCAGTGCCTGTTAACGTGGCTCTTGCTTTTGCCTCTGCCTTTTGATTGTGCTAAGCCCACACCCATCTAGACTAGCTAGAGAACCGTATAAGAGTTTCGGTGTTCTCGCTCGTTGTGTATCCTTTCAATACGGTACCGAACCGTTCTAATAGCTCCTAATGCATGTAATGTCAGCTCATGTCAGTTTCCGCCACGCTTCCTTTACTTTGCCATACATGTTGGTCCTATTTGCCCTCTCTTCTTGTTCAGTGCTTTTTTGTTATCTTTTTTTTCTTTTCTTTGCTGTAAAGGTTCACCTGTGATAAGAGCGGTATTGATATCAGAGCGGAGCGAAGGGTAGAGCATATTGCGGTCGCTGTCTGTGGGCTGCTCACTCTCTGGCTCGTTTGGTGGCATTAAACTTGCAGTTGGCACATTGGAATGCCGACATCGACATCGACATCGATGCTGCTGTTGTCGCTGGGCTGGTGTATTTTAGATGAAATTGTGTTTAAAAGGCAAACGTTTCGCGAAAATTGTTGTGATTTGGAGCGAAAATATTGATTTTTCTCTCAGGCAGATAAGTGTGCGTAACATGAAAACTGGGCTAAGCTTGTCGTTATTTCCACATTAAATTTACAATTCAAGAAACCCAGCATGGTAACTGTAAAACTTTTTAAGAAATTTATAAATTTGCCAGATGGAAAATTTCATTTCATAAAAGAAAACTACCAAGCAATGTAGGCTTTCGACAAATTTCAACCCAACCAAGATAATCTTCCGGGGAAATAATTTTAAAGAGACCTAGCCGAGCCTTTGAAATTAGTCTTGAAATTATTTATATTCGAATACAAAATCCAGACGGCAACAGGAAATCAGCTTGGCAATTTTACCCACCTAAGGGCAGTATCAACACTTTGATGGGGTCCCTCTGTCGCATGTGATTATGGTAAACTGCTTGTTTTACAATACTTAAGTGCCTAAAAGCAAGCTAAAGCACATATGCTAATAGTTTTCCGTTTGACTTTGCCCAGCAGAGCCAGAAAGGAGAACAAAATAAATAAAAGGGCGACATAAAATTACACACTAAAGGCTTCAAAGGACCCAGAATAGAAGTGATCCAAAAAGTGATAGGGATAGGGCCAGAGACTGAATGGCATTACAAAAAAAAAGAAACTTTGTAAAGTTTACTTTGACACCTTTTCGGTAATTTCCGTTTTATCTCAGTTCGCAAAAAAAAAAAAAAAAAAAAATGAAAAGCAAATGGCAAACAAAAACTCCGACATAAAACCAACTCAGGATATTAGTGCAGCACAGAGCCAGACTCACATGTGGAACCGAGTTACCTTTAACGTTACGTGTTATAGCAACAACAACAACAACAATAACATAACAACAATCGAGTGAGTGCTTCCATGTGGCCTTGTTGTCGCATTTCTAATAAATATTTATGTGGGTGGTGGCAGTCATCGTCCTTTGGCACCCACAAATCCTCGCCCCTTTGTATTTGCCCATAGCTTGAGCTTTTCTTTTTGCTATAGATTTTTCGATACTCCCTTTTGCTTTTTTTTTTATTTTTCTATTTTAAGTTGCTCCGTTTTCCTTTATGCTGCCACAGAGCAGCTGACAATTTGCTTTTCTAATTTGTATACGAGACGCTTTCTCGGCCCCTCCAACTGGCAGAAAACTTGGCACTCTTACATATTGATGAGCAAGACAAGCGCAGCGATTAAGTAGAGCATGCCTAATGGATGCATGGCCGTTTATCTATATACCATGGAGAGCCGTGAGGAGGAGGTCCTCTCTTCAGCTTTGCCCATCTTTGTGGCTGGAATATGTAAAAGTTGATGAGTGTGTGACGAGGACAACAACAACAACAACAACAACCTTAGACGCATTACCGAACCTCATCAATTTTTATGCGGCTTCGTTTCTTCTTCTTCTTCTAGTCAGTTTTTTGGCCCGATGAAAGTGAAAAATGTGCCCCTCGAATTGTGTGCCCTTCAGGCCGTCCACCTGTAACTTTCTATCTGAACCTGTGTGTGTATTTTGGTTTCTCGGTCTGTCACTAATGTTATGCAAAACGAAAGTAAACACATAAAAAAGGCAAAAGCAACTAAACCGACTTCGTCACTGATGCAGACACATGGCCTAAACCAAGCAGAATATATATACCAAAAAAAAAAAAAAGAGAGGAATACAAATTTTTGGTTGGCAGCTTTTAGGCTCTTCTGAAGCTTAATGCATTTAAATGAGAAAATTACAAAAATAAAAAAGCGTCCTTTTTTTTTTTTTAACACCTGACTAAACTTGTAAATTTAGTATGGAACTTGCCACCAACTAAGCCAGTTCTGAGTTCTGACTTTTCACAGCCAGCAAAGGGTTCAAAGATCACAATTTTGTTTTAATTCTTCTAGTGGAACATTTTTCTAGCCAACTGAGCCATTTTAATGCTTGATTGCAAACAGAAGCCTGTTTCCGGAATTCGCATAGAGAACCACTTTTAATGTAGCTTCTGGATGTGCAGATGTGTTACCACTTTCGGCCGAGCCACTCTGGCGAAAGAAGGCAAGCTTTTAGCAGCACTTTGTAATTAACGCGCATTTTGCAATTGCCAAGCAAAAAGGAAAAATGCGCTTTCTTTTCCATTCCCATTCCCATTCCCTTTCCCCTTCATTGGCCATTAGTGTGCTGTGGCCAGAAAAGCCACAGCAATTGTCTTTGCGTGTGTGTGCTTTAAATCAGTCCTGGCAGACATCGTTAAATGCAATGGCCTTTTGTTGTTGTCGTTGTTGTTGTTGTTATGTTTCCGACGTGCCAAGCAATTCGGAATACTCACTACACTCGACACTAACCTGACCCAGTAAACATGGCCAAATAGAAGCACACACGCACACACATTTTCATTCATTACACAGGCATACATAACACCAAATGATGTAAGGATGCCAGCCAAAAACTGACTAAGTGCGTGAGTTGTAACTCTGATATATATAGAAAGAGAGAGAGAGAGAGAGAGAGAGAGAGGGCGAGGGTGGTATCGCCAGAATGGCGCCAAACTGCCAACAGATCGTTGGGCTGTGTTGGCTGACTGACTTTCTGGCTGGTTGGTTGCCTGGCCCGACTCGGGTATTCATTGTTCGCCATGGTCATTGTAGTTGTTAAAGTGTTGCCATTGTTGTGCTTATAACAACAACAACAACAACAATAGCAACAAAAAATCTCATACACACACACATACTCACATGTACATATATATAGAAGCTGCAACTATTCTCAGCCTACTCACTCTGCTGGCGGCGACAAAGACGTCGGACGTATGCTCGTTGGCTTTTATTGCTTCAGCCCTGAAGTATGCAGTGCTTTTTTTTCTTGTGTACTTCAACCCGTGTTACTTCTGACCCACTTTACGCGTTTTTTATTTACTTATACTTTTTTTTTCCTTCGCTTTTTCTTTTTCAAAAAAAAAAAAAAAACAACAACAAAATTCTTATTACTATTTGCTTTTATTCTGTTTGCTGTTCGCTGCTGATTTTAAAGGTTTTTCTTTTTGTTTTGTAAGCTTTCTTGCGCTTTTGTTGTCTTCCCTTTTATTGCTTGTTGTCTATGGCGGCGACAACAATTATGTAGATTTTTTGCTTTTTCTTTGGACTGCTTTACTGCCACTCGCCCTGCTTCAAAATAAATAAACTGAAATTTGTCTTGCCGTTGTTGTTGCCTTGAAGTATGCAAGGCGACCGCAAAATGCCCTCAGGTTATTGACACAAGGGTCTGAGAATAACTTAAATACATTGTCGGCCAGTTAATAAAGTGCTGATTGCCAGCAATTGTCGGTTGAATTACAAGCACCACAAAAATGCCAACTTTCGGCAATTTTCCTTTACCCAAAAATTTACCTCTGACAGGGTGGCTGTTGTTTTGCGCTAGGTGAGGCATAAAATGAGTCCTAGACGGATATAAAAGTGTGTGCGAGTGGTTGCTGCAAATGGCATTCAAATTAAAAATGCCATCTGAATGAGGCTTCCGTTTTGGATGTTTTCATTTGGCCTGTCAAATTAAAAGCGACTAACAAGGGGCCGAAAGCACTCCAGACTTATGATGTGTCAGCAAGGCAAAAACACACACAGTTTACGTGGATGTTAAGTGACAGGCAGAGAACAGGCAGAAGTGTGAAGCAGAAGGCGGAAGGATGTTCAGGGGGAATCTAGACAGATGAATGATGGGTCATAATATGCGTATCGTATAAATAAAGAGAGGCATAAAAAACAACAAGGCACAAACACACACACACACACACACACACACACACGCAGGAGTGAGGGAAATGAAAACAATCAACCAAAACAAAAGGAACAATGCCAACGAAATTTGCGTCACTTCCTTGTCAAAAATTGTCTATCTATGTGTCTGTGTGTGAGTGTGGGTTGGTGAGCACTTCAACAGTTGTCCAAGACCACATAGAAGGAGAGAGGGCATGAAATAATTTACGCAAAATGTTTGAACACGACGTATAACAATATTTATTTCAACACCTTCAATTTTTTCGATGATGAAGCATATTTTTATATATTCTTTTTCTTCTTTTTTTATATTTTTTGGCTAACAAAGGTTCTCACATGTACAATTATTGACTATCATGCACATACGTGTTTGTGCATGAATTATTGGTTTGTTTGTTATGTTGATTTCGTTTCGCTTATCAGCTTACTTGGCCCCCATTCACAGGTGAATAACAAAAATCAAATGAAAATATACAACATATATTTCTCTCGAAATAAAAACAGCCATGCAGTGGGACAAATTGTTGTTTTCGTTTTCTGTAATCAAAATTACCAAATGGACACCGACACTATCAATGAATTGACTGACAAAAAACATTTACCGCATGGATAAACGCTCATTAAAAACACCGAAGCCGATGAATTTTATTTGCATTGGCTTTCTGTTTACAAGTGTTTTTATTTTGGCTAGTATTTGTTATTATTGTATTTATTTATTTATTTTTTTTTTTATGAAAATGGCATAAATTACATTGCATCCTTTTGGATTATTCGTTTTGCCTTGACTATTTGAATAGCAGCAATTGAAGCGGCAAAAATTGATTGCTTGCAAATGCAAATAAAGACAAAAATAACAAATTGTGTAAAACAGAGCTCTCCATAAACAAATACGCTTTACCAAATTGCCATTCGCTGTTAGTTTCAGCTATTTCTCAATTGTTGTAAATTCAGTGCCGCATGGCGTATACGTAATGCAATTAAAGTAGTTTTCAACTTTAAAGCTTCCACAAAGTCGAGGTCAAATTGAATTAAGCAAAAGATGAACTGCTGCAGAGTTGGAGAGAAAGCAGAAGCCGCAGTTCTAATCCCTCGAAAACTGGTGTAGCTAATGCCAAATTAACAAACATGAAAGTTGCAGAAGGCAGGCGAAAACGTTGAATAGCTTGAATTCTGGCAATCACGCACAATTGCCAAGCCAAACTGTGCCACAGTGTCTTGGGCTGTGGATCGGCTTTTAAAAAAGGATTTTAATTTGGCGCCTTCATTGAGTTAAATCCCAAAATTAAATAGAAAACACGCAGCCTAGGAAGATGTTTGCCTGCGTATTGACTCTACCCAAGTCGCTGTTGCCAATGCCTGAAATCCATTTGCACCCCACACCCAGGCCAGTTCACTGTCATCCCCCTTGGAGACATTAAAGTTGACTCTGCTTTGGCCCGGTCTTGCCGGGATTGCGTTAAGTGGGGTTGATTTTTTCTCACTGATTCCTCGGGCACCTTGGCCATGCCCGAAAAGCAAAGCCAACAATTTGTGTAAATAAACAATGAGGGTGGAAAGACACAAACACACACACACACACACACTCATCTTACCAAAGATTTCTAGCAACCTGAAAGCCTCTCATTCACTTGTGATTGCTTTGCTTTGGTCCAGCGTCCATGGTCAAGGCAATTAAATTATTTATAGCACACTTTTGTGAACCTTGGTAGACTCACCAGGAGCTGTCAATTCATTCCTACAATTCAGACCCACTTCAACAGATATTGAGAATGAAGAAAATAAAAACGCAACTCAGAGTACCTGACGCCTGTCTAGACAACTTTGAGCTGTTATATATTTTCCACTCTTACACCCATCCAAAGTGGAGTAAATGTCCATAAATGGCATGACCCAAGTCGTGGGTGCTCCCATTTAAAGGCACTATCTAATTATGCCGGGCTTAGAGACTACGTTTCGAACGAGCAACAATTGCTAATTTGAAGAGTCCGTCCAGGCCATCTTGGCCAGCTGAAATAATAGAAAAATTAAAAACATTTCCGATTCCCTTTTTTTGGCGAGAGATTTTCGGTTGCCAAGGTAGCAAATTATAAAGAACACCTTTTGCTGATTTCAGTATACACCTCCTCGGGTGGCCTGTAGTCATTATTAAACTTTGCCTAATGCCATTGAAATTTTTGCATAATTTTAGGCACTTAAAGCAGACGCTTTGTTTGTGCTTAATTCTTGAGCGGCTGGCCACGCCCACCTCGTCAGCATCATCATCAGAGGCCTCAATTTGGAGACCTCCTGCTCTCGTCAATCCTCGGCGTCATCGTCGTCGACGTCGTCGTCAGGCTCAGTAAGCAATTGTGGGTGGCGGCTACTGCTGTTTTATTTTCGTGGGGCCCAACCTGCTCGACTTTGTTTTGTTTATTGTTGCTGTTGTTTCTCACAGCTTTCGCTTTTTGTTTTCTTTTTTTTTTGCGAGAGAGATGGAAATTTAAGAAGTACACGTCGCACTTAATTAACTATTCAAAAATGTTCACAAATTACCCATCTTGCATAATAACAGCAGGAGCAGCAGCTGGGAGAGGGGAAGGATAAGGAAGAGCAGGCTTGGTGGCAACTAACTTTGAATCTCGTTAACCAGAATGGCCAAGTCATTTGGCCACTGCTCGGAGCCAGCCTATAGCCGAGTTAAAACATTATGAACGGTTTTTGATAAGAGTCACGGTAGCTGGATTCAAGGGGCATTTTCGGGGCAGGGCCTGGAGGTATTTTTCTTGGGTCTATTTTGCTTTTGATTTTTTACTGAAACAAATTTTATTTTTATTTTTATTTGTGTATTTCCCCCTTATTCGGCCTTGACTTGGTTTCGGTTTTTAGGCTCGCCTGTGTCAGTCTCATTCACAAGCCTGCCTGACTTACCCTTTTACAGAAAACTTTCCCTTTCTATATCTTTTTTAAGGTATTTGCAATTTGACTTTCAAATAATAAAGCATATTTCTGGCCGGCCTCGACTGCTAACCACTCCAACTTAGCAAAGTTGAAAGTCCTATGAAATTTGTGGGTTATTTGTTTTTATTGTTGTTGTTGTAAAAACGAACAAGCCAAAGTAAAAGGAAAAATTGTCCGTGCTTCATTCTCCGACTTCGTTGAGCGTTTTGTGTTAAACTTTGAGCTTTCATTTTTGGTTTCCCGGCACAAAGGTGAAGTGAAATGTGGTTCCCATTTTATTTTCAGTATTTTTTTTTTTTTTTTTTTTTCGATGGTATACTTCGCCCATATACACACAGATACACAAACTGCGGCCCGCTTTGTAGCCACTTTTGCCTTTTCACAAAACACGGAACCTTCTGCCACACACACACACACACATATACACGCACGTATACAAATAAACAAATACAAAATGTAAAAGTGCAAAAATGCCAATTTTATGCATGAAAAAATATTTAAAATAAGTATAAAATATTTCATTTAAATGTAAATTTTTTCTCTCGAACCGAGCCACCAAAGATATGTTGTCATTTGGTGGTGTTGCCATACCCCACAAGGTCCCTATGATGGTTGGTCCAGAGGGCGACACCGAAATAAAAAATTGGACGCCTATGAAAGCCTCTCATTTGTACCTTTAGACGGACTGTCTCACCTGAACGCCCACCCCCCGCCCTTTTCTAAGACCAAGCATGTCGGCCATTTATCTTGGCTTGAGAGACGCCGCCAGGCCCGGCCAGGCGAAGCCGGGCTAGTTAAGAATTATGAGCGCGCATCTTTTTCATGTTTTTCTAGTTGACATTCGGCGGGGGTGCCAAATTGATGTACGAGCAGCAACTGCCGCGTAGTACATAAACCATAAAAAAACACGCCAATCCAGGCAGTGTTCATACTATTTTATACTCTTTCTGAAAATAAATTAGAATGCCCATATTTTTCGAAGGCTTCTAGGTGAGCCGAAGAAGCTCAGGCTGTGCATAAGATAGTCTATTTTTCAGAACTGGCTCAGTCGTGCCCTTCTGTTGCTCTACTTATCCATCCTTCGCAAAGAGTATACAACTTTTGGCATACCAAAAATTATCTATTGTTAGTCTTGCTGTTATTGTTGTTGTCTTTGGCAACAAAGTCCCTGGAAATATGTCAAAAGTGTGGAGCTCTATTTTCGTTTGCCTGCGGTCGTCCCATCCATGTTGTGAGATTGTGTGCCTCATGTCATTTGTCATAAAATTAGAAGACGACGGGTGGGTGAGCTGAGTGCTGCAGGTGCTCGCCACACGCATAAGAAATCACAGGCAAGACAGAAACATCCACAACCGATGACAGGGGCCACAACAGCAACACCAGCAGCAATCAAGGCTGTGGGTTTTCGGGCCTGATGGCACTGCCCCGCCAAATTAGTCGTTGAATTTTGTATGTTACCAAAGGCGAGACCAGGGATTCAGCAATGTTTCCTTGCTGAACAAGAAGAGAGCTTCAAGTAAACAGATTTTGTTCATATTGCGGAGCCTGTTTCACCTAACAATCTTGGGTTGTTTTGTGAGATATTTCACACCTCATTGCCGAGAGTGCTGATACGATTTAGTCGACTTAAAAGAACCGCCAGCCAATGCCAGACATATACGATAGCCCACAAACCCACTTCAGGTGTAATGGCATGTCTAGCCTAGTGCTCCCCCTCTCTCGCAATCTATATGGACCGCAGCGAAATGATTTACATTGAAATAGAAGCGGCTGTGATTGCGGCAACTGCAACTGCTTTATAATTGCATTAATGCATGCCGAGCTGCCACATAGAAGGGGCTCTTGGAACGTTCCACGCTCATTACAACGAATTGGGAACAGACGACAACATGAGCAGCAGGCAACATTATCGACAAGTGAAATTAAAATTTCCGTTTCAAAGGCCGCCAACTTCGTCAGCATAATCATCATCAATGCTGGTGGAGGCTGCGTGTGAAATTGAAATTGCAATGATAATTGCAATACACAAATGCCTTTTTTGTTTGCCCGTCTGACCGTGTGTCTGGGTAGGCAATTTGGCTGTCGGTCTTGCCCAGCATAATGCGAGTCTTGCATGTGGCAGGTGCGTTCTGCCACACACGCAACACACGCACCGCAACTCAAACTACTCTCAGTCGTTCTTGGTGGGCAAGCTGCTTATGAAGGAATCTGTTCAAGTTCCAATCTGTTCACTCGGTATCATTATGGCAATTGCAGTTTAACCCTCACTTTCATGATCATTGAGTTGGCCTCAGGTCGTTTAACTCCTGATTTTTTTTCACTTTTTAAATATTTGTATAATTTAGAACTTCCTGAAGTATTAGTCAATATTATTATTTCATTTTTTTATCTTATCAAATGTTGAAAATATTCCAAGTCACTCAAGGGTTAAGCAGTGTGACCACTTGTTGGTTCCATCATTATCAACATCTTTGACTTTATTGTGGTCGTCGCCCACTTGTCTGCCTTGAGGTTTCTTTCTCATCTTAGCTCAGCTCAGCTCAGCTCACGAGAATTCAACTCATCTCGGCTGGGCTCTGCATTCCACTGACTGACTAAAGAAGTGCAGCTTGAATGTTTTCTTTCATTTCGATTCGGCTTGCTGAGGAATGCCTCTCATGGATAAGAAGGATATCCGTTCCTCTTTTAATTGTGTGTGCTTTTTGTATTGTGCGGTCATAAGTGATGGCATGCGGACATTGTAATTACAATTTGTACTGCTCCGTTTGTACTTTGGTGTATTCCAATTGATTGCTTGCGTTGGTGTCTCAAGTGTCTGTCTTACTTGGGAATGGGAATGGGTATGTGAAATGCGAAATGCGAATGCGAAATGCTTCTATTTGTGAACTCTTCCTTTATCAATTTACTCAACCCAAGAGCCATGGTGGTCATGGTTGTAGGGTCACAAGTGTTGCCGTCCATTTTATTAAATTGCCAAAGACTCTCTTTGTGTAACTGAAGAGGCATCCCGCAACCGAACCCTGACAATGCCCTCAGGTGCCTGCAACAATATTTCATATTTCAATATTAAATTTCATTTACATGCAACCCCGCCAGCAAAGTTTTCCACCTCCTCATACTTGCCGGTATGCGTGAAAAATATTTTGCATTTATTTGCTGTCCGCAAATATTTCAGGTACGCTGAATGTCAATACGCATACGAATGGGATTTTGTTTTTTTTTTTTTTGCGATACAGTGAAACCATCAATGCAAGCAAAATTTTCAAACTATGCGCCCAACGATAGTGATGGGGCATAGAGAAATGCTGGAGGTCGTGTAAATGAGTACAGTTGGTTTTGAAGTGTTCTTTTGAAGTGCAACATTTTTATATCTTTTGGCTTTTGGTCTCTTCTTCTCTCTCACGATCTATTTTCCATTGAATGCAACGCACTTTTCATATTGAACACACATCGATGCACTTCAATGCATCGCCGCTGAGCTGTATCCTGGGTATTTCAAAAAGGTACTTTTAAGCAGACATTGCCGAAAGTTGTTTGCAAAGTATCCAGCAACAGCAGAAAGGAACAAAATCTCTTTATCCTTGGAGGGGTAGATTCAGTTTAAGAAACCATACGACTTTCTAAGATACTTGAGAAACCTTAATTCCTTGGAGAATATTTTTAGTAAACCTTTTAAGCAAGATGCGTCTTGTCAACTCTTGGAGCTACCCTCGCCAATATGTTTGTGGTTGATACAAAATGCTTTATCTTGGCTGCCTGACAACAAGGAGCCAGAGCTTACAATTTTATCTTCTTGTTGGGCTTGTTTAACTTTTCAGCTCCGTGCTCAAACCATTTGCTTCATTCCCTCTCCTGATTATGGCCTGCCCCATCATCCGTGTCCTTGCCTAGTGTCTGTGTGCAGCTTCTGATGCGCTTGGCTTGTGGTGTCTTAAGTGCTTTTCGATTTTGGCTGCTTGACTTGAATCAATGAGGCTGAAATGGTATTCAATAAAACGAGAAGTTTGCATACAAAGGGATTTCGCCCACTTTACACAACACCTTGATGCTTTGTGAGGGTGTCATTGTCTCCCAGCTATCCCAGCCTTTGTAATCTGATTCCTATAGAGCCGGTCCAACCGTGTTTTGCATAATTAATAATCGAAATTGCAATTCCAACGCATTTGTCGTAATCCTGTTTGTAAACTTGGCGCATTATTAATAACCACAATTTTGCATAATGGCACACGAGTCGCGTCTCCTGCAGCGGAAATGTAAATAAATAATAAATAATAATGTTGAATTTCGTAATGTGGCCTTTATTTATGGACATATTTGACCACGCAACTATCTCTCTCGTTATTTTTTCACTTCCCCCCTCCCCGCCTTATTTTTTCACAATGCGACCAAAAGGGAAAAAATAATATGTAATAAAATGAAAAAGGCCAACTGAAAATTGTTAACTACTAAAACGACAAATTACTTTATTTTTATACACGCATATTTCAATTTTCATTTTATTTTTTTGGGGTTTTTGTTTTTTTTTTTTTTTGTTTGTTGTTTGTTTTTTTTCTGTTTTTTTTTTTTTTTTTCTTTTTTTTATTTTTTTTTTATTGTTTTTTTCTTTTTTTTTTGGTCTTTTTGTGGGTTTTTTTTTTTTTTTTTTTTTTTTTTTTTTTTTTTTTTTTTTAATTGTGTGTGTGTTTTTTTTTTTTTTTTTTTGGGGTGTTTTTTTTTTTTTGTTTTTGGTTTGGTTTCTTTTTTTTTTTTTTTTTTTTTTTTAATTTATGTTTTTTTTTTTTTTTATTTTTATTTTTTGGGTGTTTTTTGCTTTTTGTTGTTTTTTTTTTTTTTTCTTTTTTTTTGTTTTTTTTTTTTTTTTTTTTTTTTTTTATTATTTTTATTATTATTTTATTTATGTTTGAACGTCAACCCCGAGCCCAACCAAATAGCCGCACGTTCAATTTTGAGAGTCATTTAGCTTGAACATTTCTTTTTTTTTTTTGTAAATTTATTCGATATTTTTTTTTTTTTGTACCATCTTTCAAAGTAAATGGCAAATAATTTTAATATTCAAAACACCTACAAAGCTTTAATAAAGAGAAAGACAAGCAAGCAATTCAGAAGGGGAAGCTTAAACAAAAGAATCTATAAAAGAGTTTTGAATTTGGGCTCGGTCTGTTTTGATTCGACCAACGAAACTTGCTATTAGTTTCTGTACAATTTAAATATTCTCTATTTAGAGAGAGTGTCCGGAGAGTGAGAAAAAGACAAAGGAAAGAAGGAATGAAAGCTGGAGAGGTATATCTTAGGGAGAGTGCTGGGGTGACGTTATGGATATGGTAAATTTTGTTTGAGTACGTGCCTGGCTGAAATGCTGGCTTGCTTTTTACTCACACCCACAGAGGCTATTGGGGGCCATTGGCGCTGCTGCCACCTGACAGTTGGCCCAGTCAGCCAACATCTCAAGCCTCGAGCTAAAAATCATGTCTAGAATTTTTAAGTACCCCAGCAATCTCTTTCCCGCTCTGGTGGACAGCAAAAGTCGTTGGAATGTCTGAGGCCTCCACGCTTCTTCTTCCTCTTCAACTTCTCCCCCACTTGATAGTCATTTGAATCGGTTTTGCTTCGAGCCTGCGTGGGCGTGCATTCTGACGTTGGCGTCACCATTGTCGACTTATTGGCCCCTTCGTAGAGTTTAATGAACCTGAATCATCCCATTACATGGCATTTCGCATAACCATAGCCGGGCTACTCATATACCCATTTCAATTTCAATACCATTTCAATTGATCAATAGCAAAAGTTTCATTGTATTTCAGCTGCCATTTACTTAGTCATTCATTCTGTCAGTCACTCATTCAAACGAGCATGTTTTCTTTCTTTCTGTCTTCTTGCCAGCTCGCTTGCCTGCCTGTCAAATGTTTGGCGCTTTCCGCCTAGACAATCGCTTCTGTTGGGGTCTCATTATACGCTTTGCGATATTCCATATGCGTTTTCAGTTTTGCATATACAAAATATATTATAAATGCGAAATTAACTTATATAGAGCCTATTTATGACACCGACTCCCTTGGGAGCTCCATCGCGTCCGGGGGCCTTTAATTATGGACGCTGGCATGACTACAGAATTGGACAGTCCCCTCCTTTTGAATGGGCTTTTCAATTGTTTCGTGCTTTTTGTAAGCAATTTTATTTTTTCCACCGAAAATAGTTGGCCAACAAAAGAAGAAGAAAAAATAATAATAATAGAAAAGCCTAAACACTTTCATGCGAACAGAATTGAAAACCAACAACGAGGAAGTCGATACATTCCGAATATTTGGAAAAAAGAAAAAACTTAGGAAAAATTTGAGTGCGCAACCAAAAAAGCTTCCTAAAATACAAAAAAAACACACACACACACACAAAATAAAATAACAAAAACGGAAAGAGTACAAAGCAAAAGGGAATTTGTCAACGGAATTGCAGGCACACACACACATACCCACGCACACACACATGATCATAAATTTGCAAGCCCATAAACAAAAATGTTTCATGTGAAAATTTGTTGTGTTCTGTGTTCACTTTTTTTGTTTTTAGCAAATTCTTTAGAAAGCGATGACGGTGGTGAAAGGGGCCCTGGCAATTTTACCCATTCGTTTTGTCATTTTATGCTTTTGTTTGGAGTGTTCTCTTACATTCAAGGCAATATTTGTCCCACCTCACCAACAACCGCCTCCCTCACATTTCCATTCACTTCAGTAAATCAACGAAATATTTTTGGCGAATTTGAAAACGCGTGCCGCTATCCGCAGCTGCCACCAGCCCTCCCCCACCCACCAATGCCATTGCAAGACTCCAAAAAAAATGGCTCTTAAATGCGATTGTCCAATGGTTGGGCTGTTGTCTGTATAAATTTAAGAACTCGATACACTTTACTTTATTACTTAATTGAATCTGACAAGTTTTGGTTAACCCGTTTTTTCTCACTTTTCTACTTTCAGGTAATGTTTTGCAAACGATGTCATTTGAGGGTTTATAAAATAATTCAGCCGTAAGTAATCCGCTGTAATTTGTCAAATTCATTTGCGCTGCGTCCAAAACCGCAACCGTAAAGTTTATGAAGCGCACTTTATTGTTGTATTTATGCAGAAAAAAGAAAAGTACCATGATTTTTTATGCAGCAAATTGTGCGGGCAAAAAAAAAACAAAGAAGTAAAAAAATCACACAAAATGAACATCGCATCCGCCGCTTTTGACGGTTTTATACGCATTTAACTTTTATTATTATTATGGCGCCGCTTCAATGACAGGGAAGACAGGGAAGTGGATGAAACAGAGGTGATTCCACGGTAGACTAATGATTTTTTTTTGTCTCCGTTTTTTGGATTCCGGGTCTGATGAGATGATGTGAAACTCGAGTAAATGATTCGTTTTTGTCCAATACAATTTTACATTATGTTGTCTACTTTTCCGCGCTTATCATGAATGACACGAGTCTTACGCCAGTTCAGGGAAATGAGAGAAGCTTCAAGTGGGTCTGCTTGTTGCGTAAAAATTCATTTTCATATATAGAAACGTAATTTGGCCCATGTTGTGCATATGAAATTGTTGCCATCGCCCACATAAAAACACTTGAACTCATTGCAATCTGAGATGGGAGAGAAAGGGTCGACCATTTGCTGGCTGGGAAATGCAAATGCTGAATGAAAAGTTGTAGTAATGCCTTTACAATGATTACACCAGAATCATCGTCAATGCATGGTTGTGGCTCGGCTCGGCTCACCCCTGCCAAGCGCAAACAAGGAGCTGCCAACTGGCAGTGGTTTCAACTTTTCAAATAAACTTCAGCGGCTCTGATCCGCGCCGGCTTGTTGAGCTGTCAGTTTGTCTTTGTTTCTTTTTTTTTCTGTTGCACACTCAATGCAGTTGGCCCAACCCACTAAAGCATTCGCCATTGCGCCTCATGAGAGTAGATAGAGTTCTCTTTTGGTGGTGCATTTTGTGCCCGATTGTGCGTTCATTGCACTCCGGCCACACACACCCTAACACACAGTCGGCCCGGGCTTGCATTGTTTCTGCCGCAGGATATTAAAAATTGAGCCAAATGAATGCCAAACCGTCCACAGAGCACCAACAGTCTCATTACGTATACGCCCCGTTTTCGCAATAAACGGTTGCGCTGCAGCAATAGCCCAGCCCTGATGACTATTAATTCCAAAGACACCCGACCTCAACTCCGCTCACCGCTGTCTATCACATTTCAAGTTTGACAATTTGCCTGCCTTAAAGAGTTACTTTAAGCTGAAAGTGAGCGGCAGGCGGAAAGGCCTTGATGAATCCGCTTAAATGTAGTGGTGATAGTCAAGGCGGCTGGTAGCTGCCTTTGGACTGCAGTGAAATAAAAACCGCATTTCATATAAAGGCATTGCCAGAGCTTTTCAGCACAAACACGGCATAGACAAGGCTGTGGCAAAAGCAACTGCACGACCAACTGGCTGGTTGGCTGGCTGCCTGCCTGGCTTGTTCCGACTCTTTTTCCACAACTTCTCTCTCCATTTCTCTATCTACCCATTCCAGCTATCTGTCGTTCCTTGTTGTCTTTATATGCACTGGTAGAAGCAGAGACAGCGGCAGAGACAGCGGCAGAGACAGCGGCAGAGGCAGCGACAGCTAGTATAGTCGTCCATGCCTTGAAGAGTTTGCCAGAGCCCACCAACACAACTGAGGCACACATTCACGAATTCCCTACCCCAGCCGGGACATATAAATGTAGCACTGCATGTGTGTTTGTGCTTATGGAAAATCCCTGCGCTCTAAAAAATTTACAAGTACACCACATACACAGTCTGCTGCTCAGCTGTGCTTACCCACTTTCTACATTCATTCTACATTTTAGATTTTCTCTCTTCTGGCAGCTCATACCATTACCCCCTGAGGGGGCTGTTTCCTTTTTGCATTTGCAAAAACTTTTGTAAAATGACAAAAATATGCCCATTAAAATGAGCAAATGCTGGAATTTATGTACATTAGAAAGGCGGCAGTAGAAAGCCTCATAAGGGATGCTCTTTTATTTGCCTGGGGTTTGTGTGGCCACACACAGTCTGGCACTGGAATGAAATGGCTTGCCATGTTACTTGGTCTAGGCTGGCTGCGCCTTTTTGGCATGCATGACAGAGAATGTGTTGGGCGGCAGGGGCAACAGCGAAGGAAACGAAGGCAACGTAACAACTACCAGAAGGGAGTCTGAGAAACAGTCAGTGCAGCTGGCAAACACGCGTCCATTCATCCAAAACTCATTCATCATACGCAGCGTGGTACAAGCACACTGAAGAACAGAGATAGACGGCGACAGAGAGGGAGCGAGTAAGTGAGACAGAGAGAGAGAAAAAAAAGGCAAGTTGAATGAGATTTGTGTGGTTGGTTAGATTGTCACTGCCTTTCTCTTTGTGTCCCTCCACTTTTTTGTGCCTTTTTGTGCCATCGGCAGTGCTGCAACTTCTGATGTTTGTTTTGCCTTTCTCGTGTTTTTGTCTCCTCTCGTTTCTTCTTTAAATCTGTGCGCATTTGTCAGTCGCCTTTGCTGCTCTTTTTGTGTGGACTCGTTACGCTGCTTTAAACAATTAGCGTGACCAGGCAAGCGTCATCAGCCGCTTAATCAGATTGCCAGCCACCCCAAAGCTCTGTTAATTCCCTGAAACTTAACGCCGTATACGCTAAACTCGGCTTAAGACAGCACTTCGATGAGATCCAAACAAAAAATTCAAGGCATGAATAAAAGTTGCGGCCAATCGAGCCAACCAGCTCAGCTGGCTGCTAGAGAAACTTAAAGTGTTTCCTCTTGGCTTTCCGCTTTGTCAGACCACGACACGTTTAATCCCAAGGCAAAGTTTCCTACACCAGACGCATGTTTATGACTCCGGCTGGGGCAACTTGCCCAAGACAAGGGGCAGTAGTGGCACCCGCAACTAGTGCCCTCGGTTGGCTGACTTGGCTGCTGGTCGTTTTTACTGGAAGGGAAAAACTTTTCCAATTTTAATGAAAATATTTGTACAGACGTGAAGACATAACGTATACACAATCAGACAGAGCAGTCCGACTAAAGGAAACTTGGTTAGATGGACAATCTGCTGGATAGTTAAGGGCAGCTCTATCCACCAACAACAACAACAACAACAACAACAACAAAAACAGTTAGAAAGAGAGAGTGAGAGAGGCCGGGAGACTCCAAGCGCTGAGAACATTCTGATTCAATACATATAAACATGTCATTATTATGCATGTCATCCTCTAGCAAACAGAGAAGAACAGAGGCAGAGAGAAAAGTACCAAAAACAATAACAACAACAATGAGTCCAGCCAGTACGAAAGTAAGAAGAGCAAGAGACGGTAATACAAAAAGCATTGAAAAATATCAGATGACAAACAAAACTTGTCGATTTTTATTTTCATTTTTTTTTCTCTGCTTTGCTTTTCAAGAGCAGTTTCCTTTTCCACTCGGTAGACTGGAAGAACAAGAAGAAGAAGGCGAAGAAGAAGATGGTAAAATTAGAAAAAATTGTTCTTGAAAATGTTGTTTTGGCCAAACTTTATGAGAGTGTCGTTGTCTACTTAGAGTACCACTTGCTCGAATGCCAGCCGAGCACAATGGTCAACCAGTGAGTGGCAGAGGAGAGGAAGTCATCTAGAGCTTAACCAGGATGCAACTACAACAACAACAAGCAACAACAAGATAGAGGACAACGTCTTTTTATGTGTTTCTAACAAGCTGTAGAAATATTTCCACACTTTTATCCATTTGATTTGTGACCTGAACGTCACCACACTTATGGGGGTAGAGGAGATTTAAATTCTGGACTTTGGTCTCTTTTTGCACATAATCAAAATATATATATATATATATTTTTTTTTTTCCTGTAAAATCTGTTTTGCTTGGTGGTCTTCCATGGGGCCTGTTGTCCGTTTGTTTTTCCCCATTGTTGGAAAGTTGGCTTTTTTTGTCTTGGCCTGGACTGTGTGAACATTTTTTAATAATCGATTTTTATCGCAGTTTTTGTTTCACCTTATTTTCCCTTATTATTTTGTCGCTTTTGATCGGTGTTATTTTATTTTCTTCACACTTGAAACAAAGGACTTTTGCAATTCTTGCAGTTTCCTTTTGTTGTCGGTTGTTCTTTACACATTTAAGTAAGTTTTTCACTCAAACTTCGACAAGAGTTTTCACAGAGTTTTGTTTGATTTTGTTTTATTCTGTGGCGGCCTGTGTCCAAGGTTGCAGAACAAAATAACTCTTTATTGATTACACCACCGAAGCAATGAAGCTTCCACATTGACAAATACATTTTTCAATTTATTTTGATCAGCTTTTTTTATTAGATTTATTTTTGATGATTATTTAAATTTAAGCAAAATCAAAAAATTTGACTTAAAGCTCATTTTTCTTTATTTAATTCTATGTATTTTACTTTTTTTGGCATTCGCAATTTATGTTTGCATAAAACTTTTAATATGCTAATGGACATGAATACAATTTTCAAACACATGTCGGTGAAAGTTTTCTATATTTTGTGGCTCTCTAATTTGGAGCGTGTATGTCTGCGCGTATCTTCGACAGTTGCTGAATATTTTGATACCAATTAAAAGTTACAGGAAACTACAAAATGCCAGCAGCATCGTCAGGCTCAGACCAGCAATTGAAAATGGCTTTGGCATTTTAATTGAAATTCCAGAATGAGAGGGAGTTGCAAAGTTTTACACTTGCCACCTCTTTTAGATCTGCTCTTAACTTTTCCGTTGATTGGCTTATGCACGACCCAAAATGCAAGTCACGACCTTCAATCGTCTAAATATTTCAAACTCTAAAAATAAGGATATATTTTTGCGAGCATTTCAACTTTGAATTATAGCTGAAACCGAAATTAGGCCTTATCTTATCAGACAGACAATTAAAAAATTACAAGGAACACCGGACGGACTGGCCCCATAATTCAAGACATTAAAACTTGCTGTAGTTGTGGTCTGTCTGGACTGTCTATACAACGGATCTGGCCAGCCAAGTCAGAAAAAAAAATATAAACGTATGCGTTGAACCATCAGGGCTCTGATTGTGAGGCTCTTCGGGGTAACCTGAACCTGAACCTGAAGCTGCCTACCCCGGGCAAGGTGGAGTTTTGTTTTGGAAGCACGCAATAAAATTACCACCGCGTCTAATGCTAATTTACTGCGTTTATATGGCCAGTCGACGTCGTCTACTTGGCGGGGGCCCAGAGCAGACCAGACCAGACCGGGACAGGTGGTAGGTGGGGTAGGTTGATGGTGCAGGTCCCTTGCAGGGGTGGCAGTTGAAAAAGGGCAACTTTAATGGCCGCCTTACATTTGCAAAGCTCCACCACCCCACCTTTTGGCTAAACATAATTTTCATTCTCTTTTTGTTGTTGCCACTGTTGCTACTGTTGTTGTTGTTGCTGTTGGTTGGCTGGTAACCGAAATAAATTAGGAAATTTATGCGGCACTCTAATGTTTGCCTTCTGCACCCACCCAATTCCATTTTCATTTCACTCCCTTTTCAGTTGGCGTAAAAGGATTCACTGAGACTGTGAATTGGAGAAATTTTGGTCTGGTGGCTGGCACTTAATTTACCCAAAATGAGTTACAAATTTGTAGCTCACCTTTTATAAATTGTACGCCTATTTGTTTTATGTTTTGTTTCCTTCAATTTCTACGCTCTTTGGCTCTGTTCGTGTTTCCTTATTTTGTGGGTGGCGCGTGCGCGTTCTTCGACCGAGCCGCCATTGTTGTTGCTTTCCTTCTTCTTGTTGTCTTGAATGAAAATTCCATGGTTCTGTTTTTGGCTGCCAGCCGATAATTGCGTGTTAAATAATGTCGCCCATTTTGGTCAACTGGTTTGGGCTAAATTGATGGCAAACAAAAATGAAAATGGAATTTAATCAGTTTCTAATTTTAGTTCCTTTCGAAAATTTCCTTCTGATTTGCTGTGGCTTTGATGTTGAGAATGTCAGTTTCAGACAATCCTCTATCTCTGCGGCTCCTGATACTGACACTGTCACAGACAATGACAATTAATCAAGCGATAACAAGATGTAAATGCAATGCATTGAATATTTTGAATCTGCTCTGGCCCAACTCATCTGCAGCTTATGCATATTTTCTTTCAATTCTGCGCTCTTCTCTATTCTCCGGCTCCTTCTCTGTCAATTTTTGTGTGCAGCTCTTGACTTGGCTCGAAAAGAAAAGTTTAGTCTGTTGGCAAAAAGACTCGATGCTCTTGGCTTCTAAGGTCAGGGGGTTTGTCAAGGGCTGGTCGGGGGGAAGGCGAGCTTGTAGTTTATTTGAAAATTAAATTTACGCCAAATTTGCGCAGACAGCTGGCTGAATTTTTTTCTTTATTCTTAACTTTTCTTTCTTACTTCATCTTTTTCTTCTTCAACAAATTTTTATATATATTTCTTTCTTCTATTTTTTTTTTGTCCCCCCGCCGGCAACTTCATGAATTGGATTATTGTACAGTCAAGCCAGGCGTGGAAAAAAGAAAGAGAAGAGCGGGACACTGCCGCCAATATGAGGCAAAACGGTGGGCCATGTTTTCAATGCCGGCGGCGCTGCATAGTTTTTTAAGTAGCTGCGTAAATTTTCATACAGAGTTGCACAGATTTATCAAAAACCCACCCAGACAAGGGCCAACTCAGTGTAAGGCTCCTGGGATGGGCAAGCTCTGCCAAAGAAAATTGTATGAAAATAGCCGACAGCGTTCAAGGGAAAAATGAAACGTGGCATCGCCTCGCGTTGCGTCGCTTCGTCGATGCATGAATGCGAGCACCATTGCAGTGGCAGCGGCATCAGCATCAGCAGCATCAGCATCACCAGCTGTTTAGCTTCAATTTCGGCAAGGGTTTGGGTCTGCCTTTATGCTTACACTTTGCGTTTACATGTTACAAACAAACGGTTTAAGTGCTTTCGAAATGTTGCCAACGCTGCTGCCGACAATGACGATGATGATGATGGTGATGATGGTGTGATATAGGGTAGGGGAATGAGTTTGCTATGGACAGATCGGTGGACTCGCAGACAAACAGATAGATGGACAGACATTTTATTATCTGCTATGTAAATTTGTGCTCCAAAAGTTTGCCAAAGTATTTTAAGTTTGATTTTAGGTAGTAACGCTTGGATTACCCCAGCCTTAATCTCTCTCTCTCTCTCTTGCCGGCTTCCTCTGTTCATCAGCCTTTATTCCCGGCTGGCAGGCTTTGTTTTGGCATAAGTTAGATGGAGTTTGGAGATTGGAAAAACCAATAACCGAGGGCACTGTTTTGCGGGTTGTAATTTAATTCAATTATCCAGCCTCTGACTCTCTAGTTGCTGGCCGGTTGGGGTTCGGCTTGGTTTGCTTGCCCCTGGCCAAAATCGATGTAAAGCGAACTCATAAATAAGCGGTGCCTAGAAGGAATTAAGCTTCCTTTTTTTTTTTCTTTGCCTTTTATGGAATTTCAAAGTTGGCGCTATGGTGGCCATTTGAAATGTTAAATTGTGTGCCGGGCCTAATATAATATAAGGCTATAAATTTAAATGACCCAACTTACCTCAGAACAGAAGCAGTTCAAGCCAACCTCTTTGTTTCTCTCGGCATCCAGTATCCCTTTCCATAAAGCAGTAACTTCAGAGGAGTAAAAATATTATATTGCATACTTTTTGAAGGCGCTAAAGCAAAAAAAAAGAAGCCTACAAAAGCGTTTTGAATGAATCAAAACAAATTTGCTCGAAGCCATCAAGGCGGTATTTGCCCAGTCAGTCTGTACTAAACTCAAATTGTTTGGCATACCTTTGGGCTCATAATCCTTCCACCACGCTGTGGTAGATCTTTACACATATGCGAACTTTGCCAATTTTTCGTCTTCCCAAAGAAAAATAAGTTTTTTTTTTTTGATTGTGGGTTGGTGTGGGGTGGCCAGACATCCGTCGGAGCTTATTAAACTCTCAGGGCCACCCGGGCAGACAAACACAAACACACACAGACATATATACAAATAGTCATGCATCGTGGCGCCATATTAACTTTCACTTTTCTTGGTCCATTTTTTTTTGTTTTTTTTGTTTTGAGTTTTCTATTTTCATTCTGTTGTTGTGGTTCTTGTTGTTTGAGTCTTATTGTCTACGCTAGACTTTGTCTGTCTGCCGCCTTCTGTCGTTGTTTTTCATCAGTTCATTTCCCTATATTTTTTTTTTTACTTACGATTGCCGTCGACGCGTTCATAAATACGCCACATAAAAATGGTCATAAAACTTGCCCTCTTGCTGGTTCGTATTAACTGGCCTTGGCTTAAATTCTTCGCCTTTGACTTCTCTAGCTGGCCTCCTTTAGCTCTTTAAATTGCAACCTTTTCCAAATCTTAAAGTTAGTGTCTTGAGCCAAGCACCTAATTTCGTCGAGCAGCCCATTTTCCATTAAAATAAGAGTGACGTCAAAATGAGGACCCTCTTAGGGACATGCGCGCCGATTCTTCTTTGGCCTCCTCTTTTCTTTTTCATTACTTAGACTGCTGCTGGTGTTGTTGTTGTTGGTGGTGTTGTCAGGCCAAATGAAGAGTTTCCTTCTGATGTCGGGATTATGGCAGTTGGCCAAGGAGCCGAGGGAAGGGAAAAAACACATCGGCTTGAATGTTGTTTTCGTTTGTGCGTTTCAAGGGTTCTTATCAAATCAGACTTTTGACAGCTCTTCATGAGATAAGTCAAAGCCAGACGGTCGATTTGTCAGCTTGTCCAGCATTTTATAATCCCAGCAATTCGTCGAAGACAACAAGAACAACAATGAAAGCCCGAAGCCCCCTCAAGATTAACAACAGATCCAAAAACATCTTGAAATAGGAATTTTCCGAATTGGGATTCATTTTCATCCACTTGTCCTTGTCTCAAGTAATAAATTTTTCAACAAAGTCACCGCCAATTCATTAAAAAACATGAATGTGGCAGATTTCCTTCTATTTTTATTTTCGTTTCACTTGGCCTAACATTTTGATTTATTGACTGACCAACAGAACCACCAAAATCCTGACTCTTGCATTATTAATGCCCATTTCAGGAGTGCGTGTAGCCACTCAAAGTTATTAAATAGTCAACTGGAGTGATTCTTCAAAGGGCAAACCGAAAGCTGTCTAATTAGAGTATGAGTCGACCTGACACATGCCACTCTCACTCTGATTCACTCAGTCAGCTAGTAAGTCTAAAATTCAATTGCTAAAAAGCTAAAAACCATTTCAAGAATATACGAAATTTCTTGTTTAAAATTAAATTGATTTCTGGACTACATCGAAATGAAATTCCTGGTTAAATAGACAAGGCGAATGTCATATTCGAAAGTTTTTGCTCGGAAGTTTTCACAGACAGCCCTCAGTTTGGTTATTATTTGACCGGAACACTGCGGCAACTTGGGCACTTTTAAATAAAGACACATTTTATTTCCGAAAAATACATTCCCAATGGCAAAACTTTAACAATTTACAATCTCTTTCTCCATCTCATTGCAGGTAATTTTTACAAAATGAACAGTCATCCAGAGTATAGAACAGACCCTGCCCACTCTTTGCCACACCAGCATTTTCAAGTAAGCCGCAAAATAAATTTTCACATTTACGCCAGCAAGTCGTCGATTTCCGAACTCGCGGGATTAGAGAAATGGCGCCGTCTCCGAGAGCAAAGTGGAGCGGGGGAGAAAGCAAAAAAATTGGATTACAAACTTCGTTAAGCAGAAATAAATCATTTGACTTTCATAAATCATTAGTAAAAGGGCCAAAATCCCTGGGGTCACGTCTGCAAAAATCAAAAGCATATTACGCCTAAAAGTATGCAAACCAATTATGGCAACAAAAACCGCTCGTTTGCCTATATCATTGTTGTTGCTCTTGCTTGCCGTTACCAATACGTTCGAAAGCCGCCTCGGGAGTGGAGTTGGGTTGAAGTTTTTAGACCGTTCCGGTGGCATCATCAACAACAACAACAAAAACAACGACTTCGCTCAAAAGAATCGCTCAAGCATTTAATCAAAATGCCAGGCAGTCACTCGGTCCACAAAAATTTTACACGCTAAACTGATTACGCGGAAAAGCCAATAATTATGTTATCATAGCTCGGCACATTTTTGACAAAGGTCACAATTTGCAGCAGTTGATTTATCCAGCTCAAATGGGTGGCTTGCTGAATTGGAGGGGGACTAGAGACTATTCAATGGTCATTGACCGTGCGGTCTGAAAATTGCAATTGCTAACTTTTATGTGGCGAATGTGAATGGCATTGGAAATGGCAGTGATTCTAACTCGACAATTGCTTTTCAAGCCAATCCCGCCGCCGCCGCCGGCAGTCATTAAGGCACAAAATGTGGCCAAGGCAATGGCAAAAACTTGCACTGCTTCGTTGGCCGGAAGACGAGTGCCTGGCAACGCATTGACCGTTACTTTTCATTAACTTTGATTTTCATTAAATGAAGAAAGCATAAAGGCAAACAAACACATTGGAAGATGGAGGCCAGGGCCATTTGCGGTCGCTGTGTGGTGGGGTCGCTTCTGGTCTTACCCAGCCTGGCCTGGCCTGGCCGGGGCAACAAGTTTGGGAATAGAGTGCGCTCGAGCGCACAGTGGGGCAAAAGTTTTATACACTTTATATGCACAATATAATGATTATGAATCGGCGCTCTGCTTTAATTATGCACAAACCTATTTGCATTGCAACAGCAACAAAAGCAACAACAACAATAATACCAAGAACACGGCCAAACAAGTTTGCGTCTGTGGCAGTCATCGTCGCCGGCTCTGCCGTAACGTCGACGAAAGTTTAATAAAAATTCATTTCAATTTTTAATTAAAATTAAATTTTCATGAGTTGCAGCATTTGCTGTTGTTGTAGTAGTTGTTGCCTTTGTATCTATGTGTAAATGAAAATGAAATTCTTTACCCAAAACTACCACAAGGATATTAATTTTTTTCTCTGTTTCTCTTCTGTTTAACTCAACTCAAGCTCTCATACGCATTTATGGCCTGTTCACTTTAATAATGCATAAGTATCTGTTGGCCAGCATTCTGTACTTTTTTTTTCACCCCGGCTCATATTGACAGAGACCAGGTAAAAATAGCAACATCTCAAAAGAGACTGGAAAATTGTTTAGCAGAGTTTTGCTTCAAATAGTTCAGGGCAGGGCAAGGGCAAGGGGAGGCTTCATGGGCATCAGTTGAAATGTTGGTCTATTTCAGCACTATTTGCATAACTTTGGCAGGACCATTTTCAGGAGCCACCAGACTAAGTTCTACATCTGTGTATATGTGTGTGAGTGTGTCTGCATGAGTGTAGTTACCTTTACCCTTGGCAAACAAGTCAAGGTGAGTGCTAGAGTGTGGAGTGCTTGTGTGAAATGTTATTTGTTTAGGACTGCAAAGTCCTGGCTTTTTGATAAATTTGCTGAATTTTTGAAGCCTTTTTGTCTTGTTATTTTTCTCAAAGAGTATTTTATTTTGAAGCTAGGAATGAAAAGTGGCTAATGTTCAGATTTGTCGGGAATACTGTATATAAATATTTGCCTAAAGCTCAGATCTATATATATGGTCAGCATATTGATACATTTTCCATGCTTACTTTTCAGTTAATCCAAAATTTATTGGCTTTTGAACTGAGCCATATAAGGACAACCGCATTTGTTAATTCCTCTAGTCACTCAATTATGGGCAAACAAAAGCCACAACAAAACTGCTAATCGCCTACAACACTTAGCCCAAGAGGCAGCAACAGGCAGCAGGTAGCCTGACAAAACACTTAAATGCCTGCAACAATTGCAGACATGCAGCCTGTCAGAGATATCGTTGCCAACAAGCAAGTCCAACCCAATCTTTTGGTTTCCTTTGGCATTTGTTCACACTCTACCAAAAGGACAACATCGAATGGAATCCGACTCGAAAAGCTTTAGCCACATGACAGCAGACCGTGCAGCCACACAACCACACTGCCACACACAATTGCATACACATTCCAATTGGCTTGATTGTGCTTCGTTTTCGCATTAGCGTGACTATTGCACTGGCACTGGCAATGGCACTGGCAATGGCAAAGGCAATGGCGACTAATCTTGATGGGCTGCCAATTGCCAAATGCTAGAATGTCTCTCTGCTCACTCACCAGTGACAATGCAAAAACACAAAAAAAAAAAAAAATGAAAAAAGAAAAGAGTCAGCCAAACTGTCGGCAAGACATTGCAATTGGCAATGGAGATGGCATCCTTCTGGTGGCAATCCATAGTCATTGTGTCGTATCGTTTTGTATCCTTGTTGATTGTTCTTTCAGGCTTGACTGAGTCGAAAGCAGTTTTCGTAAACTATTACACTCGAGTAGGCGTGTTGTGTTCTTGAAATTTTTATCACCTTCTCACAAAAGGCAACAATTGTTTCGGCTTTTCTTTTGTCTCTGCTAAGTCTTCCCAAAGAGATCTTAGCCGACTCGAAGTGCTCAAATAGAATAATCTCTACTTGCAATAAGAATTTAAGTAAGCAATTGAATTTTCTAGCAAACATTCGCCAGCAATTAGGACTGATATTAGTGGCGGGAATTCGATTAGCGGTTTTTTACCCATCAAGTCAATCGGCCAAACAGGCAACCGATAACAGGGATCTGACCAGGCCACCGACCATCAACACAATTTGTTTGCCATTTGTCATCAAATTGAATTTGGTTTTCGCTTAATTTTCGTTCTTTTTTTTATGTGTCCACAAATGTTGAAAGCCAAAAATATTGTGTAATTCGGTGGGCTTTGCTTGTGTGGGTGGAATGTGTAATTTGACCCTGTGACAAGGCAGATTAAATAAATGATTTTAGAGGCCCAACACACACAAACACACAGACATGGCACAAATTTCCCGATATGGTGTGTGTGTGTGTGTGTGTGTGTGTGTGTGTGTGTGTGGAGAGGAAAAGTAAATGCAATTTGTAATAAACTTGTTTTACTTTGCAGACAAATGCAATAAGCGAATTTACATAAAATCTCAACATTCGTGTACTTTGTAAAACGAAACTAAATAAACTTGGCCCTTTGCAACAATAACAATAACAATAACAACAACATTGCCAACATCAGCAGTAAAATCAACAATTTTGAGCCCTGGTTTATGCATGAATATAACAATAGAAAACAACAACAACAGCTAAAACAAATTGCCAACAAAATAAGATAAAAATAAAAAAATATTATATATCAGCAAATAACAAAATATCATGTAAATACTCACACACACACACACACACATAGAAAGAGGCTTAATAGTAAAGTTCCACTTTTGCAGTTGTTCGCTTGCACCGAGAGAAAAATCCAAAATATTTGACCTGCTTCATAGCTCAACCAAAGCTAAAATATTAATTATGTTTATTAACTTTCACAGTTTTATAAATTTCATAAATTGTTTCATTTTAATTTAAATTACTTGTTTTTTTTTTTTCAAATATAAAATGAAAGATTTCTCTGATATTTAGAAGATTGGATTTCTTTATGTGTATCTTGTCAGAGGCTCTTGTCTATTTTGTTCTGTGTTCACTGATAAAATGCAACTAAGGCAGCAGAATGGACGTTGCGGGCGATGGCAGAACCATCATATGCAGCGCCTGAACGTATGCTATACTGTTTACCCAGTACACGCAGACACACATACACATGCACACTTGCAGGCCAACTTGTTGTTGTTATGCATTTTCGACTTCATGGTAAATCAGATTAAGGCTGGTCTACACGGCAGAACGAGGAGCTTTCGGTTACAATTTCAATTGCAAAAATTCCACATTGTTTTATAGCTGCTTTGCTGTTGTTGTTGATTTTGCAGAGAGATTTATTGCATATTTGATGTCATGCAACAAATTGCTTGGCTTGCCACAACCACAAAAAAAAAAAAAAAAAAAAAAAAATAGAAGAAGCAGAAAAAAAAGAACTGTGTTCCGATAAAGCCCGAACAGCATTTTACGAGTGAGAGTGGCAGAGAGGGAAAGTGTTGGAGTTGAAATATATAAGCCGGAGGAGTGGAAATTTTGAAGGCCTTTGTGATATGCAGAAATGATCCAGTAACAATTTCGAAATTGCAAAAATGTATTTGCATAAAACAGGAAGGCTTATAGCGATTAGAATCCAAAAAAAAAGTATTTTAACAAATTGAGATGGGTTCTCCGAGTATTTCTTAGTCAAACAAAGACGGATAAGATTAGATTTTAGTTGGGCTTGGCAAGATCAACTAAGAAATGTTTTTTTTTTTCTTTCACTGAAAACTTAAAACTACTATTGCAAATCAAGACAGATTCAGACAGATTCCAGAAAATGCTAAAGAAATAAATAATAATAATTAAAATTTACCAAGAAAGAAAACTTTTTT
This sequence comes from Scaptodrosophila latifasciaeformis, assembly GCA_037075145.1. Lineage (NCBI taxonomy): Eukaryota > Metazoa > Arthropoda > Insecta > Diptera > Drosophilidae > Scaptodrosophila > Scaptodrosophila latifasciaeformis. The sequence continues at coordinate 2,012,407 of JBAMCM010000158.1, forward strand.
TGATTACTCGAATTAAATTTTTTTTTGTGGAAACTCTTCAATCTTTTGGCTGCTCATGTATGTGTATGCTGTACTCTTGTTCCTGGCAATTGTCAAATGCAAATGTTTTTGGTTGTTTTACTTGGTCACCGTTGCCGTCGTCATCGCCAACACCAACGGCCACAGACGCCGTCACCAGCACAACCGCAGCCAATTCCAGTGTCTTTTTTTTGGTACTTGCCTATTTGTTGTTTGTGTTGTCAACCAAAGCCCTGGTACTCCTTGCCACCAACTTCTGGCATGGCCCGTTGCCACTCACAAAATTACCTTTTTGCGTTACACCGCTGTCATGTGGTTGTTGTTGGCGTTCTGCTCATTCGCTTATTTTCATTGCTGTTGGTGGAGCCGTTGTTGCACCGCACTTAATTTATGGCCAACTCTACTGCGCACAAACACACACACACACACACACACATGCTCATGCCCGGGCCGAGGCACTCAACCCAATTTTTTGGCTCACACCATTTCCGCCGTACAAATTTTTGGCACACGCTGGCAACGTGAAGAGAATGAAGCGAGTGTCAAGGAGTGCCTGGAGGGGCGGTGGCAAATAAGCTGAGGTGTCTAACATTTTACGATGTGCATTGTTTTCCAGCAAAACAACAGCAACAGCAACGGCAATGGCAACAGAAGCACAAAAACAGCAACATAACAATTGCCGCTGCGGTTTTATTTGCCACAACACACCTAAAATGCAACAACAGCAACAACAATGAGCTCTCAATGCTTGACAAAAATTGTACACAGAGTAAACAGCAATGAGCTTAATGCCAACAATAAAATTTGGCCAATGCCAAAAGCATGGTAAAAAGGTAATTACCATAAAATTGCGCTGCATGTGATTCTGCCAGTATATGCATGTGTGTGAGTGTGTGTGTGTGAATGTGCGAACGTGTCTATGCGCTTAAGTAAGTTTTTGTGAATGAATTCGTTGCGTTGTTTGACTGGGCTGAAACTATTGGTTGTCATGCCAGTCACATGGCGGTGCATAAAAGCCGCACGAAAATGCATGCAAAGCCATTTTCACCAGCCGCACTAATCAAGTTCGCCGCAATAAAAATGAATTGCACAAGCCACCCACTTTCTGACCCACAAAAGAATTGCGAATTCAAAAAGGTATGAGTCTGGGATTATTTTAATTTTTGTTTTGGCAAATTGTTTAACAAATAGTTAAGCGGCAGCTAAAAAAAAATTAAATAAAATAAAACAACGACAAAGTTTTTTATGCTTTCGGGATTGAAAACTAACGCGGCGTAAAAATGTGCACTCAATTAATTTTGGCAAGTGTTGCCAACAAAACCATTTAATTTGAAATACAAACGCACACACACACACACATACATGTACATATATGCCTGCCTTCCCTGTGCCTCTCAGTTGCCCAGGCTAAACAAAAATGACAACGAATGAAAGAAAATAAAGAAAGAAAAAAAAAACAAAACTAAAAAGACTGCAGGACAAAACTTTCACTTGGCCAGAGAAACAGTTTTGAAAACAATCAGAGAAATGGAAAATTGCACATTTCCGCATACACACTCACACTCGTACTAACATGGCAGCAAACATATTCACACACAAACACACAAACACACACACATTCAAACTTTGGCACATTCGCATTCACATTCACATTCCCATCATGTTTATTACGCCTAGATGACTACTCTGGATTTTATTTTTTGTTTGGTGGAAGACCGGGTGGTGTGGTGGGGGGTGGAGCTTCTGACAAACAACTGAAAACAACCGCAAATTGTTGAATTTAATTTTCATTTTGGATGTATTCCAATTTCATCAACTCAAATACAAGCAACCAGAAAGACAGACGATTCAACCGAACCCAATGATAAAACAAGCCAAAGTATCACCCAGACCGCCACCCAACATTTCAAAGAGCATACACACACACACACACACACACATAGAGTTTAAAATTCCTTTGCATTCTTTTTGGGGGTATTTTTGGTATACGAGTATATTTGGTTGGGCAAGGTTTGATCCGAGATGGCTGAGGTATTTCCAAAGCATCCCAAAATGAGGTCTGTGAGCGTCAAGTTTGCTGCTTTGGAATTTTTTCCCACATACACCAACGCTTTCATTTATTGCCAAAACGGTTACGTATACGTAATATTTGTTAACTGGAAATTAAAGCCCAGCACATTTGTACATTTGTAATTTGCAATTACATACTTCATTTTGGCTTGCCACGGGTGGCGGGTGGCGGTTTGCGGGGGGCCTTAGCCATGTAGTCACGCATAATCACTGAGCATATAATTTACTTTTTTAGTGCCAGGACCTTCGGTTGGGCACTTTTAAAACAGCATCACCGAAACAGACTACCATCATTAACATACTCCTACCATAGTGTCCCGGTAGGGCAGGGGGTGTAAACAATGCTGCTCACGTATCGCGTACTGCACACACTCACACACAGACAGATACTCTGCGATCTAGTCGAATGAGCAAGATGTGGTGCACGGCTCATATGCTTGCGACATGTTTTGAATTTATGCTCGAAACGTGCAACACTTGCACAGCTACAAATAAAAAAGAATATAGGATTTTAGTATCATTGTTTCTGGGTAGAATAAATTTGGGTGGATTTTCTGCAAGTCTTACCAAAAAGTTAATTTGCCACCGAAATACAAATTGGCTTGAAGGTTTCATTTTTTGGGTGAGGGGAGGGGGAGGGGTTTTGTTTTCTTTTACCTTTGATGGGTGGTCAATGGTTTCTATTTCCTTTTTTCTTTCAATTTTATTCAGTTTACTCTCTTTCATAGTTGCCATATTTTTATGGCTATCGATCAATTTAATAATTCTTATCCAACAATAGGCTGACGTCCATCAATGCAGTTTTGTTGTTGTTGCTTTTGTTTCTCGAGTCTCAATGGGAAAGCGCTCGAATCCCAAAGCCATCAGCACACCTACACATAACTTCACACACACACACACACACACATACATACACTCCTAGAATTCCCGGCTGCCAGTCGATTCAACAGCTGCGGCATTTTTTCCTTGCTATTTTTTTTTTCATTCGCTTTTGTTTTCAACTTTCCTGTGGCACTGACAGCATGTCCTGCCGTGTGTATCGCTGTGTTGGTGCTTTTCTCGTAATTTATTCTTGCTGAGTGCCATGTGCAAATTATTGTAAGCGATTTGTTGAAATTTAAAGTATTAAAAAGCTTCCAAGTGTGAAACCAAACAGAACACATCGGCCCATCAAAAGGGTGTTGGCAACGCCAGGAAAATCAATAAATTAAATGTTAAATGATTTTTAACTTTGCCATGGTATGATTGGAACGCATCCAAGCCCACTACAACTCGAATCTTTAAAAATAAATTTATTCGCATAAAAAAAAAAAAAAATAATTTACCATTTTGGCATGTTCATTTCGACCATTCGTGTACACATAAATCAGAGCAAGAGCAGAAAAGAGGAGAAGATTCCAGTATCAACTAAAAGAGCTGTAAAAATCCATTAACAATTACATGGACATTTTATGTTGTTGTTATTGCTGGCCAGCCGAAAGGCATTTTTATTATTTCCCAGCCAAGCCGAAATAAAAAGAAGAGAAAAGAGGAAGAATCCAAATGATAAGCTAATTAAGTTGCACACCTTTTTCTGTCTGGGAGAGCAATTTTTATGCGTGGCAATGTTTCCTTTTTATTTTCATTATTATTTGCCGCCGTTGGCTGCTATTGCCGTTGCTGGCCGTTTCCTTTGACATTGAAAGGCGCCATACCCTACTGTTTGGGGCTTTTTGGTAACAAGCGAATAACAAGAAAATGTCAAACATTTCTTCTTTTTTTGGTTTCTGCTCAGGGGATGAGGTAAACAGGTGGAAAGTAGAAAGTTGTGTTGTAGCTTTTGTGTTGACCGCGATTACACAAAGCGCGCAAAACCGACAGAACAGAAGGAACTGAAGTGCTGGGGTCAGGGCGGTCACAACGAAAGGAAAGGCACGGAAAGCAAGACACAACTTGGGGTGAAAGTCAAGCTGAAAAGCAGGCCAAATCAGCCCAGCACAAAAGGCACATGCAGTGAATGCGGAATGCCGAGAGACACCAGTGACACCAGAGACACATTCAAAATGGCTGCCAAAATGGCTTGTGGCAAGGAGAGCTGACTAAGAAGAAGCAGAGCATGAACAAGAAGAGCAAGTCATTTCGGTCGGCTTTTTTAGTACACTTAAGAGTTCATTGCTCTACGCACACACTCGCTCAGATGGCACAGATTCCACTCACAGACTCATCGATTCGTTTGCTTGGCCTATCTTTTCTCGTTCGTGGTGTCTTTGTTTTTCCCCATTTGCCGAGAGTGCTCAATTGGCTGGGCTTGGCTTTTTAATTTCCCCACAATTTATCGCTACTTCCTTTTCATTATTTGGCTTCTTTTTGGCTATTTTGCTATTTCATTTCAACCGTCATTTTGTTTACTTCCGTTTCATTGGACTTTCTTCTGTGGCTTGTAATTGCTAATATCCGTTTTTAATTAAGCAACTTCCTGCTCAAAATGCTCCCTTTTCTTCTCACTTTGTTTTGTGCCAGAGAGTTGGGGATTTTAATTTCAGCTGGCAAAGGGAAATGCCTGCAAACTGGGCTGGGATAACGATTTGTTTTGGTCATCTTTGTTGGTTCCTTTTTTTTATTTTATTTTTATTTAATTTCTTTTTTATTCTGTTTTCACATTCTTTTCACAAGGGTTTTCTCTTTTTGGCATTTGTCGTTTTCCTTCTTTTTTTTTTTTGCTTTTACTCTTTGATGATGTTTTGGCTTGTTGAAAATCTTTATACATATTTTTTCAGTGCTTCTGTTGAGCCATTAAGCCCCAAAATATTTAAACATACTTTCAAATGCACTCATGTATAATTTAGAGAGCCAAATGAAACAATGAAAGAGATAACTAAAGAATATAAACAAATTTTTTATTCACATTTTTTACATATTTAATAAAATAGAGATGAGAAAATAAATTATTCAAATTTTTTGTTATCTTAAAAAAAAACTGCGAACCAGCGAATAAATGAAACTTCAATTAGTCTGCCATACAAGCTGTTTTCTGATTTCGAAAACTTTTATCTAAATAAACGCATTCAATGGGCCATGCAAAACCAAAGACAACGAACACAACTGGCTAGGAGGAGGTTGGGCTAAGTGAAGCCAAGAATGGTTAACAAAGGGAAAGGGCAAAGTCCGGGGGTGGTGTCTGGTGGAGTCAACAGCCCGGGCAATAAAGTTTCACGGACCATATCCATGGCTTGACCTGCGGGCCAAAAACCACGCAGCTGGACGTATGCAATTCGATGGCATTGGAAATTGTGTAAAACTAGCGTATTGGCCATTTTGAAGCACGCCATTGCCGGCCACGACAATTGTGACTATAGAAACTACAACCACAGTGACAGCAACAACAGCAACAACAACAACAATAACAAGCTTGATTGGGGTCAAATCAACATGGGACAACAAAAAAGAACAGCCGCCGCAGCAGCGGCAGCAGCAGCCGTTTTGCCTCAACTCGATTTTTGTTGTTTGGCTTGCGGATGAAAAGTCGCAGGCCAGAAGACGGGAATCTAACTGTGCTGTATTGTTCAATAATAAACACCAATAGAAAAAGCCAGACAGGGCCGGACAGAAAAAGCTGTGCTGGCAGCAAAATGCAAACATCGGAACCCAAAAAAAAAAAAAAAGAAAGATATATTAGGAAAGACGGAACGAGGTGTGTGTTGCAAAAACTATCGAGGCATTCGTGCATTTGTGGTTAAAAATTGACCGTTTCGGTTGATCGCACCGTGCACATGTGCCAGGCGGGGCTGGCGGTTAGGTGTGTTGGCCGTGGCAGCAGGTGAAAATTGTACAAAAAACGAGCTCACATGCACGCGAAATGGAACGGCAGCAAATGTGTCCGTGTAAAAAGAGGCACCAAAACCCGGTTAGACAATCAATCTGACAGGGAAAACTGAAAATAGGAAGTATGGTGAAAGACAAGAGGCATCAACAAAGACAATAGCATGCCCAGCAAGTTGTAAAAATTGTGGGAGAGCAGAGGATATCACAGCAGACAGACGTATTTGATGCTCTTTTTAAGGAAAAAATATTGACAATATTTGCTGAACAAACAGAAATTTATCAGTGAGCTGTTCTTTATCAGACGATTTCAGAAAGAGTATGTATTTGGCGTTAGCCAACCAAAGCAATTTTGGCCTGAAACTGTAAATAAAAATTTTCAAATTGTTTGTTGTCAGTGAACCGTAATTCTCCTGACTATTCCACGACTCAAATAATTGACAAGCCTCGGCTGACAAAGAACGCAAATATATCAACGGTTTTTATCTATGCTAATTAAAGTCATCAACAAATATAAAAATCCCCTCTATGACAATCTCTCTTGACCCCGCGGGCACAAAGGCTTGACCTGTTTGCATGGCCAGCCAAACGGCATTGTTAACACTTAAGCGCTGAAAAGTAGGCTCAAACGTATTTGCAATTTCATTTTAATGACCAACACAGCACAGCACAGCACAGCACAACAGTAAGTGGAGACAATATGACAGGGTAGAGCAGTGGCTGCGGTTGTCAAAGAGTCAGAGACCAGAGTTTGCTTTCGTTTGGTTTGCCTCCGTTCTAATCGGTTTAGCAAAGTCGGCGTCATGCAGTCCCAAGCGCTGTCAAATCTATGCAAAATGCATGCAAAGCTCTCAGGGTGTGTGTGTGTGTGTGTGTGTGTGTGAGTAGTTGGAGCACTTGACTGCCAGGCAGTTGTGAAAATTTTAGTGTTTTTCACACAAGCCCCTTAGCCCCCCTGATAGCTGAGCCGGTGAGTTGGTTTCATGCTAACGATTGTCGGTTTAGGCCGTGTCGTCCAGCCAGCAGTTACCTTTTGGCAGATTATGTCAGTTGGAAAGAGGTGTCTCTGTTTTTATAGCCTTAAATTGGCATTGCATTCAAATACGTGTAAAGAGATTTGCCTCTGATTTGATTAAAAAGGAAGCAAAGAGTGTGAGGCATGAATTTTGATTAGAAAGCTTTTAAGTTCAAAGTTCTTGAATTCACAAGAGCCTGCATGTTGCAAGGGTCAAAGACCTAGATTTGCTTCTAAAGCTCAGTTCTGATGATGTGCATAAATAGATGAGTTTGTTTTGTTTTGCTTTGTGTACCTCTGACTGTAGTCACCAGTTGCATTCTGCCTAGGGCTAAGCTAAAGTTTATTGCAACAATCGGCTCACACGCCTTTGTGGGGCTTCTGCCATGGCAATAGCCAACTATAAGCCCACTGAAGCAAGCAACAACTTGTTGCCGGACCCAAGAAAACCAGGCCACAATGTTGAATAAATAAGGCTGAGAGCTCGAAAGAAAACATTCTCTTCGATTTTAGGGGAGTCTCTGAAAATAAGCAATTTGTTTGCCAACTCAAACCAGGTGTGTCAGGTGTGTTGAGCTAGAGAATCTCAGCCAAGTGCAGTTGTTGTGTCACATATGCTTTCAATCAAGCACTTGGCTTTCCTTCTATTGTCGACCTGTTGCTAACAGCTCTCAGCTCGGCTGCAGCCCCTTGATGTGGTTTGAGTCCTTGGGCACTTTTTCAGCAATTACTCAGGTTTACGATTCATTAAGTCTTTATGTCGCCAACATAATGGATTAAAACGCTTCAAAGAGGCGAGCTCTCAGTCAGGCAGTCTGTTGGTCTGTCAGCAAGGAGTGCTTACACAGATTGAAGCCAGGCAGAGGAAAGAAGCAAGGGAAAAGAAGCCATTTTGTTTTTGTATTTTTTTTTTTTTTTTTTTTTTTGTGTGTCTCTGGCCTGACAGACAGTCAAAGCCATAAAACGGCTCCAAGTGTTGAAGTTTGTGGGATAAAAAGGCACTGACTATGGCGCTGGCAGGTAAAATGTGCTGCGAGTGTAGAATGCTTTTTGAAATTGTCTAATGGACTGCAACTAATGGTGCATTTATGCAAGTCTACCAACTCAAGTTATGCCCTAAAAACCAACGATGACAACTTAAGATGCTCGCTTAAAAAATTGTCATCATAGAATTGCAAATACCAAGAGACTTGAATAAAAAAAATAAAAACTACAAAGAGACGGTGAAAAAGAAAAGGTCAAACTGAATATTAAGCTCGGCAGAATTGGCAATTTTAAAAGAGAAAGACAAAAATGATTGCATACTTTGCGGCATGGGGAAAAATATTCGCCAATTTGTTCGACTGCATATCGAATGGGGCGAATAATTCTCAGTGGCCGAGGACAGTCATGAAAAAGTGTATGTATTAGGTCAAGTTTGGTCTGCCCCATGCAAACACTTATCATACCGTGTGACCACCTGTCAATTGCAGCATTTGTGGTATAAATTTTACCCTTACTGCCCAGGAGGGACAACCACTCCATTTCTTTGAACTCTTTTGCAATGTTAGACCTTGTGAGCTCTGTGGATTGTGGGAGTGCAAATGAAATGTAAGCAACATCGTATATTTCATGACATGCTGCATAAAATACAATTCTCGTATTTTAGTTTAACCAACGAACAAGAAGGAGACCAACGAGTGATATCTTTTTGGCCACAACGCACAATGCCTGACATTGCTAGGCGAACATGAATGGTCTTGTTCTCTTTTAACGCTTCACTACTTAAAATATATGCAAATGTAGAGGAGGTGTAGCACTGTGTGTTTTGGGACTACAAGTCTACGCAGATAAAAGATACCAGAATGAAGAGACTCGAAGCGACCCGGCTGGTTCTGGGCTCGGCAATGACCACTGTGTCAACGTGTTGTGCCGGTGCCAGGATAACAGAAGCATTGCCAACCATTTGTCGGTTACTCCAACAAAAGCCTGCTTTCTTTTTGCACATAAAAGTAACTTTATAGTGGTATTGTTGTTGTTGTTTCTGTCGGTGCCCAAAGCAACAATACACCCAGCTGGAAACAGACGCACATAAACAAAAACAAAGACAACTTGGACATTGGTAAAGTAATCTTTTATGCCCATGGGGCTTTATAAATATATACACATTTTTTTTTTTTTTGTCCTATGGAAATTTTATTATGGTTGTTACCATTATTTTATTGTTACTTTCGCCTCCACACAGTGGACACAGTGACCAACCATCCTGACCATCTTTGCCTGACATTGGCTTACTTAGATTTCTTCTAGTTTCAGAGTTTTGCCTTTAATTTGTCAGCATAAATTCCAATTTAATTTGTGGTAAAACAAAGGTTCTTGCATCAATTAACTTTTTGAACTTTTTTTATAATCATTGATCACATCCTGCACTATGCATAACTTGTTGAAGACCCTGGGATTTTCTCCCGACCAGGACCAAAAAAAAAAAAAGAAAAAACCAACTTAACGATCTAACAAACTGGCCAGACTTACCCAATGCGTGAGTGAAATGGAAAAAAAGCCCGGATAGAAGAAAACCAGAAACCTGCTTTGTTTACAAATTTCCTATTTATTTATGGGAGAGGGGCTTCTTGTCTTTCTGTATATGTCATTAGGCTGCTGCTAACAATCGATATAAAGCCGATAACCCGAACATTCAGACCTGTGAAACTGTACCCCAACCACACATGGGCTATATAGAAAGACATGTGTAATGCCCTACATTGTTATCGCTGTTGTTGTTGTTGTTGTTGTTGCTGTCTTTGGATAGCCCACAAAATACAAACATAAAATGCTTCAATTTTTGTCCACGGCAGAAAGGGCAGACAAAATGCGTTGTTAAACATGTTTTGGGTCAATATCATAAGCCATGATAGTTGTAAGCCACAAAATGTTAGACAAACACTTAAGTGGAGGGACACGAACAGACTCACACAATCACACACCCACACACCCACACATGCGTGGACAAAGGGCATTGAGACGTGGTGGTAGCTCGGAAAGCCATTCAATGTCGTAATAGACACAAAAATGTTTTACGAAAATAATGCAAAGACAAAACTGAACCGGACTAGCCCGGACTGGGGGGGTGCTATCATTGCCACCTTAGACAACAAGGCAAAGCGCCATAAAAATGAAAACCACAGAAATTGCATTTTTCGTCTCGACAGTTTTGTGGGTTTTTCTTGTCCTCCTTTTTCCTGCTCAGAGAAATAAGGCTTTTCTCCAGGCTCCCACACTTTCTCTCGTAGCTTTTATACAGTTTTACCACCCACACATTCATAGCTACTCAGTGAGTTTTGTGTGCTTATTTTGTCATTTACGTGTATCCTTTTTAATGCGACCCAAAAAATTAGTTTTTATTGTCACACAAACACACGCTTACAGGGGGAGTGGCAGCTACTAACCAACCCATCAGAAATCAGCCGTCTCTTGACCTTCTCTCTTTCTCTCCTCTCTTTCACTCACACCTCAGTCTCAGTCTTGCTATCTTTGTCTGTTTGTATAACCTTCTCTTTCTATTTGCTTTTCTGTTGTCATTTTGCTTTCAGTTATTAAGCTTTTGTCTTTATTTTATATGTTTTACAATCTCTGTTGCGTCGTTGACATCAGTGTGGCCACACTGATAGTCCCCAGCAGCCATTCACGAAGCACATGGGCTGGTATGCATCTGTGTGTGCGTGTGTGTGTATGAGCGCTTTTGCGGTTTGCTTGGGTCTTAAATGTTAAATAATTTTAGTGGCTCGACCGAGGCTAAGCCCATCGACCGGCCGTCCTGCCATGTATGCTTGTAGGTGTTTGTGTGTGTGTGTGAGTGTGTGTGTGAAGGGCTTCTCGCCAGGCTTATGATTTTGATCAGAAAATATGTAAGCCTAACATGTTTCAGCTCCCAGCTCCAACCAAGTGTCGGCAATGCCGGCCTTGATATTGAGCCCATTTAGCCTGAAACGGAATGGCTGTGGTCTATGCTCCCATACGGGATCGTGAGTGTTCGTGTGTGTGTGGCTTTGTAATTTGGTTATTTAATTGCCTCTAAGTGGTTCAGTTGGTTTTTAAGGATAATTGTTCAATAAAATTTTTGTTAAACACTCTCGGCCAAACTATGCAAAAATCGAACAAAGTGATTTCTATTAGACCACCCTCAATATAAAAGGATTCTCTCTTTATAAAATGGACATTGTTTTCTAATCTTCTCAATATACACACAGATTCTTACATTGTCTAAGTGTGCGTGTGTGTGTGTCAGTTTCTCATATTTATCGAGTGTTAAGCTGCAATTGACAGCAATAAAAGCTGTCCCTTTTCACTAAGTCTGAAAATATTGTAAGAGTCTTTGTAACAAAAAGTAATTCAAGTATCCGAAAGATAGTGTTTGTATCTGTTCAATTTGTTTTGTTAGCCGTTTATGTCGAGTTAATCTAAATTGCTTAGAAAGCTCCAATCGATTCCAGTTAATTTCGAGTTCCAATTGCCTAGTTCAGAATAGCCTTTTACCGGACCGGAAAGACCATATTCATTCAATCACTTAGGTGTGGCCAGTATCACTTGGCTCCACTAATTACCCACTGACTGTTAATTGGGTCTAATTGAAAGGTACCGGCAATAAGACTCGGTCAGCACTTTCATACTCCCTTTTCGTGTAGTTATTATGCAGTCATGTGTGATGAAGACTGCCAACTCAATCCCAGTGAGATAGAGCGCCACCAAAAGTATCCCAAAAATGTTTGACTTTAAATTTTGTTAGGGATTTGTATCTTATTTTTAAGCTTTAACAAAGGCATCCCAGAAAATGTGTGCGGCTGAGTCTTTTCTAATAAAGTTCAATTTGGTTACCAAAGTAGCGAAACAAAGTACAACAAAAATGCAAATGACATTGACTTTCCGCCATTTGTCTAGACCTACGCGAATGTTTCGTTACCAAAGGCCTGGGAGAGGGCAGGGTGATGGGATAAGATGAGGAAGGCCTATAGTCAAAAGATGTAATAGCTTAGACGTGTGCTCGGCTCGACTGAGCTGGGCTCAACATGTCGGTCCTCAAGTATGCGCGCGCCCTCTCAAAGTGCGTTAAATTTATTTATTATCATTGTCAGCGTCATCATTTGCGCAAAGTGTCATTTAGGCGGACGCTCGGCAACACCAAGACTGGCAACGGAAGACGCCTGAAATGGTGATGATGGCTAAGCAGCCAGGCAACAACAAGGCGGCAACATGCCACAAAATGACAAAACGAAGCGTAAAGAAACAGCGCCAGAAACATGATGAGAGACGTAACAACAAAAGCACCCACAATTTGCGTATGCCGCACAAATAACATCAAGTTCAAAGCTAATGGCAATGGAGGTGGCTGGCACCACGGCAAGCCATGGAACGGCTGTGGTGTGGTGTGTGGTGGTGGCAGTGCTTCTGGGCCGCATTACCGACATTTCTCAGCTTGTTGTTGTAGTGGCAACATAATCGAACACAGCAGACGCAGAGAAGACGCGGCAAAAAAGGAGAAAAGTGGCAAAATTGTTACGAAAATAGCCAAGGAAATGAAAGAGAGAGAGAGAATAGAAAAACTGAACTCAAAATGCGGGGAGGGTGGGGAGGACAATGCATGCAAGTGGCAAACTGTTTGCATAGCAAACGAAAGCAAAAACAGAAAAGCAACGGTGACGAGGAGGGTGCTCTCGGTTTCGAAACTGTAATGGCCCTTGAGTGTTTGATGGAAGGGGTGGGTGGGGCTGGGGAGGTTGCGTAGGCAGCCGGGGGAAGTGAGAGTGGAATGGCTGTTGGTGAAAATAATGTACGCATTAATTCCTCATTTAAATTCAGCGACGCGTACGACGCATTAGTTGTCTCAGTATCGCTGCCAACCAATAGTCTCAGTATTTTCGGCTTGAATCTTTGCTACACTTTTACCCTAACTTATTCTGCTCTTGGCAGTTCCCTTCTTTTTTTTCTCTCTCTTGTTTTTTTGGTTGCGACACTTTTGCTTTTGAAGTACTTTTCGATTACTTAAAAGCAAATTCAAAGCGACCCTGCTGTTCTTGCTGGAAGGCGAAAGTGATCAACACAGACAGAGCCAAAGAAGAGGGACTTTTGCTCGGGCTCTTTGGCCTTTGTATTCACTACTTATGTGCCCTCAGTAACCGTGGCTTTTATGCTGGAGCAGTTGAAACTTTTTGAATTAACATAATGCCTGAAATTATGCAACAATTTTTGTTTTTTTTTTTTGCCTGTTGTTTTACGCTTCAAGTGCGGCCCTGCAGTTTTATTTGTCCTCCCTGCATTCTATTAATTTGGGCTATCCAAGGGTCTTCATAAGGTACGAAGGATTGTGAATCATTCAACATGGACGCTGTGTGCAATCCTACACTGATAAGGCCAATAATTCAATTATAATGCTGCCTTCGCTGACTTGTGTTGATTGTGGCCAATCGAGACAAGCCAGTCAATGCTGTCATTGTGATTCTTGTTGCCAGAACAATAAGTAGTTGAGCTCACAGCAGGAGTCAATTTGAGAACAATAGTTGTCTGATAACTAGACAAGTAAAATTTATCGAAACCTGCTCATGACTTGCCAAAAAGCCAACACAATTCAATAGGTTAAAATGGAAAATTGAAAATGTATTTTGCCTGAGTCAGTTTTGAAACAATATCTGTATCGACTTTGATGTCAATCTTTAAATGTTTGTGGTACTTTAATTGCCTCTGCCTCAAAATCTTATGCTGAATTTATCTAGGCCAGAAAGTCTATGTCTCTTTTGACTTTGTCTTGTCACAGGCCTTAATTGTCAACATAATTTCATTACGTTTCATTCATTAAAAGTTTGAAAACACTCTTTGGTGGCAGCCTAAAAAAAAAATGTCACAACAAAATCGAAATTAAAAAGAAACAACAGCAGAGTCGCTCCTCTGCTCCAGCTGCTGCCCCTGCCACATTCCTCAGCTAAAGCAGAGCAAACGTGGCCTGCATATCTCCAGGGGCTTATAATGCGAAGCTCCCTGGAATTATGGCTCATTAAATGACATAATGCAAAAACCGGAATAGCATTTGCCCCAAGCCCCAAAAGACATATGCGAGAGGCTCAACTTCAAAATAAGTAAGTGCGTGAGACAAAGATAGAAAGAGGTAGGGTATATATACATATATATATAATTTTTTTTGGGTTTACTTTTCCGCAACTTAACAGCTGCTGTCGAAGGAGCGAGCTAGTGAGTGAAAGCCACAGGAAAGCCCGTCATTCGGCGTCTGCTAATGTGTTTCTAATACACAGACACGCAGCACACACACACACACACTCTCTCAACAACGGCATAATCCATCCACCCATTCTCAAATATGAGCCACATAATAGCCTTAACAAGATTTTTTTTTTTTTTACCAACAATGTCGCTTTCACTGGCTCGCCTGATTTTGGTCTCTGAAAGTCTGAGCGCGTCAGCTCCTTCGACATATTTCTTAACTGCCGTTGCGTCTTTTTCAATTACACACATAATTAAATATGTTCTGTTGTCTGTATGTATTAGTGAGTGTGGGCGCGGATGCCCCACGGGGACAGTGAAGCTGCCCTGAGACATACGCGACTGTCTAGGAAAACAATTTTTTTTATATGTTTTTTTTTACACTGAAAAAAAAACACAAGCTCTTTTCAACTCAAATGAGGAGAAGCATTTTTCAAAAATAAAATATCATTTTTATTAATTAAATAATTAGTTTAAGGAGAAGACTAGTTTTCATTGGGCCCTGAGTTTAAATTATTTAAGTTTTTTTCAGTGCATACTTAAATATTCATACAGTTTTTGTGTATACGTCGGCTTCGGCAAATACTCAAAATCTCTCCCAATTGTGTGATTCTCCTTTCTGCTTGGCATATCGCATTTTGTAGATTTTAATAAACATGCAGATAATTAAATTTAATCGTATGCTTTTATTTTACATTAGCACAGTCACCACATGACTCTTGGTTTGGTTTTGGTCCGACAAAGAAGAAGAAGCGTAATACCACAGGGAAGAAAAAAATAAAATGGTAGCAGCGGAGAGAAAAAAGTTAAGCTTACAAAAATAGACGCTTACAACTGTTAATGGGTGTGTGCGTGTGTGCGTGAGTGTGTGTGTGTGGGCTTAATACTCCTCTGTGCAAACCTACTTAAGTGAGGAAACTTTATTTACTGTGGCCAAATTGAATTTTGGGCAAAATGCTTTAAGCATCGAGCAAGTCTTTTGTATTTTAATCCAAGTACGAGTATGTGAGCAAATAAGTCTTCCATTTCATTTCAATTTATTTGCCCAGCTTCATTATGCTCTTTAAAATCAAATAATGGAAACTTTGGCAAACAGCTAGCAAATTTTTGGACATTTACTTTAATTACATTTATTTATTTAGAGTCTTTATATTTAGCACACACATGCTCAAGCCTCTTAGCATTTGTGTACTATTTGAAAGTTAATAAAATATCAGCTTAATTCAATTCAATGTGAGCACACATTCTGCAATTGCTAGAAATGTTTTCAGATATGTACTCACAGTCTGGAGAGAGTTGGACGAGGAAAGTTTCCGTTGTTCTCGATGGAATTATGTCTCTTTGGGCGAAATTAAAAGAATCATGGCCAAAGTTTTCCACCATCCTTTTTGAGCTTTGTTTTGCTTGCAACTTCTGTCAACTCGTTTGTAAATAATGAATGAAAAGGTCAGGCAAGGCAAAAGCGAAACTAAGTAGTGAGCACGAGTGAAATGAAAAAAAAAAAAACGCTGAAGCCATTAAAATAAATACAATTTTCACGTTTTAATAACCGCAACAATCCTCAAGGAAGTTGCCGCTATTCGTTGGCCAAGGCGGCAGTGGAGGCGACAGTACAAACGGCGCTAAGTGCAGCGCATAAACCACAGCAAAGTCCTGGCAGAGTAGTTGGTGTTGTTGTCGACTTCAACAAAAATAAGTATGGTAAAAACAAAAGTTGAAACGGAAATGAAAACCACAATTTAAGATCGAAAGAGAAAAACTCGACAAAACAAAACAGTCGGGGCGAAATAGACAAGGCAACGGAAATGAAGATTTTTATGTGGCCAACTTTAGGGCCAAGCAAGCAGCAAAAAAAAAAAAACACACACCGCCCACACCAATGCAATAATTTCACATGCTCTTTTCGAACAAAGTACTCGCACTTGGCCCATAAATTGGCAAGAAAAAATGTGGCCAACTGTGAGTAAAAAGGGAGGAAATAAATTTCTATTAAATACAAATGAGCAGCAACAGCAAAACACCGAAGTGAAAGGCAGAAAAGAAAAGTTTTCTCAAATAAACTTTGACTACACAAGCGCACACGCACACGCACACACATGCACATATATGAGCCAACTCGACCTGTCATTTTGTTTGACTCTCGTTTTGACCCCCGCACAAATTCCTGGTGAATTAGAGAGCAAGGCTTGATTTGTCAGGACGAAAATGGTGTTGGAATGTCTTCGTTGATATTCACAGCCACTTTGATAATTCTTTATGTAGGTTTGCTCTTCAAACTTTTTCCCAACAATAATTATGTTGATTACACATTGCCAACTTTAACTTTTCTTCAGCTGAAATGCTCTGGCAAAAAATAAAAAAACAGAAAAGCTATTGTAATTTGGTTTGGGGCAAATATTTTAAAATTATTGTTGATGTTAAAAGCTTTATTGCGCCATATAAGCCGGGGTTGTGTGTGTGCGTGTGTGTGTGCGAGTGTATGTATGACAAATCAGTGTAACATATTTTCTGACAGCCGCAGAGTATGCAATACATTTTTCATTTAAAAATGTGCCGTCATTTTACGCCAGGCTTTCTGTCTATCTGGTTTTATTGTCGACTTTTTGTTTTTATGAACTTTAATTAAAAATGCGAATTAGCGGCAAATCGTTGCCAACACAGTAATGTGCGTCAATTGTGGGCGTGGCCATATATACCAGAACAACAAAAATTAATTACAATCTCGTCAGGATGCGTTTCGTAATTGTTGTTGTGGAAATGCGCAATTATGATGGGCTGACTTAGATCTGCAAAGCCACCAACAGCCAAAGCCACAGCAACAATATTATCGTTTACAATGGCAATTGCAACAACAATTAGAATAATTAAAATACATTTTCGCATGAGATAATAATGCGATTTTCAAAATTCTATGCGATTAGCTAATTGGTTTTATGTTTAATATCAAAAGTTGATTTGCCGGAAAACTAATTAACTTTAATGCAGAGTGATGCAATTGGTCTTGTTCTGCTGCTTCTTCTCCTTCTTCTTCTTCTACTTCTTCTTCTTTATTTATCTTCTTGGCTGACTGCTCTCATGCTCTCTCATTTGATAGTGTAATTTTTCAAGGAAAATGCATTGGCATGCGCTTGAACTATGTGCCCGTTGGCCATCAATCAGCTGAAGCAATGCCAGTCGGTCGAGAGCAGGAGAAGATGAGTTTGCTCTCTCACCTGCCCCAGGTCCAGGCCAGAATGAGATTCAAAGTCGCTTCTAATCTAACATTTCCTTTCTGGCCGCTGTTCTCGTCTTGGCCGGGCATGTGATTTGTTGCAACGCCAGCAAACAGCGCTCGAGCATAAATCAAAATGCAATTTTTGATAGCAAAGCGAAATACACAAAAACTGTAAGTCCCTTCCGCCCCGCTTTACCCGCCTGTCGGCTGTATGGCGGAAGTGGCAGCGTTTAAACAATATTTCAAATTCTAACGAGTATGTTACATTTTATTTAGATTTCGGTTCGTAGATACCGAATCGCGACAAAACAAAAGGTCTGCCCGCGAGCCAAACAAAGCCGTGCCAAAAGCCAATAGAACAGCAAAATAAAATAAAAGACAATGGAATGGTAAGGCTAACTAACTAAGGGCCCACATCAAGTGTCGAGGGTGAGGTATCTGGGGAAATGGAAAATAAGTGCAGCAGGATGAGGCAACCGCCACACATTAATCATGGATCATGAATGGTTATGCAGCTGTCCCGGCTTCCTCCGGAGTGGGCTGGCTGAGTTGTAGTACGTGTTGAGACAGCAAGCAAGCGAAACTCTTATTTTGCTGCTGCTGCTTCTGCTTCTGCTGATTCATAAACCATTATAGTTTGTGCCCGACTGCGCTGCCCTCTTTAGAACAAACCTCCACTCGACTGCCACTTGCCATAAATTCACGCAACTTGTTTGCGCATAGCGACAGAAGAGTTTCTCCCCCATTTTTCGGTGTTGGCTGCATACGTTTATGTTGTGCTTAGAGGAGGGGGAAGGGTGCTGAGATACGACGTCAGTAGAAGAAACGGGTTAAGAAATTTATGTGTTGCAATTATTTTCTTGAAATAACACTTAAAGTGATTTACTGTCTGCCACAAAATACCGTATGTGAATGTAAAGACGATTTGCGGGTGCTTTTGTTGCTGCTGCCAAGAAGGGACCAAGACTAGCCGAACAAATCCAAAGGCTTTTCATTTCGGTTAGCATACTTTTGTGGGTCTGCCATTTATTCCGGCTCATTGATTTTACGCATTGCATTGCACTTAATAAGATTTGTTAGCCAAAAAAAAAAACGAGAAGAGAAAATAGGTGAATCTTCAAACCTGCTGACGCGCCTCATCACTATTTTAACCCTTGTGCTGGCAAGGCCGCTTCTAGGCAGACCAATTTCATTTAATGCTTAGCTATTCATTTTACCCAGTCAGTCACTCAAGGTAATCCTAGTTCATGTAACTAAATTAGAAAAACACGAAATTTTGTTATTATATATCATAAAAGAAATAGACCATAGTTCTTGCCAAGTTAAGCCCTGTCAGGTGTTGGTTGGGGTGTGATTTGTGTATTTTCTGTTCATAAAATGCTCAAAGGCTTAAGGCACTTGTCGATCCTTTGAGAGCTTTTGCGACTCCCATTACTCGTTTGTTCTGAGCAACTCAAGTTTTGTTTGGTTTCTCAAAATTAAAGTTTTACTCGTTGAGCAAATTCTAATAACTTCAAGCTGAGAGTTTGTAAATATCTTTCTCAAAGCAAAGTGTCATAATGAGCTGCAATGGGAGCCACAAAATTGCTTACAATGTTTACCATGCTTCGAGTGAAATTGATTTTCCTCGTTGGGAAACATGTCCGCTGAGTTTCCCAATGTCCGTGCTCACATTGTTTGCAAGCTGTCAACGCCTCCGACAGCTGCCAAGCCGACAACATCAAACCAGCATGATGATACTGCAATCAGTAGACCATAGATGAAAGGTATTCCGGCGTCACACTTTTCATTTTGACCAATTTAATTGTCGAAGCTTTTAAAATGCTGGAAAATGAAAGACTAAAAGTGAATGCAAAATTATTACCTGTAATTTCGCAGTCATGAAATATAATTCGAAATTTATGGTTATGCATGTAGAGCATGTCCTGGCCAGATACCTAAATTATCTGCTTAATGTGCTTTAAAATTCTTGAGCTGCATTAATTTTTTTTTAAATTTTAATGGCTTCTGCTGTGGGGTAAATTGAAATAATTGTCCAGGATTCACTTAGTGAATAATGGCTCCAAAAGACCATTAAAAATCTATATATATATTTTTAATTTTTCCATTAGCTAACTAAATGATTTTTTGTTCTACTTTATAGACCTGCTATGAACTGGAGCGGTATTTGCGGGATGAACCCAAAATGCAAACCTACAAAAAAATACACAGCGATCTGGACACCGCCTGGGACATATTCTCATCGAATGCCCGCATACTCGAGGAGCTGAAAATCAAAGACCAGAACCTGGATGCAATTTCCACGACTTCATCGATATCTTCGAATTGTTCGGCCGCCTCCTGGGACAGTAATGGCTCTCAGGCCCTCAGCTACTCCCTGCTGGTGAAACAGGAACGCATCGATGAAGACGATGAAGATGCCACCCACTCCGACAGTCTGGCCTGTGATGACAAATTGGGCGTTCTGTTTGCTGCGCCGCCTTCCGCCATATCGCCAAATCCCAGCATCGGCAGTGCCGGCAACATGACTCCTACAAGCAGCAGCGGCGGTGTCAGCAGCAATAGCCTGCCCAGTCTGGCCAACAGCATCACTCTGAACTCCCCGTCAGACAGTGCTGAGCCTAGCATCAAGGTGCGCCTCCTGCAGGCATCAAAGAGTCAACGTTCAAACCACTCCCGCCAGGGCCTCAGTGTACATGATTTTGTTCTGCCTACGCTGACCCCGCCCTCTTCGCCGGAGTCTAGCTTACGCAGTCACAACTACGCCCAAATGCCAACACAACAAGCCCCGGCCGCGCCGAAAATGCGGCCCCAGCAACTCGATGCCAATGAACTGGCTGCTCTCATCCAGCAACAACAACAGCAGCAACAACAAAAACAGCAAAGGCTCGGCCAGCAACCGCAACACTCACCGCCCACCACAGCCATTCTCCGCTTCACAGGACAAATGACAAGTGCCCTACCCGCCCCCAGCATTCAGAACACCACTCTGACACAGGCCACCACGTTGCAGTTGCAGCAACAGCAACAACAGTTGGCGGTGCAACACCTCAGCATATCGCCTCAGGCCCTGAGCGGTAGCGTTGTCGGTCCAGTTGGCAATACCCATGGCAGTGGCTCCAGCACCGGAGCTGGTGATCAGTTGAGCTCGTCCAGCTCTCCAAATTCCACCTCTGCCGTTGCCACAACAACCACAACAGCCACACACAACATTCCGCGCAACACAATTGTTCGGCTGACCACGGCCAATGGCAAGCCGAATGCCGCTGGCATAAGTCTGGCACGTGTCATCCAGATGCAGAACAATGGCAATCCGAATGTGGCCGCCATGCTCACTGCAGCAGCGGCCAGCGGCAACAGTAGCAGCAATAGCAACAGCAATGCCGCTGCCACCACCGTCAGTAGTAGCAACAATAATAACAACAACAGCAATAGCAGTAGCCGTCAGCATCTCACACACAATCCACAGGCATCGCCACAGGCGTCACCCCAGCAACAGGTTATATCTGGATTGTCACCGGTGGCATCTCGAGTTGAGAAAGCCTCAAATGGTGTGTATGATTCATATTTTCCAGCTCACCCCCCTCTGACCATCACATTCATGCCTTGTCGTTTTTTATAGCTTCTGCCAAAAACCACCCGCGTCAGCATAGCGAACACAGTCCGGACGCCAAGCGTCGGATACACAAGTGCCAATTCCTGGGCTGCAAAAAAGTCTACACCAAAAGTTCACATCTGAAGGCGCACCAAAGAACGCATACAGGTGAGTTTATTTAATTTTTTTTTTTTTGCTCCCACACCTTCTTTTTGTTTTTGTGATATTGTTCCTGGCAGCTTGGAGTGGTTTGTGGAAAAATGTCAAAGAATCCTTTTTTTGTTCACTGCCTTGCTCTAATAAATCAATTGGAGGAGCACACCGGTGATCCGGAGAGCCTGCCGTCCATTTTGGACTGACAGCAGTGAGCACACAAGTGACATGTTGCATTGTTGTGTTGACAATGTGGGCAGAGCTCAGGCATGTACACTGCACACACAACACATACACACAGAGAAAGTCAAATGCATTGGGCCTAGGAGGCAAACTAAGGCAGGGTGACTTGAAATTTCAATAAAAATCGCATAATTCAGAAATGAAATGTTGGTCACAGACACGGATTCAACACACAAAACCCACTTACACTGGGCTAAAAACATTCCAGACAACAACAAAAAATATCAAATCAAAAGGAAGCAACTTCCGTATAATTTTATGAGAACAAAATTTTCAGATTATTATTATTATTATTATCATTTCATTACTTTGATGGATCTTTAAATATTCAAAATTAAATGATAGAATTTTTTGACTTTTCAATACGCATACTTGATTTTTTTTTAAGTGTATATCTGAAACTCATCTAATATAGATTTGATTTGAATTTGTATTACTACGCATTCGGCAATCGACATCAGGAATGCTGAGAACAAGACGAACATGCAGGCAGGCATAATGGAATGAATCTATTCATTTTTGCCAGAACGATAAAACCGAAATCCATTTTAAGCTTTCACAACAACACTCAAATCCTAAAAAAAAGCAATTATTGAAATTTTGTACACATTCAGTTTAATTTCGAAGGCTTTACACTCTATCCCAACAAAATAGTTGCAGCGTATTTGAGTTCTCCCCAAATAATCCGAAACCGAATAATCATAAATTCATAAATTCTTCTGCTTTGAGATTTTTGATTGGGCAAGCTGCTATTGTAGGGAAAGCTAATGGTTATTTATGACTGTGTTTGAGTGTATTTGCTCAGTTATAGACTTCTGAAATCCGATGAGAACAAATAATTTGGCACTCCGCAATGTGCATTTTTGCAGCTTTGCCAGAATATTTGAACAATGCTGTTTTGAAATTTCTGCTCATATGACCAAGACAATTCCGAAAACAAGTTGAAAAAAATGAGATAGTCTGACTGATATACAGAAAAGCTTTATGCTCTTTAGCAATTTGCCTTAATTTAGTTGCTCAACCTTTTATCAAGAATTGAGACGAATTGAGTTTGTCCTTTTCGTTTTCTTTCTATCATTTTTATTTTAGTTGCCAAAACCAAAGTCATTTGTTTATTTATGCAGGGCTGTCCTAAGTTCGTGTGATTCCTTCACTCTTCAAATATTTCTTACTTTCTTCTGAAATATTCTATCCATTTGTCCAACCCTCTACCCAAACATCCAAGCCATTCAATTTCTACATTTGTCCTCTTTGCCTATTTTCGGTTTGCTTCGTTGTGTTTGATTAGTGTTTCGAATTGTGTGTCCAGTTGCGGTTTGGGTAGTTTGTCGATTTTGTCCTTTTCTGGCCATAATCAACCAACTGACTAACTGAAATAGAAAAGACCCATTGACATGTGCCGTCCACGTGAACATTTTTTAAATGCAAATTTCATATTGCGGATCGAAATCAAACAAGCCCGCACACACAGAAACACGTGTCCGGACTTGCCAAACTAAGTGATGTCAACAAGTTTCCTTACCCTTACAGAAGCCGAAGAGACCAGCGCCTTAAAGTCCTTCTACCCAAATTGGATAAAGTTTCGAGAGCCGCTGGCAATTTCGTTAATCCCTTGCCAATCCATACGGCAACATTTTAATTAACATTCAATTTGGTCCGTCAATATGTAAAACTGGCAAACTTCTGCAGAGCCACTTTTTGGTTTTCGTTTGTTGTGCTTTTTTTGTTAAATTGTTTACTCTATTGAGGCAATAACAACAAAACAAAACAACAACAATATTGAAAAACCGAATGGCTTAATGAAACTACATGCCCAAAATGCTTGAAAGCAGGAGCCGAAGCGTTACAAGTTGTGTTCATAATTTTTGGTTTATCTTTTGACGCGCACAGGAAAACTTTCCAGCAAAGAAAACCCTTAAGAAAATGGCAGCCGACATGCCCAGAGTTTTTTTTTTTTCATAATCTTTATCTTTTTAGTTTTTTTATAGAGCTCAGGGCAAAGTCTAGCCTGTCTCAGGCTGAAGGGGAAATTTTGTTGATTGGCTTGGTTGTTGAGAAAGCTTAAGTGTTAATTTATTAATAGGAAGTTCACCTGGCTGACGGTCTATTTGTCTGAAAATCTAGAGCAAACTATTTAAAGACAAATTACATAATTAATTACACATGTGCTCGTTTAAAGGCCTTTGGTTCTGTCAATGCCACATGCCACTTTCTCTGTGATTGGTCTGAAATCGTTTCAAGGATTCCTGTTGCCAGGCAAAGGTAGTCTCGTCTGGCTATAAATCAAAAAGCAAAAGGTGTTTGGGCGATAAGATTGAAACCATTTGATTGTGGGCCCCGGCGGAATGGAAATTTCGTGAATGAAATAAAACGCGAGAAAAAAATAAAATAAAATTAAAGGCAAAAAGTTAAAGGAGGAAAAGAAAAATAAACAAATGAATAAAAAAAAAAAAATGCTGTGCATAAATAAGAGGAGAGGCTGCTGCAGAAAAATGTAATTACTTTAATGACACCATGGAGACTTGATCCTGGGCATGGGAATCTCTACACTGAATGTTTTTCTCCTCTTCTTTTTTCCCATCTTTGTCGTCTTGTTCTTCTTCTTCGTTTGGCTGTTGCAAATGCCGTTTTTAAATTAAGAAAATAATGAATTACGTTTCTTGCATAAAATTAAGGCGAAAAAATTTCATTAGAAGGTCTCTCGCCTGCCCACAAGGGGCGTGGCAGTTTTAATGTTGTCACATTAAAACAGATCAGACATTTTTTTTTTTTGCCAGGCTGAGAAGACCGCCGACAAACCTGTCTGTGTCTGTATGCGTGAATAATTTATGAATCGCTATTATTTAATTTTTTTTTTTTTTTTTTTGTATAAAAAAAAACAACCACCAAGTGTCCTTGAGGGGCCCATTCAGCCAATATGCGGAGACTATGAGATCAGAAAGGAAAGGCCGCTGATTGATTGAAAGACAGCTCATTCGATTCGCAGAAATTAATTTGATTTCGGTTTCCCTTTCCGTTGGGGGTCTTTGCGGTTTTCAATTCAATTTACATGCATTCGAAGCCCAATTAACAGAAAGCCAAAGCCTCTGCTCTCATCGACTGCATATTTGATAATTTAGGTTCTCAACTACAGAAGCCCCGACCAGTCTTAATTTCAACTTCCTAGTTCATGTTGTAAAGGAAGACGGTGTAATATCAACCAAAGATATTGGCCGCCAACAGAACATTTGAAAAGGCAAGCCAGACAACGGCCAAGATTTCAATTAGTTAAACGCAGGTAACATTTCTAGCCAGCCCGAGAGGTCTGGGCCACTATGTTGGCCATAAAAATACCAGAAAGCAGGAAGATAAAGAGAGAGAGAGAGAGAGAGAGACAACGAGAGGGTAAATCCAGGAAGTTACTGCTTGGTTGCGGTATGCGGAACCGTTAAGAAAAGATTACAAGTGCAATCAAGCGGAAAGACGCAAACAGACCATAAAAATTGTGTTGAGTGCAAAAGCCGACAACAGGACCAGCAATTGCAGAGGCAATAGCAAATAAAAGAAGCTCGCCAGAGTGCACAGAAAGTCGAGAAAGCAATGAAAGAAATGCCAAGTCCACAATCCCCACAATTTAGATAGAAACGGTTTCTGTTGGCGCCGCCTGCTCTGGTTAAATTAAAACCAATGCCAGGGAAATTTATAAAATATTAACTGGCTCGGTCTGTTGGCGGCTAAGGCAAGAAATGCTACTGCATTCACTCGTCTCCTGCCAACAAACAATGGCTCACTGCTTATTGCTTTTAAACAATTTACAAGTGCAAACTGTATGGGTTATGTGTGTGGTCTGCGTGTTTCTAGCTTTTTTCAACTATCTTAATTTATTGACAAACTGGCTGAGGTTAAATTCGGTTCAATAAAATAAAATACGCTGTTTGTCATTAGCAGGTGAGGCTGATGAATATTCCAACTAATTCTTCAAAAAGACCTTCGACTTTCTTTGATATGGAAAAGTTTCTCAGAGTTCCCATAAAAAAATTCAAAATTTTTTGAGAACTCCTTCAAGCAATCAGAACGAAACCATTCTTATGATTCTTATTCGGCTCAAGTCCTTCTTTAATATATTTGAAATTATATCAAGATCATCTTATATCGGAACCCTATATCATTATTTTAACTGAATGTTTCTCTTCCAAAATCGGACTTCTCTTAGTTCAGAAATATTTCCTATATAATCGAAAAAAAAGTGTGTGAGATTCGGCACCTCAGCGAAGGGCGGAATTTTCTACTGCGGAAAAGTTTGCCACACGACTCGTTAGGTTTTTGACTTGTAGTTATTGCCCCGTTTATGACCCTCGGCCCAAAATAGGATTGCATTTCATGACAGTGCATCGTTTGGCAACGAAGCCAGGCAAATGGTTTCACCCCTAAATACTTAACCCAGTTGTGAATTTGTTGCCTTTTTCCGCAAGTTTTGACAACCATATAAATTTCATTTGCACCGAGAGAGGCGATGCGGAAGACATGAAATTTTCTGTGGGCCAGGTTCAATCTACGAGCAAATAAAGCAAAAATTAATTAAAGCCTCACGCTGCTCTGGAATTTTTACAGTAGACTTTTTAGCGTGCGCTTGACTTTTCAGCCTTTCCTTTATATTTTTGCTTCACTACCCAAGGGCCAGAAGATAACACAGCAAATTGTGATAGTCTCTTTCTTTCTCTCTCTGTTTGTCTCTCTGTGTGTGGTTAATCGGTAAACTGTTTGGCTGGCGCAATGCCGCTCAAATGCACTTCAATACGAGACTCCTGGGTCGTATTTTGTGGCTCTGCACTTTGTGCATTTGACGCTGATTTACAGAACCAGCCCGACCAGTCCGTCCGGACCAAGCGAGGATAGCAGGACGAGGCAAAAGCATGAAAAAAATATTGCCAAAGCATTTCATTGATCACCTCCCACACTTTCCATTTTCCTCGGCCTCTCTTTCTGTTTCTCCATCTTTTTATCTCTATCTCACAATACATTTTCGATATTCTAGTGTGTGTGTGTGTGTGTGTGTGTGTATTTTTTGGGCAGCTCGTTTATTTATTGCTTTTTGCCTCGATTTCGCTTGGCTTCCAATTCTGACAACATGCCAAAGAACGAGTGGCAGCCGACAGAGAGCAAATTCAGATTCAGGATTCCACATTCTCGGCGCGCCACTTTTTCAAGTCGATTGGAGACAGAGAATATAGTAAACACACTCGCACACCCCAACCATTCAAGAAGTTCACCGACTGACTTGGCCTGGCCTAGCCTGCCCTGGCCTAGCCTGGCCAACGACTTCAGGGAGGACAGAGAAAGATAGATGAGATCGTATAAACAAATTGAAATTAAATGCAGAGCCGAGAGTCAGTTTCGGTTTTGGCTGCCGCAAGTAATGTGAAATTGAGCACGGAAATATCACACATTTCCGCATGCATTAAGTTTTAAGCATTGCGTGTATGGGTGTGTGTGAGTGTGTGACTGTGTTAGTGTGAGTGTGTTTTTTTGTGTGCCTTACAAAGTTTTCCACTCAGCTTTATGCATTTTCCTCAACTGTCGTCGCCTTACTTGTCTACTGTACTTGCTGCGTTGCCACGGTTACCCCTTCCCGGTCTTTCACAGAGGCAGTTGGGGCAGCAATTTCCTGCCTCGGCTGCTGTTTGTCTTTTAAACTCAAATAATTTTGCCATTTCATTTTTTTCGTGCCACATTTATTTTTTTATTTTTTAATTTTTTTCTTTGCCAGCCGCACTTTTATTTGGTTACGTTACGTTTTGGCCATGTTCTCTGTTCTTCTGCTGTTCCACTCTTCGCTTCTCTTGTGTTCCACTTGCACATTTTTAGGTTTTATGCTTTTGTGTGAAATTACAACTTCTGCATTTCCTTTTCCTTTCTGGCTGGCTTGGTTTGGCTGGCCGGCTGACTTGGCCTGGCTTGGCTTGCTTGGTGGTTCGGTTGGTTGCTTGTTTTGGCTCGTTCCTCTTTGCGTTTGGCTTTCAACGCTTTGGCAGCAAAAACGAAAAGCACCAGTCCCCCACCCTCCCACTGCTCGCAGTCAACCGAGCAGCCAACGTTATCCTTCCTTATCCTTTGAAGCTTTTGGCACGCATGAAAAATGTTGGCAAAGGCAATGCGCGAACCACACACACTCACACACACACACGCACAGTAGCTCGTTTTGTTGGCTTTTGGCTCATTTCGTTTTGTTTTAATTTTACAGTTTTTCATTTTTAATTGTCTTAAATTTTTGCTGTTTGTGCGTTTGCGTTTGCATTTGTATTTTTGTTTTGTTTTGTTTGGTTCTCTCCTTTTTTATTTATTCGTATTTTACTTTATGCATATTTTGTATGCACACACAGAAACACCAAGAGAGCTATGAAAGCTCTGAATCTTCTGTGTTGTTGTTTTTTTTCCTTTCCTCACTCCATCCGAAAAACTTTTTTCATTTCGTTTCGCCATTTGTGAAAAGCGCGCTAAATAAAAAATTTCCCTCGCAGGATTTGCCGACTTCCCCTCACCCTCTCCGTCTCTCTACGTCTTTCCTTGCCTCCTGGCTCTACGCATATTTTTACGGTTTATTGTTTGTGTTGCTAGCAATAAAAATGCAACTACTTTTGTTGTTCCGCTGTACTTTTTCACTGCCTTACTAACGATGCCAAGAGTAAATGCACCACCAACGACAAACAGAATGTAATCTATACTGACTCTGAAATGCATATATAAATATACAGACAATTTCACCATGGCAGGGTATCACGTTGCCAACTTATTTAAGGCACTTGCACATTTCTCATTCACAACTGTTTAATATTTTGTTGTTCTCGCTTTGTTGCAGGTGAAAAACCCTATAAATGCTCCTGGGAAGGCTGCGAATGGCGCTTTGCACGCAGTGACGAGCTGACGCGTCATTATCGCAAACACACCGGCGCAAAGCCCTTCAAATGCCGCAATTGTGACCGCTGCTTCTCTCGCTCCGATCATCTGGCCCTGCACATGAAACGCCATATGTGAGGTGAAATCTAAGCGGCCCCATCCTCCACCTATTTGCAACGGGGCCTATGAGATTCCATCTAACGAAATCTGAAAATGTGCCATCATCGACAGACACTCTGACAGGGCGTGGAAAAGGTCATAAAAACCAATTGACAAATCACACAGAAGATCGGCCACAACAACAGCATCCAAAAGCCATTGGAGATGGAGATTTATATTGAAATTGCTATTGCTATTGCTACATTGCGGTTCCAGTTCCACGTGGTCTTTCACTCACACACACAAACATCTACATATACATATACATACATATATATATTTATATATATATATAGATATTTTTTACCTATGTTTAAGTCATTGTCATTATCGTTGTCATTGTCATATTGTCATTGTCGTTGTCGTTTCGATTGCCGTTACGTTTGCTTGCAATTTTTTATATATATATATATATATATTTTTTTTTTTTTTTGGTGTCTCAGACAAAAAAATTTATACCACTTATGTGTATATATGTTTTATGTACATATAAAATAATATGATATTTCCTTTCTCTCTCGAGTACATTTGGGCGAAAGAGTGCAAGTTGAATGCGGCGACGACGGCTTTCAAAACAAAACTACAAAAATTTATTGTACAATTTACCAAAGCTAAGCAATTTTTATAGGGTAACACACAAGCTGAGCAGCAAGCAGCTGAGAAATCATCCAAGAAAAAGAAAAAACAAAAAAAAAAACTATTATAAAATCATAAAAGTTTTTGTTTTGTTTAATAGCGCAAATACAAGAAAACAAAAACAAACACATTGTAAACACTGCCAAAACAAAAGAAAACAAACAAAAAAAAAATAAAAAAATTATATATAAAAATGAAAAATATATTAATTAATAAAATTACAAACATCTAAGCATACGTCGTACTAATTACAAAAATAAAAACAAAAGCAAAAAAAGAATGTATAAAAAAAAAAAAATGGAAATGAAAAGGAAAAAACAAAAACAAGTGCAAAATATGTTTTAAACAAAAACAAATTAAACTAATTTTTTTAAATTAAATTAAATGCTTATATATATATATATACAAACCTCATTTAAATTGTAATTTAAACGTTGTCATTTTCTATAGTTTTAGGCATAATTTTTCACACTTAAATTCATTCTACAAGTTTGTTAACATTTTTATTGCTTAGCTGCAAATCTTTAATTGCATTTCTTGATTTCAACATTTTTTTATTTAGTGCAAAAATTGATTTGCTTTATTTTTTTACCTTGTTAATTAAGTGATGAAAAGTATTATGAAAAAAAAGAAAAATTATATTTTCAACAATTTTTGGACAAAATTTAAAAAAAAAAAAACAAATGACATAAAAATTCTTCTTTATGTGCCTCATAAAATTATATATTTTTTTTTTATTAAATTTTGAATTTTCTTTTTCACTTTGTTCTAAAGTCTTTGATTAGTTTTATTTTGCTTATTTAAAAATTTTAATTTACATTTTCGTAATTAGGCTTAAATAATTTCACTTTTGTTTATAATTCTTTTTAATTTTTAATTATTTTTAATGAATAAACAAGCAAGAAAAAATAAATGTGCAAAAACCTTCGATTATGATTTATCCTCAGTTTGATTTATTCACCAACGGATTGTTTGATTTCCGCTTTGGCACACAACTCTGCTGACATCAAAGTATACAACATGATCGAGTCTAATTGAGCTCGAGCATTTATGGTTTGTGTGATGAGAAATTCTGTGATCCAGAGAAAAACAAAATAACTAAGGTAAACAATATAAAAAAAAAATATATATATATAAATATATATGAAAACAAGCAAGTAACGACGCCACTATTAAAACGCAACACAGACCCAAAGAATCGAAGAAGAAGTAGTTAAGGAGGAATCTAAGCAAAGATTAATTAAAGGACATGTCATATCTCACAGCACGCTACTTGTCATTCTCGAAGAGGTTTTCATTTTCAATGGGATTAAAAGTCAGTCTTCCCACATACTCAGTAAACTCGAACTTGAAGCCAAAACTATTGTGGAGTGTTAGGAAACGTGAGTCGGTCATTTCAAGAGTTTTTATTTTTCAAAAAACTAAACAGGCTTCCTGTCGTCAGGGTCCTTTCTTGCTTCCACTCATTGTAAATACCTTGAATGTCATAATTAAAAATAATAATTATATATAATAATATGCAGCAGCCAATCCAAATGCATCAGCAACAAACGAGAATAAAATCATCTAAATTAAGAGAACTTGAAACCATAGAACAAAAAATGTGTACGATGTGTCAAAATGCTTCAATCAGTTTAGTGTAACTTTTGAGAAAACAAAACCAAACAAAAAATACCCCGAGAATATTTTGTATAGACAACCTTGAAATTTAAAACTAAAATTAAAAAAAAAAAAATTATTAATTTAAAAGTGTGTATAAAAACATTTTACAACCAATTAAATCAACATTGTGTAAGGGAATTATTTTAAAAATGAGCAAAAAATGATTGCATAAAAATAGGCAAATAGAACAACATAATATAAAAAATTAAGACTGGTCAACGAGGTGTTCCGCGTTTATGCAAAAATTGCAAAAAAAAAAAAGAATATATAGTATATATATATATATATAAAGTCAAGCAAACCAAATTAACAAGTAAAGAGTATAGGAAATAAAAATAAAGTAAATCAAAATAAAATGAAAAACTGGAGAAGAAGAGCAAAGCAAATCCTAGGCAGCTAAAATGGAATGCAGCTCAAAACTTTTTAAATGTTGGCGAAATGGCACTTCACTTAGCACAAGTTTTCGGCCACTTTTGGTTTCCCTTGGGTTAACAGGATTTTTTAAATAAGTCATACAGCTCATTCCCGAATTTCCCAACCCGATCTCACCAGAACAATTTGAACCCGAATGGCACTGGCCATTTTGGCAACTCATACGTAACAAGTAAAAGCCCCGTAATTAAAGTTAATAAAGTACGAATTTTAAGAAACGCTGAATGTGAGTCTAGTAAAAAAAAAAAAAAAACAAAAACCTAAAACCACAATATAAAAAGAAACAAAAAAAAAAACATATATAAATATATTTTGATTGTCTACATTAAAGGTAAAAACAAAAAAGCTAAAAGGAAAAACATTATACAATATTAAAGGACAAAATTAAGGAAACCCAAATCAAGCAGATTCCAAAATAGTTGAAGAAATATAAATTAGTTTGCATTGTAGTAAATAGATAAGGTAAGAGGATTTGGGTGCGGACTTAAAGGGAATTAAGTGCTTGAAATTGATTTGAATCGATCTAACCCATCAGCAATTCGAAACAAAGAAGCCTCAGTTATTTTCATTACCCTCAAATTTTTCCATTTCAAATCGTTTGCAAAATTTGCTTGGCACTTTTCTAGCTATTAATTTGGCCCAACTTGCTTTTCGGACGGAGGGAATGCTTAGGCTTTTAAGAGTTTTAGTTTAGGCTAAATGAACAACAGATTTGTAGATATAATTAAGACCGAAAGATGAGCGGATGGTCATAGAAATCACTTTTATATAGAAAATTAAGTGCATAAACGTAAAGAGAATTTTTGTGTATAGTTTAGTGAAATGAATTAGTTTAATTTAATGAATGGATTGTATGCGAAACTAACGCAAAACCCATAAAATCAAATATGTGAATTAACAAAAATTGGACTAACTCAATCCAATAAAAAAAAAAAAAAATTAAAAACAAAAAAATGTATATGAAAAAAAACACTATTTATTGTGAAAGCTGTGTGCATGAGTGTATGTAATAAAAAACAAGAAAAAAATATATTAAAAAAAAAATTAATTGTATTAAATGATGCAATTTATGAATGTAAAAGAATAGCATGCAAAGCATATAAAATTAAGGCAAACGCGCATTGAATTTTGTGAGTAATATTTAAATGTATTTAAAATGAATCAAGTCGAATGCGTTAGTTGAAAACCGGAGGAGGAGGAAAAGAGGAAGAAAATTAGGCCTGCCGCACTTCATTTCATTCGACGCCATCCCGAGGCACTTTTCCTACAGAAATATGATTGGCACGGGGTGAAGGGGTGGCGGTGATATTGTTGTGTTTTTTGGCGGCCATGATAAAGCGTTACTAAGATTAAAGATCAATAGGTTTGGATATAATGGGTTAAGGTAAAAGTTGGCAGCAGCAAATGGTGATTTAAATAGATTTTTATAAAAATCTTTTAATTTAATTTAGCTTTTTTGGTAAAATGTAAGCTTATACATATAAAAACGAATTAATAAAACCATACAGAAAACAAAATCTAAGTATATTAATTAAATTAAATGGCATTAAATTGTAAACTTAAGGCGCAAACAAACCAATATCAAAATTTACATGTTTCGGCACAAGAATCATTGACACTAATTAAAACAAAGAAAGAGAAAATCAAAATCAAAATCTCCCCCTGGATATAAGTAAAGCAAATCTTAAATATCTAATGGTGATCAAAGTAAACACACACACACATACACACACCTACACACCTACACACATGCGTAATTTGCTACTTTTAATGTTATGTAATGTAATTTATGTCAAAAAAAAAAAAAAAAAAAATGAAAGCTTGGCCAATTCAAAGCAAACAAAAAAATAAAAAAAAAACTCAAACATAAAAAAAGTAAAAAAAAAATATATATATAATAATAATAATTATAGCTAATAGCAAATAGCAAAAAAAAAAGAAAGAAATATCTAATTGTCAGTGTGTGTTTATTGATGTGAGTTTGATGTAAGCGAATTAAGACCACTTCCCTCAGCATAAATCCCATCTGTTCCGTATTTATTTCTTGACTGAAAAAAAAGAAAAACAGTTAATGAAATACACCTTAGACCCCTTGCCCCGTTTTAACTGAATGAATTGAATGATTGAATTGAGTTGTGACTTCATTTCGATTATTTGTTTTGCGTCATAGTTTCCTTTGGTTTTTATTGACAATTGAGATAAAACCAGCTTAAGCAGTTAAACCAAATCAAATATATATAAATATAATAGAATGCTTAAATAAATTATTAAGTGATTAGTTGACTTAAACTAAACTAAAAAATTAATAGAATTTAATTCAATTAGCATATTTTTCCAAAGTATTTGTATATTCAATTTGACTAATTCAATACATTATGATTATTATTATTATTATTATTATAGCTTGTTTGTTGCAGCTTTTTGTGCATTTCATTGTGAAAATTTTATATACAAAAAAAAAATGAAAAATGAAAAAAAAAATATAGAAAATAAAATCAAAAACATGGCAAACTATTTAGATAAAAAAAAAGAAATGCCCATGCTAAAAAATATAAAAAAAAAAACACAAAATGGCGCGCACAGTGAGTGGGCACGTTTAACGGCATTCTTGTATTTAGTATTAGTTTATACAACAACAACAACAACAGCAAAACAAAACAAAATGAAAAGCAAAAACAGACAATTTCAGCAAAACAGCATAAACAGCCCATAAAATCAAAATATTGAATATGAAAATGAAGAAGAAGAAAATACACAACATCAAAAACAACAAACCAGCAGCATAATTAGAACCGTTATTTTTATTATTCTTGTATAAGTAAGTGAAAAATGAAAGTAAAAAAAAAAAAACAAAACAAAAATGAGAAAAAAAAACAAGGCATTTTCAACGTATGACAACTATTATTGTACGTAACTTGATATTTTGATGAGAATTTCTGTGAAAAAAAGAATAAAATAAAAAAAAATGAAAAACAAAAAAAAATATATAGAAAAATATTGAAAAAAAAAAGAAAAAAAAATGTTTGATTTGCTTCAAGCCGGAAAATTCTAGAACTCAAAGACACCAAACAAATGCAGAGAACCCAGCAAATTTAAATATGAAATTCACCATAAATATCAAATTCAGCCAGCTTCATGCAAATTATGTTGACTTTTATGCACCCACTCTGGCCCCCCCACAGCCAAGGAGGCAGAGAGTGGAAAATCAAAAGGGTACACAAAATGGCGAGCCGAAATGAGTTACCCATAATGAATGTGTTGTGCAACGGAATCTGATGTGGCTGACAGTGTTGTTGCATACATTTAACTTTTGTGATTGCAGGCGGGATTGTATAAACATTTCACATTATTAACCCCAAAGGGATAATGGCCAACAAAAACAAACACAGCAGCCAAAACATTGTCATTCATATCAAAATGCCAAAGGAAGGAAATTTATTTTTTGGTCCACTCTTAAAGCTTACGAAAAAAAGAAGAAGAAAATATTATATAAACTTTAAGTAAATTCTGTGCAGGTTGAAAATTTGCAATTTACCTTGGAAAGTTTAAATCAATTTCCTGATAAAGACTTGGGGAAATTGTTTTGCATTTCTTTATTTGACTAATGAAAGTAGCCAAACAAAAGGGCTTCTCTCTCTCTCGCTCTCTCTTTCTCTCTATCAAACACACACACACACACATGAACATTTTGATTGCAGTTTTCTCAGAGGTAAGGCAAGAATAAAAAAAAAGAAATGAAATATAAAATAAAGAATTCGGTATTCAGTATTTTGTAGCTTTTCTATGCCACCGAACCAGCACAATCTTTTACCATCCACAAAAACTGAAAGGTAGTGGTAAGTTTTTCATTCGTTTTAATTTCACTGTAGACGTAATTCTTTCTCTTTTTTTTAAGCATTTCTAAAGATTTTGTTGTTGCTTGAAAAACTTTTCATTTTCTTGATTTTGTTGCTACTGATGGTCGGTCGTTCTATGTAGTTGTAATTGTTGTTGTTGTTGTTGGATATTTTGTGCCAACGTTTTACTTTATTTTACTAGCGAAACTTCTAATTACGTACATGACCAGCTAGAGTATGTGTGTAGGTATGGCAGACATACAGATACACTAACCAGCAGACATGTGCATAAGAAGAAATAAAAAGCACTGATATCAGTTGAGCTGGGCTTAACTAACATACAAACTCATTTTGCGCAGTGCATTCCATGGGAATGGAAGTGAAAAAAATTGGCAGGGGAAAGTTGGCCCTGCAGCCGAGCATCTTTATCAAAATTGTTGCTAAAGTTCAAACCACTTTGCGAGCGGAGCGCAAGGAATATGACTTTTAAAAAGTTTTCATTTCCCACCCTCCCACCACCACACTCACACACATAAACAATGCACCAAGGAACTTTTACTTACATCCACACATATACATACTGCCTACAGCATACTGATATGTAGCCCGTTATGCTGCACAGCATTTGTAGCTTGTCAAAGTGGCTCAACACGCCTGGCATGTTAACTTATTTTCTTGTTTTCCCTGGCACAGCCAACTTCGAGCTAACTACAGTACAGCAGGCAGGGCAAGTGCTCGCCAACGAAAAGATCTAGAGCCCACGACTTCCAGAACAGAGAGAGAGAGAGAGAGAGAGGGAAGCATGGATTGCTATGCAATATGCAAGGAGCAAAGGAGGTAAACACACAAGACATACCGCCAAGCATATGACGCCACCATAAATGCAACCAACATGAATGGAAGTTACCTTGGTCATGTTCGGTGTCCGCCACGGGTGTATTTCAAAACAAAAGTCCCCCTAACTCTCACTTTACCTGGAACTTTCTCTATGGCTCTGGGTATAAATTACAGACAAGTTGAATAGCTGGCCAAGTTGAGCAAGTTAAGGCACTTAAGCCAGCTTCTATACCAAATGTGTGGGCATATTTGTGGGCAAATGTAAGCAAGCGATGAATTTTCGTAATTATTCTGTAATTCTGAAGGAAGATTTTAAAGCGAGGCCCAACAGATCAGAACAAACTCTTTCTGAGAAAAAGCGAAAATATTCCTTAAAGAGTATCCGAAATTCGTGAGCTCTCGAACCTTGGAAATGAACGGGAATTGTCTAATAGAATGTCTTGAATTTGCTGATTGATTACATTTGATTAATAATGTTTTGACTTGTGTATTTACCTCGAAAATCTGCACTGCTTATTTTCATATACCTCGCTCTGTTCGGCTATAAAAATGGAAAATAAAAAATATACAGCGAAAAAAGGGCTCATAATATCCTCTGGGTCCCCAACCGCAAATCCACTCACATGCTAAGCTTTGGCTCAATCAGCTGAGCCAATAAGCCACATTGCTCAAAAGCCATCAAACGCCAAGATCCCGAAGCCCTGAAGCCGAAGAAGAAGATTTCAATAATTCTCGCTAACGTTCAGTTCACAAGGCATAAAAAAGTGCTAAAACGAATAAATATTTTCTTTCTTTTTTTTTTCGTTTTATCTGTAAGAGAGTGAATTAGCATCAATATAAAAATATGTAAGGACAAACCAAAGGCATTTGAGTTTTAGAAAATTACAAGTTAAAGGAAGAAAAAAAAGGAAAAGAAAAATCCAAATCAAAATGCTGTTTCCCCAATTCAGAATACTTAAATGCCTGAAGGTTTCTCTCCACGTAGTATCTTCAAATTACAAGTCAAATCAATATTATTGGAAGGAAAAGACGACTAAAGGCAAGTGCAAAAAGCATAAAAGCCCTAAACCTGGTGGCACTTCTCCCCCTTTCCCCTTTGAAGTCGGCAACATCAACATACACAAATGAACTACGGGGCGTAGCAAGGTAGGAGTATTCCACTCTGGCCTGGAGTCAGACTCCCCGGTCGATGTCAGATATGACTTGGGGGCTGCCTTAAGAAGTCACAAGTAAAAGCCACAGTAATGCCAGGGAAAGGTTGCATGCCCAAGCCCAGGCCCAGGCCCGCACGTTCTGTGGTAACGGGCGCGCCACAAATGTAGCGACATGAAAATTATGATTACAAGCAGACTGTCATTTGCCATAATATTTGCTACATAACGATTATGGAGCGCTTTAGTCAGGGTAAAATGGATAATAATAAAGTGCTGCAAAGACATCCACCTACCCGTTCACACACCCACACACCCACACACCCATCCGCACACATCTAAACACGTCCTTCTCCTCTCACCCTGAGCTTCCATAGTCACAGGCTTAATGCCACTACATGTGACTTGTGCTGCTGATTCTCTTACTGTGCCATATACTCAACTGCGACTGGGTGAGACATGGCCCGGTATAACACACAAACACACTCTAACTACACACACACATAGTGATTCTCATAGAAAACACACCCACACGGCTGCCAATGACAATGACATCAACTGCAGACAAGCCCACAAGCTGACAGAGAGCAACATGCGAGTATAGTTACATTTGAGCTTTGTTGCTGTTACTTACACACACACACACACACACACATTAACCCACACATTTACACAATGCAGATAGCATGTGACAAGCGAATTCTGATGGGTCTAGCTTCCACTTTTCTGATGGGTTGCTGAAGTCGAGCGATGCAGCCTTTGATTTGCTTGCTCAAATTTCACAATCTCTTTCATACTTCTCTTCATCAAATAAGCTCTTCGACTTTCTTTCTTTCTTTCGTTCTATTTTTCTCCTTGCCCAACATAAAGAGGTTAAAGTGGAAATTAGTGAGAACAACTCTCAAGTCGCGACAACCAAATCCATTGCCCCAAGTTGCCCAGACATTTTTGCCACAAAGCCGCAGCAGCAGCCGTTAACATTCACAACTTCCAAAACTTTCAGCCATCCTCGTGTTGCTAGACTAAACAGCTTAGCTCGGCTAATTCCAAAGCAGCCGCCATTGAAAAACCAAACCAGTGAGAATCGCACAATCTGATTGGAACTGTGTAGCCCACAAAGCTCAAACACTTTGCTCAGGCAGATGGCAATCGGTCCTACTGGCGTTTTGGGATGGACTCATTGCCCCACCTTTCTGGTATATGCCTTGGCAGTAGAAGTGGTGAGGGATGACATGCAAATGTGGCTCAGACTCACGTTTAGGCGCTCGGCTGTGTCGGTTGCCACTCCTGTCTACTGATGTCTGAATCTTGGCAGCTGGGCCAACTACTGCAGCCCAGTGTATCGTTTACCTTGTCTGCTGTTCCCCCGCGGCTTCCTCTGCCAAACAACTACCACTTGCTGTCTGATTTCGATTCAAAATTGGTTGCACTGCCAGTGGCGTCTGCCAAGGTACTCTAAGTGTGATTGTGATAGGGCAAAGCACGCGTGCCGAACTCACCCTAGACCTTTGGCATTCTCTAGCATTCAGTCTGATCAGAATACTCCCAATCGCAGCCAAATCGAACGACCGCAGGTGCAAAACGTGCCCCCAACTGAAGGCAAAAAACTTTTTGGCAACTGCCGGCAAGTGCACTTGAAGTGTATCGAATTTGTATGGATTTCACTTCAGCCAATAATTTGACACTTGCCTTGCAGAAACTTCTGCCAA
This sequence comes from Scaptodrosophila latifasciaeformis, assembly GCA_037075145.1. Classification (NCBI taxonomy): domain Eukaryota; kingdom Metazoa; phylum Arthropoda; class Insecta; order Diptera; family Drosophilidae; genus Scaptodrosophila; species Scaptodrosophila latifasciaeformis. The sequence goes on from JBAMCM010000158.1 coordinate 2,051,053, forward strand.
ACAAACATCGGCAAAACAGAAATAAAATCAACACCAACAATCAAAATAAAAGCTTATCAAAATGGATAATAACAAATAAATATACAAATAAGCGAAGACAAAAGTAAAGTCAAAAGCTAGTCAAGGTCAGCTTTATATGGCTCATAATTCTTGTAGACCTTTAAGTTAACAATAATTCTTTTTCTTTTGCTACATGAACTGGCTGATTTCGGGAAATATTATTTGAGTCTCAGTAAAAGAAAAAGTGCAATTAAAGTGGCATGAACCGCATGTTTACAACACACTTGCACTCGGGGGCGTCATAAACTACATCCGAACGGGACTTTTCGAGTTGGCTTGCACAATTGCATGTAGTACAGCCAAAAGAAAACAGCCCCAACTATGATGACAAAAGTCCACCCCGAATCATCTCTTTCAGGAAACGCAAACGCAATTGTCATCACCATAAAAATAACATAAAACTTTTTTACGACCTGCGTATGTAAACTTAAGTTTGTATGTGCCTTAGTGGGCATGGGTGGGCCGAACCAGTCCAAAATGTATTGTGTGAGTGCCCACACACGTTTCCAGCAAGTCCTTGACTTAGTCTCATTAGTAACGCCTAAAAATATATTAGAAGGATTCATTAAAGTTTGAAGTCATGCGAAATTTTCTTGGGCAACGCGGCTTTTATTTTGTATTGGTGAGTCCATTGGAGCTGTGGATGTGGATGTGGGTGTGGGTGTTTTTGTATTTGTGTTCACTCATAATTCAGCTAAATGGGAGTGCCTGGGGGCAAGAACGACTTGGTCTGTTTGGCCAACCGTAATTGATAATACATTCAATTGGCCAGGCAATTTGCTAAAGTGCCTGGTGAAGTTGCCTTGTTGCTGTGCAGACTCTGTCTGTTTCAGGCACTCTTATTGCTGTTGTCATAGCACAGATTTAAAATCAACACAACACCGCCAGCGAGAACAGCATCAACAGCAATAACAGACGGAAGCAAAGCTAAAGGGTGTGGCGCGTGGTGTGGGTGGCAACACGACGTCTGACCGTAGTCAACCCGACACTCATTTCCACTAAAAGCGGCATAAATATAAACAACTTGACAAAAAGAAAACCCAGAGCACTCCAAGGCCCTGAAACAAGGCATGACTGTACTTTTTGACCGGGCTCTCTGCTGGCACTACTCAAAACCCCCGCCTCCTTTACCGCTTATCGTCTCTGTCTGTCCGCCTGTCTGCCTGTCTGTGCGTATTGAGTTGAAAATGAATTGCATGCAGTCAAACGTGTGCCCAACTTAACGGTAATTTAAATGGTAATGCACAGAGAGCAGCATCCGCCATTTTGATTGTTGTTTGTTTGCAAGTCATTGTTAAATGTTGTTGACATCATTGGCTTGTTGATGGCCGCTGACAGCGATTTTTCCACTCACCTTTCTCAAAGCATACAAATTTGTTGGCAGCGTTTTCCGCCCCGGCCTTACAAAAGGACGAAAAAAAGGCACACGAAAAATCACAAAAATGCCTATCAGCAATCTTATGATGACCAAATGAATAGCTATGTTAACCATTTGATCGATGCCCGGGCCGCAACCATTCCATTTGACTAAATGGTCCGCTCATTTTCATATTAATTGAAACATTTTCCTGGGCTCTTTTGCTTGACTTGGCGGCTATTAACCTCAATTTAAACGCACTTGCCACTGCCACTAAATAATGTAATTTTTAATTAAGGAGCCTCAAAAGGTCCGCGATCAACATCAGCATGCGTGAGTGACCCCTCCGGCCCCTCGCATACAGACATTTGTCAACTGGGCGGACATCTTTTTTCTCCACATTTTTTTCCCCCGTCTCAGGCCATTTCATTTGATTATAACGTAAGGCACAAATGAGCCACTTCGTTGTCAACTGGCGGCATCAAAAAAGGTTGCGACACACCAAACACTCACCCATTCAAATGGGTGTGGATCTGTGTCACTTTGGCCATGCGAGCCAAAAAGACTCAATGGACTCTCACACACATTAATTTAGTGCCAAAGTGGTCACACACACGCGTTCAATTAGTTGCCTCGTTTGTCCTTATAAGAACGCAAACACCCACACACACACACACACACACACACATGTGACCTCACCCCCTTCTCTAGTTCTACTTGTATTTATTTTTCATATTTTCCGCTCAAGTTTTTCTGGCATTTTGTTTATGTTAGACAGTCGGTCAGACAAATGGCTGTGGACAGCGCTGGATTGGAGCGGGAACTGTGGAAGCCCATCCATCTAATTAATTACCTTGGTGTTATGACGGCGTTGGCATAAATTGTGTTTTAATTTGCGCTGAGTTTTCACATGCCTCTGTCATTGGTTTATATTTAACAAGATAATACACGCAAAATTAAACAGCATTTAGATGTGAATAAATAATTAACCAAACTTTTAGATTTGCGCTTTAGATTAACCAAACCAAACCGCTGGAATTAACCAAGCCTCTGCATAATTAATAAAGCCAAGAAATGCTGAAAGACCAAAAATAAAAACTTAGATAGCTAGCAAATAAATAAGTCCCTTTATTGTAAAGTGAACTCTGAGTGACAAAGGAGTCCTCAAAAAAAAAAAGGAAATATCATAGCTAATTAAATCAGATAAAATAAAAAATGAAAAAATAAATTTACAGTGAGGAAAAAAAAGACTTAAGTTTTTTACGACTTTAAAATAATTATAAATAATTAAAAATATTAATTTGTTAGATCTTTTCTCGACAAAATAATTTATAAACTTAAAACAACTGAGCAATATGAGATAGACCGAACAAGAAATCTTTGAGGAAGACCTTCAATGAGCCACATAACTTGAATTTAATGGCTTCGTAATTAAGTCATTCGAATTAACAAATAAATGGTAATTTGAATCAAGTAAATATAAGGTTTATTTATTCTAAATATTCACTTGAGTCAATTCAAGTATTAATTTTAAAATAATATTTGCATTGCCTTCAAATTGATTAAATAGTCCTGCACAAAAATTAAATCGATTTTTTTCTTTGAAAAATTTCTACACAGATAATTCGAGTAATTAAAGTGGAAACTTTTAATAGTATCTGCTGATTCATGAGGGATTACTGAGTATGTTGTGCACACATTTTGAAAGAATACATTTTCTATTTCTTGCCCCAAGCTGGGGAAACATTAGTGGGCCTCAATGTCTTTAACTACCTGGAGGCAAAAAGGATTCATGGCATCCATGGATTATTTAAGACCTGAGCATCCTTTAGACATCTCTTGGATAAAATTTGCTGCGGAAGTTTGTCCGCAGCACGTGCAGTTACTGCCTCATCTGCTCTCCTCGGTCTGCCTGCTCTCCAGCCTTCACCGACAACTCCAGGAGCTTTTCGTCGCATTGCTGCTTCTTGCTTTATGTGTTTCCGGTCGCATTTCTTTTGCTATTTAAGTACACACCTCGTTTGTTTTTTGTCTGTGCGAGTTGGTTGATTTTTCCTTCCAACTTTTTTTTTCAAGTTGTGTTGGGAGGACAAAGGTCTTGTATCCATCTCATTCCTTTGTTTTGTGGTCCTGGGCGCGTTGGCTTGTTTATTTCTCTTCTTTCGTGTTTGTCGTTTCCACTGGCCTTTTCTTCTTGTTTATTGCTTGTTTTGAACCCTGTTTGAACTGGTTTAAAATTTCTTGGCACAAGCCACACAATCGGCCTTTTGGACCAGCCTGCAGGCGCTCCTTCTCGAACACGAGTCGGGGAGAATGTGGCGAAATCATAGAAAACAAGATGAAGAGAATGCGCCGAGCTCATAACTTTGTTACACACAATTAACAATTTGATGCCTTGCCAAGTTGCTTTGAGTGCTGGTTGCCTTCACATTCCACAACCTGGCAACCGTGTGTGGCGCATGTGGTTGCTTCTCTCCTTTTTGTTTTTTGGGGAGGGGCCCAAGAAGGCTCTGTGGAAATCTGACCTCTTACTGGGTGTCCGTCTCTAATTGAAATGTGCTTCAAATACAAACAAAAAGTAACCTCATGACCGTTGAGACTTTTTGCCACAACAAGTGATTTTCCTTGTAAGGGACAATTCCACCAAGGCAGGTGGTTTTGGCTCAGTGCAACAGCCACGTAAATTTTATGCTCTGCTAAAACTTTCTACTATCGCCACAAAAGCTGCAAAAAAAAACTGCAACTACAAGCTGAGCTTATGCAAAAAACTTTAAGGTCAACTTGGTACATCAGCTCAGGCAGTGTCGCCCTGGCTCCTGGCAGCAGCTGGCACCAAAGGCACCCCACCTAGTCTGGAATTAGCTAAATGGCGTTAAGTGTTGGTCCTGTGGTTTAAGCATCACAATTTTCCAACTTTCGAACAACGGCAGCTCTTAAAGTACTCTGGATACAGGCCGCCGGCTGGAGTGACCTTCACCGGCTCGAGTTAGTGAACAGGTTGGATGGAGCTTGCCCGGGTTGTTTGTCTAACTCATATTGAATATTGCAAACGATTTGAAAAATGTATAAAAAAAATATTTTGATAGTCGATGTAGCTACGGCGTTGACAGCATCTCTTCCCATTTTGGTCGACTCCTGCCCCGGACGCATCTATCCAACTATCTGGTGGATGATAAATTGTTGGCGAGATTGGGAAAACTGGTGAACAACTAAAAGAATTTCAGTTTGTCCGCTTTGGCCCGACTGCCAAAAACATTTTTAATAATTTAACACACATATTTTCACATCTTTTGCAAAATTCACTTTGAAGACGAAAGACCTTGCGCAAAATATTTCCACCCACACAAACACACAGCCACACACACTCACACAAACAAGTTGAGAAATCTGTAGGAAACTCTGTTGCCTGTGGCAGCTGCCGGTGATGCCATTCTTCTGCTACCCCACACCCCTTATAAGACCAACCAATATGCCACGCTAGGGATTTATGTCGTTACCTTTGCTACCTTGACGCCAGTGTTGAGTAATGTGAAACCAATTTTTGCGCAATATTATTTAAAATTTTAAGCTCTAACAGAGACACACAAAGTATGACAATGTCCACATTTGCTCACCTCAGTCTGAAAAGATATGCCGCCCACTCCAACAACTCGACAAATTTACCATTCCAAGGCGTGGCCTTTGATGTCGAAAGCCTTGTCAGAAGTGGGGAAGAAAAGAGTTCCAGCAGTACAGGCGGCTGTTGCAGTCGCCTTATGAAATATGAGCAGCTCGCTAGTCAAATCATTTGCACACAACTTGTAGTCATAGCCCAAAGTCTCAAGGCACACAAATTACTGGCATGCATAAGCCAAGCAAAAGGGATTCACAAAAGCGACAGCAACTACAGCAACAATATTATAAAAGCAATAACAATGACACATACACACACACACACACACAGAGAGAGTCGGTAATTCATTTGAAAGCTTAGCAAAAACTGTTTAAACAAGTCTTTGATGTTATCGATGCGGCTTTTCTATCCGGCTACTCCCCCATGTGACAGGCAGACCGAGATAACAAGTTTGGTTTTGGCTTGCCTGTCAACTCATTATCCTTATTGAAGCCGCAGCTCAGACATGGCCAGAGATGCTGCTCTAATTCAATCCAGAGCAGTGCATGGCACCTTATTATGTAGAAATGAGGATCACGGGGCGTATGCGCAATGCGTGGGCCGTTTCGTCAACATTTGCGCTTGTCATCATCAAAATTGATTTCACTAAGGCCGCCTTTTTCGATTGCACCTCAAACTAAAGTCCTCTCAAACGCCGAGAAAGGCTTGTCTCAGAGACAGAGAATGAAAGAGAGAGAGAGAGAGAGAGGAGATTCCTCTGGCAGCAACCGTTCTGGCTGGTTTTCTCGCCGTTTGTTTGCCTTTGTGTTTGGCTTTTGGTTGGTTTGTTTGTATATTTGTTGCTTTGTCTGCTAAAGGGACCAACACGATTGTGCATTGCCCGTTGTGGAAAATTGAATTTTAATGCACAAGAGCTGAGAGCTGAGACTAGGACAGACAAACTGGAAAAGGCATACGGGAAGCAAATAAGTGTAAACACTCGCCAGCGCTTCAGAGACTGTACAATTATCTTGGTCTCCTTGCTCATTTGGCTCAAATGCGCTAAGCTGAATTGCTGCCTGCCTTGCTGGCCCATAAAAAGAATCAACTGATTCGACTCCTATCTGGTTCTATTCTGGCCAATTGCATTATGTTACTCCATGGTTCTAGTTTCAGTTCTTCGGCTCTTTATGCACATGCCAAATTATCTCTTTCTAAATGTCGAACGTCAGCAGCCTGAGCAAGCCGTAATTCCATTTGCGTTTTTCTCTTCTTCGCTCGATTCTGTTCTTGCTGTTATTTTGTAGCATTTCTTTTTGATATTTACCTGCACTCAAGTCGACAACTTCCTGCCATGTTCATTGATTTCCAAAATATATTTACCTAAGATGGGTTGGCTGGGTGGGAACTGGTGGGACCTTGTGAAGTCAAGTGCAATGCAGACTTTTCACTGACTTTTTATCTTATTGCTTGAATTTGCAGCTCTTATTTATTTACAAAAAATGCATTTGCAATTTTTTATCATTTTAACTTTGAAAATACAAAAAATAAAATAAATCCGGCAGAAACTGTTTTTCTACACAAACACACACACACACACACTGACAAACTGGCTTCATGCATGTGAAGAAATCTTGAAATTAAATTTTGAAGTAACTTTCACTCGAGCACTGTGCAAACTAAATAATTCATGGTAGCACGAAACGAAGCAAGGGTACAAGGAGTCGCAGCAGCAACATCAGAGTTGGCGAAACTGCGGAAAATATTCAATACAAGCATAAACAGAGAGAAAGTATATCTAAGGAATAACAATCATTTTATACTCTTTTTCCATTATGAACGTTTTCAAAGTTGAGCTAGAAATAGTTTAGTTTTGATAAGGAGAATCCTTCCTTTGTAAAGAGCATAAATAAAATGGACAGGTACTCCGTTTATAGCGATACACCGCATACGGATGATGTTTATATAAAAACTCATTGTGTGTATATTTAAATAAACAAAAATCAGCAACACAGCAACACAGAGACACACACTCTCCAATTTCGAAAGCACACATTGGTATTCCCATAGTACATGTATTGGTGTATATATAATAGTATATACTTATGTGTGTGTGTTTGTTTCTTTTTTTTTGTATCCCATTCCAAACGCTTAAAATTTGCACAAGCGAGTCAACTTTTCAGTGCCGGCAAACGTGGCAAGTGCCCGGGTGAGGGCAAAAGCCAACAGACCAATGGCAGATGCGACGACCCAGGCTAGTCTTTCTGGATGTTGTCCTGGCAGTACACCCTATACCGGCTGTCCCAAGCAGCGTCATGGCACTGTGAAACATATGATAACGATAAAACTCATGGACTTGTGCAACCCTTTTTTGTGAAACCAAAAAGAGACTGCACAAAAAGGGAGCACGAGCACGAGCATCAGGTTTGGCTTTTGTGTCGTCGTCATCGGAGTAGTCTCCGTAGTCGTCGTCTCTGTAGTCGTAGTCCTAGTCGTCATGCCAAAATAGGCAAGTTCACTCAGGCAAAGCAATTGCACAAATGGCCAATTCTAAGTAGAAATTCGTACGTTTCGTTTGGCCTGAGCCAGAAATGTGGGTGGAGTTGCCAAGGCCAGAGTTGGGGTCGGAAAAACTCACTTTAGTTTCGGATGGGCGGTCCCGCCCGGCTAAAACACTGCAACTGCCAACATGAGCGGCCGTACGTGCATGTGTGAAACGGTCATGTAGTTGTGTGTGTGGGCTTGGTTGTGTGTGTGTGCTTGTGTGCTCGTGTGTAACGAAGCATAGATAAAATAAACAAAACACAATATATACATACATACATACATACATACATACAAATGCAAAAGCTGAAACTTTAAAGTGCCAAAGAAAATTCGAAATAAAAAGTTTCTCTCCTTTTTCTCTGCAATGTGAACTGATTGCATTTAAGTTGATACAACTCAGAAATCAGAATCTGCTCAGAATTTACCAGGGCTGCTGTAGCATCCGGCAATCTAAGCCACAGAACTGAAATACTTTAGATTCCTTCATTTTCACAGAAGTAAATATAATCCTTTTTTATTTTATTGGTCCAATTTCGGAACTCAAACTCAATTAATATTAGTTCAATAAAAATTAATTTGTCTTAAAATGGAAATATTAGTTTTATATGGCTACAATCTCACACTCTTTTCAATTGATAAAACTAAAGCTAGGTTAATTCCTAAGGCCAAAATTGAACCTATAAAAATTCTGAAAGATACTCAAATAAAATTAAATTTCTATATTTGCTAGAGCTTACTTCTTGAGTTTGGGGACCCTGGCACTTGCGTTTTTGCACAATGAATCGAAACGGAAACTTTCTGCTTGCTTAGAAGGCACTTTACTGTCGGATATGTACACACAGACAAAGTAACAGCTAAAAGGTATCAAAATACGTAGTAAAAATATCAGAATTAAAAGTGACTTGAAATTCACATAATACATTTTTTTTAATATTGTAAATTTAGCTTCAACTAATTATGTGAATCATGCAAGACCGAAATCGGCTTGGCATGACAGTTGGTAAAATCAGTCAGTATATTTCAATAAGAGGTACTGATTAATTGTCTGGTATATATAATACATTAGAGCGATCTGACCGGTTCCGGCAAAACATTTCATAAAGATGGTCTTGTTTCCATCCAAATAAGCAGACAGTTGGACAGATGGACTGGAGTTCTATCATAAACTCTAACATTACCAAAATGGAAGATGTCAAAGTTCAAAAACAAATATTTTTATACATAAGTGTGATCGACTTGAAGCTACTTTCAGACTTGACAAGAATACTTGGAATAAGAAGAAGAGTTTGAGTATAAAAACCTGTATGGTGTTTTCAAACTTTATTTTCTGATAACACTGATTGCAATTTTATGGACGGGCATCGAGGCAGGAAGTTACATTTCACAGAATTTCCCTTGACGTAATTAAATTCGTTGACCATTACGGCGGCAATGTTTGGAATGGCGACTTGCGACTGGCGACTGCCCAGTGATGATGGCTTATTTGATTAACTGTAACAGGCAACCGGGTCCCATAGATGAGTGGGAAATTGCCAGAAAACGGAGAGCAACATGTTGGCCAACATGGCGGAAGACAGTCACGGCGACATCGACTCTGATTGCCTCTACCATACCTACAGCTGCTCCACTCAGCTGCCTCGAACTCGCTTTTGCTTTTGCCGTGACAACTCAGAAGATGAAAAACAAAATGGAGAGTTGGCGTAGGATTGGCCAACGTATTTGCTCGTGACACTTAAACACATGCGACACAAACTGCTTTATGCTTAATTGAGTATTATCCTTGTTGCAGTTCATCACACACACTCACACATATACATATATATACAATGTTACATATACACTAGGAGTCACTGTGACTGTGTCTCGGAGTTTGTATTTTGTGTATACATATGTGTGTGTGTGTGTGTGTAAACAGCAGCTTTGTTTGCTTAATAGCATGGTCAGTAAATTTAATTAACTTCCCTTAAGGATACATGCAACATATAATAAAAGCACAGCACAAAACCAAAACAAAATGCCACACAAAAAGACGAAGAGTCGACGCAGAGGGCCCTCACACCCACTCATACCCAGACTTGATCCCACATCATTCAATTCTATACCCACCGTGCAACTCCAGCGGTGTGGCCATAGCCATATATATTTGGCTCCTTCCGCTTCTGTTGATTTCGTTGCCACTGCTGTCGCATGTCGCTAGCGCCTCCATCTTTGGCTTCAAGTTGCACTGGGATTACTACAAATACACTCACACACAATACACAACAAGGCAGCCAACCTGCCCATCAGCCGACCAAATAGCTGGCTGCCTGTTCTGGCTAACTTCCCAGGTCCTCCATTTTCTGCTGCTAGCGGACTTGGTCTGGACTGCCGACCGTAGTCTGTAGACCATCGAGCGTCGACTGTCGTCTTGCCGTTGTCCTCTGAGATGTTGTGCAAACAAGCAGCTTAATGTCAGTCGACAGAAGACAAACACAAACACAACAGAGAAATTAACTTCTTTTTGATGAGCATATGTTGCGCAGACGGTCACGACGGAGATGAAGATGGAGACAGCGACAAGAAGAACCCACACACATACACACATACCAACACACACGCACACATCCCAGATCACAAAAAGAAGCAAGCCAGAAAAATAAAGCAGAAAATAATACAAAAATCGCATAGAAATAAAATACTAGCCCAGCCCTATAATGCCGACATTCGACTATCATTGCTCAAAATTATAGTACGCTCAGCAGCTGTGGCCCCAGACAAATGTGAATCCATATTGCCAAGCACTTCGATCTATTTCAGCTTAGAAAAAAAGGTCTCCACTGCCATTGTGATTCTGAATTTTAGTTATGCCCCAAAAAAATCGTGATAAACCAAAACAGATCAATAGATGCAAAATCTTTCTTAACTGCTGGCTCCGCTAATAATTTGTTAACTTTAGGAAATATTTACGATACGAATAATTAGGAATTTGTAAGGTTTCTTGATAAATTTAGCCTATGAAAACTCCATCATGATTATCACAATTGAAGCAAAATCAGGATAAGAAATCTGGAGTATGCCATACTCGATGTGCTGCTCATGAGGTTCTCAGTCATTGCACTTTTTGGTTGGACTGGCACTTTCATAATTCATGAATTCTGTTTTGCATGCCAATGATGGTCTTGGCCCGGCCTGGCACGTACTTATTGTCTTCCCTGACAAATGATGCACTCGCGCAATGTCGCCAGCTCCAAGTTTTCGACTTGTGGGGCCTGGCATGCAGTATCGCGTATCCAATCGCATCGCAGTTATAAACGAAATGTGCCCAAGGTGAATTGAATGTCTAGCCTGGGGTATACCAATGATTTTGATATGTGTCGCAACCATTTCAACCTTTGGCCAGGGATACATACGAAAGAAGGAGCAGTTCAGAAACCGTTTAATTATAAGGGAAGCAAACGTGCTTCAAGACTACCAATCCAGCCAGTTTCCCATCTCATCCCGTACCATTGCCAATAAAGGACTTGGTTACTGTCAGTGTGAACATACCGCCCATGTGGTCATGCCTGTCAAGTTGTCGTGGTTTGAGGCTAAAGTGAATATGTCTTTGGGTGTGTGTGTGTGTGTGTGTCGGTATGTTTGATGCATGCAATCAAAGTCAAGCAGCCGCAACTGTCGGCATAAGTCATTTTGTCTGACACACACACACACACACATATATATATATATACATGAGAGCAACGCCAGTTGGGCTGCCACTCCATTTGGCGGGTAGCTGCAGAAAAATGGCATTAATACGCCCGTTAACATTGCGGTTAGCCAGTTGCCGCAGCCCCGTTGGCCATCTAGAAAAGAAGTAGAGAAAGAAGAGAGGAGGGCTTGAAGAAGTTGGCTGGCCAACGTGTTGACTGCCGACATCATGTTGGCAGCTGGATTTAACACTCGCTGTAGAGGCGTCCAACGATCAGAGCAGCCAGTGCCCTGGCCTACACACTGGTGAAGTAAACTGTTTCCTTTTGGTGGTGGACGTACGTGGGCGGGCAAGTGATTTCTCTGAAGAGGGGAAAGGAGGATGGCGGACAGCGGGCAGCTAATGTTCGCAGCATAAAGTTTAAGTTGACTGCCAGTAAAAGCCATTTAAAAATTACGTGCCTGGATTTCTTCCTCAGGAATATAACGCCATCCGCAACCGTATCAAGCGGTCGGAGTTGTTGGAGTAGTCATCGTAGCCGCCACCACTTCCGTTGGCTGTTATTGAGCGCTGGCGTACGTGGACAATGTGAACGTACCAGGAGGTCTCATGATTCCCGGCTCCAACCAGCATCGAGAGCGCGAGTAACTAAAAACCAACATTGAAGTGCAACCGCTATAGCCAACTTCATTCGTCCTCGCTGGGAAAATGGCAACTCTCAGCCTCTAAATTCTCTCTATCCCGCTGTGTCTGTCTTCCTCTTCCGCAGGCTGTAAGGAAACTGCCAACTGGCAGGTTTGTCACTTTGGCAATTTCGGCTACATTTTAGCCCAACTTCAAATTGCACCAGCAACACGGCCACCAGAATGTGTGCCTGCACATATACACCGGCCTCAGTGTGCGTGGGCGAGTGTGAGTGTGAGTATGTGTTTGTGTGGCAACGTTGCACATAATTTTCACATAAACGAAAGCCTAATATAAAAATTTGCGCAAATCGTGACTGGCAAGCGCAACGATTCCTGAAGCTGAACTCACTCTTTTGGCCTTTAAGAATTGGTCAGCATCAGCGATTTCTATTTTTAGCTTGAAAATGCAGCCACTTGCGGAATTTATGGAGAGAGCTAAAGACTTTTCCTACTATTTCATATTCTGGGAATCATTTAGAAAAATATCCCAATAAAATTCCAGTTCAGAATATATTCAGTCTTAGGGAGATGGCCTCCATAATGTGATGAAAATTAATCGACTTAATTTCCAATTTACCTTTTTGTTTATTTTTTTAAATCAATTTAAATATTTCTGAAGAACAGAAAATTTCCCAAATTAGATTTTGCTAGTCTTCAAAGTCTGAGTAGTGCTCTTCATGTGCTTCTGAATTTATACATTTTCACAAGGACGCCAAAACTATTTTGTGTATTTTGAGAGGAAATATGTGTGAGTGAGCTTTTTGGTCGTTGTCCTGCCAAGTCTCGCGTCGAGTAATAAATAAATCAGCAGCAAAATGTTGCGTCCGCATCGACATTTTAAGTGTTGCACATTGACTTTTGATTGCTTTGGCTGCGCGCCGGGCTCGGTGCAGCCTGGCTCGCTCCCGATGGAGTGAAGTGATTGCTCTGGCCGCAACAACAACAGAAACAACGAAAAAACGAAAAATTTAATGAGGTTGCAGTCAACTAACCAAACCAAGTCAGTTCCAGCGTTGCCAAAAACGAAGCAAAACAAGGCAAATTCGGCTGGGCTGTACTCCCTAAACGGCAGAGGACTCCCAGTTGCCATCACTATTGCCTCGTCACTTTGTCCCAATCAGCCCAAAGTCAGACAGTCTGTCTGGTCTGGTCTCGTCTCGCGGGCGCAACGCAACTCTCGCCGAAACTATTTTCCGAAAATTTGTCAAATTAAATTGCATGTACTTTGGTTATTGTAGCTGTTATGGTTTTTATTGTTGCTTCTGGTTATTGTTTTCCATTTTTTTTTTTGTCACAGTCAACAGAAAAATTTGCCTGCTTCTTTTGGGAAGAGCCAACCCCACTCGCCGAGATTGAATTAAAAAGTTAGCAGCACTTTGGCGGCTTTGGTTGGCCAACAAATGCCGCAAATTAATGTGCATAGTTCGGTGGCGTTGTGGTAGTACTCCAGCTTACTGATGATGATGGCATTGCTGATGGTGTGGAGGCGGATGGTGTAGCCAACTTTGGCTTTGGAGGCTTTTAATTAAAATTGTTTACTAAATATGCTACAATTTGTATGCGTAGGGCAGTAATAAAGCGTCAGTCAAAGGCCAAGCTGAGTTGCCGATAATGGTCCGAGTATTCTGTTTGTCAGCCCCACAGTTAAAACATGGAAATCAGGTCAATGCACAATTGAGGAATTCTGTTTTCAAAACACAACTTTTAAATCAGCTTTGTAACCGAAGTGACAAATGTTAATTAAGATGGCAAGGCATATCCTTAGCAGCCTTTCAATCTGTCGGCCAAGTCAAAAGTCATTGGTATATGAAACTAAATAATGCAAGAAATCTACAAGCTTGACAAAGCCGTTGCCTTAGCTTCAACTGTCAGCCAGGTGTGATCTAAAATTAAATGAAACATTCATTTATTTTTATGCTCACTTCTTGAATTACATACCTTTTTCACTAGTTCTGGAAGTACTCATTTTTAGCTCTCAAATTCGCAATTTTTGTCTTTCATTTGATTTGCTTGAAATTAACTGCATGTGAATGTGGAATTTTTAGATCACACCGTGTAGGTGTGTGCGAGCATCGGGGGAAATCGGGGGGACCAGCTTCTGACAACTTGGGCCAGCTGCGAAAATGCATAAAAGTCAGTGAGTGCCAAAGTGCATTACAATGATACCCTTGTTGTTATTGCTGTTATTGCCGCCTGGCCTGCTATTGTTAATGTTGTTGTTGTTGTCGTCTTCTGAGCTACATAATTCAATAGGACATGAACTGACAATAAAATTTAGTGCTGAGTGCGCATAATAAAGTCAACCGTGGCTCAGTTGAAGTGAAAGCAGTGGCAACACTGGCCCAGCAACGCTGCCATGGCTAGTGGCCATAAGCAAAAATAAAAAGGGCTAAAAGCAAAGTCATGCGTATAAAACAAGCCTCAGTCAACCCCAGTCAACCACCTCTCCCGCCTCCCCCCTACCGCCAGCGTCTTTGGCTTTTGTTGTTATGAGAAGGCGTGTCCTGGCATGACTCGGTGTTGAGGCTGCCAAGGCTGTAAAACTGTAAGTTGGCATTAAGTTGCAAGCATAATGAAATTATTTCTTAGCCCCGGACGATGACAACAACGACAGGAAGCGCCGCTCGCCGAGGCTGCCTCTTCTTTAGCCATGCTCAGTGTATATTTTTCTGTATTACTGTTGGTTGCTTTACTCACCAAGATGCGCGACGGCACATAAATTCTTCATGGTTAATTGTCCTTTTGGGTGTAATTTCAAACGTTGCTACGCACACAACAACAACACCAACAACTACTGTAGAGGAACACCAGATGACAGCTTTAAAAGCGCACTCATTCGACTGCCTCTCCCGTAATCTCTACTCATTCTGCTGTCCATCTTTATCCCCGGCAGTGTCGCCTTTGTTGGGTTGCTTCATTCTCCATTCTGTAATTTTAGCGCTCGACTCTGATGTTGCAATTTTCGCTGGCTGGGTTGTCTGGCAATTCGCTTACCAGTTAAAAGCTTGGCAAAAACTTTTTTCCTTTTCTGATTCTATTTTTTACTTCACTCTTCTCATGGCTTGTTAACGAAACTGTTGCGTACCCAGGACGGCGATGTCAATGTGCAAGTCTCCAGACTAACTAGCCATTTTGGGGCCCTGAAATTGCATATGGTACTGCAATTTTAGGGGACTCGCTGAGACGTGGTGGCCGGGTCAGCTCAATGGTGACTTTCAATTTGTTGCACTCACTTGTTATGACAGAAAATTCCATCACCCAACTCAATTGCAGCGACAACTACAACAACAACGACAAGTATAGAAACTCCTAGCTCTGAAATCAAGAATCGAATTCAAACCGATATCGAAACGAAATCAACAATAAACAAACAAGCTGAATTGTCATCAATTTTTAAATTTAATGCTGAAGCCAAGACGTTTGAGCTGGCCCACAGCCAGCCGAACACTCAACTCCTTGGTGACCAACGTCCTCCATTCTATTGCCCTACGGCCACCCAGTCAGCCCAGAAAGCAGGAAAAGTAGTCAAACAACCAAACACGTGTGCACCCGAAATATCGCCACAAATTCTCTTTGGGAAAATAAATGCTACGTGATTGAAAGTTGTTCGCCGTGACCGGCTGACTGCAATGACCAAAGCAGGCCAGGCCGACTCTAGGGGCAGCAGATTCGATTGCAGTCTGGTTTCTCCTCTAATTTCTTCGATTTACTCTCTCTTTCTCTCTTCCTCTTCCCCTTTCGGACTCCCTGTTGTGCTTGTTTCAGCATCTTAATCTAGCGGTTACGCCTTTGAGCTGCATCAGCATGAGGCGAAGTGAGTTGTGGCCCGGCCGAGAGAAAGTTTCCAACTAAATGGAGAAGCCACCACGTTTAATTACCAGCTCTAAGCGATGGCCAGAGTTTCTAGGGAGTATAAATAAATTGCGATCGATGGCATTTCTTAATGCCACACGTGCCACGCAATCGCCAAAGTCTTAAGTTGAACCCAGCTTTGTGAGTAAAAAAACTGCTGAGCCACACAGAGAAAAGTGTTATTTTCTCAAAATTGAAACAATCTATCTGGTCTTTTTTAATTTAAGAATTGCTTCGAAATATTATACAAATTAATTTCTGAAATTCTTTTTTCCTCTACAGTCTGGTGTCAACAGAGCCTATCTGCTATTTGAACTAAAATATTCTTACTTTTTGAAAGGATTTCTTCTTTTGCAGTTTCGAAAAATATTCTTCAATTTTAAAATTAAGTCCATTAGGTTACTATTTGTTCCAACTTTATACACATAGATTTATATTATAATAGAGAATATAAAATTAATTTAGGCTTTGAAATTAAAAGGAATTACTTAACCACTAATTCAATCTTCTATAAATGCCACAATTTTTTTGGCAATCAACTCTTTCAATTGCAGTAAAAATAAATTCCAAACTAACTTGCTAGCTTTTGGGATCTCCTTGTGACTCTCGTTTACAAATTTCTTCTCCATTTTTTGTTTTGTTTGTAATTTGCTTCCTAGTGTCCAAAATAGAATTGAAATATCTGTGGAATATCAACTGGGGCGGGTCACCAGCAGGGACCGTTCACGTTCGGTCATTAGCAGTGAAATTTTTGCATCCTTTTGGCTCTGTTATACTTCACATTCTCCTTCCTCTGGCTTCACTCATTTCCGGCAAAGCGAAAGTTTTATGAGATTCATAACTTTGGTAGGAAATTTTTTTTAGTTTGTCTTTTATTTTTATTTTTCTTTTTTTTTTAGTTTTATTCAGCTTATATATAGTTTTTCTCGTTTCCTTTCTTTTCTATACCGTTTTGTCTGCTCGTCTGCCACCATTTTTATTGCTTGCTTAATTATGGAGTCACTTTACATTGACACGCAGCTTGGTCTTGGGCTCCGGAGCTTGGGGCAAAAGCACGAGCACAAGCACAAAATAAATAGAAATAACTTTACTGGAATCCGCTTAAAAGTTACCAACTACAACAAAGTTAAACTTTGTCATAACCTTTTACGCTTTTTTCATTCACTTGACCAATTTTTTGTATAGTTTATTTTATTTTATTTTTTTATTTTTCGTTGCAGTTCCAACGGCTTCCCAACCGGCCGACCACTTACTTTTTAATGGGTAATTAGCAGAGTCAACATGGCGCACCCGATGCAGCCAATTGACTTTTCAAAAATTTTTGTCGGTAGCTTGTAAATTACACGACCTTCTCCATATTGAAAGACCATTTATACTCCGCCTCACTCCCTTGTCATAACACGAAAGATATTTACATTAATCATTCGCCTAGTATGAGGATTTTTTTATATATTTCCTTCATATTTTAATTTGAACGAGTTTCAAGAGGATTACTGGAAATCTTTAAAAATACCCACTTTCAGTCAGGTATTCAAGTACGGACAGCCTTAGCCCACCTGGCGGTAGGTGCCACATTTTGTTAACAGTTAGCCAATGTCAAGTCAAACGACACTTCCGTCTAGGCAAATATAAAGGTCAATCTGAGGTCTCTGTCAGAGCAGGACTAGAATAGGGAGAGCTTTAGAGTTCCGGACCAGTAGAGATGGACTAGACAAACAGAGTGGCCTGAACGGACCAGACCTGGACGACGACAACTGCTTGTCTGAATCTTCGTTTAGGTGCACATTTTGTCGCGCCAACATTTACAGTTAACCACATTTCCGGATTTGCAGATTCCAGTTCCGCAGGCAGCACCCCAAGTTTGCCCACGTTTGCCATTGTAAGACTTGCATCAGCCTAACTCGGTTTGCTGAGCTCGTTTACCGAGTTTCTTTGCTGAGTTTCGTTTAGCATTTTGTTAGCATTGCGGCTTTGGGTGGGGGCCTGGGCAAGGGCCGAATCCGGAGGCACTGAAATTACCTGTTAAGGTAGTCCGGTCTAGAGTTGGTGAGTTTTTCTCTCTGGTTTTCGTACAATTGAAGTGTTTACACTTCGTTTAGTCAGTCATATTCAATTGAGAAGAGAGGTAGGAGCAAATGTTTTCGGCTGCATGAAATTTGTGAGAACGTTAGGGAATCTTCTAATAAATAATAGAAATGAAAGTCAAACTTGCTTAATATCCAAATGCCTCGGCTTTTAAATATTCCAACTAAATATTTGCGTTTGTCATTGCTCATACGCACTGTTGACAGACTTGGTGAAATACCGCACAAGTATGGGGCAACCGAAAACAAAAAAGCCGTCGACATACATACAACAGCCCAGCCAATTACTAAACGAACGATCAAACGACCGGTCAACCACCTAACTTCTTTTCACATGACTCAGCCGTTTCGAGAACTTGCAAAAACAGCACCCACTGCCGCAGCCACATAATATGACCAACGCATACGGAGAAAAAAAAAATGAGTCCACAAATGAAGATGTGGTAGTTTTGTAGCTTCACTAATGAATAAATCAACATCGTTACGAATGTTCAGATAAGAACACAAAAAACGGAAGCTGCCACGTCCTGGCACACTAATGAAGTCCCCACATACCAAGCTCACGTACGCTGCTCCCACCGATTCTCTTATCTACAAAGAATGCCAACGGACATCAGCGAACCGAGTATTTGGGTTTCAGTTTTTGGTACTTGCCATGGCATGCAATATCAGCTCCTTGGCCATACTCTGGGTACTTGGACAAATCAATTATGTAGCACAAAAACGAAGAGGTACAGCTTCATTTGAATGTGACCAATTTTTTTTTCATCGCAGCTGCTCAGTCATTCACGAGACTGAATTTGCCATGTTTGCTGTGACAGTCGGTAGGTGAGCGTGCTTTGTCTGAGCACTTGCATGCAACTGGCAACTCTCTTAATTATGCAACTCTGAAGTTGTGACAGGTGCGACAATCTAAAGTTATTTAATGACCAGCGAACTGCAACGCGCTGGCAAACTTTCTCCGTTTGTCTGCCTGTCTAAAAACATAAACAGTTTACAATTTACAGTTTAAAAGTTAAAAGCATACCAACACCTTTTTGCACACATACTTGTGTGTGTATCCTTGGAACTGAAGTGAGCCAGAGCACTCCTTGGCCAATTTAATTAACTTTAGCAATCTCAACCCAACCAATTCTAGAAAAGTTCTCACATCCAAGTCGGCATTGCCATTGACAGGGAATTATGGCAGACAGGCTGGTCGCCAAAAAACAAGTCACTTTGAGTCTGGACCAGGCCAAGGACTGGAGAAGCAGTTCCCGTTGCTGTTGGTAACGAAATTAAATAGGGCGCTCGTGCGTGTCACCAAGAGGTGAGAGATTGCAGACAGGCAGCTTTCCGAGTGGCAGACAAAATGTGCAATTTCTATGTTTCATATGCCGTTTTTGTGACTGAGCCCGGCTAAGTAAATTCATTAAAAGTAAATTTTTGGCCAAATCCTATTCAGCTCTTGGAATAATAAAAACATAAAAGTCCTTATACTTTTGTGCAAAAATTAAGCTTTTGAGATCACTGGCGCTCCTTGATACATGAGAACCAAATACATCGAGCGGAATCTCAAGATTGTAGTGGAATTGCTCCCAACAGCCCAGCAAGGCATCTAGGAATCGTGTGTATACTTAATCGAGATCCCAAATCAATATCAAGACTATTTTTTCCGGTGAGACAATTTCAACTTTTTCAATACGAAAATTTAGATAGGGAAATTATTCCCTCTGAATATGAAATACATATTTGCCTCACAGCTAAGCGAACGTCTGCTACTTACAGCATTGGCTTGTGGCATAATTAACCTAATTGAAATTTCTTAATCAGATAAGCGGTGACGATTCCTAAGCTTACTGCACATTTCGAAATATTCATTTACTCATTTATTTTTGGGATGAATAAAGTTTCTAAATCAAGCACAGCTTTTAAAATATTATCTAACCGAATTTCATTTGAAGCTCTTTTTACCAAGCTTGTGACACGCAAAAATTTATCATCCACTTGGCCAAAATCTTAGCTTGGCTTGAAAAACATGCAAAACACACAAACACACACAGATAACAACAGAAAAGTACACACACACACACACACATATGAGCATGGAAAGAAATACAACAACGTCAACCTTATGTCCTTGTTGGCTGGCCCGAGCACAAAGAGGAAATTAAGTGTTGACCATTTTTCGACAGGGCACATGGTCAGAATACGTCCTCAGCATCGCTCGTCCTCCCTCATCCTATACCTTGCTCATCCCTCAAGCTGAATGTTGGCGCCCGCTATGCATTCATTTCACTTTTGCACTATTTTCGGATTAAGTCTGCGCCTGTCATGTTGATTTGTGTTTGCCCTGTGTGTGTTTGCCATGGTTGTGTATGTGAGTGTGTATGTGTGTGTGTATTTTGTGCCGGACACCAAAGTCTGCGGTTGCAGCGCTGTTGGCATTTTGCGTTGGTCTGGTTGGTAGGACGCTCCACCGTCCCGCTGGCGACAAAGTTGAATGATGGCCCTGCATGTGAGTTTGTGTGTGTGTGTGTGTGTGTGTGTGTGTCGGTGCGTATATGGTATGTGTGTTTTTGTGTATTTCTCTGTGAGACCCAAATATTGTTAATCCCATTGATTTGTGTTAATGATTGTCATTGACACTGTTGACAGAATTGTTTCTGGGACCAATCCGCATCTGACAACCGCTCAATGGTCATGAGTTTGAGGCGGCTTGTAAAACAGGCCCCTTTCCCGCCTACCCTTCCATCCATTCCCCACCGCTACCGAATCGTGTCAGCATTGACAACGGTAACGGTCGAGGAATTGAATCAAATTTTATTAACGTCAACCACATTTGCTGTGGCTACAGCTGCAAGTGAAGTGCTAAATTTGGTTTGGTTTGGTTTGGCTTGGCTTGGTTTGGTCTGCTTTGTGTCCACTCCTTCAGCCTCTGCAATTGGTCGGTGCTGCAGTGGCCAAAGCCACACACAAACACAATGGCATGTTGCCACATTACTGCACGTTGAATGTTGGCAGAGGCAGTAGCCGTAGTGCAAATCTCTCGATATCGAAATGTGTGAAAACCAACAGCATTTCAATGAGGGTGGCCAGAAAGCAACCATTTCATTCCTTTCGAGTAGTCTTGGTAGTCACCGATATACTGGGAGACCTTCAAGCTATTTCGACTCGATGTTGAATTGATATTTTCAAAGAAATCAACAAAATATCCAAATAGTCTCACACACACTTCAAAAAATTCAAACACAAACAGTCGTCTGACTGAGCGAGAAACGATTTCTTATTTTGTCACCATTTGCAACGGAAATGAAAAATCAAATCGAAGAAAAGGCCAGGAAATGTTGCTTTTCGCTTTTCTCATGACACTTTTAAGTGGAAACGTTAGTCAGTCTGTGTGTATGTGTGTGTGTGTGTGTGTGTGTGTGTGTGTTTGTGTGTGTATAGTAAACACTTGAAAATTCACATTCTATAAAATTTTCTTAGTGCCTTTCTCTGTCTGACACCTTTTCCTCTCCATCATATATTTTCTATGCGTATTGTTTAAATTTAGCCAATGTCTAAATCGGACCCACGAAATAGGCAGACAAAACTGCCAGGCTCAGTCCAAAAGAAAAAAAAATAGGAAAATAAAAAATGAACCAGCCAAACAAGAAACCCAAGTACGCCTCAGAGAGCACTCTCCGAATGCCATTCTGTGCGACTGTGTATGTGTGTGTGCTTACCTACTCAGCCCTGTCATAGACATAAAATTGTATTTTTATTGTTTTCCGCTGTTGTTTTTGCCAGCCTCTTTCAGAGCCTTCCTTTTTGGCCAGCAATTCCCTTGCCCACCACTGGCAATTGTCCATGCCCGAGATGTAGTCTCAATGTTGAGTTGAGTTTTTATCGTCTTGGCCATAAGCCTAAGCAAATACAAACAATTTTGTCGCAATAAAAAACTTAAAAAGCAAAATCTATATACCAAACGCCAGAGTGGGGAGCCTGCAAAAATAACAAAACAGAAAAGCAATAGAAGTAAAAATACAAAAAACGAGAAATGGCCGAAATAGAAATGGCAAATGTTTGATAGAAAACAAAAAAAAAACCAAAAAAAAAAAACTAAATAAATAGGAAGAAATCAATTGATTTCAGTTTGTCAGTTGAGTCTCTCTAGGATATCAGAGCGGAAGGTTGCCAAAGATTTCACACAGTTTTTGACTGAGTTAAGCAGGCAGTATCAAAATCTATATTTCTCCTCACCAGTCTAAAATCTTAAAAAAAAACACAAGGAAAATCTCAATTCTTGCCACAATTAATTGAAATCATTCAACGCAAATGGTGCAGTTGTAAACTTCTTCACCAAGCTACCCCATCAAATCTAAATTGCATGCATCACAGAAGCATTGCCAATCGACTTAGCAGAACTAAACAGACTGAATTATTCTCTAGCTATATCATCTCTGTACGTCTGTCCCATAGTCTAACTTTCGAAGTGTATTGTGTCTAAGACTTTTGTGTTTTGGTGTATCCATGAGCTTAATTGTTTGATTGCTTGCATGGAATATCTTAGGAGGCTTTTGCATTGACAGCTGTTTAAATTCCCAGAGCTCTGATTGAACAATGAATGATTTAATTAATAAATAAATAAGTGTGAATGTTTTGCAGCACGTCGAGCATTGTGTGAGGTGAACAGTTAAGTCGTGCATGAGAGAAGACTACGATGCCTTGCAACTTATATGAGCAGTTTCAAAGTTGCACTATTGCATCAATTGTATTTGGGGCCTGTCAAGTTCAAGTGTTGTAAGCAATTAATTATTGAGCTCGTTAACTTTGAAGTACGGCAATTGTAGAGCTGGCATGGTTGGGCCACAGTGCGTATGCGTATCGAAATTTCCATAAAAGCCTCAGCACTAAACTTCTACATAATATAAGAGCCAATATAATAAAACAAAAACTAACAAGCCACAAATCAAATATCTTTTAGTCAAAGTCAAAAGCAATAAGTAAACAAAATCTATGCAATTGTCAAAGATCGTCGTCATTTACTTAATCCACAAAATCCACCAGGCTCTTCCAAATCGAATGACCCAAAATGGGAGTATATCTCTCTTAGTCTATAATGAAAGGCTGCCTAGTAAAATAGTCCATATTTTATATAGAACACTTTTCAAAGAAACACAAATTCATTTAAGTGAATTTAAAAGAACTAAAAGCGACGAGTTGAAACTTGCATATTCAAAAAAGTAAAACAATTCATATAAAATTACAATATCTTTTTCAAGAGATACAAAAAACATATACAAAGTGAAATTGTATAATTTCCAGTTCGAGCTGATGTAAAAATGAATATTTATTTTCTTATATTTTCATATTTGTTTTTAGATAGTTCCTGTCTATGTGTGTATGATTGCTTGAGTCATTTCACTCAACTTGATTGGCATAGTGTATATATTTCAATACTGTTGAAAGTTTTGTATTTATTGTGGTCTTAAGGCAAATGCATCACGTCGAGTGGCCTGCCTTCTCAAGCTTTTCTAACCTCAACTAAAGTTATTTAGCCAATTTACAAAGAAAGAGGTGATGGGTGGTCCACAGTCCATGAGCCTCAACCGCAAGCTAGTTGACTAAATTGCCATTCAGCTGGCTGACTGGAAAGCCTCACTGGCCTGGCAACCGCAGCCTAGAAAGTTTCACAATTGAAAATGATGGCTAGAGGCTTTGGGGTTACTGGAAACAGAACGGAAAGTATAAGGATTGATATGAGGCACAGAAAGATACGCCAACTTAAGTTGTTTCCTCGATATGCAACTTGTTTCATCAACTGCAAGAATTTTTGGTGGCTGCAGCTGTTCAAACTTCCGTTTCCGACAGCGCAGCCAATGCAATTTCTGTTGTATTCCTTTGCCACATTCATTTGGATACGCTTCGAATTGTTTAATTTTCAAGCAATGTCGGTCTGTTTTCCCACCCCATTACTTCCTGGGCCTACCAATCGCACTAACCATCCCAGTCTAAGCCGCATTATATCGAAAATTTGCCAAACTCATGCCAAGAGCTGAATAGAAAATTCAACTCACTATTGAGAAGAAAATATCCTTTCTGCTCTTGCACCTACGGGCGGTTCATGAAAATGCAATTAGTGCGATTTGAATATGCCACTTATGGCCAAAGTTCTAACAAGTCCTGTGGCACTTTTCGAAATTCTTCACCCAAACTCTTTATCTCCAATGTTATATACATTTTTTTTTTTTTTGGTATGGAATTGCTCATCAAATTCAATTAAGTTTTCATTATATTGGAACTGTTCAGAAGCGCCAGGGGCGAAAGTTTCGCCAGCCAGCATAATGCGATACTCACCCAAAGGAATAAATAAAAATAAATAAATTGAGAGAAACTTTCGGCAATTTCATTGTTTATGGGCAACACTTAAATGATATCAAAAAAGAATATATATTTGACTTTATTGAATTATTTCCCGTCAGTTTTTTTTTGTTTTTGAATTATTGGTCTGGTGTTTGCCCCTTTTCTATTTTATATCTTCTTAATCCTTTAATTTTTAAATCAATAAAATTAAATTATGCTTTAAGTATGAGGACGGCCATAACAAAAATACCATCTCAGTCATTTATTTAAAACGAATCACACTTAAACGACTCAATCAGACGTGAAATTTGTTCATTTGTTCATTTGCGCCAACCAAGTGCATGAACAAATGAATGATTGAGTGCGCGCATATGAGTCTATGAGAGTGTATGAGTCATCTCATTGTGTGTGTGTGTGAATGTGGACAGGTTTATGCATGACTGGCAAACCAACAGAGACACACACACACCCACACACAATCTATTTGACAGAAATGCGAGTCAGCTGGTGAAAAAGGTGAGCCCTCCGCTTACCAAAATGAAATTGAAATACAAGTACAACTGCGAATACACATACAAATGTATTGGTTAAAAGCGGCAGCGACTGAAACGGCGACGCGCATAAGCAGAGCAATCAACCGCGAAATTTGTGCGAATCGACGCATAACTGCAGCGTTAAATTTGAAAATAACCAGAGGAATGAGTGTCAGTATAACAGAGAGAAGAATTATAGAAAGAAAGAGAATTTTGTTGGAAATGAAGGAACGTCAAAGTACAGTCGATAGACACAAACACACAAACTCACACACACAAGTACACATAATTTAAGACGTCAGGTGCACAAGGCGAGCGAGCACACAACAAAACCACAACAACGGCCAAATAAGCATAACAAATACACACATCCAGAAAAGATCAAAGAGGGAGAAGGCCCAGGAGGAGCAAGAGAAATTCAAAATGGCGACGATGCTTGACGTTGACACGGGACTCGCACTTGAACAAAATACTGGGGCAAGCGGTATGCGAAGAATGTTGGAAAATGCCAACAACAACGCCGCCATCAGCATATACCGTTATTGACTTATAGTTGAAGCATGCAAATAACAATGCAGCTTGGGAAAATATTTGCCAGTCGAGCCAAAAATTGGCAGCGGTGCAATTCAGCAAACAAAGACAAAGGCAAAATTGTCGATGGGCTACATCAACAATAAGAATCCCAGCAACGTAATAAGTCCAAAAACAATAAGAATAAAACCACAACAACAACTACAACAACAAACAATACTAAGAAACTCTGAATGCAGCTTAATTTGACAATCAGCATCATCAGTCTCGGTCTTAGATAGATTCCCTCCATCCTTCTTTTTGTCATCCCAAAAAAATTGCAATCTAAGCGATATTTTAATTTCCGATTGCCAATCACAGAGAAGAGCTCAAAATAAAAAATAATATAATATATATAAAAATAATATTATCAAAATTTTAGAATTTCTCAAAATAAAATTTTCATTCTATTTGATTAACTGAGGGCATACTAATGTGCTTAAAATATTTCCAGTCATTTGAATTATTATAGAAAATTATGAAAGGTTCTCAAAGATAATTAGAATTACTAGTTTCCTAGAATTACCTGGAAGACATAATTATTATATTTAAAATTATAAAAATAACAAAAGGCATAGATTTTAGTTTATTCTCAATGAATAGTTTGGGTTAATTGTGGAATCGCGTAATTGTCGTGACATTATTTCAATAGCAGTCAAACAGGTTTTGAGATACGCTACACTTCTCTTAGTTCCAATTGTGAGATCAGATACTTGAATTATAAAGCTCAGGGCTCAAGCTGAACTCAATTCAGTCACTATGGGAACTCATACTGAAAAACTACGTAAGCCAGATTTTTAATTAAAATCTCAGATTCATTTAAATTATTTAAGCAAATATAAATATATATAATTTTTTTTATAGATTTTGGTATTTATTTATTATGAATACTTTGGTTTCACCGGCTGCTGCACTCAATGGTCTGACCTTGACCTTTATGGGGGCCAATGGCCAAAGTGCTGACGAACTGCGAGCTGGTTTGATATTGGGAGCCGGCAAAAAACAGGAAATTGCCAAAAGGAATGCCGAGTTTTGGAGTGAGCAGTGTTCCTGCAATACAAAAGGTGTAGCCATGCGTGTCGTCACGCGTTTATATGTCAAGGATGATGAGGAGCTGAAGCCTGACTTTAATTTGAAGGCCGTTGAGTTTTTCAATACCCAAGCGGATCCACTAAATATAACCGATCCGGAATCAGCCATGCAGAAAATTAACAAATGGCTGGAACTTCAGACTTTCCATACAGTACGAAATGTTTTGCCCCTAGCAGCTTTCAATCCAGAGACCAGTACAATCTTAGTTAATTCTTTATACTTCCGGGCAAAGTGGGCTAAACGCTTTTCTCCGGATCGTACAGAGACGGATGACTTTTGGATAAGCGGAGAACAAAAAATGCAGGTGCCCATGATGCATCAGGTGGGTCAGTTCAAATATGGAGAGTCAAAGAAACTTGGATCTCGTATTCTCCAACTCCCCTTTGAAGACTCGGACATAACAATGCTATTGATTCTGCCAGAGGAGATATCGGGCTTAAGGGAACTGGAAAAGAAACTATCCCAATTTGACATGAACGAAGTGGCGGCGAAGACTGTCATGAACGAGGTTGAAGTCGCTCTACCCAAGTTTAAAATTGAATGTGATGTGGACTTGAAAGTTCCATTGCAAAAGGTGACTGAAAAATTATTTCATTTTCCACAGTTATCATATAGATTTTAATCTCTTTTAGTTGGGCATTTCTAAAATTTTTGAATCCAATGCCGATTTGAGTGGCCTTTTTGCCAAGAAAAACCATCAAATGATATCCGAGGCTAGACAGAAACTCTATTTGGACGTCAATGAAACTGGATGTGAAACTGATCCAAACATAAGTAAGTTTGGCTTTTAGATTTGTATTATTAACCAAGACTGATTTTCTTTCGTTCACAGATACCCATTCCGGTTCAACTCGACTAAATCCCCAGCGAAAGATTTTCAATGCAAATCATCCTTTTGCATTCGCTATACGAAATAATAAAACTGTTATTTTTGTGGGCCATTTTGTTAAGCCCTGAGCAAATGGCTCACTCATTGCCTGCTCTTGTTATTAGCAAGCATCAGGGCGCATAATTTCAAAATAAATACAACAAAAATATAGCAAAGCCAATAACAATAGCAATCGCAAATTTTTATTACCAATCCGCATAACAGACAGATGACTTCTCCTGGTCTGCCCAGCCAGGGGGCAATGCCAACAAATGACAATATCCCATGAGCATCAAATTATTGCCGGACAAATGTACACAATGCGCAGTCACGCCAATAGACCAATACAAACAGGCTGCCATAGACACACACACACACACACATACACAATACAACCAAGCCAATACAAATAAAAACAAAAACATACTAACTGGCCGGCAAACAGTCCCGGCGAAACTCAACAAACCCAATAAATGCAGCACAAAACCTATAGAAAAATGGCAGCAGTTTTGACTCCATTGGCTCCTCTGCCGAGCCGTGTCTCAGTGCTCAATAGTTTTGAAGTCTGGGGCGCGAGATCATTGTGAATTTCGCTGATATGAAAAGCCCAAGAGCACAAAAGAAGTCAGCATAGAATGAGTTGGAGACGAAACACAAAAATATACAACTAAATGAAAAGTAAAAAAGCAGTAGTGGAGAAATCAAAATCTGCTACCCTCGTCCTTCTCACAGCCATCAGTGCCGGTCAATCCCAACTTCCCATTACATTTCTTGGGTGTTGTTGTTTTTGTTTTTTTTTTCTCCAACTTGTTAGCCAATTTTAAATACAACTGCTGCCACTGACAGTAATCAAGATTGCACAGCAGCAACAACAACAATGAAAATAACAATACCATTTGGGCTGCCGGGCCAACAATTGAAAAGTAAGTAATTTCTCAACAGAAGCGACAACAACAACAGCTGAGACAAGTTGTCCGTCCATCCGTCCATTCGACTAGCTGTTCCACTGACTGTCTTTGTCGGCCCAGTCGCAAACTTTACCGTTACCCAGCGCCCGCCAATTCATCGATGATTGCCGTGGACGCGAATACCTCACCCAGCCCTGTCCAGTCATCTGCTATTGATGACCCCCAAATACTGTTATGCCATCGCATTTCCCTTTCCTTATTCACCGTTTCCATGGCCAATACAACTCTTGTGGCCGCCGTCTGTAGTAAATGTTTATCTTTTGGTTTTCTCCGGCTTTTTTTTTTTTTTTTTGTCTATTTATGCTGGGCAAGCAAGTCCACCAAACTCTTCCGCCTCCACATATTTGTAAGGATCGCAGTAGTTGCTATCGTATCGTTATTTTGTTCGTCTGTTCGTCTCGTCATCAGAACGGAAGTGCAGCTGCACAAACTTTGTCAACCATGGAGCATTCTGTCATTTCCTATTGAGTTGATAGAATGCTAATGTAATGTTACAGAAAATTCAATTCGATGTACATTTTTAAATTGACCAATAAACTGAAAACCAAATAAAATGAGAAACCATAAATAAATACAAATTATTGCAGACTTACAGAATTAAAGTTAACATTTTCTTTATGAACATAAAATAAAATCAAAGGGGGCTGCTGTACTTGAGCTGGGATAATTTCAATTGTCGATGAGAAGGCCGAGTAATACCAAATAAATCAAACCCTTTTGTAAATGCAATTTAAATCCAATCAACTGCCTACCCAAAACACAAATCCTACAGACTCAAACACAATGCTTAAATATATATGCTCAGGCAGTTGCCGAAGGCCACAAAATGCATTAAACATCTCCATGTTGGGGCAATGAAAACAATTCTACACACACACACATACAAACGCACCACCACAAACACTCATAATTTGCATCAACTGCATATATGTAGCAATGAGATAAGGTGGGTGCCTCTCCGCCTGCTGGAAATATGTAATACATAATCGATGGATAGACAAATGGACAAATGGACACAATCTCTACACAATCACAATCACACTAGCAAATCGCAATCGCCTTTTATGATTGAAGCCACTTAAACAAATCTATTCATATGGGCAATGCTAGAGTGAGCGGGTTGTAAGGTGTTGGCTGTTGTGTTTGCCTCAGTAAAACAATAACTATTTAAATCTGAGCTTGTAAGCTATTCGAATATCAGAGTCAATTTAGCAACCCTACCCCCTACCCCTTACTACCTTATTTATCTAGTACTTGTTCAATCCCATCCTTACATTGTTGCTGTTAGTTTCATTCCATTTGTAAATCTTCATTAAGCAGGCCTGAAACCAAAACACTCAGGTATGCAGGCCGAGGTTGTCTACATATGTATTCGACTATAACATAATCTGTATAAAATAACAAGCAAAATCAAGATTAACATATCAAAGTGTGATTTATGTTTTCATAATCAATTAAGTCTCTAAGAAGAAATTAAGTGAAAATCAAATCAATCTAAATATTTCAATTGGATTTGAGAAAATATCCCCTTAAAAAAAAATTAAATAATCAGAAGGAATAAAAGTTCTAAGTTGATCCAGATCTAAATTTTTAAGTTAGGTTAGTTTAGACCGGCTAACAACCACAGGAGTGATCAGACATAGACCAAAATGAGCCCGGAGATCGCCGAAGTAGCTAGTCCTGCGTGGTCCAGGAGTTCTTCACACACGTCCGGAGCTCATTGTGCTTCTCTTTGAGGGCACCAGGAAGTAACGCTCTCTTTAAATAGAAAAAAGATAGTTTGGTATTCTTAAAAAAAAGAGGACGAAGACAATCACATTAATGTTACATTCAGTTCAGTTACTTTTCAAGCCGCCTTCGTAAGCACTCGTATATCTGAGTTTGGTGTATTTGAGTGTGGCTGTATGTGTGTGTGTGTTTATGCGTGGCTTATGTGCGTGCATATATTGTTAATAAGCATAAACGTATGTATGCTCTTTATATGATATTTATCACTGCCAGCACTCTCACTCACAATCGCATCCGGTTGTCCTCTTTACCTCTGACTGTATCTTTTACTCACTCTCATTCTTTTGGTACTTTCTTTGTTTATTCTCCATTTCGTGCGACTGTCGCTGACGTGCCTGGCATTGTAAATTACGTTCGCCTTTTTCGGCATTATTCATATCAGATTTACTTTCTGATTGTACTTATAAGTGTGCGTACTCGTGTGTGTGTGTGTATTTCTGATTCGGAGTGTGCGACAATTACATTTTGTCTTTTGATGCAAATTGTGCTGGGCAAAGCTTTAAAGCTTTAGTCGTAAAACCACTGCCAGCAGTCAAATTACATTTCAATTTCAAAGCGCTTTCATTTCATGAGCCCCTCCCCCCCATGGCCACGGCTCAGACCCATCACTGTGTCAGGCGTGTGGCATTTGAGTGAATGACTTTAGGAATTGCATAAAATGGGAAAATGGGAAAATGGTCGGCCAAGAGCATACTTATCGTTGACTGCAGCTTAAGCGCCGGTTAATCTATCACAAAAGTGCAACGGATCAGAGTCGGAGAGCGTAATACCATCCCCAAATTCCACGTCAACAAACACTTCCAGTTGCTGTCATGTGTGTGGCAACTGCAAAGTGCTGCCATAGTTGATAATAAGCCACCGTGTTGCTGGTGTGCATGATGACGATGTTGAGGTCGGTAAGGCTGATGATGAGACTTCCTGAATGCCAGCCTTACTGCCTACCTGTCTGTCTGTTTGACAGCAACTTTGCATTGTGGTTGCACATACGCTATGTGAGCCCAGACGCCCTGTAACTAAGCCAGAAGTGCTGTTAATTTTCAGTGGCAACACAACAGAGATACCTATTTCATTTACCCTATACAAATGCATAGTAATAAATAACAAGTCAGCCAACTTCTCACTCTATCAGAACTTGACCCAAGCAACCCTAAGCAGTTCTTTAACTATGCAAAATCTATATAAAAAATGGGGGAGAACAGCGCGAATAACAAAAACCAAAAACGCATAAAAACGCAACGAGTCTGGCAGGTGATTTAAAAGCCATTTGTCAGCCACGACACCAACAACAGCAACAACAAGAGCACCAAGAAAGCCAACAAGGAAAACAGTCGGGACGACTTTCGCTGATGGCTCTTCAAGTAGTTTGGGTGATTGGCTTGGGTCAGTGAAATTATTCAAATTATCTTGAGGAAGATTTTGCTGTCAGATGCCACGACAATGACAACGACGACACCAACAACACGCACAGTAACAACAACAGCAACAACAACAATAAGGAAAACTGGAATAACCAAGAACAACGATAGCATTGTCTGACTTTGGATGCAGCAATCAAATGGCTAGTCGGTGCTGGCATTTCTATTATTTGTCGCTATCTCCCAGGCCAGCCCTGAACTTGGACCATCAACCTGCTGCCAACAACTGGAAATCCCATCTATTATAAGTGCTTACCGCAAGCCGTCCATTGACATTTTGGCTAATGGCAAAATCGTCTTGAAACTGAAGACAAACAAACACATTAAAGCCGACTCAAAGTGTGGACAAAATCTTAAAACAAATTTTCATATTATAATATAAACATAAATTTAAATAAAAAATAATAATTAAGTTTTAAATTTAGCAAATATATTTTTTAATCTGATCAATCATTTATTCACAATAATAATTGATTCGATCTAATTTAACTGCTTATTAGAATGACTTCTTTATGTTTCTGGACAAGATGACAAAATATTCTAAATTCTTAACTAATCTAATTAAAGCTTTCAGTTTCACAAGCTTTTGGACTAAGCTGTGCTTAGCCGGAGTAAAACCAGTTGATCTTAATTATATTACTTGCTTTTTAATTAATCTTTTTCAACTTTAGAACAATTCAGTTTTCCTACAGATTATAAATTATAAACCAAAAGACGAAGAATTATTTGCTGATACCTTATGGGCCGACCAGTTCAAAATAGGTGGAGAGGATTATAATTCTCAAGTAAAGGATAAGTAGATTCGATTGCTTTCATATTCATTCTGAAGGAGGCGTAGATTGAAATAAATAGAAATAAAATTTATTGCAAAATTTTTATAGATAAGATTTGTTTTTTTTTTTTTGTGCTGCTGGATTAGGTTTGTTTTTTTTTTTTTGGCAACTTGATAAGCAGGCCTGATTCAGTGTGGCAATCAAAGCTTCAATTGATACGTTTTCTGACATAAAAGCAAACTCAACTGAATCATTCATCAAAGGTTTTCGTAATGTCTTAAAGTATTTTTAAGTCCACGAGCATAATTCGTTAAGCAGCTGGAAACCTTTAGTTGTGCTCGGTGAGCAGGGCAAATCGAAAGAAATCATGAATCAAATAATTTGATTCATTGATTAAACGTTGAAGCTCGCACAGACCTAGGATAAACTTCACGATATATTTATGATTCCTAGGTTACGATAGTATCTTTATGATGAATTCCTTGAGAATCCTATGAATCCCTTATGAATCCTATAATACGATGAATCCTATATTTTAAAAGAATCCAAGCCCTCTCTACTCTCAATCAACTAAATATAAGTCGGATAAGCCTTTTAAAGAGTAACTCGAGCATATATCAATTAGAAGAAATATTAAATTATTAAATTAATTTTATAATAAAGTAGACAATAGGTGGAATAAATTTGACTTTCTCATATTCGGAAGAATATGTTTAGATGATCTCCAAAGCTGTATATATTCCGAATTTTGTCTATTGGTTCCGCATCGAATGACTTTAAAATGGCCCAGCCTCGTAAGCAGATTCCAGTCAAGTTAGCAAGGACGAGTATTTTAAACAGAACGGATATACATAGAACCCATAAGAGATACGATACTCCAGTCCAATTCGAACGTTCGCCAATAGTAAACAAATTGATCAACATAGCAATTATAGTGATTATCCAACAGATCGAGAAAATAATCAGGTAGGACATGAAAGTCACCCAGGTTAACAATTTCCATGTAAGTTTCTTTAACTGAACTGAACTGCGCTGAATACCATAATAACTGCATCGACAATACTGATAGAGTGTAGAGAATAAAATTAATATAATCAAGCCAATGGTGAACTGAACAAAAGCATCTTGAGGTAGTATACAGGTGTAGTTATGTGCGTAGGTTATTTTCCCTTTCCAAAATCTCTTGTTCTCCTGAACGGTTGGAACCATAGCTGCGGCGTGCAATATTACCCATAGATATGAGGCGGACAGAAAGATCTTAAATGGAACCATTACGTAGCGTGTACGTTTATTTTGATAAAAATTTTGGGCATTTTTTTTTTTTTTGTGATTTTTATTTAAGGCTTACGTTTTTGACATTAAATGCTTTAGGTATTTAAATAAAATAATATGGCTACGATGATTATTTCAAAAAAAGGATGAGTAGATTCGACTGCTTTCATATTCATTCTGATAGGGGCTCAGATTGAAATAAATAGAAATAAAATTTATTGCACAATTTTTATAGATAAGATTTGTTTTTTTTTTTTTGCGCTGCTGGATTTTTTGCAACTTTATAAGCAGGCCTGATTCAGTGTGGCAATCAAAGCTTCAATTGATAAGTTTTCCGACATAAAAGCAAACTCAACTGAATCATTCATCAAAGGTTATCGTAATGTCTTAAAATATTTTTAAGTCCACGAGCATAATTCGTTAAGCAGCTGGAAACCTTTAAGTGTGCACGGTGAGCAGGGCAAATCGAAAGCAATCATAAATCAAATAATTTGATTCATTGATTAAACGTTGAAGCTCACAGACATACAGACATTCACATATGGTGTGCTTGAATAGGTCTAGATTAGGAGTGGCTGGGATGAGGCAACCAAGTTTGGTCTATTGCCACCGTTTAATCAGTGCCACACCCCCTGGGCTTTCTGCCAGAAGGAAACGTCATTGATTAATAACATGGCACCATGGGAGGCCTAACGTGAAACTAAATTGGCTATTTAGGCAATGACCTTTTCAACTTACACAGCCAGATACACACCCAAAATAGGGGAATAAAAATAATTGTGCGAAACCCAAGACAATAGAAATGAAGGAGCTGCTTTTTCCCCTTCCCAAGTCGAAGTAGATTATCAAAAAATATTGCAACAATTAAAATTGGTTTAGTGTATTGTCCAAAGCCACAAAAGCAATTAACTCATGTATAACAGAGCTAAACACACATCCACAGATTTTGGCATAATTGAAATCGACTCGTTTGCTTATTGACATGCAGCCCGGCTGTGTAAACTTCTAACAAATTACTTAAAAATATATAGACGAACATATTTGTATAACAGAATGTCACTCCATATTCCATGTATCATATATATTATTCTCGGTATACGTATCTCTACTATGAGTTTTCCGGGTGGGCGTGTTCCGCACACACACACACACACGCACATTTGTTATGACAAGTGGCATTTTGTTTGCTTTGTGTTGGCAAATTCTCAAATTGTTTTTTCATCATCTCGTCATATATATGTATGTATATATAGTATATGGAAAATCAAATTTCAAAACAAAGTACAAGTGCTCATGCATGCTGGCCAAGCTGCTCAATTGCATTTTAGTTGACATTCTAAACTCTATATTGTATAAAATGAAATATACAGAATTTGAAAAGCCCACTCGAGCTACCAACTTGTGGAAGAGGAAGTGGTAGAAGCAAATGGATTTGCAAATTCAAATGCCGAAACACTTGGTGAATGCATTTTCCAAATAATCCTAAACGTCAGAGATGAACTGATGCACCATGGCAGAAATTTAAAAAGAAAGAATCTTGACTGAATCTCTCTGAAGTTAAAAAAAAAAACTAATAAATTTTTTTAGAAGAGCTTTAAAGATGTCGAATATGTTTTCTGTTCTGGCTCACGCTTGCATCTCTAATAGAGAAGATAGGCCAACAAGGCGGACAGGCTTAAGAATAACTCATTAACATAACATTTACATGATGCACAGTTGGCGGCTGAAACTGTCTCCTCAGGGCGAATTTGAGGCGGCGGGGCAATTGAGTGCAAACTGCAAATGGCGGGTGTGCAACATATGCTTCAACATTTTGGTCGTCTGTCAATCACTGTTCAACTGAACTAACGACAACAAAACATTTGACATTTGCAAATGTCAACGGCTGCAGAATATGATGAATGCGAGGACTTTCAGTAGAATCCCAACCAGCCTAAGTGTGGCAAGATAGTCAGACCCAAGCAAAATGCGCACCTTTTTACATTGGCAATTTGGGAAGGGATCTAGTAGGAAGTGTAGTAGTACCCTTCCCTGGGACTTTGCCAAGTCAAACAAAAGACAAATGACCACAAAATTTATTTTATGTATTTGTGAGTGTAAGTGTGTCTTGTCTCTAGCCAGAATGAAGAGGGCGACAAAACAATGACCAAGAATAATTGCATGAAATAAAAAGCGGATTTGCATTTTAGATTCCCCAGCGCTGTCAGCGTGGCTTGCTTTTTGTCCACCAGCTTTCCACCTTTTTCGGTACTGTTGATTTTTGTTTGTCATTAGAAGAGAATAGCAAATGAGAGCTGGGCAGAAAGAGAAAGACCAAGAACTGCTGGACAGGAAAATATTTTCAAGAAGCGCGCTTCTGCGTTGACATTTGCCGTGACAGACGGCAAGCCGGATAGAGGGAGGGCAAGGAATACAAAGGGAATACGGCGTCCCGTGTTTGGTTCTTGGACCCGGTGAGATAAGAAGCAAAAACTCCTCAACCTCTTATTCCACTGCAGCCGGACACACTGAATGAATGTCAGCTTGTCACAGAGAAAAATAATACTCAAGACAATTTTTTATGACAGTTTTGTGCGTCCAGGAGGCAAACTTAGACTTTCCTTTTACCATTCTCTGGGCTCGAAAACAAAATAGGTTAGCTAAGGAAGATCCGAACACTATATACTCTTTTCAAAAAAAATATAAAAAACAACAGTTGGATCAATGTTTAATCTAGGAGATTCCAACGCTGCTCAAAGGCAACTTTGTAACCAATCCGGAAAAAAAACAAATAACCCAACTCTGAAACAAAGTCAATATACTCTTAAAAAAAAAAGAAAACAAAAAAAAGTCCACCGGTCTTCTCATGACGAATGATTTAAAGTTTGGTCATTTTAGCCAAGCTGGGCAAGCACTGAAATTGCAACTCCCGGGCATTTCTGTTTGTTTTCTGCCTTTGCCATAATGTGACCGAATGTGACCGAATGTGACTGACTGTGGCTGAGTTTTGGTGTTTAGTTACATGTTTGTCTTTTGCCATGTCTCCACGCCATCAACATCATTCCATCGCACCAGCGGTCCGTCTGAGCATCCGTCAAAAGCGTTCTCCATTTGGTCATGTGGGATGCAAGGCGGCCAGGCAGAAGGTGGAGGTGGATTGAAAAAGTGGGTGGGTGATGAAGTGTCTGCGTAGCTTTAAAGTGAGCAATATATTTTTTTATGATTTCGCTTGCCGACTGATGAGATTTTTGTTTTTCTGGGCTGCTGTTTTATTGGCTCTCATTTGCTATAATGCGAGAAGTTTTATGAGTTGTGATTTCTTTTTGATTTGGGTCCAGCTTCGGAAATACCCTGGGATTGGGCAATAATTTTTGAGCCCAATAATCATAAGCCCAGCCAGGCATTTTGATTGACTGAAGTTCTCCGAAACATTGGTACAAAGTTGAATTTGATTGGACCTGCTTCCCTGGTCATTAGTTTGTTATACAAATTAGCAAAATTTCCGGCAACACTGAGAAAATGTTGAAATGAAAAAATTAAAAAGCAAAAAAAAGAGGAGCTTGTTCAAATGGAGAAAAGCTTTTTGCAAACACCAAATATGTACGAATTACCAACCGAAATGGTGGATGGAATAGATTGAAAATGAGAACAAGACTGAACAAGAAAAATTGTAGAATATTTTAACAAATTCACAATAGAACCACAGAGTAAATAAACAGGTTCCCACTTAAGCCAGGCCCCACCCAGCTGTGTCCCATCTCTCCCTCTCTCTCTCTTCCTGCCTCTCGCCCTCTTCGAGTTTTCCAGCCACACAATGTAACATGCAAATTTTCATTTGCTACGAAAATCTACACAAAAAAATAAAAGAAAAAAAAAAAAGATACCAAACTAAAATGGTCCAAAGGAGCGTTGTTCGAAAAGCGTGGGACAATTGGGGGTGGAGGAAATGGAAGGAAACGAGAGCCGCTGAGTGTTTCAACTATTTTCGCAAATAGTGCAGGCGAACAGCTTGTCTAATTGTAATCCAAGTTGTAAGTCGTTTAAAACAGACAACGACAAGGATGATGACGATGATGATGACGAGGGGCTCGGCGAAGGCGTTGGCATTGGGCGAACAGAGAGCTGCAGCGAGTACTCGAATTAATTACCCTCGGAAGTTGCTTGGTTAACAACGTGCAGCGAAATGAAACGGCACACGGAAACAGTGGCCAGACCCGGGACACAGCATTGTAGACCGGGAACCGGTACAGTGTAGACTTTTCATTGGAATGTCATCATCAGCAGCGTTGGCCTGCTCGTTGTTCCTTGATGGCTGCCCAGCTGGCCAAATGTCTGTTTGGGTCTGCAATTGGGACGGTCCATCTGCCTGTCTGCCCTGTCTACCCTGTCTATCCTGTCCCTCGGTATGCCACTGTAGCAACTGTAGCATCAAGGATGGCCGCAATGGCCAAATGAAATTGCGACCGCACCGCAGTGGAACGTGTGTGTGGCCACAGGCATTGTCTCTCTCTCTCTCTCTCTCTCTCTTTCTCTGTATTTGGGTTTCTCTCTCTCTCTTTCTCTCTCTCCTACTCTTTCATTCTTTCTACCTTTCAGTATGTGTGGCAGGGCATGACGTGCAAATGAATGCAACGGAAACGAAATGAATTCGTTAGAGCCGCAAAAAGGCAATGGAAATGGTGATGGCAACGAGCTGCGAACATGGCAAACGTTTTGCAATTAATGAGCGCCTTACGGTATTCCATAAAAACGGAAACTCATACATACCCTGGCCTTTCCATCTTCACTTCACTTTCAGCAATGAGCAGTGGGTGTGACTTGCGTTCGTTTTCTTTTGTCACTATAGCTTTGTCTCATTCCCTTAATCACATTGCAGCTGGCAGGTCCAATCATAAATATCAATGACCTCGATTCGGAACTGAGTCGTTATCATTATGCAAATGTGACCACATTCGGAATAGCATGGAGTTTCTTTTGGTCATGTCTGCAATTGGCGAACCTACACTTTGCGTTGTCCTTTCCCTTACCAATCAAAGGCCTTACAGAATTTGTTCATTTCATTATCTTTCAGATGTCTTTAGACTGGCTTTTTTCGCTGTTTCTTTGCCAATGCCAATCCACTTACCAAGTCCTTTGACAGGCTCAACATAATGAGATAAAATTAAAATCTTGTTAGAAGTGCAAAGTACAAGAAAGAAACGAATGAAAACAAAACAAGAACAAAAAAAAAATGAATCTTTAAGCAGCCATAAATGGGAATCTGTACGCCATATTTCCATCGCATTCCAGCCGACTCTGTCCCGCCAACATAAGATGCTGCACTTGACTTTCGCCTTCCTTCAGTGCCAGTTAATCTTGGCAAGCTACTTAAAAGTCATTGCATCCAGCACAGTGTCAGTGGAAGAAGCTAAAGCAAAGCCAAAGAACTTAATTAGAAAATTATGCGCGTAACTTGAAAAGCTCCGAGAAACTTGCATTATCGTTGCTCATCTATGTGTGAGGAGGACCTGAAAAGAGGAAGAACGAGATTATTCATATATTTGTACGTGTGTATGTGTGTGCGTGTGTGCGCTTATAATTTGAATATTAAATGCCATGAAGTGATTTTCTAATGAATCAAAAGCCTGTCAAATTTGGCAGAAGTCAGTCTCAAGCAGTAAAGCAATGAACTGAACCAAACTAAACTGAGAGTCTTGTGTCTCGTGTTTAGCTCGAAATGGGCGAGCTCCTTGAAGCCAACTTTGTGCAGTTTTAATGATGGCTTCATATTAATGGGACTGTCGACTGTTGTGCATACCATATTTGCCAAATTGTTGCCCTCTTAAATTATCCAACTACACACACACACACACACACACACACACACTGAGTGACTCGTTGTGCATCCTCTCGTATTCTGAAAGCTTACACAAAATGAAGTTGTCGTAAGTTTTTCCTCTTTATCTTTTTTAGACGGCTACGCTTTTTCACCTTTTCTGCATTTTATATGGCATTAATTTTTGTATTGCATAAGGCAAACATCACGTCATCCAGCATAGTCCCCTCAACAACGACAAGAGTAACAACAAAAACAAAATAAGAACGAAAAGAAACCAAAATCCAAAGGCATTAAAAAACAGCAGACAAGACGCATTTCGAGTTGTTTATATTGCGAAAAGAAATTTAAGTTGTTCACGAGAAAAACAGAGTCACAGCAAATATGGAAAAGACATTCAAGGAGAAGTTGAGGAAATTCTGCCATTTCTATATTCCACCTGTGAGGAGCTACGGTGGCTAGCCGACTCGCTCATAAGCCCGCGCATCAAAGGAGTCATCTTTTAATGCGCCAACTTAGCTGCCACACTCCAACTTCGCACTCCCACACATACCTGGACTATTAGTGCTTGGGAAAATTCAGTTAAGCTCCGTGCTATAATGTTGATTTGACGTTGACGTGCGCTAAAAACCCGCCAACTTGTGGGGGAGGGGCCTGTCTGGGGGCTGCTTTTTTCCACCATTCATACTGGTGTACAAAAAACTTTTAGCTGGTATATGGAAACGATAATTTCACACATATTTGCAAAATAGTAATCATAATTTTCTCACGCGCTCGCACTTTTGCCATTATGCAAGCCGAACCGCCTGCCAGCCCCCAGCTCGGTTGCTGTTGATTAAGTTGTACTTAAAGTTTGTCATGGTCGCACTCATTCCCCTGGCTGGAGTTCTCGTCGCATAATGAAGACATTTGCGCATAGTTGTGGGAAAACTTTCAACGTTGTCGACTGCTGACTGACAAGCTCACGTGCTGAGGTGGTAGCTCTCTGGGAAAGGTGGCGGTAGACAGGTGGCCAGCAGAAAGTTTACCGAGTGCACTCGCGTCAAAAGCCAATAAAGCTTACATTAAAATTCATTTAATGGTCAATGCACTCACCCAAATACTTATACCGACGCACTCACACATACGTACATACGTACAAAACCCAAAAGTACGGTTCAATTCACCGTTCAGTCATCAAAGAGCACAAAGGACACGACAGTTCAGAATATACCCACTGAGCACAAGGTAACCACCACTTGGCAAAGGGCTGCAAAGGGACATTTTTCTCTTGATAGATAAGAAATTTCAAGCTAACTGAGTCTCATAATTTCCTAAGTAGTCCTCTAAGATTCTGCGGTTAAAATTTTCAAATTGCTTTTTAGAAAACTGGTAAATTTTGAAAAGTTCCTCATAATGCTTAAACCTTTATAGGTGTAAGTTCAAACGATGCATCCCTCGTCTGAAATATGCGTTTGTGTGTGCATTCTCAGCATTTTCTGTCAAAGCACGCAGTTGACTAAGTTTTAATTGAACTTTAGTGAGCAAGCTTGTCCCACCGCCTCGCCACTATAAAGCAGAACAGCAGATGAAGGTGTAATGGAATAAAATAGCTGGTAACCAGTCCAAGCTAAAATGGAGCCGAACGTTAAGCTCGAGCGCGGTCGAGTTTGGGATACCCTGAATTGAAAAAGAAAAGGCGGCTAACCCTAGTCTGGTGGTAACCCTAGTCGTCTACATTCACATAAGACCTCTGGTCTTAATATTCCTCTGAATCCAACAAGAAAATGTTCGCATTAATGCAAGCACGCCATCTATCGGACTGTTCATTCGACCATTTGCCAATTTCAAACTTTACTCTGAAAAATTTTTTTTTGTGTATCTCATGTCAATATGGTTCGATTTTAGTCATCAATCGAAAGATTGTCAGAAGCAACAAATACGAAAATCCTAAAACTGCAGAAATTTCAAGGCTTTGAAAAAGTGATGGAATGGAAGGTGGAGGGTGGGAGAACTAAACTGACCAGCGTACATACATAAGGAGTCCGAATCCCAATTTTGGTTGTCCAGCTCTTATAGTCTCTCAGATCTAGGCGTTCACACGGACGGACAGACGGACGGACAGACGAACGGACATGGCTGTATCAATTTTTCTAGTCACCCTGATCATATTGACGGTAACTTTGTGGGGTCTCCGACGTCTCCTTCTCTATGTTACATACATTTGCACAAACTTAATATACCCTTTACCTTCAGGTACAGAGTATAAATACAAAAAAAAAAATAAAAATGAGAAGAAAAAGAATCTAATAAAACAGAGCCGATGAATACCAGAAGAAGCTAGAGGTAAGGCCAGAAAAAATATGGACGAGCAGAGGGCAGAGCTTAAGAGTGAAGAAAGGCAATCAAGAAAGAAGAAGACGAAACTGCACAAAAGCTTAGTGGCTTGCAAAAGTAAGCAAGTAAGGAGAGAACAAGAGAAAAATGAAAATTATATTACTTTAATGGAATAATTAAGCATGTTTGCCGCCCAATGGACCATCGTGTTTGGTGCATCGCATTTGGCCTACCTTACAAAGCCAGTTCACACACACAGGCACACAGACATACAAACACTCATACACATAGAAACTTTAGAGCCTTAAGTTTGTTTTCTTAGTCTTCCATTAGAAGTTGCCAGCGAATCGTAACGGATTCCACGACGTGGCGGCTTTTGTTGCCAGATTGGCCAAAGGCATCTAACCAAAGAACCGTGATGGTGGTCCTTTTAATATGCAGGACACAATGGATTGCAGCGCCTA
The DNA here is from genome assembly GCA_037075145.1 of Scaptodrosophila latifasciaeformis. NCBI lineage: Eukaryota > Metazoa > Arthropoda > Insecta > Diptera > Drosophilidae > Scaptodrosophila > Scaptodrosophila latifasciaeformis. The sequence continues at coordinate 2,093,078 of JBAMCM010000158.1, forward strand.
GGCAGGTTGAATGGCAAGGTAGACAACAAATATTCTAAGACTCTTTGGCCGACATCAAACGCCATGAAAGATGTGAAAATGCAGTTGAGGCTATAATCATATTGAATGACAAATAATTGAGGTTAGTTTAGCCATTGACCCGTGGGACATTGATAAAGTACCAACACCACAATGACAATGAATTGGTCAACCAAACCAAAGCAAACTAAACCAAACGAAACGAAACTAAACCAAAGCAACGACCAACAGCAACAGAGCAACAAAGACCAACCAACTAACCAAACTGCTAATCGCAAATGTCAAACACGTTTCAGGGCTCATGAGCAAGTGTTGATGGCTTGACTGCAAGCCGAGGCGGGATGAAAAGGACATAGACTGAATCTGAGGCTTCTGATAATACCCTCTCCATATATTGTCTGTGTAGTTGTCGCCGTTTACGTGCTGCATACGCTGCTGCGTAGGATACACAGTGCCAAATACAAAAGCGCACAATTTTCTAAAGAAAAACTTTTGTAACGGAAAAAGCAAAAGTTTTGCCTTCGACACCGCAACGAGAATTGTGTTTTCCAACATTTCCAAAGACCCTCTTTCACATTCCCTATACTATAGTGCCTGGCAAGCACTTTTTCATTCGAGAATTGCGTCTTCATGCCGGCCAACTTGCCCCGGCCTGGTCGGCTCAGTTTAGCTCAGATCAACTCAATTCTACTGGCTTCATATCTGTACACTGAGAGAAAAAAATTATTATTTATATTTTTTTTTTTTCAAGTTTAAATAATAATTTCAACCATTTTATTCTTCTCTAAACAAAGAGTGTGCTTAAGAATTTTCCATTTAAAAATAAAAAGGAATCTCATTTTTACTTCTCCCCATTTGAGGATTTTTTGAAGAATCTGAAACTTCTCTCTGTGTATAGTTGGGCGTATGTGTGTGTGTGTGTGTGCGTGTGTGTATGTGTGTGTAGTAGTGGATTGTTAATCCATAGTCACACTCGGCTAGTGATAGTTCTAGGCGTACGTGTGGAACGTTTCAATTTACCGCAGCCAGTTGCAGCAGTCGCGTGCAGAGTGAAAATTGAATTTATTATCATTGGAATTGATTGTGAACATTGCCACAGACCAAAGCACAAGACTAACCTCAAGCAACCACTCCGTCCATTGCAAAAGTCAGCCACTTTTCCGTTGCTTCACTCATCAAGAATATATATTTTTGGGACTAAGGCAAAGTTAGTGTTTGAAATGGGGGAAAAACTGTAACAATGATGCTCTAATAAGAATATGCGGGTCGTCTGGAACAATGTCAAATTTATAATGCAAAAAGAAAAGAAAAGAACGAAGGCAAAAGGAAAAAGGATAGCTGAAAATGAAAACCTCTCGTCGGTTTGATTTATGCGATTCTGAAGCCTGAAAAGCCGTTGGCAATTTTCGCTTGACGCTGCACAAAAATTTAATTGTTTAAAACAAATTTGGCGCGTTTTTTAGTAGTTTTCGTCTGCTCAACGTTTTCTGATTACATCGACCCACTCTCCCACAGCCTTTCCCATTTCCGCCTTTCTTTTTAAGTCAGATGCCCCGTGACCCCTGATCCCCATATCCTCCATTGACTTGGCCCGTAACAGGCCATGTTAAACTTGCATACGTCCCGCCCGTCCGCCGGAAGTTGTGTGTGCACGTTGGGGTCTGGCCAAAGTCGTTAAAGCTTCATTTCCGGTGCAGCCATGCATGTAACCGAACATTGACCGAACGAACGGGAATTCCTGCACAAATGTGATTTTCATTTCGACTTCAAAGTGTAAACCAGACTACCCAACAACCGCACAGGCACTTCCACCAACTCGACTATCTCTTTAGGTGTTTGCCAGCAGTGTCTTTACCACCGCCATCGCCGATGCCTGATGAGCGACCATTGTCTGGCCGGGAATGTGTGGCATCTGCTGCTACTTTCTACTTTCTAGTCTGTATCTCCTTAGCTCTTTTGTGCTCAAACAAAATCACTGCATTATTTTTTTGGCCTGCTGCTTTTGTCAGACCTTCAAGTGCATGAATTATGCAATATAAATTAATTAAAAGACCCGACGCCTTGACGGCTCGACACATGTAAAATTTGAAATGCACACGCATCCCAGAATACCGGCACCAGCGGCTCACCAGATAAATGCCTTGTGAACGTATCCGTTAAGCAACTTTCACACATACCCTCTTCAATCACTCGGCTCGACTCTCCAACTCCTACACCCTCGCAAATCCTGCTCTGCCCAGACAGTCAGACAGAAAATTTCACACACAAAAATTTGCGCAAAACCGCATGGCAAAAGTTTTGAGCTTTCTCAGCAGACAACAACCAAAATGAGAAGGAAAAAACCAACGTTTTTATTGCGGCACTTTGAAAAAATTAATCCAACTAAAAGATACTCTCAACATAAATTAAACTCCGACTATATTTTAAACATGATTATACTAGTTGCTCTCTTATGATCCCAAAACGGTCCTTTTAATTTCGAAATAATTGAGACCATATAAATAATTAAAGCACTTAAAATAAAGACCAAAATATTTTGACAATTTATGATTTCAAATAAAGACCAAAATATTTTGACAAAACTGTACCTGCCTGGAAAGACAAAAAAAAAATCTTATCCAAAAAAAAAAGAGAATTCAAAAGTGTGTGAGAACTTTTCACACAAAAAGTCACAAGCGTTGAAGTTGTTGCTGTCGCCAGCATTCCCGCTGTTGTTGTTGCTGTTGTCGTCATCAGCGCTGTTTGGGTGTGATTACTGAAAACACTTTCATTAAAATTATCATTGCAGAAAATGCTTTTTACTGTTGGCAATTGTTTCCATGCCTTCACTGCTTTCGCTCAGGGTAGAGCATTTCTCTCAGTTTTGCGGTGTTGTCGCTCCCTTTTTTTCCCGAGCTGAGTTGAATATTGCTAAGGAGATCTGTGAATGCAAAGCGTGAAGTTGTGTGAGTGTAAACGCACATACACAGAGTCACCGTACCCTTTACACGAGCTGAATTGCGTTTCCTGCGTTTGCTTGCACCGTTGTTACTTTTGTTGTTGCGTGAGCCTCGCCAAAGGCGTTAAAATGTGTGGGGTGTGTGTGTGTGTGTGTGTGTGTGTGTGTTGGGTGGATTATTATTGTTGGTGTTTGTGTTTGTCTGCGGTGCAGCGTGTGCTGATTGCTTGGCTAGGCCAGCACCAACAAGACCAGGACCAGCACCAATACCAATAGCAACACCAACAAGAAGAAAACGCCAACGGCGGCACTGCAACATGAAAATGCAATGTGCTCCAAATGAAAACATTAAAAATTTAATTGCGATAATACAAGCGCATAAAATGTTAATGGAGTGTATGTAATCTGACACAGCAGAAAGCAAAAAGTAAAAAGCAAAAAGCAGCCAAGCTCAGCTGAGAGCTAGCGAACAAGTGAGCACACCAACTCGAATCCGCTGAATGCAGCTCAAGTTTCAGCAATGACAAAAGGGGTGAGCCGATGGTGGTAATGGAGTACAAGAAATCACACAAAGAGGAAGTGACGGTAATGGAGAGTAAGAAAAAAAATAAATAAATAAAAATTAAAATGCGTTGAATCACTTCAATAGATTCAAGCTAAAATTTTAGCTAGTGACACTTTTAAGTTGGTTTCGCAAAAAGAACAAAATTTTTAGTTATTACCTCTAGACGAAAATTGAGAGAGAAGGAGCTGTCAAAATTAAGCTTTGAAGCATCCATGCTCTACACAAAACAACAAGAAAATATTAGAGAACGAAAGCTGCTGAAAGCCGAAGATCATATACCCTCTTCGAGGGGAGCGATTTCATCTCAAGCTGTATAAGACTCAGATCCACAGGCTATACTCTTTTCCATCGAAAGGAGAATAAAACGAAAACAATGTTTTCGTTTTGTCAATAGTTCCAACTGTCCGTTTGTAGAATCTTTTCCTTTTCAGTTTATAGCTCTGTCTGTTTGTTTGCCTTGTCAATCCGAGTTTTTCACAGCTACCAAAGAGCCAGACCAGGGCAAGTCAACTTAACTCGACTTCTCGAGGCTGAGGGAAAGAAAAAAAATAAAAGAAACGTATCACCAGAAACAGAAAAAGTAGCAAATAGCAAAATCTGACTTCCTAGCAGGTGCGGCGAGTTGCAGCAGGTGACTGAGTAAACGTGAAGAGGGATTGCAATAACAAATACACAATACAATAAAAAACATAAGATTTTTGTATAAAGAAAATAAGCAAAAAAAAAAAACCAAAAAAAGGACAAAGAACAGCAAGGGCTGTGCCAGGAGTCGCAGAGCAGCAAGGTAAGCTTCTCCATCTTCATCTTCACTTCCCCCTTTTAATACGGAACTCACTCCAGGTCACTCATTCTTTTCTGCTAGCCAGTTGAAGCCGGCTCTCTTGGCATCGTGTGAAATGCAACTCGAAAACAACTTGGAGCGTATCAAATTCAACTTGACTCAATGAGAATAACAAGGAACAAAAAAAAAAAATAAAAAAAATAAAAGCAACAAAATCTTTAGAAGAAAAAGCTAAGGCAAGAGCCGGCGAGAATGGGAGTGAATCAATGAAAAAGAGAATGGGAAACGAGGCTGCTTGTGAGTTGTATTGGCAAAACAAAAACAGGAAGTGCTCTGCGTTGCGCTTAAGTACTTCCGGTGCTCATTGTTACCGCCATTGAAAGTCTCCTTCAACCAGGCGAGATTTCTCTCTCCCACTTATTCTATTTGTGTCTGTGCATATGTATGTATTCCATTTTATGTGTATTCTGTTCATGTTTCTTTTTTTTTACTCCTTTTTCTCGTATCTCACAAACTCGAAGCTGATTGCATGCAACACGTCGCACAGCTCATTCCTCCAGTTTACAATCTGCAAATAGTTCGCATAATTGCTGGCGGCTGTTTTTGCTGAGCTCATTTCACCTGACAGTTGCCGGCAGCCACCAAACGATTGCGATTCCAACTATGATTGCAATCAAGAAGTTATGAGGGACAAAAATATATGTTTTACCTTTGAGAGATTCAATGTTGAATTAAATGATTGAATTTATTTAAAACCTTCTTTAAAGCCTTAAATCAACTCGAATATTAATCAACAAAATTGTTGAATTTATAAAATGTTTTATTTTATAATTATTTATAGCTTTCGTTGCCAACAAATCAAACAAAGACTAATTACACGTCAGTCAATTAGAAAATGTCATTCTCTTTGATTTTTAATTGCATGATTTTCCAAGAGATTTGACGAATTCAAAATCGGATATGCCATATGTGCATCAAATGTGATAAAAGCAATTCGCTTGTCTTTTGTCGGTAATTGTTTCGTTAATTGACTCTTTGGCCTTAATAAGCTTTGCGATCAATTTCAAAAGTCCCTTTCATTTTTAATTGTCCACGTTTTTCCAAACAATAATCAAATTGGATTAAAGCAAAGTCAACTAGTCAAATATGTTCTCAATGATTTGCGTATGCTGGCCAGAAACATGAGTGGGTTTCTCTCAGCGCACCATATGGTCAGCTGGCCAGTTGGCAAGAGAGTCGATAGAGATGATAGGGTGAAGAGAGCCTGGTAAGTGGATGAGAGAAAACTGTAGTCTGATGCCACCTTTTTAAAATGCAAAACAAAACTTTCGGTTAACAATACTAATCCGGCAATTTATGCAGGGGATTTCGACAGCTGGACCACAGCTGCTTAAACAAACTTAGTGGCTGGGCAGCAGTCAACTTGGGGTCGTAGATTTGGTAGGATATACGAAAATGGCAGGGGTACAAACTGGGGCAGTCAGTATTTTAGAAGTGCTCGAGCTGCGACAAATACAATAGGGCCAATAGCAGCGTGTATACAATAAATAAGTTGCCGACGTTGTTGTCGTCAGTAAGCGAAGCGAATTCCAAATAATAATGCCTGGGAATGGTAAGGATTTTAGGGAGCTGCAGACGGAGGCTGCCCCGAGTTGGCAAAACAAAACTGACACGCTAAAGAACAACAGAATTGGCGGGGCAGTTTGGGGCAGTTGAACAGCTCAAAGTGTTTTACATAAGCGTTGAAAGCAGCTCCAGCAAACCAAGACGGCCAATTATGCCAACAAAAGCGTAAAAATCTAACAAAAAATAATAACAACAACAACAACATGGAAACACAGAAAAAACAACAAGCGGAGAGCAAAGAAAAAGTATATGAGGCGCTTAAAACTTTGGCAAACAGACAGCGCTCTGCCTCAGTCTCCACCTCAGTTCAGCTTAACTTAGCAGCAGCCCTCTGGTAGCCGCACACTCCAGACAGCCTTCTGGTCTCTTGTTTAGCACACCCACAACCACTGGCAATGCATGGCGTATACGTAACTTTTGATGGCACACAAAACGTAAATTTTGCTTGTTAGTCCAAACAATTCATTATAGAATTAGAAAGTAATTGGAACGGAAATTTTACTTTTTTTATATATACACATACATATATATATATTTTCCTACCGTCTGCAGACCATCCTCGACCCAACGTAAACAATGACTGCCCAGTCGGCTGGGTGAGGGGAAAAGCGAATTCCAAACTCAAACTTAAATTTTTCTGACATAGCTGAGTGTGTATGTGTGTGTGTGTGTGTGAGTATTTGTGTGTCTGTGTGTTGTGCACCTCAACATAAAATTTAAGGCGATTAAAATGTCAAACACGACAAAGCGTGCGGTATTAAAAATGCCAACAACGTGGCAACACAGCAGCCACCATCATGGTGAACATCTGAGCAGTATGCAGAGTCAAAGGGCGACATAGATGAAGGGAAAACCAAGTAGCTGAGTGTGTCCAGTTTGTATAGTTCCCAAAACTGTTTTCACGCAATTGGCCGCCATTTGATTTACCTCGCCAACCCACACAAAGTCCAAATTGATTTTTCCCACCCCTCTTTCATTCATCAGCCGGTCTTGTTTTCTACTGTTTATTTTTGCATAACATTTTTTCCCATAGTCTTCTCATGGTGGCGTGTTGATGCTTTTACTGCTTTTGTTGGTGTGGCTGTTTGCTTTCAGTGTTAAGTGCTTAACGGCATGTCAGAGTACTGGCTGCTGCTGCTTCTGGTGCTGCTGCTGCCGCTCAGTAACGCTATCAATGTCCAGTACAGACAGCAAACATTCCGGCCACTGAAAACCCTTTTAAGTATCGATTCACCAGACACACAACAACAGCGAAAGTAAGCGATTTGCACGTGCAACTTGTTTTTTTTTTTTTTTTTTTCTTATGTGCTGCCCCGCCGTCAAGCTGACAGAGAAACGTTTCTGCTGACGTTAATTGAGCTGTTTGGCTGTCAGCATTGTTTGCTTTTTATGCTCTTTACGCCAAAAGAAAAGTGTATGCATTTCTTACTCAAATTTGTAACCAATATAACAGAATCTTGCAGACTCCCCGCAATGGGCAGTGGCTGATTAATCACAATGAACCCCAATTAATTTTTATATTTGAAAATATTTTTGGAACTCTGCAAGAGTTCCAGGAACTATATACTTCATGTTCAAGTTTGAACAAGTTTTCAAAAAAAGAGTATGTAGTCTTCGATCTTTCGTATATAATCCTTTAAGTGTTTTTTCTTCTTTCAACTTAACTTCCAGGTCAAAGAAGCCATATTAAAGCGAATTTTTATATAGATCTCTTATTTTTCGTCTTGTCTGTTTACTCGCTTAAAGGACTCATAACTTTAAGACAGAGGCTTCCGCTGTTTTTTCTCACCCTCTCTCTCTCTCTGTCTGTCTCTTTCGATGTGTTGTCTCTTTCTCCGCGTGCGCTCAATTGCTGAAGAAAATTGCGAGAATTGTGTGACAGCGTGTAAAGTTGGCACTTTCACACATAACTCATAACTTTCGGTTGCCCGTTCGCTTGGTCTGCCGGTCGATGGCTGGTTTCTTGGTTGGCTCGGTCTGTGGCAAAACTTTCGCTCGCTCCGACGACAAAAATAACAGCAGCAAAGATAGAAAGCATTAAAGCCCTTACAGTGGCCACCATTTTGGTAGCTTGTCCGTTTGCTCATGTAGACTATTTATCTGAACAAGTGCATCCATATGGGTGATTCTGTGTCTGTTTGTAAGTGTATATTGCCGTGTGTGTGTGTATGTGTGTGTGGTTGGAGTTTTGACAGCGCATATAAAAGACCATAAAACAAAAGTTTTTGCTAAACTTTCGACGCTGAGCAACTTCAACGCCTACAAAACGCCAGTGCCACACCCCTTTGTGGCACCCTGCTAGCCCTACCATCCAGCTAGACATTTTCTAAACTATGGCATAAACTCGTACACGCACACACACACACATACAGACGCAAACGAAGGCAGTAGAAGTAATGCTCTGATTTTTGTAAAGAAAGAAAAAAAAAGTTTTTTTTTTTATTTCGAAAATTTTCTCTATTTTTGTTTGAGCCACAAATGTCGACAACACACCCGTAGAACTGTAATACTAAGCTAATACACACACTGATATACACAAATATGGTAGAAATGAGCTCATGAATTATGAAAATTTAAAATGCGCTTGAGCGACTGAAGACTTTATTGGAATGGGTTAAGTGGAAGAAAAAAGTTGCCAACTAAACAAAATTGAAACAAAACTTTTTTGTGCATTTTTTGTTTACGCTCGAAATTAACTCACAAATGCGAGTTTCAATTACATGCTGAGAGGAGGCGTAACGGAAACAAGCAACTGAACACATAACAAGCACACAGACGCAAACGCACACACACACATACTGTCACATTTGTGTGCAGCTCAGTGAGTTGACATTAATCATTGCCTACTTATGGGCGCTCTCAAACAAACGAACCAAATGCACATATTTCTTAATATTTCCATGTGTCTGTGCCCTCAACATTTCATACACTGAAACGTCATTAGAAGCTAAAAAAGAATACACACGCACACACACACGCACACACAAATATATATATATATATATAGAAGTTTTGCTCAGACTTTACTAGTCAGAGTCTCGTATAATGAAGTAATAGAAAATGCAAAGCGCACCAAAAATAAATGACGCGCATTTTTCAAAGCACAATTATGTTAACTCAAAACTAACATTGGCCATACGGCCCTCAGCAAAGGGGGGCACGGGGTGATGAGCAGTGAGTAAAACATCAGACCACAGCCATTCCGCAGACCAGTCAAGTTGAGTTGGTCTTCTTTCTCTTCAATCTCTCGTCGCCGGCAACGTCGTCGTCATCATCATCATCATCATCAGGCTAATAATAATAACAGCTCATGAGCACTGACGTTTGACAAATGGCAAGTAGCTGGGCGTTTGCTTGCTATGCAGCAATATTTTCTACTGCAATTGCAGCAACGTGCGGGCAGCCCAACAACAATTGCAATATTAACATGCAAATGCACCCAATGCACAGTGGAACCTAATACGATATTTAAGCTCTAGGAAAAAAAGACATATCCTTTTTTACCTAAAAAGCGAATCTAACAAACTGGGTAAAAAAAATTTGTACATATAAATTTAATATTTTTATCCATGGAGAAACCTTAGTATATTCTTTATAAAGTAATTGCTAGAATGTCATTTAAAAATTAATTAACAAGGATCATATGAAAGAACAAGTTAATTAACTCATAGAATTACCTTAGGACAAGCGGAAATTGTCAAGCACAAAAGTGGCCCGTCTAAGTAAAAATAGAAAAAAAATTAAAGAGAAATAAAAAGTGAAGCAAAGATTACTTTTTTCGTTTCTAAAGAATTCCTTCATTTCTGAGAATATTTTCTTTTTATAAAGTTTCCACTTTAATTCATCATATCGATTGGTTGTGGGTGAAATTTTTTCCCCCAAATCCTAATTAAAAATGTAATTAGATTTATGTACTAGCTTTTTTTTTTAAGCCACTGTGAATGCCAAGAGAAAGATAAGAATTGCAAATAGATATAGGAAGGAGTTAGCAATCCCCTGAGAAGTCCAGACAACAGCTGGAGAAGCTTATTGCAGTTGCATTAGTTTTTATTAACGGCGGAAAAAAATAAAAAAATAAAAATAGAGAAGCCCAGCCCAGGCTAGCCACGCAGGTGGGCCTGTGGTATAACTCATCAGTTAAAGAGCCATTTCTATTTGGCTTAACTTCACTGGGCTCACAATTCTGGACTGCCAATATGGCTATATAAATATACTTATTGACAATGGCTAACAGACAGACAGCCGGAGCGGCAGACACTGGGTGAAGCTGGTAAGTGGGCCAATTCAGTGCGGAGTCAGTGAGTCCAGCAGCAGTCACTCAGCAAGCGGACGATGCGTAAATGTTTATTACAGGAAATGTCAAGTCATGTCCATTTGACGACACCCAATTCTCTAGCCCCGCTAACCACTCTTAGCCTAAGATACCGGAATCCCAGAGCAGTTGTCTGGTGGCCGCTGTCATTGGCAAATCAAAATGACATCGCATTTCACATCATGGCGTTGTCATTGACAACAATGGACGGCCAACTTCTTCGACATTTACTTTTTCCGTTTCCTCGCTATCTCCCTGACTTCTTCTCAGACTGCTTGTTCTTGTCGTTGTCGTTGTTGTTGTTGTTGTTTTGTTTTTATATTTATTAAAAAACTTTTGTAATTACAGCAGCGTTGTAGACACATTACGTCTTTGGCTTTCCCTTTGCCTTTGCCTACGCGTCTCTCGCCTAACCAATTTGTCTGTTTTATTTTTATACTTTTTGCCGTCGCAGCTTCTGTTTGTCTGGACGGCACTTTACATCAAAGAAATATTCAAGTTAAATATAAGGCCACATAAAAAAAAAAAAAAAACAAAAAAAAAATAAATATTGAAAAACATTATCAACAGCAAAACTTGATGAGGCAACTCATGCATTATTTTTTTGTATTATGAAAATATCTTTTAACTGAGTGACAACAGGCACAAAGAAAGCACCCGACCATATCCACCAGGAATAGAAAACAATAAGGACAATAGCAACAGCCACATTCATTTGCGGTCCCATCAGACAGCCCATAAACGTGGCTCGGTTAACGTGTAGAGGCAACAACTTTTATACAAAACATTCTCCTATTTTTTAGTTTTTTCTTTCTTTTTTAAGGAAACTATTGTAATTATTTTGAACAGCCAATAAACCCAATGGCCAAGTATGTTCTACGTGCCAAACACGAGTCCAATGGACCAGTCCAACGACCAGTTTTCAGAAAACTTTTACATGGCCCAGAAAACCCACTTTCAAAACTAGCTAATGAAAACTACTAGCTCCTAACTTAGTCTCCTCTCTGCCAAAGTCTCTTTCTAACTCTATTTGAGCATATTTCTGAGTGAGCCATAGAAATGACCTTTAGCACTGAGCTGGTCTGGCTTAGCCTCAAGAATCCGGCCAGAACACAACACTTGGGATGAATCCAAATGAAATGGGCTGAGCCTGAGTGAGACGGATATGGAATACTCTCATTTTAATCAAGGCAAAGGGCTTTAAAAATAAATCAGCTCCTTGTTTTGAGAATGGAAGCAACTTATTTTAAGCTAAAAATTCTAAAAATGGAAAACGACTTAACTTAATAATCCCCAAAAACATAAAGACTACTCAAATTAAAGTGTATCAGAATTTAATAATTTTTAAGGTAAAAACTAAGCCTGAAATGTTTTTGCTTAAAAATTACTTAAAAACAAATTCAGAGCTTCCAACAATAAGGATGATGAAGACAAAGAGAATTGCCATTTCCATTAGCATCCTGTGCTATGTTATCACCTTCATCGTCACCGGCAAGACTTAAGCCTCACTTACTTACTTAGTGAAACATTGGTGGTCGGAGATGGGATCTTATTAATGACCACAAATTGAGTTTCGTTTGAAAATTGCATATGAAGCTTGGTTGCTAGGCTTGTCGGTTTTGTTGGTAAAGCCTTGTAGCCACACGCAAACAATTCAGGCAACAAAAGCAGCTAATTAATTTTAATAAATTGGCCACAAAAGCGCACAAACTCACATCTCACATTACATCAGCGCTCAGTATGGCAGACAAAACCGCAACATACTCATTTCTATAAAGAAATCTTTGCATTTTGGCAAATTATACGATATATGGAAAGATATGGATATATTTATTTTCAGATTTCGTACAACACCCCAAATCGCGGCCGCACTGCTAGACTGGCTGGATCTCTAACCGAAAATTAAATAAATTCAGCGAGTCAAATTAACACACGCAAGCCAGCCGAATGAAGCAGTTGAACACGCCCACCAGCAACACAAATATAAACAGCTGGGCCTTTTGTTTATATTTCTTTTACTTTTGACAGAAGGTGGCTACTATATTGTTGCCATTGCCTCTGCTCTTGGCTGTTTTGGCTGTTTTGGCTTCAACAAACTGACAACGCGCCACATATGAATATTTATGTATGCGAAATTGATGCCGCTACAATTACCGTTACCGCTAAATATACACACACACACGCATACACAGAGTTACAGACACTTGGGCACATGTGAAGTCTGCCACCACAGAGAGCAACACAGCCAATTTACGAGACTTTTGCCAGAGTTTTTGCCAGGCATATAAATTATTGACAGCTTGTAAATTTCACTAAAGTCAGCCTTGTATTCTGCGGTATTTTTGGGCTAAAAACTTCTTCTTCTTCTTATGTATTTTCTCCTTCTACTTTGGCTCCTTGTTTGTCTGGATGTGTATGCCTGTTTTCTGTTTCTTAGCAAAATGGAATGTGCTGAAAATTCGAAGCCCCAAAATTTATGCAAAATCTACGGGGCGACTCTGGGTTAAAGTTTGTAACCGCATAGCTATTTTAATTGATGGCAAACCCGAAATAAAATGGTTAGAGATTTTGCAAATAAATCTACAAATTTTTAATGTTGTCAACTCTATTAGCAAGCCCTGTCCTCAGCCCATTCCCCTGCTTCACACTCAGTTAATGGCTGGCATTTGCATAACTGCAAATGCAAATAAAAAATGCAGAAATGCAGATTAAAAAAAAAAAAAGAAACGGAAATATCAAACACTGAAATGGTCCAGCGGAAAAGTGCAGGCCGTTAATTTCTTTGCACTTTCACAGCCAACCCGCTGGTAAATCCCTAAATTCTATCGTTACTTTGCATGCGTGTGTGTTAATTTTTGCCTCTTTTTTTCTTTGTTTATTCCGCAGGTTCCGCTTTTAGCACACTTAATTCCATTTGGCTCGGCACATGCGAGCAGGCGAGCAAGCGGATGATGCCGCTATTAAGGACACATTAGTTGGACACTTTGGAATTATGTGCCACAGCCAGTGACTGGGTTGAATACTGGATACTGAATGCCATAGTCCTGGTCTTTTTTTTTTAGGTCCTTCTGCTTTCTTTCTGCGTTGTTTTTTTGTTCGTTGTTGACAACTTTTATGTGGGCCCAGTTGGCGCTCACTTTCGCAGGCATGCATGCTAATGACAACGACTACTTTTGCATACACAATCACGTAAGACAGGCATATCCAAAAGCAAACTCCTGCCCAACTATACCCACACAATTGCATTAGCGAGTGTGCCTGCAAAAGAAATGCTATCTGCAATTCACTCTCTCATTCATTCCAAGGGCCAGTGGTCCATATCCACTGCCTGCAATTTATGCGTAACCATATCCCTGAAAATAACTCAAACAAAGGCCTGAGCTAAGCCCATGGCCATAATGGTGACTACGACTTCCACACTCCCCCACTCCAGCTGCCTGGCGCCAATTGGGTTAAGTTTGGCATTTCACATGACAACCCAAATACAAGGACAACGGCAACGGCAACATCAATGACGAAGGCACGGGTGCGGGCGTAGGTGCTACTCTATATCAGCATCGGCCAGGGCAACAGCCATCAAACGTCATCGATATGGCCGAGCAATGCCAAGTCAGCTAGTATGACAGTTGAGCAGGCGGCTTGATAGTTTCTCTGAGATGCTGTGCGCCTGGTGCAATCGTCGCCAAGGCAACATGGCGGCTGACAGGCAGCCGGTAAGCAAACCTGCTGAATGTACTTATCCGTTCCCCTTTAAAATGAGAGAGAACGAGAATGCTCCAATAAGTCAGGGAGCAAAAGATGCACGCATAAAAGTCTGCTACATTTAATGGCGTTGTGTAATTGAAATAATATTGTTGCCAAATTGGACATTTGATTTTGTTATGGCCGGCATGTTTAAGTACAATTAATGGACTCTCTCTCTCTCTCTCGTTCGGTAGTTCGTTATCCTGTCGTGCTTTGGGTCTCTCTATTTCTGTTACATCCGCTCTCAGTCTCGGTCGAAACCAACGAGTACTTCACTTCTCTTGAAAGCCCAAAAAAGAGAAAAAGGTAGCTCAATACAATCGAGTGACTGTTCTATGGAATTAAGAGTAATTATTGGTAGTATAAGAGACTAGGAGTATGATAAATTTAGCTATAAAAACCTTCGAAACGCTTTGGTTTTATGGCAGCCATTTTTGTATAACAGTTTCGAATGCTTCGGGTCTATCAACTATGACACTAACAGGTGCTGCTTAAAGTTCAGCAATTTTCTTCAATCAAAATAATACATTTTAGAATTTTTTTTTTATATAAAAAACAAATCAATCTGTCAAAGTCAGGAAATATATGTATATATATATATATATATATATATATATGGACATAGCTAAGTTGTCATCAGCTTTAATGGCTAAACCTATTTAAGATTACCTCTAGGCAATTGAAAATTTACCCACACACACATATACACTTGTACTTGTCGAAACTTTTCCAACTCTTTGCAAATTGTTTGTGTTTCTTTCCCTCAATTCTAGGGGTCTCATGCCAAAAATTTGCATACTTAACGTTAATTGAAAACAACTGACAAACATACAAGCAGACTAAGAGACCGGGATACAAAACGTCAGACACAATGGTTGGTAAATCAAATTCGATTTTGTTGTTGTTTTCCGTATGCTTTCCCATTGACAGAAACTCTCATTCTTAATAAAACCAAAATAAGTAGAAAAACCGAAAGAAAAAAAATAAACGAAATGAAAAAACCAACAAATTGGGAACTTTAATTTACAACTTGGCAAATGAGCTCAGAAACCGCATGTAAAGTGCCTGCTAAAAGGCACCGAACTTGAAACTTCATTCCCATTACCCGCACAAAATAAGTGGAAGATGGAGATGAACAAGAAGAAGAAGAAGAAGAAGACGAAGACGAAGATCTTCTGAGGCAGACGTAAGTCAAAACAAGTTGGTAAAAAGTTGAAGAGGCAACGCACAAACCGGAAATAATAATCAACAACAAACACTCACACATACTCCTGCAATTTACTGCAAAAATATATGTATCCGTGTGTGAGTGAGTATGAGTGTGTGTGTGTGTGTGTGGACTCTACTCAGCTCATAGTGAGAAGAGATGACAGCAGACTCGTCTATGAACTGGCACGACAATGTTTTCATTACGACGCGGCCATTGCAGGCACGCGTGTATTTTCCGGCATGTATGAGAGTGAGTGTGTGTGTGTGTGAAATACCGTTACCACTTACACAAGCACAACAACGAATGTTCTTGATGAATACTCGACATCACGTACGCTTGAGAAATGTACGTGTTTCCATTGTAAGAAAGTCGACGCGACTGCCAAACTGCCAACCCAACTCAGAAGCGGGAAGACACAAATGTTATGAGCAAGGGAACAAACAAGAAGAAGGTCCAAGAGACTGAAGAGACAAAAGCGTAGGATAAATTTCGACAAAGCGGCAGCGGCAAGCACACCCACCCATCCCCATCCCCAGCCCCTCTCCCTGTGGCTCGCCTGATGCACTGACTGGCGCTGCAGAAATGTTTGCCAAGACGCTCGCGGTTATGTGGCCAAAACGGATCCCCTCACTGATCTAGTGGCAAAAGGAGGGATGAGCAAAGCAAGGCAACAATACACCATGTCATTTATCATACTTTTTTCTACCCTCCCCTCCACTCCAGACCAACCAACTCGTCCCTTTCGGATCATGAGTGTTTTATTGCAATTAATCATTGAAGGCACGCACGCACACACACGCACACAGACAATCCACTCTCCTCCCTGGCACATTTACAACTCGTTACATAGACCGTAAGACCCTCCAATGCCCTCATCCCCACATCCCACATCCCACAGCCCACTGCTGAAGACCAAGCGAAAAAGGTGTTCAGGAATTCGTAGTAAAGTTGATAAACTGCGCTTTATACTATTAACTGCCAGTCGTTGGCTTTTTACTTGTTGTGCACAACATGTCGCAGCATCCCTTGTCAGGCTTTGCCGGGCTCCCACAGTAGCCAACTCAAAGACAGCTGGATCACAGTTAAATGAGTTAAGCAAAAACAAGCGAATCACCATTTTCCACACAGTCAAGAATATAGTAAAAGAATAATGAAGGTAATTTAGCGGGTCTGAAGTTATAAATCATATCGCATTCAAAATATATGAAATTGATTTCATTTTGTCAATTTATTGATTCTTTTTCTCATGAATTTTTTTCCTATGAAAACTGCCAAGATAATTTGATTTGTCAATTTTTTCCCCAATTAATTTAATGAAACGTAAAAGCACCTCTTTAATTGGTGTTCAAAAATGTAAATTCTTTACTTTATATTATTTTTCAATTAAAATAAATCCAAAAAAAAATTACACTTTATTCAGCTTAGCTCGGGTAACTCTTGCATTTGGTTTCATGATTCATAAAAAAAAAACAACATCCTGGCCCAGCTTAGCTCCACTGAATATTCCACTCAACTCATCTGGCCTCAACGAAAATGAACTGAATTCCGCTCCACTTGGCCCATTATATTTTAGTTTAGCTTAGTTCATTTCGAAAGTGAACAATAACAATTCATTAAACTCATTTGCAAAGCAAATATTTGCCTAATTAATTAGTTTTAATTACAAGCAAAATTTAATTGATAGTCGCGTGGCATATTGTGGCATAGCTAAGGCGCACACGACGTATACGTGATATTCATAAGTAATGTGCAATTCTCAACGATTCTTCGTCGAATTAACAGTGAAAGTTCTTTCAAAATTATAAATGCAAATAGTCAACACAACCAAAGAGATTTTCAACTTAAAGAAAACATTTTTAAAGTCAGCCAATATGCAAAAAGGTTTCAATTAAATAGAAAATACTTTCCACGCGATACCAATGCCAATGCCAACTTTTGGGCTACGAATTAAATGCAATGCGGCAAGACTATTTCTGCTGTTGTTGTATTTCGTCCTTTTGTTGCAAATAATAGTGACATGACAAAATACAATAATAATCATAGTACAATGCAACCACAAAAAAAATAAAATAAACTTTTACCATAAACAAGAAACACAAGCAGTGGTAAGTAAGCTGAGGTGGCAGGCAGGGCCGGCATAGCCTGGATATGACTTGATTGTGGGGTTGGAGTTGGCAGCAAGCAGCAAGGCATATAACAAGCAACATAATAGACGAGTAGTTCCTTTGCTGCAGCGAGAGTAACAAAAAGCTGAGAGCTGAAAAACCCAAAAAAAAAAAAGAAGAATAAAAAGAGCTACCAAGATACCTAGCATAGCAAGTCAGGCCAAAGATGATGACGATGAGACGGACACTAGCAATGCCATGATGAGAGCTACGACAACCACAACAGAAATAATAATGGTATATAAATGAAGTAACAAACATTGTTTTCCTTTGACATAACTCATTAACCATTGCATTGCGTCAGTGGAATGCCAAGACCAAGGAGGCCAAAAGAACAGCAAGGCAAGAAAGATTACGAGGACGAAGGAGAGAGAGAGAGAGTGAGGGAGGGAAAAAGATAAAATGCAAGAAACAGGCAAGCAGAAAAGCTGAACTGGTCTGAGAATGGGTAGGAGTGTGGAAGTGTGGTTTGGTTGCTGCAATGCTCGTCATGGCAGAGCTACCAGCCACAATGCAAAGAAGTTTATACAAATTCCAAGCTGACTGGGCAGATATATATATACACACACACACACACAAACACTTGAAAAGATAGAGAGCTCTGAGTTTTGAGGAGAGAAAAGTACAACAACAAAAAGTTGACAGACGAGACGCATATCACGTGCCATGCAAATTAATGACCCTTTGGTTAGCAAAACAAAACCAAGCTGGCGAAACTGCAACTGGTGGGCACCAGATGATGTGGCTACCATTTTAATAGACCTGGCAATGTTTTCTCAAAATTCTTAATTAAAACAATAACGCAAAACTGGCTTCTGAGCCAAGTTTCACTTGACTTGAACAGAGAACAAAAGAGAGAGAGAGAGAGAGAGAGAGAATCCTTTGCCGCAAATGCTTGCAATTATTTTCTGCAGCTCTGAGACAACCAACAGTTGTCAACAGCTCACTAACTGTCTAAGTGACTTATAGACTCACCGACTGAACAGCAATGAGAAGCATGCTTAAAACTAACCGCGGAATGCGACCACAGCAGGCCCGCAATACGCCAAACGCAAAACGCAACGGACAAAGCCTGAGACCGTCACTCAATTTCAACTACAAAGATTCCCAGCGGTTCTGATCAGAGTGAGGAGTTAGACAAGGAATTTATTTTTTATTTTTTTTCACCCAACCCGAACTTTGAAATTAAGAAAATTCCATCATCTCCTTGTCTAGCAATTGTCTTTGAATTCGTCTGCCCCATTCTAAAAAGCTCAGCCGGCTTTGACTGACTGGTGGTTATGACTAATGATTCAAATTGTATGCTCCATATGGGTTCATTAACTGTTTTTTCATTCTTGTTCTATTACGCTTTTCTAGTCTGACAGTTGATTTGTCTGAATGAATGGGCATAAAACAAATGGCAAAAGGCGTATAACAAGCGATACAGACCAAACCAAACCAAACCAAAACATGCAAAATTGAAGCAATGAAAGAAATGAGAATTTCACAAATATAAATAAAACATTTTGCGCTTAAACACACAAATTGCCCATTGCCAATTGCCAATACGTGAGTGAATTGGCAAAAGTTGTGCGTAGCCAAAAAAAAAAAAAATATTTATTTATATAAAAAAAAAAAATGGAAAGAAAATAAAAAAGCAACAAGCGCCATTTTGTATTTGTTTGGTCGACCGCAGCTGGTAATCGATTTTCAAGCACATGAGTTTGTCTACATTCCAGGGTGACTTGAATCACCTCTCCATGCCCAACCCCACCATGACTCTGGTGGTGGCTAGACTGGGCTTGGGGTTGCTAACTTGCGGGCATTTTTTAATTTACACTTCAACGCCATCCAGGCATCCAGCAAGCAGCAGTCCCAGCCTGAAATTTGCTTTGACTATTTACGCAACGTGATGAGATTTTGCGGTTGTTGCTACAGACCACCGGACCACTCAATCCATGCTTCCACCCCCCTACACCCTACCCCCTACCCATCCAATCGAAGCTCAACACTCATCGCTTCATGCATCGCAAAACGCTTTATTTACATTTTCGTGATTTTCTAGTTCTAGGCATTTTTGTATTGATCCTTGAGCTCTCGGCATTGACTTTTGGTCCTTTTGGTCTGGATATTGATGTTGGCAATGGTCTGGGCGGGCTTTGGCTTTTGTGTGCCACCCGATTTGGCGGCTTGATTTCTTACGCCTAAAAACTGACTGGAAGTTTTGCATAGCAACAGCTGGCAGTGAACAGGTCTCAAAAGTTTCACACAGATGACACAAAAGACACACTCACAGAGACATAAGAAAAAAAAAACAATAAAATATTGAATCAAATTGAAAAATCAGAAATTCAGAATACTCTGAGGCAGAGTTGAATTGATTCAAGCTCAAGCAATTTTTTTGATGTGAAAATTAAAAAATAATTAAATTTATTTAACAAAATCTTATTTCTTACAATATCTGATGGGAATCTTTGAAACTAGGTTTTTTGGAATTTAAATATTTAAAGGGTGCTCGACTCGATGTCTGGTCCGACTCGAATCTTTTTGTGTCTGTATACTTTCTACCATTGTTGTTGCAGACTAAATTATTTTATGAGGTTGCAACGAAAATGTCATGCTCTACGTTATTTGCCTCTAGGCAATTTGTCTACAGCATCAACAACTCAACTGGGCAGCTCTTTGGCATCAACACAGTCACACACACACACACACACACACACACACATACACTTGCGTAGAGAAAGCAAAGTTCTTTCTAATGCTCTTATACCGGCACCCTCTCCAACTTCTCAGGCCCAACAATATCTGAGGATGTAAGTGGGCTCGGATTTGTCGCTGTCTGTTTGCCTGTCGCTGTTGCTGTCGTTTCGCCTTAGCCGCAATCTTCTTAGAGCTAGCTCATGTTGCGCCATGACCGTATCGACAGCTTGGGAGCAACCACTCAACCCTATTGCCTCTGCACCCCCTACCATCTGCACGCTTAGTGTCTTGGAACTTTTGACATGTCGTGTAAGGCGCTGAGAGTGGTTTCATGTCCGCCAACTGTGCAGAAATATTCACTTAATTCATGTCTGCAACGGCTGTCTAACACCATTTTTGTTTTTTTTTTTTTGTTTTTTTCCTATTTATATGAGTGAAAACTATAGAAAGTTACATTTATAGATACTTATTTTTCGCTATGTAAATGCAGGAGATTTGATGGATCTGATAGTTTGAATATTTACCATTAATATATCAATAAACTGAAGCGGCATTTGATTACCAGATACACAAAACATAAATCAAATAAATTATTTAAGTCTCTCCTCTTGGCTTCGCTTCGGGTGAAAACCCGGCTTACTTAATTTGTGTACTATTGCTCCCCCACTCTTTGAGTCTGTGCATCAATTTTTTGATTTATATCAGGCAAAGACCCGCCAAAAAAAATAAAAATAAAGAGCTTCATATCAGCCAAGCGACTGCTGAACGTAATTGCATTAAATGGCATGGAACCGAATCCATCATACCAGGCCGTAAGGGATGGGTGTGTGATTAAGTGAATTGCGGAGGGGGTGAGGTGATTGCGTGGGGAAGGGAAGCCCTTCCGATTGGCTTTCACGTTCAACATCAGCGCACAAAATTCCAATTTATTTTAATTGATTTATTAATGATTGAAATGTTGCATAAATGTATCAATATGAATATACAAATAATTTCATTTATTTATTTGTAGATGCTCTTCTTCTTCTTCTGCTTGTTTTAGTATTCCCTTTATTATTTAATAATTTATGGACTTTGCCCCCCTCCCCAGCCACTCTCCTGTTTAAAATTATCCAGCCTTCAAAGTGGCCATTAGACACCCTAAAAAAAAAAGGGGCAAGGAACAAAGTTATTTAAAAAAAAAAAGAAAGAGATAAGTACGCCGAGTAAAGAACATCTTTATGTTTCTATTGTATAGCTAGTTCATAATACGCTTTGTCATACAAATTAAAAAGTTTTGCGCCCTCAGACAGTTCAGGGCAAGCCAGAGCACTACACTAAGCCAAATCCTTAGAGCCACAAACAGTGAAAGCAGATGCAAAAGAAAACTCCAAGAGTGAACAGAAAAGAAATCGCATAAAATAGGGAATCGTGGAATGTCTCAAGATTAGGCATAATTATGCAATTTCCTCTTTAACGCTCTCCCAGACAGACACAAAAGAGTTAAATTCAATAAAATTTACATTTAACCACAAAAACAACTGAAGTTTTTCCCCACCAGACAAGAGGCAGAAAGCAACATAATAAAAAAGAAAAAGCACAAAATCCAAAAGGGAAAACTTGAACAAAAAAGTTGAGCGGGTAAACGAATGGTCGACTGATCGGTTGTTCTCACAGTTCTCTGCCAAAGACGGGGACGGAGATAGCTCCGGAAAGACTTATGTAAATTGAAATTTAACCAAAGACACAAGTGCTCACACATACATAAAGATTCCCTGACAAACTGACGGTAGTTATAAAGAATTTCATTCATTTCAAATTACGCTATATGAGTGTCAAAATGCCATCAAAAGTGTGGGCGTGAGCGGGTGGGATAATTGA
Organism: Scaptodrosophila latifasciaeformis; assembly: GCA_037075145.1. Lineage (NCBI taxonomy): Eukaryota > Metazoa > Arthropoda > Insecta > Diptera > Drosophilidae > Scaptodrosophila > Scaptodrosophila latifasciaeformis. The sequence goes on from JBAMCM010000158.1 coordinate 2,114,982, forward strand.
AGGCTTTTCTGGGACTCCAATGCTGCCATCGCCGCCATCGCCGCCAAACTCCGGCACTGCCAATGGCAATTGGCTCGGTTTTGACGCCTGCTGCTTTCCAGCCCGAAATTCAATTTCATGCCGCGTGACACAAAGACAAAAGATTCCGAGTCGGGCGACGGGCTATCCAGAGTCGCAAGAGTCACAGTCGCAGTCACAGTTGCCTTTGCTTAAAAACAGATGATGGTAATGGCGGCGCCACAACGACAGCAGCAGGGCGCACTGTCAAGTTGACATTCAAAAATGTGCGCACTTCGCTCAAAAGAATTTCAAATTAGCCACTTTTGCTTAACAATTGGCAGGCGACAAATTAAAAACGCGCCGAGCGGGTAAAGAAGGCTCAAAGAAGAAGCCGATGCCATCGCCCCTAAGGAGGCAACGCTACATCATTGCTGGATGCATTGCAGCACCTCCCACAGCCAGAGTCAGCGTCAGAACCAGAATACTTCAGGTGGATAAGAGAGTAGTCGACGACAATTTAAAGTGAAGTATTGAGGAAAATAATTGCAAAGTGCACTGCACTCGACCCGAGGCAGACAGTCAGCCGGGAGGCTATCGAAAGAGTAGGAAAAGACGTTTGACATTAGCGCCATTTACACAAATCAACGTGCAAGAATAGAATCGAATATGTTTCATTCTGAGTCTGAGCCAGTGGAGTCGAGTCGAGTCGGGCCGCGCTGCCTAACAATCTCAGCTGCCAGCCATAAGTGGCAAAATTTCGATGGAAAAGCGAAAAGTGAATGCAAAAACCAATTGAGAAAGCACTACCAGACCACACAAAGAATAAAAGGAGCAGGGCATCCAGACGAGACGAGGGTGAAGTGAGCTAAATGGTCACACTCCCGGGAAATGCGCGGTCAACCTCTGACTGAAGTGGCCACTGAGGCCACCCCTGAGTCCACCCTCATTTAAGGCTTCAGTTTTCATTGATTGTGCATAAAAATGGGAAAGAAAAAATGTACAAATTTTAATAAAGAAGGCAATTTACGCCAAACGAGAGAATCCATAACCAAAGACATAAAATTCAAATGAGACTCATTCTAAAAGACTTCACCGCCAACCTCGTCGGTCCTTTCGGGCATCTCCTCTGGCCTTGTGGCATTCTGATCTCGAGTCAGCCTTTCCTGTTTGCATTGATGAATTTTAAAGGCCGTCTCGCATTTGTTGGCTCCTTTGAGGCCATGACACTCGCGGAATGGCCAGGTCTTTGGATCCGTGAGATCGGCTAGTTTGCCAATGAAATCATTTTCCACAAAAATACCGTCGCGTATCAGACCCATCTGCTCGTACAGACAATGGGTGAAGCATTGAGTGGCCTCGGTGGCATTGCTAAAGTCATTCTGCCGATATCTGTTGAGCTCTGCCATCGAGAGTTGAGTGTCCTGGGAGCAGATACGCACCATATCCTCGGTGAGGCGATGCGAGTCCTCAGCCACGGTGAGCGCCAAATTCACATTCAGTTTGGTATAACGAGCCTGCACAATAAAATCACTGAGCATCTGGCATTTGCATTTAGCATTTTAATTACAATTTACACACCTCAGCGACTGCCAATAGGCAAATTACGGTCAAAACCTTATTCATATTGAAAATGCAGCAATTTAAGTTGAAACTGATTACTGCTGGCAATCCGTCTGACTGATGGCACAGCCCAGTTGGTTGGCAAGTTTTATAGCCCGAGGCGTTTGCAGAATTTTGTCATTAAAAAGCTTTGCAAATTACACGTATTAATTGCAATATCAGCTCAATGGGCCGCGTAAACCGCTTAGTGGCAGTGCTTAGTAAAATTGAATTTGTTTTTATACCAAACTCAATGATACGCTTGGCTGCGAGGGAGTCGGTAAAGAGGAAGTTTTAATACAAAAAAAAAAAAAATACACCCCTGAACCCTGGAAGCCTCCAGCTTGCGACAATCTCAGTCTTTGTATAAGCTCGGAAACCAATCAAACCCATGACCATCATCACTTATTGGCCATGCGGCGCCATTGGGTACTCCAAACAAAGTTGGCCGAGCCGCAATATTAATAACGCAAAGTAGCGCAACAAAATCAAATCGATGAGACCGTCTTGAGAGCTGCTTCAAAAATTGCAAATAACTGCGCCCCAGCAAAACTTTTTGCCAAAAAAATAAAAAAAAAGAAAACTTGCAACAAAATTAAAACAAAACAGTAAAGGAAAGAAACTCTCCAACTCAACTGGCAAGTTGAAGTGGAAATACTCTAAAAAATAAAGGAAACGTAAAAACAAAAAGAGATTTTTAATTAGACTTAAGATTATTCATTGTGCTAAAAATTTGAACTCATTGAATGAAGTTTTTTGTTTAAAGCTTTTTGATAAAATGCTAATGTTAATTCAATATTTTGCTTTCCGAATTTTATGTCTCATTCAATTGGTTCTTAGTTCGAAAGATTCTTCTTTGTATAAGGAAAAAATAAAATAAAAAACAAAAAAATCTATTTAAATTAATTTTTCGCGGCAACGAGATGCAACCGTGAACAGAGTTGCTGCGGACGATCTATCGGAATTTTAACTATCCATTTCGATAAACTTTTCTTGTTGTGAGCTAAGAGTTTCTTTGAAAAATGTTAAATAAATTTATATATTCTATTAAAAATAAAAGGCCAAATGAAGAGTCGCTCCAGCAGAGTATCCTACTGCTGGTTGTCTGTCATCCAAAGCAGGACGATCGCGGCGATCGACACAATATAAAGTCAAAAAAAATTATTCGTTCTTTTGGCTAAAATCTTAAATCAAATCTCAGACTGTGTTGTGAATAAATGAAAATATATTCAACATCGCTAAAATGCTCGAATTTATAGAGTTAGAGTATAATCAAATCAAAGCATCCTACAATTTCGGCAACAATCGAAGGAAGCAGCGACCAAGCCACTGACGAGTTCTCTGCATACACACGAGTTAGTCTATCTAAATATGTATAAGTATATGTATATATGTGTACATGCATATATTGAAATAAGGAGTGAGTTTGTACAAGAGCTTCCGTTTGTGGCTGCTGCCATTTTCGGCTTGCGACTATTTCCGCTGGGCGCATTAACTGCAGGCGCATAACTTTTCCAATTTGCTTTTGGCAATTATTGATATAAGCCACTTGCCAGCAAAAACAACAACAACAACAATAACAACATCACTACAAACCGGAATATACCTCTCTATACATGTACGTATGTGTGTGTGTGTGTGTGTGTGTGTCCGCTCGACCCAGCATCCAAAAATAGGAACAGTAACTGAAGCAATCGGCCGATGGCAAACATTCAAGCATATTTTCTTGCATTTTGCGCATATTTGTGCAACATTTTCGAAATTCTTCAACAGCAGTTGGTAAAAGTTTTGCTATTATTGCTACTGCTACTGCTACTGCTACTGGTGTTGCTATTGCTTATTCTGATTCGGCCTCTGCTTCGACTTCTTCTACTGCTTCAGCTTCTGCTTGTGCCGTTTGCCATTTACTTGGTACTTTGATTACTTTTGCAGTTGCCTGTGCTGTTGTCGTTGCCAATGCCGTTGCAATTAGTTTGTTCATTAGTGTTTGGCCGAGGAGCATCAGCAGAGGCGGAAAATGGGAGCATCGTCAACATTTCGTATAAGTAGCATGCATTTTTGGCCCTAGATATGGCCCACCAAGTCAATCAGCCACCCACCCACTCAAGTATTCAGCCAGACAAAATGTCCAGATCGAGTGGGCCCTCCTCAATATTTCTACTTTTCCTTGAGTTGATTGGAATTCACACACTTAATTAGTTGCATTTCACAGCTGCCATTCAAGTTAATTTTCTATTCTTGTTGATGGGCTGGTCTCAGTTAATTTATGCGTCACTGGTTATCCCGTCCAGCCCAGCTTGTCAGCAATTAGTTCGAGGCAACTCGAAGACATATGTGTCCTTGTTCCAAAACTGTCCCACTCTGATAAAGTATGTAAATAAGCCAAGAATTGAAAAGTAACACTGTCGGGCATTGTAACTGATTCTCAAATGCATAATGGAGCTGTCAAAGTGTGGCTGTCATATTTAAGTTGCCAGTTGCAACAAAATACCAAATTCTAAATGCTGGACAAATATGTGACCCTTTGCCTGGAATCTCACTAGCTCAGAAAAATATTTGAATGCAGAATACTCATTCATATACAAAAATGATTTGCATTTGCAACAACTTTTTCATCAGTCCATCCACATTTCAATGTATCAGATGGAAAATTCTGTTGATACAAATTGTTTTCTGCATTTCTGAACTCTTCACTTGAATAGTATATTCTTATTTAAGTAAAGTAATTCCTCATTACATTTAATTTTTCCAAAATCTTTCACCATTAAAAGAAATTCAAAAACTTTTATTTTTCCAACAAATCTTAGAACATTAAAACATTCTTAATTAAGTGAAAAGAGTATACAGAATTTGCCATATGAAATATATATATATATATAAGTTTATATATTTTGTTGGTATTGGCCACATAGAGTAAACTTCGGACTGCTTACAGATGGTTTGGTCAGTCATACTGACCAGTACAGTTTGGCCAAACTCTCAAAATATTCGTATACTTTTTGAGGATGGACTTCTTGGAATATTTGTCATATAATATGTATATGCCAGCGCATTTTGGATGTTACTTTTCGAGCAGATATTTGCCTTCTGGTAACTGAGAAATCCACAATACACACAATACCCGGCCAAACCATTTTGTAGCCAACTGCAAAACAAAGCAAATGCCGCGCCACCTACCGACCAAAGCAATTGTGGAAGGGCGTGAGTGGGTTGGCGGGTTAGATGGATAGATGGCAGCCCAGATGGAAAGATGTTAGAAATCTTGCTTTTATACCAGCATTATTCCACGTCAGTGCCTGCGGATGTCAACAGCAAAGGACAGAAATTGCATAACCAACCGAAACCGAGTATGAGTTAGAGTATATCATGGTGATGGGCCGAAAAGAGGAGAATGCAGCAGCCTGAATTGGTTGCAACGGGCTTAGCCTCAACTACTTGCACACTGCACACAACTTGGAAATTCTTAAGCAAATTGCATTCAATAAGAAATAAATAAGTAAATACTTGAGATGGTTGCAAAGACTGTGAACCAATTCTCCAACCCTGCCGCCACATCTGGCTCCTGCCTCTCTCTCTTTCTCTCTCTGACAGCTAGGCGAGGCATGCATGGCTAAAGATTTGTTGTGACAAATTTCTGCATTGTTTCCGCGCACTCGGACCGAGTGTAGGTCACCATTCTTGCTGAGGGTTGGGCCAACAAAAAAAAGAAAAAAGAGAATGTAAAGTACTGTGGTCTGATGTTTTCCTGAATCTTTTCGGATGCTCTTTAACATGCAAATCACATGGAACACACACGAAGCAAATAAACGGACTCAAAACAATGCTGAAAAATCTCTCAAAAGTAGACCAAAATCGCGAGGCTCCAAGGGGAGGTGGATCAAGCGATTGGAAAGGCTTCGCCATTGCCAGTTTGGGTAAACATCAAACCGCAAATAGAAATGGCGGCACAAAAATGAAAATATATATAAAATGGCGACGACTAAGACTACGCCAGCGTCTCAGAAAACAAAGAGCCCAAAACAAATATGAGACGGCGAAGTAAATAAAAGTTAGGAGGCACAAATGAAACGTGCCAAAGCCCAGCCAGACTGGCATACATGATCCCAGTAAGGGCAGGGAAAGCGCCGCAGGGAAGGTAAAATTGAAACTGCCTGAAAAAGAAGAAAATCGTCTCTGAGAAAACTTCTTTTGAGTCCACATAATTGTATTAAAATTGAAATGCAACGAATTTTTCAATTTGAAAAATGTCTGAACGCACACAAACACACACACACACATGTGCACCCTTATCGTGAAGGACATGTGACAGGCGCAGGACTCTCTAAGGGCGGTTAAATGGAAACGCTGCTCTACTCCATCTAAGCTCACCTCCACTCCCGCAGTAACCTCGGCATTTGCCGAGCTTGAACAGCTGCAACTCTAGGCGGGGCAAGGGGGCAAAATGAAGTTGTGGCACGCATTGTCTGTGGTCCTGGGCTGAGTGTATGCGTGTGTGTGTGAGTGTGTGTTTGGGGGACCAGCGCATTCTTCAGCCAACTTTGCAACTCGCAATTGTTTGATAATGACACTGACATGATGCTGCACTGACAAACTGACAACTCGATGTGCCACAGACGACAACCGGCGGCGGCGTTGCCAGTGACTTCGGACTGTCGACTGGAACTGCTTCTCATCCAATTTTTTTTTTGTTTTTTTTTTAGATATTTTTGGGGGGAAACTCAAAGAAATTATATACGAAAATTGCTTGTAACTACTGCCGCGAGCAAATTCCGGATTTTGTATGCCCCACACACACCAGCAAAGGGTCTAGCCACCCCCAGTCAGTGTGTCTCTTTCTTTCCTTGAACCAACAATTTGAAATGACTTGGTCTCTCCCGGCTGTCTTTGAATGTCCCCAGCTGCTCTGCTCTTTTGGCTGATCTCATTTCGTTTTGGCGGTGCTTGTTTTGTTGATTTCCAGCCACGCCGGCATGCAAGCGGCTCTAAATTAAGTTCCCAGCAACATGTCTGCAAAAATCATGCCCGAGGACAGACAAACAGTCCAACAGGCCAACAGCAACCTGCCCGATGCCACCTCTGCCCCTAATATGCCCTCCACCTTACTGCCAGTTGGCCGCCAAATGCCGCAACATTATTTTATACTCTTTTCGAAGAAAAATAGCTTTAGACCTGGATAAACTACAAGTTCATAAGGCCATCTTAATGATCAAAGTGAGGATTGAGCAGTTCACCAACAGGTTCATATGTGTGTTAAGTTGACACAAATAAAGACTCGAGGACAGTATCTAATCTTCTGCACTTCAAAGATAATCTCAACCATTACTATTTTTTCTTTTATTTTGGTTGTATATACTTATATTTATATTTATATAAACCTATGTATGTATATAAAAATATATTTTATTTGAAGAATGGAAATTGTGTTGTGTGTTTGGCTGCATTGGTCTGTACATTCCTTAAGGAGGATTCGTCTTTTATTTTCGCATTTCGGCCTAGCCGGTCTAGGAAAGTCAGTCAGCCTGCCATTGTCGCTTGGTCTGTTTGTTTTTTTCTTATTCTCATCCTTGGTATTTGCACTGGCACAGTCAACAGTCAACGTCGGAAGCAGAAGCGACAGTCAGTGTCGACTTTTCTTCTATGCCTGTGACTCTCTCTGCCTATTTATATACTGAATTCATTGTACTTGTATTTGCCGTGGTATACTGCCAAACCGTGGTCTGAGCTGGGATGGGATGGGATGGGATGTTTCTTGTACTTCTTGTGAGTTGCTGGCTGCATTTCTGTTTGTCTTTTAGTTTATTGTGGCCCAGCAGCATCGCTGTGAGTTTGCCTCTTGTATTTGCGCTCCATTGAGGCAAAGAATTCAATTTTAAAATCGCAAAGGACTTGTACCATTCATCTCTCTATGTATGTGTGTGTGTGTGAGAGAGAGTTTTTGTCTGGGTGTATCTTATTCAGGCAGAGCTCTTTGAAGGCTGAATGATTTAAGTCAGTTGATCAGTTTACATTTACGTGGCTGCTAATTAAAAACCTCAACAATCATACGCCCTGTTGGCTGTCTTAAGCTCATAATCAAAGTGCAAACAGAGCACCTAGTAAGCAGCCAAGCTTAGAAAGCCGTCAGTCAATTCAATACCCACTAAAACAAAAGACCAAATGAATCACAAAAACTTATTGGCCATTAAGTGAAATGAAAATACAAAAAGAAAGAAAAACAACCACAGTCAGCCAGCTAAAGCTATTTAGGTTAGGTTAGGTTATTTTTAGGTTTTGAAATTCGATATTGTCCCCTTGAAACATTCTATAATATGTTGCATGGCCACCGTGCAGCCAACAATTCCAAAAACAATGCCCAAAAGCAAGAGCAGCATATCCTGGACAAGCCTCCAGTAAAGCCGGCCAAAGCCCGACTTGTACCTGAGAAAGACATCAATGAGCGCAGGACAAAATAGATTCAAATTGGATAGCGTGAATGCGCCGCACAGGGCTGTCAGGGCCTCCAGATTTGGCACTACCATTGCCACTACACCTGTCAATGGATGGAATTCATTAATTTACAAGAAAATCAAGATTTGAGTTTATATCACCTGAGAGTACGACAAAAAAAATACGCACAAAATATTCAATGCATTTGGCCATTTTTTGGGGTTGTTCTTTATTTCTATATTCATCGAAAATAATTGTGATGGCCACAAAGGCATTCAAGGGATAACTCAGTATGACCCCAGTGGCTATGGCCAGCTTTATAAATTCAGAGACACTGAAAGAAAATATACATTTTCATAGATCTAAAATAATCAGAGCCTTTTGAAGAACTTACATTTCGTTGTCGGGTAGGTTTAAAGTGATACTTGCTCTTGTTTCCTCACCAAAACGCCAATAGCCCATAATGCCAACAAACATATTGGTCAAGAGTATAAAGGTCACAGATATATTGAGCACACCAAAGAGACCTAGATAGGATTTCGGATTCTCCATATTCGCCTCAACAATGATCATCTAAAAACTGAAAAAGTTAAATATTTTCTTGGAAATGAAAACTGAAATTTTTTTAAATTAGACTGACCGAACCCACGGCTGTCAGCGAGAAAGCCACAATATCAAAGTAGAGTATATATTTATCGGGGGGCTTGATCAAAGAACGTTTGCCGATATCTGGCAATCCTCGGAACAGATAGTATAGTATACAAATAAATCCCAAATAGAGACAGACATTCGAAATGATATTGACCGGCACAAGATATTTCAGCTTACGTATCAGGCAGAGAGGCAAGACCAGAATACAAATCAACAAAATATAAATCTCTTCGCTAATAACTATCCAATGAGCATCTCCGACTCCCTTATAGTTCGCAGCCACAAACACCAGATACACAGTGCAGATGAGAAACTGATCTATGATCAGTACAAACTTGGTAAGGAGTCCAGCCATAAAGGCAAATCTTCGAAATATGGGCGGTCCTTGTTTATAGGAAATTGTTACAGCTTCCGATATTGAGACCTGGGGTATTTTCTCTCGGCGACAGCACTCGGTCATTGCGCTTATCTAGGCAAAGCAACTAAATGCAAATTAAATTGCCAAAGACCTGAGCTCTAGAGCAAACACATTTTACATACCAATATATGAATGCAATACGTGAGTATGACAATCACAATCACGGCTAGTAGGACGCCCATGAGTATACCCGTGTACTGAAAGGCCAGAGGCATGGCCAATATGCCAGAGCCAATTACACACTTAAGCAGTGAAAAGAAGGCATCAATATTTCTAAAAAAAAAAAAAATGATTAACGATAGGTTCGCCTTCAAGTCAATTTTACTTACGTTAATGGCACCTCAATAACGCGCATCTCGTAAGGATCGTACACAAAAAGGGACACCCTTGATTGCCTAAAAGAGAGATATTTAGTTGGTAGAGAGAACTTGCATCTATTGTTAATAGGCAATTTACGCTGTATGCAGGTCTTTTGAGGATCCATCCTTCTTATTATCGTTGGCATCAGTCATATCTTATGAGGAGCAATATTAAACGATTCGATTCGCTTGACAATAAACTCAAATACAATTTTGGGGCTAACTGGATTTGACTTTGCTTTCTTTGAGTCTCTCAGCTGTACAGCCAGATTCGACCATTCGATTCACTTAAAACTAATCACACACAAAACTAAAATTGGCCGCACATGCTCACACAATGCGGTGATTACCATAATAAGAGAAACTTATTGCATACTTTTGAGCGCGAATGTAAAATGCAACAACGAATGCTGTCGTTGGCGAAAGCCCAAGGCAACTGGGGGCTTTGAGTTTTTCTTGAACTACCAACCACTCACCCACCCACCAACCCACTGTCAGAGCTGTGTAACTGTTTCTCTGGCGTGACAATTTGCAAAAGGCTAATATAGCTCTAGGGAGAGCGAGAGGAGTGGAAGAGGGATCAACGTAGTTCGGCGATTGTCATGCCAGAATGTGCACTTCCGCTTCCGTTTAGTTGCGAATTTAACAGTAAATTGAATTAAAATTTATTGTAAAGATTGCAGAATTTCAAAACGCAATGCAAGAAACTCTCTCACACACACACGCACACACAGCTGAAAGAAGTGAAACTGGTGGCAGCACTGATGGTAAATCCAATACAAATAAAATTAAGTAAAAAACTCACACACACCCCGCATACAACTGACTCTCGCACTCGTTGCCAGTGAAGGCAGAATTTAATGCCAGAAAATGGCTAGACAAAACCTCCTCAAAAATCTTATGAAATTTATTAAAATAGTATTGAACTTCTCTCAAAAATATCTACAAAATCTTAGAGATTCAAAAGGTACCTCAAAAATCTCAGGCTAATTTAAGTATTTTAATTTCCAAATTATTTTAATTGAACTTGAAGAAAAAGCTGATTCGGCAGCACTGACTCTACTCTACCGAGTCTTTTGAACAGAAATATGCAAATGTGATATTGTCGCTGGCGACATTTACAACAATTACAATAACAACGGCCGGCAAGCAGGGCCAACAAAGACGATGGCAAGGGAGAGCGGCCCAGAAGCACCTAACTGCGTGCGACATGTGACACGATATTCAAATAACGCAGCCAAATCGTGCTAGGATGCTCCAAGCCGAATGGAGGCAACAAAAAAAAAAAAAAGAAAGTAGCAAAGGTTGTGGATGGCAACGGCAGGAAGATCGGACGACGGACGCATTTATAGCATATATTTTGCATAAAGGGAAATATGCGAAAAGAAAACGAGCGAAAGCAGCGCAGAAATCAAATAAAACAAATTTGGAATTTTACGGCATACAGACTCCACAGACTCCACAGTCTTCAGAGCCAATGCCACTACCACCATCATTTCAATCCAAATATGCATGTGAATGTGAATCGACCGAAGCAAAATGCCAGTATCTGCCCCCAGTTGGGTAGCCAGTTGATATGTTTGCGGGGCTTGGTTTGGGGGTATCCCATCGACTTTGGGTCTTGGGTCTAAGCGGCTACGGGCGGTGGTGGGCGTGGTGCGTGTTACATGTTCCTTAAACTGTCAGCAGTTCACTGCAAGGCCGAGTGTGCGAGTGTGTCTGTGTTTGTCTGTGTGTGTGTGTCTCTCTTGTTGTTTTTCTTTCTTATTTTATTTTTTGTCTCTTTCTTTATGGAAACAAACAGACTGACATTCAATTTAAATTCCTATACAAATAATTGCATGGCAGGGCAGAGCAGAGAGCACGCCAGTATCAAAGTGGGAGACAAGTTGAGGTTCAGTCTAAGATAGTGCGTCCTGAGGGTTGTGACAATGTCGAGGCGTAAATTGTGTTGATTTTGTTGATATTAAAATACAACAAAAAACGAAAGCCGAAACTAAGCAATTTCAGCTCGCACCCCCCGCCCACACACCAACACACCCCGATCACCATTGGCAATGCATCCGTAAAGAATGTATCTTTTAATATAGAAGATGTAGCTACTTTTTGTGAAAGCCATTGACTTGTGAATTTGTGAATTAAATTAAGCTTGTTTATAATATTTAATGACCAGTAAATATAACATACTCGAAATATTTAAATATTGCATGAATTTGTTTGCCAATTTATCATTCTGAAAGATTACAAGCCTTTGCGTCTTTTAGCATTAAACTTCATCTCCTGTTTAACGACAAAAAGAGTGAAATCTTTTAAACTTTCCGATGCCAGGCACGCACACTGCTCAGTAAGGACAATGGCAACAACATTGACAGCACCCAAGCCAAGCTCGATGAGGCCCCAATCCATCCACTCAACCTTCCTCAACTCAACTCACAGGGACATTTATCGCAGCTACCTTTTGTCCTTGGCAATTTGAGCTCACCTGGGCGGGCTGTGTCGGCCTGACATCGCATCAACGGTATCCAAAACATTATCAGTGCGGTTAGCGCCAACATCTCGAGTGGCGTCGACATTGCCACTGCCATTGCTGAATCATCAGGAAGCATCATCTTCGGTGTTATCAACAGCTTAGCTGGCTGTGGCTGACGGAAAACTTTGCATCGCGTTCTTTGCGGCTCTACGCCCTCCTGCACCTTCAACGGAATGTTGCAGTTTGGCTCTGGTGCTGTTGATGATGCTTCTGCCACTTGCTCATGCTGTGCGCATCAATGGGTTTGATCAGATTTACTGACGTTGTCCAGCGGTGTAGCTAACGCGCTTTTCAGCGCTTTCATCTTTTTGCTTCCTCCCTTTTTTCACAATATTTTTGCATTTATAATAAAATTCATCGTTCATTTTTCATACTTGCACAAAGTGGATTTTTATTAGATTTAAAAATTTTTTTATATTTTTTTTTTTCTTATCGTTTTATTGTTGCCTTGCCTTCTAATATTTCCTGTGGTTCGGTGGAAACTCTTCTAGAACTTTTGAAATCGATTCAAAGACATATTAAATGGTGGCGGGTTTTCCCAGATATCTTGTATTTCCTTTTTCAAAATCAACTATGAAAAAGAAATTATTTTCTTGATACAAAACAAAGCCAATTAAAATTTCACTTACATTATTCCTTTGGAAGTGAGTAAAGAAGTGCACAAACATAAAATAAACAAGTTCAAATAGAGCCACCACACTGAGGCCCATAAACAGACTGAACAAACCACCGTAGCCCACTATATACGAAGAATAAAGAATTAATTTTCGAAATAAAAGAAAATAATTTGAATATTTACTGAATAAATCAAAGGGTCCAAAACTATTCTTAAAGCGTAGCATATATTTTGGCCAATACGATGGACGAATAGTAAAATTTGTCCAGGTGGTATTCAAATTATCCGTGAGTATTAGCGTACCCAGCCAAAACTCAGTATGATCGCAATTTATGAGACATTGGTTAAAATCGGATTTCAAAATTTTAGACTTAACCAGATTCAAACAAGCCGAATGCGAAAGATCACATTCGCTAACTGACTTAAATTGCATAAACGCTAGGAAAAACAAAGAATATAAAAATCAAATAGAATTCAGACAATTTCTTACATGCATCAAAAACTGGCAAGTTGTCTGGAACACATCCGCAGCTTCTTATATATTCCATAACATGATGATAGTTCAGACATAAAGATTGCTCATATGGGTAGTTTATGAACATAGGCATTTCCATAAACTTATCTCTCTGATAGTAGCACTTGCGGTCACTGAAAAAATTGGGCAAACATAAAACTCGATCATGGCCGAATTTGAGTTACCCTGTACCTGTAAAGGCGGCAGCTCTGGCCTGGTAGGTATAATCGATCAGATTCATATTAAAAATATAAAATTTTTGGACCACCCATCGAATTTTTAATTAGCCCGTTTGGCATTTTAATATAGATATCTCTCGTTTGGTATCAATCGAACGGCTTTAATCGGGGGAAGAGAAAAATAAAAGACTTGATCAGTCCGACTCCCAAATTCAGTTCTCCTAACTCTTATAGTCTCCAAGATCTAAACGTTCATACGGACAGACATAGCTATATCGATTTATAGATTTACATACATATTTTACATATATTTGCTCTTTCCCTTAAGGTACAGGGAGCCAATTTCATCCAACTTATCAACTTACTTGGGATGCATGCCCGCTAGCTCTTTACTGGTTTTCCGGATAATGTAATCAAAGTCAAAGCCATTTAAGCGACGAGAATCATATCTGTAGATGGGCTCATCTATAGCACTGAGCCATTCGAAATTGTCTTTCAAATAGAACTAAAATTAAATTCGAAATTAAAAAGGATTTTCTCTTTTACTAGAAAAATGTACACTAGCTCCTTTAGCCTGCTCATTAAGACTGATCGTGAGATCCCAATTTTTCATGGCCTCTCTTAACTGTATAGGCATCATATTCATGGCACCTCTAATAAAATTTTATTAGAAGTTTAATCAATTGGGGACTGAATCTGGGTTATTTTACTTACTCTTTTTGAAATAACACTTGACGAACTCGCCAACTATTGAAGACATAACAGGGACCCCTGGCTGTCGGCGCCCAGAAAAAGTATTGCTTGCAATCAAAATCTATGCCAGCAAAGGAACAGTTTCTTATCATCTCCTCCACTGGCGAAAGCCACTGCAAATGAAATGAATCCAGTGGAAAATCATATTTCAATTGATTCGTATTTACCTGATAAATTCTATTCCGATTATGAAATTTAAAAAGAATGTCGAATTTCTTACAAATGAAGGCGTTAACCTCATGCATCTCTGATAAATGCAAATAGTTCCATAGACATTTTCTGTACATCTCATCGGTGGCATATCTTACCGAAAATTTGAATAAAGTATCAAATTGTTCATCATTAATGGTTTCTTGGGGACAGTAAAACACAGCCGGAAACTCAAGCGGATTGTTTGTTTCGCGTTCTTCGATATAATTATATATCGGACTCATCTTAAAAAGGCGGTAATAGTCATTTGTGCAGAATTGACAGAGAGTTATCAAAAACAACCACATGGCCATCCAATAATATCGGGTAAAGCCACAACATCGGGTATCCAAATATCGAATATAGCTCATAGAAGAATTAGCACAGAACTCGTTGAATTGCCTGCGCAAATATAGAAAGACGTAACTGCAACAGGTTCCCAGCATGGCGAAATTTTGAATGCAATCTAGACGGCAGTTTTCAAGGAATCCTGTTTTAATGGTCTCGGCCAAATAATTATTTTATTTAATTTACATTGGTTTCCTTTTAAATGGAGCCATTTTGGCGACGTGGCCTCATTTGTTATGCATATTTTCCACACAATTTGTCAGAGTGCTTCATTTTACACGAATATGTTTGCGTGCGTGTAGTTCGAAACTATTTGAAAAGACACACGCAGCAAATTTTCTATTAGATAAACGTCAGTCATCGACTACGGTAATAGCAATGAAGACGACTGGCAGCAACGTGAGCTGGGCTCTCAATGCGAAAGTCATACGATGATGTTTCAAATTATTGAGCACCCAAAGGGTTATTCCCATATTAAAAACGCATATAGAGACATTGTCATTTTGAAAGAAAAAAATATATATTAATAAACACGTTGGTGTTTGCGGATAAAGTAACAAAAATATTTTGGCATGCCATTTTCTTTTCACCGTCTGGCTATAATTGAATGTTACACGTAAAATATTGAGAAACTCTACGTGAGCTCAATCTAATCAGAATTTTCAGATTGTGTAAAACAAACTAAAATTGTGCGCCAACCAACTAGCCTACAGACAAAAGCTGAAATCTATGAAATATATAACATTTTTCCAGCACGTTGGCAGGTCCAGCAGAAGGAATACAAGAAATTTTATAGACTTAAAAAAACTGTACTTTTGTTATTTGGTAACCAGGAAATTGGGTAAATGCTTAGATTTTTTTAATATTTCAATTACAATATCAATTTTTCAATTTGTACAATGCTGCGAATTTTAGTAATAGTTTTTCTCCAGGGCTGCTTCTTTGGTAAGTTTCCAATTGCGCAAGACGGTAACACTGTTTTGGGAAAAACTCTACCCAACAAAAATAAAAAATTATACAACAAAGAGAGCGTCAGGGAGTGAAAAGTCTCGGGCTGCTCTTGGCATGGCTATGCTAACACGTCTGACCAGCAATGGAACCACTACAGTCACTCCGGGATCCCCAAAGGGACTGCAACGCTTTCAGCGCTTGGCAGCGTTTTTGTGGCCAGGCGCAAACCAATCCCAACAACATCAGCGCAAATCAACAAACCTAGATGCCATCGATTGCTTTACCAACAATCTGGTCAATCAAAAGACACAAAAATGGGGAGAGTTACGCGATAATCTATTGAAAAAGTCGACATCTCTAGAGGCGGACTCCAACAGCAACGTAACTGGAGAAGCAGACAAAGTCGCTGGCACAGCATGCACCAGTTTCACTCAAAATGTAGGCCTCATGTCTAAGGGCATGGTGAGCGATCTGCAAGCCTTGCGCTCGCCTCAACTAGGTCTCGACATACGTTCTCTATCACAGCCCCAACTGGACAATCTGCTTCTGGCCACTCTCGAGATAAAAAACAAGCTGGACTTTTTATACCTGATACGCCAGTGCATACGCTGGCAACAGCTGCCGTCCAACGAGGTGTTCATCTCCTGCCTCAAATACCTGAGCACCCTTAGTCGCTTGCAGCAGTTGGAGGCCTTGGCCGAGACCTGCCGCAAACTAAAGCATCCATTTGCCAAAACCTATGCCGACTTAGCGCCCTTTAAAGCGATCGCTCTCTGGCACAATGGCAATGCAGACGTAGCCCTAATGACACTCCATCGCGGCTATGGTGTCAGTCTCAACACCGAAGAAGGCCGGCGCATGATTCGAGCCGCCTTTCGCTCCATAGCCGAGGAGACCCTAGCCCAGAAAAGCGAAGCCGTTTTAGTCTCCTTAATGGAAGTGGCCCGCGCCATACACCGCGAGCATCGCGATATTTTCGTGGTTGCCTGCGTCTGGAAACAATGCTTCGTCAGTGACTGGTTCTGCGACCAAAAATCAGCAAGTGAACTCTTTGAACACTACTCAGACCTACAGAACATGGTGGAGCGGCGAGCCAGTCCCCTTTGCTCATCATTCCTAAGCCGAAACAATGTGGACGCCGTCCATCGACTCATCGAAGTCTTTCTCCAGCATAAGCAACGCACAGCTTGCGCCAATTGCCTCAGTTTGCTCTTCAACTATCAGTGTAAGTTGCCCCTTCCCTCAACCCTTGCCAATAATGAATTACGTACATTTTTATTGTTTCAGATCTACGCAGAGATTTGCGTGCGTGCGCTGAAATTGTCAAGTCATGCAGTGAACTGGAAATGCCATTAAGCGAGTTGCAGAACGAACAGTTCCTCAGTCTCTTCCTCGACCAGAGCGATCCGTTCGAAACGACAACTCGAAACTACAAGACGCCAAAATCGTTCCAGTACAAATTCTAGTGGAATGCACAAAATTTAGAGTTTGCCAGTCGGCTTTATGTCATCGTTTGTTGTTTCAATATTTAGTAATCTGCACTTGACCCATCCATACCCCGCGAGATTGCAAATCAAATGTAGCATCGTTTTAATAAAAGTTATTTAATGTCAAAAACTTATGAATTTGTCGGATCCATAAGATTACCCTCGGGCAATTGCGAAGCGACCACACCGGTGCACTCGTAGCAACGAGAGATCAAGTGGTTACCACAACGATGGGTCAGGCACTGCTGGCAGCGGGTCCGCGCCTTAGTGGCTCTTTTGTTAACAGCACAGGCCTTGCACCGTCGATGCTTTTCGCCATACCGACTGCTGAGGGTGGTGCCGGCGGACAGAGTATTCGGATTGCTCAGGCTGATGACACCAATGCCTTGGGTTTGTCTGGCTTGGTTGGTCGCTTCGCTCAGCAGCCTTTGAGTGGATTGGCCTAGGATCTCACAGATCTGTAATTTCGTCGTTAGAGCTGTGGTGGATCTTCGCAGCAATCGACGCTGCAGCCGCTGGTAGGTCAGGAAGAGTCCGAGCTGGCGCTGGAAATCACGCTGCTCCATCTCAGCATCTCCTTTGGGTGAAAGTCTCAGCAGGACCCAGGCGTTGAAAGCCGATATGTTTAGGATTTGGTGGAGTATTTGTAGGAATGTGGGTTGCTTAGCTTCTGTGCGAGGAGCAGCAAATTTTGTGCTATATCTGTTGACCAGTTCTTGGAACTGAGCACATGTTTGGGAGGTATGGTTAAAGGCCTGGGATACATCGACCTGTTGACTTAGGCCACAAGAGAGCAAGCCACTGCCTCCACTGTGCCTCATTAGTTTGGCTAGGCCCACACTTAGAGAATCAATATGATCCGGCCAACTTTTTGGCCAGTCTGCTGAAGCTTGCGTAAGTTTGCTTATGGAACTAATGGAATAGAGCTGTGCCAGTTTCTGGCAGTGCCCAAGATTTATGTGGCGGGCTCCTATGGTGACATTCCTGCCTGTGGTCTTGAAATCACAAATCAGTTCGCTGAGCTCGGATTCGGCCGTGCCCTTTTTCCTGGTGAGAAGAGCGTTGCTCATGTAGAGTGTTTTGGAGTCACAACACATCACTAGTCGAGTATTATCTATGCTGGACGGCTGTTCGTCTATATTTAGCCAGCTGCTTGGCCCGTAGTAGGAACGGCAATTGATAATCAGTTTCTGCCAGAGACGCTGACCTTCCTCCCAGTTTGGCTCACAGCTCAAGCAAGAGCCGATAAATTCAAATCGAGCCAGATGCATGGTGGCTCGAAAAATAGGATTGCCCAGCTCCAGGGTCCATAGCTCATCCAGCGGTCCATTGTGCTGGGCATTGCGAAAAACGCCGCATAAGTAATTCAGGCCCAGCCAGGAGCGCAGCTCAGTCAAGTCAATTGGTCGTTGATGTTGGCCTTTGGTTCTCTTTTTTCGCATCTGTTCGTTGACGTGGCGAAGAAGTTGCCGCAGCATTTCATCGTCAAAAAGTAGGATCCAGGCTTCCACTGCGTTGGACACATTCTTGGCTGGCCCTTTGCCTACTGCTTCATGGGCTGGCAAAGGCAACTCCTCCGTTTTGGGCTGACAGTCTGCGATCCACGTGTGGCCACTAGATGATGTGTATGGCCCACTGGAGGGTCGTCCACGTTTGCCTCGGGCCTTACTTTCGCGAGCCTCCGGTTTGAGCACAACAGCGGCTAATTGGTCTACATTGAGCATTATTTCATTATCTTCGAAAAGCCATTGAAAGTTGGAGGCTGGTACGGCCTCTGCCTCCTGGAGTGGATCTGCGTCTTCGTTTCCTCCATCATTTAAATTGCATTCCAATTCGGGGGCTGTGGGGATCTCTGTTGTCAGGTTGTCTTCCTGGATAGGCATGGGGTCATCTTCGATTTCAGTGTCGCTGGTTTTTATATTTGCTAGAAGCTCTTCGTCCAACTCACAATCCATTCTGAAATTGCTACTGATGGTTTTTTCTATGAGCAAAAACGTTGAAAAAGTGTTGTTTAAAATTTCATACCTTCGAGTATTAAATTATTTATTTGCTAACAATTGAGAAAATTAGCAAAACTAGGTTGTTAAATATTTTTAATTAGTGTAATCTTCTGAAATTTCGATATTGGTAATGCAAGCACATCCAACCTCTTGTCAAAGAGCTGTCTAAAATTGTCAAAATGTTTTTTGTTTACTATTTTTGTATTATTCTTTTGGCTATAAATTCGTATTGCACCTACTTTCCAACACTGACGCTGAACAACACTGTTTCATAGCTCGGCTGGTGTGTTGTGCTTCGTTTTTCGTGCTGCTGGCGTAAGTGACTTGTGGTAAACTAATTAAAAGTGCTCTTCATTGCAATTAATAAATTCTGAAATTATTTGCAAACGTATTGCGTACGTCAATTGCATCAGAATTACGCGGGGTTTTTCAAAATATGCTTCTTCGCACATAAAATGTCAATTTGACTTTGACATCTTATACATGTCTTATACCTGCAGTTTGTGCAGAGTTGCACGATGGTGACGAAAACTGATAAATTTTACAACACTGAGAACTATTTGGCAGTATTTACTGTTTACTGATTTTTTTTGGATTTGAATTTAAGAAGCCCTTGAAAAATTGGAGTTCTCATAGAGCAGAATAATATAGTTGAATTTCAAAGCTTGTGCTGTAAACGTCGTGTGAGAGCATAATATGTGAAATTAACTAAAATTACATATTTTGCTTTGTTTTGTATATAAAGTACAACTTTTGAATTTATATCATTTTAGTTAGTCAAAGGCAGCAATGATTTCACCAGAGCAAGAAGAGGTGAATCTCGTACTGGATCGCCAAGTGCGTCAAAATATCCAGGACATGATGCATGAAGCTCATGTCCAGGCCGCGCTATTGGAGAATGAAGGTACGTCTGCTATCTACTATGCTGCATGTTTAAAATAATGCTTGGAAAAGTTTCAGGACGCAATCGCTTCGACTCAGTTTCCAGTGCCATGTCAGCCGAAGATATGGTCGAGGAGGATTTTAACTCGGAACACGCTGCAAATGAGGGCAGCAGTGAATTACAGAATTATCATGACATGATTGTCGATAATGAGCATCACATTGATATTAATGGCTCCCTACGCAAACGTCGCGGAAATTTACCAAAGCATTCTGTAAAGATTCTAAAGCGTTGGCTCTATGAACATCGCTATAATGCTTATCCCAGTGATGCTGAAAAGTTCACTCTGTCCCAGGAGGCCAATCTAACAGTGCTGCAGGTAATGTCGCTGAAAGTTACAAAATCTCTTAGATAATTCTAAACCGTGTTCTTTGTCCTTAGGTTTGCAATTGGTTTATTAATGCACGTCGACGAATTTTACCCGAAATGATACGTCGCGAAGGTAATGATCCCATGCATTTTACGATTTCGCGGCGTGGGAAAAAAGTGAGCCCCAATTCATCTACCACCTTAAATATAAATTTGACTGGCAGTACGCCCAATCCTATAACCTGCAGTCCCGCCTCGGAAGTAGTACGTTCTTTCCTCCCGTTCTTTCCATTGCCTATTCGATTTGTATTGTCCCTCCTTGCAGATTGTAGGCGCAACCGAGGAAGTTGACAGTGCGGCTGAGATGCATGATGGCGTAGCAAATGTTCTCACCAATTTCGATCAGTACGTTCAGGGTCCTAATGGTCAAATAGTCAAAATGGACCAGGAGTATGATGACAGCGTTATATACAGGTAAACGATTCGCTTTAAAAAAAAATCCGTTCAATTGCATGCCCACACCCCTTCCTCCCCCACCTTTCGGCTCATCCAAGTTGGCAACAAGCAATAGCAAACAATCCACTGGGGTTCCAAAGCCTTCACTCGTCCTTGCAAGCCACAATGATTGATAAAATCCAAAACTATCAGCTGCGTAAGGCAGCCATGTCCAGCGGAGTTGGTAGCAGCGCCAATTCCATATTACCTTATAGCTTGCTTGGTCAATTGCCGCCAGAATTTGATGAAGACAATCAGGCGGCACCATCACGGCGCGCCCGCAAACGGCAACTACCCAAATTACCAGTGTCTAGCGAGCAGATCAAGTTTTCAAAACACGATGACCAAGTTGTTGGGCAACATGAGGTGGATGGACTCCAAGGTACCAATAATTTAAATGAATCTTTTGTTTCCCAATTGGATGAAGGACCCGTGTATTATTGCCAGGAAGAATTGATGAATAATTTGATGGTTGCGCCGAGGTAGAGACGCACGAGTTCCATCCATTTTGCTTCTAGTTCTAAGCTTCAACAACTATTTGTGTCTCAGCTGTAAACCCATTAATTCCTATGATCTCACCCACAGATCTGAAGGCGAAGAAAGCGGTAATGGCTATGAGTCTTGTGGGCCGAATAGTGAAGAGGAAGTACGATTTGAGACATCCGATGATTGGCAGAGCGTTATGAAGTAAGTAAATTTCCGCTCATAACCACAATGAGTACTCGCTGAGCTTGGTAATGGGAATAGAAATGCTTCTTGTTGAGTTTCTCTCTCTTTTTGTATTTTTTCATTGAATTGATGTTTGCTCCGCTTACACTACCACTACACTGCTCCTTCACACAACTCTGTTCCGCATTATACTTAAAAATATTGCGGGACCGTTTTCAGCACAGAAGAGGTAACCACCAGTAGTAATACAAACAAGGCGGTCAATGCCACTTATTGGGAACCGGTATCGAATCAGGAGATCCTTAAGACTGATGGTAATTTAATTGGGGTGATTAAATTTATGATTAATATTATTAATATTTTTTTTTTAATCTGCCAGAAAATCAACTGGTTGTGACCAACACCGGTGACCTTCTGCAGGCTGTGGGTGCTGAAGCGACAGTTGTCACTTCATGTGTACCGGAAGATGCAATCCAAGAAGAAGTGTTTATAACTGAAACAGAAGATGCGCAACGGCCTCAAAATCCGCCTCAAGGTAAACTCTAGCTCAAAACTAAATGGTCCAGATGATGTATTTTTTGATTACATTTTATTTAGGATTGCGTCGTGAAGAGCGTGATAAGTACAAATGCCTCTATTACCTGGTGGAAACTGCAATGGCTGTGCGTCAAAGTGATCCTTCACAAGATAAAGAAATTGCATACATGGGCAAATAATAACACTTGCAACACTAGCCTATAAGAGCGGCATCAAAATTGCAATTTTTGTACATATTTTTAGTATTTAATTTTCAGATATTACAAGAACATTGTGGTGCAATCCAGAAGGGATGTAGCGGTTGTCTGTTAATTTTAGGGTGTTCATTCAAAAGTCACCTGAAGTTCCAAAAGTACTTTCACAAAAGCCTACAAATTTAATATATGTAGCTCTATTGACTCAAACAAAAAACACCTGTGAAGTATTTTCTTCAAAGCGCTTAAATTTATTGTGAAAAAAACAAGTGCAAATAAAACAATTCTTTTTTAACATTTTAAGTGTTGTTTCTTTGTATTTCCTAATCTAAATATTCCGAAAAATAAAAAATAAGTTGGCACCTCCCGTGTATTTTAATGCCTGTGCTGCCACATCTTTAAAGTATGAAAAAATATGATTTCTTGGAGAAAGAATCTTTACGCATTTTATTTTGCAAAAGTTAAATCAACATTAAAAATTAAACTAAAACAAAATATCTGATTAGAATTTATAGAAACAAACTCAGATCATTGCTTAGAAAACGCTCACATAACTTTATTGTTAAATTGCAAGCAAAGTAACATCCTCCACCTGCTCAACTTTAAAAGAATTTTAGATTAAAATTTAAATGCGAATAAATTTTTATATTTTAATATTTGGTTGAAAAAGGAAAAAAAAACTGTATTTCCTAAGAAAGTTTCTCAAAATATTGCATGCAAATACAGAAGAAATTTTCCTTTAAACGAATTTAATTACAATGGTAATTCGAAGCTAGAAAAATTGTAGATTTATTTCCGAGTTAACTTTAAATATATTTTTAATGTGGTAAGTATAAAGAAATAATTGCGCGCGCACACTTTGAATTTTGTGCGATTTGTGATTTTTTAGTACCTTTTTTATGGTATGGCCACAAATATTTTAGTTCATTTTCGGCTTGCTCCCGCTGGCAACGCCGTGCTGAAACCAAACTTAATATATTGACGTTCGTATTATTTGGTTTTATTGGAGATCGTGTATCGTGGCGTGATTGAGCGAAAACAACTGTTTTGATATATAATATATATAAAGAAACGGTGGGTGGATAAGTCTCAGATGAACAAACCATGAGGTCGTGGCACGGACACGGGCACGGGTGAAGCACAAATTGCAGACGCATAAATCGCACAAACAAAACAACAAATAAACCTGCAACTGCCTCCCCCCAATACTTCTGATTTTTGACGACAGCATCAGTGCAACAAAGTTAGTTAGCTGCCTGAGCCGGGCGTCGACATCAGGCGAAACCAGGACATGCAAAGAGCATTTCAATTTCACTCTGTGGTGGGTAAGCAGCACAAAATAAAAAAAAAAATAAAAAAAATTGAAACTTTAACATGTAGTTAGATTATTGTAACCGTGCCAGTGTGTATTTGCATGTGTGTACGATTCTGTGCTAGGTAATGAACGCCAAGTGGAAAATGTTCTCAACATCACTCCCCCACATCTGTAATTGTGTTTCCTGTCTCCGCAAAAATAAACCATATATGTGAATAATTTTTTCAGCTTGGTTTTTGTGTTGTTGTGTGTGTGTGTGTGTGAGTGTGTGTTTTTTTTTTTTTGCCATTCATAAAACCCTAGTTCGTGCGTTGGCATCTTTTTCGTTATTTGCACTTTTACTTTCGGCTTTTCTGTTGCAGTTTGCTGGCCCTGTTTCATTTTGGCTCTTTTGTATTGTACACAACTTGCGTCATCTCGCCCCTACTTCCTAGTCAATCCAGCATAGTACACACTGAGGTGATTATTGCGGCTGGCATTATTGTTGTTGTTGTTGTGGTTGCCGACACAGTCATTGCTCCCCGAAGAACCAAGCTTAACTTTTGTTTCTCTTGCATTGTTGTTACTGTATTTCGAAAATTCGGCTTTTGTACCGAAGACTCCCATTGTTCTTCTACTATTTCATAGAACTTTAAATAAATCTAGCTATCTGAATAAATAAATTATCAGAGGAAACAGTAAAAGTTATTCCATTCATAATTCTTTTAACCCTCTAAGACAACTTTCTGATTAATCAAACCAATTTTAACACAAATTTGTTTTCAGAACAACTTCTACCTAAACTAATTAGCTTTGTTTTTTTTATTATTATAAAACAAGCAATATTCTAATGATCAAAAAAGCCTTGAATATTTTTCGCCAAAGTGATAATTTTAAAGGCTTCTTTCATAGAGGGTTAATTGCTCCAAACCATTCAAAATTTCTTATCGCAAAATGTCAAACTAGAAATGACACAGCTGGAATCTTGTTTATTATAATTCAAATAAGTTATTTGCTATATTTATTGTTTCTTTTTTTGAGCCTGCGCATTTTTTAAATATTTACACATATGTTTTGCTTGGCAAATAAAATGATTAAGTTTCCTGTGTATGACAAACTTAGACAGATGTGCACCCATTTCCGAATGCAATTTTCCAACCAACCAACCAACCACTTCATAATTACAAATTCACATCTACATTTTCTTCTTCTTCTTTTTGTGTAATTTTTTTTTTCTTTATGTTTTTGTTTTATTTTTTTTTGGGTCAACACAATTTGCCATCGTATATTTTTAGCTGTGTCTGCGACACGGTGTGTTCTATTTTTGAATGATGCCGTCGCTTGGCTCTTTCCTCCTGACCAGTCAGAGCATACCAGCTTTTATACTCAATTGTTTTGATGCTTAAATTTACAGCCTATTCGTGGCAATTAGACAAAGCTTTGGGTTTCAGTTTCTTTGTCTATATATAATCTTTTTACGTTCTATATTGTACAATGGCAAGTTGGGGCAGTGGAGGTGTGCATAGACTCGGTCTGGTTTATGTCACCCTCTCACAGCTTTATTAATAAATCGAACTGGCTTAGAGACCAGCCAACGGCGTTAGGGTCAAATGGCGACGCCACTTCACTTGGCTGCGCAGTTTGCTGTGTTCTTGTTGTTGTTGTTTTTGTTGTTGTTGGAATATGGATGCCATGGCGTTGACGTTGTCGCTATTGCTGTCGCTGCCACAGCCGGTTGACAGTTCGTGCCATCATACAATTCTTTCAATTCTCTTCAATCTGCCAATGTCTGCCGATCTCTCTCTCTCTCTCTTGCTCGTTCTGAAATTTTCGCCTCATTCGTTCGGTTGTTCCAACAGCCGCTTGGGGTCTATTTGTCTAGGTTGCATATGCATATTAACGCCACCGTTCCGAGCTCTTTATGCCACTCTGCCACCTACTCTTGTTCGATTTTTCTCAGTCTCTTTTCGTGGATTTATGCATATAGGTGTATGTGTGTGTGTGTGTGTGAATGTATAGCAATTTGCCAGCAGCGACTGCGAATGCGGCTGCCATTTGCCTAGCAAGAGCTGGCTGCTTGGTCGACTGGCTGGCTGGCTGCCTCACTTGTTGTGCTACCAACGCGCGCGGCACGTTCAGCTAGACGCGTTCGAGTTTTTTTCTATTGAATTAGAATTTGAATTTTGATTTAGTTTTCTTATTTTCTTCTTCTTCTCGTGTTTCTTTTTTTATTTATTTATTTATTTATTTATTTTTCTTCTTTTTTTTTGTTGTGTTCGTGTTTCATAAAGTTTATGGCAATTGGTCTGATATTGCCAATGTGACTGAAATTATATGAAAAAGACAAAAAAAATGCTGCTGGCTCGACGGTACGTGTGTGTTTGTGGGAGTGTCACCATTTGGATTACTAAAAAAAAAAAAAAAAAAAAAAAAATCAAAATAAAAAATGGAAAAGTGCATCTTACAGTTAATTTGCATAGTCTTAGGCAGTCCAAGTCAATTCCAAGGTTGCCCTATTACGATTCCGGCATCATCATGGATTTGCTTTGTAGTGTTCTGATTATTGTTGTTGTTGTTGTTTTCGCCCCACAAGTGAAATTGCGCAAAATGATGAGAGGAGCAAAAAGCTACTAACAAGTTTCTTGTTACAATTTTCCTTCTATTTTTTTTTTCTTTTGGTTTTCTTTTCACCTCGATTGCCCTCAAAGCCTGCAGTCATCGGTGTAGCCTTTTGCCTTTGCCGGGTGACCATACGCCTCGTTTCACATTATGTGCGATTTGCCTCAGGGGCGGGTAAGAGGGGTGAAGCCAAGAGAAGAGGGCAGAGTGCTTCGTTTGTCTCTTTGCAAATGCGCTGCGTTTTCATTCTTTTTCTTGTTGTTGTTGTTGTTGTTGTTGGCCAGACTTTTCTGCATTGTTTGGATGTGTGCGTGGTTGTTTTTTCTTCTTCTTCTTCTTCCTTCTTTTTTTTTATAATTCATCCATGCCCGAGTGCACTTGTAATACTTTTGAATTTCCTTATGCCATTCTTTCTTTGGCGATTGGCCCACACCCCTCCCCAACCCTCCCATCCCCAGTGGTCTCTCGTAATACAAAATCAATCGGATTGACTCTGACAGAGCATTAAACATGGCGCAATATTAAGGTGAAGGCTTCTCCCACCTGGTCAGCGCAAGTAACTCAAATCAATTTCTTAATATTTTCTTTATTTTTTATTGATAAAACTCTTTAAAATTGCATTGCACACAAGAAACATTTACAGGGATTATTATGATATGCCAAGACTTATAAAATATTCTCTTCTTTTTTTTTTTTTTTTGCTTATAAGGAAGGGGGGGATCTCTTGGGATAAGAGGATTTTATTTAGCTCTTTGTTTTTTTTTTTGTTGTTTTCTTATGAAAATAAAGCACATTTGTGATTAAATCGTTTTTTGAATTTAATTTTTTTTTTTGTCCTTGGTTTATACATAACCACTGGACTCCAATTTCAAAGCACCTTCATATGTGGGCAGACCAGATCTATCGATAATTTTGCTCATGTCTAAACTAATGATGCCGTTTTCGTTTATACTATCCAAGTCAACGGCAGGTGTGACCCCCGCAGCCTCGTTGTCATTTTCATCAGGACTCGTGTTGTTGTTGTTGTTGTTGTTAGCTCCGCTTGTCAAGTCTTCTCCCTCTGCCTCTGCTTTGGCTGCCACTCCGGGTAAATCGCCATTGTCGTAGTTGCCATTTGACTCGACAATGTTGTTATCGACAGTTGTAGCCACACTTGGCATGTTGTCATTTCCATTGCCATCCGGAGAGTGCGTTCCACAGTCCGAGTCATCCAATGTCAGGCCGGAAGGCAACTCCAAGTAACTGTGGTTGTCATTAACATCGGTTAGGGTCTCGTCCTCTGCCCTCCTGATCGGTTCGCAGGACTCTAAGGCCAAGCGTGGCTGCTGGGCCAGGGCATCGCTGGAGGTTGTGGGGCTGTCCAGGCCACTCTCTGTTGAGGCGGTGAGAGCATCTTCTGCCTCGTAGCGGAACTTGCCACACAGAGGGCAGCCGCGTCGATAGTGTTGACTGTGCTGGCCCTGTTGGTGGCTCTGCTGAAGATAGCGACGTCCGAAGGTATTGAGCCGTGAGCCCACAGCAGACGTGGCTAGCTTACGAGCTTGCAGGGTCGGTGGTGTGTAGGTTTCCATTTCCAGGCAATTGCCATTGCGGGCGGCCACGGCAGCGGCGGCAGCATTCCACATGTTCTCCACCTCGGCCCGTTGCAAGGAACAGCAGGATTGGGCATTTAGCACTCGCTTCATATTGAGCAGGGCCAATTGCTTGTTGCCGCAGCCACTGGAGGATGCGCCTGCTGCAGCCATAAAACTGCTGCTAGTGCTGGCCGCACCACTCAGGGGGTGGACAGGCCCCACATCGAGGCACTCACCTCTGGCCAGGTCCTCGGCTGTGCCTGTTGCGGTTAGGTGACTGACGTCTAGGGTGGAATGGTACCCTGGTGGGGGCGACACTCGTTGCATCATCAGATGCTGCTGTTGTTGTTGCAATTGCTGTTGTTGTAGCAATTGCTGTTCATGCAACACCACGGCATCATAGGAGGGCGGTGGTTCATGATGAAGCGCAGGCAAGCCAGCCAGGCCATCGGTGGAGTCACCCAGAAATAGTCCAGACGTTTCATAGCACTGCTTTAGTGAGTAGATGGAAAAAGGGAGAGAGAAAAAAAAAATCAAATTTATTTACTCTTGCCGACAACAGCTTAGATTCAGCCCACCCTCCTTGGCTCTCCCCTGGACTATCTGATTGCGGGCTGTTCGCGCCATTAGCTGCAATCTGCCAGAAAGCAAACCGAGGCACTCTGAGATTTACGAAGCCAAATAAAAAAGTTTAAATTGCACACATCATAAATTTATTTGTGTAACCCCAATTTAACGCCTCGTCGCCCTGCCTCCTGCTTGCCCACACACATTCACACACACACAAACCACTTTGACATTTCTCCGGGTCAGAGGGACAGGTTGGCAGACCAACTTGACATGGCAACGAAAGCGACACAACTAACGTTGATTTACGTGGAAC
This sequence comes from Scaptodrosophila latifasciaeformis, assembly GCA_037075145.1. NCBI lineage: Eukaryota > Metazoa > Arthropoda > Insecta > Diptera > Drosophilidae > Scaptodrosophila > Scaptodrosophila latifasciaeformis. The sequence continues at coordinate 2,143,519 of JBAMCM010000158.1, forward strand.
GGTGTCGTCTATGGCGACTCCTTTTCCCACAGGGCCAACAAACAACAATAAGCACACACACACACACACACATACACACAGAAAGAGAGAATTCATGTGACACAGAGAAAAAGGCAAAAAGGTGGCAGTCGGGAGTCTGGCCTGGTCCGACCCGCCTTTAACTTAATAAAGCTGAGTTGACTTGGGCGCCTATCAAGTTCTCAACAAAATAAGCCTGCCTTGACCAAGTCAAGCGCCCTCCTTCGCCAACTTTGGCCCTTTCCCGACTACTAAACGAATCACATAAATATCCATTACCCCTGAGCACCTTTAAGCATTTTAAGGCTCTACTTCTTTCTGCACTTTTGTCCCCCCACCCCCCGCACCGCACCCCCGTCTTAAACGGATCAAATCTACAGGCCACAGAATTAACTGTATTTAAATTTTGTTTTTTTAGCTCACCTGTTCCACACTGTAGATTTCCATATTGGGATCATTGTCCAGCCATTGGCGCTGCTGTCTATAGGCGGCCTCTGTGCGCTTCTTGATGTTGCGATGGCAACAATAGCAAACCACACATAAAATTGTCGTGACCAAAGAGAGCATTGCACTGCAAATAAATAAAATGCCCCGAAAGCACGATAGACAATGTAAAAGGACAGCCAATAAACCAATTACAATTTCACCACATTTTATATGTCCATGAGTTTGTCTCTCTGTGAGTGTGAGTGTGTGTGTGTGTGTGTGTGTACCTAGAAATAATTGAACAGTCAGAGACGAGAGAATTGGTCAGTTCTGGACTATTTTCGATATTACATTTCCAATTGGCCTTTATTAATTTTGTTAAACAAATTATAGTCAAATTGCACAAAATATTCTGACAAAGGGAAATCGTTTAACAATTTATGTATGCGTGTGTGTCTGTGTGTGTGTTTGTTTGTTTGTATTTGTGTCTGTCTATATTATTTTGCTTTAGGTATTGTTGCATTTGGTTTATGCTTGGGGCTTTTGTTTGTTTGTTTATCGCATATTGACAGAATCTAAATTATTAAAATTAATTCCATACCAAAGTTCATTGAAGCTTCGATTTCCAGAGACAATTTCATTTTGATCCCTTTGACCTTTTCAGTTACAAAAAAACAAAAATCGTACAAATTTCAACTTAAATCTTAATTAACTTGTCCCAATTTAACTTGTCTGCGACACATCAATGCCTAATTTTTCAAATTAAATAAAATCTTTTTTTTCTTCAATCTGGAATCATCTAAAACATTTTCAATTAGCTTTAAACTTAAGCTTTCTTTAAAGAACTCTAATTTTTCTTTAATATTAAAAAGACACGTGATGCTCTTAATTAAGATGGGCTTTTAATTGATTCTTGAACTAACTCAAACTGGCTTTGTTCGCTGGGCTAGCCATCACTTCAGTCCACTCGATATCGCTTCAAGTTGCACATTTCAATGACGTCACTTAAGCCAGTTGGAGTGCAACATTGTCTCGACTGGGGCTGGTCTAGTCTGGCTGGTTGGATTGAGTATATATTTGGCCCATTTATTTCGACTGCTGCCTGCCTTGGCTCACGCAATTTCTCGCATGTCAACAGTTCATTAAAGGCCCCACCAAAAAACAGATAAAAAAAAATATATATTGTAAAACAGAAGAAGATGGTGGGACTAGCCTAGGGCTATAGTATAATAGGGTTTAGGGGGCCCCATCAACTGAGCATGTGTACAATTTCTATGGCATTTTATTGAATTGCTCGAGACAATCGATAAAAATGTAGTTAAAATAAAGTTTTGGGATTTGAGCGCGTGCCGTTGCTATCGAAAAGCTCGAGCCATGACAACCAACTAAAGGGAGTAAAGGAGGCCTTTCGAAGTGCTACATAAAACTTTGTTGTCTATTTTCGCCATTTTAGTTAACCCAGTTTACTTGTCAAATCGAAAAAAAAAATTTCACACCCAAGTCGGTATTGCGTTGCACCCTAACGAGCCTCTGACACTCTCACGAATGGATTATTATGCCCAAAAAAAAGGGACTACAAAATATTTTCTTCTTCTTCTTTTTGCTGGTATGCTAAATCATCTAGCTGGGTAATTGTAATTATTTTGTAATGTCAACGCCAGCCAAGCCACTCAACTTCATCTTCAGGCAACTCAGCTCTACTGACATTTTCCCCCCTCGTCTTTTTCGAGGGTTTGCTGCTTTCTTCTTCTTTTTTTTCATGTTTTGATGTTTATTAATTTGTAGCCGGCTCATAAATCAAGCCTGGAATAGCTTAAAAATGCGCCATTCCGTTATGATCTATGGCACACACACACACACACATACACACACACTTGCAAGTGCATATGACAAATTCAAATGGTACTTTTTTCCAACCGTTTTGAGTAGATTCAAGCAAATTACTTTTATAAAACTTAAATGAAATTTCAACTGACACTAAAAGTCACAAATTTTCATGTCAACGTTGAAAAGTTATGAAACTTTAATTTGCCAGTCCTTCCCTTTTTTTTTTTTTTTTTGAGGTATTAATGCACTCAATTATTATTGCATTGAGGTTGGAGGTGAATGTGTGACTTACCCGCCTAATAAGAGATTGACATTGCCATTGACTACATTGGCATAGGTGTGCGGTCCTGAGCCCGTTCCGGAGCCTACGGAGCCGCCATTTATGAGTGTGATGCCGCCGCTGCTGCTCACACCGCCTCGCTGATATAGCTGATGATAGGGACCACTGCTGTAGTATGTGGTGAATGAGGAGGTGCTGCCTGTCTGGATATAGCCAGTTGGAGGGTTATTCTCGGTAGAGTCGATTTCCTCACTGCTTGGCTGGAGTGGAGGAATGGCCGTAGACATGTTTGCTGCATTTTTCTGTTGCTGTTGTTCTTGTTGGATTGCATAACGTTTCTGAGACATTTTAGGACTTAGCACTAGACCTAGACGATTGCATAACCGTTGGTCTTAGCCAAAACACACAAGAACACACACGAGCGGGCTCTTTCTTATTCACATTGGGGAACACGCACTTTTAATTTAGCTTGAATGCGCGCACTCATTTGGGCGACTACCTGAGCGCTGTTCTGCATAAGCTAGACTAAAGCAAGGACAAAGGACTCTTAGCCCTCGCGGTGGCGTATACGTAATATGCAGACACAAGCACACACGCTAGAAACATAGGCGCGCGTCGCACACCACGATCGATGGCCACAACTATTTCCGTTTCGACTTTTTGTTTGTCTTTGTCTTTTAGTTTTAGTTTTCCTTTTGTTCTCTTTTTTATTTTAATAAAGCCAAAAAGAAGGAAAATAAAATAGAAAAAAAAACTTGTGGCCGTCTTAATGGTCGGCGAATCGTTGTATTGCCACTTCCGCAACTCGTGCGTCTGGGCAAATTCGTTGCGCTGTTGCAACTGATTGTGTATTTAGACTGGTGGCCAAACTAACTGACTGCCTTCTTGGCTGTTGGCTTGAATTGCCTTGGCTCTTGTTGGTCTGTCTTGGCGCGCACTGTTTGGTTGGTTCGTTCGTTCGGGACCATAAAATCCTTTTGTTGTATTTGACAGAGCCGCACGAAGTTTCTTGGCAACGTCCAACGTGAGCAGCCCAAGCCAGCGTCTACGATGTTGGTCTTGTCACTTCGTATCGGCAGAAGCCTTCGGCTGCTGCTGGCAAGCATATGTGTGCTTCGTGTGTCTGCTGAGCGCCTGTTACCGTTAGCGCCGCCATTTTTCTGCTGTTGCTTTCAATGCCTGGCAACGTGCTGGTTCATTGCGTCACCAACAACACCACTCAAACTTGCCCTGGGCGGAAGGGTGTGGTGTTATGGTGGCCAGAGAAGGGGAGGGTCTGCTCTGTTTGCTTGGATGTGTTTGGGGCTTCCCTTTATTTTATATTTTGCTTTGTGGGCACGTTTCATGTTAAATTGCGCGCCAAATGGTTATTCCTGCTGGCCTTGTTGTTTTCAGTTTACCTTATTCTTTTTTTTTTTAAGAATTTTCACCAACTACATTTTGGAATTGAACTCGCAACAAGGCCAATGAACCTGTCCCTGTTTAGATCCTTATATGAATATATTAATTTTCATAGATTTTAGAAATTGAAAAAAAAAATTAGTTTTTGCTTATTTCAAATTCGGCTTTCTCCAAAAAGAGTATCTTGGTTATGGTGTGCCAGACTTTTCACATATTTTTACACTTTTTCCATGGGTCGCTCTTGTTGCTGTGGCAACCGTGCTTGCCATTTGAACAACACTTGTCGCCAACTGACATTTTCCACGGCATGCGATCATAAATAATAATACGACAGTCGCTATGGCACTCTTTTCTTTATACACTTGATGGTGGAAAAAATAAAAGGAAAGCACAGTGTGCACATTATTCCGCACCTTGGCCGATAGCCGAATCAATGAGGAGATAATAGCCAATTAAAATCAGTGGCGAAAACTAAACTGTTTTCACTTCAAAGATTTTTGAAATGAACGGAAATTAAAGGGCTTTTGGATTGATTGCGATTATGAGTCAAGTTGAGGCACACCTAAAATTGTGGAACACCCACTGTGCCAGAGCCTACTTGGGGCATCTGTACACGGTCGCAGGCTTTTTCAAGAACATATGTAAATAGTTGCACGCCATTTTGGCGGGGGTGAAATCAGAGTTCCAAAAGCCTATGGCAATGCGGTCTCCTTGCCCTGGCAGATTGGTTGCTTTGGTTTGGTTTGGTTTGGTTTGCTGCTTGGTTGGTTGGCTTCTTAAAAAAATAAAAATAAATAAATACATATAAAGCTGAAAATCCGTGTCTGTGATTTCGCCTAGCTGACTACTTGGAAATGGCGGCTTAACAGTTAGCCATAGTTACTTACACCTCGAGTGTCGAGCATAGTACGCGCCGCCACTGCTGAAGAGTCGTCCGTTCTGTCTAGAGTGAGCAGTGGCCGTGAACATAGAACAAAAAAAAAAAAAAACAAACGAAAAAGAAATCAAGTAGTCTGAATATCTATTCTTTTCTTAGGGTTTGTGTGCGGGATGCCACAGTTTGTGGCTTGGAATTTGTGTGATTTGACGCGTCGCGGCTTATAAAAAGCAAATTCTGTGTAATCCGTGGTCCTTAGTCAAACGAAAATTGTATAACCTCTGCATTCCGCCATTTGTGTGCGTCCTGCGAAGCGTACAACCTTTCAACAGTTGGCTGGCTCAACAGAATACCAGTGGCAAAAACAAAAACAAAAAGCAAAAGCAAACCAAAGAGCTTGGCCATATAATGACATTGATGAGACTAGCAATGGATAGTTTTCGGCAATTCGCTTTGAGCCTCTGGTCATTGCGCACGCGTTGCGGGTAAGCCAAAGTCAAAGCCAGAGCCCAGCAAAGTATGCTATACTATTTTGGCTGCCAAACAGTTATCATTTTGTTTGCCTCTGTCTGTGTAGTTGTGTGGCTGGGTATAAGCTGGGTGGTTGTGGGAGTGTGGCTGACCGTGCTGGAGTGTTTGGCCGAGCCGCAATTAGTTTTAGTGTGGCAGCGGTTACTGCGACTAATGAGAATGTCACAGAGTATTCACATCTGCTCGACCCTTCCTCCCGCCACAGCACTGAGCTGGAATCCGAGTGTCTTGACAAGCAAATACAGGCAACTGGGCCACTGTCAACTGGCAAGCAACTAGCGAGGTTGTTGCCAACAAATGGAAAACCCTTTTTAAAGACGGTCGCATTAATTATGCATCCTGTTGATTTATTATGCGCAGCTATAAAAGTAATGAGGGCAACAAACCACAAACCCAGACTAGTTGCCCCACAAATGCCCATCATAACCCGAACACATATGCCAAAAATCCAACCACAACCACTACAGGTGAACTGAACTTCGCTTTACCCCCTTCTTTTTTTCAAATCGACCATCGAATAATGCATCAAATGGCACAGAAAAAAAGCGCAACAACTTTGAGATTCTTGAATGGCACTGGCAAATTTTTACAATATTTGTGTCATTTATGATTGGGCAGGAGAGGTCAGGAATTGTGTGACAAGCATAGTTCCAATTTTAGTTGGCGGTCATTAACAGATGGCTACCAGCAATCAACATGATTCAGCACTTAGACTAACTGACACGAAACAAAAACTTTCACTGATTTTCTTAAAAAAAAAAAAATTGTCTTTTATTTTTTTGCTCTTCAAAAATACGACAAAATTTATGCAAATCTGACATAGAAGAGACTGATAAATCTAAAGCTTAAAATATATAAAAACGACACTGAAACTTATTTATATCTGATGAGACTTCAAAAAGAGTATACACTTTTCGGAGAATAGCCTTCTATTTATACCATGCACCTTGAGGATATAAGGACCTAGTAAAGAAAATGTCGGAGACCCACCACGATACACCCATGTCTAGATCTTAGAATCTATAAGAGCTGGAATAACCAAACTTGAAACCCGGACTCCTCATTTGTGTATGCTTCCTTCGTTCTATCCACTCATCCTTCACTTTTTCAAAGGCCTTACGATTTTGGTTAAAGTTGTTAGGAATCCGAAAAGCTTTCTTTATCAGACATGACTAAGATCGAATCATATTTTCATGAGATATACAAAAAACCAAATTTCAGAGTTAAGATTTTTATTCCCCTTGCCGGTCGAATGAACAGTCCGATAGATGGCGTGCTTGATTAAAGGTCATGAACGTGTTGTTTTAAGACCAGACCCCGACTAGGGTTACCACCTTTTCTATTCCGTCTACTAGGTGCAGGGTATCCCAAGCTCGACCACGCCTGAGCTTAACGTTCGGCTTCATTTCCAAATTAATATAATATATATATTTTTATTTGAGAAACTTTTTAGGGTAATTAGATTGTATCATATTTCTTTATAATTAAGCAAATAGAAAAAAGTTCCGCTGACAATTACTTATCACAGTGTTTGTTTTAATTCTCTGGATGTGACAGTATAGAGCTATAAACTCTTATCACAGCGAGTCTAGTTATCTTTATGGGCCCACTGAAATTCACTCATTTGGTCTAGAATTTGGAAGTATATTTGTTTATTTTTCTCTTTTCTCAAAAAGACAGGAAAACATGACAAGAAAAATATAAAATTAATTTATGCTTAATCAGTCAACAGGGTGACCGATTTAGTAGGCACTCTTCTATATTTTAAAAAGTCATCACTGGGCAAACCCAGCACATGGCGTTCCCCGGAAATTGGTCCAATTAAAAAGCTTCTTTTGGCATTCCACGCTCTCCTCCCTGAAAAGGTTACAATGCCAAATTGGTGTGTGCAACAGTGAGTGCGTTGTAGGTGTCGAGGACGTGAAATTTGTGGTGCCTGGCACCAGTAAACTGGGCCAGCTCTGGTCTGGTCTGGCAACCCTTAAGCCACAGTTGTGCACTTCCCATATAATAGAGAAAGAGGTGGAAGAACTTGAATGGAGAAGATGTCGAGGAGACACGACGTTGGACTGTTACATGTATATGAGCATATGAAACGTACGTGTTTATTTGAATTGATACGGATGTCTTAAAAGCTTTCAGTTATTTATTGGAAATCGATGGAAGCAAATTCAATTTGAAATTTAAGCAAACTCTGGTGGAAATTTTGTATTTTCTAAATATTGTCGTACCCAAAACAGGCCCTGATTTAATGGTTTTTTTTTTCATTCAATTTTATACAAATTTTTCACTTTTTTCGAAATTTGGTTTGGGCAAGTTATTCAGTGTGTAAGTGGAAAAGCAGTTTTGGTTTTTTGTGTCGACAATGTTGTGTGTGCTTAAAAAATAGAAACTTTCATTTTCATTAGCCTCGATGTTTGCCTCTCCTCGTGTGGGTCTCTGAGGACTTGGAACGCTTTGCGTGTCAGCAATAAGGAAAATGTAAACAATTCCATTTGTCCTCTATGGGGTAAATTTTTAGCTCTTCTCTGTTCGTTAGCTCTTAAAAGGTTCTTTGATTTTATCGCACATCAAACTCAAAGCTCACAAGTCCCCCTCAGACCCGCCAAAAAAGGCGGATAACAGTTTACCCAAGTCAAGCCAAGCCCAAGACCGACTATGTTCAGAATTGATTAAAGTTCGATGGTTTTGGTTATGTAGGTCATCCCTCTCCTTTATCTACTATTCACACTGCACACACTCGTCTATCCTGTGGTTCTTCTGGCTCTCATTGTTATTGTTATTGTTGTTGTTGTTGGTGTCGGTTATTGTTTAGTTAACTGTTTAATTTCTTTGAACGTAAACTTTAAGCAAAGTTCGTATCGCCTTTTGTGTGCCCTGTCAGGCTGTCCATTGTCTGCTATTTTGCTCTTGTCGTCGTCCTTGTTGTCGTCGTCATCACAGATTGATGAGGCCGACCATGGTGGTGGGAGGGATTGTGTGCTGTCAATCTGTCAGTGTGTTACCTGTGTAAACAATGGAAAGCAAAATTGTTATTTAATGCTTGTTTGAACGGCAAATCAAGCCCTCTCTTTTTATTGGCTTTCTCTTTCAGCTTGCGTTACTTCTTTAAAATGACACTGGCGGTCAGCTTGCGACGCGTCCTGCTGATGCTGTTGTCGGGCGCCGTTTTCATACTCACCATACTCTATTGGAATCAAGGAGTGATCAAGACCCAGGCGTTTAGCGACGGACTAGATCGCTCCAATCATCTCCACAAAGATGCCAATGTTTTTCCCATGTAAGCTATACTGAATCCTTAAAAATATTTTAAATAATCCCGTTTTACCTTAGACCCGTGGAAAAGACTTGGACTTATAAATGTGAAAATGACAGATGTGTACGCATTAGCTACAACCCCAAGCCTGGAGTCAAGCGAATCTCGTTTATGACCTGCTCCATGACCTGCGGTGATATAAACATTTGGCCTCGTCCCACCATCAAATCTCAGGTCAGCGCTCATGCTCTACGCTTCTCCGTAGAGGATATGCAACTGCGCTTGAATAGTCCACACAAGGAGGTGCGGAAGCAGCTGAAATTGTCTTGGGATTGGTTCATCCGGGATCTCAGAATAATGCAGAGGGTGGACTACGAAACTGCGGGGTCAAATACAGAAACGAGCAGCACAAGCGGCAATCCCTCAGAGACTTCCAAAGTCCATCGTCGTAATGTGGCTGCCAGCAGAACGTCGTCTCAGAATGATTTGGAAAAGGCTTCAATCTCTCTATTCGGCTCCACTCTAAGCGGCCGACAGCCGGGAGATATTGAGAGTCTGCATGTTAAGATTACGGTGGAAGAGTCCGGAGATCTGTCCTTCAATTTAAATAATAACGAAAGCTATCGTATAAGCACTACATGTGAGTTAAAAGACTTCATTTGCCTATACTGTGTAACCAATAATTTCGTTTTCGTTTTAGTTGAGCATCTCAAATTAGTTGTTCATATTACTGCCCACACATTTTTTGGGGCGCGTCATGGCCTCTCCACACTGCAGCAGCTGATCTGGTATGATGACGAGGATCACTTTTTGCATACTTACGCCTCGGTGGTGGTTGTGGATGCACCCAAGTTTAAATATCGTGGCCTTATGTTGGATACTTCACGGCACTTTTTTTCCGTGGAGTCCATCAAACGACAGATTGCTGCCATGGGTTTAGCCAAGCTAAATCGCTTTCACTGGCATATAACAGATGCCCAGAGTTTTCCATATATATCGCGTAGCTATCCGGAATTGGCCGAACATGGGGCCTATTCGGAAAGTGAAACGTATAGTGAAGAGGATATTCGTGAAGTGGCGGAATTTGCTAAGATTTTTGGGATTCAGGTGCTTATGGAAATCGATGCACCCGCACATGCCGGCAATGGCTGGGACTGGGGACCCAAACGTGGGCTCGGTGAGCTAAGTTTGTGCATCAACCAACAGCCTTGGAGCTTCTATTGCGGCGAACCGCCATGTGGCCAGCTGAATCCGAAAAATAACCACACCTACCTCATACTGCAGCATCTCTATTCGGAGCTGCTGGAATTGACTGGGTCCACAGACTATTTTCACCTTGGCGGCGACGAAGTAAATCTGGACTGCTGGGCTCAATACTTTAACGACACGGATTTACGTGGACTCTGGTGCGATTTCATGTTGCAGGCAGCAGCCAGGTAAGTCTGCCCTCTTTCCTTTGGATGCCTCAAAATAATGTTATCCCCTGATAGACTGAAACTGGCCAACCATGGAGCTCCCAAGTATATTGCCGTGTGGTCAAGTGCCTTGACCAATACAAAGTGTCTTCCAAACAGTCAATTTGTGGTTCAAGTTTGGGGCGGCAGCAGTTGGCAAGAGAACTTCGATCTATTGGACAATGGCTATAATGTTATTTTCTCCCATGTGGATGCCTGGTACTTGGACTGTGGCTTTGGCAGTTGGCGTTCAACCGGCGATGCAGCCTGTTCACCCTATCGCACCTGGCAGAACATATACAAGCACCGTCCCTGGGAACGAATGCGGCTAAGCAAGAAGCACAAGAAACAGGTAAGACTGAAATTAAACTCATCAAATTTAAATGAGCTCCATATCATTTCAATCACCTTTAAAATTGTTTTTTTCTAGGTTTTTGGCGGTGAAGCTTGCCTGTGGACAGAACAGGTTGACGAGAATCAACTTGACAATCGACTGTGGCCACGTTCAGCCGCTCTGGCCGAACGGTAAGTATTCCATTAATTTGGAAAACCTTAAAAAAATACAAATGCGAACTTTGTTTACTTTTTAGCTTGTGGTCAGATCCGGGCGATGAAAATGACTTTGATGTAGTGCCTCCCGAAATATTCCGACGAATCTCAATCTTTCGCAATCGCCTAGTTGAACTGGGCATACGGGCCGAAGCGCTATTTCCCAAATATTGCGTTCAAAATCCTGGGGAATGCATTTGATATTATATTTAAGTAGATGCTCGCTCTTCTGCGTTAGTTAGTTAGTTAGTTAGTTAATAGTCTAATTGTTATTTTTTATGATATTAATGTATAAGTCGACTAAAAGGAACAAAGCAACAAATGGAAAGAAAACCCGAAAATCATATTTTAGACAAATGACTTTGATAATGGCAAAAAGAGTAAATCGATTGGCAAACAAGTGGTTTCTGTCAGACAGACACGGCAAAGACTCCTCTTCTTTTATCTCCTCTTGCTATTGTTTTCTTCTCATTTATTTTAAGCAAAGCCAACTAAATCGAATTTGATGATATATTAATATTCATTTTTAACATTTAGCATAATTAATCTCTTGACCAGTTTCCTTCATTTTTATTTTCCACCATCTCTCTCTTTCTCTCTCTCGCGCACACATACAGTGATCGATTAAGATTATACGGAAATAGTTCGAAATAGTTTTTTTTTTTGGCATTTTTTTCGTTAGTTTTAAAACAAGACTTTTGTAGATAAGATGATCGTCGAGAGGTTTGGACGTTGCCTTGAATATTTTATAACTCGAATTTAAGCACTTTTGACATAAAAAAAAAAGAAAAAATCTCATTTGGAAATGATCAAAATTATTTAAGTAACGATGATATTAGACAAACAGCAATATAGTTATCAATATCATGATAATGGTGGCACAGTTTTGTATTTAGAAATAATTAAGAGTAAAAGTTTCCATGACATAATGCAATTATTTTTGTTAATTTTTGTGTAAAGCTTTATTCGAACTATTAACAAATTATTAGCAAGTCACAGAATGTTTTCTATTTTAAATGATTTGAAAAATTGTTTTCCTTTTTTATTAAGTTTAATTTTTAAATTACAATTTTCAGTGATATAAACAATGTGACCTTATTAACAAGCATAACAAAAAAAATCATTACTCTTAGAATAACAAGAAATCTAATGTAATTAATACTAAATGCACATACACACACACACACACAACTAACTAAGGGCAAGTTAGCAAACTTTTACTAGTTAATCAAATCAAAAATGAACAAAAAAAAGAAGAAAATTATTTAATCAAAATTCAGTGAGAACAGGAAATTTATTCCTCGTTTTTTAAAATCCTTCTACTATTTAGGTGAATTTATCTGTAATCTTGTTTTGTACTTAAGTCAAGTTTTGCAATAACAAAAAAAAAAGAAAACAACAAATTAATTATGTTTAAAGCCTTTGCTGTACATTTGAATTTAATTTCAAACAAAATAAAAAAAAGAAAACAAAATAAACTAAAGAAAAAAAAATATATAAGAAAAATGAAAATGTCTCATTTTGAAACACGAAAACATTGGAGAAATACGCGTTGCTCCCGATGCGACACAATGCAGACTTACTCAGTGGGCTTTCGGGTGTTTTGCTGCTGGCAATGGTCTTGGTAAGACAGGTAAATGAAAGCACAATCCCAACTATAGTCGAGTGATCTCACAGTTCAAACTTTTGGGTGACAGCTTGGCTCGGCCTTTGCCCCAATTATCCGATGTAAACATTACCGCCTTGAAACCAGTTCACATACCCAGAGACATTACCGCCTTGAAACCAGTTCACATACACAGAGACACATTACAAGACGAGGAAGCAGAGGAGTCTTTGTTTCAAAGAAGGAGAAGGAAGACCAGAGATGCTCGTCCAGCAGCCAACGGTGACTTGTTGCTGCTGCATGCCCCCTGTGAATTCGATTTGATCAAGGCGGTTCCGGTCGAGTACTATCCAAAACATTGTGTTCCAGTTTACGAGAATCGATTCACGGATGAAGAATGGTATCGTCTTTATCGCACCTACGACACCGAGGGCTTTGTTTTCGAGCAGTTCTACGAACGTCTCAATCGCCATGAGCTCAGTTAGACATATAATTTTAGCTAAGATTCATAAATACACCGATCCTTGAAGATCTTTCGATTTTCTTGTCTTACTTCCCATCTGAGATCTACACGAAATCAGTGAGGTCAAAGTTGAAGCTGTGATAGCGTTTAATTGAGCCCATTCGTATGTGATTGCTATGACCAGGACGCACACAAATAATACACTCCTCCGTTCTGGAATAGATATGGAAATAAAGAGACAAATATTTTCTTAATTGTCTACGGATTTATGAGGGATAATACTTTGTTTATTTTTGGTGGAGTGAAGACATGCAGTTGGTCATATTATAGAATACTTAGAGAAACAAAAAATACACTTAAATAGAGTTTAAAAAAAGACACATTATCAAAAATTAAATCTCAGTGTTTAGCTTATTCAATAAATTGATCATTCGTAGTGTCCAACTGGTACGGGACTTGTTGAAGTCAGTCTACAAAATGAAAAAGAAAACAGAAAGAACAAAAAACGAATTAATTGAAAAGAAAGTAACCCGAAATTGAAAAGAAATTATATATATAGAGATAGACAAGTAAAATCTGAGTAAATTAGAGAGTGTTAATTTTGAAGCAGCTGAGTTTTTGAATGAATTTACAAAATTGTTGCGTATACGCACCGTAGACTTTCAGTTCGCGAGCGCTGCGAGTAGTCTTTGGAAGTGCGGTGTCTGAAATGAAATTAATTGGTTAAGTGACAACAAAAACAAGACGCACAAACATTTTCAAGCTACCAATGCAAATGCTACACACACACACACACACACACATACATAGACACACCTATACTAGTTGAACTAATCTTAAAATGAGTAGGATTTACACACCTGCGATTTTTCGCTGAGCTGGTGCGATGAATATTCCGATTCTCACGCCATCTGAGAAAACGATGTCGCAGTGTTTGCCGCACCTCCGAATTGAGAAAACAAAAAAACAGCGCCACAAAGAAGCCCTACACGAACAAAGAGAATAATCAAAAGATTTTTGAGAATATTCCATCGAAAGACTACTCACTTGTGTGCTAATGAGAAAGGCCCGTATGGCCTCAAAGAGATTACGACTCATGCCATGTTCTGGCCCAGTCAATACCAATATATATGTGATACCAAAGAGCGGTATGAGCACCAAGAGAGCCTTTGAGGCTTTGTGTAGCTGACGAGTCTCCAGAGTATGGGCTGAGCGCAGTTTTGTAATCAGCACCTGATAAATAGGTAAATCAAATACAATTAAAAATCCAATGTCTATTTCTTGGGTTTTTGCTCTTAGTTCTGAACTCACCCACATGATGCATATGAGAAAAACCAAATTAATTAAAATGGCCAACGAGGCTGGCCCTTTGTATATCCAATCAATGTGAGATTCACGCATCCAAGAACATTCGATTTCCAGCTGCGTGTAGGCAATAAAGGTAATTTTCAATTTATTTCATTAAAGATATCGCTCTACCCACCCCCTGGAAATGGTCGTTCTCTAAATGTGGGGCAAAGGCCTTGGCAATGGCCCAGACAAGTATGCAGAGTGCAGGACTGCCCCAGCCAATTAAAGCATAAATGAGAAAACTGATATTCTCGCTGGAAAATGTCTTCACCACCAACGTATACAGATATAAGCCTAAGAAACTTAATTAATTCGAAATTTATTCATCAGCAACAAAATAATTATACACTCACCCTCAACAAACATCCAGAAGAAATTTGTTAGATAAAAGTATTGAAACATTATTACCAGCGTGATGCAGCCAGCCTGACTAGATTCTGTCGTTATCTAAATATAAAAATAAAAATTACTATACAATTTTTACGAAATTCCCTATCAATTCTCAAAACTTACCACTTGCAAGAAGAGTGTTAAGATCCAGAGCAATGCTGAGGTTATATAGGTGAGAAACAAATTGGCATGTATTGTATTTCTCAGGCATCGCAAATCTCTATAAAAAAAATTGAAAGTGTTATTAGAATATTTATATTTATATTTAAATCAAAATGACTTACTTAAAACTCATGAAGATAATGAGGGCAACCACAAGGGTGGTGAAACTGAGAAAATAACCAGCAGCATAGATAATGGCCGGCAGCTCTACGGTGGGTAGAAAATCTGGGACCACAGGCATGGTTCCGCCCGCCTGTTGGCAGCGATCATAATTGGAATAGTGATCCCAGGTTCCATTGGCAAAACAGAAGCGTGTGACATTATCTGCAAATATATAGAATATATTAGATTTCAATATCTAAGAAAACTATTCCAAGGACTTGTTCCCACCTGTCGTATCGTAATGAACACCCTTGAACTCCTCAAAGCAGGGCAGAACGGCCAGAGTGCCGGCGGTGGTGCGAGGCCAGCAAAGCACTGAATCGAATGAGGTGGGACAATATAAAATCTGCAAGGAATAATTATGAAAATTTAATTGTTCTCTAATACAATTAATTATATTGCTCAGACAAAAAAAAAAAATGCTTAATTAATTTAATTATTAATCTCGCTGACTTTACATTTCATTAAAAATTAATTGTGTAAAATAGAATAAAAATCTAATCCAAGTCACAAACCGGCTTGAGCTCATATTATAATTTAATTTAAAATGACTTGCTTCTCCAATGTTCTAGGAAATTATTGGAAACAATATGGGAAAGATTCCATTCTTTTAGGAAAATTGAAGGGAAATTCTTTGAACTTATAAATCATATTGAAAACTGTCTAATAAATTGTGGAATTTCTAGCATTTCTAAAAATAAAATTAAAAAAAAAATTATATATAAATTTTGAATTCTGAAATATGATATTTTTTATGATTTAATTAAAACAAAAAAAAAATTCAGCTCCATCCGTGACAATGCCTTTGAGCATTGCCGTGACCAGGATTCGAACCTGGGTTACTACGGCCACAACGTAGGGTCCTAACCACTAGACGATCACGGCTTTTGGAGTCTGTTGGTTACCGCTTGCCCAAGTCTTTATTTCAACTATTTATTTTTTTTTTATGATTATTTCCCTTCACTTGACTAATTAATGGGGCAAGTTGGCAAGTTCACAGAGAGGCAGAGCGTGTGATAAGCGGCACAAATGCTGTTTGCATTGGCCAGTGAGCTTTTAGCGTCGAGTCTGGCGATCTAAAAATAAACACAATGAGCAAATGATTGGGCATCCGCTAAATTGAAACTAGCAGAAAAATCTGTAGCCCATAATGATCGACATGATAATCTGTAGTATAAAGAATATGTTTGCCATTTATTTACACTTTTTTTTTGGAATAGACTTTTAATTTCCTAAAAAAAGAAATTGAATAAACTAAAAAAAAAAGAATGCCAGCAATAATTTATAATGAGGTTCATTTCGGTCTTTACGGCCACAGAAAATCATAAATCAAAAAAAAAAAAAAAACTGATCGGATATATAATTTCGAATATTCCTTATGAAATATGACTTGAACATTCTGTTTAAAGATTTTTTTATTATATGTTTACATTTTATAATAGATACATCATTCAGTCGAGACCATAAAAGTATCAATAAAGAAAATTCCCAACAAATTTATTTAGCTTATCAGCAATCAAATTATTAGTTAGGGCTAAAAAAAAAAAACAAAAAAAAATACCCGTTTTGTTTACAAACTTTTTGTTTTTGTAAGTTGAAAATTATTTATTTACAAGCCGATTCGATATAATGTGGTAACCCAACAGTTCTTAGCTGATAAGACAAGCATAGGAAATGTCAAACTTTACTGATTTATATACGATAACTTATAGAATGTGAATCATTCAAGTAAATTAAGCATCGAAAAGTTTCAATTACCTTTTTGCTGTTGGTGTATTCTTTAGCTGTGGCATTGAGCTGATGTGCCGCAGTGACTGCCTCAGCCAGGGCCTCCGCCTCGGCCTGGTGGGCGCATTGCAGTTCGAGTGTACGATTGATCAGGAGAGCTCCGCTCGACGGCTGCCGTTCGGATTCGAACATTAGACTGGCTCGCTGCAGCACATCCAGGGATAAATTGCCAATAACATTTGCCAAATTCTCGTTCGATGTGTCTTTTAGGCTGTCAACGAGAGACTGCAAATCGCTGTCGCCCATTTGGCTTTCCCAGTTGAAGATGGAACTTCTTTATTTTTCTTTTTACGACTCTTCGGTAACGGTGGCTGTATATTTGTTTTCTTATCAGTTGCCTGGAACAAAGTTGCAATTCATGTTTCCTGTTGCTGTTGTTGTTGTTGCAGCCTGCATCTGTTGTCAGGAATTTAACGACTTTCGGGTCGTAAACAAAGACTTTTACAATATAAGCAGGGCTTTTATTTGAATCGCCCGGTTAGGTTTTCCTTGGAATGACTTATCCTGCAGACTGCGCAATTAAGCACAAATCACCTTTGGGCTAAATCCCTCAAGCCATCTGCAATAATAAAGAATTCAGTCAAATAAAAATAAATTTTTTTTTTTATTTATAAAAATCAACGTAGAGAACAAATGGCTTAAAACTTATCAATTTCTCCCTCATAACTAATTGCCAAATTAGATCGCAATGACCTCAAAAATCTCACAATCTTTGGCCTCACTAAGCATCCAGTCATGCGTGTGTGTGAGAGTATGCGGGTGTATTTGTATTTACCCTAATTTTCTGCTCTGTCCAAATAATACACAGAATACAATACATGCATAAATCACGTGGCTCTGGGCCCAAGTCAGGCCAACTCATCCAGATGATAAAATTTTAATGTACATAGATAAATAAATGGCAATCTATATGGCCTGATGAGACAACGCGACGAGAGCGACGAGAGGAGTAAGTTGAACCAAAATAGTGTCATTTAGTGAAATACCAGTTGAATCTGGACAAATGGACATATACTATCATTTAATTGAATGTTTTAATGTTATAATCATGACAGCTCGAAAATGCCTATTGGCTTGTAATTAATGCAAATGCTGATGCAGCGTTATTAGAAATGTTAGTGTGTACGAAACTGGTTCTTGGCCTACCCTTGAACCGGCAATTTCAGGCCAGAATTCTTGTGGAAATTTTCTCTCTCTCTTTCGCTCGGGGTTTCCTCTAGCCATCTTTGTTGCACTCTTGGACTTTCGCAATGGTAATTAAAAATAAATTACACATTACATGGCCATAATTTACCTGGGCAAATCTGGACCAGAGAGTGTGGAAATTTTATTGTGCCTGATTCACTGAACAGATGAGTAGACCTCCACTCTTGATAAAGATAAAAGGAGCGTATACATGGCAACGATAAACAAAAAAGAATATATATATATATATTATTTATATATATATATATATATATTTTATATAGAAAATAAGCTGGGGGCCTGGATGGAACAGTTTTGCTTAGAAAATGCCGTTACCAAGACCACAATAATAACAAGCCAAGCAAGCAAGTGTGTAAGTAAATATGCGGGTCTCTGCCTGTGTGTGTGTGTGTGTGAGTTTGGTGGGAGTGTCACATACATTTGGGCGTGTGTTGGCTGGGGCAGCTCTTTGACTGCGATTAAGACAAAGAGCACCATATTATTTATTAATGAACAAACACAATGAAAGGCAACAAATCCACTGACTCAATCTACAATTTCAGTCCACTGCATCTGGTAAAGCTGGTATACTCCCCCCCACCCCAACCCCCTCCACCCGGTTTGAGTACAGTTTCTTCGGTGACACAATCATGCAATCACGTAGATATGGTAACGCCGGAGCTTTGTCAATGTCAAGTTAGAGATAAAATTGGTGCGGCTGTGTCATGTTGAACATGTCAAAGGATACGCGACATCTGCTCGTCTAACTTTTGGCCAAATATTTCACATATCCAAAATGTTGTTATTCATCTCGACGCCATTGTTCATGCTCTTTCTCTGATACTTGTTGATGTTTTGTGTTATTATTGTGGGCTTTGCACGTTTATGGCTGATAAAACGACGTCAGCCAAGGCATATTAAAGGCCTTAATATTTCTATGCTTAGGCCAAAAATAGTCATGGCAGATTGACAAACTCATCAAAATTAAAAGAGAAAAATTTTAGTTTAATTTAGTTTTTTCTTTTCAACTTTTCCCATTTGCTTTGCTTAGTAAATATTTGCGAAAATAAAAGAAAAAGAAGAAAAAGTCAAAAGTTTCAAATAATTTGAGTTAGTTTAGTTTTTTGGTTGACACCTTCACGATTAATTTATGAGTCTGCTTGGCTAAGCAAATAAGCGCAATTTTTAAGCGGCGCGTGCGTGCCGACACAACAACAACAACAACAACAATAATAACAACAACAATAAGTCTCTTGAAAATTTGTGAGTGGCATTTTTATATGCTGCAGAGACCGCACGCTAGCTGTCATTTTATGTTAAATAAATTAGACTTATTTTAATAATTTTTAAAAATTTTGAAAATTTTTTGCAAATATTTTTTCTTCTTCTTCTTCAGTTGCACTCATTGCCCATTTAACTTGACGACTAATTTCCGAGGCAGCCAAAGCGCACAATTAACGATTCGAAAAGCAAATAAACAAAAAAAAAAAAATATTTTCGCTATGGGGAAAAATTAAAAATTCAACGTGGCGTATACTTGATATATTCATTTACTCTGCGAAATGGCAGCTATTTTGGCAGCTGCTGATTTTTTTTTCTTTTTTTTCTCCCCAATGATTTACAAAGTGTCAAAACAAATAAACTATAATTGCCTTTGACAGACGAAAAGGCCGAGTGTCTTGGTATTTCTTTTAGCACGTGGCTGCCCCTATCTCTGGACTTTTAATCACAAAGTTCACTTGCCTGTGATATAAAATTCAAAAAAAAGAAACAAAAAATCGAAAAAAAAAGAATTTGAGTGACGCTATCAAATCAATTATGTCTTTAAGTGTTAAGCCACCGGGTATTGATAGATATTAATACTGCCATATGCCCAATTGCCAGTCGGCAAAACAATAACAATAACTGTTATGCCCATTGTTATGGAGGCGTCTACATGCCGTGATAAAATGCACGTAAATATCAAAAATCATGGATGAATATCCGAATTGTCTGACTGAATGACCCAGCCAATACGCTCCACTGAGCACACGGTTTCGATTCCAGTCAGGCCCGGCCCAGTATTGACTTCACTTGATATATATATATAAATAGGCGACCTGGGCTCACAGGCTGGGGGCGGGTTAACTACTCAAGAGTGCTTGAAATTGAAATTAAATGCACTCATGCGCCTTATTCGATATGAAATGACAGTCGGTTTGTCCAACACGCCATTCAGCTGTTCCGGAATTGAATAAATTTACAAATATCGTGGGGAGGCAGCAGGCGGCAGGCAGCAAGACGGGCAGAGTATTTCCAAGGGAAAACATTTTGAATTAAAAGCCAAACAAACTAAAGTATAAAAGCGCTCGTTTTGTATACGAAATGTTTAGTAAATTAAAAACACTTTTGACTGCCTGTTCTTTCTTTTGCTTTGGCCTCTCGCACACGGCGTATGTGTAATGTCAAAACAGACAATCCCAAATCATTGGCATAACCACCGTTGCCAGTCTCCTGATTGCTTTCAATATGCCTTACTAATTTTATTGCTCCCCCACGAAATGGCAAAACAAGTCTTGAAATTTCCTTTGAACTTGATCGTCAGGCTAAAATTTCAGAGAGCCGTTGAGTGAGTAACTAAATAAATGCGTAGGCGTCTGGTGTGAGTCTTGGAATTTACGTGCGTGTGCGTGTGTGTGTGTGTGTCTGCTAAAAAGAAAATACATTTTTCATTTGCAATTTAAAGTAACTTTCCATTTTCGATATGAGAGGACGTGTGTCCTACGTTTATCCCACCATTGTGCCACTTGCATTGTGGCTGAGAACATATAAAATTTTCAAGCCTTAATGCGTGGGCTGTTCGAAAAGTTCACCGGAAATAATTAAATTTTGATCTTTCAGTTGGCTTCCATGGCTTCTGGAGAACTTCAAGTCCACTCCAAAGTCGAGTGAAAATATTTTTTTATTATATTTTGTGGAAATTAAAACAAGCGGAAGGAGGAGGCCGTGTGAAGAGAAACAGAGAAAACACATTTAGTACATTTAAAAATATATCATGCTTCTGTTGGTTCTGCATTTCTAAAATTCATGAGTTTACGAGTTTTATGCTTTATGTTTGTTTTATCTTTTATTTAAAGAAGAAAAAAATACGTGCAAAAAAACTTTCAGTTCAGCTTTGCAGGCACAAGTTGAAATTGCTTTCGAGGTCGTTTCTGGTAAATTCTGACGGCTTGAAGTGGTTACCAGCTTCAGTTACCTGGTAACGCATTGCCCCTGGCAGCATCTCGCCATTTTGTCTTTTCTAATTTCGAAATCAATTAATAATTTACTGTGAGTAGGCGTGGCCCAAAATACCGCCTACTTTTCTGTTAGTGGTTTCCACTAATATTGCAAATCAATTAACTGTCAGCAAGATGGGGCAACCTGACTTGACATTGAAAGCATCAGTATGTTCCGTGGGTCTGGGCGAAGGCAGTCGACTGCAATGAGCACAAAACACAAAAAGCGCATTAGCCAGTGCCACTTCAACTCAGTCGAAACGGCTACTGAGAATACCAAAACCTTAAAGCCTTAAAGGGTCTCTGTATTCCCCAAGAGAAGCGCTTTGCGACTTTTTTAATTTGCAACCTTTAATTTAGACCTTGTTATACCCTCTGCCTCAAAGTCAAGGGTGTATTCAGTTTGTAGCAGAAATATGTAACAGAGAGAATGAGACTAAAAAATATGATATAGCCATACCTTGAAGACTATAAGAGCAAGAGGAATTAAACATGGGACTTGGATAAATTACTTTTTCACTTTTCACCTTTCGCCTTTCTTTTTCTCACTCTCTAATCAAAGCCCTACTTTTACTAAAGCTTTAAAATTTTGATATAATTTGCCTGTGAAATCAAAAATTAACTGAAACACCAGAAACAAAATTTCAAAGTTAAAAATTCCTCGTTCCTAAGTAGCCAACAAATAGTCCGATAGATGGCGCTTTTGTTTAACTGTGAGCAATCAAGGCGAGGCAAGTCCATGGCGACCAGTTCATTTGAGTCTTATTGAGTATTTTTTTTTTAATTCGATTTACTAAATACAGGGTATAGATAAAGGGTATCCAAAGCTCGACTGCCACCGAATTTAATGTTTGCCTTCATTTTTATTTTTATTTGCATGCATCTGATGGGCCTGTAAACACACATACACTTACACCCAAACACACTTACACGAGCAACGAAAAAGTTGGCCAACATTTTTTTGCACTCGAGTATAATTAAAAAATTTGTTCTTGACAACTTTTATTTACCTGTTTACTTAAGAGTGCAAATTCAAGAGCTGTGAGCTATTTACCTTTACCTTTTGTTCTAACCGTCATCTCTGCCTGCTCTGATCTTTTTTTTTTTATAGTTTTTTTTCGCCTTTTCATTCTTTTGTTTTTATTTATTTTATGTTTATTTTAAACCCGGTTCTCTGTAGCTTTTGGTGCTTCATTGCAAAAATATTACAATGTTTATCTTTAATAAACAAAAATAACAACAGCAACAACAACAGCAACACCAATAGCCACTGGAAATGGCTGAGCCAGACTAACGCGCTACCATACAATTCATATAAACATACCGACAATATATACGATATATATATACTATAATATATAAATAAATGCCAGTCGTATACAATAAGTATGAGTATAAATTTATCTTTATACCTATTGTTGTTGTTGTTATGGTTGTTGTTGTTGTTATACAATTGAATTGAATTGAAGAAAAGAAAAGATAGAAATGCAATTTAGCAGATGCAACAAATTGGGTATGCGGGCATCTCGATGGTGTTTCAAACCAATTTACTTCACACAAATAAAACAAAATGGACAAAACAAGCTCCCCAGACACATCAAGACTATCAAATACTCTGCACATGGAAATTTTTTCCTTAAAGATCCGCTGAACCATTGAGTGATTGTTTCAGAACAAAAACTAGACCAGCATCGATTGAATCATGGGTGGCCCACTCCGGGGTACCAACACCACAAACACGAGGAAGTTAATTAAAAGCCAATAAGAAAGACTAACAACAGCGAACCGCATTAGCCAGAGGTCTTTTTGCCTGTAACGGTAACTTGAAATTGGAAACTCCTCCAATCGAACCAACCAACAGAAAATAATGATTTTCATTGCTATAATTTGAGATCTATTTTTTAATTAGACCATTTTTTGTGTAAATTCCTTCAAAGCATTAAAGCATCTTTTGTCTCAACTTCTTTGTTACATTTGCTTCCATCGAGACAAAAAAGAAGAAGAAGAAGAAGAATGCAGCTGCAACATCCCCTGAGAGCCAGTTGGAACAATTGGAAGTTAATTAAAAACCAATAAGAAAAACCAACAAAAGCAGGAGCACTCATCTCTTCGCCTAGCTCAGAGTGAAAGGCTAAACCATCAGACAAAAGTCCTTCTATGGATTTTTAGATATTTCATTTAACAGTATTTTGTTTTTATTTTTATATTTTTTTTTTTTTGGGTTAATGGACTAAAATCACTTTTTGACACAAAATATAGAATGTGTGAATTTGTTTTGGTTTTGTTTTCATTCAAAAATCGAAAGACTTAAAAAAATCCAGAATTATCTATTTATATGGTCTTTTATTCATTGGTTCTCGCCTCAATTCGTCTTGGCAATAAATTTCATTTTTTTGCCTTTTGTATTGAATTGAAAAAATGTTATTTTTGAATTACCGACGTTTATTTAGATTAATCAGACATTTATTCACCAATTTAACATCCATTTGCGGGCTTTATTGTGTGTTAATGGGCTTGCTGCTAAGTGATCAACGCCACATCAAATGGACAAAAGCCTAAGCCATGTTCACACACTCACACACACACACACACTCACACACTCAGAGACAGAGGGAATTGAAAATAACGTACATGTATTTGCCCAATTTGTTACACTTTAAGTGTCGGCAAAGATGTTGATCGGTTGTTGTTGTTGTTGTTGTTGGTGGTGGCGTAGATTGGGTGGCTCTTCGATCACACTTTGGCCTGGCAATGACGTGGGAAGATAAGTGTTAGGCGTTGTTTATTTATCGACTTATTTTTGGTGGCTTTCGAGTGTGAAATTAAATTAAATTTACTTCAACGATTTGACTAACCCGGTCAAAAGTCACGTGAACATTTCAAATCGCCTTTGCCAGTTACAAGAGCAGCCAAAAACAAAAAATTCTTATTATAAAATTCTTGATGAGTTTTCAACATTTGCGCTTGTCAACTTTATCTTTTTATTTATTTTGTATTATTCATATTATCATTACCTAATGCTGGCCCCGCACACTGGCACACTCAGAGTTTTGCAAGTTTTGGACCGCACGCAAAGTTAATTTAATTGTTGATTTGCGATGGGATAGCGCCTCCCCTGGGGCAGGAAGCGAAGCGTAGAAATACAAAAATAATACGAAAATCGTCAGATGATTATGATAATGCCCCTAAATACCTAAAGCATAGTTTTCCAGTTTGGGTGGGTGGGAATTCGCGTGGTCCGAAATGCGCGGAATAAAATGTAAAAACAAAAATTCACCAAAGGCGTTTTTTTTTTTTTTTGTCTTTTCAGAAATTTGAAAGTCTTAGATCAGATATCTTCTTAATTTTGGAGGCACTTGATAAGCACAAGACAATGTTGACTCGGTTGAACGAACGCACGGTGGAGTTTTACTAAGACGTTCGAGTGGGCACGTCTGAGGGCGGCGAATGTCAGCGTCGGACTGCCGCATTATGGAAGCTTTGAAACGGACAAACTGTTTTCATTGAGGTGTTCAGCTAAAGAAAAAAAAAGCACACAAACACACACACACACACACACAGAAGCAAGGGGTGGCCAAAGATATTAAATAAAAGTCAGCCCACACATACTCACCATGCAGAAGATAAGCAAAAGGATATTAAAATTGAGACCCCAAACAACTTGTGGCTTGCTTGGCCGTAAAAGCTTTCGTGTTTGGCTCTCCCGCAAATTGAGAGAGTAAAATTCTATGAGAGTAAAAAGCTTTCACTTACTTCCACTTACTGAGACCGGCATTTTTTTTCTTTCTAAATTTGCATTCAACTGGTATGCGTTGGTGTGTCTGTGTGTGTGTGTGTGGGTTTGTCGTCAAGAGTAAAATTTGTTAGATGGTCATCACCCACTTACGAAGCGCCCGGTAGTACCTGACGCCTGGCTGTGGCAATTAAATTGAATGAGCCGTTAAATGCATCTTCATTGTCACAAAAACGTTTTTATTGTTTTCTTGAACATTTCTCAAGCCCTAAAACGGTCTCCATATTTCACAATAGACTGCATCTGGCATGGCCTTAGACGGAGTGCCAGAACAATTGAATTCATGGGCAAACCAGCGCATATTACTCACCGCCATATTGACACGCACATCATCCATATCATGTGCAATGGTGGGCGGCAAAGAGCCGCAAAAGAATTGAGCAAAATTCAAATAGAAGAGCTGAGGTGCGGGCAAGCCAGGTGCGAAAACATAGGGCAGATATTCAAATTGACTGGAATGTTCTGGGCCAAAAAATGCATCGAAGGCCAATTGAAGACCATTGAAATCTGCCAGACGTTCATTCAGGGAAATTGTGGGCGTACGATCGGCACATTCCAGAGCTGATTTAAATAGCTGGTTTTGGCGTATTTCCAGGCCGATTGGGTTTTCATTGCCGGCGGCATCATAGAGTATGCCTTCCTTTTCGAAACCATGCGACATCTCATGACCCAGTATAAAACCCATCAGACTGTGCTGGAATATCACATGCTGGCGATAGTCAAAAAAGGGCAATTGTAGGAAAATCATTGGCACAGTCAAGGTATTCCTTTCGTGCTCGAAAAAAGGTGCAGTGCGAGCCTTGAAGACATCGTCGTTGACATAGTAGGACATTAAGTCCAGACGTCCTCGTTGCTGCAGGAGTCCCTTGTGTTGTAAATGGAAACGCAAATGCAAAGCTTCCCAATGGTTGTGAAAGAAATTATCCGTAAAATTGGCCGTTTCATAGTGTTTGTTGTAGAACTCATGTGACGTCACATTAGGCAAGCCTCCCACTTTCAGTTTCATGGCGAACAACTTATTCCTCACGTACGACAATTGAGAGGTGGTCAATTTCAAACGATTACCACTCAGGTATCTATTGAAAACGGTTCGTAAAGTATTAAACAAGGCAACCAATTGAGCGGTGTCTTGGGCTCGTGTCTGGTAGATATAACGATCGTAGATATAATCCATGCCCAAGGGCAGTAAGGCCCGCATGTGTTCCACACAATCCGACGAGGTCAACTTTTGGGGACGCACTCTCAAGAGGAACTGGCAGAGTCTTAGCCGTAGATAGATTTGTATAGCTTGTTTGTCGGTCTTCTGGAGCAAATTAGCCAGGTCTCTCAAATATAGCAAGTCGCTTACTTCCACTTGCAAATCCGGTGGGAATTGCCCAAGCAACTCTTCAAAATAGATTTGCCAGTTTATTTCTGGAACTTGCTGCTTCAGCTCGGCTAGTTTCCAGGCCTGTACTAGGGGTTCCTCTGCGGTATATTTGGTCTGTAAAGCAGACAAGGCTTCGCTAAGTTGAAGACTCTTGTCAACCAGTTGGTCCGCCACTTCGTCTATGCGGGTAATCAAACCAAATTCTAGCAAATAATTCAGTAGGCGTGACTTATCCGGGAGTCTCATGCTCTGTACTGGCATTTTTAATTGGACCACCTTTTGCTCGGAGTCATTGTAGGCCACATCGGCAGACTCTTCTATGAATATGCCATTTAAGCCGTACCTACGCAGCTGGCCCGTGGTCCGCTCCCAGCTCAAATCGCCAGGCAAATCAGGGCTGGTGAAAAGCTCTCTGCCTACCTTAAGCTTCTCAGGCAATTCTAGCATATATCGTTCCATCTGGGGTCTCGTTTGACCCAATTTGGCACAGGCCCCATAATAGTCACGCATTCGCTGAATCAAATTCGGTGCCGTGCCCCCTTGCTGCTCCCGATTACCGCTCAGAAATTCCACCATTTTCAGAGCATATCTCTGCTCGACAGCCTCAAAGTTATCCTTGAATAGTTTGGCACCCAAAGCCGCATCCATGGACTTTATCTGGCGAGCTCCTCCACAGGCATAAGTCCAGAAATTCACACAAGGCGGTACAGTTTGCTTAAGATTGTCAAGTATATTTCTGCCCGAAAGCTCATTAATGCGTTCGAGGTCATCGCTGCCATGCCCAGCATGAGACAATAGAATTAATAACAAAGCGCTCACCCGATGCATTCTAATCACAATAAACTCCACTTTATTTATAATCTGACTGTGATGAATTAAATTGTATTTAGCGTGCTTGATGAGCTTATCACATTTCGATGAGTTCGAAACGAGCGTGGGCAGCGGCCAGACAAACCCAGCTTTGCGGTTGGACTGAGCTTTAAGTTGGAATTTCAAGCTTTAGTTTACTTGGTGAAATATTGAAATCAAACTTTGGTATTTCATAAAATAAAATAAGTATTTATTTAAGGCTGATTTATATGCATTCATCGACAAATTTTACAATTAAAAACTAAAATCAGAACTTTCTTCATTTACCTTTTCAGTTTGGGCTTTTGCTTTTTACCAGCTTGCTGTGGCTTGGCATTTGGACCAGTTTTAGATTTTTTAAGTTGTCCAATATTTTTCGATTTCTGTTTGAGTTTGTTTTGTTTCTTAATGGGTTTACCCTCGAGCAGGGGTACATCATCGATATTCAATTTGTGCTTGGGCCCAGACGGACCCTTGTCTTGCTTGGAATTGTTTTCTGTGGGTTTTGACTGGGATTGATTTGGGCTTAGACCATTCTCTGTTTTGGCTGAACTAGATTTATTTGAAGCCTTTTGTTTTTTAGGATTTTGTTTGCTCTTCAGGCCATTTTGATTTGCTGCAGAGCTGGAAGATGTTGGCGCCTTCTCCTCAGGTTTTGGTTTCTTCACAATTTTATTGGGTTTTTCGAATACCTTTGCCACATACTTGGTCTTGCTCTGCTCCAGCTTTTTCTTCTTCAGATTTAGCTCGACATCGGTGAGAGTGGGCTTTCCAGCACGCTTGCCCAAAATCTTGCGCAATTCCTTGGTAGGCTCTTCATCAACGGCTGCTTCATCTGCTGCAGCGGTGGGGGTGGACTCTTCGGTTGATATGGCAGTATCCAGCTCCTTCTCGTCGTCCTCTTGCTGTTCCTTGGTCAGAGGTATGGTATTTGAGAACTTCTTCAACTTGGCCACATAGAAGCCGTCCATATTGTGGGCGTGTGGATAATAACGTCTCGTAAGATTCAAGCTGGGGTGGTAGCGATGCTGACGGAATTTGGTAAAGCCTTCCACACCGAAATCCAAGCCGGTGGGCACCAGTTTAACGTTTCTTTTCTTCAAGGCGTAGTCAATGACCCATTCGTTCTCTTCCGGCAGGACGGAGCAGGTAGAATATACAATGTAACCGCCGGTAGGTGACTTGGCGTCAACGCAATCGATGGCGGTGAGCAGCAGCTTGCGTTGCAAGTTGTAACAGCGTTGGACATCCACTTCAGACTTAGTGGTCTTAACACTGGGATCCTTGGAGACGATTCCAGTGCCAGTGCAGGGTGCATCCAGCAAAACGCGATCGAATCCGGTCATAATGTTACGGAATTTGGTGCCATCTTCGCAGCTGACTATAGCATTGACAATGCCCAAACGATGGAAGTTGGCCACAATGGCCTTGACTCGATCGGGGTTCGAGTCATTGGCAAAGAGCACGCCGGTGTTTTTCATGATGGCAGCAATATGGGAGCCTTTTCCGCCGGGCGCCGAACACATATCCAGAACACGCTCGTTTTCCTGCGGAGCCAAAGCCATTACGGCCAACATGGAAGAGGCGCCCTGTATCATATAATGTCCAGCCAAATACTCTGGTGTGGCACCCAGCGGTACTTGGGAATTAAAAATAACCAAGCCGACTTTAGTCCATTTGCCCAAGGGATCTAAATTAACGCCTCGGTTGATCAATGCTCCAGCTAAATCCCGTCGACGTGTTTTCAGAGAATTTGTGCGTATCGTCAATGGACGTGACACCTACAACAAATTGGATTTAATAAATGAAAAAGGATGTTGGGGCCCAACTTACCTCGGAGGCTTCCAGATACTCCATGAGTTCGTTTAATGGAAACATATCCATTAGTTTGGCCATTAAGAATTCATTGTAGCTGTAGTAAAGGCAAAGATCTTGTCTTAACAAATCCACGTATTCACTACGGGCCCGATCTGGTTGACGGTATTTTTTAAAGTCTGAGAGAACTAAGGAGACATCCTTGATACGTTGTTGCACCTCTTGCAGTGTGAGTTCGGTCTCAGTTTCTTCGGTTTGATCGGGAAATTTAAACACTTCTTGCTGGTCTATGGTCATCTGCTGCTCTTCGGCCGCCAGTTTAGCTTCTTTGGCCTCACGTTGTTTGAGTTTTTTGTTGGCTCGTTCGATGGGCAACTTATCGTCATCATCATCGTCTTCGTCTTCATCGTTGCTCTGTTCTTCTTCATCTCCATTTTCTTCGTCTCCCGAGATATCAAAATCGTCATCAGAGTTGACCTCATCATCTGATAGATCGTCTAAGTTCCCTACTTGAGCGTCATCTTCGGAATCATCTTCCATTTCTTCGTCAGATTCAGCATCCGAGTCCTCTTCCAAACCATTTTGTGAATCAACTTCACCCTCAGCATCTTCTGAATCATTTTCATCAGAGTCTTCCTCCACACCATTTTGAGAGTCTATTTCATTCTCGGACTCTTCTTCCTCCTCCGACTCGGGCTGAACTTTTTTCTGCTGTTTTTTTGGCTTTAGCCAATCATTATTTTCATCTGTAAAGCCTTTAGCCCCCTTAGATTTGCTGACTATAGGCACTAGTTGTGGCGCTTCCTCCTCATCAGACGTTCCCTGCTCGTTATTCTCCTCTTCCGGCTCGCTGTCGCTATTGTATTTTTGTTGCCTCCGCACTTGTTGTTTTTTCTGGCCTAGACCACGTTTCTCCTTTTGTTTTGACTGTTGAACTATTTTCTTCTGGACACGTTTTGCAACACGCTGCTTCTGGCGATGGGATAGCTTCTTATCCTCATCTTCGAGAGGAGCTAAAAGCACAACCAATTCATTACATTTATTTATACTAAATATTAAGAAATCTACGTACCGAACGACTTTTTAGGGAAGGTGGGTGGGCCCTGTTTACGCGCCTTACGTCCGGGGCCCTTCTTTTGTTTTTCACTATATTCTGCCTTACGTCCCATTTCTAGAAACTTTTAATTTAATTCTAATCTTCGGGAGCAGAAAATCAAAAAGACAGCAAACCCGCTCCACGTGCGCTTGCACGAGTAAAACCGGAACGAAGAACAAAACCATGTTCACCATATGAACGAACCAAATCAATTACTGCAGGAACTTTAATTTTATATTTTGTTTTTGACAGTTTTTGGAATATATTATAAGATATTGCAATCTTTACTGGATTTCAGATCTTGTTTTTTGTAATATGTAGTAGCTTTTCATTAATTTCAGTTAATTTCACGTTCTACTGTGTGCCGCTTCATGCGTGGCCCTCGTCATCAGCTGCTTGTAAATTGTTCCGAAGCCCTAGTTTTGGTTCTGATTGTATTATCGAAACAAAATGCATTAAAATGTAAATATACATTTAAAAAACAAAATTGAAAAGACAAGCATAAGCAGACACATAAATGGATATCGCCAGCATTGAGCTGAGCGTGGAAGCTCTAATTGGCAGCCTTGTCGCCCTGTATTTGCTGTTCGTCTCAATCCGCGCACTTGTGGCAGAAGATGGCATATACATATCGGGAAAAACACGCCACAACTGGAAATCAATAAAAATTCTCGAGCAGGTTCGTTGCAGGGTCAACACTTGTTGCACACACGTACAGTCACTTTAACACATAAGTTGTTGTACTTGTCACCCCCGATAGGCCTGCTTCTGTAATGTCTGCGAAATTCTTCTGAACGACTCTACTGGTCTGTTCTGTGACCACTGCGGCGTTTGTACACACTCTGCTCCACAGTGTCACCGCAAAGCAGACAGAGACTACCGCTGCAAAGACGAGTGGTTACGCAATGCTACTGCCGTTGAACATCTTTGGGTCCACGGAAATTTGCCACTGAGTGTCAACTGCGCCGCTTGTGGTGATGAAGTCGACCAACATAGCGATACGGGCTTGTATGGCTGGCGATGTGCCTGGTGTCAACGTTGCTATCACAATAATTGCTACAAACGCATCGACACCAAGGAAAACTGTGATTTTGGAGAGTTTCGTGATATGATTTATCCGCCCTACTCTATAAAGGCCGCTCGGACCAGAGGATCAGTACGCCTGCACCTAACTGGCATACAACCACCCGAAAATGAGAACTGGGAACCACTAATTGTTATAGCCAATACAAAATCCGGCAGCAGTACAGGAGCAGATGTTCTATCCTTGTTACGCGGCTATTTACATCCATTACAAGTCATGGAACTCGGCTCACGTGGGCCTCAGGAGGCCTTGCAGATTGTTGCCAAGACCAGTCCGCGTCCATGTCGCATTTTGGTGGCCGGCGGAGACGGTACTATTGGTTGGGTTCTCAATACAATTTACACGCTAAACATAAAGCCTCAACCATCGGTGGCAATAATGCCATTGGGCACTGGCAACGACTTGTCACGTGTGCTGGGCTGGGGATCTGAACCGCCAGCTGTACTAGATCCAGTCAAAATCTTACGAAACATTAGACGCGCCCGTTCAGTGAATCTCGATCGATTTGATTTACAAATAGAGAAAAAACATTATCGACTGCCCATCCATAGGCATCCCACAAAGACCATTTATGTCTACAATTACTTTAGTGTAGGCGTCGATGCCCAAGTCACCTATAATTTTCATAAAACAAGAGAATCTCGCTTTTATCTGCTTAGCAGTCGCATATTTAATAAGGTGAAAGACCTATTAACAAGATCTTCGATTTTATGTTTGCTCAAGTTTTCATGTATTTTCCACAGTTGCTTTACTTCACCTTTGGCACTCAGCAGGTGATGCAGCCAGACTGTGAAAGAATTGAGCAGAAATTTATACTGCATTTGGACAATGAGCTAATTGAACTGCCCGAGTTGCAGTCCCTGGTCTTCCTCAATATTGACTCTTGGGGTGCCGGCTGCAAACTCTGCGAGTTAAGCAATTCCAATGGCGAAATACATATAAAAAATTCCATTTCTGACGGCATAATGGAAGTCTTTGGTATAGTCTCGTCTTTCCACATTGCCCAGCTGCAATGTAAAATAAGTAAGCCCATACGAATTGGCCAGGCGAAGAGCATAAGGGTAAGTCGAAATTAACCATTCCGATTTAAGATCCCTTCGATAACCCACTAATCTACAGTTAGAAATCAAGGAAGAAGTTCCTATGCAAGCCGATGGCGAGCCCTGGATGCAGACACCGGCTCATATTCATCTCAAGTCGCGCAGTCAGGCGCATGTCCTTAAACTGGATGGGACTCCTATCAAGTAATCTCTAACAAAATTCCTTAAACCAAGTGCCAGCTAATGCAGCTTAATCAATGGCTATTGTACTTAATTCCTAATAATTGTTCACCCATAGTTAGCCAATTGTTAATCGTCGTCCCCGGATTTATGTCTGTCCAAATAAATAAATAAGATTGAAAAGAATTGCTCTGCGGTTATCTGCACCTTTTAAGTTGTACATAAATTTAATATACGTAAATTAGTTAATGCTCTCCATGTGGGCGTTCTGCCGCATACAGGTTAATTTTTTCAAATGGCGGGTAAAACAACATAATCAAAAGTTTCTGCAGAGAGGTCAGCTTAAAGCATAGTTAGCTCCATAATAGCATTCACTATGTCGTTGCTGTTATTCTTTAGAGCCTTGATGGCCTTAGAGCGCGTTGTATTCGCCTGCGTTATGACCAGCTCAATGTCCTTTTCGTCGACGCCGGTGTCATCGACTTCCTCTTCGTCTTCTTCGGCGATCGGGGCCACAGATGTAGTGGTGCCTACACTGTCGGCAGCTCCGGCGGCTTCAGGAGCCTTGAACTTCTCGGCGGCAGCAACCTGTGCTTGCTGCGACAAGTCCTCGATCTTGGCTTCACCAAATACAATATATGTGTCACTGTGGGGGTTCTTGTAGACATCGGGATTGTTGATGACAAACAAAATGTTCTTCGATTTGCGGATGGTGACTCGGTTAACTCCCTGAATCTGCTTGAGGCCCAGTTTGAGCATAATTTTACGAGCCTTCTTCTCGCCACGGGATTGTTTGGCTTTCGAGACGACATCGATAGGCAAGCCAGTAACGCCACCACCCAATGTAGTGCCAAAGCCGGCTTCCTCCAACTCGGGGATGGTGCCTTCTGAATCACTATCGCTGCCATCATCCTCTACTCGCACATCTTCGGCTGGCTTGACCTCTGCGGAGGTAGAGGGGGCAGCCTCATTTTTGATTTCAGTTAATTCAGGCATTTCTAAAAGAAAACAAGAAATTATTTAATTATTTTTATTTTTATAACATTTGAGTGCAGTAAGCCGCAGCTGGAGGTCATTTTAATTAGATTGTGAATTTGTATTGATTTTTCAAACACAAATCTTCCATTCTAAAACCGCGCCTAAGTACTTAATAGTAATCGGAAAAAATTCATAGACATATAGAATTTAATATTTTACATCATAAAGTTAAAATTATGCTTGGATGTTTTAATATTTTTACGATTTTTACCTTTCTTGCTGCACGCTCACACAATTCTTTTGGGCGAAAAGAATTCAAAGTTCACGAGAAAACATGAACAGGGTGTTTTTCATATATATCGAATATATCGATAATTTAGCGGCCCATCGATAAATAGTGAATTTTGTTTCCTGCTATTGTTTAAATTTCTGTTATTTTGTTCAAATTGTTATCCCCGTCAGTCCTGCTTTCTTCCATCATATTAATTAAAGTCTGCATGCATAGTCATTTGATTACCTGTATAAATTACTTGATAAATTTGGGTTTTGCTTACCCGCCCATCGAGAGCAGACTTGCTCATATAATTGACAACAATGTAATTTGTTTCCAATTTCCAATTAAATAATATAAGCAATTTTGTCTTTAGCCCTAATTACAGTTTTGTCAACAAGCCGAAGCCAGCCAACTGACCGCACTATACAAATACTAGAGGGCGGCTAGAACAGATACTCTGAGCCAGTAGGAAAAAGGGTAAAATGTCACAATTATCGACAGCAACAACAGAGCAATAGCTGTGAATTTATCCTGCCGTAGTAACGAGCCTATTGAGAGTGGGCGTGCCAATTGTTGGGTAAACATTGGACAGCTTCGTGTGTTGCGGTCACTGAGAACATGTGTTCGACTTCACATTTTCATAGTTTCATAGCCATGAAAATTAAAATTTTATTAGCTGCTCCAATTGAATACATACCAATTTAGAGGACAATAATGGTTGAGCATTGAGAATCAAACTAGTTATGAAGGTTATTTAGTACTAATTTATACCAAATCCATTTAGTTAGGGGGAAAAAGAAATGTAATTATTTTAATTTTTTTTAGGCTTATTTTCTTTAGGCTGCCAACAAGTTGCAACTATGCGAAACATTTGCAACAATTTGTCAGTAAATAATTTCGATTTAGTTTCGTCTGCAATGACGACAACAACAACAATAACAAGGCTGAGCAATCAAAAAAATTCGAAAAACTCGAGCGAGCAGACCAAAAGAGCCATCAGAGCAAATGAGAAGGAATAGTAGTGCAAATCCCCATGAATTTTGTACACTACACATTGTGGCACTAAGTCCATGGGCAAGGGGTAGCACGTACCCCCCTCCCCTTGCGAGTGTCAACAGTGCTCTGATTTATTTGAGCGCATGAAACGCTTCGTTGCAATTCGTTAATTTGCGCGTTTTCCGCTGCCAGTCAAAGAAATTATTTGCTCAGCTTGCGCATGCCAGCCAAAGATATTCATCCAACAAAATTTTTTTTTTTTATCCATACACAATCAAACTTACATACCATTCAGATTGAGAGTTCTTTCTTTGCCAATAACAATTGACAAAATGCCAAGAAATTTTCTTTCATTTTGTCTGATTTTATTCTTATTTTTTTTGTATAAATCTTTTTCTGGTTATTGTCGAACAATCATAATGCAATAAACACTCACAAGTGCGCATAATTATTGTAATTTATTTCAATGAAAAGCACACACATATACATATACATATGTATAATAATTGTTAAAGATCATAAAATATTTCGGCAGCTCAGACGTGATAAAATGGCGTCATTTAATTGGGCATACGCTGCGTATAAGCAATTTGGTCAATTATAAACAATTAAGCTGAAAAAATGATTGTATACAAATTAGCCAAATTTTTTTTTTTGCTCTGGCAGGTGTGAAAAGTGCTTGGCATACTAATAAGTTGATTGAAAAATAAAAAAAAGAATTAAACGGAAGCATGAAATAATCAAATAAAATCGGATGAAGAGGAAATATTTAGTAATGATGATAAATAAAATCATATAAGAGCTTGCTAATGATGCAGAACTGATCTATGTTGGTGGATGTCACACCCAGTTGAGTTGATGCCTGAATTTAAATTGGTCACTAATATGCCTCGTGAGACACATCCCACTTACCCCAAACTCTCGCCGCACAACTAACTAGACAGACGATAACCACAAAAACCAAACTGGCAGCAGCAGTGGCACATTAATGGCAGGGCGGTCTCCACTTTGTTAAGAGGTTTAGCTGTACCTATATATATTCTCTCGCTCTTTCTCTGTGTGTGTGTGTGTGTGTGTGTAAGTCTGATTACCGCACGACTCGAGCAGAACGCAATTAGGCAGATTCAACCACACCACCAGCACCACTATGAAATCGTCAAAATATAAACAAACAGACAGACAAACTAAATAGACCCAACATCTGACTGTCAGAGGCAAGTGCAGTCGCTATGCTGCTCAATTAGCTGCCAGCCAATCAGAAACGTTTGCCCGACTCACACAAGCCCATTGGCATGCGCCATATTGGAATTTGCCTTGCTTAATAGGCGGAGCCAAGCACACTTACACAGTTGGTGTGTATGTGTGTGTTTCTTTTTGGTGGTGGCTGACAACGCTTTGGGTGCAGTCGTGCGCGCCTTGGAGTACGTGATGTGTCTGTGAACGTGGCGTCGTCTGGTGATTCAGTTGCGCTCAGATCTTTGAACGGTTCGTTGGTTCGCTGCGTGGACAATAATCGAGTGGTAGCTAATCGTGTCCAATAAGAAAAAAAACAATTTGTGTGTGTTTAACTTTTGAAAGTCCGGATTATGGAACGGAGCAGCGCTCTGCTGGGGAATATGAAAAGTGAAAGTGAGGCCACGGCCACGATCACGGCATCAGATACGGGCAAATTGACGAAATCTTTTCCCAAGCCCTTCTCCATAGAGAGCTTGATTGCCAATCAAGCACCTGCCACACCCAGATCTCCGCCAGCGCATGCCAACAGCTCAGTGGCTTCTGTGTCTTCTTTGGCCGCCGAGCAAGAGGAACTCAATGCCCGGGCCATGGTAGCCACATCGGCCTTGGGCTTGACACAGTTCCCACTGTACAATCCCTGGCTCCATGGCTATTTTGCCCAAAATCATGAACGACTGACGCATTTAATTGCCGGCGGTGGGTACTTGGGTGCTGGCATGCCCTTTATGGGCAAAGAACCGGCCTTGCCATCAACATCACCGCTGCCAGTCAAGCCCACGCCGGCCTCTCTACCTAGTGAAACAGATGTGGCGCATCACATGCCACCAATGCCACATCCCTTAGAGGCCCGATTGCATACCCGTTTCCTGCCCTTCAGTGCTGCTCCAACAGATCCGAGTGGCTATCCAACTCTGAGTGATCACTTGCTCATGCGTGCCCAGAATGAATTGGTTGCCGTGGCTGCCGCCGCCGCTGCGAATACCTCCACCACTGATCTGAGTCCACGCCGCCGGCTAGCCGAGCTGATGAATCAGGATTATGTACACAATTTAAGTGTCCACGCTCGTCTGCAGCAAATGGCAGCCAGTCGTGTTCCGGAAGAGGGTAGTCAGGCCGAGCAGATGCCATCAACAATCAGTGCCACCGAGTATCAACACTCATCGCCTATCAAGTCAAGTCGCCCCACCAGTCCTGAGCCCGCCTTGGACGTAGGCATGGATGAGGACTACGAATGTAGCGGCGATTCCTGCAGCGACATTAGTCTGACCATGTCGCCGCGGAATTACACCACTGAACTGGACAAAAGTCGAGGTAAAGTAATGGCAAGGATTTTGTGATTTCAGCCTTGTCTGGCCATTTCATCTGCATTTATTCTATTTCAATTGCTTTTTGTCATGGTAATTAAAATGGGTCTGTTAACTCATAATCGAAATTAGCATAAAACACATTAAGTCCCAATGTTCGGTGTCAATCAAAAGTGGCTGGCAAAACTTTTCAACTCTTGCTGAGTAGCAGCACTAAAAACAACAACAACAATAACAATAGCTAAGAGTTATGAATGAAACCGACAACTGACATTTTGACAAACGTAACAATTTAGGCATTGAATTGGAAGTGGAAAAAGTGAGACCTTTTCAGCTCGAGAGTTCCCCTTTCTCCATGGTCTGGGCCCTGGCACCCCCAACAGAATGGACAAAACATTTGAAATCAATTCAACTCTGAAAAAAGCGCAACAAATTTTTGGTATAAATTAAATATTCATAACTGTTCTGACAACACACACACACACACACACATAGACACAAATGAAATTCATTTTATTGGCGGGGGTGGAAGCTGCGGTCTTTGGGGTTGGGAAATAAATCACTGACAGTCTCGGATTTGAAGCGTGTAAGTGTTAAAAAATCGCTTAAAACTCAAATAAGAAGAGAGAAGCCATCATTCCTAACCACATAATCCACATCCTGCAGTCAGCGACCTCCTCTGACTCAATACATCCTCTCATCCCCGTGCTCAGTATGGCTCATTCCATTTTCATGCTTAAACGCCAACACAAGATATTAAGCTCCCCAGCGTAAGGAATACCCAGCGGGAGGTGACAGGGTCAAGTGGTATTGTGGACACATGTATCCAGAACATACATAAAAATATACATTCAACATACTTGAGCTTGCCACAAGTCCTGTCACAGACCATTTAGTCCATAAGGGCCAGACAAATTGAATGAACTTGCCTTTGATTTGTGTCCACTAAATTAGTCTTAGTTGCTTTGGCTTATGCAGAAAAGTATCTCATAATTTGGCTATAATGTCTTG
This sequence comes from Scaptodrosophila latifasciaeformis, assembly GCA_037075145.1. Classification (NCBI taxonomy): domain Eukaryota; kingdom Metazoa; phylum Arthropoda; class Insecta; order Diptera; family Drosophilidae; genus Scaptodrosophila; species Scaptodrosophila latifasciaeformis. Next base: position 2,181,526 of record JBAMCM010000158.1, read on the forward strand.
CTATCATCTTCTTCAAAACATTCTCAACAAGACTTTCCAAGTCGTCCAGAAGTTGTCCTTCTGCGTAGTCTTATGTGGTCTCCCATTTATTCAGTTCTTAATTTCAGAAATCTTCTTCAAAAATGTTGACTCTTAATGTTCATAAAGATATTTGAACATATTTGAGATAAGCTTAAATTTTGAGAACTCAGGATTTGGTTCTCCTTTCTCTGATATAAGAAATATTTAATCTTATTTCCAAGCAAATCAATCGAACAATTATATTTATTTTAATCAAAAATTCTTGAGAAATAAATAGAGCCAAAGGCCAAGAATTGAAAATAAAATATTGCATTCAAATCTAAACTCACTGTTTCCACATTCTCTGAGATTTTAGTTACCCTTCAACAAGACTTTCCAAGTTGTCCAGAATTTGTCATTCTGCGTAGTCCTGAAAGTTGTCAGAAACTAATATGGTCTCCCATTTATTTTAACAACTTTCTAAAAGAAAAAAATTTGAGAAATCTTCTTCATAAATGTTTACTCTCAATATTCATAAAGTTATTTGAATATATTTTAAATGATCTTATATTTTAAGAACTCAGGATCTGGTTTTCCTTTCACTGATATAAGAAATATTAACTCGTATTTCCAATCAAACCAATCAAACAGTTACACATATTTTAATCTATCATTCTTGAGACATAAATGGAAGCAAAACCCAAGAACTTGTAAAACTTTCTCATTTAAATCTAGGCTCAACGTTACCCCATTCTCTGAAATTTTGGAAAGATCTCAAGATGACTTTCCAAGCTGTTTATAAGTTGTCCTTCTACGGAGTCAAAGACTAATGTGGACTCCCATTAATTATAAAACTTTATTTAAAAAAACTTCTTCAATACTTTTGACTCTTAACTCGGAGATATTCAAAAATATCTTAGAGGATCTTTTATTTTGAATTTGGCTCTGCTTTCTCTGATATAAAAAATATTTACTCTATTTCTAAACCTACCGTTTCCCTATTCTCTGAGATTTTGGAAGGTTCTCAAAGCTCTCTTAAAAACCTCTTCAAATTAATTTTATTTTCTTAAAAATCCACAGCCTTCACCAATTCGGATAGTGAGGATTGCAGTGATGACGAAGGCCACAAGGTCGGCGGCAAAGAAGGCAGTGGTGGAGCTGGCAATAGCTCCAAGTCCCGCCGCCGTCGCACTGCCTTCACATCCGAGCAACTGTTGGAGTTGGAAAGGGAATTTCATGCCAAAAAATATCTCAGCTTAACGGAACGTAGTCAAATAGCCACAAGTCTGAAATTAAGTGAGGTTCAGGTGAGTCTTAAATGAAAGTCTCGACAGACCCAAGGTCCGATATAATTGAATCTTTGATAGGTGAAAATCTGGTTTCAAAATCGTCGTGCCAAGTGGAAACGTGTGAAGGCTGGCCTCACCTCCCATGGCCTGGGTCGAGGTGCTAGCACGGGTGGACCCAAAATTGTTGTACCCATACCAGTGCATGTGAATAGGTTCGCTGTGCGCTCCCAGCATCAGCAGTTGGAAAAGATGTGCCTCAGTGGACCCAAGCCCGATCTGCGCAAGAAACTGCCCAGCGAAACCATTGGCGGCGGCTTTGAGAAATTCAATGGCACCGCGACTGGAAACGTAGTTCCCAGTGGAGCACCTGTGGGCATGAATGTTGGTGTGGGCATGAGCGTTGGCGTAGGTCCACTCAGCATGGGATCGACTGCCTCTTTGGCCCTGACCAGGAGTATTTACTAAGATAAATTTGACATAAGACTTTTGTTTTTCTTTTTTCCTGTTAATTTTTAGTCTTATCCTTAGACATTTTTGTATATAAAAAAGTACGTACAGTCCCAAATGATTAATGTTTTGTAAATAAAAAGCACAAAATTGATAAACATCGAAATACATCGAAAATTAAAGAGCCAAGTAGGTGAACATTTTCAGGTCATTTATTTTGGTCCAGCAATGTCAATTGGGTACAATTAAACTGCCAATTTACACGATTCGAAACGGCAACACTTTTGGGTCTGAGCAGAGCGTAACCAAATCCATTTCGAGAGGCGTTAAAGTGTTTGGCCATTTCAAGTCGACTTCTTCGAGGCATGACAAATTTTTGGTAATTTAACGCACCAAATTGTCACAAAATCGACAAACACACACACACACGCACACACATTCTCACATATTCAGTTAAAATATAGGAGCTGGCAATGCCTTTGGGACTGCTGCAAACAATCATTCCAGGTGTCTCACGCGTCACGCCCTCTTTAGGATTGGCAGGGCCTTTTCAATTATTGTTTTGTTTTGTTGGATTCTTTCAACTTTTGACTTATTAGTCAGGGCCGATGGGAGGAGGGGCTGGCCCTCTGATTCCTGTGTGAATATTGTTAATTGCATTTAGCAAAGCTATTAGCCTGGAGTTGACAATTTGTATGATTTGATTCACCGCTCTATTGTGCCGCTGGCAAAACTCCGTCACATCTTCGAACTGCTGCAAGCTGCTCCGAGTTAGTCGACTCTCTGCCCGTGTCGGTTGGGAAAGCAACCCCGTTTGACAGTTTCTGTTGGGTTCACCCTCATGTAGTTTCGCTTTCAGTTTTATGTTTTGGGACACGCCTCCAAGCATGACTTTTTATTATTGTAACACTTTGCAAAGGCAATTTTGTTGCCAACGAGGCCGCCTCCCTGCAACTCTGACGATTCAGAGTTTGCCTTCGTCTCTGATTGTGTCAAAATCTGCCTACCGAGAGACCCAGCGAATCCCCGAATCCCCGACTCCTGGGCTTCCTTTGGTTGTTGTTTGCTCTTTTATTGAATTGCCGCAAATGTGGCAAAGTGCGGAGGGTGAACTCGATTCCCTGTCCAATTGCCCTCTTCCCAATCTTCTGTTTTTAAAATTATTAACTTTCCAGGAGTCCTCGACACTTTCCGATGCTCTACACTGCCAGCCACTCGCGTCCCTGGAAAAGAGTAAAAATAAGTCGAAATGCTTTGGATCTTGTTTGCCTGGTTGGCTTTTTGTTGTAAATTATATTGCCATTAATTACGCGGGGATTATTGCATACGTTGGCTGAGAGAACTAAATGATGTTAAACAAGCATAACAAGCTCAGGGAGAATTTCACACACCCTGTTGAGAGCCATTTTAAAATCATCAACGAGTCAGAAAAAGTGAACAAAAATTAAATACTTGGCTCAAGTTTTTACTGGCCAGAATTGAAATGGAAATACTCCGGCGAGGGTGAAGGGCGAAGGAAGTGAAGAAGATCAGAATAGAACTGAGCTCAACTGAGCAGGGAGTCGGTCATAGTTGAATGCTGAGCAAAAGGCAAGGTCATAAATCAAAGCCCAAATGCTTGGCTGTCATAATTTGTCATGAGGCGTGGCAACGCCTTCCTGAAATTAAAGCTCGCTTTGCATATGGCAAATTATTTTAAAACACTCATCGAACCATTCCATATGTCTATATGTGTGGATAGTTTCTAAGCAGGAAGCAAGTTTCCAAAATTCTAAGAATATGTCCAATCAGAACTACTTGAAAGAGCATTTGTCGATCAAATATGTTGCCGATTTCCATATACTTTTCTAGGCATGAAAAAATGCAAGACCTCCTAATGTTAGTTGTCTTTGATCAAACGTCGGCAGTCATATTCAAGGTCTGTAAACGGCTTGTAAAATGTCTGTTACGAATCATAAGCTAACGATCTGGCGATCTGACAACGTCTGGGTGTCTATATCCAAAGAACTACCAAGCATATTTCAGATTCATCGATTCAAGTGATGGCAGGGCACGAGAAGATATCCAGACCCTTGAAATTCTATAGAAAACCGAAAAATGCATACACGCGCGCCCGCACCTGAATCCCTAATTAGGCGATCCGTCACCCATCAGCCAGACCGGCTACCGGTGTCGGCAACGTCGCCACTGACAGTGCCCGGGGCAGGGGCTTTGACTACCACAAAAATGCATTTTTGTATTTCAAAGAGAGTAAGAAAAGTCTCATGAAGATTTTGAAAACGTTTTCTAATTTTTGTAATCCTCTTTGAAATTTTGAAAGAAATTCGAAAAAAGAGTATTCATCTGGCGTTTTTGTGGTCTCAGAGAAATGTGTTGTGGCTTGTTATGTCTTGTGAATTAATTAATTACAACTTTATGATTTTATTAATTTTGAACAAATATGAGTATGCCAGCCGGAGGAAAGACAGAACTTTGGTCAGAGTGTCGCCGGCTGTTTCGGTTTTTCTTTTACTTTTTTCGTCGATTGGGTTGCAGGGCTGTATCATTGGTAATATTCCAATTCCCATGGCTTATGGGCACGTACGATGAGCTTGCCATAATAATGAATGTAAATTGCCGCAATGAACGATTTAATGTCTTAATACTTTATTTACAATGCATTTCTGTTTGGTTGGCTGGATGTCGCATTGTGCCTGGCCACGCCTACCCCTACGCCCATGTCTCTCAAATTGGAAAGTAATTACCCAGCATTTGAGTGGGGGTGTATATGGCTAAATGGGTTAGACAGAGATGGGGAGAGTCAACCCACCTCCACCCTCTTCTTTTATTATTCTTATTGTTTTGATTCTGCCATGGAAAATGATATGCTAGACAATCAAAAGTGCCGATGTTATGCGCTTTGAATAGTTTAATTTGTTTGATAGAAAATTATTATTATTATTAAAAAAAAATTGTTAAATGAAAATCTCACAGATACTTGGACTTTTCACGGCTGCAGTTATTTTTTTTTTTTTTTTTTGTTCTTTTCGGTCACGAGGGAAGCCGTTTATCAAAATGTGTCAATACATTTCGTGCGGGGTAATTAAAATTTTTCCTCTTCTTAAATATTCCACAATAATTGCCTTACTTAATGTTTATATTAAAAACGGAAAAACACTGCCCTTTTGTCTAGTCATTTTAATGACTTTGGCGGCTTCTTTGGCCATTTGTTTGGCTTAACGGAGATTTGCATAATTTAATCTGGCCAAAAGCATCAAAAAATCTTTCTTACAATTTATCATATTAAATCACTTCCTCTGACCTACCGCTGCCTAGGACCTCCGCCAGGAGACCACAAAATACGCATAATAAACCAAATTTTGTCATTTGCACGTACAAAATAAAAAACCAAACTGAAAAATCTAAATCAGCATGGATCACGGTGATTCGGTCTGTGTGTGGCCCGAAAGACGAGAGATCGTTTAGGTTGAGTTACGAGGCCATCGACAACGTGACCAAATTGGGCAGGTGAGTGAGATCTGCTGGGCCTGGACACGTGCAGGCCATAGATAGAGCAATTGATAAGGAGACCGTTTAGATAAGATCAGCCAACAAGTAATTGATATTCCGGGGTAGTCAATTTGAGTGGCGAACCCCACTGAGCGCTGGACCGGCTAGGCCAAAGTAATCAACAATCGATATAAGGACAGAGGAAACAACAAACAGCGGACGCAATTTATGCCACAGCATCCGGGCAACACCCTCGCCAAAAAAAAAAAAAAAAACAGACAGTCAAGCCAGGCAGTGACAAGAAGGAGCAAACAAGCATACGATTTTTGGTGAGTTGGCAGAAAAAAAAAAAAAAAACTGAAATAATAGCAAATAAATAAAATCAAAATAAAAAACCAGACCGAGTGAATTGTCCACAAAAAGCACATCATCATCATCGTCACCAGCTTCCTTGGCTTTGTGTTTTTGTGATTTCGCCAAAAAAAAAAAAAAGGAAGAAGCAACACCCACTGTGCCACAAAAAAACACACACTCGGAGAGACTCGTATAGGGACAGTAGCATTGGCACAGTCTCTGTCTGTCTGGACGCGCTCTAGTTCCGCCCACCGACTTCCGGCCACATAAGTGCCAAGTTAGTTTTAGCTAGTCGGTTTTTTTTTACTGTGATAATTTCCACGCTTATTGTAGTGGCGAGCGTGGGTCGCTTAATGTGCCGAAATATGGCTATGTGGGTGGCACATGACCATAATTACAAACCACCCACCGTGCCCAGGCTCTGTCTCTCTTCGGACTACTAAAAAAGAAAATCAAACCCTCCTTAAAAAAAAAAGTGATGACGTAGTTTGTGCCACAACTGAATTGTTTGGCAACGCCCATTGCTCTGCAGGCGGTCAGATAATCAAATGAATTTTGCCGGCGGTAAAGGAATCAAAACGACTAGAGCAGCTTTTGTCTGCAAGAAAGGCCACCTGGACAGAAACTGCTTGCTATGAGCAAATCAGTGTGACCATTTTTTGGATAAAATGAAACTCTGCGCTGTTATTTTGAACTTAAATCGTAATTTGGAGATTCTTTAATTTTCTAAATACCATGCAGATTTTTAATTAGCCTCAATTTTATATTTTACTTTTAAGTACTTACAATTAATTTTGGTTTGACTAAATTGGTAGCATCTTTTTTGTTCGGTTTCGAAATGGCCAATATCTCAAGAGTCACAACTTATCACATTATAAATAAATCTCAGACAACCTCAATTGTAAATGCACAATACGCACAAATTCTACAAGCGCTGAACACAGCGTCTGACTATTTTCGCCTTGTGCTGGCACAAGAATCGCGTGACAAAGATGACCAGCAGTATACTAACTCCATAGCCTACGACCAGAACAGCACGTTTGCGACGTCGCCAGCGTTGGTAGTCGCGCCAGGATTCGTAACGATTCCGGAATTGAGCAGGCAGCTCAAATTTGCTGCGGCGTGGAAAGAAAGACAAATAGAAATCCTCCAGCAGATGACGCACCAGCTCATTGTCCTCCTCACGCTTGGGATCCAAATTGTCATTGATGCAATTGAATTTCCTTGGATTGCGGCGCAGACGGTCTAGAGCCTCCACAACTTCCGTAACATTCGAAGTGAGCATCATGAAATTACTGTGCGAAGCGCGCTTCGGACTGATATTAAATCTGTACTTGGGACGCACAGCAAAGTTGGCAGACAAAGCCTCCGCCAGCAGTGGACAACGGACAACCAATTCACGCGTTATCGTAGGCTGCAATCGAGACTAGAATGAGTTGAGTCTGAGTTGAGAAGAGAATCATGGATACTCACCAAGTTGGAGTCCTCATAGCGTTCATAGACTAGAGTAGAATGAACCACTGTGTTGGCCTCGGCATCAAGTCCCAAATTCCTTGTACAGTTATTCACTACTTCTTCGAAATAGCGCATAGCAGACCAATTCAATGGGGGCGGATACATACGCGTCAGGCAGGTTCTAACTTCCCGATCTGACCAAGTACCCGAACCATCTGTATCGAATTCATCAAAGATTTCCTCCACACTCAACGTTTGTGTTTCACTCATCAAATAGGAGTAATAGGCGAAGGCAAATTGCAAGTCGGTAGGTGCCCGGAACTTTTGTAAAGCTGTTTGAAGGACCTCCTTCTTAAACCGATGATGCATGGCCTCCACAATGTCCTTGTCAATGAGGAATCCCACGTGGGCCAGAACATGACGCGCCTTGAAGCCGTAGGCTCGATTTAGAAGCATGTTGGTGGAAATCAAGGAATGCGAGTAGATATCGGAGGAGGATTTAAAGTCTTGTTTATGGAGCATATGGCGAGGAGAAGCTATTGTGGTGGTAACAGAGTTTGTGTCTGTATCGTCTTGATCCGGCTTTAGAGATCTAAGTTGGTTTCTATTGAATCGTTCCACAATGCGACGCAGCTCCAGCAAGGTTGATACATTTTTATGCTTCATAACATCTTTGAAGTTGGAAGAGCTTCCCTTGAAGAACTTTTGCAGACCCATTTGAGGGAATTTGTGGTGGACTGGGGGGCCAGCCGGCTGTGCATGCATCACATTGTGCAGTTCCTCGCTTATGGATTTCATAGGAGCTGATTCTCCATTTGATTCGCTGCAGTCCCCACCATCGTATTGACAGGCATCGATATTGCAGTGCCTGTCGCAGGCTCCATCCCCTATATAGGTCCAAGGGCAGTCGAGAGCACAATCGGGCACCATCCAGGCCTGGTAGACACGCACTCCGTCTGCTTGGGTGTACAGGTCCTCCGGATATAGTGGTGCATTTAAATATATGTCATCGTTTAGGTATAAAAACCTCTTTGACAGCTTTGGTATACGATGCAGGAATGTTTCAATGGCAGCACTGGAAAATGTGGGTAGCTGCTCAGGATTGGGTGCCAAAACTTCATGTGGTACCACAGTTACCCGTTCATAATTTAGATCCAGCCAGTTGGGTATCTGGCCATTCGTTACAATATACACATGGCGTATCCAATTGGCATGCATCTCTAGGGAGCGCAGGGAATAGCGTAATTCGTTTTTGTCGTCGAATCGTGATGGGTCGTAGTGCGGGTCATATCGACTTATGGCTTCGACGAATTTCGGTTCCGAGCCATTTACCCAAGTGTACACGACATCGATGGGTGCACACGATGCATCTTGAGATGCCTCGTGATTCTCCACTTGGAAAAAATTGCTCGCCAGCCATAAGACGACGCAGAGAATTGCCAGAGTTGAGACAAGTTGTAATTTACGACGAGATTGTGTTCTTAGCTGATCTATGGCTCGCCGCATTTTGCGATGCCACGATCGACGACGAGCGCGCATTTATTGCTTATATTTTCATCTACATTATACTATATTTTATTTTAATATTTTGTTTTTATTTGGCTGAGTGGTGCAAGGCTGCTAATTAATAAATATCGATTTATATTTCAAACATTCGATATGTGTAATTTTTAAATAGCCTCGATTAGATGTTCATAGTCGCTACCTTAACAGTTCCAAATTGAAGCGAGTTCCGGAACTTTGGAAATTGACGCTTGCTTGACGGCCTTTCCTCGTGGTGTTGTCGTTGTGCTTGCATTTATTTTCCTTCTTACATCGTGGAAAATAAATAAATATTATACAAAATGAGTTTGTATAACTTTAAAAAAATAATGGTGGTTCCGCCAGCAAAGGTAAGTTGAAATTCCTGAAATACAGCTTCTCTCTGTCCCGGGGAGCACCTGTTTCCCCACATAACCTCACACGAAATGTTTACAAAACATAATAATAATGCAATTTTATTAATTCCAGGACTTTATCGACATAATGCTGTCGAAGACCCAGCGCAAGACACCCACAGTCGTGCACAAAGGCTACAAAATTTCACGCATACGCGCTTTCTACACGCGCAAAGTCAAATATACACAGCAGAATTTCCACGATCGTCTCTCACAGATTATACAGGACTTTCCTAAGTTGGACGACGTGCATCCCTTCTATGCCGATTTGATGAATGTACTCTACGATAAAGACCATTACAAATTGGCTTTGGGTCAGTTAAATACTGCCAGGCATTTGGTGGACAAGTAAGTTAATTTATACCCAAATAAAACCTGTGGTTTTTCATAAATACAATTTCGTCTACTAGTGTGGCTAAAGATTATGTGCGCCTGCTGAAATACGGTGATTCCTTGTACCGCTGCAAACAGCTGAAAAAGGCTGCCTTGGGTCGCATGGCCACAATTATGAAACGTCAGGCTTCCAATTTAACCTACCTGGAGCAAGTACGCCAGCATTTGTCACGTCTGCCCACCATCGATCCCTACTCTCGCACGATCATCATCTGTGGCTTCCCCAATGTGGGAAAATCCTCATTTATCAACAAAATCACACGCGCCGACGTTGAGGTGCAGCCTTACGCCTTCACAACCAAATCCCTCTATGTGGGACACACAGACTACAAGTATCTGCGTTGGCAGGTCATTGACACACCCGGCATACTCGACCATCCACTCGAGGAGCGCAATGTCATCGAAATGCAGGCCATCACAGCGCTCGCTCACTTGCGCGCCTGTGTCCTCTACTTTATGGACATTTCCGAGCAGTGTGGCCACTCGCTCGAAGAACAAGTGAAGCTCTTCGAAAGCATAAAGCCGCTTTTTACTAACAAACCTCTGATTTTGGCCATCAACAAGATTGACATTCTAACCCTGGAAGATCTGTCTCCTGAGCGCCAGGCCATCATAACAAAACTGCAGGAGGACAAACAGATTCCAGTCATGTTCATGTCCACAGTGGCAGAAACTGGTGTCATGGAGGTGAAAACCGAGGCTTGTGAGCGCTTGTTGTCCTATCGTGTGGATCAAAAGATGCGCACAAAGAAGGTCGACAACATTCTGAACCGCCTGCATGTCGCTATGCCGGCACCACGCGATGACAAAACACGGGCACCCTGTATACCAGAACAGGCCTTGGCTCGCCTGGAAAAGAATGCCGCCAAGGCAGAACGCCAGCGCAAGCTGGAGAAGGAAATCGAACTGGAAATGGGCGACGACTACACGCTCGACCTCAAGAAGAACTACACCGAAATTGAGGAGAACGAGCGCCATGATGTGATACCAGAATTCTGGGAAGGACACAACATTGCCGACTACATTGATCCCGACATCTTTGACAAACTGGAGGAGCTCGAACGCGAGGAGGGTCTGCGGGAGTCTAGTGGTACATACACAGTGCCTGACATGTCCATGGATGAGACACTTCGGGAGATCCGCGAAATGGCTAAACAGATTCGTGGCAAACGCTTCCTACTGCGTGATGAGAAACGCCTGGCCCACAGAAAGAACAGACCCATCATACCACGCCACAAACAACCCAAGGTCCGTGATCGTTCAGTCAACAAGCTGGTGGAAACCATGGAGGGTCTGGGAGTGGACATGTCTGGCACACAAAATGCCAACTTCACCAAATCTGTGGTCGATCTCCGTCGCGGCCAAATAGAAGTGGGCAGCAAGGTAACCAAGAAGCCTTTGCTAGACAAAGAATCCTCAGCCATAGTCAAGAAAACCGGACAACCCCTCAAGCGTGCCCCAACACGCGACTCCCTGGGCATCAAGGATCTGGCCATCCGCAAGAAGGCCCACGACATGGCCAAGCGGGATATTGCCAAGAAGGTCACACGCATGGGTCTCAAGGGCGAGGCCGATCGCTTCATCGGCACCAAAATGCCTCGTCATTTGTATTCCGGCAAACGTGGAACCGGCAAAACCGATCGCCGCTAATTACCTTCTAAGCAATCCCAGGGCATTTTATTTTAGTCCTTTCCATTATATCAAACTCTGCTGTATAGTTTTGAAGCCTTTTAATCCAAAATACAAATTTGGTATTTTTCTAAAGAAACCAAATATGAATTATTCAAATTCTGAGCGCGGCAATTTGGTTTGCCTCGGTCGTGGGAGGGGCGGTTGCTCTGGGCAACCTTGGAGTTGTTTATTGCGTGTGGGGCGAAAATTGCAGTTTCGTTAGCAATTTTACAGAAATTATTTAACTTAATTGGGCATGTCCAAGGCTACGACCATCAAGGAGGCTCTAAAGCGTTGGGAGGAACGAGAACAGCAAAACTCCATCAATGCCAAAGACATTGATTTACAATTCCAATGGCCGCCCATCGAGAAAATGGACAATACATTGGGCACTCTGGTTAATTGCGAGTGAGTGAAGGCTAAAATAATTTCGAAATCAATAATTCCAAGTCTTGCAATTGTTCAGGAGAATTAGCCTGTCCACCAATATGATTGAGAAGATATTTGGCTTGAATGGCATGAAATGCCTGAGGGTCTTGTCTCTCTCCAGAAACTATATCAAGCAAATTTCGGGTCTGGTTCGTAGGATTATTCCATAATTAACTGAATATAATTATTGAGGTTTTGCAGGAGGCAGTGGCTGAGACTTTGGAGGAACTCTGGCTGAGCTATAACCTTATTGAGAAGTTGAAGGGACTGTCGGGTCTGAAGTGCCTCAAAGTGCTCTACATAAGCAACAACCTGATTAAGGATTGGTCGGAACTAAATCGTCTGGCTGAAATTGAAACCCTTCAGGATTTGGTGGCTGTTAACAATCCGCTCGCAGAGGGCATAGACGAGCCCACCTGGCGGGCCGAGTGCATCAAACGTTTGCCCACCATACGCAAATTGGACGGCGAACCGGTGGTTCTCAACGAAGAGCCGCAACTATAAAAACATATATATATTATTTTTCCTAATTAACTTGAAGTGTAGAAATAGCCATGTCAAAAAACTATTAAAATTCTCTCAGAGTCTGTAAATGGGAATGAATATTTAACAGTCGAGGAATTTACAAAACGCTGCGGCAAACCGAACCGAAGGCACTGCAGTGTAACTGACCTTATTGGCAGCGTTGCCAGAGCTCTGTTAAGGCTTCTGTTAATGTTTGCTGGCTTGGGACTGTCAGCTTCAAGGCTCTCTCTCTCTCTTTTACTCGCACTCACTCACCCCCACTGGGCCAGAGCTGTGCAGGTTGCCCAATTGTCGCATTGTGCGTAAACAGCAACTTGGCCCAGTCAACGGCGTTCGCTCCTTGCCAGCAGAGGTGCTCTCGCGTTCACTGGCCAAAAAAAAAAAAAATAATATTCGAAAAAAATTCATTTCACTTCGGATTCTTGAATAAATAAACAAAAGTCTGTTGGCCTGAAAAACAAAAAATAAGGAATCACACAGCACCAGTTGATTTTATATAAATTTCGTTTTTTAAATTGTGTGAAAAGTGCGTGAAATAAAATTAAATATATTTTTTTTATTTTATTAAACTAGAATTTATTTTAAATTATTTTGATTATGTTATTGCCGTCAAATAAAGTAAATAAAATGAAAAACATTCTATATATAATATAGATTTCACAACTGCCGTGTGAGGCATATGTATGAGTGTATCGGTGTATTCCCTAGGTGGCTTGAATGTAAGCACAGAGCGCCATTAGTGATATCCGTGTGAGTGTGTGTGCCTGTGTGCTTGTGTGTGAGTTTTACGCACGCCGCGTCTAACAATAACAACAATCATACTGATGTGATTCTGCTGCTGCTGCTGCTTCGGTTCGGCTGCTGCGTCTGTCTCAGCCACGACCACTGTCAATTGCTTCTTGGAGCGGGACGCCATTTTGGCAATGCTCTTGTTTTTGTTGTTGTTGTTGTTGCTGTTGTCGTTTTTATTTTGTTCTTTCTCGCGCTGCTGAATCAGAGAATTGTAATTTGGGTTTGGTTTTAGCTTAGACTGTACACACACACACACACACACACGCACATACAGCGTACACCTTACAGGCAAAGCTTCATCTCAATTTTTCCCAGTTCGAGCAACAATTTGTTTTTCTGTGTGTGTCAGAGTGTTTCCAAATTGTAACGGAAATTTCTGCTCGTTTTTTTTTTTTTTTTTTTTTGCTCTTGCTCAACGCATAAAACTGAAAGCAAAGCCTAGATTACCGTTAACTCATGCACGAGTGCGGCCCTAAAACTTACAACTAGAGGCAACAACTAAGGCAAAATATTTGCATACCTCCCCCTGTCAGCGTCTGTAGTAAAAAAAATTTTCCGCTTGGCTAACGGAAGCTCTGCCATAAAATGCTTTTTAAATCAACACACACACAGCCATACGCATTGTAAACAGACCAACACAGGCACACACAGACATGGCAGTTTTAAGATTTGATAGAAAACAGATGCTTAACTAAAATATGCAACAGCATATAAATAACAGACTTGAGCTAGCCAGATTGAAAACAATAAAGCTTATCGGTGCCTCTGCCTCTGTCTCTGTCTCTGTGAGAGCTCATCATCATCTTTAGCTGGAATCCTTGTTATGGTACACACACATTCACACACACACCGAGTTATCTGTAAACACTGACCTATTGGCCGTCTTACCCTCAAAATTGGCCAGCTCATGTTAATCCAATGAAAATAACATAATTCTGTTAAGCATTAACAGAGCTCTGTTAAGTCAGCAGGCAGCGCTGGCAGCCTGAACAAGCCAACCAACAGCAGTGTTAGACGAGATTTTGATCTGTTTGCACCGTTTAATGACGCGCATACACGTCAAATAAAATTAAGTAAATAAACTCTTGGCCACAAACAGGCAACATTGAGAGTGTAACAACGCCAACGCTATTCGGGAGGAACCATTCAAATTTTGTTCCGGGGCTGTTTCGGTTTTACTTTCAAAGTGAAGTTAGCATAAAAATCAATTTCCTTAAAAAAAAAAAAAAAAATTTAATTAAATCTGAAAAATTAATAAGAAAATCCGATACACAAAATAAAAAAATGAAAGAAAAATTAAATGAAGCCTATAAAAATTAAATTAAGTGCATAAAAAAAAATAATACATAAAATAAATTCAAAACAACAAGAACAACAAAAATAATATTCATCTCTCCATGGCTGGCGGGCAAAGAATAACGATGTAATGGAGTTTTAAGTGAAACCGAAACCACACACACACACACACACACAGGCATACATATACCGTAGAGTACGTATACGCAGCGTTGGCAAAGGAGATGACAACGACACAACGGCTTTCTACGGGTCTCCCTTTTCGGCAAACACTCTTCCCGCCACCCCAACCACTTTTTCTCATCATTTGCTCTCTTCAATTGTGTATGTGTGTGTGTGTGTGTGTGTGTGTTTTGCTGTTCTTGTTGGTTATTTCTTGTGTTTTGTATTTTTTTTTTTTTTTTTTTACTAACGTTTGTTTTTTTCAAGCCATTTATTTGCTCTTTAACGTTTCATGCTGGGTCGGTCTGCTGCTTCGGCACCTACCCACCCGCCCCACCAACTCCTGACCCTGACAACAACTTACCAACAACACTTTCCATTTCTTCTCCACTCTGTGGCCGGACAGCAGCTGCGGCCACTGTCGTCGAACTGTATAAATACCTGCTTCTGTGTGTGTGTGTGTGAGTGTTTCTTTTCAGTTTTCGGCAAACCGTGCTGTTTCATTCCCTGTATTCCCACACACACACACATACACACAAAACTCAAGCAAATTTTCAGTTCTACTCGCAGGCCACAAACAGTTAGTCGAAAACGTTGTTACTTCGTTGTCTGTTGGCTTTTTTTTTGTTCCTTCTTCCACCTAACCAGAAATCTTCCCATACCTTTCTCAACTCTCGGGACCCTTTTCACTTACATACAAATAAATATATATATATATGTGTGTATGTATTTTTTTTTTATATAAAACGAGATGAAACAAAAATATATTCAACTTTTTTTTTTTTTTTTTTTTGCTTACACAGCAACATGGAGAGATTCTCAGAGCAACAGCCACTTTTACATATATACATAAACATATACATATATATGTACAAACAAACATACACACACATTCAACAATTTGTTGAATTCTGTTCTGGTTTCTGAATTTGGTGTGGTCGTTGTTATTGTTGTTGTTGTTGTTGCTGGCTCTGTTACTGCCATTGCGGCTCACTGACTGGCTTATGTCCTTTCCTTCTTTCTCTCTAAACTTCTCTCTCTCTCTCTCTCTCTCTGTCTCTTCCTCTCTCACTTGCTCTTTCTTTCCTTTTTTTATACGCCCACAAGTTTTGGGCTGCTGTTTCCGCTACCCTGAGACTTGTTCTTCTTGTTGTTGTTGTGGTTGGCACCGTCAGCAGAGATGTTGTTGCTGTTGTTGTTGTTGGTGGTGGAGCTGTCGTTACTGCTGTCGCTGTCGCTGTTGTTGTCGTGGCCGTTGTTAGCCGCCTCTCTGGGCAACGTCAACAAGTTGAAGCTGTTGCCTTTTCCTTTACCTTTCTTCCTTTCTTCCCTCGTCTCCCCTGCCAGTTGCCAGTTGCTTTAAGCTTTGTTGTTTTTGCCTTTCGCAATGTTGTTGTTGCTCTTGCTGCCTCTATTTCAATTTCTCGTTTTCGTTACGTTGCCAGCGGCTGTTCATCTCACAAGTGTAGGCTCTCTCCCTGCGTCTGTATGTGTGTGTGTGTGTGTGGGTGTGTTTCTCTTTGCCTGCGTCGGTGTGTGTGTGTGTTTCGGCGCCTTGAAGTATGTCAAAATTTTTAAGCTTTCTTTATATTTCGTTTTGGCCGTGGTTCATGTTGTTTTGTCCTTCACTCGCCACCTAACCCTGTGACCCAATGAATGCACGGTGCCACGCACAGATAAATTATGAGCGTAGATTGCTCAACACACAAATTCACAACTTTCAATATAAGCACACACACACAAACACACATTTACATACACATATCAGTAAGGATTACTTTGTATTGGTAATTTCATCTTCTCTTTGATACCTTTTTTTTTGTCTCCACCAAAAAAAGCCTCTTCATTTTATTAAAATAAAAAAAAAAATCTGGGATTGCAGAGAATTGAAAGAGAGTTAAAAAGTGTATAGCCTATTCGGTTAATTAAAGAACTTTTCGTAATGCTTCTATTTTCTTGGGTTCGTCATCTTTTTTTTTTTGGGGGAAACATAAAGCCAATTTCAATGCTTTTGCTGACACAGTTGAAAGCTCTTTTAGAACTCGATTTTCGCCACATTCTGGCATATTTATTTGTGAAGTTTTGGCCGAATGTGTGTATTTGTTTTATTTTTTTTTGGCAACCTTTTCGCAAACATAAATTATGCCCGAGAAAATTTTATTTAAATATGAAATACAATACTTTTCGGCTTATTCTTCTTCTTCTTCTTGTTTTGTCTGCCAGTCTTGCATTTTGAATATGTTTGACAGATTGTAAAGATTGTCGGAAAATTCATCGGATCGGCTTGACAAAATTTTATAAATGTTTGCTTTCAATTTCGTAATTGAAATATCTTTGACCACTTGACCAAAAAGTTGGGTTTTGTCTTTATCCCTTTTTGTTTCTATTATGCTGGCTAATTAGGCTCAACTTCTAAGGGCCTGCGGGAAATAGGGTAGTGGACAGTGGAGGGGGGGGGGGGGCGTGTGTGTGTCGAAAGGGTCAGTGAGAAATATTATCTTAATTAAAATTAATGCACAATTAATTGTCTGTCTCATTTTGGCAAACTTTTTGCTGCTCCTCTTGTTGTTTGGGTTTGACTGTTATTATGGGTCGCATTTGGCTAAATACTTGAGCCTCATAAATATTTATGCACACACACACATACGGACTATTGTGGTGTTTACTTGGTTTTGTTGAGGCTCTCATTTTTTCTGACTTATTAAACAGGCTTTTCGGCTAAATGAAAATTTTAAATATGGATTCTCTCTCTTGGCCTGGCTTGGCCTGGCCTGGTCAAAAGGACTTTAAGGAATATTGAATTTTTTATTAGGTCTTGGAAAATTCACACCTTCAATATACGGATACTTTTGCTTTGTTTTTTTTTTTTGGTTCAGTAAAAAAAAAGAGAGGAAAAATATTGTCATCAGAGTGTTTCCCTTTGGGCATTTGTCATAAATCTCAGCATGTGTATAAATTTTCACAACAGAGAAGCCCCGCTGTTTATATACTCGGCATTGTGTAGAATTCTGTGCGTATATCTAACTATTGGAAACCAACAAAAAAAAAGAGAATAGGAGAAATGGAAAGCAAAATACTGAGGATAAACTTGTCTGTGTATGTGTGTGTGGATATATGAAAAGGAGACAGTGTATACATCAAGTGAAAATATCTGAGACCCCTCGGGGAGAGTCTATTAACTTTTTGATAAAAATGAAGTCTACAAATTTGAGGACAATTTGTTAAAGGTTAAAATAAATTTGGCTAAAAATGAATTCGAATTTTCCGAAGCCTTGAAATTTATTTCGAATTTAGTTAAAGAGTATTTCAAGTTTCTACTTTATTTTTTTTTTTTTTATCCTTATTGTGGGTTTTGCTCTTTGTTAGCCAGGTTGACATTTGTGCTAGGGGAGAACTGGATCATCGATATACAAAGTAGAAATACTTTGACCAAACCAAAATATACAAATCTGTCTCTGGGTTCAGCTCGCTTCTATGTTTTTGTGCTTTGGGCAAAATTAAATGGCAATTTCCAGGTTTTTCGGTCTTGCTACGGATGTTTATCAGTTTTGGTCTACCTTCCTCTCTTTGGCAAATATATTCTCTTTATTTAGCTTTTGGAGCTTGTGTCTTCCTTTTGCCTTTTACCTTTTTGCTGGTTGTGATTTTCGAATTTTGATATTTTATAAATTTCAATTTAATTCAATTTTTTTTTATTAAAAACATTAAACATGAATAAAGTAAAAATTATAAATTGCTTGATGAAATTTGTGAAAAGTGAGAGAAAAAAATATAAAGAAAAAAAATTAATTCAAATAAATAACAAATTAAATTATACGCAACATAAAGTATGAAAATGTTTATGTGAATATTTATTGAGTTTATTCAATTTGCATATTTAAATATATAAAAACACATTCTAAATGCAAAAGTGTCCTTCAACTAATTCAAAAAAAAAAAAAAACATATTTGTTTGTGGATTTCATTCGATTGAAAAAGTAAGTAAATAATTATTACTCAGAAGCCATCCAAAACTGACCTTTATTAGCCTTATTAAAAGCCTCACCACAAAATTTCCAATATATCAAAATGCAATTTTCATATTGATCAATTCAAAATGTACTTGGTGGTTTTTACAAAAAAAATTTGAATAAAAATGCAATTAAAGCAAGCAAATATTCTGGCAGACAGTGATAAAATGTGATAGAATATATTTGAATGAAAAATGGAAAACTGAAATTATAGACAAAGAGGGAAAGATAAATACCGCAATTCCAATACCATTGGAGACAAATTCCTCATATCTGGGACAAGCACGAACCAGCTCTGCTTTGTATCTTTGTGGCTCTTTTGGCCACATGACATTGACAAATCTGTGGCAGCAGGCAAATATAAACTGGCTCATATACACACACAAACACATACACCTATGTGAATGAATTGAATTGTATAATATGGAATTTAGCATGAACGATTTAATTTCTACCGCACAGACAAGAACAACACTTAAACAGCTTAAATACAATTTAATTTAATTGATGGGGTGTATTTTTTTATTTTTTTTTTTTATTTGTAAACAATGTGGCGCCATTGTTTGCTAATCTAGGTGTAATTTACGTTGGCGTTTAGCCCATCAAAATAAAAATTGAAATAAATTGCATTTTAAATGCACTAAATGTATGAAAAGAGAGAGAGAGAGAGAGAGAAATGAAATCAACGCATCAAAAGGGAATAACTGGGTAGATGATTTGCCAAGAGATTTGGTATTGAAGAGTTTCTTTTATATGCAAACGACGCTGAAAAGTGTGCTATGAAAAATGTTCGCTCCCATATTTCGTTCTACTCCTCCTGCTCGCTAGTCAATGCAATCGACTGACTATATACCGAGGAGGTGCTAGCGGGTGCAAGCGTTGCCTGTTTGCCAGGGGTGGGCGATTGCATTGAGTGTTTAAATATACGCCTCGTGTTTTCTTTTCGTCTGTCTGTCTGTGTTTGTGTTGGCTAAGCATTCGAATGAAAGGCAAAAAGTTGCTAAAATATACCAACTCAGAATAAGAGAGAGAGATAGATAGGCAGAGGGTGAGGCTGATATGACATGGTAGATAGTTGAGGCATACATATGGTATAGAGATATGTGTACATATGCACGCTTGAGTTGCTTAAATGTCAGTTTATATCTCAAGGATAAGCTGTTTTCCCATTGCTACTGCAACTGCTTTTGCTGTTGCTCTTGCTTCTTCGTTTCAAATTTTCATTTTCATTTTTTTTTGCTTTTTTCCTTTTTCTTTTTGCATCTTGTATAGGTCTTTCTTTAAGTATTCCTATGGCCACTGTTGCTTTTGGCTTTGGTTATTTTGTTGGTTTTTCGTCTGCTCAGAGTTGGCTCACAGTTCACAGCCCACAATCACATTCGCATTCACATTCACATTTAAGGCTTAGATAAAAGATGCTCAGCATTTCACCTTCTCCTGCTCAGCCAGTTTGCCCTCTTAGCTTCTCATATTACTTATGCACACACAGACATACATGCTGTATGTCCTCACGAGGGCTGGCTTATAAATTCTCCAGACTTAAGTGGTTGCAGGTGGTGTTGAATCCATCATGCTCGTATTCCGCGCTCCCTGTCGGTTTCACCCAGCAAGCAGACAATTAAATTGAGTTACTCAAATGCGATTAGTCACTTAGCAAGTTCATCTATCTTGAAAACAATCAAGTGCTTGTTATCAAATGAGTATTAAGCTTGCCAGGAAATGATTGAACAAGCCAGTAGAAGCTCTTGTAATTGATAGGATTGTAAGCTGAGACCAATTGGCAAAAGTTACTTTCACACTAGAAACAATCGTTTCACTGATATAATTCCGAATTATTTGTTCCGAAAAAGCACGAAATACACATTTTATATGAAAGAACAATTACTGATGTAATTAATCAAATCCACTAAATTAAACGAACTGCCTGATTCGAAAAGGTTGGACCTCTGTAGCCTCAGGCCTTTATCGGAAATTGATAGAATCGAAACACTATATCATATAGTCACCATATAATCTGAACCAGCTAGAATGACTATTTCTTTCTTCCTTCTATTAAATAATTATGAAGTAGAAACTGGTAAAGGGCATGCCAACTTCGTTATTTAATTCGGCCAAGAAAGTCAAAATTTAATTAAATTTAATTCACTCGAAGTTTTTGGAATACGCAATCCATTTGCGATGTAAAAAGAATTCTATAAAAAAGTTCTGAGCTTTTTTGATCTTCCCTTTTATTTTGTACTTATTTCGTTTTCCATTTTTTTTTATTGCGACTGCTGCGGACAGGGTTCGATGACCAGCGCTGGTTATCGATTTTACATGATCAGTGTTGCTTATCGATATCATGCTACAGAGTTGCACACATAGCTATTGAAATTCAAATTCAAATTCAAATGAACAGCCTACACCTTTAAGGAAAGCCATCTCGTTAGGCAGCACATTCTGCTTTATAATTTAAAATTGTATTCAAAAAATGTCAGCATAAATCTGAATACGTTCAAAAAGGTGGAGGTTTCAATTTTATATGCATATTTTTGAAATTAAAAAAATAAAAGAAAAACATGAACGCCAACTCAATTTGCATGTCTTTCTCTCTTATTTATCAGCTTACCCTCGGTTGTTGCATTTTATATGCTTCAGTCCACACTCAACGAATGCCGTGCCGCATTGCCAACGTGTTGGCATATTTTGTGGTCTGCCACAACAGCAACAACAACAAGGATTGCAGCCTTTTGGACTGTTGCTTAAGTTTTAATATATTTTTTCCATTCTGTTTAAATAGACGTGAAATTGTTGTGACAACTTTGTATATTTTTTTATTTCGTCTTTAAATTGATTAATTTGCTAATATAATTTTAATATATTTCGCTGAGTAGTCTTGGCAAATTCGCAGAAGACATTGAATTCCTGATAGATACAAACACTCGGAATGCATATTTAAATGCATTGCAGTTTTTGTCTGTGTGAAATTAAGTGCCTTGGCCTCATATTTGGAATAACTTGAAGTGAGTCTTCCCCTAGAATGGCCATTAAATATTTTGTGTCTGTCATTGTTTAGCACTAAAGCGGCTCATAATGCACTTACAATTAAGATTTATTCCCCCATTGGGTCTATAAACAGAAGCGCAACTAATGACTAAAGCGATTTGCCTTGGCTATTTACCGCAATTTCTATACTCTTTTTGGTTGAAAATTGTGAAAAGCTTAAAGTATTCAGAAAGCCACAAAACTTGTCAGGAAGTTGGTTCTTTGAAGAGCTTAGCTCATAACCTGCACTTAACAGAATTTCAGAGTTTATTTTCCAACTTTTTGGCTAGAATTTCCAATGAAAGTTTTTCTTGTTTTTTTTTTGTGAAAAACGAGTAAATAAAATTATGTGCAAAGAGCAAGCCAACTTGTGCAACAGACAGTTGACCTAGCATTTTCCGTTTCCTCTGCTGATCGCTTACTCAATTAGTGTCAGTTGCAAGAGGCAAGTTTCACTGATAGACAACCTAAGCATTTAATGCAACCTCGAAAATTCTGCGAAACAGAGCTGGGGAACTAAGCAAACATTTATTGCTCATACGCCGTGTTGTTTACATAGACAAATCATATTAAAATTGCCCACTGAAGCCAGTGTGTTTGGTTTTTGCCTTGTCGGCAAAAAAAAAAACCGAGAGGATAACCCACAAGCAACAACAACAACAACCTGAGTTGTTGTAGGAAAATCAGGGCAGCACTGTGTAAGCGATTCCGGTGGCAATGACGGCCATAATGAGCGCCCGTTAGCAGGAACACAAGATAAAACTTGTTGCAGCGATAAAAGCCCATAAATTCTATATGTGTTACATGCAATCCATGTAATCTCTTCGCCTCCCCCTTCCTTTTCGTGCTTATCGTGTTTTTCTGCTTCCCATATCTCTGTGCGTGTGTGTGAATGTTTGACTTGGGGGAATCTAATTAATAGCCTAATGGCTGCTAAACCAAAAATATACGCTCATTTTCGATGCCATCAAATTTAGGTAAACCGGCGAAACCACCCAAACCATTCATCATAACGAATTGCTTACCCAAGACGCACTGATTTATTCAATCGCATCACTAAACGTAAGCAATTAAATTGCACTAAAATTGGCCTAATTATTTGGTTAGGAGAAAGTGCGTGCTACACAAATTTAGTTTTGGAAACTTCAGTTTGTTCATTTCCCATTTATTTTTTTAATTCGATTAGTAATCGTTTGAATCATTGACTATTTGATTTGTTTTATTGACTTACCAAAGGCGAGAGACTTGGTAATTTTATTTGCTAATCAAGGGTTCATTTATTACCTCTTTCATTGAATTGTTTTTTCAGCTTGAAGTCAAATTAATTTGACTTACTGAATTGAATTTGTTCAATGGATTTTCTGAAAGGCTTGAATGATTTCTTTACTTAGCAAGTTCCTCAATAAATTATATCAATTTTAGTTTTTTACTTCGTTTATTTCACCTTATGCAGAATAGGAAAAGTAGAATTTCACCACCAAACAGTTCATTTGGCAAGTTCAATTAGCCGTTTAATTCGAAACGTTCAACGAGTCCAATCATTCTGTATGTGAATTAAGGCCGAAACGGAGATGTGTGTGTGTGTGTGTGTGAAATTGCCTGCCAAGTCAAGTTGACAAGTAATTTGAACAGTGTGTGGCCTGTAGCGGAAGGAAGGAAAGAAGGAAGGAAGAAGTGGATAGGAATCAGCGGACAGTTTGGCCTGAAAACCGGACCAGCCAAACGCGTGTAAACTATTAAAAACTATCGAAGTCAGGGGAAAAGGGTGCTGGCGAAAGAAAAAAAATTAAAACTTCTTGTTGTGGACGTGGAAAAGTTTTCGAGGCCCAAGGACTTGCAAATGACTGCAGTTGTGCAGGGGGAAGAGTGTGTGTGTGTGTGTGTGTGTGTGTGTGTGTGTGTGTGTGTGTGTGTGTGTGTGTGTGTGTGTGTGTGTTGGGGAGCCAGAATTGCTTGTTGTTTTGGGAAGGCAATTGGATTGCATATTTGATTTTGATTTCGATCGATTGTCAAGTGATTGAGAACCAGAACAAATGTGAGGTCATTAAAAGGCTAAAAACAAACAGCAAATAACCGACAATATAATCAGCAAACCGTTAAAAAGGGGGGTGGGGGGGGGGGGGGGAGTGAACTATATATATATATATATATATTGTCAGAGCTGAATGACTATTAATGTAAATTAATGGTAATGTTTTCGGACTGCAAGGACAGACAAAGCCAAATGCATTTTTGCTCAATTTATCTCGCTCTTTTCTCTTGGCAAACCGCAGTTTCTTGGTGCCGCCAGACCATTAAAATTGACCTTTTATACTCTTGCAAGTGAAAGCTTTGGAAGGCCAATAATAATGGCTGTGAGCTTACACGCATTCTCACAGATTTAACTCATATTAAGCAGGTTCGATTAAATTCATATTTACAACAGGAAAAGAATTAAAAAGTAGTTACTTACTTGGTTCCTCTTATAGTAACAAGCGTAATTTCGATACTCTTTTTAAAGGAAAAATAGTATATTGACTCAAGCATCTTAGATCTCCTAAAGTCACATCTAGTTTGGTCGGAGTCGATTGAGCTGACTTCCTCTTTGTATGGGACTTACTCACATATAGTTAAGATTCCCTGGTTAGTTAGATATATATCCCTCATTCATATACTCTTTTTAAAGGAAAAATAGTATATTGACCCAGGCAACTCAGATCTCCTAAAGACACATCCAGTTTGATCGGAGTCGATTGAGCTGACTCCCTCTTTGTATGGGACTTACTCACATTTAGTAAAGATTCCCTGGTTGGTTAGAAATATATCCGTCATTCTTAAACCGATTTCATTGAAATTCGATATTTGATTAAGCTATAAGGCAATAGATTTGTGTACCAAATTTCACTAGCATCGACCGGCAAAAACCGTTCCTAGTGTCAAGATTCTAAAGTCAGCGAAATCATGAGAATATAATCAAGATTTTTATATAGTTAGCCGAGGAATAATTTCATGTTGTGAGTTTGCAAAAAGGTATAAAAATTTTCTTCTATTTAAAATAAAAAAAGGCTTATTCAAACATAAAATCCCAGACATCCGGAATGAAATTAAAAAATTGAAATAATTGTGGCTTCTGCTTTGGCAGTTCTGAAATTGAAGAAGAACCAGACCATTCCCAGTCATTCATGAAAATGTCGAAATGCCTTATAAAAACGTATAAAATCTACAAAAAACCCCAAGAGTAAAGGAGGAAAACTTTTGAACACAACACAATAAATTGTGGATAAATAAATATAGAAGAAAACAAAAGAATAAGAAGAAAAAAAAGAGAGAAAAAATATAGAAAACAATGACGTGTAAATATTTATAAAATCAAATGTTTATATTAAAATCGGCCCACAAAACAATTGATTCGGCTATCGAAATGGCGCAGAGTAAATGGCACAAATAAAAGATACAAGATATTCCACCAGTCCACAAAAGTCTGTAAATTAATGGAGAACGCACAGTGGGTCGGAAGCTAAAACAATTTAAATAAATCTTAATGTTTATATGCTCCCTAAATAGTTTTGATTTTTTCCAATGAAATTTGATAGGTGAGAAAAAAAAAATACAATTTTAATTTTTTTTGGGAAATTTTAAGCAATTTTGAGTCAGCGGTGAGGAAATGGAATAATTTGATCAAATGGTGTAAATGTCAATAAAGATGATTGAATAGGCCAAAAAT
Organism: Scaptodrosophila latifasciaeformis; assembly: GCA_037075145.1. NCBI lineage: Eukaryota > Metazoa > Arthropoda > Insecta > Diptera > Drosophilidae > Scaptodrosophila > Scaptodrosophila latifasciaeformis. The sequence continues at coordinate 2,206,502 of JBAMCM010000158.1, forward strand.
AAACCGTCAAAATTTGTTTTTTGCCTGCCCTTGAGCCAAATCATGTGGCAAAAGGCGACAAATCAAAATAAACAAACAGTCGGCTTATTTATAATACAGTAGGGTAAGATCCGGAATAATATATTACGTATACGCAATGCGGCCAACAAAATTACCTAAGCATTAAGTTTATTTAATATTCACAAAAAGAAAAAAAGAAGAAACCATTTTAATTTAGATTTGACTGGGTTGGCAATTAATTTGTTTCCGCTTAGGAATTATCAAGGGAGTAATAAATGGTTGGCAGGTGGTGCGCAGCACACACACACACATACATAAAATCACCAATGAATTGATCAAGTGACTAGCTAATTGAATTTGCCTGCTTTGAGGTCAGGTTACTTGTGGCAACTATGGGAAAGCTCGACACTCTCTTCGCTCACTTTGACGCAGTGCGTTGAGTCTTTGTCTTTGCGGTTGGGCTTTTAATTGAATTGTTACCAGGTGAGTCTGTACGGGGTTCAAGGACATTGGTTTATTGATTTCGCCCAGCTGAGATAGATCATTATCATTATTATTATTAATGTAAACTTAGCGAAAGAAGCTTGGTTCAACAATTGTGGAAATTCTCGTTTGAATGTTTGTTGGGAAAAAATTCTGCAGACATGTTGGCATTTGAACTTGAACACTAAGCCAAACCAAAGCAACCAACCAACTAACCCATTCAATAAAGGTGTACATGTGTGTGTGTGTGTGTGTGTGTGCGTGTGTCGAGCGTGTCATATTCGCTTTTGTGTGCTGTTCTGGTTTGCCTCTGTGTGGGTTTGTGTGTGTCATAAAACTGTCAGCCTGCATTTCATATGGCTCATCTGGCATACTCACACACACAGACACAGAGGTGTGGCAAGAGGAGCAGGGTTTGGCTGGGCAAAACATGACACCACAACGCACAGCATGACACTGGCAATGGACCTTAGGACCTGCCGACAGACATTTCTTCACAGTTTTCACTAATTATCTGACATGCTACTAAAAGAAGAAGTAGAGAGAGAGAAGCCTCCAACAGAAACAGAGAAAGAAAGAGAGAGAGAGAGAGAGAGAGTAGGTGAGCTGGTGAGGAAGTGGTAGTGGAAATGCCCCAAACAGAGTGGGGCGCTTGCAATGCTTTTTGCTACAGCTCGTTGCGGCCAAGGACTCATTTGAATTTGTTGTTGGCTTGGCTGCCGCTTCCTCTGGCTGCTTTTTGTTGGTTGGTTGTTGGCCCACTCTCAAATTCGTGACAACTTTACTTGCACATCTCTGAAACTCTAATTTCAAAGGTCAGGCAAAAATTGCTTTTCATTTCTCTTTTTCTTTTTTTTCGAGTTTTCCCTTTTGTTTTTTTTTTGGCTACGCTTTGTAATTCTCTCTCCGCATACGAGTAAATTGCAACTCTGGTCACTATATCCGTTCCTCTCTGTTGTTGTTGTTGTTATTGTTATTTTACATATTTTATTTCTGCATTTGGCTCCGTTGGAAATTCTGTGAAGGACGCTTTTGGAGCCAAAAAAAAAAAAAAAAAAAAATAGGCGTCAATAATTGAATACCCAGTTGAGAGTCGAAAAAAAAGAAGAAGAAAATACCCAGTGTTGATTAAATTTAAGCCGCCCAGCTGTAATAATAACAACAACAACAACAACAACAATGGCAATAACAAAATCTCGTTTTAAACTTCAAAACTACATGCAATAAAACAACAACATCAAAGGAATGATGGGAAGGGGGGGGAGAAAAAGTGGAAATTTACAATTTCACTCTCACCATTTGCATTTGAAATTCAGTTGGCCTGGTTTGGCAGAAAGAAAGGAAGCAAACAGGGGGAAGGGCTTAAACTCACCAGGCACTTTCGACCTGGAATTATTAATAAACGCTGCTTTGCTGCTTTGTATTTTTCATGTCTGTGGTGGTGATGGTATGGCCGGGCTTATTTTTCGACTCGAAAAGGAGTTGTGTTCATAAATTTTTGGTAGAAAATTAACACAAGAAGAGTAGAATTAAGCTTGTTGGAATTCTGCAATCTGAAGACAGTCAGTCCTTGTGAAGGATATGTCAAAATTTTGTAATCAAAGCCAAATAGTTTTGATGAAATAAAAGCACAGCTTCTCAGCAGGGTTCAAGTTAGTTTTGTTGATTTTAATTAAATGTGTATGGAAATTGATTTCTCTCACTCTGCAGGAGTTTAAGCTGTACGATTGAGTAAACAAATTTATTTTTCTTTTCTATGAATTTTTCATCTAAGTGTTTATATTTAATAAAGTAAAATCCCTTTGGCAAATAATAATGGAATTGATTTATTTATTTTCACAAGATTTATTTATTTATTTTTTTTTTTTTGAGAATTTACATGAACATAAAAATCATTTATTTCTTTGTTATAAGAAATTGTATAGGCATATTAATCATACGCACTGTGTGCCAGATGCCTTGTTACTAATTGATAAACATTCTTTATTGTATTTACTTACGATATAGCCAAATGGCTCACACTTGCGTTTCGCTGCCGCTGTAGTCGTGGAATCCGAACTACACATCGTTAATTGTTATTTGTCATTGACACCTGAATGAAGCCAAGGCCTTTAAATGCGATACAATCTCATGCACTCATTTAATGGCAGCTGGCAATTCCGAGGGGCATGGGCAAGAACTGACAAAAACTGTCAACCGTTTGTATGACAATTTAACCGACCTTAACGCAGGCACAGGCAAGCGCGTGCTTTTTCTTCTTCTTCTTCGTCTTCTTTTTCTGCTTCTGTAATAACAGAAAAATGTTAAGCTTAACAGCAGATGAGAGCAGACCACTCTCTCAGGTGTGTTTGTTGCGCTCTCGCAGTCTGCACAACTGTTGAGTCGGGGAGGCTGTGCAGAGTTCGGTTCTGTTAGTTTACAGAATGCTAAAGTTAGGGCAGAGCAGAGGCAGCGACTGAGCAGCATCAGCAACAGTTATAATAATTTTTGCTGGCTTCTTTTTATGTCCTCGAATGATTTATTTTTGGCCCGCCAACAGTGGCGGGCGGCCCTTCTACCGTTCCCAGCCGAGACTCGAGCAATGTGGCTTTGTTTGGATTTATGCGTATCTCTCTACGCCACTGAGAAAATGAGACACCACACAAACATACATGCACAGATATATGCCTTTTACTACACGTTAAATTTGTTTGCATGCGTGGGCCGTTTGGATATTGTGGGGACAGTAGTTGGCCAAATAACTTGAGATTTTTAGCATAGACCAGACAAACAATGCGAATAGGAGAAATCACAGAGTGAGAGAGACAGAGAGAGAGAGAGAGAGAATTAGAGACGAGCCTGTGAAAATTAGAGAGTCTGGGTAAGTGATTTTTTTTTTCAGAAGTCTTTCTGGCTTTGCCTTTTGTAGATTGCCTGGATTTAATTTATGCAGCAAAATGTCTGTAACTTTTTCTATTACCGCAATGTGCGGTCGTCTCGTTTAATTAAGGACTTTTGGCTCTTCCCCTCCTCGCCCTTCTCCCCGCCCTATGAGGCGTTACTTGTGATTTTCTTGTTTTCTGGTTTTATGATTATTTTATTTTTGGTAAATAAATTATCATTTGGCTATTTAACTGTATGTGTGTGTGTGTGTGTGCGTGTGTTTTTTATTGTGGTTTCCTAGCATATTTTGCATTTTATCATTTTCTATGCAGGCCATCCTAATCAGCAACAATGATGCCTCTGGCCAGGACATCCACCATGGGAACTGTAACAGTTACATTTACCGTTATGATTGTAAATATTTTTATTGTATGGCCCATTCTATTGTTGTAGTTGTTGCTGTTTTTTTTTTTTGCATAAAGCTTTTTAGTATTCGAGTCGTGGCAACTCAGACATTTGCATTTCTCGTCGTGTATGCCAAATGCAGACATCTCTGCCAGAGTCAGAGCGGTTGCTGGTGAGGGTGCAAGAGGTTGAAAGGGAATTGCAAATATTATATCAAATGCTGGCGACATGCATGAACATGTCAGCGGCAGAAAGGACGCAACCAACACAAAAAAAGGCACAACAAAAATGACACAATGACTACGGAAATGAAAACAATATCCATTTCCATTGCATATAGAATATATTTTTTTATTTGACTGCAGGCAAACGAAATAAGTAAGAAGAAAGAGCAACGCGCCCGTGGGGTAGGACAAAACACACACACGCACACACACACACACAAATAACCTGTATCGTGTAGCCCCAATGGCACAATCCCAATGGCTCAATGGCGCGACAGAGAGAAGCTCCCATGTTTCCCTTTTTTTCCCCCTATATATATAGAGAGAGAGATTTTCTTCTTCTTCTTTTTTGCTAACTTACTTTAGTCAAGCACCGCAGTTGTCGTTTACAGTTGCAGCAGCCGTCATCAATCTCAATGCTCAATTGTGTGGCCGAGTGTGGGTGGGCTTGTGTGAACAAGCAACAAGTAGAGATTCCATTCGCCCATTTCACCCAACTCGGTCATAAGTAATCTGCGCCCAAAACTGAGAACTGTATGAATGGTAGAATTCGTGGTGGCGTGTTTGCGTTCAAGAAGTTTGGCTGATGTCAGAAAATATGGACAGAACTGGGAATGGTAAATCGTGCCTGGTTATTCGATATATGATGCGTCTTTTGTCTGGTCTACCTCGGCCATTGGCATCGAATTTGGCTATTGAACCTTTCCGTTGGCATTTTATGGGCTGTCACAGCCTTTACTGAATTCCTTCACAACTTGAAAAATAAATAATTTCGCTTAGACTTAGTAGGTGATTGACCTCTTTGGAAAGGTGATAAGCGTTAAGATTTTACGATGACAAATGCCTGGGACTCTTTAATCAATATCTCGAATTTTATAGTGATTCAAAGTTAGTTATTCTTGGAAAAAGTAGATGAATACAATATGCATGCCAAGTTAGATCCTGATCAAATGTTTATAATCATTTTAAAGCCTATTTCAATTTAAGAATACTTAGGTAGACTTATAATTCTATTAAACTTTGCTTGGGGTAGCCGAGCCAAAAATTGAATTCTCCTATCAAGATGCTTAAGTTAAGCTCTTGAAAATCCTAACAGCCCATGTTGCTGAGATTCGAAGCTTTCAGCGCCACCCGTATTAAACACACAGCTCCTTAATCGTGTTCAGTGGTGGGCAGAACTTAAAATTCTTTTAGTCCACTTTTGTTGGCTCACAAATTGAAAAGAATTGAATTGAAAATAAGGTTAGGTTAAGGCGTGCTTATTATTGCTTATTATCGAATGTTTATCGATCGCGGCAGGGCTGCGAGCGATTAGGAGGGCAGGCTGGGTGCCGCTGACGGCGCTGCCAACTCTGTCGTAACAGCCCAGTTAATCAATTAAATGCAGTCCTGTATTAGGCAGAATCCCAACTTAATTTGTAGGGAGCCAAGAATGAAGCTTGGCGGACACAGAATGTCCTTAAGATTAGCCAATAAGGAATCCACGACCATTATAATGTATTCATGATATGGCATGTCTATATCTCCTTTAAATAAGTTTGGCTGGAAGAGAAGGTTTGAGCTAGTGAAACTTTAAAAATATACTTCTAAAAATTATTCCATGGAATTTAAGCTATCATTTAAAAAAGTTGTAAACAAGAACATTAAATATTTTCTATTTAACGAAATTGAAAAATCTAATATATCAGTCTAGATGTCGTACTAAATATTTCTTCTTTCCTTTTTTTCTGTTATTTTGCAGTTGAAATCATTTAACCATAAGCGGATCAACTACTCTGAAAACGAGAGCCTAAAATAGATAAATAATTTTCCGCCATTGACATGGAATTTCGTCTGCAAACACAAACAACATAAAGAGGCACTCAGGACAGGTGAAAAACAACGAAAAAAAAGCCCCACGGCAGACGCATCAGCCAATCAAATGTCACAAAATCGATGATGTCGCCATTGTTCGGTTTAGCTAGATTGTATTGCTTGCCACAGCTGTCCTGTGGAGTGTCGCCCTTGTTGTTGTTTGTGTGGCCGTTGTTGGTTCTATTGTCCTCGCACGTATTAAAAAATGTCGAAGCGTAAAAAAAACAATTCTGAAAACAGCAATCGATCAAGGTGTCAACTGGAACACTACAACAAAAGTATTCACATTGAGAGCGCCACTCAGGGCGGGGAGAGCAGACTGCTGCCGACTACTGGGACGTGGTAGCGGCCAGGGGAAGAGAATGCCAATTGTTGTAAACAAGGGACTAGACTTTGAGCAAGCAGCAGAAGCAGTTGTAGTCGCAGGAGCTTTAGCAGCAGAAGCAGCAGCCACAGAGCAAAAAGCTGTGGAAACAAATGGCGGACGAGGTGAACGATAGCGACAGTGGAGGTGGCGGCAGCGATGGGGTGGAGCTGCCGCCATCAGAGGCTGGCGGTGGACAGGTGGGACAGGTGGGGCAGGTGGTCAGCGACGGTGATGAGTCGACGTCGTCGCGTCGTTTGCTTACCAAATTGGACAAGGCCGTGTCCACCAACGATATTCTGCTCGACCTGCAGCGCGCCCTCACCTACGAGGCGGTCTTTAGCAGTCTCATCGAGAACAAAATGCAGGCCCTGAAGCGAGAGTATGAGGAGCACAAGAGAGCCAAGCGCAAGAAGCGCAAATCGATAGGCCGAATTCTACTGCCGCGTAAGCTCTTCAGCGGACGCAAGACCAGCAAGGATGTGTCCCTGGAGACGGCATCGGAGCTCAGTGCTCCTGCGAATGGTAAGACTGCTAGACGATTTTGTCACTTGGATGATATCGAGGTGGCCTCTGGCTCAACCATTAGCCAGGGGCAGGTGGGCCAACCTCAAATGGCGGGAATGGTTGTGGGAGCCGAAGACAGTGTAGCCAGCACCTTGAGTAATTCCTCGGATCAGAATGCCCTGCCCTCGCGTGCCAGGCACCTGCTAGTCCAGGTCCAGACCCATACCCCCGCTCCGGCGGATACGCTGCAGCATCATAGCGCTTCAGATGAGTCCAAGGAAGTTTCAAGAGATCCTAGATACTCCATTTCAGCCAATGGCGACCTGCAGGCCTCTGCTTATGACAATGCCTCGCTAGCCAGCGCCTGTGAGAATGGAGCATTGACGGCCACAGCTGCAGTGCACACCTCCACTATGGCTGATGATAGCCTCACCTCATTGCGTGGCAGCATAGAAAGTCTGTCCTATTCAAGCTCCCGCTGCACAGTAAGTTTCGGTGGAACTGAAGTCCTACCTGGTGATACAGACTCCTTGGTTGTGGAACGGGAACGAGCTCGTCTCGCCAAGAGGCTAAGAATTCTTGAGGCCAAGTCGATTAGTGCTCAGTGTAGTCCAATTTTTCCCAGGCATGTGGTGCGCTCACTACCACCACTACCAGGTGCTCAGCAGGCGGTGAGTATTCCCTTCTCAGCTAACCGGAGACTTCCAAGCGAACTGAACTCTTCTATTTGGTTTCAGCGTATGCATGTGAACGTTCCATCCAGTCTGGCGAGGCCGCATGTGGCCTTACAAATCGAGGCGTTGCCTGCAAATGCCCCCCTGCCGGAGCCACTGTCGGTGCCTCAAAGGAAGCGCCTTTTACCCAAGCAAATTTCCTGTACTGATAGCTATGGACCCAGACCCTCCAGCGGCGACAATGGCGACTTGACCGAGTCGAGAGCAGCTGCCTACTCGCGCTATTTTTCGCGTCAGAACACCTCTGAGGATAGTGCCAATGTGACTGTGAGCACGGTCTTGGCTCAGAGTGATTCCCAGTCCCTACATGCTCCGCCCAGCTATTCGACCACCACAAGAACCACAACAGTACTAGGGACCAGTGCCTTGGCCGGCCAGGATCGTTTCAAATCAAAAAGTACGGGCCTGCTTTCAGGGTCTTCTGTTGGACTGCGGCGCAGCTTACCAGCGCAGCCCGGTATCGATGGAACAGCAGTGATTATTCCTATAGAATTTGAGAGCAAACTGGCTGAGCCGGCGGCGGCGCTGGCAAAACGTACACTGCCACCAACAGCAACAACAACAATAACAACCCACTCTCGGGCATTGGCCGAGAGCACGGCTTCGCGACTGCATCGCATGACCTCCACATCGACGGGGTCCAGTGTTGCGCCCACAGGCTGCTGCAGCACAGCGGCCAAGTCAACGGCTTCTCGAGTCAAGGACAAGCACAGTTTTAAGCCCACGGCGCCCACGATGGCTGCAGTGGCTGCAGCCTCAATGGTTCAGAGCACGGGCAGCGATGATGAATACCGACGTCGCAAAAGGAAATACAGTAAGTGGTGTGAAACTGAACCAAAATATAAGTCTTCTTATTTGAAAGTGCCATATCAAAAAGCTATCGAATATTAAAATTATGGTTAACAATAAAGCTTAGCTCTATCCAGGCGAAGGAGAAGAAATCCAGAGAAGCCTTTAAACGTAAAATATTCCCCTTTTTGATTAATTTTTCATTGATTCAAACATTATTTTTGAATTTTTATTTCACTTGGCAAAATTCTGGCAACTCTGCCACAAAATATCGATCATTGTTTCTGATTCGATAAGATTTATAAAATCGATAAGTAAATCGACTACAACCTTGTTCAGTATGGCAATATTGCTTTTCCTTTTCCAATTGCAAAGCCCAACATATTTAGATGGATTTTGTGATTAAGTTATTGTGATAGCTAAATTAGAAAGGAATTCTCGAAATGTTGTAATCAATTTGAACGGAATTTTCATTACATTTGTGTTAGAACGCCATCATCGCTGTTCGGACCCAGCTTTGGTCTATCCTACGCCCAGTGGCCTTCAGCACTATGTGCTGGGCATGACGCCTGATGAGACCGTGTAAGTTGCTTTTGTCCTTTTTAAATGCTTAACCATGTGAATGCTTATGAGTTTGATGTCATTTATTTTCGCTTAGACAATATCCATATGGTGAGGATTCGCCCTATGATTTGCAGTTGGAAATGTCGGATGATAAAATCGACGATGACGACCTTGAGCACATTGTACCAAATGGCCAACATCAGCGACATCGCCGAAAGCATCGGTAAGTCAGTCAATCAAAGTGACAGCAAAACGGCCAAGGTCCGTAAACAGAGTGAGGCGAGCAGTAAAAATCCCAAACCCTTCAACTGACAGACTGCGATTAGAAAACGTATAAATGACTGAGCATTAGCAGTGCCTGATTAGTTGGCGAGACAGGGCAAAACAGTTTGACTGCGATAAATGCAGGCTGCGTCTTTTGTGTGAAAAACAACAAAGGATGTTGCTTGTCCTTGGGTTGCACAAATAAATGTCCAGCTTAACAGAAAAGGGATAATGGCTTGTGCGCATTTCATTGCCAAAAATGCTCAGCTCCACAAAATCCACTGATATCCACTAGAAATTGATTGACAGGCCTTAAGTCCGACCGTACAGGTATTGATGGCAGACCAGGTGAATGGAAGCAGCCCTGGATGTGGTGTGAGCTAATGTGGCTGCCATATTGGGCCCATTTTTTTTTTTTTTGTTGTTTTTATTTTTTTTGTGTCTACCTCTCATTTCGACGCTCACTTCCGTTGCCATATGGGAACCGAGAGACGAGGTTTCGAGCAGCTGATATGTGGGCGGGCGGGTGAGATCTGTTGGAATTTGTATTTTTTTTACTTTTATGAGGAGCGCGCAACGAGCAGGTAAATTGAGGCAGCTTTGTAATGCGGAAGTTGTGCAAAACCGAAACGGAAATAGAACGAATATGTTTAAGCTCCCGGCGCTCTACTTCTCTCACTCAGCAGCTTGTCCCAGGCTGTTCTTTGTTAGATTTTAGATTGTCATTAGAGCCAGCCGGTGTTGTGGTTGGGCATAAACTGAATTTTTACATTCTCTACTTATCCATATATATATCTTTCTCATCCGTTCCGCTTTCAAAGGCACCGCCACAAAAAACGACATCGCCATAAAAAACCCAAGATACTTGTACAGGATCTGGACACCGAGGTTGTCAAGGTAACTAAGCTCAACTAATGACTCCATAATCAATATAAATGTTGAAACATTTATCTTATTTTCCAGGTTATGGATCCCCATGATCTGTCGAAACGAGCTCGCTGGACCATCATAGCCACCGCTTGTCTTCTTCTGCTCATGTGCCTCATGCTGGTGGGTGTGACATTGCGTATGGCGCCCATTATTGATGACATGGGTAAGTGCTGAGTTTATGTAATCTTCTTTTCTGTGCAAGATATGCGATAATCCCGCTTGTCCCCCTTTATCAAACGGAACAAGTTTTAGGTTGAAAAGAAAATCGTATCGAGCTTACTTTTGTCATTAACCTTCGACTGTTGTCTTTGCCCCGTTATAAAGAAAGCATTTTGTATATATCAAAAAAAAAAAAAAAGTCATTTTAAATTCCAGAAACCACAAATTAAAACCAAATGAGCTGAAAGTATCAAATACACAATTTTAAATTTGGTTAAGATAATATGATATCTAATGCCCATGTGTATTGTATTTTATTTCGTTATATGCCGAAAACAGATTATTTAGAATACCTAACGAAATGTAAGTACAAGCACGACAATGTTCTAAATTATGCACAAAAATTATATTTATATATATCGTTTTTTTTTTTTTTTTTTTTGAATTAGAAGAGAAAAATTGTTGTGTTGAAAGGGTTAAGTGAACCGTTATTTATAAGCTTTTCGAAAAGAAAAAAATACCAAAAAATAATAAAAAGCTTGATCAGCTGTTTTTTTATAAAAGTTATAAATCAAGCTATCGGAGCTTTATGTGAATGAAGCTTTCGTTACTTTAAAGCTTTTTGAAAAGTATCCTTGCAGAGCTTTTAGCTGTTATGTTTAAAGCTTTGTTGCGAAGGCTCCTAGAGCTTTATTGTTTTGAGTGACAAAGTGAGTAGAGCTTTCTCTCATATGTCGCGTCACTCACTCATTTGCGTCACTCATTGAAACCTTCACTCATTGAGACTCGCAATGTTGTATGTGTGCCATTATGTGTTGCATAACACCCGAACTGTCAGCAAAGCCAGCAGAAGAAGCAGCAGAGTAATGGCCCCGTGGAACTAGGACAACGAATCACATGTTGCATTCCGACCAACACACCAACACACACACACAAACACACCAACACACACAAAACTCATACTCGAACTTACTCACCCATACTGAAGCATTTAAAATTGCAAGCTGTTGTTTGTGTTGTTGTTGTTGTTGTTGTAATGTTTGCTGTTCAATAATTTTGAGGTTTCAATTTTGTAACTTTGCTTGTTGTTTGCCCAAACATTCGACGCCTCTTTGTGTGCGTTTTAAAATCACATTTGGCTTCATTAATGATTGAGGTCTCCTTTTCGGTAAGTCAAATGCCCTGACACCCCATCAACACAGGCTGTGAAATTTAATTAGACGCTGACTTCGAAACTAGGGGAACAAAAGCAGTTGCATCTGTCAAAAAAAAAAAAAAAAAAAAAAATTAAAAGCCTGTGAAATGTCAACAAGGCAAGAACAGATGCTCCTGCCTGGCAGGAAACTATTGCATAAGCCCAGGCGCCGCAGTTAATCGGTAAACTGAGTAGAACTACACAATCAAGCTAACCGGCTGAGCCGTCCAAGGAATATCTTGACAGGCGGTGGTCGTTGAATTTTGAAAGGCGAAAGGCAACCGCAAGACTGAGCCAGAGTTTGGGTCACAATGGGTTTGGGCACCGTGGGGCGTGAGCGTGACAATGCTGGGTTAAAACTAATTTGTATGTTAGCTCGGGCGGTGCAGTTTCTTCCGTTCTTCTGCCTGCCGACTCTGCGGCACTTTTTCTTTGTTTGGCATGCACGAGTGCACAGTTTGGCCTTAAAATGGCTTTGGTATTTCTGTCGTCTTTGGGCCAACAAACGGCGGGCTTGCTGCTACTCTCTCTGTGTGTGTGTTTGTGTGAAGTTATGCATTTGCTTATTTTAAATCAGTGGCCATGACAAAGCCACAAAAGCGCTTGCATGGTCTCTCATCATAATAGCCAGCTGATTTTTATTATTTTTATTTTTTTTTGGCTTTCTCATGTGCGGGATCCATTCAAAAATGCCAAGACTGAACCAATTCTCTTAAGCAAGCGTCAAAGGTTGTAAGCAGCTGATGACGTTGTTCCTTTTTGCCTTACCTTCGTTCAAAACTTCTTGTCCAGGGGTAAACGCAACTAAACTAAAGAATGAAAAACTTTCCACCAGCTCACAATTTCCGTACACCATATTTTCCAGTGGCCCGCGGCTTTCAAGTGCGTTGTCATTTTGCTTTGGTTATTTCCACCGTTGCCTCTCCCCCAGCTTTGTTGTTGCTTTAGTTGCACAGTATACTTCTTGGCACTGTATAAAACAAATGCACATAGTTTCGCTGGCTATTATCCACTTGCAAAGCAAAGCAAAGCTGGGGCAACGCCCACCCGCTCATCCACCATCTTCGCTCATCCATTCAAGCAGTTCAGGCACTTTGTGGTTGTCACGCCAACAACAACCACTCCAACTGCAGCACAGATAACAGCCAGGTTGACAACAATTTGCTAAGGCAAAGAGCCCGTCAAATGCCATACCCTCTTGTATTTTTCTACGCTGACTTCAAACCAGAAGCTAGTCCAGTTGTGTCCCGGTATTCCTCTGGAGCTTAATCAACGCTCTGCCATTTTGTAATTGTTGTTGTTGTTGTTGTTTTTGGTTGGGGCTAGCCAGTGTCATTGTCGTCGTTGTCGTTGTCGTTCAGCTGAGACCATTGCGAGCATCCCTTCTGTCAACCGGCCACAAAGAGAATTCCGATTGCCCAGCAAGCCGCAAGTATTTCAGGACCAAATTATTTTCATAGCTTTAGCTTAAAAGCTAAAATTTTCCATATTCTTGCCACAATGTTTTGGTGCTCCTGTTGTTGCCACCGTCGCCGCTTACTTGTGTAGCTTGTGTGAGCATAAAGATGATGAGTATGCGAATGATAATCATCGTCATGTACTCCCTCTGGCAGTCGAGCGAAACTTAAAAAGACACCAAGGAATTATAAATATTTACAGTATTTAAAAAGCAACAAAAACATAAAAAAAATATGTCAACAAAAATAGCAAGACATAACACAGTAAAAGATGGTAGAAAAAAATCCCAACTCTCTCTCTCTTTTTTTTTTTTTAAATAAAAGAAGGCAAGTAAAATCCACAGGACTGTATGAGACAAATGGAATGTCCTGTCTCCTGTAGGCTTGAGAGAACTCGCTCAAATGTGGCAAAATGTGGTTATGTGTTTTTTGGATGGGCTTGGCCAAGCATACCAAACAAAATATGTTAAAACATAATGCCAAACTCACACTTGCATTGAAAAGTTGTCTCTGTTTTTCGCTCCTTCATTTTCCCTTTTTATTTTTCTATTCAGTTTTGGTCATTTAGCAAAAAGCCAAATACAAATATCGACAGCTCAACAAGCATCGCTCATTCTCTTTGTCTATTTGCGTCTCTTTCATTTAGCTGCTTTCTGTCTTTGTTTTCCAAGTTAAAGGATTAGGCACTCCGGCATGGATTAAGTTCTGCTGAACTTTTCATGATTAATGGTGTTTTGAGAACTTGTCATTACTGTCATTTTAGTTCGTTGTTGTTGTTATTGTTGTGTTGAGTCACACACACACACACACACACACACTTATGTGTGCATTAATTAGTCAAGAGTGACTCGACAAAGTCAAAAAGCTCATAATTTCTGTCTAGGCAAATAAATCTTTAAAATGTCTTGCGAACACAAAAAAACGAAAACAAACTAAATTGAAATGAAATTAATTTTCATAAATGCTGCGAATGCAGGACCTATTATAATTTTAATGAGCCTAAAATGCATTTGAGTGGGTCATTTTATATTCAAACCGCATTCGGCCTTACAAAATGTTTGAAACGAAACCCGAGAAAGACAGAGGAATAGAGTGAAAGAGAGAATTCTCGAGTCAAGGGGCGAGGAGTCAATGGTCATTGAAGTCTTTGACTTTCAAGTTCAGTGCTTGCCGCATATTTAGCTTGCCTCCAAAAAAAAAAAAAGACAGAAGAGGCAGGAAAATAAAACAGTAGGCAATGCCAAATTGAAAACGTTTAACGGTTTGCTCAGGTTTATTTCTTTTTGAATTGAGTTCATTTTTATGACTTCTCGTTAAATAGTCATTTCGACTTGACGTAGGCTTTCTATTGATTTATTTTCCATAATTAAAATGAAACATTTAAAATTGTAAATGGCTTTTTTTTGTTCGCCCTGCCCCACTTCCTTGCCATTTCCAGACTGAGAAAATCCCCTGTTTTCCTGAAATAGAAAATCCAGGCTAACCATTATGGAAATTTAAAATTTTCCAGTTAAGCTTGAAGAGGGCAAATGATTTTTGTCTAAAACGAAAAATCCATAGCAATGCCAAGAAGATAATATTTTATATCTAAAAAGGCTGCCCTCCCTCTCCCCGCAGACCCTGTTGGCGTTACGTTTATAGACCGCCAGTGTGAAACCATAATGAGATGAATGCGCTCTAAAAACTTTTGCAAATATTTGCCAATTATTTAGTTTCGGTTACCGCACTTCTTTCGCCACACCTCGCGAGGACGGCATCGCATCAACGCGGACATTATTATAATGAATGAACATGGCACAGAGTAAATTGGTCAGAGCAGCAGAGTTGATTGTATAAAAAAAAAGAGAGAGAGTGTATGTGTGTGTTGGTGTGAATGAGAAAGACAATTGACTGTGCGGGTCCTCTGGTAAAAAAAAAAATAAAAACAAAGCTAAAATGAGTAAAAAAGAAAAAGAAAAAAAAATACTCTGCTGCGGGTGTGATGAGTTTCCAGTTTCTTGGGTGTCTTGTTAAATACTCATTACAAAATTAATTCTGGTAAAAGTTTTGATAAAAATCCTATTATAAACATAAATAAATAGCCCGAGTCAAGAGCAAAAGGAGAGGCAGAGAAAAACAGCAAAATTCTGTCAGCCCGCTTACAACTTTTGACAAGGCTCCCCCACAAGCAGCCCTGAGAGTTGGAGGCGAGATGTGACGTTGGCTAAAACAGTTTGGAGATGGTCTCGAAATTCTGGATTGTGGCCTATGTGCTGGGGTCTCTTGTTGTGTAAACACAACCAATTCACCAACTTGTAGGAGACCTCTATGTGTATGTGTGTGTGCCCATGTGGCGCGGCCAAGTCAAACAATGAGGCAACCAACTGTAAAAGGACGCCCTTCTGGCTCTGTGGCCACAATTTCGATAGAGAGCACCGCTATCCTAAAAATGGCAAACTGCACGTCAAGCCAAACTTCATTAGTGTTCATCCACTAGAATCGTTAGTATGTATGTGTATGAGTGTGTGTGTGTATGTTTTGAACGTTTTTCCTTTAGGCTCAGTTATTTTGAATAAAATGGGTTTTTTATAGTTTAGCATTTTACACGCTCACCGGCTGAGACACCACGCGACTTCAGTCTCCAAGCCACGGCGAATGCATGCGGCTCGGGTTAGAAAATTTTCTTCATTTTTTTTGCCCATTTTTATTATGCGGCAGGCTGACTGTAGGCATATTCAATATTCATATTTTGCTAGGACTTGAATATTTATTACCTTGGCAGCCTCAACACATACACACACACACTCACACACACACACTCCCACCCGTAATCTTCCATTTGTAAAAAGCATGTGTGTGTGTGTGCTTAACGTTTACATAAGGTTTTACGTGTCGCCTTACCTTTTGTGGCATATTCTCAACTATCGCTGAAATTGTTTGCTTAACAAACCGTTGACAAAACTTAATTTCAAATTTCCAGACTCACCTAGGCAACCAGAGAATCACAAAAAAAAAGAAAGAAGAAATTCTAAAGAAAGTACAAACATTTCCAAAGCTAAATTGCTCTGTATAACCTAAAGGTATTTTGTGACTGGTTGGTCTCACGGCCAAATAAATCATCAGCTATTTTAAAGACTTCAACTCCACCAAAAAAGCCGAACAATCCTAAAGCTCAAGCTAAAACAAATATGTCTGTTCATTAACAACGAAAAAGGTTTGCGGATAAAATGAAAATACTACCCGGGCAGCTCAAATTAAAGTTGAGTAAAACAAAACCTTTGAATCGTTTTCTTACTCTGCCCACCTGCCACCTCTCGATTTGCCTTGATTCAGTGAACCCGAAGTGACTCCTTGATAACTTTACCAATAAACATTTTTCAGTCAAGTGCCAAAATTAAGAGCATCAAATTCATGTGCATGCTCGTCGGCTTGAGTCGAACTTCTGAAAAACTGATTGTTAGACCAAAGGAAACAAGCCGAAAGACTTCTTCTCCAAAATAAAACTAACAACACTAAAAATGAAAATGCGACTTTATTTCCACTTTTCAAATTGCAGCTGCTCATTATGCAGACTTTGGCCTGCGAGCGTTTTCTAATTGAATTATAGCAGTTCAAGTCTACCTGGCCAAGCCCACAATTTCTCCCAACCAACAGCAACAGTGGCAACACTGGCAATAGCGCCTCAAAGTAGATCCGAGCTGTGAGTCTTCAGCGCGCTCATCTGTGAACGCACCTAAGAGAATTTTCGAAAAGTTTCTCTGACTATCGAAATGAGTTTTTACTTCTTTGGTTTTTCAGCACTTTGCAATAGGAAATTGTGAACCACGGCAAGTTTCCAGATATATCGCAAAGAGCTTTCTATGATTTCTTTATTGTTTCTGAATCGGTCATATGAGTCACAATCTTAATTTTCTGAACTTTCTTAAGTAAAAACAGAAAAAGTTGAAATGAAATATTTAAGGAATAAGTAGAAGCTAAAAGGAAGAGTCCATTTTCCTTTAAGTTTTAATCCTTGATACTTTACGCTTTTAACTACATGCAAACAGCAGAGCAACTGTCTCTGGAGAATGAAGAAAAATGCATATGTGCGTATGTGTGAGTGAGTCTGTAAAAGTCCTGCGAAAAAAGGAAAAATCATAAATGTATGTAAATATGAGTGTATGTATGTGTGTGTTTTGTGGGGAGTGAGAGACAGAGAGAGAGTGAGTGAATGGGTAGGGTGAAGGTGTTGATCCAACACAAAACAAACACAGACTTCAATTACAAAATGCTGATGAAAACTTACTGAGAAAACTGTTGTAAGTGAAAAATAAAACAAGAGCAAAAAAAGTTGCCCAGAACGAATGAATTTCAAACGAGTCTCTGTTTACTTGAACATATTCGAATTTGTTGGGGGCTCCTTTGTGACCGAACCGTTGAAAGGGCTGCTGCTTGTTGTCTGTTTAATAGAAAAGAAATATTTTTGTATATCATCTCATCAGCCATACGTAATTTCCGTTGTATAACTTTGAAATGGGTGAGGCTCTGCCGACTGGCTTACTGTGGTTTCAGTTTCATTTTTCATATTCAGAATACGCCCTGTGAACTGTCTGAGTTGGGAATTCGAGTCAGCCCCAGTCACGGAGATAATGTTGGGCCAAGTTTTCTGAAACTTTACATTAGCATACAATTTTGAGCTGAAAAAGACGCACCCATACAACAATACAAGTTGCAAAGAGTTGTGTGCGATGTGGCGGCGCGCCAAAACCAAAACAAACCGTACACGGACCCCAAAGAAGCTTTCACTCAACTTGAACAAAGCTAAGCAACACGTGACGCTGGCCACATTCGAGTGCGCCCACATGCGAGCCTTGACAGCGTGGGAGTTGGCTGGCTGAGCTCAACATGTTGCTTCGCCCGCTCGTTTGTTCGGCTAGTTCGCGCCCTTTCGAGTGAAAAGCCGAACGACACCAGCCGAAGCGGGACGGACAATTGCCGTCGTGCAAATTTCTTGGATGTCGTCGCTCGTTCTGTTAGCATTGAAAGGATGCGAGTCGGCGCTTCGTTGGCGACTCGTGGCTGATAAAGTCAAAGGCAACAACAACAGCAACAGCAACATCAAAAAGAACGGAACCGAACTGAGGCATAAGCAGAAAAATCTGCTCTGTGAGTCGCTGTGGGCTTCTGGCTTGGTCAGTTGAACATTTTCCATGCTGTGATCAAGTTGTCTTTTCCATTAGAGCGCCGAGCGCTGTCAACGTCAACTGTATATCAAAAGAAGTGCATTCAAAGCAAATAAATAAAATCATTAAATCAAATAATAATCTAAAAATTAATAATAATAATAATTAACAAAAAGAAACAAGGAAAAAAAATTAATAATATAATTTTTACAAGTCAGTGTAAATAATGAGAAAGTGTCGAATGATTGAGGGCGTGTTACTGAAACTTTAGTCGAGCCCACCACTCATGCTCAGCTGCCATGTTAAGTTGTTGTCCTCGGCTTGAGGCTCATTTCAAGTACAAAGCAAGCCTTGCCGCACCCGCACCCTCCGCCGTCCCCCCCGCTTCCACCAGAAAATCCGCGGCTGCGAATAGGACAGCCGCTTTTCCTTTTTTTTTTTTTTTTTTTTGTATGCTCATTGAGTTGCAGCGGTTGCAGCAGCGCTGCATTTAACCACTCAACCAGTCAGCTAGGCAGGCAGCAGCAGGAAGCAGCCATTCACTTGAAGCTGCATTCATTTGCTCGCCAGTGCTGTTGCGGCACGGATGTGGTGCTGGTGATGGTGATGGTGATTGTGATGGAGATGACAGTGGTGTGTGTGTGGGCTTGTTGTAGCCATGTAGTCGTGGTCGTGGTCCGCATCCGTTATTGTCTGTTGTTCACTTCTGGCCAACTTGGTGTTCCATAGAAATCGTATTTCAAATGGCGAATGCAATTTCAAATTTAGAAAAAGATAAATTTATATGTAAAAGTGTGAAAATTCATAATTTTCCAGAGGGAAATAGAAAAAAAGAATGCTCCATTATTCTTAATTAGTTTTTAATTGCACCATTTGCCAGTGTCCGAGACTTCTTCCTTTCGCTCTCTCCATCCCTTTCTGATATTGTGTAAATGCATGACGGCTTTAGTGGTGGTGTGTCTGTGTGTCTGTGTGTATGTGTGTGTGTATGTATTTGTGTTTAAGCTTAATAGTTACAGTTACAGTTCAACGGCAAACAATTTGTGAAACGACGGACTGACTTACATGCATTTTTTAGTAATAATCAAAAACAAAAATTATAAAAAGTAAAGCAAAGATTAACAACAACAAAAACAAAGTACAATATAAAAATATAAAAAAATATGAAAAAATTTTCGAATTCAATTCAATTAAAATACCAAATAAATTAATTAAAATATAAAAGCAATTAAATTGGCCCTTTAAAATAATTAAAAGCTCAAAAAAATTTATAAAATAATAAAAAAAAAAACGGTTTCGTTAGAGCTGTAAAAAATAAGCAAAACCACAAAAAGAAAGGACGCAAAAAAAAAAAAAAATGAAAAGCAAATATATATATATAAATATGTGAAATGAAGTGTTAAAAACAGCCAATCAAAAAATTATCAGTAGAAATTGAAAAAAAAAAGAAAGAAAGAAGAAAAGCGAAACACGAAACAAATAAAAATAAATAACAAGACAGCAAACCAAATATGAAAAAGTAGAGGGCAAGCAAAATTAATATCATATCGATATAATTAAAAATCATCCAGGACAGAAACAACAAACAGCAAACAGAATCCATTTAAGCAACAACAACAAGAAAACCACAAATTAAATAAACTCAATTGAAGCAGAAAATACAAATAAGAAGACGAAATTAAATACGAATTGATTGCTTAAAACCCACGAACAAAAAAAGTTAGGCCAAGAGCAAAAAAAAAAGCAGCAAGGAAAACAATAAAAATCCAGGAAAAAAAAAATTATATATATAACCGCCAGCCAAGGATTGGGAAACAGAAAACGAAGACAGTCGGAAAACTTGGAAAGAGGCAAGACGCAGCAAACAAAAGAGGCCAAATGAAACCAACGAAGGCGCCCAAGACAAGCATGGAACCCAAAATTGTAATGTACCAGAACAGTTTCTAAGAATATTCATTTAAACCAAAAAAAAAATTTATACACTGCACAAGAAAAATAATAAAAAAAAAAAAACACATAAAGAAATCACCAACTCATGCAACATTTTCAACTTTGTCAAAGAAAAAAAAAAAAAAAAAAAAGAACCATTTCCAATTTTCAATTCTTTGTTGTCATCCATTTAATCTCGATTCATGCACTTTTCGTATATATTTTAAAATCCACAAAATATATATATACCTATATATGTGTATCATTATTTTTATTCCTGCCAAACATCATTTGTCAACATTTTCAATTTCCAAAAGTCTAAAAAACACAATATTTAACCATGACTGTATTTATTTTCTCTGCCTTAAAAACAACAAAGTTAATCGAGATGTTTTTCATTTACTTAGAGTTAAGCAAAGAAAATCCATTTATAATAACAAGTCTCTCCTCCACTCTTCTCAACTTGATAAAATTGTGTGTATTTCTATAATATTTACTGTACATTATTTTCTCCAAATTCAATTCAATTTATCTCTCTCTTTTTATTTTTATTGATATATGATATTTACATAAAATTATGTTAAAAAATAAAAAAAAGAAAATCTGCAGCACATTGAATTTATGAGGCTAGGCAAGAATCGTATTACCAAAAAATTTATCAACCACATTTATAAATTTTAATAAATTAAATTCAGCCTACTGACAATTGAATGAATATTAAAAATATGTTGTAAGTATTTTCCGACTGAATAATTCTTTTTTTTTGAATATGCAAAAATATTATAAATGAATAACTAAGTCAACCGGTTAATCGATTAAAAATTCTTAAAAAAAAAGAATTTTTTTTTTTTTTTTGCATTGGAATTTGGTGTTTTCATTTACATAAATTGCTTGTGGAGAATTTTTCACCTGTGCTTCAGCTTTTTGACAGCTCAGGAATTTGTAATTAAATATTTTCCATATACAATATTAATATCATTATTTATGCGCTAAGAGTAGCAAGCAAGCCAGCAAGCAAAAAAAAAAAAAAAGGCCTCAGTTTTGACATGCCAAAGATTATATGGTTGGGCTTAACCAGCTGGGCTTATTTATATTTTCCATAACAAATGAATACTTTGAAAATATTTTAATTGAAAATACATTTTAAGCAGGGGGTTAATCAACTTCCAAATGTCCGGAACTAATTTAAAAAATAAAAGAGTTATCGATAATTGCTTCCGTGTAACGGATTATCGAACAAGTTCCGACCAGGGTTAATCAACTTCAAAATGATCGGAACGAATTTTAGTTGTCGATAATGGAACAAGTTCCGACGAGATCTTCAACTTGATTCAATTTTTTTTTTTTTGCAAAAAGGAGTGATGCCAGTCCTAATTAGCTCAATTGTTCTGTTAATTTACATATGCCTAATTATGACATGTGAAACTTTGCAACTCACCCCGAAACTTTTCATATCGGCGATGTTGAATGTGGAATTTGCGAATGTGCATATTGAAATATGTTTGATGTGTGTTTGCATGTTCCTTTATGTGTCTGTGTAAGTTTGTGGGTTTTGCGAATGATTTACGATTACGGCAGTTTGGGATATCCAATGAAGTATGTGTGGAAGGGGAACCTTAGTTCGGCCAAGACAAACGACCCAAACATGTCAACGAAACATGCTATTAAGGTCACAACATGCCTTGAAAGCTTTTGCCATAAAAACCCAACGAATCGTTCAATAAATTTACATTGCTAATGTCGTGTGAATGCAAAAAAAAAGGGGAGTTTTCTATAACTTTTTAGCCCGGAACACACCCACTTTAAATAGTTGCTTCATCTCTGCATTTTTGTGAATTGAATTTCTTAGATCTGAAAACCCCAAATAAATATAAATAGAGCAGTTTGGATTTGCACCAAAATTGTCTGTACATTTTACACGGAATCTAAAGTATTTAGGAAACTGTAAAGTATCTTATCACTTTCTGTTCTTCACTTCAATCCTCTTATATTAGTTTTTGGGCAAGTACTTATCAGGAGGATTACATTGGCAGTTGCAATTTGTAGGAAATACTGCAACACTTTGACCCATTTTAGAACTGACATTGATGTTTTTAATTGGCTCTCTTTGTTTAATTGGTAAATGTCCTGGGATGAACTACAAATACATTTTAATTAGTCGGCTCGGGTCAATCTGTCTGGCGAACTGAGAAAATATTTTCCAAAATAGTTGACAAATGTGTACTTAGGCAATTTTCAATTAATTTTAATTGTAAACAGGAAAAGCTCTTAGCAAATTTCACTATGGACTTTAGTCAAATTTTTTATTTTATTTATTTTATTTTTTGTTTTTGATAATTTATGCAGGGAAATGTGGTCATGAATATGATTAATTTGCTATAACGAAAACAGGAGCTTAACCCTAGAATGTCCCAGCAAATTCTGCTGCCGCCTACCCGCTCAGCCGATTGCCAGGGCTACATAATTTTAATTAGAAAAGTTTTGGCAAACAAGAGTAGCACCAACAACAACAACAACGAGCCCCCCCTTGGCTAAAAAGTAAATGAGCGGCGAATAGAATTAAGCGTGTAACTTTGCTATTTCTGGTCTGTTCGGTGCTTTCGAAAATAAACATATGGTGATAAAGAAAAGAAAGAAAGAAAGCAAAAAAAAAAATTATAACAAAAATGTATTTAAATTTTTGTTGAAGTATAATTTGGTACGCACAGGTGAAGCTGACGCGGGTTGCTTGCTTTGTTTTATGTACTTTTAAATAAACGAAAGGACTGAAAACTGCCGTAAATATTCGAAAATTTTATGATGTTAAAATTGTAATTTAATGCTCCAAACAATTGCGGCAAGGCCAGGTAGTTTCAAGAGTTACAAGTATTTGCTTACACACTTCTCTCAAAGAGAAGAGAAGTCACCCAATAATTATCTTCTGATTGATCAGGAGTACCCGAGTATCCTTTTATCTGAAAGGAATTACCATAAAAAATCGACTAAGGAAATTTTATTTACACATTTATTTTGAAATATTTTCAAAGCTAAATTGAATGGAACGACTAAAAGAGTATGATGTGCGGCTTCAAATGAACTACTGTCCAGCTTAAGTTTTTATTTTTTTGCCTGTTCTATCAGGGTCAGGGCTGCTGAGAGAGTCGAAATCGGTGGGTGTTACACGCATTGCTCATACGCTGCGTTGGCCGACCAGGACAAGAACGGATGTTGCTCTTGTTATCTTCTCTACGTTTGACCGAGTCCCACAAAACGCTTCACCATTTAACGGCATTTTACTATTCTTGTTTCTCTGCTTCTCGTTTTTTTGTGAGTATTTTTTTTAGCATTCCTATTGTTGGCTTTGTATGAGCTGCTGATGGAATTATTATGTGCCCAACGAACCGAAAAAAAATCTCTGCTCTGTTGGCAATTTCAGGTTTTTCCTTTTTTTTTTTTTTTTTGATACATTCTATCTATATGGCTGGCTGGCTGGCTGGCTTGGGGGTACCCTCCCTCTGTCGCTTAAAATAAAATATTTTTGCTGCTTTCCTTTATTTTTTATTGGTGACACCACTATTTTCAATTTCTATACACTTTTATCTGCGGTTTGTCAATGACATGCTCTCTCCACCAACCAGCAGGGCAAGCCAACATTGGGATCACAAAATGCACAACCTGATGCGCGCATTCCGCCATTTCGTATATTTCATCCTGTACCATTTCAATTTTAATATATTTTCTTTTTTTTTTGCTGGAGTGGGGGAAGGGCAATCTCTCCGATTTTGTTCTCATATTTTTTTTTTGCGTTTCATATTTTATGTCATTTGTAATTTGTGTTCTCTGACAAGGCCTCTTGGTGGCTCCCATGTCTATTCATCCAAAAAGCTGACAACTGATATGCGTATTATAGAGAGTGAAAGAGAGAGGGAGGAGAGAGTGATTTGCCAGCATCAGGTGTGGAGTTTTCAGGGTGTGGTTACTTTGTTATTAATTAAGTGTCATTAGTTTGAGCAAAGCAAGCATGTCCTCTCTGTTACACACCTTTGCCCTCTGAAAGCCTTGAGTCCCGACCACAATCACCATAATTTGCAGTCAAGCTGGCTTGGACTGGTTGCGTAAATTTGTGGCCCAGTGATCGCTAATAAGTTGCTAGAGTCTTTATCCTAGCCATCAACATGGCTGTCGTCTTTGCCAGAGCCAATAAATCAGTTTGCAGAAAATTAATTAGACAGACTGACTTTGATAAAGACTTTTTCCAATTAATTTTATCCCCCAAAGGCCTTTAGTAGGTTATCCAAGCACAAGCAAAATGATATTTATAACTCAATATATCTCTTTAATTTCTCTATCTACCTTTCATGCCATAATTTCGACAATTCACTACGTGGCCACGTGGTGGTGGTGAAAACTATGCAAAAATTGTCCTCAACAGAGTTTCGAATAATTTAATATGGAAATTCCAGTTGTGCATTTGTATAGATAACCCCAGAGTCAATGACTTTTTTTCGTATATGAAAGAGCCAAAAATTGTTTGGGGAGGCTTTCCAGAATCTCGGTAGTTGCTAACTGAAAATTTTACAACACGTAACATTCCTTTCGACTTCAACCTGGAGAAGAAAATTCCATGCCGCATGCCATTCGCCTGCTTAACCCCAGCATAGCCGGTCTGAGCCAAGCCTCATCCGAGTACTGAGCAAGGCTTTTCAAGCTAATGGCTACAGAGCACAGCTGGCGGTGGTTGGCATAGTTTAGGTCGTTATTTCTACCTTTATTCTTGTTACTCTTGTTACTGGGCTCCCTTACTCCTTTACTTTATTTTGAGTTAACAAATTCCAGAGCTCCTTCATGGGTCTCATGTTTGGCACAGGAACGAAAGGCAAGCCTTGTACAGTTCTCGGCATGTTTCATAAATACAAGATAACATGAATATCGAAAGCTCGTGAATTTCAATTTCCTCACAATTTTTGGCATTGTGCCCGGCCCGGCCCAACCCAAAACCACTGGGCTCACCTTTTGCCAAAACATTGTAACCATATGAATTTAGTCTGTCCATTGGACAATGGCTGTCGCATTGCTTTCTTGCTTACTTCGAATCCAGTTCTGGCATCTCCTGCTGACTGGTGCGGATGTTGGACGGTAGCTTAGCTGCGCTTCATTGGCTTAACCAAAATAAACGAGACAACAAATACGCCATATGCCAACGAAATGAAATGGTAATGCTTAAGCATAAAATGTGTGCAATTCCAAGCGAATTAGTGTATAATTTGACTAAGCAGAGCCACGAGCCACTTCTCCGGCCTCCAACCGTGCTCTAGTGTTCGAAGGTCTTCAACAAGGTCAGAAACGAGAAGGCTGTCTTGTTTACCTGCCAAAGTAGGAGAAATTAAGAAGCTTATTTCATTTGTTAAAGAATAATTATATTGATATTTGAGCAACTGAAGATATCGTTAATAAATCTTATCTCACTTGAATGCTCTGAGATTTATAATTCGAAATGAATCTGATTTAACTGAGTGCTTATTAAATTTATGTGATAATAAGAAATGACTTACCCACATCAGAAGAGGCAAGTCAATCAAAAACATATAGGCCTTTATTAAACAAGGTCTCTGAGCACGTCGCATCATCATAAGCAAAATCCGACGGCTCTCAACTGGCACTGTAGGCCAATCGAAACTATCGTAAATCGAAATGGCCATGTGAGTGCTCTAATTAAAAGCATTGAAACCATTAAATGTTCTACCGATTAATTTGCATTAGCCTACTCACCACTTGCTTTAAATATTCACCGCCAAAGCAATAAATGCCCAACTGGATGAGTACAGTTATCATAAAAGTTATCCGAAAAGGCACCAGGGCATTAAAGCTGCCGCGCACAAATCGATAGGACAAAGTACAGAGTTGCAAATAGCTGATCATGTATTCGAAAAAGAGTATCTCCGCAAAGATTTCACTCAAGTCATTCGCCAATTGAATGGCCAATTGGTGCTGACGCACACAAGCCACTAGGGTTGGCACACTGGTGGCTCCATTTCGTTCAGCAGCAGCCAGTTTGAGTCGATGCTCTGCAATTTGAAACTGGGCCACAATATTTGTGACACACCAAAAGAATACAGTTTCCGAGAGGACTGCCGCCGTTGCAGCAGAAGCAATAGCAAAAATTCCATACAAATATATGGACCAAAAGATCCATGGCTGACTCTCATCTAGAAAGAAATTGAAATCCATTGGTGTGTGCGGCTCAAATCGACCATCTTCCAAAAATAGCCATTCGGCGAAAGCAATGGCCAAGGGTCCCAGTGCTGAGGCCGCCAGTGTGCTGTAGGCGGAATATTGAAAGAGCGTGGATATTCGTTCAGACAAAACGTTCTGTTTTCGGACCAATTCAAGCTCCGCCTCACTGCGTCCCACCACCCCAAGGTTGAGAGTGTGCAGACGATGCAGCAATTTGCCAACTTCCTTGCGCTTGTATACCAACACCAGCACTTTCACGGTGCTGATCATGCCTTGCCACACACTGGACATGTTGTCGTTGAACCGCATTAAATCACTACTGTAGGACAGACTTTGGTCCGTCTGGGGGCCATTGTGCGAGACCATGGAGAAAACTAATGCCATCACCCAGAGTGGATGCTTCAATCTCAAGACCGGTGAGCTCGGATCCAAGCCTATCAAGGCCAAAGCCCGGCGAGGTACGGCAAAATAAGTGGGACCC
Source organism: Scaptodrosophila latifasciaeformis (assembly GCA_037075145.1). Taxonomy (NCBI): domain Eukaryota; kingdom Metazoa; phylum Arthropoda; class Insecta; order Diptera; family Drosophilidae; genus Scaptodrosophila; species Scaptodrosophila latifasciaeformis. The sequence goes on from JBAMCM010000158.1 coordinate 2,233,057, forward strand.
GAGACTGACCAACTCTTTGGCGCCATGACTAAATGTTGTCTCTTTATTTGAGACAACTCGCCCTTGTCCTTTTATACATGTGCCTATAGTAGTCTCGATTTGTAGAGGGGAAGCTTGACTAAGTAGTTGTTGCCGCCCCTGAAATTGTGCTTGAAATATTTATTGTGTCGGTTAACGAGGAAACGTGATCCGGTTACCACAAAGCGCTCACCCATCTAACGATTGTGGGAGTATGTGCCCTCTATCTGTCGGTTGTTTTGATTGGAAAATTCCAATTTCTCACAAATGCACACAACTCTGCTACGCCCTTTGACCTCGAGTCCCCCACCCCATCTGGCACATAAGTAGAATAATTTTGGTTTCCGTTAAATGGAGAGGCGTTTATGTTAAATAAAACAAATAAATATTGATCTAAAAGTAAACATTATCCTTATACTATTTTCCAAGAGAGCAAATATAATGAATCTCAGAACACTGACACTCAAATTTTATGGAAATTATATGAAGTGATTTTTAATGCCGTTGGAGGCGAAGACATGTAATATTTTGTTAAAAAGTATACCAGCTAAATGTTAATGAGAGGTTAACTCATTATTTTCTGAGAAACGCCCACTCAAAACTGAATTGGCTGGGTATTTTCGTAACAATTTATTTTAATTTACTCATTTAAATTGAATGCCATTATATATGCAATACTTTTGTTTTAATTAACATTTAGGAGAAATGCACATTTTAAATTTCCCAGCCCCAACCGCCGAACACAAACAGACGCACTCATCCTCGCTTGTTTTTATTGACATTGCTGTGGAAAACTGGCAATCGAGTTACGTTTATTCGTATGTAAGAACCGAGCCTACATTTGTGGTATATTTAATTTAGCTGCCTACAGGTTCTATCAACAGTGAAAGAGTTGGTAAATTGGGCTAGCAAACCAAAGAGACCGAGAGACAGAGAGAGAGAGAGAGTGGGTGGGCGCCGAAACCCTTAAGGCTTATGGCATATTTTGCATGTTTTCATTTGAATTTTCAATTTTGGTTTTAATTTCAATTTGGACATTTAACATTTGCACGGCCTCAAAGGAAGCCCGCATTACCCACTTTGCATATTACAAACAGTTCATACCTACCAAGAATCTCATGAAAGGCATATTGATAATTATGTCAATGGAGGTGACCCGAAGCAACTATCAAAATCTACCAAGTGCTTTCGCACTTTAGATGACCGAGTAAGGTTATTTCCAAACCAGACAGGCCCTGACCTAATGCCAAAATTTTATTGATGTGTTTGTAAATCAATTAACCCTAGACATTTCGTATTTGGGTTCGAACGGACTAGAAGGTAGCTGGCGGGTCTCACTGGGTCAATCTAATTGAAAATCCAATGACAAGAACAAGACCATTAATGTAGCATCTCAAGTAAAAGTGCTGGTAACAATGAGGGCCTTGTGGTTGGGGTCTAACCCAATGCTGATTTTAGGTCCTTCAAAATAAAAGTAATTAAAATTTTTTCTTCTCTCTTATCCGTCACTAAATGTCACTTCAATTTATCCCCCCCCCCCAAAAAAAAGAGAAAGAATTTTTGTATTTTGCCTTTGTTCTTTGAATTTTAATTTGATACGGGTCCTGTTGGAAATTTGTCAATTATATTTTTGTTTCTGTTTACTTTTTTCATGGGAAAAGCAAATTGATACATTATCATTGTCTTATCCGTATACTTTATTCCTAAAAGTTTAGCTTTTTTTATTCTATTAGAAAATTGTTTTTTTTTCTTTTTGAGGGAAATTCAATTTGTTAGGTTCCTTTTAAATTACTTTTGGTAGGGTTCTTGGGATATAGAAATCAATTATTAACCGGACTGGAACTAATTAAACAGAGTGTTTAACATAATAAAAATAAAAAAAAATGGAAAGTGTGAAAATTTTATAAGTGCGCAAAAATTTAATCGAGAAGATTACAAAAGTGAACAAAAGAAGTTTTAATTTGCTTCTGCTATTTCTGCTTTATTTTATTTAAAAACAAATAAAGCTTTTATCTCATCATTCAAAAGGTCATGTCAAATGACCACTTAGTTATACAAATTCCGATAAAAATTCCTTTGGCAAAGATTCTGTAATTCATTCTCATAAATTAAAATGCCTTCGGCCATTGACAGATGAGACGAGCAGACGAGCTCCTCTGACTGAATCGTGTGAATCTCGGAAGGGCACCTGAAATTTATGAAACATATTTTATATTAAGCTGCCCGCGGTGTTTTCCAAACAACAAAAAAAAAACGAACAACAATAAAACAAATTTTTTACTTACGAGTCGGAAACACAAAGACGATGAAAAAATACCAAACACCAAAAAAAAAAAAGAAAACTTTTCTGAAATATTTGTAAAGTTTCCTTGAATATTCAAGGGCGCATGCTATTGGATGACTGTGGGTTTTTCCGGCTTGGAGGCTGTTTTCGCTGCGGGACATCAACGCATGCGACTTCAACATACTCACACCAGAAGCACTGCGTTTTCAATTTCATTAAGTTTCAGGACAAGTTTTGTTTTGGCTACCCAATTTGATTCAGCTTCCAACGGAGAAGGCAGTAGCTTTTTTTTCTGTTGTCATTTGTTTTGTTGTCTTCTCACTCGGAATTATACATATGAAATTGTTATTTTATGCAAAACATTCACCCATTCTGCCAACTGACACAGCTGTTTCTCTTACTGTCATATCTTGGGCCAAGCTGCTCAGCTCGGTCATGGTGACAGTAGTCCAGATGTGTCTACAGGTAGGCCAAAGTTAACTGCCGTCGGCCTACCCAGTAGGGGCAATTCGCCTGCGGCTCTCAGTCTCAGAGTCCTGTGGAGCCCGAAACACATCCGGACTGCAGTATTTTGTTATGAGTTGACTGAGGCAATTGATGAGGGCAAAGGGGTGCTGCCAGCTCTGGTTAGCCATTCTGTGGCTTTGTTTATTTCACTGAGTCGGAGTTCTCTTTGTGGCAAGAGTCCGTTGGTTATGGACACTTTTTTTTCGGTTTTGCCTTCTTTTGTGTGTGTGTCAGTTTTATGTTGCCGCCTTTTTTATTTTGGTGTTTTTGTTTGGAGCGCCAGCAACCCATAAAAAAAGAGAAAAGTGAAGCGTATCATGTGAGTGCGTGTGGCTTTTTATTTCTCATTCTTCGCCTTTCTCTCTCTCTCTCTCTCTCCTTCTCTCTGCCCCACCTCAATGCTTTAAACAACTGCCAAAAAAAATTTCTCTCGTTTTGTTGGTGTTGTCGCTTGGCTGGCTGCTTGGCTGTGGTTGCTGTAAGTACATGCAATTTGTTAGCCATTTTACAACGACAACATGGCCACTTACACAGACATGCTCTCTTACACACACACACTAATGCAATGAAAACAGAAATAACCGAATTGACGAAGTCTGAACGGAACGTGTTCCACATGAACAGTGCTGAAATTGAATAAAGTTGTTATGGGAAAAAGTGTAGTTTTTGTAAATTTTGTTGGTGTTGGTAATGCGGCTGATGCTACTTTCTAACGAGTCTTGATGCATCGACAGCTTAAAAAAAAAACTAGAAACCTTAACAAGGGAGAGTGAAAAAGCTTGCATCGTTCAATAAAAACTGAATATGAAAACATTAAGTAAACTTGAGTCGAACCCGTTGCCGAGCCCGACCAAGCTCAGGTGAATTGAGTTTACTCTTTAATCTATTCAGGGTAAGCAGCATGTAGGTGGCCATTACATGGATTAGTGTTTGGGGAGTGCTTAAAGTATGAGCAGAATCCAACCGGCAGGCAATATGAAATCACAGGTAATGAGCTTTTTATTTTCACTGCGACCCGACACATAAGACTGTACCTTGGAGCGAGGTAGGAGCCGTTCGAAAAAGCTGGCCATTTTAAGCGACTGTTAAATGCATTGCAGAAGCTACCATTATGACACAGCGAGCTCCATCTAAAGCGGGCTAATAAAAACATCTAACCCCCAACCAGTTGCCGCATTCAGTCCAAACCATGATGGTGTCTGAATTTGCATGTGCCATTCTGAAAGAGGTGTGAGTCTTTGGGCGTGTTTGTATGTGTGTGTGTGTGTGTGTGTGTCTGTGTGATTTTCATGTTACATAAGCTGATATGCATGCAACACTTTTTCTTTTACTTTTTTCCCCACTCTTCGTTTATTTTTTTTTATTTGCAGCAGTTTTTTCCCCCTATATTTTGACTGTGGAACACGTTGATTATACTAAACTTGTTTGCTTATGCTTTTCGTGTTTGGCAAATGCCCTCCGAGAGGAATACCCGCAATATCCCGATATACCATATAATGTGTGTGCTGTGTATGTAGGTGTGGGTGTGGTTGTGTGGAAGTCTTTCGTTACATACAGGAAAGTGCAAATTTCAGCATAACCAAGCGTACTCAACATTGGCGGCAGCGGCTCAACTGCTCAACAGACGACATATGTTCCCCCTCTCTCTCGCTCTCTCTCTCTTTCTCTCGTTTTTCCTTCTCGCTCTGGGAAAGCCCTTTACTTTCTGTATATGTTTCGACTTATACGCTGAGCTTAACAAGAGACAAGCAAACAAAGACCGTGTGGGTCGTGAGCCAAAGGAAGACAAATTTTTGGTAAAATTATTTAGTTGTAGTTTGTAGGTTATGGGAGTAGACAAGCTGCTTCAAGCCAAATTTGTACACATTTTATAAGGCTCAAATTAATTTCGCCCAAAAAAGTTAAGTAATATTAGCCCACACACAAAATCACAAAGGTACCAACCCAAACCCCACCAGCCAGTCTAACCAACAAAGTAACAGTCAACTCGGGCTGCAGTTGATTATTTGAAATTCCGTACACACAGACAGGCAGACACTTTCGGGGGTTTAGGGGACTATGTGGTTTTCACTGCCAGAAGCGCAAATATCCACGTGTCCGTAGTTTAGGGTAGCAAAAAAATTTACAAAATATTCAATTTCATTCAATTATTTGGCAAATAAAAAAGAGTGAACATGAGTGAAAAGCTGAGCAAAAATAATTTCAATGATATGTTGTGTGTAGTCAAGTGCGACCATCAAAAAAAAAAAAAAAATCGATAAAAAATTTGATTCAACTTTCAGTTTCTTTTATGTGAAATTCTAAATGAAAAAGAATTTTCTACACCTGAAGTTTTTCTTTTGTGAAATCAGAAACGAAAAAAGGGCGCACATCAATTGCAGTCAATTCTTCAAGAAACTTGACATCTCACAAAAAAAAAACTAGTTTTTCTGATATTTTTAATATCCGACAATTTTACAATTTTCCCATTTTAACAATTATGTGAATGAAATAAATATGTTTTTATTTCTTCGAGAAATTCTATTCCATTTTCTTTGCTTATTTTACTGAATATTTAAATGCATGAAATTTGTTTTTTTTTTTTTTTTTTTTGATTTGTATTCAAGACATTTGCAAATTTGTTTTTAGTAATTTTTTCAAACGAAATGAATGGATTTATTCTACAAATTAAAAGCCCATTTTGTTTTAATTGAACCGAGCAAAATGGTCTCAATCTTAGAGCATGACTTTAATAATTTGAAACAGGCAAATTACTACCAGGCGTGGGATATGACAAGACAAGTAATGCCTTTGTGGAAATAACTGTTAATATATATAGAGAGAGAGAAGGGGTAGGCGCCCTTAGCTAGTAGGTCTCTGAACGCCAGGCTCATTAGAAGTGGCACAAACAATTTTAGCTACTTCAAGTTGCTGCTTATTAATTATAGATAAATAAGCGATAATTGAATGTGGCAAACACAAGAGCGAGCGAAGAGGGAAATGCGTGGGCCATATGTGTAAGCAAACTAAAGCTTCATATGGCAAGCCTGAAATATTATAGTTTCAATCTGAAGTTTAACCAAGGCAAATTTCGAAAGCACACACTCTCAGACGAGTAAGCGGGGAGGGAAAAGTAGGTAGACTTTTGAAGATTTCCACTTGCATGCCACTGTGCACAATGAGCTAATTTTAAACAAATATTTATGCAGCAATTAAAGCAGTTCAGTTGAGTTCGCAGACAACGATTCGCAGACATTAGACGCCAATGAAACTAGCGGAACTCCAATTGTCTCGCAGTCTCACCAAGAATGGACTAACTGTATAATCTGAATCTGTTTACATAGACAAGTGATATTCCTCTTCCTCTTCATTTGTTATTCTATAAGCCATAGTGAAATGATTCCCCAACCCCAACTAACTCCTTCCAGCTCTAAGCTATTCTATTTTCTTCCGCTTTTAAGGGTTGGCCGCAAATCAAATATATGTATATATGCTTGAAATTAGACTGCACAAATAGAAATTTCAACTGGCAAGTGGAGAAAATTCCATGAATAACTGAGTTGCGAGTTCACGAAATGATGACAACCAAGTATCTGAATCTGTCTGATTTTTGTTTTTATTACTTTGAGTTGTAGTTGGATTTGTTACTTGTCTTCAGCTCGATTTTTGGTTGGGCTCCTTTGAGTGCATTGGCTTCTCAATGTTGTGTCATCTTAGTGGAAACTTTTTGCTGGCAAGCCAAAAGTTACTCTGGCTATTTGGAGCCCATCCTGTCATCACCTAAACTTCTCGGTCAGCCACTAATAATGATAAGGGGATGGTTGGATTTGGGTTAGATCTGCAAGAGAAGAGGATGTTAAACGGCTATGCCATCAGCAAAGGGATCAGCAAAGCTAGCAGTCAACAGACCTATAGTCAATGTGGTAAGAAGTCAGCTTAAGTAGCACTAAGTCGCTCGGTTATGAGCAGCACTTGCCCTCATGTTTGTATGTGAAGTGTCAGATTCGTCTTTGGCTTTTGGTATGGCTTTTGCCTTTGACTTGGGCCACACACTTTTATCTGCTCATCAGTTTTGTTGGCAGTTTAGCAAACCAATTTCATACCAACCAACCAGTCAGCCCACCTCAATCACCCATTCACTAAATCATCTCCCAACTTGCACACACACACACACAAACACACACCAACACATCTGCCTAATTGAATTCCTTGACATATGAGCGGTCTGCCCATCTCTCTCCTATGTGAGGTTATACTAAACCCCCTTTCTCGCCCTTTTCGTGTTCATAGCTGTCGTTGTGTTCAAGGAAATCTCTGCAAATGTTTCCTTTTCCGCTTGAATGCCATTCGCATGTTCGACATGGCCAGCCTGCTGGTTGGCACTTTTGCACGCCTGTCAGAGCTCCCAAGACTAAAGGATTGTCTGCTCTATCCTCGTTGCCCTTACTCGGAATTATGCTCATGTACTTTTTACTTTTAGAGAGTGCCTGGCGTCTGTCAAACTATGCTCATAAGTATGTCGACATTCTTACCCTTTGGTCGCCCTCTTTTTGGCCCGCATGCCAGACTTTGGTGCTCTTCTGATGCCTTCGAAGAAATGTTGATTATATAAGGCGTTTTTAATAATTGTGTCATAGCTCGTTTGTATCAGTTTTGTATAAGGTTGCGGCTTATGCGAGGGCTCTTTGAAAGCTACCTTGAAATTGTATGCCATTTTTTAATAAAAACAAATTTAATAATATAATGAAAATATTTTTGATTTTATTCAAGCTAAATAATTCGATAGCTTCTCACTGAATATTTCTGTATTATGTTAGGCAATCGTATATTTTATTGACCACCCTCGCCTACAGACTTATATGACCTTTTATGTGTGATGGAAGAGCCGTGGGTGGAGGATATTAAAGTGTGATTAGTCAGATAGTTTGTTGATTAACTCTGACCGCAGAGGCCACAAAGGTCGCTTTAGTTCTCTTCTCAATTTCCTCTGGTACGATTCGATTATCTCTCTTACGCTTTCAGCTAATACAAAGAAAGGTTGGGCAAAAGCGCATCACTTGGTCCAATAAGAGCCCCTAATTAGTGGTCACAAAGTGACCACACACATCCAACATATTTTCACTAATTAAGCCATATTTGTAATTACTTAAACTCGAAATCAAATGCAACTTGAATTTATTATTTAATTGACGTGGTTTGACTTTTTCTATTCTGTAGATTAGCTAGTCAATTTGGGTCATTGTGAGAGTGGCAGAATCTGAAAATATACAAATTTAGATGAGAATTTCAGCAGCTGTTAACAGAGAGTAATGCAAATTACTTTTAATCGCTCGTCAGATGTCAGTGCCACACAGAATACAACAGAATACACAATTTTTTCTTAAATAAAAACAACTTTTTTTGTTGTCATTTCTTTTTTTTTTGCGCTGTTGCTGGCACTGTTTGCATACCAAATCAGTTGGTCTGTCGGTGCTGAAAAACAATTTTCATTATCATGGCTCGATTTGTTGGACGGGCAAGTTGTTTGATGCTGTTTGTACGCCAAGGTCTTTTGATCTTTTATGCGCTTTATCTATGCCCCAATGAGCACAGCAACTACCCATTCCACACACACATACACGCAGGCTGAGCAGGATGAAAAAAAATAAATGTGCCAACAATAGACCCAAAAACATGGCCTTGATGATTTTCATAGCTTTAAAAAAGTCTACGTTGTTGAGGGGGCTGTCCAATGCAGGAATTATCCCATCATCCATTCTGCTTATAAAGGGCACTCATTAATCCATAATAATCTTTTACAGCTTGCTTAGCTTACCGTGCCGGCCGTCGCCGAGACCCCCTGTCATAAAAAATTGATTTTACAAAACTGATTATGCCAAAACAAGAAAAGTAAAAAAAAAAAGTGGAAACACCCACAAAATGCAAACAAGAAAAATCTGAGGCACCCACGCGGCGTATGCGTAATGTCAGGCACCCACAAACTGAACTTGGCCTGTCCATACATGTAAGTCTCAGTCAGTTTATGTGGGCCTTTAAAATGCAACACTCAGCGATTTTCTTCCTCCTCCGTATACCCTTTACTTAAAGGCAAAGGGTATACCACTATTCACAAGGAGAATTGTCCCAGACCTCAAAGTTACCTGAAGTATGTTTGGGTAACTTTATTTTAAGGACTTATTAAATTGCGCTTTCTATAGGGAATAAAACTGCCGCCCTTTTTCGGTGAAGTGTATATAAAAGTTGCACGCGCCCAGGATTTGGATACGCCGTATATTTTTTCACTCTTATTTTTGTTGCTGTTGTTTTATAGTTTTTGTTGTTGTTGTTGTTGTTTTTGCAGTGGTAAGCGAAGCTTAATTAACATAAGCGGAGAGCTCGGCATGGGTCATGCAAATGCCTTTGCAACTGTCGCCACAAAATGTGGCCCCATAAAATTTCAACACAAATGTAGGCAGAACAGCTTCTCCCCGGCTTCCCCGCCAGCACTTACCCTAGCTCTCATCCCAGCCCAGCCCAGCCCAGTCATATTCACTGGCCTGCCATGGATGCAAAGTCAATGAGTGTGTGCTTGAAAGCTTTTTACGACACACACATGCACACTCGTAAGTGCAAGAGCGTCAGATCATTTGGTGGGTTCATCCGTCCAACCATTCCTCCCATCGTCTCTAAGCGTCCTCGTATATCTTTGTGGGCCCACAATTGAAGCTTGGCCTGCCCAGCTCTGTTCTTGTTGCAGCAGCGCGAATTGTGAGAAAAAAAAAATTTCAAGTGCAAAATGTCAAGAGTGAGCGACCACACAAAATGCAAATGTTATCCGGTTTAATATTTTTTTTTTTTTTGTTTTTTTTTGTCGCAAAACATTTTCAAGTGGTTGGAATTGAGGCATTTTTACAGTTTGCGAACTTGATATTTGATTTTGAAATAAAGACAAAAAGACATAAACGAGCAAAATATATAAACTAAACTAAATTTAATTAAATTACGAGACAAAAAAAGAACAATTTATAAATAATTTGATGAAAATATGCTGCCAGGGTGAATATGAACGAGGTCTCCAGTAAAACTGGCACAATGTCCTACAACCAGGAGGAATATGCAACAAGAACAAAGAGAGGAAAAATGATAAAAAAAAGGAAAAAAATTTGGAAGGTGAACCAGGGGAATGGCTTGCATTTCCTTGACCGAAGCCAAGCACATTCTTCATTATTTACGGCATGCCACGGCGGCCATTGTCAGATGCGTATGAGAGTGTGTGTGTGTTTGTGTGTGTGTGTGTGTGCGTATCTCAGGCTAAAAATAGCTGGCCAGGATAGTAGGGCGACCTCGGTTTCTCTGTCTGCATTTGTGTATTGAAATTGTATTTGTGCGCGAGCGGAATCTAAAGGATAATGATGACGTCAGCTTATTTTATCTGCAATAACAAACAAGAATGCCATTGTGCTAAAACAAATGCCAGCAAACAACAATAAAAATAATAAAATGCAGCTAAGCGCAAAAGGAAACCAAAACTATGTTGCAATGGAATTTGTGAATTCAGTTTTCGATTTCATTTTAACAAGCGCAACAGAACAATTTGAGAAAGTAAATCCAATGAGAGAGAGTGTGTACGTGTGTGTGTGTGTGTGTGTGTTTGTGTATGAATTGGTAGATTGGATTGCAACTCTCTAAAGCGATTAAAACTATGCAAAATAAAACAAACAAGGTGTTTGCTTTAGTGTTTCCATTTTATAAAATTGATTCAGTTAAATTAAAAATTGGGCAGAATAAAATAAAGAAGGATTCTCTCTTAACAGCTTTCGATTGAAAGTATCTAACTATCTTGAATGTAACATTTCTCTGTGTCCCTTTAATCTTTTGCTAGCACTCAATAAATTGTGTTATAATCGGCAATCAGTTGGCCTATCATAACACTTGAGAGACCCAAATACCCAGAGATTCACAATCACCCATACATATTGCTTGAAACCTGAACTTTTGTTTATGCAAATCCAAAATGTTGTTGCTTTATGCTCTTCTATCAACTCATCCCCATTTTCATTTTGCTCGTTACTCTTTTCACTCTCAATTTGTTGCTGTCCGATGCTGGGGATTTGTTCTTGATACTATTTTCGAACAAAACTATTCTAATCGGCTTGGACAGATTGGACTAAAGTTTTCTTATTCATATTAGAAATTTATTATTAAAAGATATTGTTATATTGCTGATTGAATGAAGAACTGATATGAAAATGTTATATGATATGAAAATCATTTAGAAAATAGAATAGATCATCCGTCTAAAGTAAACTATACTCTTTTGGTTTGTGCTATTTTTCACTCATCTTCTCTTGTTTCCTTTAGTTTGGTGGGTGTGTATGTGGATTTGCTTGCATATACGCCCAATGGCTTTTAACATCATGTACGCTCTTAAGTTTCCTTTCGTTTCAGATCTCATTTTTCCATCTGAAGGCTACCACAGTTTGATAGGAGGGAAATGAAGAAGAAGAGAAATGACAAGGCCCAGGAGCTTTGACTGTCTTCCGTTTCCAAAATTGTCGCAAGCTAAACGAAAGTCCCAAACTCAAGTCTTAAATTTTTTTTTTTTTTTTTTTTTTTACCCAATTGCATGTTTCACTTTGTTTTCGCTGCGCTCGCAAAATGTGTGTGTCCTTTTTTTTGCGCTGCACTGAGACGAGGCAATTCAAGGCAAAGTGCGCTCATCTTAATAGCGGTTTAGTTGGGCATATTAAACTAGCCCCGCAAGTCCCAGCGTCCGCTGCCTTCAGAATAAAAAGCGTATTCAGTGTGCGCGTAATTATGTCTTTGTCTTTGGGCTTATAATTTCGAAAAAAAAACACACACACTCATACAAAAGAAGCCAAATGAAAGGCAAGGAACGGAAAAATATAAGCAGAGCCTTTGTCTCTTGCTAAATAATTTGCAAGTCGGGCATCCCATTACCTACCCCGCCTGCTGTGAACTTGACCAATGCTAGGGCATTTGCTTAAAATTGCAGCCCTGACCGCATATCACTCAACCAGTGAGGCATCCTTTCAGTCACACTGTCAGACACCGGACTGACCCCAAAAGACATTTGAAACTGGCTACAATTTTTAATTAGCCTGACATCTCGATCTTTCATTTGTCAACTTCAAGGAGCCAACTCTCTCTCTCTCTCTCTCCCTACATTTATTTCTTGCTCTTCATCAAAATGAAAGTTGAAGAAGTTTCTATATTTATCGCTGCAATGCTATCTTCCTTTCATCTAGCTTACTTTTATTTTATTTTATTTTATTTCATTTGTGATGTTGTTCTTCTTATGTATGTACATATTTGAAAGAGTAAAAGTTGCTGGCAATTTAAGTCAACAATGACTTTTGAGTTTCGCCAAAGAAATGGAACGAAACGAAACGAAAATACGAGGCACGAGGCTGAGCAGAAAAGTAGAACTTCTCGCATTTCTTAGAGTGCGTCGGTTGAAAGAAAAGAAAGAGCATTTTTCACAACTGTTTAACTCAATAAGAGTTGTACAAATACCTTCAAAAGGAAAGTTCCTTCCGGCAACCTATTGTCTGACAATTTTAGCGAGGGCGCGCACACACATCAAAAAACGAAAAGTCCCCATTGTTTTTTTTTTTTGTTTTTTTCGAGGGAGTGAAGGATTTTGGTGGCGGTTAGTTGTTAGGCGTGACTGTTTCAGTGTTTGCCTTGGCATTTTAATCGGACAAGAATGTTGGGCAACAGGCGCAAAACTTTTCACAAACTTTTCCTAACAACAACATCTGAAGGAAAAGAAAGTAAAATCAGTCTTCTTCAACTCTAAAAAAAAGAGAAAGTAATAAGGCAATTTTAATATGCCTCAAGTCAAAGGAAACTTTTCTTGCACCTAGTTTACATATGAATATAAGTGGATAAACATGTGAACATGAAGAGGAAGTTTCGATGGGACAGGAAACCTCAAACAGCTTTACAACATATCTGACCAGATTTCTTTTTATATTTTGTATTTTAAGACTAAAAGTGCATGGTGAGTTGCCACTGACATGTCCGGACCGAAAACAAAAATAAAACCAAATGACGCAACTAGAATGAAAGTCTCAACAGTCAGTCAAGTCAGTCAGTCAGTCAGTCAGTCAGAGAGCCCATCATTCACTCAGCAAGTCAGTCATTTGGACAAACTCACAAAACTGAAACACACAAGCCAGGGACTTGGGTTTCCGTTTGCCCTCGAAACCAGGGAGCTTCCACACAGAACGGAGCACGTTTGAACTGCCGCTGACACCATGTCAATCCTGTCAATATTACCAGGGCCATCACCGCACATCTTCGGTGATGACACTACTGTCATAGCCGAGTGGTCCACAGAAAGAAAGAGAGCAAGTTCTCTGACGCAAATTCCTGGCAACCTTTTTCCTTGGTTGGGATCGGCATCTGCGTCGGCTACTTAGCGAAATGTCACTTGCCCGATATCAATTTGCGGTCAACGTGTGGGAGACCACATCAAGCCGAATATTTCCGTGTAGTAGAACACGTCCGAAACATTGTTCATAATATCCTTTGAAATGTGCGGCTGGACTTTTGCCTGGATATGTGGATTGGCAGGCAAAATGAAAGTAGAAAGAATGATTGCCACATTGACATGTTATCTCGGGATTAGGGACACAAAATGACTGAACTTAACTGAACTCGGTTGGAAAACAGCTCAACTGATTTCCTTTAATGCCAGGAACACTTTTATTCCGTTGCCCAACAAGGCACTAAAAATGTCACTGCTGGGAAAAGTGCATTTTTCCATTTGAAAATGCTTTGTTTGCTCAATTCTCCCTCTTCTCGATGTCGTCACATGCTGTGATTTCAGTCAAAACGGAATCAAAATAGTCCACTTTTCCTTTTCTCTTCCGTTTCTTAAAATTACGTATACGCCGAGTAGAACTGAAACATGGCTCTGAGCTGCTTAAGCCTGAAACACATGCTGAGTGGTTTTATTTATATAAAAAATTAACACTTTCTATTTGTTAGTTTTAATTTAATTTAATTTTGATTGTATAAAAAATAATTTTTTTAAAGAGAAAACTTTTGCTATGATTGTTAGCCAATTGAGCCAAAGACCAAAATAAAGATTTTAATATTTTACTCGCAAAAATGTTTACGAATTCTGCTTATATCAAAAGGATAAGTCAAATTCTTACAAATCCTTGTGCACTGGACACTCCCACAAACACATCAAGCATATTTAATATTTCATTTGGATAACTTATATACAAAGGCAAAACTTTCTTTATGCTATGTGAAAGTTTCATACCAGAGGGGGAAATATTCTTTCTCCCTCCCCTCCCGTCTCTTTGACGTTGTCTATAATGTCCTTCCCTACCCCCGCAGTCACAGTTTGCGGATCCGACTGCTTTTAGCCCTTTTTGGATATGAATTTTTCTCCTTTTTTTTTTTTTTGTTGTTCTCAAGTAAATATTGAAATTTGAATACAAATTAAAAAGCTTTTAATGTAAATAAAAGAAAAGGGTTTTACTATCTCCCAAAAAGTCAGCAATCTTGTCATACTCTTTCCGACAAGGTTCAACTCTCCATTGTTGATAAATTGAAAACTTTAAATATTTCAAAAAAAAAAAACTTAATTTTAACTCAAAAAAAAAAAAAAAAGGAAGAAGAACAAAAAAAAGTGAAATTAAAAAGTGAGTGTGTGTGTGTGTTTTTTTTTTATTTGACTAAATAAAACTAAGTTTTGAGCACTCGTAAAAATTATATTGTTTTAAAAAACTTGAAAACTACATCATAATAAACCGAAAACTTTTACGAGACTTTGGCAAACTTTTAATTTTTTTTTTCTTAGTCTGCCTGGGAGAGCTATGAATTTTATTAAAAAGTATTCAAATTTCGTATATGATTCTCTTTTCCTTTTTGTTTTATTATTTTATTTTATTTTTTTTCATTTGATTTTATTTTTGAGAATGCTGCTGGCAATTCCTGTGTTCATTGTGCCGTTTGATTTTTTGGCCGTCGAGCACGCACACGTTTTTTGATTTGTGAGGCGTTGGCTTTTTAAAACCCTGGAAAATTCTACCCGCACACACACACAGCCACATTCATAAATTCAGATACACAGATACACATACAAACACTCGGCAATTCATATTGTTTTGCTTGAGTGAATTTGTGTTTAGTGGGCGTTTCCAGTCCTTTTGAAATGGAGCAACGGAATAAACAAACTAGCCTGCCTGGGTTGAACTTTAAGCTAGGTTTTGAATTATGATTCGTAGCTGCAGAAATCGGACTATTTTTAGGGAGGACCGAGCTGGACTTTTGCGGAGTCAGTTGCATTTGTCAGCTTGTCAAATTGGTTTGGCCAGCAAATAACTGGAGGAGGGGATCTGTCGTCTTGGTGTTGGTTTTCCATTTTTGCATTCTCCATCACACTTTGCGTCAACACAAATGAAAGCAAACATTGAGTGCACAAAAATAACAAAAGAAATATTTTAAGTTTCTTTTTTGCTTGAGGGCAAAAAACAAATCGAACTAAAAACTGTTGACCCGATTTCAAATGATGGCAGCCAGAGAAAAGGAATTACAAAAAAAAAAAAAAACATTAAACTTGCTATATATGAGAGCAGCAGTACAGATGTGGCTCTATATGAAAGTGTGTATTTTTCACTTTCCTTTTTCTTTATGGGAATGATAAAATTTATTCAATATTTTGACAATTGTTACTTACGACCCCTAACATTTGGTGTGGCCCGATTTTGTGTCGATACAGCCAGAGGGCAGGACCCATTTGGACTTGTTACGTGGGCACCACTCTGTCTGCTTCAAGTAGCTCCGGACCAGGACAGGGCCAGCAAGCTGATGAAATGAGAGCCAACCACAGACCTAGTTATTTGTTTGCTTTGGAGCTGAGCCTATAGCCCAGCAGCAATTCTGTTTTCTGTTTCCATTTTTGTGCTCTTTTTTTTTTGCGTATAATTATGGCAACACAAACAAGAGGCAGCCTTGCCCTCATGTTGCCCATCCACTCGGCTCTCTAAACCAATCAAGAGAGACTTAGGGAGCAGGCGGAGCAGGAAAGAGTAAAGTTTCATTTGAAACTGGCGGAAGGAAACCACGGACAGACCACACCCAGGCCACAAGCACGTACTGTTTGCAAACACACACACACACACACACACACACACACACACATACACACAAATACATTTATATCCATGCAGGACATATGCACACATGCGTTCGCCAGGCCGCCTCTCTCTCATGCTCATTCTCTCAGCTGTTTGGCATTGCCTTTAACCCACCGCGATTATGTGTGTTTGTGTGCGTACGTGTTAATGGATTTTACTGTTTTTGCAGTTTTCTTCTTGATTGTTATTGTTTTTGTATTCAACAAAACGCACACACAGCCACTCACTGCCGTTTAATTGAAAATTAATTATTCACAAATTGTTAAATTGCCTAACGCACATTAGGGGAGCAGAGGCAGCAAATGTGTTATTGTTTATGTTTTTGCTTAGTTTCCTATCTCTTTCATCTTAGTTGCATTATAAATCAAAAACTTATTAAATTAGAATTACTAGGCAAACAATCAATTGATTGAGTGAATTGTCTGCAAAGGCTGAATAAGAAAATGAAGAATCTCAATGGTTTTTCCCTGATTCCTTATGCCTTGTTTTCTTCTGATGGACGAGACTCCTCGTTCACTTTACTCAAAAGCTTCTTTTTCATTCAATTCAGAGAAACATCAGGCAAAGCCTTTTTTCCGCTGTTCTTTGCTTTCTACAATAACAAGTTGATTATGTGAAGAAGCGCTGTTTTTCAAATTGATTGATTAATCTAATAGAGCAGGAGGAGCACCTGCAGACAGACCAAGCAAACAAGATAGAAAAACAAAAAAGGAAACCCAAAAAAAAAAAAAAACAAGAGGCAAAAAGTTGAATTGCAAAATCCATTTTCGAAATTGCCTTTAATATAACTGAACAAAATCATAGACCCAAAAATGAAGTGGATTTGCTATTAGAGTAATGCACTAAAAATAAAATAGGTCTGCTCTCATATAGAGAGCATAAATAATAATATTGTAGAAGGAAAAGCAACTAGAGAATAACATAAAAATAGCTAGAGGAATATTAACAGGAAAAGTCAATTTGGTTGCACGTAATTGTGAAATACGGACGGGCTAGAAGGCCACCTGCTGCCCTGACAGCCAGCAATGTCAACTGCCAAGAAAGCAACAAGACTAACACAGGAATTGAAAAATAAAGAGCTCCGAACAAGCCCTCATTGAAGGCTGTCAATACGCGAAGATAGCAAGAGAGAATCCAAGAAAATAAAGGCCAGGATGCCAAGTTATAGGCATCTGGGCAATGAGGCAGAGAGACAAGTCAAGGTAAAAAAAACCAGCACTTGTAGTTCTAAGCAATTCTGAGGATGCGTTCTTGTCTGACTTGTTTGTAATTTGAAGAGTGCCACAAAAATGTACAAAACGCTGTGGATCGTCATAACCTGGGAAAATGCAGTGAAGGGCTGACAGGGACGTATAATTTTGCCGATGAAATTGATGCAAATGAAAAATGTCAACTATTTGTATTTGTATAAAAGCGTCGACAAGAAGACACACAAGTAAATCAAACAGATAACTGATAACTCATAGCAAATATTTCCCCTCAGCGCAAACAAGAAGTGAACAATAAAATAAAAAAAGGGTATTCCATTTGTAAATGAAATGCGAATTGCAGCTATTTTTTTTGTATATATTATTTGCATTTTTTAGAATATTCTTTCTATTCATTTTTGACTTGAAACAAAACGTTCTTGTTTTTTTTTTTTGCTCTTAACAATTGGAAATTAAAATGCTTTAAAAATTCAAAACTATTTATGCAATGAAAAACTTTTATCGGCTTAAAAAATATATATTTTGAATATAATAGTTTAAGACTATTACCTTTAGTTCGCAGAAACTTCAAATGAATAAATAAAAACCAGGGAGAGCTTAAACTTATACTTCAAAGACTTGCATATTATATCACTTTGAGCTTTATTTGTTGGCTCCAAATTAGTATCAAAGAAGCCTTAAAATTCCACTCACAATCTAAGAAAATTCAAGAACATTTTCGCTATACATAATAAATTAAGCAAAAATAATTCAGACTATTTCTAAAAGCTCACCAGAAATGCTTACCGCTTCTAATTCATAATTCTCGCGCTCGTATGACAGTCTAAAGTTGAACAAAGAACATAGAGAAAATTGGAAGGGACCAGGTGAAACGGAATAAGGTGAACTGATGTTTCATATGCGGTTGTGTATTTATTTATTCATAAGAGGTAATACGCGTGCGAGCAGATCTACCTCAACCGTTCTTCCTACCGCACAGCTGGGATTCGTCTTTCCATAAATGTAAAATTTTCAACATGCATTTTTCATGCAATATCTTTTGGAAAAGCAAAAAAAAAAAAAACACGTGCATTTCTTCTTTTTTTTTTTTTGCTTTTGGAGGAGCATTTGCAATTTTCATTTTTTAAATATTTGTACACAATTTTCCATTTTGTCTTATTCAGTTTGTGTTCGTAGACAGCGGGCACCATTTATTTCATTTGAGCTTTTCAATGCACTCACTGATTAACTTCTATCCCCTGAGCTATTAGTGAACTTTGATGTGCAGTCAATTAGAGTGACTCTCACTCCGCCACACCGCCACTTCTTGGCTCAAAAAGTCACAAAATACTAGATATGGTAATGAGCAGACAGGTTGGGTATCGATCTGTTTGGTTGGCAACATTTGTTCATTTGTGTGAGTCGGGAGAAGGCGGTAATTAATTTGCCCCATTGAATTCATCTGGTCATGGCATATAGATGAGTAGTATTCACTTCATTTGACCATCTCGCCATCTGTCCAACTCGCTGAATCTACATGTGAATTGAAGCCGATTTCTCTTTCTCTCTGGTTGCGTGATTGGAATTTATGCATATAGGCAAAACTTGACCCATGCAAGGCCCAAACAAACTGTGTGCATTCGAAATTCGTCTGTTTTGCATATGCCAAGAGTCCGTCCAGAAGCAAATCAAAATAACAATCCATAAGACGATTTATCCTGGCTGGCTAACCGCCTGCAAGCATCACCTGGACTGAACCACCTGGCAATTTAATCATTCTATATGAATGGATTTCTAGATTTCCCCCTTTAGAATAATAAGTATTTTCCATTGTATTTGTTTATATAAGATTTGAAATTGCTCCACACTTAATTGGGCAAACTAATCAGGCATGGAGTGTTTGTACTCCATTAAAATACTCAAACACTCATTTGAATTAATTCGTTTGCTTAGAACTGATTTTAATTGTTGAGGTATTTTCATTTGTTCAATTAGTTCAACATTTAAGTGAAACTAAGTAAGGGTATTTTTTGGATCATCCCGTTCAAATGGAAAACTTAAAAAAAAAAAACATATGAAAAAATTGTTGTTTACTTTTTATGAATTTCCATATGTTTTATTGAGTGTACAATATATGCAAATAGTGTCGATGCAAAACCAATAAATACAATATCGAATGGTTTATATTGTATATAAATAAACACCAACCAATAATCGTGACTTATTGAGCGAGAAACAAAACATCAAGTTATGCAAATTCGAGTGTTTGTAATTTGCAAATAACTGTTACAATAACAATTGAATTTTTATAAAAGCATCTGTAACAAATACCGAAAACTATAGACCGCAAAATAAAATCTCTCCAATACCGGCGAACAATTTATATGAAGCTCATAAAATAGAATTTATTTTGTATACTTTGGAGCAAATCGATACTGAATTTCAAATCGCAATTCTGCTTGGCAGTTGTGGTTAAATTGTCAAAGCATATTTCCATTTAATTAAAATCGCATTCATTTCCAACTATTATGTAATTATGAAACTGAAATATTGGCAGACAGAGTAAGAAAGACAAGAAGAGAATACCAACAATATTCATTTATCTTTTCACAAAAATAATGATGGCACAACTAGATAAATGGTACACGTTCCTGTTAACGGTAATGATAAAGCATCAATGTCTGTTCTAAAAAAACAAAAACAAAAAAGTATCATTAAAAAAGGGAGAGAAAGGTGGATTTGCTGTTGATGTCGAGAGGTGATTTCATGAATTTTAAAATCTTTGCCCAACTGTTGAAATTGCGGTCAGTCCCTAACTGTATAGAGATCCTGTGAGTGTGTGAAGAATATTATCATGGGTAATCCAAATGTGGTGGCTGTGGTTTTAGGCCGGCCATTGTTCTGTGTACAGTTCATAAAGCAATCTCTGGGCGGCTCCCTAGGCAGCTTTAGCCATTTGCATTAATATCTCAACACTCTCACAGTAACAGAGAGAGTGGGAGAGGGAGTCAGGGTAAACTGAATGACAGCAGAGTGATTCCATTTCAGATAGACACTCTCACACAGATTGACAACTGTGCTAATTCTCTAGTCAAATGTAATTTGCGGTCAAATTACATTTCCTACTAGTTTCAGCCGTTTTGCAGTTCATTCGCACTGGCCATTCATACTGAAAAAGATGATAAGGATTGCTGTGACTCAAAACAACGCCTGTATGCCAGCGGAAGTCGTATTACCAATTCTAATTTATTTGTCGTTTAACTGTTGCCAATTTGAAGTCCACTCAAAACAAAAGTCCAAGAACGAAACTCACTTCCTTCCGTTCTCTGTCATCTTTCCAGGCTTTTAGCCACAGCAGGACAAAGGACAATGTTTAATCAAGGCCCTACATATGTCTAAGATTATTAACGCTTAGTTTGTGGCTCAGGCTCTTGCCGGCTATACTGGCAAGCAAAAGTTGACCCTCAACAGCTGGACAACTATAAAAGGGTTTTATATTTGTTGTGCTCTGGTAGACGTGTGAAATTTTGTCTGAGCTGAGGATTTGTGCCTTTTATGCTTTTGGGAGATTTCTTTGCGCTTTGGTCAAGGCAAAGCTTTGGTCTAATAAAAACGAACTAAATCAGTAAAGCAGAATAAACTCAAAATTTATAAAATTGTTAAAAGCTTTTACCAGAAATTTACTAAAAATTAATTATTTTTAATGGACAATGATTTCATATTCCCTTTCAATAATTAAAAGCTGCTCCCCACACCCCCCTAAAATTGGGTCTACGCAAAGTAATCGCCTGGACAGCATTATTTAATTTAATATTATCTTGTATGAATACACATATGTGTACATATCTATACATATTTCTCAATAATAGAAGCCGAATTTACTTCATCTCTGCATAATCTTTATGAGCAAATACGGTTGGATAATAATCAGCTTATGCAAACAGTAATAACAAAATAAACAAAAAAGAAATATATATATGTATATATAGAAGCAAATAATATAAGAACACATAAATAGATATGAAAATAATTTCTCTCCAAGTGGCGGAAGCCAAAGAATGCAGGATGGATGAATATCATTACGTATACGCAGTGTATGTCGAAATAAAAATGTAATACACGTACAAATGTAAGACGATGTTTTCTGATAAAAAAGACCAGAAAAACGACCAACCCAAAAGCTCTGAATACGCGTCTTCATTCCAATAAAAAACACACAATACTCGTCGTACATTCCCTTTCACTCGGTGTCGTTGACAAACTGCAAGAAGCAAACTGCAAAGGCAATGCAATAGATTCTGTCCATTGCAATGGCAAACAGCACAACCATCAAAAAGACCCACAAGCAGCAGCTTTGAGCGGAAGGTGTGAAGATGAAGACACCAAACAAATGAACATACGCATATGATGAAGCGCCAGAATGACAATGGCATCGTTTGGCGACACTTGACAGTCTCAGACTGCCAGCGTTTCGCCAGTCTCCTTCAGTTTGTATAGATGTTAGCTGCCTGGCTGAGCCATTATGTCTACCCTGACTGAAGCAAGAGAACGCATTCGTCAAAATGCTCTGACATTTATCACGTCGTTCGAGGGACAACAACGTTTAGAATGCGCTTACTTTAAGCACTTTTTAATGGTGCGAGTGGTCACAGAGAACAGTGTTTTAAATATGCTGCTTTGGTGTTTTGGCCAATTTTTTTTTATACATTTTTTATTTCTTTTCTTTTTTTTTAATTTTGTCGTTATTGCTACTGTAGACCAAAATAAGATTAATTAGCTGCAGGTACATACAGCCAATCTCGTCGGAGAACTCGCCATTGCCTGGAGGTAACCATCCATACCGCCAGCTTTTCTTTTTCTCTTTCATTTCTTCCTCTTTTTTTGCTTGCCTTTTTTTTTGTAAACGCAAAGCAAACACCTGAGATTTCCGTTTCCGCTGGGAACCATGCTCGCCCTGCCAGTTACAGTTATATATTTTTTTTTCGTGTTTCTCCCTTTTTTTTTTGTTCGTGCTTTGTGCTTTGTTTTTGTTACGTCCTTCAATGTGCGTTATAGCTGTTGTTATTGTTTTTGGCAGTGTTCCGTATGGCGTACATTTCCTGTTGCGATTTTCCTCGCCAATTTCCGCCAAACGTTTGCCTTCCTGTTCAGCTTCTCTTTGCTCTACTCAACTCTCCATGCTCTCTTTCTATTCTGGTTTGCTTTGCACTCTTTTGCTGGAAACCTCTGGCCATGTTTTATAGTTTGGCTCTGCTAATTTATTTATGTTGTCAAATTACAAGACATAAATGAATCAATAATAAGTTCAGTTCTCAATTTGTTGCCAAATCATAAGCAGGTCACGTGTGTCCTTCTCACCAAAAAGCCAGCCAAGACTTTCCAATTATACCACAAGGCAGGTAACATTTTCAAAGTGGGTGTGGCCTGCGATTTATTTATTGTACACCTGCTGCCCTTTTATTTATTCGCATTTGCCAGAAATACTCTGAATTTATTAATGCAGCTACTGCAAAACACAAAAGAATTACTTGCAATTTGCCATGTTGTGTTTGTGGGCTGTGGGTTTTCTCATAATTTGTTCCAGGAACTTGTTTGCTGGTTGGTTGGCTTGGTTCATTTAATTAAATCATTTAAAGCTGTAGTTTCTTGGAATTTATTTGGGCATTGAAGCAAAGGCATAAATCAATTAATTGAAACTGTCAAGTTACATTGTAAACAACATAGCAAAATGCCAAAAACAAACAACTGGCATCAACAGTAACGAACCCTATGAGCAGGGCCAGAGCACAATCATCAATGCCAACATTTATAAATACAACCAGGCAGACGACAGCGACAGTGAAATTGTACACAAATCTTGATCAAGAGAGCAAAACTTTTACCCACGTTCAAATACAAAAACAGAAACTGGCCGATTTTGCAGTTACTCTGCTACATTTGCCTGGCCAATAATAAATGTGCCAAGTTTTTCTTTTTGCTAAACACTATTTTCGAACCCCAAAATAGCATATTCAGTTTGTCAAAATTGTAAGCCCACAGAGTTTCTTATGGTTGCCATAGAAATGATTTTATATTTTCGGATTAATTTGTGCGGTGAGCAAAGTAATCTAATAACTCGACAACGAGCCAAAATTAGTCTTGAATATTAACAAAGTAAGACCTTAACTACAATACGACAAATATAATCTTTTTATTCCCATTTTGAGAAGAGACTGGGGCATTTGCAGATGTTCCTAAAAGTATGTCAAAACAAAATGGCTAAGTAAGACAAAACTGGCGAGAGATACCACATATGGAATTTTCGTCAGACTGTGAGTGTGTCTGAGAAGGCAAGAAAAAAAGAGTGAAAGTGTTTGTCTGTGTGTGTGTGTGTGTGTGTGTAGCCTCCCAAGTGAGCCCATATAAGTATATATATTTTTATATATTTTGGCATCATCTCCGCTGTGGTCGTTATTTATGGAGTGTGCCTCATTTAATGAAGCGCCAAAAGTTGCCATTGCCACTTTCACTTACACTGGCGAATGCTCTGCTCTGCTCTGGCCTACTTTAATGGAAATACATTAGAGGTCTTTTTGTCACAGACCTGATTATTTATTTATTTGTCTTTTACTTTTTGGCAAATTACCACTTGTAAACTTGAACTCTTAATAAAACAGAAAGAAAGAAAAACAAAATGAATCAAAGTCATATTTTTTGTTTCGTTTCGAATATATTTTATGGGCTCCCCAGGTAGAGCACATAATTTGCCGTGCACAACATATTATGCTGTCCATTTCCTACAGCTGGGCTAAGTAATTTTTAAAAAACAATTTACCAAAAGGACTGGCTCAAATTTATGGCTCCTCACACACACCGCAGGCAAAGGAAAACTCTTATTTTTCTTGAAGTTGCCGCAAGTTTCCAAAACACAATATTGCAGTCTACAAATACAAAAATTACTTTTGCAGACGGCCCGATTTATTTTGTATATCTAGACAACAATTTATATAGGAATTTAATACACACAGCAAGGGAAACGAGAATGAGTATAAAAACAATAAGCCAAACGAGCGATAAGGCAAAAGAAAACGGCAAACGGCGCGACAGTTTTGCTTCTTCTTCCTTTTCATTCACTTTTCGAAGAAAAGAGAGTAGATTTATTTTCTCATAGAGTTTGTAACGCACAGAGCTACTCATCCTAGGCTCCTACTCTCAGATTTTTTCAGTATACTAAACAATCGATTAAGCCATGTCCACCTATCCTATTCTGCCGGAACTAGCCTAGTTGATTATAGTATTTATTCAAGCCTAAATCGGTTTCAGCATTTACCTCAACACTTAATAACGATCTCTTTGAAAATAATATTTGATGTTCAAAAGATAAGGATCAGGTTTCTATATGATATAGCTATCATATAAGCTTAAGCCGGACTTAGAAATATTTGATATTCCAAATATAAAGATAAATTCGAATTTCAAGTTTCATTTGGATCAGGTTGCTATATCATATAGCTATCATATAAGCCTAAGTCGATCTTAGAAATCAAGTTGCTATATCATATAGCTATCGTATAAGCCTAAGCCGGACTTGGAAATATCTGCTGCAATTACTGATTTGTGCAAAAATAAAACACTTTTAAAAAAGTCTGTAATCTTCAGCCCTTCCAAAAAAACCTTGAGACTTTCTATTAGTATCTGCAAATTGAATGTGGCAGGCAAAAGTCTCATATTATCTGATCAGATCAAGATCTCTAGATATTTTCTTGTAAAAATAGAAACTTGGTAAATGAATCTTTAGGACTTGTCAATTATTTTTTTCGAGCCAAAATGGAGAGTTCAGTAAACAAACGTTTGGCTGAATAAGTTTAAGTAAATTTCGAAAAAGTCATTAAATCTTCCTCATGTCAAGGACAAATTTTATTTTGTTTATTTTGTTCTGCATCTGTTGAAATGGTATTGTTCTTTTTTTTCCGTTCCTAAGCTGCTTGTCCGCCCGTTAGTTTGGCTGTTTGTTTTCACGAAATTAAACTTGATGGTCTGGCCTTTTATTGTGAACAGCGAAAGGCAGCAACTGCAGAATTCCATTATAAATTTTTGTTTTTGGATCGCCATCGTGACAAATCGCTTATGAAGATGGAGTGAGACTCTGTCATCACCCGAAATTCTTAATATTCCAGATCAGAATTTTAATTCCCTGCTTGAGAAATTTCCACTAATCTGTTGTAATTTCTGTTAAGCCAGAAGAGAGTAGGTGAAGAAGACAGAGGGCCAAACAGTTTTGTGGTTGTGTAAATGAATTTAATAAACTGACTGTAAAATTTCTGTGTGTGCACTCGCTGGGTGGTCAGTGAATTTTATGGCAAAAAGTTTTTGAAAGGCCACTTACTCAAGTAGAAGTGGCAGCCAGAGAGACGAGCACACAATAATTCATCAAAATGCAATGTAACCAACTTGCTCTAAGTAAGTAGAACAGAGGGCTCTGTGAGGGTCTTTCAATGCATGTACATAAGCACACTTCACTTTCACTCTAATGCTTTACAGAAAGAGCCAGCAAAGCTAGGAAAAATAAAAAAAGCAAAGGCAAAACTTTTAAGAATAGAAATAGTTGCCGCGCTCTCTCTCTCTTTTGCCCCGCTCAGAGTGACCGATCTCTGAACTTACTGCCAAGCTGTCCTTTACCTCAATATGGCTTAAATGCCCCCTTGCCAACTTTCTTGCAAAAATCCAAACAACGAAAAGTGTATATATTTTTGTCCAAAACTCTAAAGAACAATTCCAAGGCATTGCCAACACTGGCCACTCTACACTGGCAGCCGCAGTAGCAGGAGCAGTGGCAGTGGCCATGGCGATTGTGACGAGCCTTAAGAATCGTATTTTGTAAAAAGTTTTATACAGTTATTTAATTGAATTTGCCACCGAAGGCGTTGCGGTTGGCAGAAAGTTCATGTTTTCTTCCTGTGTTTATATCGTAATTTCTCGTTTATATGTGTACATCTTTTGTCCTCCAACAAACACATGAGAAGTTTCCTTCCATCGGTGCTATAAGTGGAATTGATGTGGCCGGCCACACAGTCTGAATGTCTTTGAAAGTTTTTTACGAGTGTTTATTAAGCGAACTAAGCGCACATAATAAGCTGTTTTGAATGGATTGGGCGTGGCTCTCGAACTCCAAAAAGAAACGCTTTCCTCTCTATAGAGAGTAAGGCAGAGAGAGGTAGAAGTAGAAGAAGCCAAACAATTCAAATTAAATGGAAAATTTCAAGAATATAAAAACACGAGATGACCAAAAAAGGAATGTACGAATTGTTAGTTTGAGGGTATGAAGTAGCGAAGGGGAGGTAGAGCACTAAATGCACAATCTCTTTTGACTCTGTAAATTAAGTGTAATAAAAGTAAAAAAGTAAAGTGCGTTGCCTGGCACAACAAATGCAGCAAAGTGATAGTGGAATTTATTTTAAAATAACATTGCATAACTGCAGGCGCTGCCTTCACCAGAAACTGCACGAAGAAGAAGAAGATGACGATGAAGAAGAGAAACAGTAAAACTAACAAAAACTATGCGTGGAAAGCTTAAGGGCAAAGAGAGAAACTCAAACACCGAAATAATATGAATGGGTAAATGAGTGAATGGATGGCTGAGTCTGCATGTGTTTGTGATTTAATTGTTTCCCTTGACTACTGCAGCTCCCAGAGCTTTTGCTGTAAGTACAGTAAAGCATTCATAAACTACATCCATAAAAAGTATAATAAAATTATTTTTTAAAGTCTTTTAAAATATTTCATTTTGGCAATTTGGCAAACACTTTAAAATTTCGAAATAAAATTGCTATTTTTGGAAACTAAATATTTAGCTAAAAATTAAAAGATGTATCCTCTTTGCTTAAATAATTCTTAACTTGAACACAATTTAAATCAATTCAAAGACTTCCATATTCTTCCGGTCTTGAAGAAGTACAGTCAGACACCTGGTTCAATCCTTTTAGAGAGGCTTTACGTTTTAGCCAGCTTTGACTGTCTGTGTCTTGTGTGTATTTATATAGGGAATGGATTTCTGTGATTGTGAGCCTTTGCCAAGGATGTGAGGACATCCTTGTGGGGAAAAAGGGGAGCAGCATTTCGCGCTTATTTTGATGAGTGGCGGCTGCAAACACGAAAATGCATTCCCAAGCATAATTTTCGGCATTTAATCGGATTACCGCGTCGTAACCAGATCAAACAGCATCAAGACATCCACAAACACTCACCCAGCCCAAAGAAATACTCGCATTCATGAGCGCCAGACCTACAAATATGCTTCTGATTTACTTAAATACAAACAACATAAATGCAAAAGCACTGTAAGAATTTAATAACATTAAGTGATGTCACCAGCCCAGAATAAAGTGCAACGTTGCCAACTCGACTACAAGTCGAAAGAAAGTGAGAATATGTTTCACTTTGTATGTCCTCTTTCTGGTGAAGTGGAAACAAGAGCTTCCATCATCAACATAATTTGATACAACCTGGCTTCAACCTAACCTAACGGTATCCAGCGAAAGCGTTAAGCACAATTAATTGTTCACACTTCTCAGCCTAATATCCTTTCTCTGAGTGGTGGACAGACTGAGGGGAGGAAGGCGTGCGTTTAATACCGTTTTGATTTTCTCACGATTGAAAGGGCCACATAGTCGGCAGTGTCATTGGCAGTGGCAAGTGGACGAGCACGTGAAAATCTGAAGGCGTGCGTGCGTTTTATACGCTCATTTGGAGCGGGGCAGGTTGGGGCTTTTCCATTGGGCGGACTTAATTACGCACGTTTGGCTGTTTAAATTGGTTTTGAAATGTTAGTTTTATGTTAATTAACCGCTTTTAATGGGCATTTTGGCTGGCTCTCTGGTCTGACTTGTTGTGTGTTTATGTCGGTTTAGCTGAAACGGCTGAATTCGGAAAACCAAAATCAAATAGTCATTCAAGTTTATTTTAAACGAATTGGGATAATTTTTTGGACTCCCTGTCTCTGCCGCGTGCCAAAAGATTCTTAAGCTGGCTTAGCGAAAATCCTCTGCCTGTACTCACAGTTTCAGTTTCATATAATTTATATCACAAAATCAATTATAGGCCGTGACTTGAGTTTATTTACAGCCACGTCGGCAGCTCTAGTATCAAAAAATTAAGTCAATTTATGTGATCCCTGGCGCGCTGAAACAATCTCTTTACAGTCTTTTATTTTTCTATATTCTACTGGCTGGCTTTCCTCTTATCTGGAAGCTACATAATTCGTCTGTCATTTGATATGCTGTTAAAATTTGACAAGTATTTTTGCTTAAATGTTCCTAGGCATGCCACGGCTGAATGGCTAGAAACAAAGATGCTCAAGTGGTTGTACCTAACCATGGCAACCAACGGGGGCAATTGTATAAGGAAAGAAATGGAGAAATGGAGCTTGAGGTAGAGTCACGATAAGGGCAACGGTCTCATGTGCGTGACACTCGAGTGCCGCGTGTCAAAACCATAAAAATAGGCAGTCTTTATCCCAGACAAGATGGGCTTAAAAAAAAGAAGAAGTTACTTCTCCCATAAATATTACATTTGAACGAGGGTGAATTTCAAAGTTTCCCAAGCTCTGAAAAAGCGAGAATCAAATTTCAGACATCATTGCAAAGATCTGAGTAGATAAGTCAATTTGAGAAAGAAAATAGGATTGAATACAAAATTGTCTAATTGAATTTTTTTGGCTTATAGAAATTAGGAAACTTTTGAAAGAACCCTAGGTTGGTGTCATTTATTTATGTATGTATTGGGTATACATGCCTTCATTTAATTTCACTTAAGCTCATTTAAAAATATTTAAAATACGTGATCTTAAATGTCTTCCCGCTTAAAGTCTCTCGGTATTTTCCCCTTCATTCCTTTCGTATGTATAAAATTAAATTGAGGGAGTTGGCCCTCTTTTTTTTGTGTTTTTTTTGAATAGTGAAATTTTTAATATGTTTAACTCGTTATGGGGCTCAGGCCGGCTCCAAAACACAAAACGTAAATTTTTAAAATTGTCATTTATGTGAGTGTACCAATGAACAGTTTACGTGGCTAGCCAACGATAAGCGATGGCCTACAAAAAAAAAAGAGAATCCCAAAAAAAAAATGTGGTTGCTAGGAGGGGGAGGTGAGGATTGAGAAAGTTATTTGGTGGCTGCGGCTGTGGCCATAAAATGTCAACTAGCGCTCATCCATCAATGAGTTTTGCAAAATTAACACCATTGAGTGACAGTTGTAGCAACAAAGTCTGCCCCTCTGCCCCGAGCCACACAAGGACTCCTGCACACTGTCAAAGGAAAGGGGCGAAGAGAAGAGGACAAGTGGAGCATTATACTTGCCAATTGGCTGTCATTTTAAATTATGCAAAATGCTGAAGAGGACGGAAAAACGCTTTGTCGACCGCTTTAATGCTCTATCGGAAAAGGTAAAAGCATTGGGCAGAATGATGAATTATATGTATATTCAAGTTTCAAAGAGTTGAAAAATCATAAGTATGCCAGAGCTTGAGGTTGGAGTGAGATGGTGGCCCAGGTTGGGCGTTGTCTTGGGCAAACAACGTGACGATTTGTTTGCTTGAGGTACTGGGAATTCCGAGTAGCTAAAAAGATTAAATTTTATTATGGCACATTACCCGGTAAGGAATCCGTTACGTGACTACGTAAAACAGACTTCCCGAGAACTGGAAATTGGGGCGGTCTATGGTAGGGGGCGTGTTCGTTGCTTTTACTGTTACTTTTGGTGTTTTGTTAAGGAAGTTTGAGCTTGACTTGATTCAATTTGCAATTCGATGTGCTGCTGAATTTTCAAAGATTTCTTTTGTGCCAAATTTTATTCATTCTTTCACTTATTTTGATTACTTTTCATTACACTTTTTTTCTTTCGTAAGTCTTTCTCCTCCAAAAAAAAAAAACATCATCTCTGTCTTTCTCTCTCTCTGTGTATGTGTCCTTCTATCTGTAGCACTCGCACAGCACTGCACTGCACTGCACCTACATACACACACACACACACATACACAGACACATACATACTCACTAACCTTATCCAAATACCCATCCGGACCCTTCGCTTGCTAATATTTTTTTATGTATTCTTCTTCTCTTTTTCTAGTTGTGCTTTTATATTTGCAAATTTAAATGAGCATAGAAAGAATAAAGAAAGAAACAAAAACACAACAGAGCATTTTATACGAATATAAAGCAAGAAGCAGCACATGAAAAAAAAAACATCACAAAACAAACCAAATGTCATCAACTTAACTCATTTTGAATTACCACAAAACAAGAACAAACATTAGCCACAACAACAACAACAACAGCAACAACAAAAGACAAAAACCAAAAATTAACACAATGTGACAATAAAACAGAAAACTCAAAAGAAAACGTAGTGAAAACAAAACGAAACCAAAAACGGCTAGAAGAAAGGGAATTTAATTGCACTTTAGCACAAAATAAAATTAAAAAAAAAAAATTAAAATAAAATAAAATAACAAAGAAAAAGTGATAAAAGCAAACGCACAACAATTACAACAAATACAACAAAAAACAAACAGCAATCACCAGCACAAAAATTTATAGCATAAAATCGAAGAAAATCGAAAGCTGAACAACAACAACAACAACATAAACGCATACCACAAGAATCACCACCAAAATTCTCGCCTTGAAATTTGATTTGATTATCGAAAACAGCAAACAAAGAAAAACACAAACTTTAATTAAACAAAACCTTAATTAACTCTTATATAAAATCGAATACAATCGAATTGTTATGCTAATGAATGTCCTTCTGATATGTCCTGCACATTTACACTCTCGGTGTTTGTCGTCGTCTGTGTGAATGTGTACCGTTATCCGTTCACAGAAAGCACTAATACGCCCACCTATTCACTCACACACACACACGCACACGAAACGCACACGCACTCACACTCGCAAGAGCAATAACAAATTTAGCAAGTTAAAAGAGCAAATCGAATCAAACAGCAAAGAAAGTTCACAATCTCAGTGTGTCCAGTGTGTCGTCTTCTACCTAAATCTTAGCCGCACTAGTTAATTAGAGCACAATCAACACAAGTTAATAATAATAAAAAAAAAATACTGCAAAAACTAAGCTCCCCCAAAACCAACCAACCGATCCACGTACCAACCAATCAAACCACCCAAAAACAAAAGCACCGCCGCAAACTTAGAAAAGAAAAGAAAGAAAGAAAAGAAACGTAGTAAAAGAAAGGCTCAGCAAAACTGGCCAAGCCGTGAGAGTGGCCAAGCTTTTTGGCCAACTCCAGCATCATCAAAACAACAAAAACAAAAACAAACAACCAACCAACCTAACAATCCAACCAACCAACCAACCAACTAACCTTGAAACCAACCAATCAAATCAATCAATCAAATCAATTCAAATCAATTCAAATCAAGCAAAGCTAAGCAAAGCAAAGCAAGTCACACCAAATCAACCAATTAACTCCACCGACCAGGTCAGTGTCAGTGTGTGTCTGTGTGTGTGTGTGAGTGTCCACTTTGCTTGTAATTAGCCACCCCGTCCGAACTTAGTTCCTGCTCGCCACATTCCCAAATACCAGCACCACAATTGCACATTACTACCATAGATATCCCAGGCAGTACTACTACCGCATGGAGCGCGGCACCAGCGGTGGTCAGCAGCAGCAGCATCATCACCAGCAGCAGCAATACACACAGCAGCAACAACGCCACCAGCAGCATCAGTACCAAGATCAGTACCAGCATCAGCAGCAGCAACATCAGCAGCAGCAGCAACAGCAACGCCAGCCGTCACCATCGCAGGGGCGACACCATCACCAGCATGTGGTGGCGGTGCACAGTTACGATCCGTACATGACCTCCCTGGGTATGGCGGATGAGGAGCATACGGCTGGGTCGTCATCATTTGATAATCCAGCCACCAAGAAGAAGCCGCCCAAATTGAAGGCCATTCATCGGTCCCTGTCGATGGCCATTGATAACTATGCACCTGGACTGGGTGTCAGTATTGGCGGTGGTGGTGGCGGCTCTACACCGCAGATGCTCTTGGAGGATGGTTTGATTATTGAACAGCCGCTGATCCACCGCTCGGCCTCGCCGCTGCCCGTGCGATCGGCCGCTCCGCCGCAGACCCTAGCACTACCCCAAGCACAACAACATACACAACACGGCGGTGGTGGTGGTGGTAGTGGAGGAGGTGGTGGAATGGGTGTGGGTGTAGGTGGTGGTGGTGGAGGCGGCAGTGGGGCCGTCTCCCCAGCCCTCTCTGCACGCCAACAGCATCACAAGCACCAAATGCATCTGCACACCTTTCAGCACTTGGCGGCCCAGGCTGCTGCTGCACGCCATCACCAGCATCCGACGCACCAGCATTTACAACAACAGCAACAGCACCGCCAGCTCCAACAGCATTCGAGCCAAACCAGCTCGCCGACCTCGCATCCGGTTAGCCCGATATTGGGCAGTATGGGAAGTACGGGCTCAGCATCATCCCCGTATCAATACCACCGTGATACTGGGCCACAGCAACCGGACATTTATCTGGTCAGCAGCAGTAGTCTGGGCGACGATGTTGGCGGCTCAGTTAGTCTGGGCCTGGGACGTTCGCCATTGGGCGGTAGCACATCACCGATACAGTTTATCGATGTCGATGATATGCTAGCGCCATCCACGGCGGCCACGTTTCGTGCCCATGGCGGTGGCGGTGGCGTTAGCAGTGCCACACATCCGCTTAAGAAGAATCTATTCCGGCGCTCAGACACTATTGACGTCCATCCGTCTACCAATTTTCAGATGAAGAAAACGCATTCCTTCCACGCGCAACAGGATCCCGCCGCCATGGAACAGATATTGCTGGCTACGGGTGGCTTGGGCCCTCAGTCCGCAGCCGGTTCCGGTGGCTCCAGTCGACGCACCAGCTCAGTGCGTGCCAACTTTCTGATGCCAGGACCGCCAGCTGGTGGCAAGGAGCTCTCTCGTTCGCCTTCACCCAGCCGCAGAGGCTGTCGCTCCCATCGCTCCTTCAATGACCCCGGACGCAGGCCCAGCATCAAGCCTGAATCAGTGGTGGAATCCCAGATACGACATCCCTCCCTCAATGATGACCTTATGGATTCCATAGACGGTCGTCCGCCTGCTAACCTCTTTCCCCAGTCGAATCTCTCACTGGAGAATGAACTTTTTGTCGAGTCCAGATCCCGCAGCAATAGCCACACCAAAATGGAGGAACTGGGCGTGGCCGATATAACGGCAGCCGCCGTGCAGCGTATGCGAAAAAGCTCTGGGTCCTTCGAAGAAGCAGCTGGCAGCTCAGCCATCCTAGCCGGTCATAGTGCCACCCATCCGCCCGCCACTTCAAACAGTGTAAAGCAGAAACGCGACACTCACCCGCATCCGCACTCCCGCCAACAGAGCACCCACAGTCTGGAGCTGGACGGGCGCCCCTCTACCTCGGCCGCGGCAGCTGCCCACACCATGCAACTACACAGTGCTGCAGCCGCAGCCACGGCCGCTTACCACTTCAAGCGTGGGGCACAGCACGGCAGATCTCTCTACCTCTCGCCTAGCAACCTGGAGGAACTGACAGTTCACCGACCCGGCGTTCTGGCTGCCGCAGCTGCATTCCAGGGCACCAATGCCAGTGCCAGTGTCAAGCAAGCCAAGGCCCTGCACAGCGCCAGCATGCGCTTGAGGACGTACCGGGAGACCCTGAGTGCCTCGAAAAAATCAAAAAGTTTCATTGGCGATGCCGGTTTCGGTGGGCAGGTGGGCCAGGTACCAGGGCCTGGACCGGGACCAAGTACAATTGCCGACGACTTTGAGCTAACCTCACCCCACCGACGCAACAGTCGTCCGCTCTCCACAGCCGTGCCCAGCACGGGGGCCAGCAGCATTGACGAGATCAAGCGCAGTCCACGTCCAATTTCGGCTGCGGCGGCGGCCTTCATCGAAGAGAAGCGACCCTCCTTCGAGCGCAAACCCTCGCTCACCTATGAGCTGAGTGATGCCGCCTTTGCCGCCCAGGTCCTGCGTCCCTTCCATCACAAACTGGCCGCTGGCCGCAAGGCTTCCGTCAGCGGTGGCTCACACAAATTGAAGAAGAAATCGCTGAGCGATGACACCGAAGAGGACGAAGATGCGGATCGAAAGCGAAAACGCATTGTTTGCATTGTCCTGGCCACAGTGTTGCTGTGCCTGGTTTGCGCCAGCATTTTCGTGGTTGTCGTCACCCTCACCTCCAGCCAGAGTCAGTCGGGCAAGAAACCGCATTCGTACACCAGAGACACACCAGTCCACTACACGGGTATGAGGCCATCATGAACTACAACTACAACCACAAAAGCAAAAGCAACAGCACCAGCTTCAATACTAGCAATAGCAACATCAGCAATAAACACCATACCAAACGCCACACCAGAAACTAGTGATAGTAATAGAAACTGGCATTTAATTCTTCTTCTAATTGTATCAGTGACATGGCCAAAGTCTGGTTATGTCTGCGACAAGAGCATAGTGTTTCCATTCGGTGTTTGTGGGAACAAATCCGCTTGGTGGCTGTCAAAACGTTTCGCTAATTGACATGACCAGATGCTTTGTGCAGTCCATTAAAAAACAGATTAGTCTTATTTGAAAAGTTTCGATGGGCCGCCTACAAAAGCAGCAATTGCACTCGCATCCACATCGAAAACTGCAACATCATCAAGAGTCTTTGTTGCCCGATCAACAGAGCAAAAACCAGAGCACCTCTGTCATCATCATCATTGCAACGCAGTGCCAATTAAACTGTGACTGCAACTGTAACTGTTTCCTTCGACCACATATGAAAACCCCCTCAGCCTGTAAGTAGGCAATGAAATATTTTCCCCTATATTTTCTTGTCTCTTTTGAATTGTTTTTTGTTTTTCGTTTTTCCTTTTTTTTTTTGCCAATATTTTATACATTTCTTTTTTTTTCGCAATAACAAAAAACCAAGAGTCGTTTCCACATTGGACCGGAGCACAGACAAGCCAGCAAGGTCATGACAGTTATTACAGTTGCTGTGGACCATTGTTATCAAACGTGTGTGGGGAAAAGGGCCAAACAAAGAAAATAAAAATAAAAAAAAAAATTCCAATACTTCTGTATGAATATAGTCAGTCTGTCTCACTCATTTGTACAGCACAGTAGTTGGGTAAGCAAATGTATTGAGCAGAGCAAAAAATACTTTGCAAATCTCGAACGTTGCATAACCTGGCTAAGTGACTGCTGAGTCACATACTTGTGAACTCAAAGACCAAGAAGAAGTGACTTAAAAACTGATGGACTGAAAGCAAGATTGAGTGTACTGGTAGTGATACTGGTTTCATGCCCAAGACAGCCTTTTCTTTGAATTGCCGGCAATACAAATACTGCCAGGCACGCACACACACACATGCCAAGCAGCCGTAAAAAATTATACTTACTTTGACTTTAATGGCTTTGCCGGAGCTCAGAACCACACTGGCAAATACAGCAAAGCCTGGCAAACTAATCAACACACGGGGATGACTTTGCCCGTGTGTGCGTGTGTGTGTGTGTCTGTGAATGTAATGATAATGGTAACCCCTTTCCCCGCTTTCTGCGGCAACTGACCAAGACAGACTAGCTGGTAAATCTGGCCGTGGTACGCCTCTGTATTTAACATGTTCACTTTTTTATACTTTTTGTTAATAGTTTTGTTGGCTTGTGTGTGTGTGTGTGTGTGTGTCTCTCTCTTTCTCTTGTTCAAATTATGTCTTTCCTCTTCTAGCTTTGTGCTCTTTATGCTCACAAGGCATTTCAATGTTTTTGTTTGTCTATATTCAAACACACGCATACAGAGAGAATCGCACACACACACACACATACACACTCATGCGCTCGGTATCCTCTCTCCCATTCGTTAGTCTTAATTTTACGTTTACGACATGAAACTAGGTTACTTTGTCATGTGCGAGTGAGTGCAACAACAACAAGAATAACCAGCAAGAGCAACGATAATAATAATAACAATAACAACAACAACAACAACAACAACTGAAACTATAACAAGAAGAAGAAGCTGAAGCTGATGCTGATGCTGAAGCCGAACCAGCAACAATTGTTTATTGTTGGCAACGAGTGCTCATGTTGGTGACATTGCCCGCTCAGTTGGCTTCATGGCCTT
The DNA here is from genome assembly GCA_037075145.1 of Scaptodrosophila latifasciaeformis. NCBI lineage: Eukaryota > Metazoa > Arthropoda > Insecta > Diptera > Drosophilidae > Scaptodrosophila > Scaptodrosophila latifasciaeformis. Next base: position 2,269,359 of record JBAMCM010000158.1, read on the forward strand.
GTTTATAAAGCAGCAACAGCAGCAGCCGTTGACTGTTTCATCCTACCAAAGTCCCCACCAAGCCAGCCCCCAACCCCTTTCGGCCTTAGAAAAAAGTCACTTTGCGCGGCAATGCCCACGTGACCGCAACGGCTAAAAACAAACAGCAAAATAAAAGACATTTGCCACAACACATTTTCCGCGACAAACTGCCTGAAATCCCTGGCTTAATCGCAGGATTAAATAACGACAAGTGACGCCCATGAAAATATTTAAAAATTTAAAAAATCTAAATGAAAAACTAATTCCATTTATTTGCTATAATTTATTTATTTGACAATAATCATTTTAGACATTTAACACACGAATTAATCAATTCTATAAATATTTGATAAATGAATAGAACAGAGCAATATTAATTAGTTTTTACACAATTGATTGAAATAATTATTAAACAGTGATAATCCAGTTGATTAAGCTAGCCAGCTATCAATATTCCTAAAATGCAATTGTCAGCTAATGTGCGGGCAATTAGCAAAAGGTTGTTTTCGACTATCTGAGAGCATTCCATTTTGTTGATTAATTTATCAAGGTAATTATTTATTTATGGTGAAAAGATGTCACATGTCAAACCAAGGACAAAGTGAAATTTATATTTTCAGGCAAAAAATAAAGAAGAAAGTTTACCGAATTTTATTTTTTTTGGAAGAGCCGAAGATTACAGACTTTTTCCAAAGTTGATTTTAGATATATATAATATAGTCATTTGATTTGTCTGAAATATGAGAATATCAAATATAAATGAGATCGATCAATAAATATTGGAGATATTCCAAGGAGCATGTCAGCTATATGATAAAATGGTCCCATACAGTCCCGACAAAAGCAGCTGGTATAGACTAGACTGACAGACATTTAATTTGAGACTACTCAATCCAACGGTAACTTTTGGGGGTCTACGATGTGTGGTCAGAACAAAGTGAATATACTCCTCTTTCTTTGGAAAAAGTATATAGTTTTTTTTGACTAAAAGCATATATATAAATGCTGACTTAATTCAAGTGCCATTCTAAGGTATTTAAGAAAATATCTTTAGTCTTGTTCAAAGTGAATTTTAGATATATAATATAGTCATTTGATCTGTGTGAATATGAGAATATTAAATATAAATGTGATCGATCAATAAATGTTGGAGATATAGGGATATTAGTATTGAAATGGGGAAGGGGGGGGTGGGGGGGGGGGGGGATTTTTTTTGAAAATTTTTTTTTTAAATTATTTGGTGGTTTTTGAAATGGTTTTGAAGCACACTTCTTAAAAACAAGGGTTGGCATTTTCTAAAAAAAAAAAATTATAAATATTCTCAGGAGGAAAGGACTATAATTCGTTTTATTGAAATGTCAAATATGAGGGAATGAAAGAAAATGTCAGCCACTAATTTGTCGCCGGTATGCCAACACAGCTCATGGTTGCACTTCAAAACACACTCAGACACACACACACATACACAGTCCACAGTATGTGTGACAGTCAGTAAAGCAGGAAAAGAGGAGGAGAAGGAGCAGTTGTCAGAAAAGTAGCTTTTCGTTTTACCCCTTAGCTGATGAGGTTGCTTTCAACGCCACATAAATAATTAAACCACATGAAAGACAAAGGACCAATGTAACCACACAAACTTATTCACCCACATAGCCAGAGAACCACACAACTACGCCGACACATGAGTTACTTCACAAAGAGCTGGGCATAAAGTTAGACGGCTGCCAGGAGCGGCATTTATGAGCGCACATAATAGCTGTTAACAATTTAACTTGTTTACCAGTGGGAAAGTTATATGTTAATTGGTCTCAAATAGCCGAACACGCACACTCACCCATTCCAACCAGCCACTGTGGGAGGATACATCTGGTGGCAGTGGCAGCGGCAGCTGCGGCAGATGTTGTGGGTCATGGTGCTGCAGTGGTAGCAGCAAAGTGAATAATGGCAAGCGCTGGCATCACCTGTAGGCTCAGGCCCATTGGCACGTTCCAGGTCCCTCATCGTTGGCGTCCGTCCAATCTTTCACATTGTCCTTTCTTTTCCGTACATACACAAACACAGACACACACACACACACACACAAATTAACAGGTAACGCTTACGCCTGAGAGCCTATGGAAAAGCAATGGGGGCCGGCAGTACCGCAACAACCACCATTGGGACATATCGTGTTTGAGTTTGACTTTGAGCTGCACACGCTCCGTTGTTTCAAATTTACACGTTCGCAATTCCGTATGTGGGCGCAAGTGTCCGAACGGTCGGAGGGATCCAAAGGGGGACTTTATTTTGTGCATAAGCCTCCACACTTAATTGGTCTTGGGCAATTTAAAGTAAAGCCCACAATAGAAAACGGCCAAAGCCAAATGCATTTTAGTTACATAAATAAGAAATGGTGAATTGGGAATTGGGAAAATAAATTGAATCGCCCGAATTGAATATAAATAATTAAAGAACTTTAAAATGAAAATTATTTTTCTAAATTTTAAATATGTATTTTTATAATTGTTTAATTTAGTTTTTATATTTTCATTGAAAATTTTTCGAATATCACATAACTACTTAGCTGTTTGCATTATATTTCTAACCAATTGGGCAGAAATTGCATGTGGCTGGGCTGGGGAAGTAAATGAAAATTTTCCATTCCGGTGGAAATATTTTATAATTACATTTTTGCAGCTGCATAAAAGTTATTTGCCCCCAAGTAAAATGACATTGGCCCAAAAGGGACATGACTACACCCACACACAAGTACACCCACACACACACGCACACAATTTTCGCAACAAATAAACGAATGGAGTGTAAGCAGTAAGGCCAAAAGGAAATGAAACGAAAGGCATTGGCAATTTTTTCCAGACGCCAGTTTCATGGCAGTCCTAAGAATGCAGATAAAGATGAACAAGAAATTGACTTTCAGACAAAAATTTTTTCATTCATATGAAAAGAGATTTCCATTATCACCCCAGCTCTGACAATCATGACGACTGGCACAACGGCCACCCACTGAGCAAAATACTGCCCCGTTGTCTGTGCAAATATGTGCACATGTGATTGATTGCCAAACAAATTTTGACACTTTACACAACACGGAACGAGCAACACAGCAAGGCACAGTGAACCCGGCACACGGCAACCGAGACCCGGGACCTGGGACTTGTCAATTTCAATTTTTGTGTAGTCCTTTTATTTCGATTTTTGTTTTTGTACCGTTAATTAAAACTGCTGTAAAATTCACAAAAGCATCGGGCGCCACAAAGCGGGGCAAGTAAACATTGTCCACCTACAGCCACCGACAGCGTCAACCACTCTTGACCAACGACTCTACCAAAACCCACACACACACACACACACACACACACAGAAATACACGCAAACACATTTACTGAAATCAAATTAAAACGAGGCGTGGTTAAACGGTTAAAACTCGTGTCGACGTCAGCGCGGTCTTTTTTGAATTTTTATGTTGAACTGTGCTTAAAGTAAATAGTCTGGATTGATGAAAGTTTATTTGAGAAATTCATCAACAGGCATTTACTTCAACTGCAGTTTAAACAAATTGCAACAATATCAAAAACTTTACCACAACAACAACAGCAACAAAATTAAGGTTAATGACAAAAGTGAAAAGCATTAGATTATTCAAAACCAAATTTTTCTTCTCGTTTTTTTTTTTTTTTGTTATGTTAGCTATGTTTAGTGTTAGAGAACTTGTTCCGTTAATTTTCAAATGTTACTAATGAAAGCAGTTTGCAGCAAGTTTGCCACAATCAAATATTAACTCTTTGTCATTGTACTCTTATTTCCTGCAGTACGCCAGGAGAACGAACGAATAATTCGCGAGAATCTAGAACGCACCCGTATGATAAAAAATATGACAGAGCAGTCAGCACTGTTGGCAGCAAGTGCCTTGGGCCAAAGACATCAGCAGCAACAACAACAACAGCAGCATCTAATACTACGGGCACAACAACAGCTGCCGCCACAACCACATTATCAGCATCCACAAATGCAGACGCTGCAGCAACGAGCAATAGCAGGGGCTGCAGCGGCGGGTGTAGAGCAACCGCTGCAGGTTCCATAACATCAGATGAATATTTATGAGCGTGACAAACGTTGGCCAATGTCTGGCATCCGCCGCATCCGCATCCTGGTGGCAGCCACATCAGCAACAGGCAACAACGAAGACGATACAGACGGCTGAGAGAGTGCGCCGAGGCCTGGCGTGCGAAGTGAACATGTGGCTGATTTTGACTTTGTCAGTGCTGATGTCAAGGAGTCCGACGGAAGTGACACGGTTCGCCCAGCAGCGGAACCAGGAAACGATATCATAAACAGCTTCATACACAGACCCACTACAGACTCTCGTTACTTTATTTGCCCCAGCAACAAGTTGTCGATTTTTAAGTAACCCTCAAACCACTTTCCGTTGCGATTTTTCCGCCTTCGGCAACTATTACCTTATGCATCGCAGCTACGGTCCTGAGGCTTGTTTGTTTCTTTAGGACTAAGCCGGATATGAATAAATAAAACTGTATAACGAATGACGCAGTTGCAAGTACAGTCATGCTCACTCGCTCACTTCTATAGCAACAGCACTGCTCCTTGGCCATTTGCGGGAAACTTTCTACTGTGGTCTTGACTTGCCTGTCAGTCGATGAAATATAACCAAATACCAGACAAGCTCCCTGGTGTGTTTGCATTTACATTTTCAGGCTTCCTCGCCATGCGATGGTTTTTCTTTTTTTTTATTTTCACATCATTCATATTTAATATGCCAAAACGTAAACTTATTTTTACTATTTAATTAGAAATATTCCAGGGAGCTGCGTCTTTACAAAGAAATGAAATGTTAAAAAAAAAATTACATTCAGCATGAAATCATACTAAAAGTTATGCGCACAAAACAATGAAAGCCCACTTTGTTAACTAAACTAAAAAAATAAAAAATAAAAGAGAATTAGAAAAATAGAACCTCGTCAATTAAAATTGTCTGACGAGCAAATAATAAATATAGTTATAGAAATTAAATAAAAAATAAATAAATAAATAAAGCTTAAGTCTAGAAAAATTATTTGTTTTATATAAAGATAAAACTAACCGACACTAAATAAAAAAATAATAATAATAATAAAAACAATTAGTCTAGTAAAAATAAATAAATATAGAAATCAAAGAGAAAGTAAAAATAAATCAAAAGTGATCCATTCTAGTCTAAAGAAACTTAGCTTAAGAACCGTTAGAATCGTTATAACTATATATAATGGTATATAGCAAGTATTGTATTTATAATGTTGGATTTTTGATGTACGATTTGTTGTTGTGTCTGAAAAATACTTTAAGTTTTTTGCTAAATGTACTTAGTAATATAGAAAATCAAAAAACAAAAAAAAGAAAGAATTGAAATTAGTTAAAGTCAAGCCGATCGTATAAGCTTTTCAAAAGTTTACCAAGTCCAAAAGGTTTCGTATCAGTTTGCCCAAGTTTTCCGACCACAAACAAGAGATTTACCAGATACATTAACCCACACTAAATACACATGATGTGTTATAACTTTTGAGTATCATTTTGGCTTCAATTGTATTCCGAAACTCTGCTTACTTTCACCGCAATCCTCAGTGAAAACTTTCAACCGCTTCCACACTAAAAATTCACAAAAATCAATTATAGCTAAAGCCAATACAATATCCCTCTCTCTCTCTCTCTCTCTCTCTCTCTCACTCTCTTTAAATAAGAATTTCGAATTTTTTGTTTTACATTTTGGCTTTGTTGTGAGTCTAAAATTGTTGGTCAATATGTTTTTGTTGTAAGTGTTTGCCAATGTGTGTGTGTGTTTGTGTGTGTATATTGTGTGTTTTTAGTGTATCAAAAAAAAAGAAAAAACAGAAAAAGTTATAAACTGAAAATACTCGTAAGTAAAGTTCAATTCGAAATAAAATTGAACTTTTGCATTTGAAATTAGAAACAAAGAAAATTGGGAAGCAGAGCAGAAAATGCTAACAAAATCAAATCACAAAGAATTTCAATAATTTGAATGGCCAGGAAGAAGTTTTTGATTTTCGCAACTGAATTGAATGTGCCAAATTAAAAAGGGGGGAAAACAAAACTAATCCAACAAATAAGCAAATGGAATTATACTTAACTACAAAACGAGCTTGTTGTCGAAATAATTTTAATTTTTAATAATTAAGTTAAGCTAAAAATAATAATAATAATATAAACCAATCGAAAAGGAATGAGAGAAGAACATATTTCTTAGTCATTCGAATTGCAAGGCTTAAAAATTAAGAGAATTGCGCGATAGAAGAGAAAATTTGGTTTCGTTTACAAGTTGAATAAATTTGCCTTAGTTTTTTTTTAGTTTCAAATAGAAGCTTTTTTATTTCATTTCGAAAATATAGGAAGGCAAATTAGCTTGAAGCAAAATTCTATCGGTTTCAGCCACAAAAGCAAAATCTTACCAATTTTTCTCTCAAACATAAAAAAACTAAAAAACTCCACCTCATTTGTGTTGAGTATTTGCTAATTAATTGTTTATTGCTTTTTTGGAGAATAATGAAAAGGCAAGTAAAAAGCTCTGTAATTGGAGCAGGGACTGCAAATTGTAAATTTGACAAGGTAAATTACGCAAAATAAATAAATAAAGGTTAGGAGTATAAGTCAAAGCAACTGTTGAGCCATTTATAGATAAAAAGGCAATTAGTGTTAATATAAATAAATATCAAAGAATCATTATACCACATCCCGAATTTTTGTGTAAGATTTGTGCCTAAAATGTTAAGTCAAGAAGAGTTATTAGAAATGTTGTGTACATCAAAAAAAAAAAAAACAAAAACTAAGCAGATTATAGACGAATGCGAACGAATCAAAATGAAATAGTTTCATCACTCGGTAAATGAGTTTATATATATATAAAATTTCAAAAGCAACAACAACAAACTAACAATTTAAATGCTTCAAATCGGTGTCAATAAATTTTACTGCTAGTGACTAAAAATATTATTTAGCCATTAAAACTAAAAAATACAAAAAAATTATATACATATAAAATAGTGAGTTTACATATAATATTTTTAAAAACAAGGAAGTCTTAAAAAGTTACAGAAAATTGAAAGCTTTAAGTTAGCTTGATAAATAATGAAAATATAAAAAAAATTAAAATAAAATCAAAGTTTTGCGATCATTACAATAAAAATGAATGAGCAGAGAAAAATTTTTGAAAATGTTGAAAAATTTCTTAAATATTCAGAATTTCAAATTTTGAGAAAAGGAATAATGTAAAGAAAAATCGAAAAGGCAGCGCCTAGTCAGAAAAGCTAAAACAAGCAAACGAAATATTTAAAACATTATTGAACCAAAGAAGAAAATTAAATGGTAAATAAAAATAAATAATTTAAAAAAAAAATAATGCGACTAATTAAAAATCAATACTTTGTATTTGCATTTGGCATTAAACAACAAAGAAACAAACAATACGAAATAATGAATCTACTTGGTAATGGAAATATACAAAAAAAAAAATAAAAATTTGGCTAGTTAACTTAGATACCTAAAACAGAATTGAACAATTAATAAAACAAAATAGGTTAAATGTATAAAAATCTAAGCTGAATCATAAAAGAAAATAAATTTTTGTCAGGTGCCAATTTAAGCTCGATTTATAACATCAGTGAATCAGTCGAGCAGGAGTCAAAGCTTCAGACAGTAAGAATATATTTAGGTATTTACAAATCTGAATCAAAATAGATTACAAACACTTCACAGCCTTCAAATGTGAGACTTCTGGTGCCCAAGGAAAAAAAAAAAAGAAACAAAAGAAAATCAAATCCTTAGAATGCCCCATTTTGTCCTGGAATACTCAAAAGGCACAAGGAAATACAAATGTACATAAGAATATAAAATCAAAAACAAATTTAAAAGCTGAAATCATCAAAACAGAAATATTAAAAAATAAAAATTTAGCATTCAAAAGTTTAATAAAAACAAAAGGGAAACCAAAATGTTGCTAAAAAAAGGAAATACGAGAAATTAAAAAAAAAAAATTTAAGTGAAAACATTAAAATACATTCAGAGTTTTATTCATGAAAATAAAATAACAAGGCAACACTTAGTTAATATAAAAACAAAAAAATGAGAGAATAAATTAAAAGAAAATAATTGAAAACGTAAATCAAATTGTGTCACCTGTGTAGTATATCAGTATTTGTAACTGAAAGTATTATATAAATAATAATAATAAATGTAAACAAAAACCAATTAAAAACGGTAAAGTTAAACTTAACAAAAACAATTGCAAAAGAAACCAATGAAAATAAACTGAATTTACAAATGAACTCAAAAATGTCTTTCAAATTATTCAAAGCCCCAGATTATTCAATAATTTCTCATACAAATGGCCAAACATAAATGATTTCAATTGGTGTTTTTTCTTTTTAATAAACTAGAATTTATTTTATTTTATTTTTCGTTTTTAAGGGCAAATGACTTGGAACATTTTTACTCTAGCTAATTAATACGTTTATGCAAATTGTAAAATGCTCACAAAACAAATTGCACAATTGCTTGCACAGCTAAGATTAAATACGAGAATTCTATAGGTGACGACGATGTGCGCTTCAACAAAAAGGTTTCACTTAACAACAAAACATTCTATCTAAATAAATAAGCAGCTTTTGCACATAACCAGAGGCAGTGGATTGCTGACAAGGTTGGGCTCGAAGTGCAACTACTGAGCCTTTTTGGTTTCCGGAGTGGATGGCTTTGGAGGAGGTAGGCGCTCTACCGCCTCTTTGTACAGCTGATTCAGACCAAAGGTGAGGCGTACATTGTCGCTGGAGAAGAAAAACTTTTGAAGTTTGCCCTTTGCATCTATGCTGGGTCGACGATCCACTTCTTTGCCCTGTTTCAGAAGGATGACGGTTGGGAGCTGGCGTGAAAAGCTGCTGTCTGAGATGCGAAACTTATGTGCCACATCGGGAAAGCGACCAATATCGATTTTGCCAAACTTGAGCAAGTCCGTATTGTATTCTGCGGAGAGTTCGGCGAAAATTGGTGCAAAATTGACACAAGCGGGATTCCAAACTGTGTAGAAACAGATCAACCAGGTAACACGTTGGTCGCGGACGAGCTCCTCCTCAAACACTTGGGAATTCCGGAAGTAGGTAATGTGCTCTGGTCCTTTATATGATGGTTCTGATAGGACCATGCCTACCAGCACGCAGAGCAATAGAAATCCTAGTCCATACCGAAAATCTGCGTAGCCCCAGAGTATGGCATTTGCAACCTTTGTGTAGAGGAATGACGATGACAAGTAGTTTATCATGGTCACGCTCCCCGTTTTGCGAGATCGAATCATCACGACAATCAACAAGAAAAAGAGTATCTCCGTTTCCCGGCTGTCCAGGGCGCACATGTCACTATCTGCATCGCGGTGATGGAAAATACGCGAGCACACGAACGTGGTTTTCTTGGCCAGCAAATAGGATAGAGCCAGTAGGATATTCACCCAATAATAGGGCTTTCCGAGTAGGGTTACTTGCTTCTTCCACGTCATTGCATAGCAATAAGACGCTTACGTTTAATTTATCACAAATTGGGTCAAGAAAACCTTAATTAACTATTTCCCTTGCGTAGGCTTATATTTTAGGGCTGCCAATAATTTTCTAGCCGGATTACAGCAATGTCAAACTCGATATTTGGTGCTGCCAGACAGTTCTATAATGGCAAGCTATGTCACACTATACAACACTGTATATAAGTAGTGATGCCGTATACCCTGACAGCAGATGGCGCGCATTTAAATTTGAAATTTGTTAAGTGTCTCGCTGGTGAACTTTTATCAAAAAACAAATCATTGCATCATTCTTTCCAAATTTTAATGTCAATAAACTCTTGGTAAATAAATTTTATTTTTCAAAAGTGTAGACACACCAAATATTTATGGATTCCACAGTCGGGGTCAGGATGAAAGAGCACACGCTACATTTTAATCATGAAAGATGACGTTACCTACGTGACCATAGACAGGCCAAAAATTATCAGTCGAAGACGGACTTTTTCATAACATTCTCAGAAGCGTGTCTCAATTTGATTTTGTTTTGTTTGGGATTTGTTTGCTCATTAAATTAATAGAGATTAGTCGAATGCTGTTGCATCAATAATTATGCTTATATTTTTACCATGTTTACCGAAAAATAAACAATTATGACATTAAATTTTTTATTTAAATCATTTATTTCAATAATTTAAGTATTTTTCGCAATAATGGACATCCAAGTAAGTAATTACATAAGCAAGTATTGACTTTAGTATGTATATTAAAATGAAATAAAATATATTGTAATTGAATTATTATATAGAAATTGATTAAGATTGTATTAATATTTACAAATATATATTTTTCTTTCTTTTTTTTTTTTTTTTGAAGCACAATAAATAATCATGTGGTATAAATATATATAAAATAAAATGTTTACAGTTTTTCGAGGTAAACAAATTCGTATCTTTATAGGCATCTATAATAAGTACCTTGAACATTTATTTGACAGGCTAGTACAAACATTTCAAAATTGAATGACTATTTTGAGTAACTGGAAAAATCTAGTCAGCTGCCAATTTTTAGATTATCAACTAGACAGAGTACATTTTTACCGCTTTCTGAAATTTGACTCCTCACAGGTTATCGGTTATCTGAATAGTGAAAGTACTTAGTATTTTTTCAGAGCAAATTGAATTGCGCAGTTCTTTGTTCTAATATGAATAAGCATTTGGACATGTGTAGTAAGTAGTATAAATGGATAGAGAATACAAATGCCGCACATGGCTTTATCAGTGTGAGAGCCTTTGGCATCTACTTTTTTTCATTTACCATTACTAAATATAAAAATAATGTTCAATGTGCCATTTTCTCAAGTACATCAAGACGTAAGGTTAAGGGGGCCAATGCACACTAAAAAAAAAAATCGAAACAAAGCTATTTCCTTCTAGTATCGAAGTAGCAGTACGAGCCCGCGTTCTCCCCAGCTTCTCGACTCTCCCATCTAGCTACAGATCGTCGCTATGCCGGGTGATTCTTATCATCACGTTTTCTGGACTCCAAAGTATTGCTCTCTATAAATTTTAGCCGGACCCTTGTTAAAATTCAGTTCATAACTGAACGTTGTGTGTGAAGAAGCGCTTAAAAATTTCGCATAAGAAATCAAGTAAACGAAACTCGAAAAAGGTGGGAAATCCACTGCAGTGAAAGAAAACGTGTGCAAAAATAAATATTATTCATCTCGCGTGGTAACGAATATTAATGGTGTACGAAACTCTGAATAAATCGCTAGAATTTCAACTAAATCTGAAATTGTCAGAAATATTATATTTCGGGCATAAGTTTATTTCATTATTTGATACTTCGATTGTGAGTGGTGAGTAGGCAACTTGTTTTTTCACTCTTTAAAAATCACAAAAATTTACAAACATCCGAATATTTCCTTTAGCTGCTGAAATGGCTGCTCTACCCCAAAGTGCTTTTGCCGCTTGCAAGTTACGTGAACAATTAAACGAACGCGACTTAATCCTCTCGCGCATGAAATCGTCTGGCGCTGATAAAGGTGCTATTGACAACCAGAAACGTAAGCAAACGTAACGAAATAAAGGTTTACCGATTCTACTGACTGTTGATAATTTTTTTGCAGAACGAGAATATTCCCCAGACAAGTACAATGGAAAGTTAATGAACTCAATTTGGGGTCTTTACAATCGCTATTCCCCACATAATGTGAAGAAGAACGAATTCGTTCCACGAAAATATTAGAATAAGCTTAGCGCAGCATTTTATGTAAGTAGGCAACTCTCAACACCCCAAAAACGATATTCTAAATTCAATTTGAACTTTTACCCCAGATATAATGCTGCGCTAGTCCGAATCAATGTGTAGTAATCATTGATTTTTCGCCCTCAACTTAATCGTACAGTTATAAGAAGAAACAAATTTTATGTATATTTAAATGTGATTTATAAGCAATACTTTTTTCAGCAATAAATTTCGTAAATATTTTGAATAATTCAAGTAATGTTTGAACACAAATTCGTTTTATTCATGTAAAGCGTTAATAAAAAATCTTAAGATAAGCAAAAACAATTTTAGTTTAAGTAGCAGGACTCGTAAGTTGGAACCATATATTTAATATTGATGAAGGCATCCTCTCCGCCATGCAACTCCAAGACCTGTAATGTCTCGTCAATAAGATCCCCAAGATTCATATTATTTTTCTGAGCATAATCAATCTCATCACCGCAATTCACTGTGAAAAGTATTTAGTCTATAAGAATATTATAAAGCATTACCAAATACCACTTACAGTTCCTGACTTTATAGGCGTTAAACATGGGTAAGAGCTGGCGGTAAAACGGAACCAGAGCTGGGCCCACCAAGTCCGAAGTTGACATTACCAATTGTTGTATTATTTTTAAAGTAGTGCACATGACTTCCAAGTTACGTGTGCTTAGGGCATCTAATCGAAAAAAGGAAGGAGGCGTTAGTCGAAATAAGAAAAGAACTAAGGCATTGCGTGCTATAGGAAAGTTCGTATTGTACTCACTCTTCAAAGGTAGAATTAATTGTGGTATCACTGGATGGATTTTGTCCCCACCAGCCAATAGTAGGTCGGTTACTCCCTGGCGGGCATAGGTCGAATATGGATGTTTCGTTTCCGCAAGACCATCAAAAAAGAGCGGCAAATACAAACTATAGTCCAATTTTTCAATGTCCACCTGGCAATAGAAAAGACAAAATAAAATGTATAAAATGGTAACTTTCTGTCCTGAAAAGCAAAAAAAAGTTTTGTGCCGATGTAAATGGCACGCGATGATCATTGGGATTATCCTGATTTCCATTAAGATTACTAAGTTTATTCAAAAAAAAGGAAAGACATAAATAAAAAGGTGTTAATAGCTCCCATCGAAAAATAAATATATTTTTCTCCATCTAGATACACTCTAATGAACTTCGACCTTCAGAAATGACGCAAATTCAATAAAACATATGCCACTCATATGCAAATGAACTGTCATAAAGACTTCACAATTTTGGTAGATAAACAAACGCATTACTTAAAATAAAATTATTTCGCCAGAGAGACAGGAGCAGAAGAGACCAATGTTCATGACATTGAAATATAAAAGCGAAAAATAGGTAGCCCCATCTCTTCCTCCTAATTAAACTGAAAAAAAATGCACTCAGGCACTAAAGGCACATAAGGTAGGTATGATACTGCTGCACGCGTTGTCTATCTAACTGACACTTTGGACGTTTGTCGGACATATAAAAATAAAAAAAATATATAAACAGAAAAAAATATATTGAATGCCAACAGTAAAAATACAACTTGGTCGATCCATTGCGGAAATAGTTCTTGACATATTATATTTACTGTTGTTTTTTTTTGTCAATGTTCTCTACCCTCAACGGGTAACACTTGAAATAATTGGACACGCAGGTGTTAGACTAGGCAATTACGAAATAGAAAAAGTCCTTCTATCATCACATTTGAAGGTTGTATTAAATTTTGATTTTACTTTCATACTTACAGTCCAACCGATTTTATCTCCGCCACAGAGATACTCCATTTTAATTGGAAGATCGCCACGATCGAAATACATGCGAAATAGTGTTCCCTTTTTATTACCTGAATTTCTCGAAAGACTTTCTTTGGAGCCGAAATTATATTTCGAAACAGTTAGTGGCTGTTTCTTTTTCAAGTCTTTGAAGGGAAAAAGAAAAACGATTAATAAGGAGACAGAAAAAACAAAACAAACAAACTGAGCTAAGCAAATCAAAGCAAGCAACGAAAGCTTACTTTTCGTATTTGGAGGCCTGCCGCGAGCACTCGCAGTTCCCGGCGTCTCGTCCTCGATGGGCCCGTTAATGACAACGGTATTTTTTTGCTGCGACTGTATGGAAAATGGTGGCACGTAACGGGGTCGAAAGGGTCCCGAGTTTGCCGCAGCACCGCTAAATGGGCGTGATTGTGGTGGATTGGCGGATTTGGAGCGATGTTTTAGTGATATGGAATTTATATGGTAATCATCCGGTGGTCGCGACCGTCCATAGGCAGTCGTTATGCGAGGTGCCGTTTGAGACATTTCGAAAAACCGGCGAAATTTACTCCGAGTGCTTTAAAAGTGCCGACCTGAAGTCACATAAAGCTAGCAACGTACTGGCAATCGGTGACCCAGGCGTAGGAATTTTCTAGCTTTCATAGTTATGGGCTTTTTGTTGGGTCGCGTTACTATGGCACGTTGCTAGGGCAGCGAAAGGCGCAGTGACTGATAAGGACTTTTGTTTACATTTTGTTAAGCTCAATCCGTAGAGCAAATACCAGCAAAAGGACGGCACCATTTTCTATATACTCCTGAAGAATGTCTATGTCGAAAAAGTGTTGGACAACATTTAAATATAATTAAATTTCGCGCCAAATGGGCTTGTATAAAAAATATTTATTTCTCTTAAAATTATGTTATTATTTTATACACAATGTAGTACAGAATTCATAAATAAATTCAATAAATGCAGTCGAGTTTTACAACCTTGTAAACCTCTACTGCAAATATATAATATATATAGTATATTAATATTAGTTAATAATATTAATATAATATTAGTTAATAATATAAATATTAATTGTAGTTAGTTGAGTGATACGTAGCTGTTGTCTTCCGACCATTTCTGTTGTTCTGTTTCAGAAAACTTGCCGTTGAGCCATTTCTAGAGCGACTATGTATGAGCCTTGAAGGTTTCATCGTTTCCTTTTTGGAACTAAGAAAAAACAAAGAGAATGCAATTAGTTTTTTGCTATCACAAGTTTGGAGGTGGCAACCCATGCAGTTAGAGTTCTTAGAATAATGAAAGTTATAAACAATCAAAACACCAACAAATAAATTATGGACAAAACACCAATAACTCGGAGCACTTAATGAATCGGTTTACCTAGAAAGCAATATTTGGTCCGTTAGTCCTTTTATGGAGTGTCATTTCTTCTTCGCTTCCATCTGCTTCATTTGGTGGTTCTTTACAATGAATTCTTAACAACAACAACAAAAACTCTAATTATATTTAATGGTATTTAGAGATATGAAATTTTAAAGTCTTTTCATTCGAAGTATGAATAAATATGTACATAATCTTAAAACAAAAAAACCTTTCTTACCGGTAGGAGATCTCCTTTAAGACATTTCGTTTGCAAACGAAAAGGATGAATATGATTATTCCTTGAGCAGCATTAATCATATCTGCAACGATTAATATTTTGGCCATGAGTTCATTAGTGGAAGTAAGATATGAGATTACTTCAAAGGTCCACGAAATTCCCATAATAATAAATAAACGTAGGAACAAGCCAAAGCTGTAAAGAGACAAACACATTTTAGGAAAATAATTAAATCACTGATTTTCTTTTAAATATTCTTACTTTTGCTTATCCGACTCTATGCGCTTCCGTTGTGGGCCTACAACCACATTTTTAATTTCTCTTTTCACTCGCATAATTAACTTAGCTGTCAGAACAAACATTATGAAGTTGAAAAGCAATAGAACCACCATGGGCCCAAAAAAGTATATCATAGCTGACCAATCATTAGCTAAAAAAATCCCATTAGAATCGTAGTGATAGATGGAAATTGCATTAGCATACTTTTTATCCAGCAACTTTTGAGACCGAATCCAGGAATCAAGTCCTCCATTGTATTCTCATTAACCGTTAAGTCGATTATCACACATATTAGTGTCAATATAAAGGCTAAGATCCAAACGAAGGCATTATAGATGCAGAATTGATTTCTTGGCGCAAATCTCTTATTAGTTCCTCTGAAGGTCCTCCACAAATCATAACTTATGACACTTAACCATAAGAAACCAGACATAATTGCATAGTAGCCAATAAGAGCTGATCGAAATATGTTAAGTAAATATTTAGAGAGTGTACTGATTTTGGTATTATTATTATATTCTTACATAGTGAAAAGCAAAATGGATCATCTGAAATTTGAGTTAAGTCAAGTAATAGTATTGCGAGTCCGATACAAAAACAGGTAAGATGCCAGATGAGGCATTTCCCGAATATAGTATTACGCAGCTTTGGCAATAAAGAGTATACAATAACAGTAAGTACTATGCATATTATGGAAAGTGAAAACACTGGAAGAAAAAAGTTTTAAGACTATCGACGACTTAACTAAGAAAAATCACTACTTACCCACAATTCGAATTTTTAAGATCAATGTCAGTGAATCGTCATAACATTTATGAATAAAAAGTTTGTAAACTTCATCATCTTCCTCCTCTGGCTGTAGACAGTAAGATCCTCTGTCCGCATAGCTATTATCATATTGCGAATATAGAGTTCCATTCTAAAAAAAAAAAATGAATTAAATTGTAATTTACAAAAAATACCAACGTTATCTTCGGGCTGCCGAATATTACAAACTCTATTCGACAATTTTCCTGTCGTAAATCATATGAACGGTATTGGTTAGTAAGCGTCACAGATATTTCTAGGTTCGATTTGCCTGTATACAAAGTATCAACACGATAGCTTCAAAACAGAGAGCTAGCTTGCATAGAAGCACGCGGACAGACAGACGGATAATTATTATTATTATTTTTTTATACTGATCAATGAGGTAGTAAATGTTGGGGGATGCAGTTTTGTGTGCTAAAAACATTAGATCAAAATGAATATACTATTTTTTTGAAAAGAATATAGCAAGGCATAAGATTGATAAAAATACAACCTGAAACAGTGAAAATTCTTCAGTTAAATCATGCATCGGATCCAGAGAAAAGTGCTTATGACAGGGAACTGAAAGTCCACTTTGTACTACAAAGTCTTTCAATACATTTTGAATAACTCGGTTTCCATTCTCAAGTGTGATCATCACAGATGCATTGTATGAAAGCTCCTGGTTTAATTCATTATTACATTCACGTTCACTGGAGACAAGAAGCTGATGGGGATGACAGCAAAACCGGACACAACTCTTCAATTGGCAGACACATCCACGAATATGCTTGTGAGTAGATATACGTTGGTCAGGATATATTATCTCATAATCGTACTCTCCTATGAGATGTGGTGGTATTATGATATTTTCGTATAGGTAGGAGCCATTTGGAAAATTCTCACTGTTTTCCAAAGAAACAGTGTCAAAATAATTGCAATTTGGTATATCGCTTCCATTAATAATTTCAATAAGTTCAAATATATTTATAAAAATCGAACTCGCAAGTACTTTCCAGTACATATTTATTCTTTAAATAAATAAAATAAGGAAAAAGAATTAAGATTTGTTTCATGCTCAGATAGCTCAAGTATCATTATATGCACTACTACACATTTCTTCCATCTGGTTGTTGTCCGCATAATTTCAAGCTGATGCATGTGTTATGAATATATATGTATATATGTATATAATAGGGAAAATATATTCTTCTGGCTACTTCAAATTCGAATTGAATGAATACTCGAAATCATTGCTGAATCCTATCTTATTATTTTAAAATATCACAAATATTTCAAAGACACAGTTAATACTTTTCCAACAAAAGAAAAATAAAGTAAAAAGTATTGTAAAACTCTAAAATCTTAATTTATATGATGTGCACCCTAATCAGGAACAGAAAACCCGTTCTTGCAGTAAAACGATTCACTACCGACTGGGAGTGGCACAGGAATAAGTTCTGGTATACCCTACAAAGGAGAGCTTATATGACAGTATGTAACATTGACATATCAGAGTATATCTTAAAAAAATAATTGGTTCTTCATAGTATGGGTAAATCTTTAGAACGTTGATAAATAGGACCTTAGACGAAAAATTTCCAATTTAAACATTATTCATACATCTTACAAAAATTGGCGATTATAGGGTAAGCCACTTCGTACTTGATAAATACTTGACTCAGGTTCGTAGTCGGAATCTGTTGTGACTCATCGCATATTCTCGTCTCAATCTTTGCATGTGGGGAGCAAACAAGATGGAATAATGGTCATCGCTGGCTTGGAACAATTTCAGTAAATATTTGGTTGATATTGTGTGATGCCTCTTAATGGGATGGCTTCCGATCACAATCGATTAAAGAATCGATCGCAAACTCAATTCACAATCGCTATTTGTTTTTTGTTTTCCATCAGCTCCGTATATATGCATCTTGAGTGTATATACACACATTATATATTGCATATGTACATATGATAATTGCAGAAAAAAAGTCCCTTATTTTATAAAAGCTATAGTAAATAAATTGTTTTTATTTCATTTTATATATTACATTCTTTTGCTTATAAATAAATAAACTTTTGAATATGATAAAATTTGTTGTTATTGCGCGAATCAATTTCTCTACAGAATTGTACCAGAATTTATTAGATTGCAGAAAATTTATTTTGACCTTAGTAAATATTTTATCGGCAATATAATATATATAAAATATTGAAGCAAATTTATGCATGAATTGATTTCACTTTTTAGGGGTGTATTAACTCTCCAAAGAGCTTCGATGTAATAAGAAAAATGCGTAGGAACAAATGAATTCTTTAACCTTCTTGGGGTCTTTGACTTTTGCTTTAGTTCTTCATTTTTAAAAATAAAGAAGACTGTAAATATCTTTTGTAAGTATGTTGGTATGTTCATTTTGTATCTGAAGATAAGTAATTTCTCACAGAAAACTGCACTACGCTGCAAAAAATACAAAATTCGGAACGTTAAACTCGGGCGCAGCCGAGTTTGAGATACCCTGTACCTATAAGGGCCTGAATCAGTATTTTTTACCAAGTTTTCCTAGCGGGCTATCCCATATAGTTAAGCCTAGAATTATTTACGCCCTTTAATAATTAATTAATTTTTCCAATTACCAAATTCACTAAAAGTATCTCTAATCTCTCTGAATAAACAATTTTAACTCATTTTTTGGTGAAACAGATGTATGGGAGCTATATGATATAGTCAACCGATTTCAATAAAATTTGGTGTTATTAAAAACTTATACAAAAAAGTGCCCTGTGCTTAATTTGGTTCATAAGCTATATGATATAGATGTCCAATATTATTAAAACTTTGCACAGCTGCTGGGTATTCTAAAACTCACATTATTTCTTAATTTGAATAATTAAGAGAGTGAACGACCTCTCTGGATTTTTTTGTAGAGTAACACAAAAAAAAAAGCGCGCGCATAAATTGCGTATACGCCGTACTTCATCGAACGCTGAAAAATGACTAAAAAATAATATTACCATATGAAGAAAAACCAGATTTCGAATTTACGCGCCGGCTATCGATAGTGTTTTCGATTACTTTTTTACTTATTAGTTTTTGTATTTGTGTTTCTGTTTTTTTTTATTTTTTATTATTATTATTATTATTGTTATTTATTATTATTTTGGTAATTGGCCTATGTTAAGATTATTGGTTTTACTTTTATACTTCACCCCGCAAGTAAATTAAAAATAAACGAAACGGTTCGGTGAACCTGTTTTAACTGGTTCAGTTCAGCCGTTCCAAATTGCGATCAACTTTATTTTATTCGTTCATTTCGGAACAATACAACTTTAATGCAAAGAAAGGCCAAAAATTAATAGGTAGTTGTAAAAAAAGTAAAATTGATTTGGCCACACGCGTACTGTGTGCTGTATACCAAACGCCTATGCAACAACAGCGCAAAGCAAATATATCAAAATGTCTTCCAAAAGCGAGTTGAAAAAACTCTCTGAAGAATCGCTGCTGCAACCGCCGGAAAAAGTATTTGATATCATGTACAAACTGGGCGAAGGTAGCTACGGATCTGTGTATAAGGCGCTCCATAAGGAAAGCAGTTCCATAGTGGCCATTAAATTGGTCCCTGTGGAATCCGATCTGCACGAGATAATCAAAGAAATTTCGATTATGCAACAATGTGACTCGCCGTATGTGGTACGTTATTATGGATCCTACTTCAAGCAATACGATCTCTGGATATGCATGGAATATTGCGGAGCTGGAAGCGTCTCTGATATTATGCGATTGCGTAAAAAGACCCTTACAGAGGATGAGATAGCTACAATCTTGTCGGACACTCTCAAAGGATTGGTTTATTTGCACTTACGCAGAAAAATTCACCGGGATATCAAGGCAGCCAACATATTGCTTAACACAGAAGGCTATGCCAAGTTGGCCGACTTTGGAGTAGCCGGTCAGCTAACTGACACAATGGCCAAGCGAAATACAGTGATAGGAACACCCTTTTGGATGGCGCCGGAAGTGATTGAGGAAATTGGCTACGATTGTGTGGCAGACATTTGGTCATTGGGTATAACTGCCTTAGAAATGGCCGAGGGAAAGCCCCCCTACGGCGATATACATCCCATGCGTGCCATATTCATGATTCCACAAAAACCGCCCCCCTCATTCCGAGAGCCCGATCATTGGAGTACCGAGTTCATTGACTTTGTGAGCAAGTGCCTGGTTAAAGATCCCGACGAACGGGCTACAGCTACCGAGCTGCTGGACCATGATTTTATACGCAATGCCAAAAACCGAGACATCCTTAAACCAATGCTCGAGGAAACTTGCGCCATTCGTGAACAGCAGCGTGCCAATCGGGCGGCCGGCATTGCTGGCGGTGTGGCCATGAGTCAGGCCAAAAGCCGGGCCAACCAAGATATGCTGTTACAAGAGGAGGAGACTGAATTCAATGCGGGAACTGTTAAGACATTCATTGACGATCCAGGGACTCTTGTGCCCGAGAAAATCGGTGACTATCAACAGTCATCTGCCTCTGATGCCACAATGATAGCTCATGCGGAATCAGATGGCGTGGATGAAGGAACTCTCGGTCCGGGCGGCATACGGGCTCTGACTGCTGCAGCTGTGGCTGCCTCTGGGAGTGCCGGCACGGGCACCGGAGGCGCTCCCTCTGAGGTGGCAAATGTAGACAGTGGCACAATGGTGGAACTAGAGTCCAATTTGGGTATGTTTGAATTAAGAAATCTCCATAAAAATTTACCTAACCAAGCTCTCCATCAATTTTCAGGCACAATGGTGATTAACTCTGACTCTGACGACTCTAGCACTGCAAAACAGAACGATTGCAATAAGCCACGTTACAGGCCCCAGTACCTTGACCACTTTGAACGTAAGAACGCTGATGCGCGCAACGATGCAATGGACCGTTCCACTGAATACTCTCCAGCGGCTGCCGAGCAACAGCAGCAGGAGCACTTGGCAAGCGGTGCCAACGATGCCAACAATTGGGAGCACAATATGGAAATGCAATTCCAACAGATTTCTGCAATCAATCAGTATGGTCTGCAGGCGGCATATCCGCCTATACGTATGGGAGATCAGCTCATTGCGCTCAACAATCAACAGAATTTGCTTCGAAGCCAGCAGAACTGCCGTGGTGGTGGTGGTGCTGCAGTTCCACAACAACAACAGCAGCAGCAACAACAACAGCAGCCACAGCCTCCACCGCCACCAGCATATCACAATCAGCATTTGCATACACAATCGCACGCCTACGTTGAGGGTGAATTTGAGTTTTTAAAGTTTCTCACCTTTGATGATTTGAATCAAAGGCTTAGCAACATCGACTCTGAAATGGAAAAGGAGATCGAAGAACTGAACAAAAAATACAATGCCAAGCGTCAGCCAATTGTGGATGCCATGAATGCAAAACGCAAACGTCAACAAAATATCAATAACAATTTAATTAAGATTTAAAAAGAACAAAGCAATCTCACAACTATAAATACAGGTGAGAATGTTCATCAATATCGCAAGAGAGATAATTGCTTTCCGAGAGAATCAGAGAGAGTGAGAGAAAGCAGAGGCAGGGGAGTTGAAGAAAGAGAACATAAAAGCTTTATCCTTATTCTAATACAGTTAAGAGGTTAGCAGGTCGTCACTTGGGAAGGGCTCACCAAAGCTAACCAAAAATATTCTAAATTGCACACTCAATGTTTGTCTTAGTTTTTGAAATTTTTTTCATTTTGATTAGTATTCCTTACCGCAACTCCTTATATAGATGAAGTTTCCATCTCGAATATTATATTTATATCCTATGTTAAATGATTAATCAAATTTTTCTAGAATTTTTTTTTTGTTTTTGACAAAATCATATATTGATTTAGTTGGGTGAATCCCATTTCCATTGAGTATATCATATCCGATGATGGTATGCTTATGCTTCTTTAAGACTAAAAATATCTGATCTTCCTTATTCGTAGTTACATTTCTTTTATGTATTCGTTTGGTGCATTCTAAATATCTTAACTCAACCGTCAAGCAATAAATTTTTAATATATATATATAAAAAAAAAAACTAAATATAAAACAAGAAAAAGAAAAATAAATTTTTATAACGCATTCAAATGCATATTTTTTGATAATATACCAACATAAAAATGTATTCACAGAAATAAGAATTATGCCCACACTGAAAACACTCACACATATACATAGATACATTAAACATATATAGTATATACATTTAGTAATTTTTAGCAACTGATAAATAATTATTTAAACAATTCAGGGGAACATTGTCCAAAATACATGCGAAAATCTTTGTATTTTAGTCTGTATATAGATTCCCTATTATTATTTTGATTTCAATAAAGATTATGAAAATAAAGGCTTCGGTGTTAATTAATTGTTGGAAGTCAGTCTCCGATTTCCATTTCACTAGCCGATTTCTGCAGGTCCTGCAATTGGGCTCGTAAGTCTTCCGGCAGGGAGTGCTCATTCAAAGCGCTAGGATCTTCACCATCTATGACAATTTCCTCGGGGTCCGGCGCTCGGGGCAGAAATTCAGCATCTCCATAGAGCTCACCAAAGATCTTACGAGCATTGTCAATCGCTGCATCATAGTCCAATTCGTATGTTGGTGCAGAGGCACAAAAAATGGGTATGCCTGGATCGACTGCAGTATCTTGTCTTGCCATAATGGTAAAATATGCGCTGTAGAGTATTTTCGGTGTGTTGGACTGAAACAGCTGGGCGGTGAAAAGGGAAATATCGGCTGAGGGATCATTGCTCACAGCTGGTGTGGTGACATGGTAAATATCTGATTGAAAAAAATATATATCTATTATTACCCATAAAAGTGCTAAAGCAGCTCATACTTACACAGTCCTTCCGGACATGCACCTGAGTAATGAGAAAGCTGTATTAGAATCGCCTCGCGATCTTCTTCTATAAGGCGTAACAAATTGACGCCACCACCGCCTTGATTTAGCTCTTCGGAACCTAGAGGAGTGCTGGCTATAAATAATCCACGTGAAATATGGGGTCGTAGTTCGCCTTGGAATTGTGTTAGATGTGCAGGCACGTAACCAGGACCACAGACCACATTCTTTGGCGCGCAGTGTCTTTCCATCGCTACTTAAAAGTATCTCATTGGTACTGTTATCCATTTTGAATTCATCTACGGTGCGGTTAAGGCAGTAGATTCCGCCGTAGACTGCACACAAACGGCAGAAGCACTGCGGCAACTCGCCGCATCCGTACATGGGGAATAAGAATGGTGTATTGCCATAGCGGCCCAGACTTCGTAAGAAACGTTGAGTCCTCTCCATACCCTCTTCAAAGGTCGAGTCTGCCTTGCACATGGCAATGGCCTGCATCACGCAGGAAGCTATTTTGTCTGTCACTCGTTGGGCCTTTAAATACTCTTGGAATGTTTTGCCACGGAACTCGAGAGAGTCTTCGTTGCACTTGTCCTCGCCGTAATCATTGCATGCTGTTAGAAATTTCATCAAGAGCCGTTTCTCAATTATGGTAAGTGTTTTGGTATTGAAGACATCACTGCGCGAGCAAGGAACTGATACAATTTCTCCATTATATCGCATGCAGACATGATCCAGAGCTCGAAACTCGGCATAGCGACATATGTTCGATTGGATGAGCAATTTAACTAGTTCCCCAGCAGCAAAGAGTATTCTAGGGCTTAAATCCAAACTGAATTTCCGAGATTTGCTTAATAATGTTTCTCGTGACCAAGTTTCAGTTTTTGGCGTAGAGTCAGTTTCTTCTGGGTCAGGAATGTCGTGGAAAGTGTATTGACCATTTCGTAAAATTCCTACGTTTCCTTGTTCCAGCACACCATTCAGGGCATCTAAGCTAAACGAACTCCAAGCATCACCATAGTATTCATTGGCATCTAAATGCAGAACAGTTTTTCCAATGCGACTGGCAGCAGCTGCAATACAGGACTCCACGAAACCTTTCCATTGAAAATCATTAATGAGTCATCGTACTCATTAGAGGGGAGTTGTTTTACTTGCCTGTTCCTATTACTACCAAGTCGAATTGCTCTGGCAAGTCCTCCGCCATACTCGATGGTTAATACAAAATTTAATGTGAATTAAAGTTGGGACTAAATTTAATAAACTTATTTTTATTCGCTTCTACAATGCATTCAGCTGTTTACTGCCAGCTGGGAATTTTGTACACACAGCAAACAGATGGCTAGCCAGGGCTGAATCTTGACGATGACGATTATTTATTGGAAAAACCATTCGATATATTTCGATAGTTTTTCTTTTGATATGGTCACATTGTTTAACAGATCGCATTAAAACTAAAATTCAATTGCAAAGTTGTTTATTATTTTTTTATACGTTTCCACATTATATTTATTTATTTAAAATACCTTAATAATTTAATAATAACTTAATGTTAAGCTTTGGGGAATATTCTACTATGTATGTGCTCTTATGTAATATAAAAAACAAAAAAATATATCATAAACTTTGTCTACAGGCTCCTGTTTCTGATGATAAGTTGTTTTTGTTTTTTATTTTCTTTTTACTTGCAGCAGACTTTGCAGACAGAAAGGCAGCAGCATCAAATAATCCGCATGTGTTCAATCGAAAGACCAGTTGAGGGGAGATCCCACAAAAGCTTAACAAAAACAAAAACAGAAATGGAGCACAACTTATGAGGAAGCCACGGTTGAAGTTTGCCGCTCGCACTGCAGTGTACAGCAGTTGCAGAGCACAACCACCAAGACAGCTAATAAGAATTCATCATCAGCGCACAAAAAGGCAGTCAGGCAGGTAGACGCACAGACAGACAGACAGGTAACCAGCCAGAGGTATCCAAATCTGTTCAGGGGTCGAGCAGCCTGCACGCGCCGTAATTGCAACGCAACAGGAGGGCTTCTGCCCAGCCCCACATTGTCCAGCTCTGTCGGCAGCCGATGTGGCGGCAGCAACGAACTGATGTTTATAAACTTAAAGTCTGTAATCACATTAGGGTATAGAGGACTCTCTCAGTCCCTGACAAAAAGTGCGGAAAGTCGTCTGAGACGAAAGAATTGTGGCAATGACTCTGGTGTTGCAGCTTTATCACTTGATGGCTCTGACTTGGTCTCTTTTATGGTCTGCATTTTCTGCACTGGGCATATCCCACGATCAACGCGATCGATGACAGCACGTACGATATTTTCGATTCCCGTCCTCTGTTCTCTTCTTTTTTTTTTTGTATTTTGCTTCTTGTACTTCTTTCTGCACTTTTTGTTTTGGCCATGTGGCTTGAGCTTGCTGGCTAGCCAGGCCGTCTAGTGGGCGTGTCAGAGGTGGGCGTTGCAGTTCGCAAGCAAGATAAAATTATTATATTGCCAGGAAGTGTGTATAGTGTGCTGGGCAGAGCGCTCCTCTGAGTTCCCGAAACGTGTTGATTTCATTTAAGCAGCATAAATATTTCAATGTACAAATTGGCCAAAAGCTTGAGTTACGGTGTACTTTGTAAATTATGTGTCTATTTCATAAATAATTGATTTTCAGAATAAGTTTTCTAATTATTTTCAAAAGTACTTTTCAAAAACTTAAAATGGTAATTATATTTCTATGATATTATTTGTGTCGCTAAATGGGGAAATTTTCACTGGTTAACACGAGGAGCCATAAAGTCCTAGTCAGCCGGCAAATAAACAATACCATATAACCGAGACAGCCAAAAGGTCGGAGCGTTGGGCATCGAGGCGCAACAAATTGCCGAATCGGCAGATGTGAGCTCTGGCAACCAGCCCAAATGCAAGTCTTTGCTCAAATCCTAAGCCCACAATGCCGTCGCTAATCTGCTGTAAATGAGCAACATGTAACATGAAATGCTGCTCACGAGCTGCCATGTGGTCGTTCAAGGATCCTGCCCGATCCTTACAGCCACAAACAGTCCAATAGCTCCAATCGGAACAAATTGTGAAAACAATAAAATCGCCCGCTCTGCCATGAATGGAATGCGTTTTCTAAAGAGAACAAAAGGTAGAAAGAGATATAAATAAAATTTACATGATCGCAAGGTAGATCTGCAGATCGCGGATCAAAAGCTCGAGAGCAGCAAATTGGCACAAGTAAACTCCCAACCCATCCGATTGCCGTTAGAGTTCGCTTTGTAGTTGGGCCGACAAATGAGCGCAATACTCGCCCATTTGTATTCATATCAGCGCGGCAATCGACATGATCGACATCATAAACAAAAGCCAGCAACATCTAAAATGTTGCCCTAGGAAATCGCTCGACTATGAATCACTTACAACAAATCAGCCAAAGATCAGATCCACCTCACCACCTCCTGCCCCCAAAGAAGCAAGACCCTAGACTGCCCACAACACATTCAACGGATTGATGATGAAGTCTTTTGCGTTTCT
Source organism: Scaptodrosophila latifasciaeformis (assembly GCA_037075145.1). Taxonomy (NCBI): domain Eukaryota; kingdom Metazoa; phylum Arthropoda; class Insecta; order Diptera; family Drosophilidae; genus Scaptodrosophila; species Scaptodrosophila latifasciaeformis. The sequence goes on from JBAMCM010000158.1 coordinate 2,296,042, forward strand.
CTTAAGTTGTCCCCCCAAGGCGAACACAGGCAGCTCCACAGCTCCCCCATTTTGCTCTCTACAAAAAAAAAAAAACAGACAAAGAGAAAAAAAAGGGGGCGTTGAAATGTCTGTCCACAGCTCGTGCGACTGTAAACTATGCAGATGTCGGATTAGCATCTACGAACAAGAGCTGAATCCAGCCAGAGGTGGAGCTGCTGTCGTCTCTGGTTAGTCTCTACTGGACTCGTAGATAAATTAGCTTTAAATAATCTGAGTCTTATTGAACTTTTAGTACATTTCCAATTGAAGGTCACTCAAATAGTCAGTATCGATTTCTCTCATTGGCTTACCCAAAAATTGTGAAAGTTTTGAGCTCGACAGGGTACGTTGCTGCGGCTTTACTCGCCAATGAAAGGAAATAAAATGACCAACAGAAATGCAACCAAGTCCTTGCGGCTGGTCGAATGATTTTGTATGCTGTAAGGGGATTAGGGGGAAGGGAGGAGCTTTACATGAGACATGTAGTCATGTTGCCAGTCGGCTTTAATTGATGATGTATGAATGGGTTTGGTTTGCTGGAAATATCTTTCGGTCTTGCCATATCCATTTGAATAAGCACATTTGACAGGATACGGGAGAGCTGGACGGGTTTCCATTCCATGGACTCAAAACAATAATTCTTTTGCTAATAAAAAATCAATAATAAACGGAACATCTAGAATTGCAAATATCAAATAATAAAGTTAAATTTATAATCCGTTAAGTGGATAAGCCTGAAAATACGGAAATGAGTCTTTAAAATTTGTTACACATTTCAGTATCCTTCAGCTTTTCCGGATATAATTATTATTCTACTGATTAGTGATAATTGTACAAAGATGGGTATATAGATACCGAAAGACTTGCCAGAAAAAGTTGTTAATAAATCGAAACGAACTAATGCGCCATGACCAAGTGGAATTCGCTGCGCTCAAAGGATATGGAAAATCAGCCTCACCATTTTCAACAGATTTGGCAAGTCGATGGGGGTGCTTCCTGTGCTGGGCTGTGCTGCGATGACCATCTAAGATTGCGCAGTGCACAAGACTCGTCTAATCTGTAAATCCAATAAACCCAATAAATATTTCCAAAACTGTAGACCGAGATCAGGGCCGAGCAGCTAAGTCTGTAGACGCCAAAGAAGTCAGACGAGTCATTCTCCGAGTCTTTGTCTAACCAAACAGAAGAGGTGCAAAAAATTGTGTCACTGTGCTGGCCAAATCCCTTTCCGAACAACATGGAACATACATATTTTGTTACCGCATCTCCGTAGGCGTTTACTTGTCTTAGCAACGGCTTCGGCTTGTAATCCAAATTAAATCGGCTCATGTGCCGCCGTCAACTGACAGGCTCTCGGTGGCAAGTGCTCTTCATACCCCTCTACCTATGTAACCCTGAGTTTCGAAGTAGCTGTGATGGTAGTCAGCATCACCTGCTTAAGTAAAGTGCTACAACAGTCGTGAGCAGGATCACTGTCTGTCTGACCCAAGTTTTGATGAGTTCATTTCGACTGCCCTCTGCCCTTTCCTCTCTCCCCTCTCCCTCGCTCTCTGCCATTTACAATATTTTCCTGAAGTAGAGCGTCTTAAGCAAAAGAATATGGAATGAGTCCGGCACACTCGAGCTCTGGAAACAAGAATATGCGTGTGTGTGTGTGTGTGTGTGTGTGGGTAAGTGTAACAAGTGCAGCACAAGGATAATCCAGTGCACGCGTAGCGCATGTTCCTTTTTCACAGGCTCTCGGTCGGGTCCTTGCGTTGAGCAAATAAATAAATTATAATCTGCTTTTGTGTTTGATTTCAATCAAAATGCAGCAACGCCCACAATGCCTTTGGCTAAGTTCTTGTTGTCTTCTATCCTTTGCCTTTGGGTCTACTTTGACTTTGTCTTTTCGCTTGCCAACTTCTTGCTAACTCTTTGATGCTGACTTTGGTTTAAGTTTGGCCTGCGGCTGAGCCAAGTTAACGTTTGGAAACATGCGGTTTTATTTTTGTCTACTGTTTTCGCTTGCTTGTTTTGTACTCTGATCGCATTGATCTATATAATCGGATATTGATTTCAACAGAATTCTGTTTTTATGTTGTGCTGAGCTACAACAACAACAACAACAACAACAACAAGAAAAAGGCTTAAGAAGTTGTGAAAAATATTTTGGTTGATTTTTGATTTTGAGACAATTTGAGGATTAACTTTCTGATCAGCTTCAAACATTTTATGAATGAAGAAATATACATGAATTATTTTTTACAAATATTTTTTTTTTTTTATCTATTTAATTGACAGTTGAGTATGGCTTATTATAATGAAATGGCTGCCATTTTGTCAAATCACAGTTTATCAAGAAAAAATCGAAATTTTAATGGCTGCCCAAAAATCAACCCCTAAGGCCTCAGATGAGTCCTCCTAAATTCAATCCAAACTATCTTGGGTATAGAGAAAAAAACTTTTTGCCTTTTCCGACACACCAAGCGTTTATAACTGCCCAAAGCAAACATCCACCGAGCAGATCAAAATAGGCGTAAAAATAATCCATCTTCTGGCTAAGCAAGCTGCACATCCCAATCATCCCAGTCTATAAATTCAACTCCCCTAAGCCTCAGCAAAAGCAACACCAACATGGCCAGCTGCAGCCCAAGTTGCAGTGGGTAAAAAAAGTGTCAAAAAATGTTTTATTTTAGATATGTTGAAAAATAATGGCAACGGACTATGAACTATGGCAACCTCTACTCCTGGCTCAGCCTGCCCTTCCCTTTTTGGCAGCAGCGATTTCTGCACGCTTCACGCCAATTTAAGCGCCTATCAACGACAATATCGTGAACTATAGCTGCCTATATATGGAATCGAGTATATGCTTTCCGTTAGTGGTGGTGGTCTCGTCCTTTCTCTTTTCCCCTATTGTTTTGTATTCCTGTTCCATGTCTGTCAGTCAATGTGTATTTTTCCAGATTCCGGCTGGCAATTGGCTTTGATACTGACTTTGAATCTGGCATCCTTTCTTTGCCATTATTCTATGTGCGTGTATGCTGGGAAATGGCGGGCAATATAATTCATTTAAATGATTGGGTTGTTTGTATAGACTTGTTCCCGTCCCCTGCTCTTGTGCGTCTTGCGGGGCTGCGTTATGCGGGCCGTGGAAATTCACTTCTATGGCTGTTCACAGCCGCTTTTGGTGGCATGGTTACTAATTTTGCTCATTTGGAATTCTATTGTGTGTGTTTTGGCAATTTCCGTTGGCTTTTGTTTGGGGGCGGCAAATGGGAAAGTTGAAAGTGTATAAAAAAAATAATTCTGATTTTTGGCTTTTGGAAATGTTAGATTATATTTGGGTAGAGGAGTCTTTCAGTAATCGAACTTTATTCCGAAATTGTTGAGAATTATGACCAATTGCTGAAATAAGAAACGGTCGTCATTGTCAGCATTGTAGCGCTCTAACAATTCTTTCATTTTAAGCAACCAAAGAAAACGGGCAGAGAAAAACGTAAACCGAAACCACAATTATCTTAGTAAAGTCTGTTATCTGTTGGCGGCAAAATATCAAAGGCAATTGGAAAGAGAGGCGCGAGTACAAAAAAAAAAAAAAGCACACAAAAAACTCGAAAGCGAACAATAAAAATAATAAAATATAAGCCAAAGAAAATAATGTACAACAAAATGGCACAGCAACAATAATAACAACAAATAGATGTTGCCATTTTCCCAGGGCACTCCGAAACTCCAGAGCTGAGCTGTGAAGTCATAGGCAAATATATCACAGCGGCTAGTTACCTTGATGGACGGTACAAGCCATGAGTCATCAAAGCTTAGTTCTGAGCGCAGGCGCACAAGCTACCAGCGGAAGGTACGACACCAAAGTTACGGTTCGATCACAAGTTGAGCGTAAAATATGCTAAAGATCAGCGAGTCTTAGTGTAGCTGTGCGTGTATGTGTGTGTGTGTGTGTGTGCTTGGAAATAAGCGTGAAATGATCAAAGAATCTTCGCGCGCTATGCCAAGCCTATAGCCTCGATGAGTCTTCCTCGGCCTAGCATCTCACCTCCAGCCCGATGCTAACTAACTACGTGCCGGCATTTTGCAAAATAACATTCAATTTGTGCAACCTGATCAAGCAATTGCTAGATTTGTATCTTTCAAAAGTAAACTGTCTGTGGGTCCGTCGGTGTCCCTAGTATTTGTCTTTAATCAATAATCAAAACTCTACGGCAGTAGGAAATCTAAAGTCTGAACAATACTGAAATATAATCGTATTTTTATACTTATCTCTCCCCTCAATGGTTTTTTTTTTCAGTTTTGCCTGTTGACGTTTGGGCATATTTTTACGCTCGCTTAAAATGCTCCAAGGCCTCAAAGAGCCACCGACGTTGGCACAACAGCACTAAATTACATGTTGCCACTTTGATGATTTCTGCAATTGCTGGCAATAAAACGTACCAGCGAATCACGTCGTATACTCATCCAGCTCGGGCAGACAGGCTGGCTGGCCAACCAAATTGACAGCCCCAAGAAATCCAGCTCTACCACACAGCTGAACAAATTTCTTGGTCTCCGAGAGGTGCAAGTATCATAAGAAGTATGAAGATGGTGGGGTTGGTTCCTTATTGAATTATAATGTTATTGGGTTGCAGAGGCAACTGTTGCCGCCTCTGGCGATTCTCCTGCTACGTCACTGCGACTGGGCCAGACTTGGTGGAGGCTAAGAATATTGCACGAATTCTTCTTATTACTTTGGCGATCACAATGAAGACATTCAGCACAAATTGTTATGGCTTCAATGAAAATAATTATCGAGTATAATTCTTAGCCATAATTTCTTTTGTTTTTTAAATTAGCAAGAAAAAAAGAGCCAAAAAAAATCTCTCGTTTTTTACCTGCTCAAAGTGGCCCATAACTCACAGAACTCAATTGGTTGAATCCAATCAAAATTGCAACCGTTAATTTGCCGCACCAAAAACAAAACCGAAACATTATAAAATAAACAATACACACACTCGTGTGTTAAGGTGAGCCCGAGTGTGATATCAAAGGCAATTTACAAGTGTTGATGAAATTTTCCGCTAATTTTTCACGTACTCCATTCGTATTCATTCGCTTATTCAAACCACACGCCAAAAAAAGAAAAAAAATGTATTTATCATATATTCATTTAAAATTATTTACGTATATTAAATAGCGCAACCGAAAAAAACATATATATCTGTATTCCAAAACAAGTCACTGGAGATAGTCCCAATGTTTGAGGAGGGTGAAGCAGACAATTTGACGGCATCTGTTTGGCCCGGCACAAGCGTTGATAAAACATCAAGACCAATCTGATAAGGAACGCTTTAAATTCCATTACGTAACGCAAATTTAGAGCGCAACAATTTTCGAGTGCCGTTTTCACTCACACACACACACACACACACACACACTGCCAATTCTTTGGCAGAGTGTCAGGGCCAGTTTCTTTTGCCTGTGGTCAGACTGAGCCCTCGGATCGGGGTAAGAACACGCATGAATTTTCGATCGATTCCCGTTGAAAATTTGATAAGCCTTGTGTTTGAGTTACGCATGTGAGCTTTTTAGTTATGCCTGCGGAAACTCTGACCTTGATGTCTCTATTAATTTCAGGTATTCAAATTCTGGCTGTGGGGGCTGTGAAACAGGAAACCAAATTTGATGTACCATCAGCAAATAATTAAACAACATATTTAAATGGCCCAAGGATATATCAAAATTTATTCTACGAATTTAATTGTAGTATTGCGCGCCCACTACTTACTCTGGGAACCACCAACAATTGGAATAGCGAACATTTTAAACGCCTCCTCCATCATATTCAGATCATCAATCAAACTGCAAAGAAGACAAGACACAAATACAATGAGGTCGACCCCCATCGCCGATTTTTCAGCTACTGGGTACTGAATTTTCTCGAATAAAATAAAACAAAAAAAAAGAAACCTTTACCACACAGGAAGTTGTCTGTCGGCAGCTACCGAAATGAGCAGAAATTCGCATGCCCTGGCAATCCGGCAAGTCTGAGCCAGTGCTATCAAAAAGACATAAATCACGTCGAGGCCCTTCGAAGGGCCTTTCAACAGTTTTGTCAAAAGAGCCGAGGACCGGCTTCGTCGTGGCAAAGAGTTCTCGAGTTGCCACACAAATTTAATTTGTATAAAAATATCAAAGTTGGTGGCCTAGTATAGAATTTAGTACAAACGAAGCCGCAGGCTACTGTATGGATGAGCAATGACAAAGTGGAACTCCCAGCACTCCAGGCAAGAAAACCAGAAAACATGAAGGCAACACGAAGACTTTGGAAGAGTCCTGTGGCAGGAAGCAAAGACTACAAGGCAGGCGATCAATTATGATTGTCACAGTTGACACACATTATCACCCTTGTAGACAGGATAGAGGGAACCTGTCGTTGTCGCCGCTCTTGTCGCTCTTTGGGATCGTCTTGCCACAGGACCTGCCTCTCAGAGTCGGACCCTTGCGATATGAACTAATTGATGTTTTCATTTAGACACTTTGGGTCTGACTCGAAGGAGTCGACTAGGGCTCTACAAATGTATTCATTTCTAGGTGGTAAGTGCGACGCCCGCTGTGCACACATAATTGAGCAACGAAAAGATACATCTACCTACAAACTGGGAACCCAATCCTATCTACACCCCGGCACCAGCAGAGTTAGGAGCAGGGAATATCTAGTGCAGGCCTCCCTGGTCTGAGGGCCTCTACTTGCTTCGGATCATCTACCCCTAGATTTTGTCAATGGCTTTGTCAACTCCCGCTTGGAAAGGCCGCTTGTTTTGGCTGGTCGGCCTTGTACTCTAATCTTCTTGGCCACTACAGGGCCAGGCCCACAATCGGCTTTGGCGGCATCTTTTGAAGGACGGGAGGCGGTTGTTCTCATTCTCTCTCGATCGTGGTGGTCGTCTTTCATATTTTGCGCATCCTCTTTCAGGTCTTTGTCAATTGCTCTATTTTGTTGCCGATCTGTCTGTGGTGTGTCTGTTGTGTGTGGGTCCCGGATTATTTCATATATTGGCTTAAACAATAAACAATTTCGTAAATTATTTTCGTATTATCGAGGAGTTCTCAGTCGTGAAGCAAACAATTGACTTTTGTCTCTAATTGTTTAATTGTCAGTTCATGAGTCGGTTGGTTGTGTGGATGTCAGACCAGCGCCCTCATAGATCTCGAGGAACACACACAGCGATATTGCTGGGACTTCAAATTTTCACCGACTGTCCTGTCATGTTCAGGTTTTGTCCAGTTGTCAGTTTAGGGGACGATTTTTGTGCGATTTTGAAGGATTAGCTATTTGTTTGCTAACCTGTTAAGGTTTTTTTTTTTCTATGCTCAACAGGTGTGGTCCAATGAGTTATATTGGAACAAAAATAATATATTTTAAAATAAATTAAATTTTTGTTTTTATTTTTTTTTAAATACTGACCATAATTAAACTCGGACCTATTCCGATTGGACGTAGCCTATAGCAACTATCCGTATGATTTGTATCGTCAATATAATATAAATAGAAAATAAGTAGACCATTTTAAAACAATTACTGTAAAATAAAGTACCGTTCAAAATATCGCATCTATATTCGATATTTTCGCATAATAAATTATATATTTAGTAATCTTTTCTAGAATTTTATACCGATATTTGGCACTTGGTTAAAATAAAATGCTTCAAATGGCTTTTGAGATTGCTATGGGAGCTGCTCGATATAGATGTCCGATCTTGAACCATTGATATAGTAATTGAGTGTTTAAAATATATATAGAAATACCAAATATACGTATGTATGTGTACAAGCCACAAAATCATTCCAAACTTAAGTTAGACATCGAAGAAATGAATTGCATATATAAGTAGTTAATAGCAACAAAATGGAGTGTTCTAGTTTCCCAGCTTTTACCATCTCTGGGTTGTAAGTGTTTATACAAAAGGCCAGATAGATACAGAGAGGTTTTTATACTCTTTACGCAGAAAAAAGAGTATATTCATTTTGGTTATCTTTGCCATATTATAGATAACTTTGAACCTTTTTTAAGTATGTCTGAATGTAAGGGGTTAAAAAAGAGAAAGACAGTAGAAAATTTGTACTTTTTTTAGTGTTTATTTATTTGCCTTAATAATATATTTATTGTAGAAACTAATATTTAATGAATTATATTTAAATATTACAAATAACAGTCTTAAATTCTGAACGAAAATTCTAAAACTAATCAAGAGTTTTCTCAAAAGTCATAAGCTGATTTATTCAATGTCAGGCACAACGTTTGGAACCGGCTATAAAGAGCAGTCTTTTAGGAATTTCGGATTGCCTTGATAAAGCCTAAAACTGGAACTGGACCGAGTGTGATGGCAGAAGCTAATGGTTAAAATCCAAAGTGAGGATAGGTAGGAGCGGCAGAGGTGTATTTCTGATCAGCCATAGTCTGATGATAGCCATGAGTCATATGATTGCTGCTGGCACTGGGGAAGAAAGAGCCGGCAAAGTTGTAGCTATCCCAGGATGAACCGGAGGCAGCAGCCGTAGCAAATTGGGAACGCAGCTGCTCAGCTGAGGTAGCAGCGGCACTGGCACTGGCAAAGCTCGACGAGCCTGGCATTGAGTAGGCTGAAGAAGCAGAGTAACCTGGATTGGTGGTGTTGCCGTAGGTAGACGAATTCATATAGTTGCTGGCATTAGTTGTGGCGGTCTGGCTTTGTGACAGGGCCCCATTGGTGCTGTGCTGAACTGGACTATGGGAAGCGGAGCTGCTGCTGCTGGCAGGCGACATTGAGGCCACCGAACCACCGAAACTGGTATGTGGCTCATAGGTGCCAGTGGCAGGCCAGGCTCCAGCACTGTATAGCCCCATATTGGGTGCTGTGGCAGGTGCGCTGCTGCTGTACTGGCTGGGTGCAAATCCGGAGGAGGCACTGCTGGCAAAGCTGGGCACCTGCTGAGTGTTCAACTGCTTGCGTAGACGGGCACGTCGGTTGGAGAACCACACCTGCACACGAGCCTCTGTCAGGCCTGTGCTCTGGGCCAGCTCTTCTCGGGTGTAGACATCGGGATATTGGGTGCGAGCGAAAATGCGTTCCAAGGCATCGATCTGGTCATTGGAGAAGGTAGTGCGAGAGCGGCGTTGCTTGCGCTTCAACTGCACACTGGGTTCGGTGTCATCTTCGCTGTCATCTTCACTACCGCCGGAGCCAGAAGCTGCGCCACCCAAGATGCCATCAATGCTGTGGGCATTGGCTGAGCCACTTAAGCTAGTGCCGCCGCGAAGAAGACGACTGATAGAGCTGACTGATGGGGCACTTTGCTTGTCACAGACTCCAGATTCGATAAGCTTGGCACGTATTTCCCAACTGAAGATGCCCGGCTGAGATTGCTTAAGTTCCTCGATTCTGGCTTCAATATCGGGAGTGGCCACGCGTGGCTTGCTGCCGCCAATGACTCCAGGACGAATGGAGCCGGTCTCTTGGAAGCGATTCAATATCTTGGAGACGCAGCCATGAGATACACGCAGTTGGCGAGAGATGACGCAAGGTCTCACTCCGGCGGCAGCCATTTCCACAATTTGGCGGCGTATGTGATTGGGTAGTGGACGTCCGTTTATGAAGACACCGCCCAATTGATTGACGCGTCCTTGTCCTGCAAAAGATCAATAGAGAGATTATGATTAGCATGTTGTGTGGTCGGTAGTTTAATCTTGTTGAGAATTTTGCAATTAACTTTTGTTATTCGAAAACCAATTGAGCGGCAATGAGTAAGCCTGTTAGGATAATAGTCTCAAGGATCGGTTCGCACGATCTTTTGTTTGCTATGCAAAACTCTATACTCGAAACAATTTTGTTTAGTTTTCCTTATTCGTTTGCAATCGCTTGTAAACATAACAAAGCGTAAATTGCTCTGGTGGCAGCCAATTTGCGTAGGCCGCATTTGTGCACTGAAGCGAGCACTCAACAAAAATAACAACGAGGAAAGAAAGAGATATGAAGGTGGCTCAAAAGAAAGCAGTAAGCATGGAAAATGCCGATCATGCAGAGACAAGAGTCCAGATGGCTTAGCTGGACTGTCTGCCTCGCTTGTCTGGCTTGGCTTGGCTTGGCCTGGCCGGGCCTGGCCCATGCAATCAAATCAAACTAATAATCCATAAGCGCTAGCACAGCCCCAGCCCCAGCCTCAGCCGCAACCCCAGCTCAAGACGCGGACTTTGTATCTGAAGCCCGACTCCAGCTGTGCCAGCTAATATAAAAGGCCGACCCAAAATGTTCAATATGGTTGGGGAGCTGACGGCCTGGCTCTGTGTACGTGATGCAGACAGCAAGCCAAGATCAAAGCATGAAAGCCGAACGCGCCAAAATGTCTGCAAAGTTGGCGGCCTCTTGGAATGTGGAGACGAGGCAACAAATACAAAAAAAAAAAAGAAAAAGATAAAAATGAAACAAAAATAAAATTCAGTTGGTCGACTGAGCGAGTGAGCGCTGCAAGTTACGATCACAATCAATAAGTCAAAAAGCTGATCATGATTGCTGAGCTCTTTGCACGGGTAATGATCTCTCGTTGTATTCGTTAGACTCTTTATAGTGGCAACATTTAAGCGGCGAAAGCGCCGTAGACCACATCTACAATGATCAGGCACTTTTTCTCCTATGCTCGGTGTAGTTTCGTAATCGCAGTAATTGGCCAGACCGGCAGACGCTGCTTACCTTGGAAGGGATATCCAGCAAAATACGGTGTCATATTCAAAGCCGAAACAGCCATGATTGAATTCGTAGTTCTTCTTCTACTTCTTTAAATCGATTTTGGTAATCCGTTAAATCAACGATCAATAATTTCGAAACTCACACACACGGTTCAAGAAAAACTATTGACAGAATATTTCTTTTAAGCGTTTAATTTCTTAAGATCGATCTGGGCATGCGCTAGGTGATGCTGCTCGTTTGCTTGACAGCTCGAAACTGATTTTGAAATGGTCAACAACCAAGACTAAAACGAATCTGTGAGATTCTCAGACAAACTGCAACGACGGCAGCAGCAGCTCTACCAAACGATGTGCATTGTCTACGAGCAAGAACAACAAACAAGTTTTCAATACACCGACAAAAACAACAAATAAGAGCGTCAGCAACCCACACACTCACAGCCGCAAAGACTAGCCAGGGCAGTGAGCAGGCAGCGAGGGTGTCAGCAGTGTCCGAGTCTCTCAGGCAGTCTGAGCAGGCTGGCACTAGAAGGCGAAACAGAGATGCAGAGAGCGAGTGAGAGCGATCACTTCAACAGAGTGGTCTTTCTGCCTGCGTGTGTGTGCGTTTGTGTTTGTTCAAGCGAGAGAAGGAGAGTAATTCTCCCTTTGTGGTTAGAGCAGTTTCGCCTCTATTCTGCAGAACCAATGAATTTTCATAGCATGGCTGCAATTTCATTTAGGACCGCCCAGTTTGTATTTTTCTTCTTCTGCTTCCTTTGGACTCTTTGGTCTTTCGAAAGATCTGGACTCGAATGGAGAAGTTCTTGATTTGAAAAAAAAAAAAACTATGTAAATGCTGTGCTAGCCTAACTAGATTGGCTCTCTGGATGGGGACATTCAAGCCATTTAATTCAGTATTGCGGCCATGTTATTGTTATTTATTGTATTTGCACTTGATTTTAAATTATGCGAGCTATTCACATTTGGCTTGAGATATTTCCAGCACTAAGAAAAAGCCTTTAAGGTTTCAACCAATCCTATTTTCCACAACATAAAATTCTTCAAAGTTTTCCATTTTCCATCAAAGAAATTCCTTTAATAAATCGCAATTCACAAAGGATTTCGAACATGTGTCTAGAAGGGTTTCACTGACATTGAAATTTTTCTTTTGTTTAATTTTCTGGGCTCACCTACATCATGGTGAAGTAAAAGTAAACATTTCAGCTGGACTTCGGCGTCCGTGCTAGGCACTTAATGATATCACAGCACATTCCTCCAACGTCATCAAAGAGTCCATCTAGCAGGCGCTTCTTTTTCCCCTAGCTTTTTTATTTTTTCTTTAAATTCTTTTGCTTGTGCTTTATTGTTGCATGCAAATCAGTTCATGTCGCTGTGTCCAAGCATCCTAAGCTTCTCTGCAGTGGTGAGGACCGTGGAGACGCCCGCACAGTTGATTTTCATTTAGCCAGCCTTTTAGCATGGAAACCAACAGAGAATCGATGGAGAGGCCCAGCACGATAGCCTTGAGAATTAATTAGCAAAAGGATATACGGGGCATCCTAAAAATATTAAAAATATTCCTTCGCCTGGACCAGATGTGTGGGACTGTGGCTTATTATATGCAGTAAGTTGTTTCTGGGTTAATTAGCAGTCACAAGTTTCGGTTAATCTACTCGCAAAAGTCTTAATGAGTGGGAAACAAATGGAATGAAATTCGCACGCGCAGAATTCAACTTCATTTCCGACTTGCAAACAAAAGTTGGTCAAATAATTCAATACACTTGGAACACAATTGTCTCTTGCCAGAGCGGCTCAAATCAAAGAATTGTATGACATTGCGCATACGTCGTGTATGCTAAGTCTTATGAAACTAAAGTTTTACCGAACTTCCTCATGGCCAACAAGAGCGGCCCCCTCTCTTTTGCCTCATATTTTCTAGACTAGACCACAAAGCAATTGTCAAGTTATTTTCAGGCAGACTGTTACGCGGCATTCATTTTATTTGTATCTGCGTATCGCTGAGATACTCGAGGCAAGAGCGTGGGTGGCTGTGCCTGGTTGTCTGACTGGTTCGGCTGTCCCCACCGTCCTAGCATGTAGCATTTGGCAATAATTGTGTTGCTATTGTCTGCCACATTGACTCGACCGTAGTGCCACTGCCAAGCCAAGACTGTGTGTGGCTTTGCCTCGAGGTAATCATTCAAAAATTATGACAAGCCAAACTGCTACTGTGTGTGATTTCAAAGCATGTCTGGGGCAGCCGCAAACTTTGATCTATACATTTCTTCTCGTATTATATTTGGCTACTCTCTCGTTGTTGCTGTTCTGTTTTGTTGGGTCTATTATTGAGCTTTTACTTTGTAGGTCGGGTGGGCAAGTGCTTTTGGTCTCATTGTTTTCTCCAACTTGTGAGCGTGGCCCGCGCTTTTATTTATTTTCGACTGGCAGTTATTAATATTTACACTTTCATGGCTGTCGGCCTATTCGCTTCCCCTTGCCTCACCCTTTCGCCTTTCAATTGATATCGCGTCTATTGTGCTTTCAATTCGGCGGACCCATGTGTGCGGGCTTCGGTATTCGCATTTGATGGTGCTCACTTTTCAATTCACATTATTATTGCCGGAATAAATGGCCCGTCTCTAACTTGTTATATATTGTATCTATTTTTTCTTTCTCTTTTTCACATACCTACTTCTTCACTTTTTTTTCGCGTTGCTTTTTATTTTGTTTTTGTAAGTCTTTCTCATTCTGGTGGGAATTTTTTAATGTTCGTTGCTTGACTCTGTCGTGTCTCTGTTAGCAGCAAGAAAAATTAGCCTAACTGACAGTTCGGCACAATTTGGACCACTTTGAGTGTACTCAGTTAAAGTTAAAAATTGAATAAAAAAAAGAAACATTTTAAGCCGAACACGCCGAGAGCTTGTCAGTTGGAGTAATGTCCTTGGAACGCGAACAGAATGGAAAAACCCTGTGAATACTTTAAAAAATGTTTAACTTATCAAGATTCCATTGAAGCCTTAAATTTTTTCTTTGTCCTGTCGGCAACTCTTTCATTATCGAACGTGAGAGTGTGGCTATGTAATAATTATAATCATTGACATCACACCTCTTCTCGGCAGGTGATAATCAAATATTTGATGGCTTAACGCCACGAAGATACACGTTGAAGACCCTTCAGACCCTCACCGCCTATCAAGTCAGGTGATCAAAGGAGTATGGTCGACGCGTGGCCTATCAAATCTTGAACAAATTGCTGGCAAAGTGTTAACTGAAGGATCAAGAGTTTTCAGGGACGTGAACGAAATTAACAGGAATGCGTTAAACGACGGCGCTATGGAATAATCTTAGGACCCCCACAAAATGCAATTAATGGACCAAATTCAAAGAATCCGCCACATTTCAGCGATGGCATTTCATTTACCGAAATATTTTATTTACGAGCAACCACCAGAATTGATGCTTACCACCGACGCGGGCTGTTAGAATTCACACATTTGTGGAGGCGTTCGGGCGTGGCGGCGGCGTGTGTGTCCTCGTAGCAACTTTGCCGACAAAGCGCCGCAAACAGAGCGAACAGAAGACCAAAAGAATTGAAGAAAAAAACCACAGATCATGCACATAATGGCATCCTTTGTGTGCATCTCTCGGTAGGTCCAAGAAGTCAAGAACTCGATTCAGACAATTTTCATTTCATTTCGAGACCCACAATATCCTTTGGCAAGTCATGTTTGTCGAGTCCTTTTATGTGATACGCGTGCCCGTTCCCGTTCCCGAAGGCTTGGGCAATTAAAAGACTCGATTTTTTGTAAGCAGCCAACTGACGCGAAACTCTCACATTCCTTGGATAGTTTGATAGGTGTAGGCGTGGGCCTATCACACATAATTAATACGTTTTTAACCGTTCGAAGGAGTGATATATTTGTACATATTATTCTTCTCACCTCGGCCCAGAAGATCACTGGCCAACTGCTTGATCCTCTGGGCAAGTAGCTAGCTCTTTTACTGGCTAACTGACTGGTTGGCTCATTTAATGTGCTCCGATTAATCATTTTATTTTTTCTGGGATTTCATCTTTAGGCGACTTTCGGCTTTTGTGGTAACATTTGCGTTGTGTAAACAGTTGCGGTCGAGGGTTTTAATTTAGTTTTCTTGTTTCTTTATTTCGTATCCCAATGCCCCAAACTCCCAAGGTGTCCATCTGTTCCTGTTGTTGTTGTTGTTTTTGTTGCTTGGTTACAGTGGTTGCTTGCGGCTTTCATATAAGCTGACATATGGGCGTTAGTGGTAATATTTCAGAGGAGTTTATTGAGAACGTTTTAAGAATCATTAGTTTGGAATTTTAGTATTTTCTCGTGGAAGCAGGAAGAGAGCTCAATTTAATTCAATATTTCTGGTTTTAGCTCACTGAAGAATTTCTTGATTAATGCCTGATTTTAACGGGATTATTATATATAATGATACCTAATAGGATTGCTTAGCAACTAAGAATTTCATTCTCGGGAATTTTAAATTACAACATTGAAGATATCTATGTAGCTTTAAATTTATTAATTCTCAATATCTTTCAAAAATCACTCAGTTCGGCTTACATAAATATTAAAAACTTAACATATTTATCACATTTTGATTACGACTAATGTGACATTGAATTATTAGCATGACCAGAGATCAGAGCGGTGAGAAGTGCCACCACCACCACCACCATTTTCCAAGGCCTACAAATCAAATGAGAGGCCATCAATCCTTTGCTACGATATCAATGCAAAGCGGCTGAGAGACCGAACCCTGTTCGGGGTAAAATTAAACAAATACATAAATAATAAATATAAATACACGTATCTGTGTAGATTGAGAGTGTTTCTGATTTTTGGTTAGCATTTGATTCAAGCGAGTGCTTTTCTATTTGATTTATTTTCCATAGTAAATGGATTTTTGTAATGCATTTTAGTTCTGCATTGAGCATAGAGAGCTGAGAGCTGAGAGCCAGCCTATGACTGAGACTGATCAACAAATGCTGATGAACGGTGCACGTTGAGCGTTGAGAAAATTATCGTATCAAGAAGAAAATGTCCGTTGCGGCCATGGAGAAAATAAATAATTATCGATAGGTCTCTTCTCTGTTTGTATGTGTTACGATGGTTCTACTTCTAATTAAAAACGCATTTCCAGCAATGTCGCTCTGCCTGCCTCTGCTTGGTGTCTGTTTGCTTATTCCTCTGCTTTCGATGCGCCACATTTAATTCTCAGTTTTTCGGGTGGAAATCGATTGGCCACAATTTCAATTTTTGTTGATTTATCCAAGGCGGCTTCTTTGCAGCTCCCGTGCCGCCGCCCCCCTCCCCCCGTCCCACCGTCACAAGTGGCAATTGGGCAGCGTGATTTTCAATTATCTTCACTTGCAACTCACCTGAGGTTTACCTCGGCACTTTGGCGTCTTCAGTCGGCACATGTCAAAGTCGTTAGCCGTTATTATATTTATTATATTTCCGTTTTAATTGCGACATCAAGTCAAGATGCCGTTAGGCCTATGCGCCCCAAAATGCATTTGGTCTTACTTACGGGGCTTCTGACCAAATTACTTTGAACTCTGCTCGACTGTGGAAAATTAAGCCTCATGTTATCTTTCGTTGATTTAATTCGATTTTGATTTGTTGCGGCATTTTCGCATTTAATTGATGCTTTTTTTTCGTAATAATTCAGATATCTTGACTATTGCTATCCAAACAAATCGGTTTGAAGTAACCGCTAACCTCAAGGCAATTATGAAAAAAGAAATTACTCCATGACTATACAAATAATTAATGTTGAAATATTTACTCACTTGTCTAAATTTCTCTGGCTATCTTAAATTTCAAAAAATAAAAAAAATTGCTGAATTTATTCTATAAATTTTTCAGTTGTTTTTCCCCCTTTTAATAGATACATATTCATAGATTTGAGTTAGCAAGATTATTTATGCCTTGCCAGTTTATGGTAATTTAAACCAGTTTATTCGAAATTGTCTTGCTATCTATATTTTATTATTATTATTATTCCTTAGTGGGCGGTCATAATCAATTCACAACAATCGAATAAACACAAAATTCCAGTGTCATAAAATCGTTTAACACTTTTCACATCATCATCATCATTCAGTGAGCAGCGAATTTGCTTCTTGTCACTGAGACCGTCATTATATGATAGGTCTCTCTTTTTAAAAATCGAACGACTTAATTGCCACCAAGTGACTAATTTAATTTGTTACAATAAATTAGCATAATTTGGCAACACCTTTTCAACAATTTTGGCGACTTAAAACGCCCACAAATGGCCCGTTCCGTATGATAATAAATCCGAGTTTGGAAAATAGACCAAGGCGTAGCAAATATGGTTGGTATTTCCGTCATCAGGCCAAGGAATCTCTACCAGATTCCAGCTGTATTTATGTTGTAGTCACAAAAGCGCTGCTAAGCGATTGGCAACGCAGCCCGAGGACCTGCTCGGATAGGATGTGTATCTGTGGCATACAGAAGTTTACTAAGTTGCGTGGCAAATCGATCATTGGCACACACAGTTTGACAACTCCATTTGCCGGGATTGGCTGACAGCGTTAACGCATCTTTTGTGCCATCCGTTTAGCAAACAAACAAAGTGATGTTGGGTTTTGGATTGTACATTTTGGACCACCGGCTGGACTATTGGGTTCCTCTCTTTTTTTTTTTTTTTGTTATTTTTGTCAAAGTCAAAGCGTAACATTTACGATTTGTAATGGCCTCTAATCATGCGACAAAAATGCATCCCATTGTGCGCAGGACCTACCGCCGCTCAGTCTAAGACTCCGGACCGAGGACTCCGAGTCTGGTGAGTTTCATAGACAAACAGGTAGCTGCATCTGCTTGGATCTTTTTTAGCCAACTCGCTGTCAGTCTGCGGTTCTGGTGTTAATGGTTTGTTATAGCCCCGAATTCGTCCTTCGAAATAACCTCACATTCACCTGTCAGCAATTGCTGAAAAAAAAAATAAACAGAAAACTGTCAACCAGCAATGCCAAAATATTCCAATAACTGCGGAAATAACTTGCAATTTAACGCCCCCACGCCGACTTGGTGTAAGTTGGTCACACATTTCCTCACCGCAATGATGACACTTTGGTCCCTGGATTTGTGGTATTTAGTTATCATGTCTTGGGTTCGAGTTGTGTTTGAGGTTTTCGCAGGAAACTGACAGGCGGTCGGTGTCTAGTGATCTTTGATTTAAAATGCGCTATTTAAAAACGCATTCTGTGACTTTAAATGTTTATTGTTGTTTCAGTGATAAACTGCCAAAGCCAAAGAGCAAAGCCGCCGTCATAAATCTGAGAAGAATAAAAAAAAAAAAACAAGAATCTCTATATTTCAGTTGCGATCATTCGAGTTGGCCAATCCACAAGCCACAGAATTGACGATATTGGCGGTTGCATATTTAGCAAATTACTCAACGGTCTGCATTGACGACAAGCAAGCGGTGCTGGCGGTGCTGGCGGTGCTGGGATGGTGAAGCTGGAGAAGTCCAAGTGGGATGCACAAGTTGGCAGTCATTAAATAAATTATAGCCAAGTGCCAGCCAAGAACGCCCAGCCCAACCAGCTGCTTGGTCATTCAGTTTGGTTTTTGGTTTTATTTTGGCGGAATCTTCGCAGCGTCTGGTCTTGGCTTAGATTCCCCCTGGCGGCCATGTGGGAGACGACAGGCAGTCTGGCAAGTCTCGCGCATCGCGGCAAGTTTGGGGTGCCTTGCTTATAGTAGGGGCTCTCATGTGTCAGCAGCTTGCACAAAGCAGAGCCGCTGGGAGTTTCTCTTTAGTGAGTTTTTAATTTATGTTATTGATGTGAAAATATACGAGTGCACTGAGAGAAACGATACACTCGAAACTTGGCTAAACCTCAAATAAATTCAGCAAAGCCCAAGATGTTTTATTTTACTTAAGAACTGAAATGATTCGATTCAAAGTTTCCAGAGTTACCGTTATTTTTTTTACAGGTTGCAGTGCAATGGGCGTGTGGGAAAAAAAGCTAAGTTAGCCACATGCAAATGCCTAACCAAAATTCGGTGAAGGTTGCTAAAAAATAAGAGGAAAAAAAAAACAAAAAAGAAAATACAAAAACGTGTGAAGTGAAGACACTGTTGGGCTGAACGATTTGTATACACACACAGAAATGAGTTACGGATTTGAAATCGCTTAACTTGAGTGCCAATCTGTGGCGGCTTTGGCCAGACGAACAGGGCCCTGTCGGTAGGTCTCACCCTTCAGACCTTCACCCGCTGGTGGTGCCAAATAAACAGATGAACATATGTAAAAATCCATAGAGGAAACACCGAAAAGACAACTGATGTTTTTAACGACTTGACACACGGCTCAGATTCCGAAACTCTTCAGCCTGGTCCAGTCGGGCAGATAAAGTGTTCGCATATGACTGCAGCAGCGGACAGACAACACAAAACCAAAAAAAAAAAAAAAAGAGTCGGCAAACTTGGAGTTGGAGCTGAAAGATGACTGAAATGGCTTTGAAGCGCACATTTGCCAAAGTGATCGTAAAAATGCCAAGCCAAATACCTTGAGCACGTCAAGCGCGGCAATTAAAATTGAACTTTTATGTTACAATGACATATAGCCAGCTCACCAGCTCACTAGCATCCCCATCACCAACACCATCCGCATCACCAGATCGAGCGCCTTAGCTTTGAAATGAAATGAGATGACACGCCAGGAGTGGGCACACAGCTGGGTTATTGGGGAGGAGAAGGCTGAGAAATCGTGCGTGTGAGCGGGCGCACATATTGCCAAGATCAAAGAGAAAAGCCGCTAACGCACTTGCTTGCTCTGAGGCTTTACAAAATTTTTTGGTGCTTTTTTGTGCGGCCGTAGGCAAATCCAAAGTCACAGCCGGACAATGCATTCAATGGTGCAGGGAAAGGGACAGAGGTGGTGGCAGAGGCAGAGAGAAGCCGTGCAGATTTTAACTCACAATTTAATTGCAAATAAATTGAGTTTTTGGTACTTCATTTAAGCGAAACGCTGCCATATACTTTGGTCTGTTTTACCAGACACAGCGGGCCCATCAAAGTCATGAATATATCTTTTTGAGTTTTAGTTTTGTAAAATTTTTTTTTTAGTTTTTTTTATGTTCCAACAAACCAAACGTAACGAAATACGAAATAACAAATGAAATTGAAATTATTTTTTTCAACAGTAAAGAAACGAGATTTTCAGGGTTGAGAAGTTAATTTACATAATTCCTGTGTACTTAGAGAAAAATATATGTAAGAATATGTAAGAAAAAAAAAACAAACTCTTACCCTGTTTTTTTTTAACAAAATCCATACAATTCAAAATACTTGAGATATAGAAAAATATAATGTCTAAAGGACATCAAAATTTTCGTTTCCTTAGAAATTGAAATATATATTTTTTTATACTCTGATAAAAGGTCGCAAAATCAGGCGAATAAGTGTGAAAACGAAAACTGACTTTCAATTCTGACACAATTTCTCGATAAAATTAGGCAAACAAAGCCTCCCAATTAGGTCAATATAAAAATCGTTCTAAGCAAAATGTGAAAATCGATAAATTTAGTGTAAAAGTTGGTTCTCTCTTTTTTTGCCACTTTCGGCTCCTGTTTTGTTGTTTTCCTTTTTTCCTTATGAATGGAAGTGTTAAACTCATCCATAAGTTGTTATGCAGAAGCCATAAAGTAGAGCACATGTGACTAGCAACAACACGCTCCTCTCAAATGATTTACTGGCAGTTGTAAATTTTGTCGCCAAGCATCTCGGACAGGCTTAACCATAAACTGGAGAGCTCGTGTGGCAGATCATCATTTTGGGGGTGTGGGAGTAGAGTAGTAAAACTATTGAGTACATGCCACCAAAAATTCATTCAAATACACGACATCGTAAAAAGGATGTTGGTTTTCTTCTTCTTTTAACTGAAACTCAATTGTCCCTGGAGTGTGAGTGAGTTGTGAACGTGCTTCTCAAAACTATCACTTGTTGTAGGTGTAATGTTGTTAACTTCCCAGAAAGACCATGGACTGATCGTCTTCTGATGCATCTGGTGTTGTTTGCTTAGTGGGATCCCTTGAGTGCTTTGTTTGCCAGTTTTACGACTACCGTATGGTTATTGGCATGGATTTGAGTAGCTAAATGTCCTTGCAAGCATTTGAGCACTTGCTGTGCTACCGTCCTGGCTGGCTGGGTTGGTTGGTCAGTGCCTGCACTCCCGCAGGTTGTATGTGTCGGAGTATCTTGGTCCATTGGGACCAGCTCGTTCGTTTGTTTATTGTGCGAATTTAGCGTGAAGGAGTGAAAACTATTGGACATTTGTTTGTGGCCCTGTTAATTTTCACTTGTACTCATGTGGCATTACACTGAGAAAAGAATCAATCAGTCATGTGGTAGAAAGTCAACGATTGTTCAATATTTGTTTTTATTGGAAAGGATTTTTTTTTTTTTTTTTTTGGTTGCTATTTAATTTATGCTTAGCTACTGTCCACTGGTGTCTGATTTGCTGACAGGACACTCTAACGGTGTATGATGGATTATTCCGTGGAATTTGTTTAAGATTTTCCTTCACTGGTTTCGACAGTTTTCCAATGAAATTCACTTTTTTAAATAAAAATAGTTTAGTCCTCTTCTTAAAACTTTTCAAACTGAAATAAATTGAAATAGTCCTTCCGGAATATATTTTACGATGCTTTAGTTAGCCAATCAATATTGAGGCATTCATAATTTCAATATCGGAAAATGAATATACAGGAAATCTCTCTACACACAAGCAACCGCTAACCAAAAGCAAAACACGCACACACACACACACACATACAAGCTAAACGAATTTCCGCTCGAAAAGATGCCCAAATCATATCCCAAGGAGCTCTTATCATCAATATTGCGTGCGGGACACCTTAAGTGTGTCGACGCCACGCCTGAGGAAATTCGATAATTGAAAACTGTCAATACGCAAATTAGGAAATTTGTCATGTTTATCGCAGCGTTGCAGAGCCTTTGAATACCCTGACGTGCCCACCACTTTTGTGGTTATGGTCAAATAGGCCAGTTGATTTCAAAAAATAAGGAATAATCAATTTCGGTTTGCTTTGCTGGTCTCACCGACAAAGACAATTAACACTGACAAATCAAACATTATCAAAATGTCCTGCTGGTCCATTTAAATTGAGCAACACCGAAGAGTTTCAAGAGCCTTTGGAATACGCTTCATTACCAGCGCATTTTATGCTGATTAGCCTTAAAAAGCAGAGGCTGCTCCAGCCGTCTGCCAGGCTCAGAAAATAGGAAAATTTCTGAACAAATTGAATTTTGAAATTTCAATTCAAACAAGGAAAAGAGCACATTTGCATTCGGCTACAAGCAAACATACACACACGCACAATTCAAGCCACCCCGAAGTCACACACTCTCACACTTCCACACACACACACATATGTATTCTAGAACCATTTTTGGATTGGCTTTTTCTATTGGTTTTTGGTAGGTATTCGAAAAAGGCAGACGGCGTGTGTAGTCTTAATATGCGTAAACTTCACGCTTAATTCTTTATATTATGATGATGTCCTTTCGCTGTTTTTTGGCTTTTGTTTCCTTTACCCAGGTCGTTTTCAATTTTTCAAAAACACAAAAATTTGTACATTTGGCATTTTAAGGAGCCAGGTGTGACTTTTGCCTCGATCGACATCAATTGCAATTAATGTCTGTTGATAGATTTTTATGTTTGTATATCGGTAAATGAACACAATTCTGAGGGTAGTGGATCTTAGCTGACCAAACTTATACATAGTCTTAAGTTATATATAGTATATGGATAAGAAAAAGTAGTTGATACCAAATATATTTTACTGGTAGAATCGGAACAATTAAGAAGATTTAGTTTCAAGATTATTTAGGAGTTTTTTTATTTACATAATCTTCGGGTCTTTTGCTTTTGTTAATAGATTTATTAACAAAGCGGATATATCTTACAGAGGTATTGAAAATATCAAATTGGGTTCTTCTACACTTAAAAGAAAAATCTTAAAATACATTTATAATTTAAAAAAATTTACTTAATGACGAGATCTTTTGTGTTAAGATACCTCGAGCCTATACGAAATGGGTCAATGATTTTATTCTACTAACAATTAGTTAAATAGGAGAAAAAGTCATTCCAAACTTAGGTACACCTTAATAACTTTGTGCTTTACCCAAGCTAACGAAAATACTTTTTCTGTCAATCATAATTTATAAGATAAACAGAATCAAGAACATGGAACTGCTAGCATATATTCTATACCTTATAACCGAATCACCTTGGCGAGTCGCATAAATAAGCATGAAGTTCTATTGTTAGATCAGAGACAGAAGCCCTTAGCCTCTCCCATATGATAGGCCAAGCAAGGTAAAGAACCCAAATCTAAACCCCCATAAAACTTGATGACAAACAATGCGTGCCATGCTATCTATGAGACCTAACCCAACTAACAACGGTAGGAAATTGCAGATGAAAGTCAGCGACTGTCCGGGCTTCTCTTTTTTTTTTTTTTTTTTTTTTTTTTGCTGTTGTGAAAAATGACATAAAAACACACACACAGACACACACACACAACGACAGTGGGTGCTAAAAATGGTAACCGGAACGATTGATAATGATATGGCAAGAGGTGAAAACTATGGCACGGCACACGGCCCATATGAATGTGTGTCCTGTGCAGCCGCCAGCAGCCTTCACGCTTTAATTGGCTGCCAACGACAAAAGTCATACATTTTCACAAAAATGTCATACACAATAATAGCCATACACATACATACAGACACAAATACATGCACACTGAATGCCGCGTGGCAGCCATTGCATTTGAAAAAGGACGAGCCAGGGGAAAAAAAGTGGCAGCTGCTCTCAAAGCCGTCGCACAAAATGATCAACGGATTTGCTTCTGTCATGCCAACTGCGGAGAGCGGATGCCAGAGGAGGGGGTTGCTGATATCAAAGCAAAGCGGTCGCCGAGAGAGAAACCGCCCTGGCCAGGCTAACCAATCAGACTACTTGATGGAGAGGGTGTGGCTTCCATAGCGATATTGTAAATGCTTCGCTGCAGTTTGATTAAAGCGCGGCAATCATGATACTCACTCACACACAGAACCACAAAGATAGAAAGAGAGAGAGAGAGAGAGGGAAGAAGATAGATATGGTCATGCTCACCTTGTCACACACGCTGGGCTGAATAAACTTTTTGATCGTTGCCATTGCCATTCGAATGTGTCCGTGTGCTGACCGCCCTTTTTGCTCTGGCGCCACACACACACACACACACACACACAGACAAGCACGAAAGCTGCGTTCGCATCCCTTTGGGTGTGTTGGTGAAACCAGTTTGTGGGCCTGAGACCGCGATCTCTCATTGTTGTCGTCGTTGTTGCCCACCACCGTCATCGGCAGCGTTCGTTAATTTATGCCCGCTTTGCTCTTTAGTTGTGTGGCAAGTCTCGTGCTGTTTGATCGTTGGAGCGCGCGTAATTCCAAGAAATACTCCACGTCCACGTCGCGTCGCGCTCAGCGGGAATACGTCTCAGTCACCGTCTTTGTCGTGTTGTGCCGTCGTTATTTCCTGGCTTCCGTCGGAAGCTGCAATGATTTTTCTGACGGTACATCGTTATCTCTGGATGTGCCCAATCGAGTTGTGAATTCTCTGGAATCATAGAAATTCCTGACGCACATTTCTTGTGCTTCTAAGTGCTTTATGTGTTAATCGTATTTCCTATGCTAATTTATATCCAAAACATTTGCAAAACCAAAGTTTCTTCAATATTACGAATTAGCCAACATTTAACTAGTTGATAAGTTATTCATAAGCATTTCGGAAAAATGGATATGACTAGCGCAAATTCCTTGAATATGCGACCTCTCTTCGCCGGCTACCCTTTTCAAGGTAAGAACTAAGGTCTTTTAAAAATCGGAAATACGAATTAATTGAATCCTTACTGACCCATTAGAAAATATAGTCAGAAGTCCAAATATCATGACGAATTAATTTAATTTTATTTTGGAAATCAAAATTGTGAATTTCACAAATCCTTCAATAAAGTTTTTGCATATTGTAAGACCTGGAACTATTTCACAAGTCCCCGACCTTCACACAAACCCATTTAACTTAGATAGAGCAAAAATAATCTTGAATCAAATATCCGATACATACTGCTATTTATTATAATGAGGAGCTTAAGCCTATTCAAAAACTTCATAGATCAATCTAGATAAATACATATCAAGATTCTTCTGAAGTAGTTACAAATTGAACTACTATATCTCAGTATAGAAATCATAATTCTTTCATCACAAATTGTGTGTTATTGTTATGCGGCTTTTATTAGACATTCAAGATGCCTTTTAATTCAAGAAAGCAATTCAGTGATTTCGCATTGCTCTATTTGGTAATATGGTCAAGCGTAACAAAACTTTTATAACATTCTATTCAAGCCCAAAAATAGTTCACCTCAATGATTCGGTTATTTCGGTCACAATGGAAAACCAAAACAATAAATCCGATAGTTTGATTTTGATTTTATAACCTTAGACATATGGAAGCAACTGTTACAGGATATTTAATGGAGTTTTTCATTTTAAATTTTAGGTCAAGGACGCGTGAATCAGCTTGGCGGCGTTTTCATCAACGGTCGGCCCCTTCCCAATCATATACGATTGAAAATTGTTGAAATGGCGGCTAGTGGGGTCCGACCCTGTGTGATCTCACGCCAGTTGCGCGTCTCCCACGGTTGTGTCTCAAAGATCCTGAATCGTTATCAGGAAACAGGCTCAATACGTCCGGGAGTTATAGGTGGCTCGAAGCCCAAGGTCACATCGCCCGAAATTGAAGGCCGCATCGATGAGCTGCGCAAGGAAAATCCCGGTATATTTAGCTGGGAAATCCGCGAAAAATTAATTAAGGTAAGCAGTCGTCAGTAGGGGAAAATTCTGTGGGTGGTCCAAGACAAATCAGCACCTGCTAACGAACGGGAGGGTGCCACAAATTCTATCGCAACAGAACAGTGGCACAGCTTACCACATAGTGAACATTCTGGCAAAAAGACAAAGAATTGACCTGATGGCTGGAACAGACAATTAAGGACACCGACTTACTTCCGTTTTCCGAAAAGTCACGTGGCAAGTCCGCATACTAGTCTTGGGCCGCCCGCTGTCTTTGTTTATGGCACGTTGTTGGTGTTGGCGACAATTTTGCATTGTTCTCACGTGGCTCTGTTGTTGCTTTTTGCATATGCCGCCGGCCAATTGTTCAATCGAGTTGGTTATATGAATATAAGACATAAGCAATGCCGGCTCCGGCTCCGGCTGTGGCTCATTGTCGAAATTGTTGTACAACAACGACAACAACGGCGACGACAAATTTTTTTTTGCAAGCCACCCAAACCGTTCAGAAATCGATTATACCATACAAATCGGCAACGCCAATGGAGTTCTTTCAATGGCGGTATCTCTGATGGTTTTTGTTTATCCTTGAGGCTAAGGTAACAGCAAGGTGCAAAAAATCGGGTCAAATGCTTATTTATAACTGAATAGTCTATGTCTTTGACATGCAACACTTTGCGCTTCCGGTTGAGACTGACATTTTGACTTTTATCTGTATTTGATCGTGCCTGAAGGACATTACATGGTTCGGTAATCCGCAGACTTCATCTCAATTCCTGTCACGCTAAGGCCACAATCTTTCAATATTACACAAAAACAAAAGGTTAACATTTCCGACTCCTTAATCCAACACTTTATCACACATGTTGGTCCATTATTTCAATTCAAATTAGCGTTAAGCTTTATGGAGGAACGAGGAAAACAATATACTCATGTCGAAAGCAGGAAACGAGTCTCAATCCGGGCAAAATGATTCCTGAACCTACACCAATGTTGTTTATTCTGGCCCACGGCCTCAGACCAACTGTCTCGTGAGATTTTGGACAAGCTGTTTAGCGGACAGGGAAGGGGCTGGATGAGGATGTTATTGGGCCAGCGCCTTGGCAAGTGGTAGTTTTACTTAGCCTTTGGCGTCTGCAAATTTCATGGACCGCCTCTTTGACAGCTCTCATGTTTCTTAGCCGCTCGATTCCCCGAGCTCCTACACCTTTTCGCTGGCCCGCGTATGTGTGAGTTACTCTTTATTTGAAGCCGCAATTAGCTACAGTTTATGTGCCGATACCGATTCATCCAGAGTCATCGATATGATCAAACGGATATCTTACGAATACACACGAGCGGTTGCATCATTGTGCCTTTTCAGATACAGATACTCTATATGTGTGTTTGTGTGTGTGTGTGTTGGTATCTGGTTCTTGTGTTTATGTTGCATTGCAGTCAGGAGGCGTAGAAACAGCCTCCAGGTGCGCTTCACGCTTCATTAGAATACGCCAAAAGCAGAGCGGCCTTTGTGCATCTTGTTCATCATGTGGTGTCTTGAGGTTGTTGTTGTTTCATTAGATGCCAGAGTTTCATTTAAATATTTTTTAATATCCAGAACAATATGAATTTTCTTGTCTCCCTACGCGATATAGATAGTTATTTTACTTGAAATTTTTAAATGGAATCCATCTTAAAATTTAAGTTTTAACACTATTTTAGAATTAGTTCCGAGCGATATTCAAATTTTTATAGTGCCCCGACCTCTATCAAAATATTCGACATTTTGACAAACTGTTGATTTCCCAGAACTGCATTCTTTTAATTAAAATTTCTTCAATTGTGATTGTGATCTGGGACCACACCTGCCACTCAAACCAAGCTGCTAGGAAAGAAGCCTTTAAAAAAAAATACAATTTTTTTTTTTTTTTTTTTTTTTTAATCATGTGATAACCAAAATATTGAAAAATACCTTATAAATATATACAGATTGCGGGATCAAGTGTCAATCCAACTGTCAACTAATTAATTAAATTTCAATTGAAATTGTTAAGCCAGAAATCAAAAGAAAAAGGTGACTCGCTGTCGGGGGCACCAACACCACCACCAGCACCAGCGGCTCAAAAGTTCGGTAGAAACAGCAAAAACGCCGGTGGCGGCGGCACAACCGTCTCTCTAGACGGGTCCAAGTTGTCAGTTGCTACAAGATAAGCTGTCACACATTCCAGCTCCAGCCAGAGCTCCGGCTCCAGCGGGTAGCCGGCAATCATTAACCAGTAGTAGTAGATCCAAGCAAACCCCTACAAACACAAACAAAGATACAAATACATTTACCAACTCTGACACTCATGTGCACTCATAAATAACGCTACAAAGTGTAGTTGAAAATCAAAACAGATTTCTCTTGTTGTTGTTGCTTTGTTCGTGACACATTCAATAAGAATAGAGGCAGTCGGGAAGCCAGGCGCGTCAGTAGCCCGTCCGGCAGCTAACCAGACAACCAAACGCCTCAGGGCTCCGGTGAGGTCCCCAACTCAGCCGACTTGTCCAGCTGGACAAAATGTCAGTTTCGGTTTGTTGTGCTGTTCAGTTGGCCATTCGCGGGTTGGCACAGCGTCTTGTCTATGAGGTGCCAGTTATGCCACCTTTGTTCGTTTAGGAATTAACCACAAGCCTTATGCTCTTAGTTTTGTTGCTACTGTTGTTGTTTCTGTTGTTGTTTTTGCTCTCAGCCACATAATTTCGTTAGTGGAAAAATATTATTATTAATCATGAAAATGTTTGCGGCACATGCCACTCCATTTCAGAGAGAGCCGGGTAAGACGGGCAGACAGAGAGCCAGGCAGTCCGAGACTGCGTCGCCCAGTTGCGCTTTGCTGTGCAGCGATTAGCTTTGAGTTTGAATCCAACATGTCTCTCTAATGAAAACTGACAGTTTTTGGTTGTTTTGCATGAGAAATAGGTTGGGGGTTTCAGTCTGATTTAGTTTTAGAGATTTTCATATCAAGCACTATTTATAGGGAATTGTGTTTCTTGGAATCTCTTATCTGGATTCTGAAAAATATCTGTCTCGACGAAAAGGTACGGGGGCTCCTTCAGGAACTTTTGCAAATCTTTTTCTATAATTTAAATTTTTGGATCTCCAGGGGCATTTTCCCTCGAGAGAACCACACGTGACATTTTTCATGGCTGGTCAAATGACATTTGCTTAGCTTGACATTTCTTCTAATTGGATTACAACAGAGCCAGAGAGACAACCGAAGACAGAGTCTCTGACTGCTCAACAACTGAAGAATTACTGTCACTGTTCCTCTTCGGCCTGGCAAGTGCATTCAAACGGTATTGGAACTAACAGAACTCCGCTCTGAATGCCACAATTTGTAGTTGTCTAAGCAGCTACCTATAAATTAAACCTTGGCTCAAACAGTAGCCCAAAAATGTTGAGAAATATTTACGCGCTTCGCTTATCTTAATTGGATTTGGGTGATTTATATTTCTCGATTTCATTGCTCATTAAGATAAGATATGATAATTTGAATTTGAATAAATAGAAGCTGATTAAAACTATGTTTTTTTTTCTATCGAAAAATATTAGGAAGGCTTCACGGATCCACCATCAACCTCATCAATAAGTCGCCTGTTAAGGGGTAACGATCGAACCAGTGAAGATGGACGCAAGGACTACAGCATTCATGGCATATTGGGTGGTAAGTGTTACCAAGATTAAGATCAATTACATTTAATAAAATGGTACAGTTTTTTTTCCAACTATGCCTTGTAATGTAGGCGGGAGGAGGGAAAGAAGAAAAACAACAAAAGCGTTTGAAAAATGTGCTAGAAAATTAACGATCATTTATTTGATAATTTCGGAAAATCATCATCAAATCATTTGTTGGTCAAATCAACAAACTTGTGTCGGCAACTTCACTTTGATCGTCTTAGAACGAGCGACTTAAACTTAAATCAAAGCCGCTCAAAATATTACAATAGATCGCTGTCTGGAGCAGCCTTACAACTACCAAACGATAACGATCAAGAATAGATACCGAAACAGAAATAGAAATCACAATCAGAATAGACCAGAACAAGGGTGAAGGCAAAAGCAACAAGCCGCAGACAATCTTGGCTACACAAAAAATCTTGGCAACACCAAAGTAGGTGTAGATGATGACACCTGAGAATCAAAAATACACGAAATGCCTCAGTCAACTCTCCGATTCTTTTTGTTCTCCTCCTGTTTAGAGAGCAGTCCAGCTAATAACCCGGTTTTTTTTTTTCTTTGCGCCCGTGAGACTCTACCTTTGGAATGGGCTAATAATCAGAACAAATATGCAAAGTCATTCGATAAACGATCGCCGTAGACATAACGACGAAGCGTCAAGCAACACCATCACCATAAAAATAAAAAAAAAACCTCCTAAAACCCAACTAACTCAACTCCCATGGAAACATTGTGATCGGTAATGTTACTTATCAATATCAGTTTGTATTGAACTGCCAGCATTATCGAATGTGTTGCTCATGTTTTGAAAACGGACTGGAAAATTGTTGGCCCATCATTACAAAATTAAAACTCCAAACCAGAAAATACATTTTTCTTTCAACTCTGTGAATTTCAATTAGACTCAAACAAAAATGCCGCCCATTTCGACACATTCAACATCAATGGCGGCAAAGTATGTAAAACCGTTAGCTCTGTTATGTATTTTTTGCCAATTTCGATTTTTTTTTTTTGCCAAGGGTATTGTCAGTCTCATCGACTGGACTTGCCGCTGTCACAACAAAAGTACCAAAACAATTGCACCAAGGGCACCGGATACCTGAAATTGACAGAAACTCACTCACTCTGCCTTTGAATGAATTTTTGACAATGAATGCGACATGCATTTTGCTCAATTCTCAATGAATATTGATAATTTTTTGGCCAGGCCAGCAAGCCTGCGTAACCTTGAGATAAAGACTGGTGACATTCAGAATACACAAACTCTTTTTTTTATCGATCTGCTTAACCCACATGCTGTGAGAGTTCCAGTCTTTAAAAAGGTGTGCCGAACACGATTGGAGGAGAGAGAAAAAAGAGAAAGAGCAAAAATGTTTGTTATCGAATTGGATTCTATATATTTTTCCAGAAGTTGACTGGATGAATAATGCAACTTATTCTTTATAGAAATATATGAGATATTCTTTTCTTAGACAGCAATAGTATATAGTTTGATTCCAGTCCAATCTTCTATTTATTCGAAGAATTATATGGTCCCAATATTTCGAATGCTTAAAAAAAAAACAGATTTTTTTATCCAATTATGTTCCTATAAAATCTGAATGTCCACAAAGAAAGCCAAACGCCTTTTCCTTATTTTCAACACATTCATACAATTTTGTAATTTTAAATATTTCCTTCAAATTACTCAGCAGCTCTTGTTCATTTCTCTCATTTACCTATTACCTAATGGCTGTTCGAATCGTCCACAAGTATCAATTATATACTAAATTTAATCTATATAGCCCCGTTCGAGAGTTGTCATTATGTTGTCGAACCGTATAATAAGCATACGCCCCCTATCATCATTGCTGTTGTCTTTGGCCTGATAATGATGCACGGCCCGGCCCGGCACCGTCATTATGGTCAGCGCCAACCTCCTCGGTTCACAATCACAATCAGAATAAAAATGACTATAAGAATGGGAATGCAATCGGAACAACATCACAGAGACATCGCATCGACATCTCCGGTTGTGCGGGCTCCACCTGGCTCCCCTCCTCGCAGCTTAGCCAGAGCCGACCAATGCCGGTGTCGGTGTCTGTAATCAACGCCTTCTTGCCGGCTCAGCTTCCCCGGGCTCACAAGTTCACCTGCAGTCAAGCCGCTCAGACTGCCTTGACTGAGATGCCCGAAAAAATTATGCATTATTAAATATATACTATATTTCTTGGTCGTATTTTATTTTGCTTATAATTTCATTTGATTTTGATATTCGTACGATTTATTCACTGCATTCCCAGTTCGTTGAGCGGCCCGGCTCGGCTCATTGTCGTTTGGTTATGTTTGGCGGCGATTTTCTTTGATCTCACATTTGGTTTGTTGTCCATCATGAAAAAAATGAAGAAAAATATGTGAGTTTTTATAATAAAATAATAATTGAAAAAATACAAAAAGTGTGTGGGGGCCAGCAAAGCTGATGTCTTTGGTGACAGAGAGAAGAAGAAAAAAAAAATCAAACAAAAACATAAATTGGAACAGAGATTTAAAAATTTCAGCGAACCATTCAAGGCGATTTAGTATCGAAAGCTCCACCTTGGAGATTTCCCAGATCAAAAATACCGCTATAAATTAGTACCAATTAAAATTGTATTAAAATATTTGTTGAAAATGCTTTCAATATTTCTTTACCTAGAAATTCAAGATTGTAAGATGAAAATCCAAGGAAATCTGTATAGTTTTTCCAAAGAAAAACTGAAATATTTTTAGCTTGAATTGGCAGATACTAAAAATGGCTAATGATAAATATTATTAGCACGCCCAATCCTTAAACTCAAAACGTTCGAATCCGCCTACAACAAGCTCAACAATAGACATGCTGTCTGTGATCCTGGAAAGTAGGAACACAATCACATTAACTTGATAAATACGCATGCAATTTGTATTATTTAGCGTTACCAATTGCACCGATTCTTTTCTGACCCAAATCAAGCCCACTCCAATCAAAGGACCTGAGGCCACAATAAAAAAAAAAAACACAAAAAATCAAATGCCAAAACACCGACATGAAGGGCTAAAAGAAAAATAGAAAGAGAAAGGCAGAGAGTGTGTGTGAATAAGAGAGAGAGCTAGAAAGGCCGTGAATGTTGCGCATCAAACCCAAAACACTTGTGGCAATTAGTGATTGAAGGACAATGGATCAAGCAAGGCCGCCGAAGGACTGGTGGGAATAGACACACTGTCTTTCTGACTTCAACTCTCTTTGAAGACTGGCGGCAGGCTATTTACAAAATATTTTCCATGGCAGACAAAGCGGCTGCACAATTGTCGACTTCAGCCCAAGAAAGAAAGTGGCCAACAAAAGACCAGATCAGTTGAGCAGATCAAATTGTGGGCTGGCCTCAAACTCAAATACAAACAGGTTCAATTATTCTGGCCTTGCCAAAAAAAAAAAAAAATAGTTGCAATGGCTGACAAAATCTCTTCTGCTAATGGATAAAAATAAAAGAAAAGATACTTTTTTTCCTACACTTCTTTTTTCACACCTACACACTGGTGTGAGCGCAAGTGTTCTGGGCTGAGGCCTGTCTTTCTGCAGTGTCACATGACAAATGACCACGTTGACTTCTCTCGGTGATTGCGCAAAATATATCCTGGCCCATGTGAGTGTGGTCATCTAGGGCTACACACAGATACACACACTTTCACACACTGGCATCCTCATGGCACTGACACTGACTCGCTGGGCCTAACTCATCCATATGGTGGAATTGGGAATGGAATTGAAATTGTCTGTGTATGGGCCTCATTTGTTCGACCCGAAAACCCATTAAAATCGTTCAAGCCCGAAAAAAGTGTCAACGTAACAAAAGCAGCGCTCTGACTTCAAATGCACCGATCTGTAGCGGCGTCTTTAATGCCCACCGGGGTGTCCTGGTGCGTTCTTTTTGATCTCTTTGTGCGTTGGTGTTTGGTAGTTTCGACTGTTTTACCGCGGCTGCCGTCGCGGCCACCGCAACCGCCACCGCCACCACCACCGTAGCCACCGCTGGGCTTGTTCGTGTTGATGAGTTACAAAATATTTTATTAACGTATTATCACACTTTAGCCCAGTTGGGTCTCTTTCTCTTGCATATTCTTCTCCTTTGCCACGAAGAGGCTTCACTCTCTCTCTCTTCCTTTCTCTTTCATTTTTTCTGTCTCTGTCTTTCTGCGCATGTCTGTTCATCAGGGGATTTGTTTTGATCAAGTGTTTGTGCGCATTGTTATTTAAATTAGTTTCATTTCATTTTGCCCTGCATCTCGAGATCTACATCTTTTTTCTTGTTCATCTCCGTCTGGGCAATGCTCTTCTTCTCTGCCGCCGGATTATGATTATAACTAATTTTGGTTTGTTCTCATTAATTCAACTGGCCCCCAGTAGGCTTGTCCTCAATCTCAGTGTGAGTTAGTGTAAATTAGTTTAAATGTTTGTCGGTCTGGATTGGTCAACTTATTGTTTGTTGTCTCTGATGTCTTGGCTCCTCGTTTATATTCAATAGCTCAAGCGTAGGCGTTGAGAGCAAAAGCTATAAAAATTTTGAATTATATGCAACTTTGGTGAGCTTGATTTTAATTTG
The DNA here is from genome assembly GCA_037075145.1 of Scaptodrosophila latifasciaeformis. NCBI lineage: Eukaryota > Metazoa > Arthropoda > Insecta > Diptera > Drosophilidae > Scaptodrosophila > Scaptodrosophila latifasciaeformis. The sequence goes on from JBAMCM010000158.1 coordinate 2,329,968, forward strand.
ATGGAAAATTTCGGTAGGCAGTTTAAGGTAAACAGATTATTTGCTATCCAATCAGACGGCTTCCAACATTTCAAATAATTTCGGAATATTTTTGAAAAAAATCTTTGTATCAAGTGGAAATACTTCTTGGTTTTCAACTCGAAACCCTACTCACTGTGGATTTTTAACTCTGAAAAAACATGTGCCAGAAATTCATTTTTTTAATACTCCTGTAATCCTTATGCTGACAAGAATCTTAAGCCTTAAAAATTCAAGCGTACTGAAGCGGCTTGTACGATACCTCGTGCCCATAAGCCCGGTCTCAAGCCTCAGTCCCCAGTCTCCAGTCCCCAGTTTCTGTATCCAAATCTCCCCATATGACAGACCGCGCGTGTTGTTTTTTTTCCTGAACTTTTTTTTTTTTTGAAACTGACAGCTGACAGCAACAAGAAATTCTACACGAAAATAAAAAGAAATAAACGGAATTTTTTCGTTTCATGAACCCTCTTTATTTTGTTTATCAATTGCACCATAAAATCAAATCCAAATGTAAGTCAGACCAACAAAAGGGGAGCCAAGGGGTGAGCAGGAGAGACTCGCACGTTCGCATTAGACGCACCAATTTAAATAGCCAGTGTCAAGATTTTGTTGATTGATGACAGTGTCAAGTTGGCACCAGTAGAATTCTCTGGATACTTCTGTGTATGCCCCAAACTAATGTGCCATGATATACGGATAATGAAAAGCCAAATACGACAAGCGATTGATCTTTGGCCCTGACAAAAAGGGTTGCTGTCCAGTTGCTCTAGCGAAACTGCACTTGCCCTGGCCACACACAGAAACCTCTCAAAGATTTTTCATTGCATTTGAGTGACTCCTCAATTACTACCTGCTGGCCAGAAACGTTGTTGGAAATGATCGATACTCGATTTCTTAAGCACAGCAATTCATCAAAGCTCTGTGCCAAGACAGTGAAAAAGAAGTAATTAAAAATTATATGTAGCGGTTCGGGCATTGTATAAAATGAAAGCCATAAAAAACACTGGGCTCCACGGTAGCCAAGGCGGTGCCAAAAATATAAAAGGGCTAAGACCGATTTGGGGGCCTTTGTCTAAAGCTCAGCTTGATTGTTTTCAAAATCGGTTTCTCTCTCTGTCTTTGTGGCACTCCACATAGGGTTCGAATATTGGTAATATTGATGGCCAAGTAATAACAAATTAATAAATTGTTTAACATTTAAAAACTAATTGATTTTTATATTTCACTCTTGTGGATTTTTTCTTCTTCGATTTGCTTCTTTTTTTCTCATGCCTCTTGATTTTGTTTCGTTTTGTCTCTTTTGTTTCATCTTGGCTTCTGCAGTTTTGATTTTCTCAGTTGGTTGCTGCCTCGAATAATTAAGTTTTTATTGTTGTCTGCGTTGAAAGATTAATAGTCGACTTCTATATTTTATAAGCCTTTCACTGTTACTGTTGTTGTTGTTTATAAGTTTATAAGTTGTTTTTATTATTTTTTATCTTTCTTCTTTTAATACTCATGTGAACGACGAGGCACTAAACTGTGGGCGTTCCAGCATTTCAGGTTATTTTTGTGTGGTTTTGCTTTTTCTTACCGTTTCACTCAACTGGATTTGGGTGTGGTTTATTGGTTCAAAAGCGTGCCCCAGACCCAAGGTGTTAGTTTTCTTTATGATTTTAATATTTCCGATTTTTATTTGTAGAATTCGCCAATCTAAGTAAAAGTCCTTATCTCCGGGAATTTATTACATCCTCGATTTTATTTCCTGTTCCCACCGTGTATAAAAGATGCCACTCTTAGCCTTTCTTAAGTCCTTATATCGATTAATTATGTGGCACATTTTGTGTAGCAAGAACGACCGGAAAAGATTACCGCGGCGAAGTTGACCACAAATTCCGTTCTGCCCTTGCCACACACGCGTCGCCACTGAACAATAAAGCGCTAATTCCCGATCAAAAGGTGTAAGGAAATCAGAGAAAGTGTTTCCGCCTCCCTCACAATGTGAGACAGGACAAAGAGGCTTATGGGCAGGACCAAATATATATGGTCAACTCTTTTGAAAAATGACCTTGTGATCTTGTTGAATAATTCCGACAAGTAGTCGGTTTCTTTGATCTGTTCTTGGTCCTGTGTGGCATCCAAAAAAGCCAGAATTCTCTGTCAGTATATTGTGTAATGAGCTCTCCAAATATTGTCAATTTGGCACGGCTGAGGAGCCATGACAAACAAAGTGAACCATTTCTGGTGATCATCGAGTAACTAACCAACCAAACAACGCCTTCATTTCTTGCCACACACGCACACGCTTCACGCCCGATTGCCAGGAATGGCGATGCCAGCGTATGGTGGCGGTATCGGCAATCTTTGCTTTCGTAAACCGATGCCGAAGTTAATTGGGCCACTCCAACAGACATGGCGCATCGTTGACAACTTGCCGATCATCTTCTTGTGTAATTTGATATATTGTGTCACTGTCACTTGTCAACTGCTGTGACTGTAACTTTTACGAGCTGTCTGGTGGACTCCGCCTTGTCTCACTCCTCCGCATGCCTTTTCAGAAATATTCACACACCCGCAATGGCGGAGGCCAAGTGAATCGTCAAACTTGGTGGCGATCGGTGGCTGTGCCAATGGTGGCTGCTTTGGCGGCAAATGCTTTTGACAGATTTGTTGCGCTCCCTGACGTTTCAATTAATATGCAATGGAGCGCAGAGAGGCTGCGGCTTTGGCTGTGGCCACGGCTATTCATATGGAAAGCGGATGAGCGACAAAATGTGACAGTGGCAGTGGGAGAAAGAAGAAAACGGAGAGCTCGAGTATGACTGTGAGATCGGGAGGGGTCGATTAGGTCACACGATCGGCCACTTTGGTGGCCCTATTGAATGAATTGATTATGATTTGGGGTGCGGGGAGAAAAACGGCGGCATATAAGCGTGAAAAATTTTATGACTTCTTACAAGGCGTTTATAATTTTAGTAGCGATTTAATAAAGAACCCAAAATCAATAAAAATTTCTATTCCCTTTTGACTTTGCCACTCACCCACAACCATATGCTGCTTATTTCAGGCCGTGACTCCGATATTAGTGACACCGAATCCGAGCCAGGAATTCCGCTGAAACGCAAACAGCGACGTTCTCGCACCACCTTCACCGCCGAACAGCTGGAGGCCTTGGAAAGGGCATTTGCACGCACTCAGTATCCGGATGTGTATACCCGCGAAGAACTGGCCCAGACCACAGGACTGACAGAAGCCCGTATACAAGTGTGGTTTTCCAACCGCCGTGCTCGCCTGCGCAAGCACTCAGGCGGTTCTGGCTCGGGCCTCTCGCCCATGAATGGCAGCGGAGCTGGAGTACCTGTGGGCGCTAGTGCCGGCACAACTCCATTGGGCTTTGGACCATTGGGAGTGGGCTCAATGGCTGGCTACAGTCCCGCTGCTGGCACCACAGCCAGTGCAACCGGCATGGGAGACGGCCAGCATACTGCCCATGGAGCCACTCATCATAGTCACAGTGCAGCAGCAGCTGCGGCGGCAGCTCACCATCACTCTCAAATGGGTGGCTACGATCTGGTTTCAGGTGCTGGCCAGCACGGCTTTCCCAGTGGTTTTGCCCAGCACGGGCACTTCAGTAGTCAGAACTACTATCACCAAGGTGGATAAGAATGTGACCGTCTATTTTTTCTTGATAATAATAAAAATTCATTTTTATCCCTGCCAGATTACTCGAAGCTGTCCATTGATGACTTTTCGAAGCTGACTGCCGATAGCGTCTCAAAGATCTCACCCTCACTGCATCTGAGTGAGAACTACATGAAGTTGGAATCCTCCTCAAATTGGTCACAGGCAGCCTACCATCTCAACCAGTCGGCTGTGGCGGCAGCCAACTACAATGCCGCGGCTGCCCATCATGGAGTTGCCCAGCATTCCCTCACTCACGACTACGCGGCCAGCAACCAATTGAATAGCGCCGCTGTGGCTGCTGCCGCCTATAATCATCCACTGCCAGCTCAGGGCCAGGCCAAGTACTGGTCATGAGTTAATTGCGAGTCACCGCAACAGCAACAACAACAATATCAACATCAACATCTTCAACAACAAACACATTCCGTTATTCATGTACATGTCCACTAATTTGCACGTTCCAATGACGACGTTCCGGTGAATTTTCACTAATGACAAACCATTCAGAAAAAAAAAAACAAAATAAAACTGGCATTTTTATTACTTACTCGTAGTTAGTTGAATTTGTTGGTGCATTTCGATTATAAACAACAACAACAACAACCAGAGAGGCACAATTAAATGATTGAAACTAAACAAAAGACACACTTATTTATTTTCCTAATGCAATCGTGTTTAAGATTATTTTGCTTACTGCTTGTACATTACACGGCTTTTAAGCATATTAAGTACATTAAGTTAATTGAAATTATATATTTTTATAAATAAATATAGAAAAACAATATAAAATCTCTTACTTTTGGCGGGCTGTAAAACTATCAAACAATAATATTTAAACATCTCCCCTTTTATATTTTATTCACTGCTAAAGTTTGCAAGTTCAGTTTTTGAATAAGTTCATGAAGTTAACTCATTGCTGTAATTGATCTAGTTCTTTTGCTTTCAAGCAAACGTACGTCGTGTGTTCTTAATTTGATTGTGTGGAAAGATGAAGAGTTTTACTTACTCATTTCCATTCCATGAAATATGCAATTCCCTTAAGAAAACAGAGGCATTTTGTCAGTAGAATTAGAGTAAACCGTTTAATAAGTATCGTATATATTTTCAAATATTCTGCTCTTAGTATTTCATTAAATAATTATATTTGATTACACAGATATAACATTATTATGATGATTTCAATATAATTCATACATATTTATGTAGCAACTCTTTAAATACATACGAGTGGGTATGTGCAATTTATTGAGCTCAAATATTCTGCATGCAATCTGCATTGATAATCGAAGTAAATATATTTTGGTTTGCTTTTCAATAAATTTTTAAATATTTATATATGGTTGTGTATATTTGTTTTGAGTTTTAATTGGATTTTAAATACATTTAAGAGTAGCTCTTGGAAATAATATGTAAGTTAATTATTGACAACATCAGACTTATAATTACGCACATTTAATATGTTTTATTTTTTATTTTTTTTGTGAATTTTGTTTAACATATTTTTTTCTTCTTCTTCTTGTTTCATTGATCATTTTCCAAAAAATTTGTCAAAATAAAACAATTTAATTGAAGATAGTAAATAGTAAATATATTTATGTTTCATTAAAACTTTATATTTGTATATAAATATTCATATAAGTTAATATATTTAAATAATTTCTTTTCTCTTCTTTTATTGTCTGAGATTTTTTCCATATTATCAGCAAATAGGAAAAAAATAATTGGGTTATGAAGCCTTTTTTCTTTGCAAAGTTTATTGTCTTTGACGCAGTATTTCAATATTTCAAAATTGATTTAAAGCCCTTCACCCGGCATAAATTGTTATGGAAAAGAAAATGGAGATTTTATGCTTTATGTGGTGGCTGAGGCGGCGGCATCGGGTCCTTAAGCTATTCATCTAAAATATTTCACTACTAAGGAATTACATTTAGTTTTTTATTGTCACTTCGTATTCACATATAATTAATTTAAAATATAATTGAATCTATAGATCCATTCAAATATATCCATTACAGTTGTACAATTTTATTGTCCGGCGGTTAAGTAAGCTTGTGTTCATTTTTGTGTGCAATTGGAAAGAGTTTTCCCTTGTTTCAGAAGGTACAGTGTTGGCACAAATTTATTTTTCTTTTCAAAAATAATAAAGACTGGTAAATGTTATTGATATGATAGAAGTTGATATTGTATGAATAATATATATTTTTTCTTTGCACTGATATCAGTTATCTCAGTTTATTTTGTGTTTTGATATTTTTTTGTATTTTATATTTGATATAGATTCATTCGATATATTTCTTTTTATTGATATTTAAAGAGAAGATACGTATTTTTTGCACCTCAACTACAAGATGATTTTTTTGAGTTTGAAACGCTTTGTCAGTTAAGGGCTGCAGGTGTGTTTGTGACGGTGTAGAGACATGCCATTAATTTTATATAAATATGTTTTGTTTTTTTTTTTATCTCTTTTTTGCATGATTCAAATTCAATTAACTTTACTATCGCATATTTTAAATAGATATATGTATATATATTTTTTTTTGCAGTATATTGTCGATATTTCTTTAATTAATATTTATAATTGTTCAGGGGATCCTCGGAGTTGCGTCGGAATTCTCGTTGATGCAGTGCTGTAATGCGCGGCGGAGTACCCCACGAATTGAATGGCTGATTGGGGCGGGGGACAGTGATGGAGCTGCCTATGTTCGAGGGTAGGGAATTGGTGGAGATGCTTCTTATGGTGGCAGCATCGGGATCAAAACTGGGTTTGGGTAAACGACCGCGTATGCCAGCACCGCCCCAGTTTAATGGTCGAATGGGTAGGAAGCATCGTTTACAAGCGACTTCGGTTGGTCGACGCAGTAGCTCGCGTTGGGGGTAATACTCGACCTGTTTGAGTTCAATATATATGCAAATAATGCAATAATGAATTGACGAAATTACTGGAAGTTCCTAGAATATATCATTTGAAAACTCTAAATATACTAGATAGATTTCACATTATTTCGACACAAGACTGTTCGATCGAGCTTAAGTTACTGAAAAAGCCAATCAAACACCGAAACAAATAGTAGTTCGACAAATAAACGTTGATCAATGAATAACATTTTTTAGCCATGCCAATAGATAGGAATCATGCCAATAGGAAAGCAGTAAATAAAAATTATTTTCGCTTAAAATATTTACACAAATCAAAATATTAAAGCAATTTATTTATTATATCAGATATTTAAAAATATATAAAAACAACGAAAAATAAACTTTTTGTTTGAAGATGGAAAATAAAAATCGTACAAGCCAATTAAATTTTAGCCCCAAAAGTATGCAAAAGTATTTTTTCTTTGTAGGCAAATATGAATTTTCTACCCCCGCCAAAGTATGCTACGTTTTTTTTGCTTGGCCTTTTTCACTGTTCCTGAGAACACTTAAAAATAAATTTGAAAAGTTTGAACAAAAGAGCACACACAATAAAGATATTTGTATCAATTTTTATTTATTATTTCTAAAGAGTAAATTAAAATCAACTGAATAGACTATAAATGCCACAAGCGGAAAGTAAAAAGTTTTAGCTTGCTTATACTTTTGACAGCAAAAAGGAAAGGCACAGAAACTCAAACCAAAAGTTAAAGCAAAAAATTGTAAACTTTTAAACAATTTAAAATGTACTTTTTTATATAAAAGAAAAAGGCATTAGGAAAATCCAAGCAATTCTGAAAGCGTTGGAAAGGAGCCAGAAAACTCGTAGCAAAATGAGCTGTAAAAATTATAAATACAAAGCAAGATCCGGAAATTGTACGCTTATCCTTATTACAAAAGGATGCAGAGACATTAAATTGAATTTCCGGTATTGACAAAGCACACAACATTTGAATGCGATGACTATTACGATTGAATTGAAAAATATTTATATAGCTGGAAAAAGAAGTCTCTACACTAAACGAGAGGAGTCTAAACAGTCTTTAGATAGTTGGGAAGAAAACATTCACAAAGCCTAAAAGAGTTTTACGAAATTACATTTATCAGAGTCAGTTGCTAGACTGGGCTGACAGGCGGCATTCGAGTTACTACAGGCATTTCACTTCAATATCAATTTCGGTAAACAAAATCAACTAAGTCATAACTCTAGGCTTAATTCGTTCCACACCAAAGGAGGAAATAAAAATGTTCACAAACAGAAGAGTTAAACAATCAATACATATAACCAGTAAACATCGAACCATCGCCATGTACTCATACAAATTGCCTAGCACGTCCCGAGCGACTAAAGCGACCCATGCCATTAGTGTTGGTTGGGCTGCGTAGATAGCGATAGCTGGGCAGGAAGCCGGAGCGATAGACTGCGCCAATGTGGCGCTTTTCTGGCAGAGATTGAAGATCTGAAGTAATCTGTGGGTTCTGTTGATCCTCCTCGTATTCTGGCAAGGCTTGAGCAGCATCAGCCTGCATGCCATTTTCTATGCCGAATAATTCTGGATCCTTCGATGTATCTATGATTGGTGGGATGGCAGGTGTGGTGGCGGTTGTTATTGTTATAAAATATACTTATGCAAGTGTTAACAAATGCGCAAGTGCTTTAAAAGTTTCAGCTAAGTGCCTGGGTGCTTAAAGGAAACTAACTGTCTAACCCAAAACCAAGTCCCTCCTAGCTCCCGCTTTTCACTTACCTAAGAAGCGCTTTTCAGCACGTCGATAGTCGTTCCAATCCAAGTCAGCATAGCCGGCATAGCTGGGATACCACCAATAGCTTTGCATGGGCACCGTCTCAGCATAGTCTGGAGCGGCTGCGGGCAATAACATTTCCTCATCCTCTCGTTTCTGTTGTACTCCATGGACTGGTGAACCCTTCAGTGCGCCCAAGTTTCTCTTTTCGGCGCCCCGCTGATGCTGGTGCTGAGAATTGTAACGTGCCACAGCGGCCACATTTCGTTTCGGCTGGTCGCGATGTGTGCCTGGAGCACTTTGCAGCATACCCAGACGAGCCATGGTGGCCAGATTGCGCTTGCCATTGGGCAGCTGGAAGTCACGGGCCAGAGTGCCCACATTCCGCTTGCCAAAGCTGAGCATACCACCACGAGCCAGCGAGCCAATGTATCGCTTCTGTTCACTTAGTTCACTCGAATCAGAGTCAGAATAATCCTCGGGATCGGGTGTGGGCAATTGACCATTTTTGGCCAAGGTGGCCAGGCTACGCTTGGAGCCACTCGGTCCATGGAGCAGTCCTTGAGCAGCCAAGGCAGCCACTGATCTCTTATCCTCGTCAGTGTAATCATACTCACCCAGTTGCTGCTCCTCGCCCAGAGCCAATTGCCGGTCGCGCAAGATGTTTTTCAATTGATTACGCAATGCGGAAGCCTTCCAAATATTAAATAATAATAAATGGCTCAATCTAAAAACACTTCCGCTTCAACTTACGTGCAACTGGTACTCTGGACTGGGGTTCACCAGTTGATTTATTATCGACTCCAATTCGCAGGGTGCCACATTGGCCACATCTTCGGTAGCGCTGACTTCGAAGCTGCCTGGGTGGATTGTCTGAAAGTGAAAGTTGAGCCAATTTCTATTAATTTTATGTCTCGAAAAATCCCAAAAATTGGCTGAGAACACTTCAACTGTCGAGGCAACCAAATCTTGTCAAGGCAATTTTGACTTTGCTGGTTTCTCTAGCTTAAACGATTTCTTCAAATCCCAAAATGGCTACAAGTTTCCCTTAGTTTATTTTTATGTTTTTCAACAGTTAACGGATTTTCGCCTTAAATTTCACATTGAATCTGATGTGCTAAGAATGGGTAGGAAAGAGCGCAAGATTTGTTGAAGTCCGCCCACACATAGGCACATCTGCGTCATTTTATTTTTCTCATTAATTACAAGTACAGTTGCCACACATGTTTCTATTTTTAGATTCACTTTCAAATGGAAATAAAAAAAATTATAAGCTTATTAAATTTTATTTTCTGTTTAAAAAAAACTAACTGCAATCCTTTCATTTGAAAATCAAAATCTCTTATCCAATCAAATAATAAAATCGTACTTTTTTTGCTTTAATTTTTAAGCTTTTAGGAAATATTTAAACGAAAACTCAGCTTCTCAACAAAACTCATAAATTTGTTGGCATTTAACGCTCTGAAGATAAGCCTGCTGTTTGGGTAAAAGTTACTAAATGAAAATGTTTGCCAAGCCAAATGGTCGCCGTTCAAGTGAAAGGATAATGCGAAAATAGCAAGGAAGCCAAGAGGATAATGCATGCCTCACTCTCACTTGTTTGTATAAGCACGACTCTTGGTATTTGTTTGGTTGGGTGGGACTTTCTTCAAAATGGACTCATCTTTAGATGGTCTCTCTGATAAATTAAAAAAAAAAAAAAAAAAACTATACACGTTGGCAAGAGACAATACTTCCGCTCTTAATAAACGTACGGAAATGTGCGTGCCACGAAGATATAACAAAGAAGAGCCAGCTGGCTATGTGTGTGTTGTGTGTGTGTGTGTGTTGTGCCGGCGGCAACCTTCCGCTTGGCATTTGCCGTAAATCTCTAAACAGAAATTGACAACTACTTATGTGCACTCATGTGTCCGTGCCTTGGTATTTGTTGCTTCAAGGCGGACAAATGTTGTTCTTCCTGGTGAGGACGAAGAGAATGCGCTGAAAATGCCTGAATGCGTGTGTGCTGGCTTATCTCTTATTAGCACTTGAAATAAAAGTGCTCAAGGTAAGCATATTACGAGATATTTCTGAGAGACTGTCTTGTGTTTCTGCAAACAAATTCACAGGTGAGCAGAAGGATTTGTTTGGCAAAGGCTTTAACTTGCAGTGTCTCTTATTTTTCTTTTAAGGAAATTGTATATTCAGCAGTTCGATTTTGCTCTCGATGTGTCCAAGTGTTCAGCGTTAAAGCTTTCTTTTATTTGATTACATAAGAGGCATTTGCAATGAATTTCAATTTTGCCGTCGTAAATCTTTTGATGACAGTGCTTAAAATTCTAATGATACCGAACATTATCTCATTGTTATTATTTATTCTTGTGTGTGTGTCTGCTTGGGAATTGATTGTGACAGCAAATTTATCGTATTTACCCATAGATATGATGCATCATTTCATTCCAATTTTGCCAAGAGAAATGCCCTGAAATGTTTGCTATAAAATTTGATAAAATAGAAAATCTCTTAAAGTCAAACAATTTGGAATGAAAATTCTTTACTCGCTTAAAGTATTTGTCCCTGCATTCATTCACCTCTCAGCTTACACTGGCTAAATAAACAATGTTCAACATTTTCACATCACAAAAAAAAAAAAAAAGAAAAGGAAAACCTTTCTGTGGTTGGAGGTCGTTAAGGGTGCCACACAAATTCGCTGTAGCTTTTCGAGGAGCATCAAAAATGCTGAAAATTGTTGGTGAAACAAATGAAGCAACTCGGTAACAATTTTTGATAAAAATTTGTATATTTTTAGACTTTTTTTTTTTTTTTTTTTTTTTTTTTTTTTTTTTTTTTTTTTTTTTTTTTTTTTTTTTTTTTTTTTTTTTTTTGGGGTTTTTTTTTTTTTTTTTTTTTTTTTTTTTTTTTTTTTTTTTTTTTTTTTTTTTTTTTTTTTTTTTTTTTTTTTTTTTTTTTTTTTTTTTTTTTTTTTTTTTTTTTTTTTTTTTTTTTTTTTTTTTTTTTTTTTTTTTTTTTTTTTTTTTTTTTTTTTTTTTTTTTTTTTTTTTTTTTTTTTTTTTTTCCTTTTTTTTTTTTTTTTTTTTTTTTTTTTTTTTTTTTTTTTTTGTTTTTTTTTTTTTCATATTTTCTAGGATCTAAAAAGTGGTACTTGGATTTTATATAAGCAATTTCTATATCATTTTGAACAAAAGAAGCTTATCTTAATGATTTTCACCTCAGAGATTTTTTTTTTTTGGTTTTATCAGTTCACAGTTCTCCCAATTACAAAATTATCAGCTTTCTACAGTCAACAATAAAATCAAGTGAGTTATCATTTTATATGAAGAGTCTACTTGATGTTCCTCCAACTTTTTGATAACGTTGTCTTAGGTGCTCTGAAATTGCTTTATTCCGTCAGCTAAAAAGCTAAGCCTGAATAAGAAAGCAAAGGAATCTCTTGGTATTATCCGTACTAATTAAAATAGCTTTCATTCTGGCATTTCTGAGCTTGACAACAAAAACAATAGACAGGAAGAAAGTCTTGGCTGGTCTGGTATGGTGAGCAGAATTTATTCTTTAATTTTCAGCGAAATGTAATTAAAACACAGAATTGCTGGCGCTGCCTATAAAACCGGGAAATGTCAAAAGCATAAAGGTTATTTGCTCTTAGAGCAGCGGAAAATCCAATTACCTTTCCAGATGAAAATCGATATCCATTTAAAATTACAAAAGGCTTAGTCCGGAAAACCTTAAAAAAAAGGTAAATCTGACAACTATTGAAATTAAATCAGAAATTGTTAAACAATTTCATTTGAATATGTCGAGATTTGTCAATAGCCATTCGTGCCTAATTGAGCGTGAGTTTATTACCAAAGTGTAATGGCATGGTTGGCCGTGCCAATTTCCCTTATCGCTTAATAAAGACCAACTTATCCCGAGCCAAGCCCACGCCCAACTTTTTTCGCCTCCGAAAAAAAAAACAGTCACAACCACATTCTGATTTCGTAGGCCTGTTGAGCGGTTTTTCTTCATCCTGCCACAAATAAATTTTATTACCACAGGCATGGCACAGCTTATGGCTATGGAGTCCATGGCCCAGTGGACAGAGTGCTCATTTCAATTTGTCTGCCTTTGCTACGTGTGCAGACAGGGATTGTTGCTATTTCGGGTAGGACATTTTACTTTTTACTTTTGGTTATTAAGTGACGCAGTTTGGTGCGATTTGCTATTTATTTTATTTTACTTAAACAAATATTGTACTCAGAATTAAATCTGTAGAACTTTGACCTTGATAAAATTGAGTTGTACAGTTTTGCTTGGGCTTGTCTTTCCCTTCATTAGAATAAATTATTTTGGGAATGTCTTAGAAAATGAAATCATGGTCTACTCTAATTTATGGGAATTTATTGTATGCTCTGAGTAAGCCGGAGTACTAGCATATTTTGTTTCCAAGAACACTCCAAGATACTCTTAAACAGTTAAGCTGTCCATTTTGAATGAATTCGAATTGCTTAATAATTCAATTTAGTCTCAAAAAAAGGATGAAATAATCTGAATTACTTGATTATGTCATGGGCAAACATTAACTCAATTTATTGGTCATGTTGAACTGACAATTAGTCTGAATGGTAGGATTTCACTTCCGTTCATATCCATTAGGAGAACATCCCGTCAGCTGTAATTACCAGTTGGACACAAATGAGTTTATTCATTCTGGTCAAGCTTCACGATAAAAGAAAATGGCCACCCACTCACATATGCCAAGTGTCAGGACATTCTCTCTTGACAAAGGCATATGAAAGCCACATGATAATGGTAGCAATTACCATTTACATGGCCATTATGAAATGGAATCCTGTTACAACTACAACTCTATAAGTCGAGCACAAAGGTGATTGATAATAAAGTTTCTGAGATTTACCTAATTCATTTGGTCGGCTTGGCAACATAAGAAAAAATCAATGAGGATTCTCTCCACTTGCCTAAATATTTACTTAACTTGGTGGCGGCAAAATGTAATAAAGCTGTCATGTTGTGAATGAATTGTCCTCAGACAAAGCTCCAAACGCCACAATCAGTCAAGAAAGAACTTTTCCATTAAGACCGCGTTCGTGTGGCTGTGTTGACCCTTTGCATATCAATAACAACTCAGACCAGACCACAACCGAAACCTTTAACCTTTTGACAATACTAAAACAGATATCAGCGAGCCCAGTCCGATGCCTGGAAAAGTCAATAACAATAGAAACAATTGCAAGCCAACCTGAACTGTGGCAATAAAAGCAACAATTGTTTGGCTAAGTGAATGGCTCAATGACATGCTACCGCAGCGTGGAAAGTTGAGCTTAGAATTGGCAAATAATCGATAGGGCAAACTTCAATTTGAGGAAGCCAGCAAAATATTCCACCAATTTTTCTATTTTTGTAATACCAAAGTGTCGAGTCAAACCAATCATTTCTTATATTTCGAGTGCAGTTTTATAAAAAGATTACAGATTTCAATCAAAATGTAAATTTAGAAATCCAAGCACGTTGTAATAACAACAGAATTGTTTGACTAGAAAGGCTTGAGGGAATTTTTCATATTGCCTTGTTCTGACAGTTGTCACATTTTATGTTCGAGCTTCAATGAATCGGGGCATATCAATGTTTCACCATAAATAGGAAAAAGTATCCGAATTTTGACAAAAGCTTTAGGTTAACTTTTCATTTAAGAATGAATTAAAAGCTTAAATTCGTAGGGATAAACAATTCTTGTAAATTGGACTAGCAAATAAAAACACTTAAGCAAAGTCTTGTTATTTTACAGACCTCATAAAAACTTTGTCTTAAGCTGGCAGACACGGCAGAATGAGAAGTTCTCAAAGCTCCAGCCAAGACAAAATTAAAGTTGTCGACTTGCTAAACAAACATATCATTTCGGACACTCTTACGAGGGAGGAAAATTAAAATATATAAAATAAAAAGTAAGCAAGTCAACTTCAGCCGAGGTTGACAAAAAGCTAAATTCAGGAATAAGATGAGCCAGATGGAAGGGGCAGTAGGGAAAGCAAATACAACAAGTCAGTGAACCCTTGGAACATGAGGGCTTTCTTGCTTGTCAGATAAGTCGCAATTGTCTTCCGCTTGTTAGCTTAAGGTAATGACAGATTTGCTGTACTTGTATATATATTTGCATAATGCTAAGACAATTCCCAGAAATAATGAACTGAATATTTGGGGAACGAAAAGTATATCGTGTGAATTCCCAAGTCACTTGCATTCACCTACAGCTATCTACGTCATGAAAGTTAAATAAGCTCAGTTGCATGTCTATTTCGGTCGCAACAAATACAAATCAAAGCAATTCAATACTCATTCCAAGCATTCTATACCATAGATAAAACGTCACTGTCAATGCTTGCAAATCTGCACGAGGTTTTGTAATCTTTTGTCTTCTGTGGCTGCTGTCGTATTTGTCCTGCTTTTTATAGCCTTCTTCTTTGCGCTAAACATAACTAGGTTGGGGTGATTACATAGAAAATATGTCGTCACTGTATAGCTGCCAAGTGCAGCGAACATATCTCGACAAGAATGTATCTCCAATTCAATGCAAGCTGAGTGAAGGGCACTGACAGCCAGAAAGCCATATCTTCCGAGATGCTGCAGCTGAAGCTCAATATCGAATTGATGTATGCGACATTTCTAAAATAGCTGAATTGGTTAGTTATTCGTACTAATTAAATATTCAAATCAAAGCGAAAGGAAAGTCATGTTGATTACTAATAATTGACATTTGAGCAAGTGAAAGAACCATAATAGAAAGCTGGAAAATTGAAATAGTTTCCTTTTAATAATTTATTTGATTTTGTTTTCAATGGCAAATTTGAAAAATTCTATCATTATCATGTGACCTTTGGTAATAATTAAAAAATAAGAGAATAGATTACAGAATGTCATAGAGATGGTTCATGAAGAAACCAACCAACACACACAAATCAGGCATCTGTCACAGGAACTACTTGAGGGATTTGGGGGCCTGACCATCAGCCAAGCGACCGTTGACATATGTCACCGAATGCAACCGCAACGTTGGTTTCAACAATAGAAAATGTCACGCATTCAGCATATACATTTTTCAATGTCGACTTAGTTGAGCGGCAAAAATTGCAAAACAAATTGTGAAAGCGGAAATTGCGCTTCTCTGGATGAATAATTGCACTCGTAGAGTTGCAAAATTGTTTGTTTAAAAAAAATGGAAACAAACAGCGAACTCAACTGAGGCTTTCTGACTTAAGTGGCTGTGGTCACGGCAAGACTGAAGGATGTCTGCAATAGTCATCTCCATCAGTATTTGAGTAAGTGTTCAAGCTCGAAAGGAATATATAAATTAAATCAACCTTTCCGGGTATTTCATATTTCAAACTAGTCTGATGAAATACTTTTCAGCTGATGAAAAAATTTCTTTTGAAAATTAAAAAATTAAATAATTTATATGAAAAGCATATCAAGTCTAAATTCTCTTGAAGTTTAAAAATAAACAAGATCTGAAAATATTTCTCTGAAAAAAAATGAAACTATAGAATTTAAAAGAATATCAAGTCCAAATTCGGTGGAATTTTATAAATTGCCAAGGTCTGAATATATTTCTCTTAAAAAAAAAGAAAACACAACCATATCAAGTTTAAGTTCGCCTGAATTTTAAAAATACTCTTTATATGAATCAGCCTAAGAATAACTTGTTTTTTTTTTAATCAAATTTGAATAATCAACAAGAACTTACGGCATTGAGCAGCATGGAGAGAAATAGCCAAAGCCATTTAATTTTGGGTGCAGTTTTGTGCACGTTCTGCATTTTGTTGATTTCGCTTGGTTTTTTGACGACTTCAAAATGGCTAATTTTCCAAGCCTGAACTCACACACACGCGGACCCACTGAAAGTCAAGGAATGTTCGAATTTGAAACGGCACCAAAAAGTATGCTAAGCTTTTAATGGCCTGCTTTGATTCGCGCTGTTACCGTCACTGTCACTTTTGAAAATTTTATAACTGTCAACTTGCACTTTCAATTGAGGGAAATTTGTGGCACTCCGCTTGCTGCCAAATAGATATAGTCGCGGCAGAGTCTTTCGTTTGACTACAAGCTGCGGCCAGGACGAGCTTCCATTTATATGGCGCCAGACTCCCACATCGGTATTGCCACAGCCTGTGTTACGGCTCTCGAGGGTGTAATGCGAGAGAGAGAACACGAAACAAAGTAACCGGATAAAGTGCCGACAGTGACGAGGCGGCTTCTGTTACGTTACATTGTCAACTGTTGCTAGTTGGGCGCGGTGGGTTGGGGTGTGAAATACTTAGTCGTTACGTGTATGTAACGACATTTCGAGTGTACGTCGTTAGAGGCCGCTAAGCTTATATAGGTAATGACGTCATACGCCTCGTATTAAGGCCAAGTATGCAATACAGTGTAGCCTTCAGAAAACGTAAAGGACAGAGCTGGTTCAACAACAAGAGCTTTTAGCCGAATGACACCAATTAAAAAAAAGAAAAATTATTGAACAAATAACGATCAAAAGAAATTTGATAATTTGAATTATTAATTAATTGATAAAGCTTGGCCCATCAAAACTTGACCTGACTGTACTCTCAATTCTCACAGTTCCTTATCCTGCAGCTGAGCGAGAGAGAGAGAGAGAGAGCGCGAGAGAGTACGCCGTATTGTGAAGAGCGCATAGAATTTCAATTCTCTTGACATATTTATCCATATGGCTTGAGCTCTCCGTTTGCTCTCAGAGGTGCCGTTATTTATCCGTTGGCCACAGCACTTGCGCAACGCAACGGAATACGCTCAATTAAAATTGAAATAAAAGTTGTTGCTCATACGCACCGCGGCCCAGCGAAGGAATAACAATAGCAGCTAGCTTTTTGACTGGCTGCTTTGGCTCTTGTGGCTTTATGCATTCTATGCAATCTACTTTCATCTGATTTTCTCATTTGACAGAGTATTGCAAACTTTACCAACTAATTTAAATGTATGACAGTTCGCGCAGTGGGCACGTTTGGGCTCAAGATTTTCAATTACATTCAATTTGACTGAGCTATCCTATTTCTTGGGTTTTGTGCGAAGTGCCCGAAATAAATTTGATTTTGCCTCTTTTTCCTTTTGTTTCATAGTAGGTCACGAGTAATTAAATTAAATACTAGGACAATTTAATTGACGTTCAACTTCCTTTTTGTCATATTGTAAAGCAATTAAAATTTCTAAAAATGGAAAACCGAACTTGAGTGCACTAAAAGTAATTGAAATTATTTGAGGAGTACCCAGAGACTCTAAGTTAATTATTTCCAAGGGTATTTATAAGGAAAAACAGCTTCTGCAATTCTGGGAAAAAAATAAAATCAATAAAAAAAATCCTGTCAATACTTAATTATTTTAACAAAAATTTTGAATAGCAACAGTTGCTTCTGACTATAAATGTAGATAGTAAAACTGCAAGCCTAAGCAATGTTCATACCCTTTTTTATAAAAAAAGGATACTAAATTACATGTCGAATTATGCAAATTCCTCAGAAAATTATGAAGCGTGAACAGGCAAAACCAACCATCGCATAAATAATGCCAAAGAATTAAAGTGCACACCGCTTGTGGGTGCAACGTCATCGCAGTCGCTTCGGTCACGCCTGAATGCAATTTGTAGATTGCACGCCGATACGGCAACGCCACCACCAAAAGGCCACCAGAGAGACGGCACAATGGCTCGGCCCAGGTAGCGACCTCAGACCTGTCAGGAAAAATTTACCGCACGCGAAAAAAAAATGAAAAGGGTTTCATTTGCATGCGTCGTTGTTTCAGGCAAGCGGAGCATAAAATTTGGTTAGGCCAACACCAGTCGAGCAGAGCCAGAGACAGAGACCCAAAGCCATATCCACTTTTACTAGGCCAAAATTCTAGTCGGCTCACTCATTGGACTGGCTAAAATATGCTGATGATGTCCATTGATAAAAGAGCGTATAAATGGTTTTAATTAATATGAAACCGCAAGAGGTAGAAATATATATATATTTTTTTTTAATAACACTTGACAAATCTGAGAATAATGGAAATCTGAAAGAGAGAATTTCAAATTTTTCTAATCAATAAATTTCAAATTCTTTTGTCTGACATTTTTACAAAATGTTTTACCCACGCAAAGCATCAATCAAGTTGGACGAAAACTTTTAATTTATGTCATGATTTTTAACTGGTTGTGAGTAAAAAAATATATATTTTAAGTGTATAAGTAAAGTGCCAACTAACTTAAATAGATAGAATATTCATCAGTCTTCCTAAGTGATCATTATTTACTAAATGTGTGAAAAGTCAAATTTGTTTGTCTATTTCAAAGGGGTAGCCTTTGCATTTCAGTCTTTCACAATGGGTTAATATTTGCCCAAATGATATCTGAACACTTCATAATAAAAATTATAACGCAGCCGAAATTAACAATTCAGACCCAATTCAAAACGATCCACACCAAACACTGTCGGCTTAAGCCGGTAACCGCTCCCGGCCACATGTACCCTAAAATCGCACGGACCAGTTCTGAAGTTGCTTATCGTGTTGTCACGCTTTAAAAATACAACACAGCAGATATATATAAACACAAAAAAAAAACAACTACACTTTCCAAAAACTTATTGTTTTGGTGTTTTTTTTTTTTAGCGTGTTTCGCGACAGCAGAAAAAAATACCAGCAGCGCCGAACAAATAACCAAATTGATGTGTGTAATAAAAACATATTGTGCTAGTATCAGAGTAAATGTATATATATATTTGATTATCTCAGTCAGAAAAAAAAAAAGTTTAAAATTAACGTGCTTTGCATTATAATCAGCAACGAATCGGGCAGACTGCATGGCAGTCGAATATGCTAATAAACTTGGTATTCAAATAGCCAAATAAGCGACTCGGCGAGTGAGTGAATGTCGGAAATCAACAAAAACAAAGGGCAAAACGAAAACACAATAACAAACTTCTCTGAGCTATTAATTAGTTGTGGTTTTAAAATAAAAGCCGGTCTCATTTTTTCTTCTTTCTAAGCCAACTGTGACCCAGCCGTTATGAATTTTAATGATTTAAAGTTTGTCAGCTTGTTCCATCAAAAAAAAAGCTTTAACTAAAAGACTATCAGAATCAATCAGATATATTGGGAATATATAAAAAGAAAAGATCTAAAAATTGAGAAATATAGCCCTTTGCCTCTTCTAAAGTGTATCTCTAGGTCGACTTTAATTTTTTTTAATGTTCCACTGACTAACTGTCAAAGTCTTACTGTAATTGGCCATCAGGTGACAGAAAGAAAATAATAATAAATAAATAAGAATCCAAAGATAGATAAAGCCGTGTGTAAATGTGGCCCAGGTGTCACAATTGTAAGGCTAATAGCGCAATGCGTTTGGCATATTAAATTAAAATAATTTTGTACTCGGCTAAAACTCAAATAAATACTTTGGGATATGGGAAGTGATTTTGAAAACATGTCAATAATGAAAGCTAATGACAGTACCGATTTGGTTGGCTAATAATTTACCAAACTGTCAAAACGGTTATCATTTGAAAAGGGTTTTTATTTCCTAACCTGTCTGGGACGAGTGGTCATAATATTTGTGTAATGAATACCAAAGCAAAATGATCATCTTAATGAATTAGCATTTTTGACTAAGCACTGAGAACTTTTGAATATTTTTGTTGAATTTGTGCTAATTAAACAAACTAATTTAGACAGCTGATTCGACAAAATGTTTGCCAACAACCTTGGCTCCACGAAATGTATAGACCATGTTTGGAAACTAGTTTAGCTTCAAAATTTTGAAACCAAAAATTAGAAAAATAAATTCATTCAATTTCAATTTACAAGCTTTATTTTATATCATTTTTATTCGAAATAAGAAAGGTTTTTTTTGGGGGGGATCTTGTATTAACATAAGCTCGAGAGAACGGAAAAGATATGCTTGGTAATTTGAAAGAAATTCAAACCGAAAATTTTATAGCAAATTAGAAAGAATAAAAGCATAGAGGGGAGACAGAGAGAGAGAGAGACAGAAGTAGATGATAAAAAATACTATTAATTTACATATTTGGAGTGTCTCACTTACATATACATACATACTTATGTTTTACATACATTTAATATCAACTTTATCTTCATTACATTTTCATCATCATTTTAAATTTATATTTATTTTTTATTTTTTTTTTTATCATTATCGCTCGCATTTATCTTCATAGAATTCAATTATTTATTTGCTACAATTTATTGTGTGTGTGTTTGTATACTTAAGAATCTAGAGAAAAATAAGAAGCCAAGCTAAAATTATCGAGATTTTTGTTTTACTTGCAAATTAAAAAAAAATAAAGAAAAGTTTGATTTGATTTCTTTGTTTTTAGGAATGTCTCAATTCACTTGATGCCTGCTTCTTCGGTTTTATATTTTCATAAGTCAAAGTCAATACGGGATTTGGAAGGAGAAGTTGATGAAGAAGCCGGGTATACAGTATAAAAAATATCAGATTTTGTTTTGTCTGCCGCTTCTCCAAATGTTGCTTATAATTCTTTACTTTCTTGTTTACTTATGCTTGCACGGTTCCTCGGACTGAGCACACACACACATACACCGATCATAGAGGCCAGGACCTAACTCCGAGTGGCTGGCTTTCTACGGCAATGATGATTGTGCCTCTGACAACGTTCGCTCTCCAAAGACGGGTAAAACAGGTACAACAACAATAATTTTTTATATGCTAATCACTAATCACTGGAAATACTCCGGCACGCACTTTTCGGGCCCAGAATATCCGTCTACAGACTCAGCAAGAGTGCTGTCAACATTGTTGCTGTTGTTGCTATTGTTATTGTTGTGGCACCATTCGCGCCCACGTCAAAGCCAGCCTTAGCCACCTTAGACTGAGCAGATGTGTCTCCTATATCCGCCATATTCTCTGGCGCATCGGGTGCTATAGCTTCGTTGCTGTTCGATGAGGCATGTAGATTCAATTCAAGAGTATCGGCACCCGAATACTTGGTGCCCACATGCTCTGTCACCACCTGCGGTGGCTCATGCAATGGAGTTGGCTCTTTGGTGCTGGTGGTAGTGGCATGTGTTGTTGTCGATGTAGTCGAAGTGGTCGTTGTGGTGGGCACAATAGTGCCATTCTCAATGAAATAGACGGGACTGAATTCCACCTTCACGTCCTTCAAATAGCTCTTGCGCACCTGTGAGCCAAGAAATGCTTGAGTTACAACATTTTAGATCGTAAAATCATTTCACTTACATCGGCAGAAATTTTGCGGGAAACATTCTCATCGATGCCATAATAAAAGGCGTACAATTTGGCCGTATAGGGTGCCTCCAGGGTCACATAGTTGCCACGCACTGTGACATTCAGGGCAGTGCCTGGCCAGAGTTTGGTGTGGGCCGATTGGGTCTCATAGCGCTTCTCGCTCTGCTTCAGGGCCCAATTAATCTGAGCTGGCGTCTTGGCATCCTTTTCATAGATCAAGGTGGGCAGGCCCCTTGCCACGCCCTCGTGTGAGCCCCAATACTGTATGAAGTCGAAACTATACGACAAGACTGTCTCAACCTTGCTGTACTTTTCGCCGCGGTTCTCCAATTTGCTGGTGGCTAAAAAAATAAACAAATTTAGTTGGCAAAAACTCTTGACCCTTCCTGTTTTAGTTACTCACTCAATTCGGTCATATTCTCACGTATGCTGGTGCGTATCTTGCTCAGCTTGATATCGTGTAGCTCATAGCGGAAGGGCTCAGTTTCCACCAGAACCTCACCCTCATCATAGTAGCGCTCACGTTCGCCCTCCCAGACGATGATGTTGCCAGTGGCCAAACCAGTGCCAGGCTCGAAGCGTCCGATATTATAGTCAGCCCCACCATGGACCACACCGCCTTCGGGCAGCTGTTCATGGTGTTGATGATGTGGCGATCGATGACGAGCTATATAGGAATCATCTTGAATGCGTATACTGCCTACGGCCACTCCCGCCTTGACCTTTCGCCAGGGCTGCCAGGCCATTTTGCCAAGATGGCCACGATTTACCAGCACATCAAAGTTATCGTATTTGCCATGCTTATAGTGAGAGGCCACACAGACATGACGCTGTTGGACCTTCTCCGTATTGCCCGCAGTGGCCACACCATCGATGGTCACCCGACACACATAAATCGGATAATGCTCGTCTTCCGTTATGTATTTGCCACCCTCGACGGCATATTGCAATTGCTTAGCATCTGTGGCCTCATAGCTCTCCCAGACCAAAGTGCTGGAGGTGACCACTTGACCCAATTCCGTTGAGGCATTTTTATACGTAAAGACCGAGTGCGTGGCTGCCATGCTGGGCTTGGCCAACTGCAGGGCTACGGCCATAAATAGGTAGACGATTTGAACTAAATTATGGATCATTTTTCTGCTGACTGTTGCTCTTCGCCTGTTGGTCATCTTTTCGGATTGTGTCCAATGGAATTTGCTTGGACTTTTAATTAAATGCTCTGAAAATAGACAAAGTTGAAATCAAATTAATTTTTGGTATGCTGACGCAATGAAGTATAAAAATAATTAAGTGACCTGACTAAATTTCAAATCACATATTTCGCAACCAAGTCCTTGACTACATAGACCGTAATCCTGATAATTTAGTCGAAGCTTCAGGCATTGCCCAGGAATGAACCTACACAACAGAAGACAGACAACTCCCGGAAGTTACGGTCCCACCCTCTGGGCAAACATTTGTATGGGAGCCATTAAAAGCTTAAAAGGATAAACAAAAGCAGCCAAATTGTAACAGAGAGTGGCTAGACGTGTGTGTGAGGGTTTTATAACTTATTTGCTGACGTAGACCAACTTCAACATCGTTGGTCATTAGAAGCGTCAGTGTCACAGACACTCAAAACAATGGCGAAGCTTATTTTCAATTGCCCGAAGATCATATACACTTTTCGAAAAATTTTCCATAAAAATGAAATAAAGAAAACTTACTACTCCCAAAATGCAAGAGTTTAAAAGGGAGAACAGATTTCAGATTTCTTTAATCTGTTTGTTGCTCCGATTCGGATTGAGCCCACGATCTTTCAGAGATCTATAACTTTATAATTAAGTGATTTTATATCAGCTCGAATTGTGATATTTTAAGTACTGAGCAAATCGTTTGACTTCCTTGCTTTCCCTAGTCAAAGTCTCTTACTGTTACAAGTTGCTCGACGAGAAAGGCATACTCGTTTTTAAGCAAGAGCATAAAAAATTGACATAAAAAATAGCAGGACAGGCCACATGTTGGGACAGACAGGGACGGATGTGTATGCAACTGTGTTGCCAATAAATTTGGCGATTCTTCAGCCAACGGAGCGGAGTTCCTGGTAGCCAGTGTATATGCGGCGTATACGTAACTTTATAACTTCATTGGATAAATCAAATAAAAAAAAAATCTTAAAACGTTGCCTTGCGGAAACTCACTTACGCCATGTTTATTCATTAGCAGCCATTGTAACCGAGCAGAAAACACATATCCCTTCACTCTAACCCTTCCTCCTAGCCAGGCTGTCAAACTCTGGTGGCTCTTTTGGAGTGGCCATTGTGTTCTTGTCATGGCTTTCTCCATTTGCCGCATTGTCAGTCAGTCTGGCTGCTTCTGACTGTAACCTTAGTGCTTGACCTGAGGTGTTGCTGAGCATGTGTGTGTGTGTATTTGGAAAGCTGTTTGTCTTGCACTGTGCTAAGCAGTGGCAGTGCCAGTGGCCGTGGCCCTGGCCATGGCCGACGTTGTCTGCAGCGGATGTGAGTTGATAAGGTTACCAGTACCATCATTTGTTTGCCTGACAAATGATGTGTTATTGTGATAGTGTTTGAAAGACCCAGCACAACGGCCCCCATCCCAGTAGCCCACATCACCGTCCACTGCCTCCGAGACTGCCAAGTGAGGTGGCAAGTCCCAGACAACTGCTACTTGTGTCAGACTCAAGTGCCATGTTGTGAAATAATTTAAATAATGCATGTGGGGCTGAAAAGCCACTAGAAAAGGTTTTGGCTGTGGCAGGTGGTGGACTTTTGGTGGAGTCTCGTTTGTCAAAAAGATAATGAAATGGTTAAATGACTAACCAAAAGCGAATGCTCGAGACCCTTAAGAGTGATTTACTACTAAAACTTTTCGAAAATGAGAAAAAAAAACACTCTTAATTAGAAAGTTGTTAATCTCTGAAAGATCGTCAGCCCAATCCGAAACGGAGCCAGAAACAGATTAAAAAAATCGGAAATCTTATAAGTCGATTTATATTATTCTGAACTCCATCGCCCTCTTCAGCCACTTGCATTTTGGGAATGGTCCGTCAGATCGCGGGAAAAGATATATGTCATTATTCTCGCTTTCCCAAAAAGTAGCCTGGTCTATTCGAAATAAGTAGAATAGAAATTTCCCATTTAAGCAAACAAATTATCATACAATTACCTCCAAGAAAATTGTCTCTGCATTTAGGCATTCATTTGATGACAAACCGGAAATGAATGTCATAAAAACCCAACTGCCAATTACCCCATCTGAGACTGAGAATCTCTCTCGCTCGAAAGACATGACAATTACAAGAATTGACCTCAAGCTAACCGCTCAGTTAGCCTCGTTTTGCACATGCAATAAATATTAAGAACTGAATAAGCTAAAAATAGCACAGTGAAGAAATATTTAAGGCCTTGCTGACCCATCCAAAAGGCGGAGTTCAGTGCCTTAATTCAATTGAATGCGCCAAATGGTAAAGAGGAAAGGAGAGGTAGTAGAAGATTGTGTATAGCCGAGTCAGCTCTGCCGGTGAAAGTTCACTTTACTTTTTATTATTGAATGAAATGACTTAAGGTTTTCATTATTATCGGTGTTAGCTGGAGTTTTGGTTTATTTAGATTTACGAGCGACAGGCGGTGAAAGGTCTGCGGGTGTCTGACCAAACCTAAGCGCATTCTCTGCCTGTTTTTCAGTATACCCGAGTGCCGGTACTTTAATTGGATTTTATTGAACTTTGACTCTGACCCTCATACTCGCTTACAAGGCAGACACTCCGACACAGCCGGGCGGGCCACATGTTTTTTTTTATTTTCATATCTGATCGCCTGGGCGATTACGTTGCACATGCAACATATACGCCACTGCACTCAGTTTCAGTTTTTTTTTTGTTTAGTCAATTTGGCCTCATTATGAAGGCAGGGATAGAGGGGGGGTTACTCTTGGATAATTTCATTTTATGCGCTCACACTGACCAGTGAACAACCCGCGCGCTTCAATCATCTCAATTTATGAGTTTATGACTTTGACATTACCACAGTACTTCAATCTCGCACAATAGAGTATCTCGAATCATTTCTCACTCAACAATTGAAGATTTATGCAAAGTTCAGTGCACTTTTCGTTTTTCTCGAGCTGTTCGAGTGCGCTGATTACTTGTAAACAGAAAATTAATTAGAAAAACATTAAAAGCATTAAGGACCATTAAAACTTTAGACTTCGTGACAGGCTGTATAGTTTGGCGTGGGAAAAGTATCTCCAGCCAGAGTGAGTGAGCCAAAGTTCTTTGCGTACTCAAAAAACACACACACAAATTGTCTGCCAAATTCAATTATTCTTCTTGGGGGAAATATTTGGACGTGTCTGGATGACAAGTGGCAAATTTGTTTTGTGTTTTTTTTTTTACATTTTTTTTTTATCACAATGACCGTGTGCTTTGATTGTAAATGAAGGGTTTCACGCTTTTGTAAATTAGTAGCCAGCGGACCAAAAAGACAATAAGTCTGAAGTGCAAAATTCAATTGGTTTCTACAATCTAATTAAATAGATTTGGCGAGCTCAGAGAGCGGAAAATAAAAACAGTAAAGTGAAATGTTTTGTCATGCTTATAAATTTCAGCAAGCCATTACTCAAATCAAATATCTTTCTAGCTATTTCAATTACAAAATACCCAAGTGAATACTCGGTATAATTATGAGTGTTTAAAACAAAAAAAAAAAAAAATAGTTGCGGAAAAAGTGGTCACTGCAGTTTTTAGACCAATCCAGTGAATTCCACTAAAATACGGTATTTAATTACCGCATTCAGCTTAGTTATTGGCACAGTTGCAAAAGCCACTTGCCACTTTGTTTTTTGTATTGGAAAAAAATTAAAACATTTCTTATGTTTCCTCAATTAAGTAAAGAAATTTTGTTTGCGAAATTATTGCCACACAATCGCGAATTAAGTCAATTATAAATTTATATTTTTCAACTCGACACCGATGACGTAAGGCCTTGCTGGACCCAAGTAAAAACAATTTGTTTCCATTTATCATGTAGGTGGTAGGCAGCTCTGAGCTTCAATCTAAGCTAGGCTGGGTTGGCTTGGCCTAGCCAGGCAAGTATTCTAGGCAAGGCCATTTCATAATCGATTTGCCAGTCAACCCACAAGGCAGGCCAAATCGAAATCAAATTCAGTCAGTTCAACTTAATCATTTTTGTATAATTACTCATTAGATTGGCTTTGCCTGATAACAAACGTCATCACCCTCGCCCACTTTTTTTTTTATATAGTGTATATATTTTTCACTGAGTGGTATTGATTGGGTGTTTGTGCAACAAGCCCCATTGGCTTGGCCAAGCTAAAGAAAATTGCAACAGCCTCGACCAGACCAACAGTCGGTCGGAGTGGTTGTTGCACTGCGGGCACTTTTAAGCATTTTGCGGCATGTGTCGGTCTTTTTTATGTTGTTAAGGGAAAAAATCAAAGAAAACACTGGAGAAGTTGTTGTTGTTGTGGTGGCTTTACAAAAACATTTGTTAACTTAATTAAAGTGCCCTGCCCTCAAGTATAACTTTTTTTTTCCAATCAACTCAAGACCACTTGGAAACTAAGTCAACTGTGAAAACAATTGTTTGAGTCTGGCAAAAAAGTGAAAATTCTCACACTTATAGGGGCATATGAGAAAATCTCTGAATAAGCTTAAATAAAATAGCAAATCAGAAAACTCCCTCACTAGTTTGGGCATTCCTGGGTTTCGAATAGAAAAGCAAAAGTAATCTGAACCCATCTTGACACACTTTAAATTGGGAATGTTCTTTTTTTTTAATATCAAATTCCATAGAGATAGAGTAATAATAAAAGACGGCTTGAGCTATATGATATAGCCAACCGATCTTTATAAAAGTCGACACAAATACGTGAAGTCTCATTTTAAATTTTTGGGAAAAAAACAAAGTGGATTTACTCTTTGCTCTGAAATAGGAGACCAACCCAGATCTATAAGCTCTGCTTGATATCCATTGGGTAATGTTACAAATTACAATATCTGACAACTTCTTGTTAACCAAAAATATATACATTATCATGGAATTTTCAAATTTCTACCTGCAAGTAGCTGGTTGAGTTTATTTATGTATTTTGTTATCTTTCTCTTTTTGCTTTATTGTTATTTTCTTGTCAATTATTTCACGATTTATTATTATTTGTCTTTCTCATTTTTGTTAAGCTTTACTTTAGCTTCACTGTCAAGTTGACGTATGAGATTTAACCAAGTTTAGACAGGGCCGGTTTCTTTTTTATGGCTTTTTGTTTAGACAGCTGACTCTATTTCTGGAGTGTTAATTGGCAAAGATTTTTCTACTTGTCTGCTAAAATCATAGCAAACAGATTTACTCTACTCGTTTTGAGCTCTGCCATCTTCGAAGTACTTCAGCTTCAATCACATTTGCATCTGTGCATCTGCATTTTCATCTATTGTTGCATCAATTAAGGCGTCTGCCTGCACACACACACAAGCACAGACTCAAACTCGTTAACAGCATTTGGTGGTCAGTGTCTGGACGCCTGCCCATTAAATTGAATGCAGTTTGCACGTGACACACGTGACAATGACTGACGACGATGACCGCTGCCTACACCCAGTCTACCTTCATCTCCACCTGAATCCACCCGATTGGCCAGTCCCAGTCGGTGTGCTGAACTGTTTGCAAAACGTTTACACTACACTCAATTAATTTAATGGATCAATCGATCGTTTTGTTTGATGAAATGTGAGGCCTGATTGGGAGACCAAACGATTAATTTAGCAGCTCGCAACTTTGGCAGGTTCGTTCCGTTGGAAGTACTTAAATGAAAAAGGCAACAAAAAATGCTCGAAAAGTCCAACTATTGTGAGATTGGGGTTTGGCTTTAACACCATTAATTACCACCTTTGGCGCGGGCTATGCTAGGCTGATTGAAACGGAGCGTGAGATTGTCTGAGGTAATAACACTTAATTGGGAATTTAACCAGTTTTACGGTTTTCAATTTTTACACATGTATGAAAATTAAAGTGATTATTAATTCTATATGCAAGGGTAGAATGGAAGACCTTACGGAAGGCACAAATATTATCGAAAAGTATTTTGAAACTTGTTCATCTAAAATGCAATCAAATTAATTAAAGACGCATGAGTTTTCTAATAATTTAAATCCAGTTCTCTATGCAAATGATGAATAGATAATTTTTTAAAACTTGTTTTCATCGTCCGAATGTATGTAGATTCACTTTAAATAAAACCATAAATATTTCATTTTTTTTTATTTTAATTTAAACAAAATGGTGGAAACTTGAGACCACAAAAACCGAATTAAACAATATTTAATTAAATTGAAATTAGCCAGACAAAAGAAGTCTTTACAAATTAGCTGGAAATTAATTAATTCGTAATGCCTAATAAATTTGTCATCAATTTCAATTCGGTTGCTGATTTTTTTTTCTCCCCCGTTTTCTTTTTTTTATTTGAGCGTGAAAAAATTAAACAAATATTTATATGCAGTTTTTTATTTTGTGAAAGAGTATAAAATATGCTGGCTTTCATAATTTATAATAATTAATTTTTAATTTGATTTCAAATGCTTTGTCAGATTCATCTTTGTATTTTTGTGTAATTAAATATTTAAATTCATCAAGACGACGGCACCTTTTGAATTTTCCAGCTACTTGAATTTGTTTATTTTTGTTTAAGGTCAAAAAAGAGGCTCTGAGTATTTTTTTTTATTTGATATTACGCTTCTTTAAATCAGAGTAAACAAATAAAAAAAAATTCCCACATTTCAATTCTTTAAAATCTTTTTGTTTGTAATGGAGAGGGGGGGTAGAGTTGGGTCATAAATTTTTTGGAAATGTTTTTTCATATAATTTATGTCATAAAGAATATAAAGCCGTTGCCATTTTTTTGTATGATTTTTCCAAGCTTTTCAGAAAATTATTTCTGATTTTTTTTCACAAAAAAAAAAAAAAACTTGTGGCTTATTCGAGAAAATCTTTAAAATTTATGTACATAATTATTATCTGAACCAGTCAGCCAGCCCAGAAGCACGAATGCAAATTGCATCATTAAAATGTTTTGTAACTCTTGAACTGTCCATAGAGTTCAGCCATCAATAGAGGGGGGAGGGAGGACATAAATATTGAGAGCAACATTAAAGATACATTTCATGCGGCACTCGCATGCATACCAATAGCATTTTCGACTCGCCAAACTGACAGAATGTTTTGTGTCGAAATTAATTTCTGGTGATTGACATAAAAGATAAACGACACCAAGGCATAAACAAACAGCTCAGACAGTCCAGTCGTAAAAGGGAAAGAAAAAAAATATATATAGGACCAAAAGTATCTCAAGTATTTCTGCATAATATGCCAAAGACCCCGATCAAGGCCAATGAGAAAAAGAGTGCAGGGGAGACCACATATGCCTTCAGCTCTCCGGCTCAAAATAATTTCTTAATAGATAATTGATTTTTAACTATGCCCGAAGTACAAGAGCCACTTAAGAAAAAAAAAAAAGGAATTAATTGAATTTTATAAAAATAATAAATGATTTTCTTAGCCACTCAAAGACTTTCTATTTATTCTGTAATTTTGAGAATACTTTTTTATATACATTTGAATGGACTGCCAAAACGTTGACCCCACTTACGTGCTGCGGCTGCGCAGTTGCTCAATTGGTCATGGGCTGCTTGAAAATGGTTCGCAAAGCACATGTGTGCTGGGCACTACGTCATCGTCATCCGAATCAGCATCAACATCAACATCTGAATTATGAAACAACAATGCTAAGCAAAAAAAAACAAAAAAAAAATTCATATTGTTATTTATGTGCCGGGGCCAAAGCTAAAAACCGGTACCGAAATCAACCAAGCAGTCAGAACCACCACGTGCTGGTGCCACATTTTTCCGCCAAAAAGGCAGAACTTGAACTGGTTTTTGTGGCGCTACAGTTTCACTTTGACTACACATTCTCCCCACAATTATATATATATATGCTATATAGAACAAATTCATTGCCATGTTCAATTTGGTTGCCTCAAATAATTAATACCCCTACGACTCTGAGGCAATAGAATCCATTTGAAATGATTGAATTCAGGGTAGCCAAACATTCTGTATCGTTTAAAATCTCTTCAAGGTAATTGTGACGCAATATCTCAAACATATTGTAAGAGTTTTTTTTCAATTCAGAATGCCATAAGATTTATGCCCAGTCTGCGGCACTTGGCTCGCTCATTTGCATAGAATTTAAGCTGGCATCAAAATCGCATATGTCAGCATTAGATTAGCTCACAAAAGACTTTGTAAACTGATGCTGAAATGAGACTGTAATTGCTGAGCCAAAACTAACCGACAGCTTTTTTTTATTTCAGCAATTTGTTTAGCAAATTTTATGATCTAAAAAATAAGATTTCGTTTATTTGAAAACATGTTAATCAATCGAATCTTTTATCAATAAAATCTTAGATCAATCGAGTTTCTTAATAAAGCCATAAAAGTCCGAGCTCATGAAGTATCGAAAACACAGAACTTTCCAGATTTTAGAGCAGTCAACAAATTTAGCCAGAACCCAAACCAAAATGAAAATTTTAAATTTATGCATTTTTAATTATAGGAAACATAGGAGAAACCTTAACTTCCTGTTCTTTATTAAGCGAAATTACTGCACCATAAAACCTCAACCACGTGTAAGTGCCGGGCAAATAAACAAGAGGAACTCAGTTAACCACCAAGAAAGTACATGGCAAATAAATATGAAATAGAAAAGCACCACAAGCGAATGTCTGGTGAGTGTGTAGCAGCAGCAGCAGCCGAGACACGATAAATCTTGCCTCAAACTCTTAGGTAAACGCTTATGCTGCGGTTTGGTGACCACCAACTAACTGTACTTGCAAGAATTATAGACACGGCTAGGTTATGGGGAAGCTGTCAGTTGCATGTTGTGGTCCCTCCAGAGAGATGGGACCGCGGTTGCAGCCACCTCAATGCCAACGCCATTAGCACCTCATTGACAGCCAGCCAGTAGACTCTAGGATTGAGTTACGCAAAAAGAAATACTGGGAAACAAGAGGAGAGACCTTGAATATAAGACTACATGGCGTATTAATGTTGCGCTCTAGTAAATGGCTACCATGTGCCTCAGATATCGCGTGCCACACTCATTATGTATCTTTGAGATATAACCAAGCATGTTTCACTCGAGCTGAAATATGCTCAATAAACATAAACATGCCTAATGCCAGACCATGTTTGTTTATCTCTCAGCCCAGCGTTGACAACGACAACTCATACGTCATGTTGACACGCATGGAAAACCGACAAAAATAAATTAAGCTTGAACTGATACAAACTCTTAAAGAGCAGCAATTAAAATGCTTAAGCTAAATACAAGTCCTCCCCACAAAATTTCAGCTCATTTGACATTTTAAACTGCCCTTTTAACACACTTTGGGCATAAGCAAAACACACACATACTTGCCCAACACTTCCCCTTCTTCTCTTGGCTTATTTTGCCATTTGATCCTTTTTAAATGAGCTCAGGCCAACAACAATAACAATCGAGGCAACCTACCCACTTGGCTTTGGTGTAATTAACTCTCAATTTGCATTTGGTTGTCGCCACTTTTCTCAGCGAAAACGCCTTTTGTTTACCCATTTGGACTGTGGACTTTTGTGTATAATATTTCATTAGCAAAACAAAAACACAACAAGCAAATACCAGAAATATATATGGCATTCACTGAAGAAGGAATACCCTAAAGTCTAACCTTTTCCATATTATTCAATTGTATTCTTATTAAAACGGACCAAAAGAAAGGTCGTTCTATAAACTGAGATGTTGCTCACGTCAAAATTTAAGAGCCAAGCCTTTTGGTCTTATAAAGACTCAAAAGTCTTAAGAAGTTTTAAGACATAAGCTCTGATATACTCTTTGCAGTTTTAAGGTATTAAAAAAAAAACAAAATGCAATTGTTCTTATACACTTTTTAAAGTAAAAATTATATACTTCTCTCCATTTTATTCTGGAGTTTAGAATCCAGGCTTGGTTGAACCCAAAAGTTATCTCTATATACAAGCCATGTCTGATAGACTGACTGAGAACTTAGTCTCTGAGCTTTTGAATGTCAAACTGAAGCTAGAGCACACTTGATGGAATGACCCTACCTGACATTTAGAATCAAATCAGTTCCAGGATTATCTCTGGCATATTGCGTACAAATTTATTCTGGCTGGTTTGTTGCTAAGGATTATAATGTATTATGGATGTTGCATCGGATTGCCTCTCATTAAAATTTGTTACCTTTAAAAAGAGTCTGTGATCTTCGGCACCCTTTTAACTTGCCAGTCATCATATTTACTTTGCTTAATTTGTTGTCGTTGTCGTCGGCTTGGGGACTACAAAGTCGACAAGTGTCGTTTACAATTTTGTTTTGTTTTCTTGAGGGTTTTTGCTCAGCACAATGTTGGATTTGGGCTTAATCACACTCTATCCGGGTTTCTTTCGACTAATTTGACAATCTGCTCGAATTACTGAGCCGCACAGTTCATGGCTGGTACGGGCAGACAGACTAACCCAAACAATTTATTATAATAAATAATACAAATAATAAACAAACGGAATAACAAAAAATATAAACTTTTATATTTAGAATTTTCTGTTTTTTTTTTTTATTAACTGGGCTGCAATTTTTTGCGCAGTGTCACTTTCAATTTCTATCAATTTATTTCATTTTGTTTGCTCTCTTTCGTTTGTATGGCATATCCGCTAAATGAGGTCAGACCGGCCAGAGTACCATTAAAATGTTTGTACGCTCGCATATTTAACCATTTTATATCAGTTTAATCGACCAGAAATTGTCCAGCCAGAGAAGAATAGAGAATCGGAATCGTTCAGAGCAGAAGCAATTGCTAAAATAGCTGCGAATGCCAAAGAGAAGCAAGGCGCCACCATTTGCGGCATAATAAGCATAAATTTGCTTGGAAATGCAAATAATTTAGCTCGACAATTTAAACAAAAAAGAAGAAGAAAATGAAAAAAAAAATACCATGAATATCAATTTGATGTTCTAAGAAATCAGTTGATTCATTTTAATTGAACAACACGATTGAAAATAACTCGGAAGAAATCTTAAAGAATTTCCTGAGCCAAGCAGCCTTGTAGCCCTGGCACTTGGAATAAAGATAAAAAGATCATAATGTAAGTAGTTGCCAGCCATTAGGTACTCGTTGGGCTGGTTATAATTGAAAGATACATGCGCATCTATTAGATACGTTCGTTCTATCAAGATAAGTGTCAATGTTGTCGAATCATGTCATCTACTACACAAGTTTGTGGGCTGATTTTGCAATTTAATTACATTTTTAAATTGAGTGTGTTGTGT
This sequence comes from Scaptodrosophila latifasciaeformis, assembly GCA_037075145.1. Lineage (NCBI taxonomy): Eukaryota > Metazoa > Arthropoda > Insecta > Diptera > Drosophilidae > Scaptodrosophila > Scaptodrosophila latifasciaeformis. Next base: position 2,363,966 of record JBAMCM010000158.1, read on the forward strand.
GTTCTGGTGTGTGTGTGTGTGTGACATAGATATGTCACATTTGGCCGATTTAACGATATCGTCATCAAAGCTTTCCTGCTCCTCCCGACATGACACAGTGCAGCTCTTAACCTCAATTAATGCAAGCAGTGACTGTGTCAACATTGTGACCACCCCCCTCTGCTCTCGCCAACCTTTCTCGCCCCCTCTCTAGTCAATTATATAATTGCACGCATGGCATTTTATAATTGCAGTCGTGAGCTTATCTGCGGCCAGCCTGTCATCATCAATTAGGCGGGTGGGTTTGGCCCGATTTTCACCAACTTTGCCATCATCTTCCACTGTTCTGTCTACTCCTTTGAGCTAATGCCCCATTAATGACAAAAGTTGCATCATTTCTTTTGTATTGCTATGCTAATCTCGACTGAAAGTAAATGCAACCAGGTCAGGGGAAGACAACAAATGCGTCCGTTTTGGGTTTGCATATTCTTTAGTTTGCTTCGACTATTTATACCCTGTACCTAAAAAGGTACAAGGGTATATTAAGTTTGTCAAATGTATGTAACATAGAGAAGGAGACGTCAGAGACCCCCCAAAGTTACCTAATGTATGATCAGGGTGACTAGAGAAATCGATCTAGCCATGTCCGTCTGTCTGTCTGTCTGTCTGTCTGTCTGTCTGTCTGTCTGTCTGTCTGTCTGTCTGTCTGTCTGTCTGTCCGTCTGTATGAACACCTCGTTCTCAGAGATGGTAAGGCCTAGAAAGTTCCGGTTTGTTGCTAATAATCATTTGTTCTGCAGGTTAGATCAAGTTTATTATATTTTTTTAATATCCGATTTAGGTTCGGAATAAAAAGTATAAAACCACAACAACCTCAAAAAAAGGAAAAAGTTTATAGGCCATAACTTTTTTGTTTGCTATCATATTATTACGAAAGCTTGCAGTTAGAAGTTCTTATATGTTCGCAATAAGGATGTGAAGTTTCGATCTGATCAGACAACTATATCATATAGCTCCTATAGGGCCGATCGAAAGTGCAAAAATCGTTTTAACGTCATAATTTCTTTATCTTTAAAGATTTTTTATTCAAATTAAGAAAAAATGTGAACTTAAAAATACTCAGCAGCTGTGCAAAGTTTTAATAAAATTGGAGATCTACATCATATAGCTTCCATAGGCCTAATCGGTCAAAAAATCCGATTTCTGTGTTTTTTTGTCAGAAAACGGGTTATTTATGAACCAATCGCAACCAAATTAAGCACAAGACAGTTTTTAGTATAAGTTTTTAATAACTCCAAATTTTATTGAAATCGGATGACTATATCATATAGCTTCCATAGGGCTAATCGGTCAAGAAATCCGATTTCTGTGCTTTTTTGTCAGAAAACGGGTTATTTTTGAGCCAATCGCAACCAAATTAAGCACAAGACAGTTTTTAGTATAAGTTTTTAATAACTCCAAATTTTATTGAAATCGGATGACTATATCATATAGCTTCCATAGGGCTAATCGGTCAAGAAATCCGATTTCTGTGCTTTTTTGTCAGAAAACGGGTTATTTTTGAGCCAATCGCAACCAAATTAAGCACAAGACAGTTTTTGGTATAAGTTTTGAATAGCACAAAATTTTGTTGAAATCAGATGGCTATATCATATAGCTCCCATAGGGCTAATCGGACAAAAACTCCGATTTTTTGTTTTTTTTTTTTTTGTCAGAAATCGGGTTTTTTATGCACGAATCGCAACCAAAAATACCATATGATAGTTTCTTTTGTAATAACCCAAAAAGCGAAGTTTTAATCTGATCGGACTACCATAATATATAGTCTCCGTATGGCCTCTTGGAAGTGCAAAAATCGTTTTAACGTCGTAATTTTTTTGGTCTTAAAGTTATCTCTGTTAAATTTGGGAATAAGTCGTGCTTTAGAACACCAATCAATTGTGCAAAATTTAATCGAAATCAGATGGTATTTTTATTATTTTGTCAGAAATACTGATTTACGCTCCCTACAGGTACAGGGTATCTCAAACTCGGCTGCGCCCGAGTTTAACGTTCCGAATTTTTTTGAAATAGTTATGCATTTGCATGCCACAGATTGCATGATAAATTGCCGTAAGTCGTTTGTGCACGGACTTGGTTGTTTTAATCATGTAATTGCACAAGGTTGGTTTTACTTTTAGCTATGTCGGGGTTCTCTAAGTGGAATTTATGGCAAACGTATTGTGTCAGATTTCAAAGGCAAAACCAAATAAACTTTTAAATATTTGGGGGAAGCAGAAATCTTGGCAAAACAAGAGAAACCATTGAAATAAATAAATACAAACAATAAAAAATATTTCTGCAATTGGGAAACTACGGAAGAAAACGAGGACTTGGGACACTGGCAGGCGACAAACAAGCAAACAAACAAACAGTGGGACAGACAATCAAATCAAGCTTACAAAGACGCAGACAAGGTAAATAAAAATATATAAGTAAATATACAGACGAACCCCCACGACCCAAAACAACTGATCTACTGGCTTGGATAAGACTCTGAGGAGGAAGCAACTTCAGAGCAACTCTCCGAGCTCTCTGTTTGCCATCTTCCCTCCCTCCAGAGACACTTTGACTTGCCAAGGTGGTGCGCACTGCCAGATGCAAATCCAAATGCAGATACAGATACTTGTATGAGCATATACTTTCTTCTCGAGTAGCCGAGCCTGGTGTCTGTTAAATTTGCTTCTTCTTTTTGCCAGCGCCTGTGTTGTAAATTGACAATGATTGCCCACAATTTGCTCAACGTTGTCGGCAACTGGCCGCGACACTGATGGTGGATGTCTCTATCTGCGAACTTGTCTGAATGCCTCATAATTCAAGCTACTTAGCTTGTCGTCCCGGCCTGACAGGCTGCACAAATCATCTGCGAGAAATGTGCAAAATATTCTCACTGAATTTACAACAAGCCCAGCCAAGTGAGACTCAATGATTTTTCAATTAAAATTGATGGTAATGAAGCCGTTTTTCCACCATCGTGCTAATTGACAGGCATCCAGTCTACTCAACGTGATGTAAGCTCGAAAGTACTCAATTCTATAAATGTGATAAGCAAGTTGGCCAAAAATGGCACCGCTTCAAGTGGGCTTGCCAAAAATGGCCACAAATGCGCTCGACTCAATGGGAAATAGTTGGCAGGTGATTGAGTTGTAAGTTGGCCAACAGTTTTGGAACCGCCAAGACAAAGGCACAGCTGTATTTTTAATATATTTTTTTATGGTCAGCAATCTAAGTTTTTGATCATCTTAACCCTTTAAACTATCATGGCCCTTAAAAGAAAAGTCAAGCTTACCAAAAATCTTTGTACCAGCTGCCACGGCAATTAATCTGTAAGCAAAATGAAAAGAAAAAATATTTATTAATATTAAAAGCTTAAGAAAAAAAAGAAACTACCAAATCGAACATAAAAACGCCATTAACGAGCAACGATAGAAATTCCCACTGAGAGGGGTGGGTTAGGGGAATCGACAAGAAAGAAACATTTAAAATTAGAAGTCGACTCTCTCGACTTTGGCTCCCATACATTGTAATCTATCATTTGAGCCGACATTATCGATATAAATCTCACGAGCTTGATACGATTAAAGAGAAACACTGAAAGAGTGGAAAAGCGGAATCCGGTCGGGCAGTCAAGGAAAACAAAAAGTAACGATGCCGGCTCAAGTACATCGAAACGAAGGCTGCATATTGTTTACCGTTAGGCACGACTTTAGCCAGACTAATTGCAACGGAGGCTGCCGAGATGCCATAAACACCAAAAACACACTAGCACCGCCAATGGAGGCTGCCGATGTTTTGAGCACTATGTTACCGGTGGCAGTGACTTGGCTTAGGCTTTTCCCTTCTTCTTCTTCTTTTTTTTGTTTTACTGAAAGACCTTACTGGGCTCTGTGGCATATGTGGCAAAATGAAACCAGTTTGCAGTTGTTCGATGTACTCGCTGTATTTATTTACTTTTCTTGTATTGTTCAAGCCCAAGTAGAGAGTCTCACGTGTGGCTAGAGACTTCCACATAATCCGCTAGAACAAAGAGGCCGCTAAGAGGAAACTGGAGCTCTCAGAAACTTGGCTCTAACTCGACTATAATGCCACGTAATTGTCCATGGGGGGAACAATAAAATTATTGTAATGATGTGTTTTTTCAGAGAGAGAGAGGAAGTTGTAAGAGCTCATTAGATCTGTATCAGAAAAGAAAGTCCCATAAAAGAGTCGAAGCCTTTTTGTGTCAAATCAAAGGCCATAAAATCTCACCTGCTGTTATAAAAACCATAACAATGCACCCTCTTTTGACCAATTAACTAAAATATGTTTACTAATTAATATGAAGTCATTTCATGCTACGATGTTCGTTCGTTTTTTTTATGTTAAGCTAATAAAATGTTTTTTATGTTAAACAAAAAAAAAACCGCTAGCCGCCGCCCTAATGGCATCAACCCTTTTTTTTGAAAATGGCAGAACACAAATGACCCCAAACGCAACCTCGTGTCGACCATTAAAGGTGTGAAAAGTTCGTAATTTTTATATTTGATAATAAAACGATGACGTCGACCTGACAACGAGTCAACATATTTGACAAACACTTCAAAAAGGTCTGCGGGGTCCTCAGCACTGACAGCTGCCAGCCTTGAGGTAAACATTTTATTTTAATATAAAAAATTTATTTTATTTTTTAACTTGAATATTGTTGAATTGAATTCGTCACAAATTTATATTCACAAATTTTCTTTCTATAAAAAAAAAATCAAGGCCTTTTCAACCTTTCAGGGAATCTACTGATTATTTTCCGACATTTTCATTCTTGTTAATTGGTTCCTGCATTCATAATTACTCCTACACTTAAATTATTACCATAAAAGTTAAACTCAACTCTTAAAGACAAACTGAGATGAGCTCTAGTTTTTCTCCCCTTGTTGTCACAAGGCATTCTTATAAGTTTATTTTGCAGCTTACACATACCAAGAAATATTTTAATTGAACTGACATTTCAACTCGAGGAATTCATGTCACCCGGAGAGAGGAAGAGAGGTCTTACAAGGACTGCTTGTTTGCCCAGTCACACACACACACACACACACACACATGGAGCACATGGAGATATGTCAAGTTGTATGTGACGTGGGTGTAATGCAATTTATGATATCACTTGGATAGTCATCTAGCAAATAAGTCGGACATGTTTGGAGAATGTAAGATAATTTTTGTGGAAAGTTTAAAATTTGAACTCAAATACTTTAAGATTTTATTTCCTTCCAGACCAAACCAAACCAGTAAATACTTAAAATGTCAGAAACATCGAATTCAAATAATAAGAGAAAATTATTTCACAGGACAAAATCAAGTCCCCTTTCGTTTGTGTTCAGTGAAATCTTAAGAGATTTTTCACTTTCCTTCGAGCTGAGCGAAAATCCGGGCAGCTGCCAGCATATAAAAAGCTTGGCAAACTTCACGGTAAATTTAAAATATATAAAGAATCACAGCCTGCAGAAATATTCCAACCACCAACTGAACAAGACTGTGACACCCCCGCCTCCCACTCCCTCCGCACTTTTGGCTCCACCTTGGCACCGTGAAGGCAAAGGTGTGTACACAGCTGTTTCCCGGTCGTTGGCTTGTTCGACTCACCCACAACTGCCCAGAGCCAGGAATTGAATTTGATATGCGCCCGGCCCGAACCCCAAACGGTTTGGAATTGCATATCCAAGAACAGCACAGACACTCACTCATACACAGGCCATTGCAATTGGAATTTATGAATGCCAAAACAAAGTAAGAAGAAAAGAGTGAAAAAGGAATTCAACTTTTTGCCAACATCAGCTCATTTTAATCCACGGCCAAGGTGAACCTGAAGCAAAGAGGAAATTGCTTGCTACCCCTTCCCCAGCCACAGTTGCACGTGTGTTGCCCTGGGACCTGTGCTCCTTTGATTTCGATAAGCACGAGTGGGAGAGAACATCTGGGCAATCTGTACAACTTAAAGTCGTTAGGGCTTTAAGCGAATTTCGTAAATAGTTGCCTACGCCCTCGCCCACGCCCACTTGCAGAGGGCATTTTGGTCAATTGCCCACTTGAAAATCCAAGCCAATGAAAACAAATTCAATTCCACCAGTTGACCTCGAGCTGTAGCTGGGCCCAGAACAGGAATAGCTAAGTGGACATTGTTGACAAGATGGCAACAACAGAATAGAATAGAACAACAAAGAGACAATAGAGGAGCTGGCTGTGCCATCTCGACTTTTATGGTGCTCGAATTATTGTACCAAATCGTGGCAAATCCAAACAAACTGTCACTGACACTCTACGCAATTTGAATGGGATTCGATTAGTTGCTAGACTGCAGCACCAACCGTAGGATGCTTGGCGTCGGCAAGGCTTTTGGCGCCATTGGCATGTCATGTCCTCTCCTGTCCATTGTCAAGTTACCAAAACATCGACAACAACTTCTGTTTTGCCTAAACACTTGACAACAAAACACAACAACGGAATGTGTATTTGAATGTCTGCCAGTGGCACTTGAGTCTCTTGTAGTTGGAAAATTAAATTTACAGGTCATAGGAATTCTGACTGTAGAGGGCGCCACCTCCAAGCTATACCATTGGCAGAAAACCGGACAATTTACTGTGTGGTTTCTTTATGGAATCTAGTTCGAAACGTTTTCATAATTGCCTTGAACACTCTGAGGGAGCCCCCTGTAATTTTCATTGCGGTCAATACTCCAAAGCATACACTCTCCGAGCTCTAATGGACTGGGTCAGAGCAATTGTGGTTGGAAAATGATTACTGTATTCGTATCTATACGAAAGGCAACGGGTATGTGTCTATTGATTTTATTGACTTATTGAGTTAGCTTTGTATTTTTTTTTCATAGATAAAAGTTGTGGTCACAAGTTATTTGGGACATTTGAAGAAAACTGGTAAGCTTTGACTTGGATGTAACTCTTTTTATAATTTTGTGAAAAATGCTGGACGAAAATTCTTCTCATAGCTAAAGAGACTTATAGAGTTCTCATTGGTAACAAGAATGAATATTTCAAAGGTTAAGAGCAAAAGCAGGCGCGCCATCTAGCGGGCTACTCTTGCCTCAGTTATTATGATCGGAAATAACTCCAGCTTACTATCAATCGACCAAATCTAGCTTCGAGATTTTCTAGTTTCCAAAATCCTTACAGTCTGATTGATTCATCTAGTAACCCAAATCTTTGCTTATATTATTTCAACATCTCTTAAAAAGCTTTTCAGTACAGTATTCCCCTTTTGGTTATATTCAACTCATTGTTGTCCTTTACATCCTTTGTGAAATTATGAAAGTTAAATTGTTTCCCAGAAAAAAATCAAAAAAATGAAAAGGACGAAATCACAAGTCTGGCGCAATTTCAAAGGCAAACGTAACGATTTATTTATTCTATGCAAAACACTCAAATGAGTGTCGAGTATGTTAAATGGAAGAATGCAAGCAATGTGACCTCAGAATTACCAGGGCAGGTCGCTCGCAAAAGCCGCCCCCAAAAACGGAGCCAATAACCCAGCAATGTTGGTAATTTTCAAATTTATCACAATAAATAGGAAGAGGGGAAAAAAATAAAAGAAAATAAGGAAAAAAGAAAAGGGACCCGGCAAAGAACAATCGGAATGGGACTGTGAAGGCGCCGAGGCATTGCACTGGCCCAGGGTTGTTTTCAATTTTATTGGCAGTCAAAGGCAGCACGGCAGGACACCGCAGGATATGAGCGTAAATAATGCCGCATTTGATATTAAAGCTGACAGCACTGGGGAAAGGAGGGATGAGGGACGAAGCAACGAAGGACGTTGTCGAAGAATTTCACGCAAAATAACAATTTCGTTGCCGGTTGAGTGTAGAAATTAATTTTATGTGCTTCTTGTTTGGTTGTTTGTTTGTTTACAGAACGTGAAGTAATTGCTGGCGACCGACGGCGACGCGTGCGGTTACCCGTTTGGCCATTTGGCGCCTGCGGTGGCCGAGGACATGGCGTGCCAAGCGGTTATATTTCTAGCCACAGGAATCGCAGTCACTAAAAAGTCAACAATCCGATTAGATGGGTGACGAGCTGAGGTGCGCCAAGTTGAGGCTGTGAGAAGTACCGGAAATTCTTCAGTTGCCAAGGCAATGGAGTGCCCAATTTATTTGCCACCACTGTGGTTCCGGCTGCCCTGACAATTTCACTCATTCATGAAATCCACTCAGCAAACGCGAATAGGCGAACAAAACAGAAACGTGCAATAGAGAAGGCCTCAAACGAATAGAGAATAAAATAGAAAAGAAATATAATAAAATAAGCCCATGCCACCCCTGTGCCTTTCTCTCTCTCTCTCTTTCGCTGTATGCAGAGACTGACAGTGTTCTCGTTTCAGATATCCTCGAACTCGTCCAGGTCCTTCGGGCCGGCTTTAGGTATACTAATGTTGTTGCTCTTGTTGTCTGCCCAAAAATTATATACAGAAGGAACAATTTCTGCGAGTGGCAACAAGCAAAAATGGGAACAAGCACACACACACACACACACACACACACACATACCGACGTGTAAATAATGTAAGCGACGAGGCCGAGCAGACAAGCCAAACCACCCCTCGGAAAAAGGGCAGCAAAAGGGACGACTACAACAACAACAACAGCAATAATAGCAAGGACAATGCCAAAAGAAGAAGCAGCTGCCACTGCCGACGCTGCTAGTTGGCTTAGAGGCATTTTTTGCGTACTTGTCTCGACGCGTCATCATCACATCACCAGCAGCTTCCCAGCTGAATCTCCTTCACGACTCTCTGCTCACGAACGCCCATTCCAATACACACACATACACACACAAGCCTACATACAGAAAGGACACAAAATGTGATTCATTTGTTAGGTCGGCCCCATTTGAATCAAGTGCTCGTCGAGTCTAGTTTGTCTGAAGTGTTGCTGCCTCACCTCTGGCAAGCAGCCAGCCAAAATGGTTAAGTGTCGAAGAAATCCCAAAAAGGTTTATTTACAATTAACTACGACATCTGATAGACTCCAGGCTGGAGAGTCAGTAACCTCAAAGAATTCGGTAGCACAACTTCTTATTATCATTTATCAAATCTAGATCATTTTCATCTTGGTTTTGCATGTAGAATTTAAATCAGTTGGCAGCTCTCTTAATACAAAAGTAACAATTTTATTGCAAAAAAAAAGTACAGTCACCATCTTTACTTCTTATTTAAAAGAGTAAAACTACTTTAGATGATTTTCCTTAATCCACACAAATTCGTTGATTGCTTTCGTGACAGATTCTTTTTCATCTTCTCTCGAGCAGCATCACTATTTAAAAATGAATGAACATGAGTAACGAATTCTGGCAAAGTCAAAAGTTGACTTCCGCTATTATGACATCCCTCTTGACTTGGGTTGTAAATATGAAAAGTTTACAAAATGTGCGTGTAGATTTCTGCTGATAAATTCACTAAAGACTCAAAAGAAGAAGGTGATTTGAATGAGTGAATACGAAGAAGAAAAAACAAATAATAAAAAAAAAAATCAATGAATGACTCATTCAATTTGATTATGAGAACTCAGTTGGCAATAGCAAAAAATTCTGATAGATGCCAAGGTCAAAACTTTTATGGAAACGAATTCAAATTGATGACATAAGCCATAGAGGCTGATACAAAATTTCATAAATAATCTAAATGCAAAAAAAAAATATATTATCGCAAAATAAATTGAATGAATTAAGTGATAAATAGAAATGAATTTAATATAAACTTTCGAGAACTTTAAAGATTTTCGAAAGGGTCAAATAGTTCTGAATTTAAAATAAATGTTTATCGATTTTGGCACTCAGTCCTTCCGACTAAAATTAAACACCAGGAACACCCAAAAATAATAAAGCTACATGAATTAACTTAAATGCGCATTTCCTGAGCAAAACGAAAAAAATAACAAAAATGAAGCCAGAGAATGTCAACGACATTGAGGGACTTGGCGCCCTCAATGTGTTGGCTGTTGTTGTAGTCGGCGACGTCGACGTCGACGTTGTCATTTAAATGGCCATTAAGTGGCCCAAAAAAAGAGAGTCAGGGCCAAAACCTACCGCACTAGCAAAAAGCTAAAAGCACGACAGTCACATCGGCCGATATATCACGAAACAAGGAATATTTGTGTCAGCCAAGTTCAAATGAGTTTAAATCGCGTGCCCGAACGGAGTTAATTGAGGGTTCGTCGAATCAAATTTCATAATCAACAAAAGCAAAAACCTATTACGAAATTTACGACTGTTGTTGGCTCCTCCTTGGAGCCGGCTTGGCCATAAAAATGTGCCAAGTTTATACGACTCCTTCGACTGTTTCAAGAAACGCACGAAAATCCACAACCAAATAAAAGTTATGCCTGGGCGACAACACCACCCGCCAGGCGACTACTCCATCGGGCGAATGACTCATGCGGCTCAGTTTTCTCCCCCATTCAGCTGTCTGTGGCCTTCGAAAGGATTCGCCAAACAGTTTTTCCCTTTTATTCTCTTATTTTTTCATATGCATTGCTGTTTGCTATGAATTAATTGTGAATTGTTTTTTTTTTTTTTCATTTTTCTTGAGCTTTTCTCTTTGGTGTAGTGGCTGTCCTTGTTGTCCTTGTTGTTGGTGTTGGCATGTGGCTGTGTCTTTTGGCCCAGCTGTTTGCCTGACGTAAATACAATACATTTGTTCGACGCCAGCCAATGCCCTTGGTCCCTGGCAGGTCGGGTAAACATCGTTGGCGCCATTTTAATGCCAACGATTCGCTTGGGACTGAGAAATATGAGTATATTTTTAGTGTAGTGGAATGTATAAGAGGAAGAACAAAATAAAAAAAAAAAACAATTTAGTCTGTATTTTTTAATTGATTTCTCTTAGGTCAAATTCAGTCAAAGCTCATTAATACAATTGACCAAAATCGGCTTATGATCAACCCTGAGACTGGCCCAAAAACAAAACCAAAGGCTCCACAAATAAAAAGAAACAATACCAAAATAATCTGGCAACTGTCATTGTGCGAGTTCGAGGGGATTTGAAAACCCAAAGAAAACATAAATAACAAAAGCTTACAAAAAAAGTAACAAAGAAAAAGAGAATATTTCTAACCAAATAAAACAAGTTTCCAAAAAAAAGAACTTCTCACTTTATTCCTCAAAAATATTCATTCACCCTGGCGACGCCAAACAATTACAAAAACAACAACAATAAAATCGGTTTCAAGTTGTAGACAACCCCCAAAAGTTACAATAAAAGTGGTGGGATCGACTGGCGCTAAGTCAAGACGAAAGACTTATAAAAAAGTAAATAAAGCAGCCACGAACAATTTAAAAATCATATTGAAACTTTCTTGATTTTGTTATTGAAAACTTTCCTTTACAGTGCAATCAATTGATTATGCTTTCGCTGTGTTCATATTAGGTGGCAAAGTCGCGCCAAAAGTTTAAGAAATCAAACTGTCAAATTCACTGCCAATGGCAACTTGCTGATTTGTCAAAGTCGCCGGCTATGGTTGCCTCAGGTTAGACTGAAGTACTCACCGACTTTATTTGCACTAAGGTTTTTCTTACAGATTTTTTTATCTAAATATGAAGAAGTCTCAGTGCCAATATGTACAGTCATATCATAGCAGAAGCTTTAAAGTTCCAGTGAGAAGACAGCATGAATGCAGATGCATATTGTCTGCTTAGGCTTAAATATATATTGGTCAAGATCTGAGGTCTCCAAAATATTCAACTCAAGACACTTCCAACTTCTCACAATGACAAAGAAAAATTCTAAGTTTTGGCTCCTTTCGAATAGTCAAAAGAGAGAAACTCTGGAGGGGTTGGCTAGACCCACAGGAGGGGAAAAATAAAAACTAAACCAAAATCTTTTTGTTAGTGCATTCAACTTGATTATCAATAAAAATCGATTTAGCCTCAACACGGAAGTACTTTGGCTAGCTCATAAGCCAGGGCGGTCTGAGCCCTTTCAGTTTTTAGGTCGAACGTGCCTGGGATATTCTTTTTACTCCACTCTCTGTCCATCTGTTTGTTTTGCTAGGCCTGGATGGAGCTTTGTAGTTTCCCAGACCCACTCCGCCGTCCCTCACCAACATTATTACTACAATTTTCCTGGTTATTTGATGTGGTGTCATAAAGGCCCTTTGATAACGACGACTCCAACGGTTTTCCTCAGAGAGCTTGTTCCCCAAAAACTCCAACCACTCAAACAACTACCTTTTTTTTTTTGTGTCATGTATTGGTGGGGAGTCGGTAGACCCAAACGTGTTTTACACACATTTTTGTTACATGATGCCGACAGTTGTTGTTGTTGTTGTTGTTTTTGTTGTACCGTCTGCTACTTGTCTGCTGTTTCATTATTTACAGCTTCAGGGCCCGCCCTCTTCCCCACGCGACAAAGGGGCAGGTCTGTCGCTTATTTTTTGGGGGTTGCCACATCCGCGGTAAACAGGCTCCAAACATTTTGCAGGACTCCTTTGGCTTTGAATTATCTATCACCTCACAGGCTTCCCGCTGCCTTCACTTGGCTGGACTTTTGCGACCAACTTTCCAAAAGCTTAATTTATGTGAGTTTTCACTTTTATCCTAAGGTATCCCCACCCCATTCCTAGTGACCTTAAAGCTCCATGCCAAGAAACTTTCAAGTTTTAATGCACATTTGGAAAAAACAAACTATCTTTCTCTGAAACCACAAAATCCCTTTAAGAAAGATTTTTGCGAATTCATATTTGAAAAAAAGAACAATCTTTCTCTGAAGAAGAAAGAATTTTGCGAATTCACTCTTACCTGAATCAATCTTTTCCGTTTTATAAATATTTCTTTGTTTGTTTTTTTTTTTTTTTTTATACAGTATTTTTGTCAAAATGTGAATTTGATTTTCGCGTATCCTATATTTTGGGAAAAGAATATTTATAATTTAGCACAAAACTTCATTAGAAAAATTTTTATATTTTTTTAATTTTTTAACGAAAAGGCAAGAGTTTGCCTTATCCAATTAAAGCTAGAAATAAATTTTCGATTTGCGAAAAGTAATGGAAAATTTGATTGAAAAGTTAAGCCGCTTAGGATTAAGAGCGAAATAAAAAAAAATCCCGTTAACACGCGCGACAAAGCTCACAGGATAATAGACGATTTGTGGCCTTGGTTATTCCAGAGCTCGACTGACTCCTGATGTCCTCTTTTGAGTGTTCCAGCTTTAGTGCACTGCCACCCACACACAGTCAAAAAGAGTCATGAACACACACTCACTCGCACTCACGTACACATTCACACACAAAAAGTTCTTTATACAAATGACGTCATGGCCAAGGATGCTGCGCGCGCTGTTGCAATTTAATAATTGACCAAGGGCCACAAATTGTCTTATTAGTTAGATTCACCGAAATTTATTTGATTTGCGTTTAGATTAAAGAAATCTTTTTGTAAATTAATAAAATTAAGCCGAATTGCGTTTTGAATGTTTTGCGGTAAATGGTTAAGTGAATAAAAACCCGCTTACACGGTCTTCTCTACTACGAATTCGGCGGCAGTCTGACTTAAATTTATGAGATACAAAATCAACGAATATGTATCGAGTGTTGTAAATTTTTCATTCAGCAGTGTTGCTTATCGATATCAAACTACAGAGTTGCACAAAGAGCAGTTTAAATTCAAATTCAAATTTATAGTTTAAATATTTCTTTTATTCTGTTATTGCTTTTTTGGAATATTTGGCAAAAAGTGGCTGACGCTGTTAATTTCTTATTTGTTAATTTGTTTAGTTTTAAAATTATAAACGAAGAACTAATTCAGCGGGAGTTTTTTGTTTTACAACACTACGAATAACTATCTGCCGATAGGGGGCGCTTAAGTCAATACAGCTGACGTGCCTGCCAACTTGGTGTGTCTTCAAATTTCGCGGGACTTCAAATTTAGATGAAAAGATGACAGACTTTATTTTTGGTCTTTGTACTTAATTTTATTTGCATTACGACCTTCATTTATATGAAACAATTTATAAAAACTGAAGGTAACAAATTTCACTTACAACCTAATGACTTATGCTATGGCATAAAAAATTCGAAAATCTCCTAATTAAAACCCGCCCACTTATATACAACTACCCCTGACTAATTGTTAATGGCACTTTTCACGCTGCTACCACAATGGCGCATTCCTGCACTTCAATATTAATTCCTGCCCCACTGAGGGCCTCCAATTCGTCGGCCTTGTTTTGCTCCTTGATCTGCTCTTCGCGTTTATTGTTCAAATAATAAACAATTCCCACAATAAGACTGAACGAAGTCACACCCACAAGCAATGTGCCGAATTTCAAGGCAATTTGTATGGCATCCAAGCCAAACGTACTCACATAGAGCATGTCCAGCATTTCTTCAGAGAAATCGCTTGAAGTTATTTCAATCCAAATCAAAGGCAAGACCACAATATTCCTAAAAGGATCGGCCATGTTGCCCAGCAAAGGTGAATTCTGCTCCACCATTATATTGATTTGCACCCGCGAGGCTCCACTAATGGGAAAACCGAACCGCGGATGTATGTCCGCATAGGTCTGATGAATCTCGGCCTGCGGTTCGATACCCACAAAGTCTTTATACACAGCCGGATCTCCACTAAAAAAGTGTGGAAAGGAGGGAAAAATGGGCGCTCCATTGTAGCATTTGGTGGCATTGATTACTCCACTGGGCAGGCAACTGGCCGTGTTCTTGCAGTAACACTGATTGGCCGGATTCTCCGAAGGATGTGAAAAAACATCCAGCGGTGTACGATAACGCAACACATCAATATTATTATAGATGGTCTCCTCCTTCTCAAAATGCAGAGGCACCTTCCGGCACAGCACCTGCAGAAAGACGTTCACATTGCTGCGTTCCCGCAGCATAACCGGCGAGAACATTGATGGCTCCGAGCCGTCAATGCGATTGCACTCATCGTCGTCCCAGTAGTCCAGCTGTGGCATTCCATTGAATTGTGTTATAATGCTAAACTTGCCGATATCGTCCTCCCCAGTGTTCAGTTGTACTGAATCCACACTGGTTCCATTGCGCTGTAATGGAAAAGTTATCAAATTATTTTCTATACCAATTCTTTTCTGACAGACTTACATTCACTAAGAGACCAAACTCGGGCTTCTCCATGCCCTTGAACAGGTTCTTCAGCTTTATAATTTTATCAGGATAACCCCAAAGTACCTGCTTAGCAGTGAGATTTTTAAACATTGTTTCGTTGAACAGTCTGATTAATTTTGTGGTAGTAAAACGCTTGATGAATGGGAATTTCTTCAAATGCGTCGCGGCACTTAGAAAAGGAACATTTGGAACCATTAGTAGGGCATCTTCACTGAGACTGGATTTTTCTGGCAAGAATTTGTACGATTTGTGATCCTGAAAATTGACAAAAAAAAATGATAATTCACGGAAGAATAATGAATAAATCGAGGACTTACCCTGAAGGTAACTGTGTGATTTTTATTGAAGGACACATTCACTTTGACCGTATGCTCTTGATAGGTCAATGGCCCTAAATAAATTCATTGATTAAAAGTTGATAATTTTGAAGGTTAAGAAAATACTTACCCAAGTCTTGAACGTGTATTTTATCCGCCCTCCCCGCCATATAATCATCGATATTTGTGTAATTGAATATATGGGCTTTAAGGAGGGTGTCATATTTGGCATCTGGATTCAGCCAGCTAGTGGCTCTCTCTGAATTCTCGACAAGAATTATATTCTTAAAACCGAATGAAAAAGATTTGTCAAGATATTTAAGCTATTATCGAATTATGGAACTTACCTCTAAGAGTGTGCTATTATAGTACTCAGTAAACCACATGACAAAGAATCCTGTCACACTTATCACAAATAGCAAAAAGGTAAAGCCAAGCACTATAAAAAATGTATATATACAAATTAAAGATTTTGATAAATTTTGGAGTTGGAAATATAAATTACTTATCAAGGCACCCAGTTCCTTTGAGGTGGGTTCACGATTTTGAGCCGGATTTCGTAATCCGATTGTTTCAAAAATCATCTGAAGTATTGTGAGTTTTTCGGTTCCATTTCTGGCCGTGCTATAGATGATGGCCACACTGGTCTTTCTCTGGGATGTTAAGGTATTAGATTTGCTTTGTATGGTTAGGTTCTTGATCTCCTCTGGTGTTAGTAATTCCTGATGGAGCTGGGCTCCTCCATTTGTGATGGTTGACATTTTTATTTAGGTACTGGTGACAATTATTGGTTTAACACAGCTCTATTTGAGTTCTTGATTAGAAACTGTAAAATTAAAAAAAAAAATTAATAGAATTTCCAATAAAATCGAGTTATGCGATAAGCCCAGAATTTGGGATAATTCTAATCAGCAAAATTTTTGATATTTAAAACGTGTTCATTTGTCGACGAATACTTTGATAAAGACAAAAGATTTTCTTATTATGTAAAATAAAATTAACCTATTTCAAACAGCTTGTTCAGATAAATATTGTATATTATGCATATGAGTATCTTCAGTTGGGCACATTCAACTCCGATCGACCTTGCATTGAAAACCGACAGAAAAAAAAAAAAAAAATAGGAACCCGCTCGCTCCCAACTAGGCGTCCATTCAGCTTTTCGCGTTGTATACTGACTAAACTTGGTTTATATTTTCACAAGCTAAGCGTGCTACTCAAAATCAAAGTACAATAATTTTTATATACATTTATAGCTCAATAGCTAGAACCATAGCTCCCTTATCAATTATGTATTAAAATCAGCAAAAACAAATACAAAAACATTTAATCAAAATACCCACACTAACAGGAGCCGCATTCCATTGGGAGGTATACGATTCAAAGATTCTAATAAGTATATAGAAGATTGATTCTCCAAGGGGTATGATCGACATTAACTAAAAATCGGGTCAGCCAAAAAATTGATAAGATTGGCAAAAACAAAACATATCTTTTGCATACATATAAAAAAAGTTTCCTATATTCTGAATATATCAAGATTGCTGGCCTTATCTTTGGCAAGTCTTGGTCAAAATGACTTATCAATGCGAATGAACTGCGGTTGTAAAGATATCGGCAATCATTAAAAAAAGAAAACAACTCATTTCAACCAAAGAGTATCACATTAGAAATTGAATACTCTTCAACTTTGAAAACATATAGAAAGCAATGGACTTGGATCTTGGATAAATCTAGATAGAACTTCATTATGAAGATGCTCTATTGTCAAAGCCATAGTTAGTTTATGTAGAGTTAAGCAGTTTCGAGAAAAGAGTAGTGCATCAGGCGAATTAAAATACTACACAACCTAAATAGACCAATAACAACAGAATTAAGTAGCTAGCCTACCCATGAAATTGCGACTTAAATTGACTTAAAAGAATTAATAGAAACATGCTTTCAATTTTTTCATATATATATATATATATGGTTTTTTTTGTTTAGCATTCAGAAAAGTAGAATTTATACGTACAGAATTATGTTGGACCCCAGACTGCTCGTTTACGGCTTCCTGGCTGGGCAATGACGACGACGATGGCGGCGCTGATCACTCCCGGGCGGGGATGGTTCTGATGAAGGTTGCGCTTGTGCTTCTGCTTGTGTTGGTTGACTCTTTCGAAATTAGCTAGCAAAGCTAAATACGATGCCATTGACTGATAACTGATAGGCAAGCTGAGCTTGGTTGCTGGGCAAGGCCGGAACGGGGAGCTGTATTCACTTTTGTGGTGGGCTAACTGCGAGAGCAACAGAGATGGAAGGAGTGACTGCTTATCAACTGAGGGAGTCGTTGTTGTTTTTGTTTTGTTGGAAATAAGTGAAAACCGCAACACCGCTGCTGGCCTAGGCCGCTCGGTTTTGACTGCCGCACTTAATGAACTTTTATCTTGCTTTTTTTTTTTTTGGTTTTGTTTTTATTTTTTATTCTGAATCTTATATTTTCTCTCACTCACTCAAACAAAAATTTACACGCACACACACACACTCTCTTGCACTTTTGCATTTATTGTCTTTGTTGTTGTTGTTGTTTCATCTATTTTTTGTTTTTCTCCGAGAGAAAAACTCGTTCTTTTATTTTTATTGCACTTGCTCTTGTTGTAGTTGTTGTTGCTCTTGTTGTAGTTGTTGTTGTTGTTGTTGTTGGCTTTGTTCTGTTGTTGTTTGCTGCCTTTTGGGGACCAGTTTGTTTTGTGCTTTATTCTTTGTTCTGTCTTTCTTTGTTTTGCTGTGTCTGTTCTCTTTTTGTTTTCATATTTTGTTCCGTCTGTTTGCCTTATTCATTTTGTTTTTGTGCACTGCTTTTCCTTATGATTTTTCTCATTGTGATGCCGTGACTTTTTGTTTCTCTTCCTCTTCTCTTCTTTGATTCGTCTTTCACTATTTTCACTTGCCTTTTAGAAAAATTGACTAGCTCCTCTTAAGGTCCACTTCAAATGTTAATGGAGTTGCTCGACTTCCACAATTTAATCCAAATTAATAAGCCACTCAAGTCTCGCGTAATTCGCAAACACACACAAACACAAACACAGGCGCACTCTGATATTTACAGTTAATTTGTTTAACTATCGCTGACCCAAATTGACGTAGCTCACTATCGCCTTTCGATTAAACTTTACTCACAAGTGTGTTTTGATTTTTATCAAGTCTAATTTACTTTGTTTACGAATAAACCAGAGGAGGTGGGCGATATTAATTCGACCATTTGACTGCCCCCCGCGTTGAGTGTTTTGGGCAATTCGTCTGATCGTTTGAGTTCGTTTACGCGTGCGACTGCTTCGTTTCTGGCGGTGGCTCTGGTGGTTGTGGCGGTCGAGTTGTTTTCCTATTGTACTGAGACATATGTTCTGGTGAGTCCCCACGAAACAAGTTATTACTACGACGCTATTGTTGCTGCTGCCCTGACGCCAGGCGATGTCGCAGTCGCTGCTGCTCTGCTCTGCTAGCTCTGCTCTGGCATTGTTGCTGGCTAAACTGATAAGCGTAAGCGTCTTGGCTGCCGTGGATGGTTGCTAGTGTTATTTTGACGTATCAAGAATGCCTTGCCTTGGGTTTTTTTTTACGTAGCCTCCATGAACGAAATAAAAATAACAACACAAAGTGCAAATTTAATCATTTAAAGACAAAGAACTGGCACACACGGACAGACTGGACTGCCCAGCCGGTCAGACTGCCGAGCACTTTTGTGCATTTCGTCTTGTCTTGGTGTTGGTAGAGTATTTTTGTTTGCTATATGGAAACAGTCGTCAACATCCACATTAACATCCATTGCAATTGCATTTGCCGTACCCCTGGACTGGATTGTTTCTGGCTAATATGACCGGCTCGTTGTCTTGACTGCTGGCAAAAGGCTTGGCAATGGTGTGGGATGGGGGGTTTGTTCTTTGAAATAATAAAAAAAAAAATCATTAAAACAAGACACTTAAGTTGGCTACTCATTTTTTTATTTTTGATAATTTACGGGCAAAATAAAAAATGAAAAGCTAAAAAAACTTGATCCGGTTGTCTACTCTGGCTAAACATGCATACAAAATTTTTAGCTAGTTTGATTAGCTTTAAAAGTACACTGAAAAAAATATCTTAGTTGTCTGATCGTTGAGACTTCAATGACTCTCCCAGGTTACTCAAAGTATTCAATAAGGAATGTGGGACAAATAATGATGACCTAGATGACCTGGGAACTAAGGCTACTCAGCAAGACCCTTCCTGCCTCCTTTACCGATTTCAAGATGCTGTAAATTATTGTAAAATATATTTTTTCTTAATCCAATATTAAAGTCTACCTTCGATCTCACTTACTTAAGTGCCTGAATGCACCGTTAGATGGCGCTTTTGGCGAATTCTTAATTCATTCATTGTTTGCTGTTATCAAGAATTATTTGAGAGTTATTTTTAGAGTTCTAACGGCATCGGATTTTTGTTTGTTTGTTTGTTGGTTTTTTTTATAAACCTTAAAATAAGATTGTTTTGCTTTTGAAGTTCTTATCAACATTTGACAAAGGGAAGCAATATAATTATAAGCTGTAAAGTATTTAGCTTATCACTTTAACGATCCAAAAGAAATGCAATAATGAAGCCCTCAATTAAAAAGGTAATATATTTTATGACTTGTGTTTCACTTGGCATCTAAAACAATTAGCAAATTATTATAAATTTTTATATTTACTAAAGAGATTAGCAACAACAATTTCTCTGTGTGCATTGCAAAGTGCACTCTACACTTCAAAAAAAAAAATAAATAAATAAATAAATCAATATTGATTCTCTGACTTTGTTTGCAGATTCATTTATACTTACGCTTTTTTTTATGGCGAAAAAAAATACAGATACGAAAAGATATATTTAGATGGATAATCTTGCCTCAGCTGGAAAGTGGTTCTGTTGTTCGGTTTCGAAATGGCATATAAAAAATTATTATGTATTTGTTTTTTACACAGATAATTTCATACACAGATAATTGTTACAAGTGTGCGTATGCTGATTAAGAGTCAAGTTATTGAACCCTGCTCTAGGCTGGGGGAATTATAGTCAGCATTTGCTCGTATCAGTTTAGTCAAGAGTTTACAATTAATCTCGGTATTTAAGCTGTCATGCCCATCATCTTGAACAACTTTGCTAGGAGGGAGACCTCATTTTGCTATGTGTTGTCAGAGCTGAGAGGCATGAGTTTGCTATTTATTTGCTAACTGATTGTTTAAGTAAATTTCTATATACATAATAAATTAAATATTTTGCATTGTACATGTCAATCACATATGCCATTTAATACACTCTATCTGTTTGGTGATAACTTATTTGAACTTTACTATTTGCTGAAAACTGTGACACCAACGGAATTGATTAACAAAAGAAAAATAATCAAGAATTAAGCGTATTTCCATTTTTTTTCTGGAAAATTCAAAATTACTTTTAAAAAAGTTTATCTGGGGGAAATATTTATTTATTTATTAAAAAAAAAAAACGGAAATTTTCACTAGAACGTCTGGTCGAATAAATATTAATAAGATATCAAGAACTTGGCTGGATAGTCCATGACTCAGATATGGGTTAAGATTTAAATATATATTTTTGAAATACTTCTGTTTATATAAAATAAATTTATGGGGTAAATTTATATATTTATTTATCAATATCAAAAAATTTCCACTCGATCGTCTAATCTAATAGATTTCAATAGGACTCAGTCCATGACTCAGATATGGGTTAAGATTTAAATTATATTTGAACAATTCATACTAATCCATCTATTTCTAAAATACTTCTGATTATAATGAATAATTATTTAGGAAAAAATTATATGTCTATTTATTAATAGCAGGAAATTTTAACTCGAATGTCAGATCGAGTAATTATTAATAAGATTAGAAAAAAACTAGTCCCTGACTCAGATATGGGTTAAGTTATATGGAATATTTGCCCACTTCATACTAATCCAATTATTATTTATATAAATTTTGCTGTCGATCTTTGCTGGGGACCCAGAAAAAACAATCTCAGTTTTTAATCTTCCATGGAATATTTTAAGCACTTCCTGGAATATTTTTAGACTGTCAGTTCATCTGGTTTGACTGGCAAGTAGCAATCGGGTAATACACTTGTCTTTTCTTATCAGTTTCATATTTAAATCAACAAATACTTATTTCACCTGCAATTGCATATTTACTGAACTCGAAAGTTGGTTAGACTTTGCCCACGATAAGACTATATGGATATATATATTCAAACATCTGTTTTGAGTTAGGCAATATGATCTTTAATCAGTTTTAATGAGCTTATTTCTAGCTTTTCTTTTGTGTTTTTTTTTTATTTTCGCTTATCAATGTTGCCAAGTGCTAAATGCCAGATGTTTTTTTTTTTATTTATTTTAATTTAGTTTGTGTCCAGTTCAGTTGTTTGCTTTGTTGGTGAAAATTTATTTTTTATCTCAGACAGATTTTTTTTTTATATAAATCATTGAAATTATGAAGTTTCCCGATTTGATGCATCGTAAGTGGCAACTTAAATAACCTGATTATTTTTTTATTATTTGCACGCTATCATTTGCATATATATGGAATTAATTTTTCATCTCACTAAAATGAATATATCAAAGGTTGATAAATTTATCTAGTTAGCCTTCGCAGTGACTTAGACAAGAAAATGTCCAATTCTTCTGACCTTGAAAGAGGAAGGAAATTTTAAAATTTTTCAGACCAAAAGATGAAATGAAAGTTTGGAATTTTGTTTTTCAATAAACTTGAATTTTTTATTTGACCTTGAATATTTCGAAAAAGCTTTTATTTTATTTATTCATAAAATCAAGAGAGAACACTCTTACTCGTTTTCAAACAAAGAAAAAAAAGGAAACCTTGTATAATTTAAGATTCTGTATATTTTCACAGAAAATATCGAAAAATCAACTGCAGTGATTCATAGAGTTAATTGAATGTACTTGATATTTTCTTCTTTTATATAAGAAAGTAATTAAGAGTTGAAACGAGTTTTCGCTAATTAAGATCTATTTGAGCTTATTTATCCTCAGCGAATTAGTTCGAAATTAAAATCAATTCAATTAATTTGGCAATTACTCATATTGCACAAAGTCTTAAAGATCAAATTGCATTTGATGTGTAATTGAGACTGAGTCAACTTTAAGTCCAAAGAATTCCCAGTTGTTTTAGAAATACTTTCAGAATTTTTTTTTCACTGAAACTTAATTAGAATAAAGTAAGTTATTTTTTCCGCTCAAGTCAAGCAAGTTGCAATGCAAATTTGACAAGTTTTCTAATATTGTAAAAATGATTTCCATAACTAATTTGCTTATGTCTTGGCATTGGCCAAGATTGATTTAGTACGAGTATTTTCCAACTTTGTGCTAAACAAACAAAGTGACTTTGCCCAAGTAAAAATAAAAAAATCCAAAAGACTAAGACGGAAACCTTGCGCAACAAAGCCAAAAACAAAAACAATAAAATGCAATATTTTGTGTTGTGTCAACGTTTGCATAAATTCTTTGATGCAATAATCAAAATAACTGCAAAAACACTAACCAGAATGGCAACTGCAAACTGGAAGTGAGTCATTTAGGCATTTGAAAAATAACAGCAACCGCCATCGGATCGGCGGTGTGGAAATCCAAAATATGTTGTCCCTTCACGTTTTCGGCTCAACTGGCAAAATGCAGCACACACACACACACATACGCATGCACAAGCAGTCGCAGCATAATCGAAAGACTTCAATAAAAGCAACAAACTTGTTTTTATCAATGCTTTTGTATGCGCCGCTCTCTCTCGCTCTTTTCAAAAGCTAAGCTTGAAAAAAATGCCTAGCAACGGCACTTTGATCGGAATTAAAAGCTTTAAATCATTTGCAATGAATGAAACAATTAACAAGCATAAAATAAAGAGCTGCATAAGCTTTCTCAGCCCACCTCGGCCAAGTTGAGCGTCTTACAAAAACAAAAGCTTCGATCACTTGTCGTTATTATTGTTGGCTTGCCCACTTGCACTCCACCCAAATACAGCCCACTGCCCTCTCTCTCTCTCTCACACACACACACATACATACACTCAAGCCTATTCTACTCTCGCTTTTGAAGCGCAAAAGCAAAGCAAAGCAAAGCTAAAGCCAAGTTGAGTGAGTGCTACCTGTTTATCTGGTTTGTTGGCGCAATTCAAAGCTGAGCTTTTTTTGAAGTCGCCTAAACATCTTTCGTTGTTTCAGCATTTCGAGTGTTTAGTCTTTTAGCCGCTTTGCTAGCGTTCAAGTCGTCAAGTGTTGCCGGTGCGGTTAGTTTCGAAACTTTGCATACGAAAAAATAATAAAAAAAAATAAAAAAATAATACATACACATAAATATTTCACAAAAAGGAATAAAGAATTTTGCATCATTTCCAAATTCCTCAGTCCCTCCAACTTCTTTTCTAAGTCATCAGCAAGATCATCGAGTGTGTGTTTGTGTTTTTCCTAAACGTCTTTGATTTGTTTCAAATTGACTCTACTCTCGTGCCGTGTCTAACTACAATCACTGAACGGTGTACGTTGTGCGCCTGTGTGTGCGTGGAAGTGTCTGCATGCCCCTATAGATGTGTGTGTGTAGTGTGTGTATGTGTGTGAGTGTGTATGTGTTAATTTAACTATTTTGAAATGCCTGCGTGCAAGTTAAACATTCAAAGTTGCTCAGCTTTGTGGCCTGTCCGTCCCTCTGACTTTTGTTGTTGTATATTTTTATTTTTTTTGTCAGTCTTTCACAAAATCAACAAGTGGAGTCGGGGAGACTGGAACTGCAAACCTCAGAGACAGACTCTTGGCCACTGCGACTGAGCTTGCGGTGGTCGCATTCCAACTCTTGGTCAGGCCACAATTTCTGCAAAAAAAAAAAAAAAACTTATATATATATAAAAATATATATATATTTTGACTTTCATGATGTGTTGATAATACAGCCTGTGGCTGTTTCTGGTATCTCTGGGCTGGCGCAAGATCTCTAGCCTTGTCTTGCCTTGCTTTGCCTTTCGGTTTGCCAAATGAAAATCAAAAAAAATGCACAGGCCCAATGATTTTAATTGCCCCTGCTTAAAAGCGGAAAATTATTGAAAGAAATATAATAAAAACAATATCAAGTACATAGAGAAAAAGAAAATCAAAACTCTTGATGATGTGCCTTGTTCAAAAATATTCGCTCTCTAAATAAATAGAAAATATAACAAGCTTGTGGAAAGAAAAGCTCAAAGAAATGAACTCCGCTAGGTAGCCAATACAGATATGACCAAAAGCGCATTTATTTATTTATTTCTTCTTCTTCTTCTTCATTTTTTTTTTGTATTTTGTTGCTTTGTACGTGCATAGATAGTTAATGTTGTTGTTGTTGTTGTTGTTGCGGTTTTTTGTGTATTTTATGAGATTTACTTATGTGGAAAAAGTGAAATTTTGTTCGCTGTGCAATCGCGCACCAAACCAAAATGAAAGAGAAAAAAAAACATAATCAAAGTGAAGCGCAACATATTTTTTTTTATATAAAAATAAAATATAAATAAGAGACATGGAGGGAGGGAGAAATTGATCAAAAACATTAAAATTAACTGCCAACATTTGATGACTGAATCATCATTTACAGCAGCCATGAAATCATAAAAAAAAAAATTATATATAGTTTTTTTTTTTTGACAGAAAGAAAAAGAAAAAATGATTACAATTGCCGGGCTTTGTGCAGACCGACCAGACACGAGACATTATCAACAGTTGACACATTTCACCTTAAGCAAACATGCTAAAAATTGTAATTACGCACCTGCAGATTTTGTACAAAAATTAAAAAAAAAAAAAACAAAATAAAAATAAAAAAATTAAAAATAGAAATACTCGAACCTTCGTCTCGGCTCATTTTATATGCCTGGCCAGCAACTTCAAGCACAGACCTGACCTACTGAAACCAAAAAAGTAACAGAAAAAAAAAACAAAAAAAACGATGAATGACAAACATGACGGACAGTTTAACTGTACTACAACAACAACAACAACAGCAACAACAGCAACTAAAATAATACCAGGCACGCCATTCATTGTCTTTGGCCTTTACAAGGCGGGCAGAGGCGACAGTTGTCTTAAAAAAAAAACAACATATATATAAAAAGATTTTGTTAAATAAAAAAAATTAATTTTATTGTATTATCAAATGCACAACAACACCAACAACAAAAGCAACAGCAGCAACGATAACTAAAATATTAGCCAGTCTGAAGACTCCGCTTAAGACAGAAAGAGAGAGCTGGAAATAAAGCTGGCCGGCCTCAAAATTGGGTCAGGGTAATTGTTTACACTAAGTAGTGTATTTATTTGTGCAACACTTAAGCGCAGCAAAATTATGCTCAGCTGGTGGCATGTTTGCCTGCCTTGCCGCTTTTCCAACTCGCGTTGACAACTTCGAGTCGGGCATTCTATTGGCGAAATATGATTTAGAAAGTGATGTGAAAACACTCTCCTTTTTTTCTGGTTAAACCAACATTAACAGGCAGGTGTAAATTAATCAATTTCAAAATATAACAAAAACCAACAAACGAAATTCAATTCGTTGGGTCTAGCATTTCTGGGCGATTACATCAGTTTTTTTTAATTCTATGGAATTTTGAAAATCTGTCCAAAGTTCGTCAGAGTGTTTATCAAGCTAATAAACAAATCTTAATCACCATAAAGACATCAGCAACAACAACAAC
This sequence comes from Scaptodrosophila latifasciaeformis, assembly GCA_037075145.1. Taxonomy (NCBI): domain Eukaryota; kingdom Metazoa; phylum Arthropoda; class Insecta; order Diptera; family Drosophilidae; genus Scaptodrosophila; species Scaptodrosophila latifasciaeformis. The sequence goes on from JBAMCM010000158.1 coordinate 2,390,146, forward strand.
TCGGCTATAGAACAAAGTCCCAATTATTTTCATAGCATACCCTAGGGCGCCAGTGAGAATTTAATTACTTGGGAAAACTAATTGACCAACACACTTGGCTGGCCCTCACAAAAAGAGTTCAGGCTAATAATTTTCATAATAAATAAATAATAATAATATTTCCATTGTTTTCATAAAGATAAGCTGAGAGGTTTAGTAACTAAAATTCCATTTCAAATCATTTAAAGGGTTCTCACCATATCTGAAATTCTTGAAAATCTATCAAGTCTTTTGTTTATAACTTTGAGTTATTTGATAGAAAAATGATTTGGTCAAATGTTTTATTGCTCCCAAAATAGAATTCTCCATATAATAGGACTTTGAATTTGTCAATGAAACTATCTGTATGCATAGCCAGCCCAACTATGCTTCAACCAATAGAACCACGTTTGATTTTCTTTAGTATTCACAAACTCATTCTTCTTACCCAAAAAAAAAATAAAATAAAAATAAAAATAAAAAATAAAAAAAAAATAACAACTATATAGAAAGAATTGTTTGATTTATGGTCAAAGACAACGTAAATGCAAAAAACTGACGATAGCCCAACAATTATAAAAAGAATGTCGCCAAAAAAAAAACAACAAAAATACAAATAAAATAATAATAATAATAATTATTGGCTAATTATTATTCAAAAAGTGTATACAAAACGCACATTAAGTATGAAAATCAGAAGCAGAAAATCGCTGGCAAATCGGCATCAATTTTTGTATATTTTTTTTTTTATTTTTTCGTTTCATTCAATTGGTTTTTGGTCAGTAGCTTTGGTAGTCAGTTAATGACGGTCAACCTTGTGATCAGCCGAAAGCGCACAAATAATATTTTGAAATATTTATAAAAGTACAGCGTGTGATGGTGATTTGAGACAAGGCTTAGAATCAATTAAAAAAGAGACAAAACCTGAACAAATATGACGGAAAACTATTAGCAGAGACATCACTTCCGCAACCTGATCAACTCAATAAAAAAAAGCTAAAAAATACGCAAAAATTAAATTAACTCGGCCGGTTATGCATAAAGTCAAGATATTAACGCGTAGCAATCCGTGAACGTGCCCATAAAACTTAAGCCGATTGCACTGCCAATTTCCAGGCAAAAAAAAATGAAAGAAAATATGAAAAAATATATTTCAAAGATATGACAAAAATGAAATAAGAGCAGTTAGAGTTATACGAATCCAACCACATATCACATATCAGTGGAGGCCTACGACTTGGCGATTGCTTCAATCTTCAATTTTTTCGTATTATACTCTCCCAGTTGTTGCTTGCCTTGGAATTTGATTGCGGTTGAGTTTGACTGGGTTAGAAATTTCGTACTCGATCGGTCGATAATCAGTCACAATTTGAATTCAAAAGGCCTGCAATTTGGTTGGTTGGTTGCTTGCCCCCTTCGATCAAATTTATACTGACCAGCTGAATGACTGGGTAACTGACTCGTTGACTGATTGACGCACTTCGAGTATAAAATTCAATTTCTATTGTTTTATATGTGCAATTTGTTGCTATTGTTTTTGTTGTTGCTATTTGTAACGTGATTCGCCTACAAATGGTTACGAATTTTTCTTTTTTTTTTTGCCACAAACAAATTCCGCTAAATTGACTCCTTCTCAAAGAAGTTTATTGTTCGATCAAAGAATCACCCAAGAATTTGGGTTTTCTTTAATTCAATCGAATTTCCCCAGAAACCTTCTGTGCCTTATCAGCAACTGTTGTTCAAGGTATTTCCCATTTATTTTTTTTCTTTGAAATATTCAAATGATTTACGTAAGTGAAACTTTAATTTATTATTGATTTCTTTGTACGGCTCTGAGAAGGGAAGCAATTGGCTAAAAATGCTTTGACCAAAACTGGCACTAATGAACAATTTAAAAATCTGACAACACCAGCGGCACGCATCACTCAACCAATAAGATTTGGTTTCGTTTTTTTTTTTTTGTTTTTTTTTCTTTTTTGGGCAGTTAACAAACACGAGCCGTTTATCCCCAAAAAAAAATATTATAATAAATAAAAATTACGTACATATATAAAAAAGCAAAACTTATTTGCACAGAGTTATAAATTTTTGTTCAGAAAAAAATGAAAAAAAAAAAAACAAGAAAAAATAATAACCTCGGCCTCGGTCAAGGTGGCTCGAAAATTTTTATAAAACAAACGAGTTGAGAGAAGAGCTCTCAATTTACTTATTAAAAATGTTAAGCGTACGAGGTATAAAGTTTAATTGCTTAACTCTTTTTGCTGTAAGCACACACACACACACACACACACACACACTTACACACTCTGGTTGACAAATAACAATAGCAACAAATTGACAAATGCTTCGGCAATTTTTTTTTTTGTGGTTTTTTGCATTTTGTATGGAGGTTAAGCGAGTTGTGTGCCCTTTGTGGAAGGGCGAGCATGCTCAGTGTCAAAAGCAACAAAAATGTTAATAAAACAATTACAAATTTTACTACCGGCTGAGACAACGTTGAAAATATATTTTTAAGTTTTTCTCTTTTCGTTTTTTGTTTTAACTGAACAAAAACGAAACGAAAATTAAATGAAGATAATATTAAAAAAATCACTTCAACTGTAAAACTAGTTGTGCTGACTTGAAGGTTCTTGTCTACACACACACACACACACACACACACACATAGGCAAATGCAAATCGTTATAACATAAAAGCGCAAACGAATAAAAGAAAAAAAGAGAGTAGATACGAAAAAAAAATCTGTGATAAAAAGCAAAGACAAAACGACAAAAATAAAATAAAGCACAAGGCTGAAACGCCCAGAAACGTGTCTCTCGAGTCTAAATGCCCCGTCTACCACGATTTCAGTTGTTGATTTTTGTGGCTTCTTTTCTAGTCACAAAAACCTACTCAACTCAATGTCGCAGTTTAAGAACTCTGCCAAAAGACACACAAACACACACACACACCTGTCCCTCTGATTCATATCTCATACCTATTTAACCTTTCCATTAAAAAAAAATAAAAATAAAAATATTTTTAACCGGTATTACAAGTGCTATAATATTCTTTCCATTATTAAAATATATTTTGCTCTTTAGTTCTTCACAACGCCAACAAAATAAGAACAACACCGTAAATACAAAAACAACAAAATTCAACAAAATCCTAACCAAAAGTTCTATTAAATTTGTTGTGGAAAACATCAACTCAACATGAACGGTCCCAAGCATAAGCTCTGCACTAAATTGTCCAGCACATATTTGCGTAAATGGTGTAAGTATAATATATATTTATACCCTGTACCGAAAAAGGTACAAGGGTATATTAAGTTTGTGCAAATGTATGTAACATAGAGAAGGAGACGTCGGAGATCCCCCAAAGTTACCCACAATATGATTAGGGTGACTAGAGAAATTGATATAGCCATGTCCGTCCGTCTGTCCGCGTAAAAGCCTAGATCTTAGAGCTAGGATAACCAAACTTGGGATTCGGACTCCTTATGTGTGTACGCTGGTCAAGTTTATTTTTTTTCTCGCCCCGCCCCCCCTTTCACCCCCTCATTTTTTCAAAGCCATATAATTTCTAAACCTTTCGGATTTAAGTATTAGTTGCTTCTAAAAAGTTGTTAGGAATCTAAAAATGATACCAAACATGACTAAAATTGGACCATATTTACTCGAGATATACAAAAAACAAATTTTGAGGGTCAAGATTTTAATTCCGCTCGCGTAACCAGCAAACTGCCAAATGAGCAGTCCGATAGATGGCGTGCTTGCAATATTGTGAACAATATGTTTTTGGATTCAAAGGAATATTAAGACCAGAGGATTTATGTGAATGCAGGCGACCAGGGCTACCACCCGACTAGGGTTGCCACCTTTTTTTTTAATTCCGTCTACTAGGTACAGGGTATCCCAAGCTCGGCCGCGCCCGAGTTTAACGTTCGGCTTCATTTTGTTTTGAATCTATCAAATAGTGAAATCTCAAAGTCTAGAGCTCTAAAGTCCGGCAATACAAAGTGTTGATGAACATTAACGCATCGGGGTTTAGGGTTTCAGACAGCTCAGTCAGCTCAGGCCAGAGTGAGGCTAGAGATCTCGAGAGTTATGGCAATAACCTTTAGTCCTTCACGGTATTCAGGCAATTAACAGCTCAGACTTCTTTGTTCAAATATTGCTGATTCAAGACAAAGTAAACTTACGGGTATTTCAATTTTATTTCCTGTAAAGTAAATATTTTTATTATTATTTTTTTTTTATTATTGTTTACTGTATAAAATCAAATAACTCCACGTGCCATCGCTGAATAGTTGTTTAGTTGTGGATTTTCTTGTTATGTTATAGACAATAGAGTCTATAGAATGGCCGACTGGTTTTACTGGTACGTTGTATAAACTCGAAAACAGATTGATTCTATATTAAACTATGTTACATAAATTTATTTACTTGTTTTTGTATACAACAAAGTGGCATTGCATTTTGTCAAGGTCTCTCGAAACGCAATTCTCGACTAGACTAGACTTTTTTTTTACTTGCTTAAGTGTTGAGTATGGTTTTTTTTTTTTTGGTTTTGAGCAATTCAAGATCAGCTGGCCAAGGATATCCATGGAGGATACGGGTGAGGGTGATCAAGTCGAGATAAACGTTTGTTCTAAGATTTGCCTATAGATCGATAGATTTGATATCTATCATTTTCTTTATTAGAGAGTACAAATTGTTATTAATAAATAGCTATCAGTCAAGTTAGTTGCATGTTATTTTCTACTAAAAACTATTTGATTATCTAAGGTTTGTTTTTTTATAATCAATCCAATGTAAATTAATTCAATTAAGATCTAGCATTTTACGTTGTTTTCTCAGAAACCAGTTGCATTCCAGCAATTACAGGATTAGCAATGTTTACTAATTTAATCTGTGAATCAATAGAAAGGTCAAATGTTATACTAATTGATGTGAAAATTATTATAATAAAAATTTACGGAATTATAGGGGAATCTATGAAATTAATTTAAATGACTGACCACGAGCCAAGAACTGATATGATCATAAAAAATACATTGTGATTTTCTTATAACCAAAAATAAAAAAGCAGATTATATATAGCTTAGACCGATATTTGTTTTCCAGAGAGGAAGGTATCGAAGACCTGCGAAAGATGCCCTCAGTAGATGAAGGGTGATTATATATAGCTTAGACCGATATTTGTAATCCATAGAGGGAAGTATCGCAGACCTGCGAAAGATGCCTCAGTAGATGAAGGGTGATTATATATAGCTTCGACGGATTTTTGTAATCCAGAGAGGGAAGTATCGAAGACCTGCGAATGATGCCCTCAATAGATGAAGGGTGATTATATATAGCTTCGACCAATTTTTGTAATCCAGAGAAGGAGGTATCGAAGACCTACGAAAGATGCACTCAATAGATCAAGCAATACAGTCATATCCATCTGTCTCTCTTTTAACTATAACAGGGTATCTTATTGCATTAGAACCAGATCGGACTAGTATAGCCTAATCAGTTATAGATTTTACTGGGTTACTTTTATCCAGTCTGAAAAATATTTAGAAATTGAATAAGAAATTTTGTTTTCTTTTTAATAACTTCGAAAGGGCTTGACAACTTCAGTGTCTTACCCAGAAACTTGATTTGTAAAAAAATATTCAGTATTTATTTCCTGTTGTCTCATAGTTTATGATAGTTATTTAGATTGCACTTGAAGCATTCAATCATATTTTTAAGCCAAATATTTGTATTTGACAAATGAGTAGTCGGATAAATAGGATTGTAGACAGCTTCGGGTGTTATGACACAACAAAACGTGCTGGGTATGCATAAATATATTTAGCATTGTTAGCAACTGAGTCATTCAACTCGGTATCCCCATTCTCTACCCAGATTTATTTTGCCCATTTATTTTCTCAGATATTTACAATTATTTTTTTGCTTGAATTTTATGTTTTAGGGATCACAATCGCAATTGCGGCCGTTTTGATAGTTGGTGGCATTTTGGTGGCTTGTCAATTTTCGGCTCTGATCAATGCAATCGTGGATCGTATGGTGGCTCTAAGACCGGGTGCCAAGACCTTCAATTGGTGGGCCAAGCCACCTGTTGAGCCGCGTATAAGTTTGTATATTTACAACGTGACAAATGCCGATGAATTTCTTAGTGACGGCGCAAAGGCCATTGTCGATGAGGTGGGACCCTACGTGTATACGTAAGTAACTTGAAAACGAAAACAATTTGATTATAATTTATAATTGAAACATTACATTACATTACCTTAGTGAGTCATGGGAAAAGGTAAACATTGAGGAGAATGACAATGGCACTCTCAGTTACAATCTGCGCAAGATCTACACGTTCCGTGAAGATCTCTCGGCAGGTCCCGAAGACGATGTGGTGATTGTGCCCAACATTCCCATGTTAAGTGCCACCTCACAGAGCAAGCATGCGGCCAGGTAAAACCTTTCAGTTTTCAGTCGCAACTTTAAATTGAACTTGCTTTGTTTTGCCTTTGTAGATTTTTGCGCTTGGCCATGGCCAGTATCATGGACATTTTGAAGATCAAGCCCTTCGTTCAGGTCTCCGTGGGCCAGCTACTTTGGGGCTATGAAGATCCTCTACTCAAGTTGGCCAAAGATGTGGTGCCCAAGGAACAGAAACTGCCCTACGAAGAATTTGGTTTGCTCTATGGCAAAAATGGTACCTCTTCAGATCGTGTCACTGTCTTTACTGGCGTGGATGATATCACCCAATACGGCATTATTGACAATTACAATGGACGCACTCATCTACCGCATTGGACCACCGAGGCATGTAATCACTTGAATGGCACAGATGGTTCCATTTTCCCACCTCACATCACTCACGATCGTATGCTGCATGTGTATGATAAAGACTTATGTCGTGTGTTGCCCTTGGTATTCGAAAAGGAAGTCATGACTAGTAATGAGGTTCTGGGCTATCGTTTTACACCGCCCGAAAATGTTTTCGCCGATGTCGATAGCAATCCGGATAACATGTGCTTCTGTCCCGCAGGCAAACCATCTTGTGCTCCGAATGGTCTCTTCAATGTTTCACTCTGTCAATATGGTAAGCTCTGAACTTATCTTGGTCCAATTAAATTGCTGATCTCCCACTTTCTTCGCAGACTCACCGATCATGCTGAGTTTCCCACATTTCTATCTAGCCGATGATAGTTTGCGTACTCAGGTTGTGGGTATTTCGCCACCAGAAAAGGAGAAGCATCAATTCTTCTTTGACGTTCAGCCCGTAAGTCTATGATTCGCTGAGAGTCTGAAAAAAAATTAACACCTTCCTACATTTAATTCTAGAAAATGGGAACCACCTTGCGCGTACGTGCGCGTGTCCAAATCAATTTGGCTGTCAGTCAGGTCTTTGACATCAAGCAAGTGGCCAATTTCCCGGATATTATCTTCCCAATCTTGTGGTTCGAGGAGGGCATTGATAAGCTGCCCGACGAGGTCACCGACCTGATGCGTTTTGCAGAGACTGTACCACCCAAAATCAGAGTCGTTCTCATTGTGGCGCTGTGCGCCATCGGAGTGGTACTTCTCTTGCTTTCCACCTTCTGCCTAATCCGTAACTCGCATCGGCAAAGCACCCTACACCTGGAAGGTTCCAACTACTTGGCCACAGCTCAGGTGGACATGAATAAGAAACAGAACAAAGAGAATGCTCCAACCCCTGCGAGATATTAAATTGATTAGGGATCTAAGCATTAGGAGACGATCACACAGAACCGACGCTTTCACCAAAGCACACACATCCTTCCCAATTCAAAAGTTGTGATTGCGTTGCGGTGATTTATCTATTTGTCCGTCCGTCTGTCTCTCTGTCTGTGTGAATAAGTGCGTGTGGCTGCGTGTGTGTGCTTGTGTGTGTGTGTAGTCTAGAAATAATTGGAGCTGGGAAGACTTTGTACGTACTTTATAAACTATATTGTGTAGGTTCTCTCGTTTTAGTCAAGTAAGTCGAAAAATGTTTATATTACAGAAGCAAAAAGAAAATGAAATGCATGTGTGTAGGTTTTAGTCTATCAACGGTCGTGATTGCTTTAAGTCTCAAATTGTTAGCATTCCAATATTTTTGTTTATTTTTTTTTTTTATACCAAAAGACAACAGCAAACTGAATTCCATTTACGGCTTGTCACAAATTTTATTTGATTATTTTATATTATTTTACGGATATGGTAACTATAAAGTCATCAAATTATTTCTCAAAAAAATATAAGAAATAAAAAAAAAAATCTCACAAATAAATATAAATAAAAGTTTGGGCATGTGATGATTTTAAATGTTTAAATGAATCCGTCCATACAGCCAAAATGTGCTTCATTCAAATCACAATTTTGGACAGTTTGAAAGCTATTAATCAATTTATATATACATACATATATATAAACATGATATGTATTTAAATAGATAAAGATAAATTTATTATTGTATGTATAATCGCATATGTAAATGTACTTAAAGTGTATAATAAATTACGATATTATTTTAATTAGGCACATAATATAATAAAAACAAAACAAAAAAACAAAACCAAAAAAATCATGATTTTATTATTTTAGAAATAATTTGGAAAACCAAACACATAAATCCTGACAAATTTGGTTGAAAGTCAAGAATTTTTATCGATCAGCGATTTCAAATTCCAAACTGGTTTTCAAGTTTTTATTGTAATGAAAATTGGATCCGTTGGAAAAAAAATTAAGCCGAACGTTAAACTCGGGGAGCGTCCGACCCTGTACCAAGTAGACGGAATTGAAAAAGAAAAGGTGGTAACCCTAGTTGGATAGTAACTCACATAAAACCTCTGGTCTTAATATTCCTGTGAATCTAAGAACACAACACTTTGTTCACAATTATGCAAGCACGCCATCTATTGGCTTGTTCACTGGACCGTTTGCCAGTTAGGCAAGGGGAACTAAAATCTTGACTCTGATATAGTCCGATTTGAGTAATGTTTGATATCAATCGACAGATTTAAGGTACAGGGTATAAAAATAAAATAAATAATAATAAAAAATATTAATCTTAAATCACTTCAAATATTAATTTTTAGTTTTTAGTTTTAGTTTTCTCAGAAAACTTTGATTAAATCGCGATAATTGAAACACTTTCACAATTTTTTGAATCACTTTGCAAAAAACAAAATAAAAATATTTGTAATCTTTTATTTTAAAGTAATAAATTTAAATTACCTAAGGCTTTGATAATTTGCAAGGGAAATAAAATAATCTAGGCTTAGCAGACGAGTGACAACTACTAAAATCTGGAACAAGTAGCGAAAGTTAAGACAAGAACACCTTGAATCGTCTATCAGTGATAGACGAAAAGCCAGACCGGATTTCCAATATGTCCGACGCTTTAAATGCGCTTTCTTTATAAATAAACTTCACTGTATCGCTGTATAGCCATTAAGCCAGCTTAATGTCAAGCGATTTGTTTGATTGCACATTTCCATAGCTAAAGGCGATAAGCTCAACTGTCTGTCGCTGATAATCGAAAATCGGCGGTCATATCTTTTATGAAATTATTGACCAAATGGGCACCTAACCTGGACCTATTTAGCTACCTTAGGACCGCCTCTCAGATTGATCAGTCTGTGCGTGGCTTAGCACGGCAACACAGATTTTATAGGCCCCCCTGATAGACATATCAAATCGATTGCAGAATCTTGACACCGCCAGACTCATTAAAATGAATCTTGATGTCTCTCCTCAAGCTCAAGAACATCAATTCTAATTACGATTTGCGTAAATTCTATATGGCTGGGTCAAAGATGATTCCACTATCGCTATTTCTTCATTTCACTGATAGCCTTTGTAGTGTGATTTTTTTTTTTTTGTTTCGTTTTCGTTCAGGCAGGCCTAAGAGGAGGAAATCGGCAGATAATTCATTGTGAAAAATATAAAAATAAAAAAAAACAAATTGTATAAAAATGAAATTCAAAGCAGATTAGTTTCTGAGTTAAAACGATCGCGTGTTTTCACCAGTTCGGTTGCAATCAGAGAATTTCGCTCCGTAATTTTCATTTCTTAGAAGTGCCCAAAAATGGGAAAATCTTTTATGCTCAAACTAAAAGTGTTTACACTTTTCCTATTCTGCACCTTGAACATTTACCTATTCATTTGCTCTTGCGGTATAAGCTATCAATATGAGTTGTCAAAACAGCATATACGTTTTCGCAAGGAAATGCCAACCATGGACAGCTGGATAAATTCACCATTTGGCAAACTAAAGAGCTATCTCTTCAATGTCACTAATTCGGAAGCCTTTCTCAATGGCACCGATAAGCGTCTGAAACTGCAAGAGATTGGACCGATTGTTTATAATCTGCTGGGTAAAATCGATATACTCCATCACAATGATAGTTTTGTGACATTTAAAAAGAACCGGTATCGTCATGTTGAGTTCTCGCCCGAAGATAGCGTCTCTCCGGATATTCTAAATCAAACTATAATCCAACCGAATCATGTACTCTTGGGCTCGGCCTCCAAGTTTGCCGATTGGTCTAAGGCTTTTCGGCTGGGATTTAATGCCATAACCATAAACGAAGATGTTTTCCTTAAAAATTCCATATATTATTTCCTTTGGGAGTTTTCAACGCCGGGACTGAAGAGGCTATCCAAGGTGGTACCCTTTGGAGCCGTTTCCTCGAATTGCGGTACTCTATACAATGTAAGTTGGGATGGTAGGATCATGCGATTCTTATTAAATTCTTACATTTCTAAATTGTTTTTAGGCCTTGAGTGAAAAAGAAGAAGTCTATACAGTGAGAATCGGTGTGGATAACGGTATAGATAAGTTTTTCGAGATTGATAATTTCAATGGTCAGCTGTACATTAAACAACAAAGAAGTAGATACTGGAGTTCTCTGAAGAACAACAATACCGATGATATTTGCCCCGTGAATGTACAAAATACATTTGACAATTCTCTGTTTCCGCCGTTCGTCAAAAAAGACTCCAAGTTCAATATAATGGCCATAGAATCATGCCGAACCTTGCCTCTAACCTATAAAAATGAAGAAGAGTTTGACGGCTTCAACAGTTATCGCTTTGTTCTGGAACATCGCAAGACTCCCAGTTGTCTCAAAACAACCTACAGTGTAGATCTTCCGGAGGGCATGTTTGATGCCTCCAAGTGCATTATAAGTAAGTCGAACATCAAATTCATTGGGATCTTATCACAATCATACTATATGTACATTTCTTTATAGATGAGGCCCCGACAGCTTTTTCAGGAGCACATTTCTATAACAGCAACTACAATTGGAGCGAACACTTTGAGGGTTTCAATCCCAATACAGAGGCACACGAACCCTATATCCTTATAGAACCCACCACAGGTATACCAGTTAAGGAAAAATATCGTTTCCAAACCAACATTCCCATGCCCAACAATATGAAGGGTTATAGTGAAAAGTTGGCCCTATTTAACAACATGATGATTCCAACATTTTGGTATGAATTTGTAAGTATTTCTAAAGCCCCAAATATTGGTAAAAATATAGAATTCAATGATGTCTTTCTTTTAAAGGATATGGGCGAGCTGCCAGGACTAGTGAAATTTGTAATGAGATTCCAAGTCAACGTGGCGCCAGTCCTTCAGCCTGTTCTGATGATTTTGATGTTACTCTTGGCTCTGTGGAGCATATTTAAAATTGGTGTGTTGCTGGGGTATTTCCATTTCTGCTGCAATAGCCGGTCCAGCGGCTTATTGACCACAACCTTCCCACAAAATGCTACTGAGGATGTAACGCTATTCCCCGTAGCTGTCAAATAACCAGACAATTTGACAGGCAGCCTGACTGAGAGATCGGCTTGGATCAACGCCAAGGCCTCATCTAATTGTAAATACATCGATGTATACTCATGTAAATTTAATTTAGTTTGTAATACTTTTTTGAAATCGAATTAGTCGCTGATAAGTGATCTAATTCATGGAAACCACAGGTTGCCATGTTTGCCCAACTGCTGAGCTTGCTCAATTTTTACCGGGTAGCCGCAGACTTATCAGCTAGTGATTATATAATATACTATACATATAACAATTATTTTCATATGATTTTAACTTTATCAATGGTTGCAATCACACATGCCGGCTGTATTGCGTTATATGACTATTTCTCATTTGCCTATCGACAGCTTCAAACAAATTAAAAACACATTTAATTTAACATCTTCCTGGTCAAGATAAGAGGAAGATTCTCAAAATTTACTTGATTCTGATCCAATATCAGCCATCATATTTTAAGCCAATAATATCAAGAATGGAATACTTGAATCCCATGAAAGATACATCGCCCATAATCTAGGCTGACATGTAATTTTCTCCTCTAAAAGCTAAAGCCTTATTATTTTAAATAAATCTGACTTGGTTACACACAAAAAAGAGTATCAGTTGTTCCTTGAAAGTTTCATGGATTCTTTTTTTGTATTTATAAATTACTCATTGTCGTACATCGTTTCATCTTATTGCGTATAGCATTGAGTAGGTATTTTTTTTTAAATCTTTCTTGTTTTTTTTTTTTTTGAAGTTTTTCATTTATCAATTTTTTATGCTTTTTCAAGTTTACCTTCCTGAACCTGAACTTTTGCACATGTTGTTATTTTCAAGGTGAACAACCATACACAACCCTTTGTGTGTAACTTAACTAAAAGCCATCATAAGCATCCGTACTCATCTCATCCGTAAGCGTACTTGTTCACTTGTCAACGTTATTGGGATTAAAAATTTCGTAAAAGTGAATACACCCGATTTGCATAAATCATTTAAAAATAAAATTATTCCACAACTTTTTGTAATGGAATATTTATAAGAAACGTTTGCCCCAGTTATAATTAAATTAAATCTGATCATCTTGGTAGCTCGTCCTCACTCTCTCTCTCTCTCTCGCTCTCTCTCTTTAGCCTCTCCGTTCGTTCTCTTTTGAACTTAATAAATCTTTTTTCTTTTTGGTCAGCTGATTTATCAGCTTGTAAATATTTATGCATATTGATGAATTTGCATAATGATACATAATTTCTTGAAAAAAAAAAATAGTTAACCTTTTGTATTATATCATCATATATGTCAGGGCTAATGATTTATATGAATTTTCTCTCTGTGTTTTAAGATTTTCAAGACGATTTTATGGCAATTTAAAAAGTAATTTGCTATTGACTTACTTGACCGCCATTAAATTGACATAAATGAAATTCAACTTTTGAGCTGTTTTGTTTATAGAACTTTAGTGTTTCTTTGTACTTTCCTGGGCTTGCGTCAGAGCCTCGTAAAACCCAGCGAGCGTAATTAACAAAAATAAAGAAAAGGAATTATGTACTCATTATTTTCTACATGTCATAATTATTGGCATTTGACACCAAATAATCAAACCAAATAATGAAATATACAAATTTAATCAATACAACTAGAATCGGCAATTGTTTCAAAATAATACCTCTTGTCAATATATACAGTTACTCAAAAGCTCACTATTACCAAAGTCAGCATATTGGCAAGGCTTCTAGGTTTTATCTGCACGATGATTCAAATAACTCTTCTTCTTTATTTATTAGCACTTCTGATTTCCTTAAAATAATTATATTCCAGTTTTTGAACTTGACTCTATTCTTTTGGCCATAAAATATTTTACGAAGATTACTGAGTTGGCAGATTGATAAATGAAAGAGTGAAAAGGTGGTCGATGACCGTTGCATATTTTGCATATGGAATATCGGTCAGACCATGGGCCTAAATGTAAATGATTTCTAGCTAATCATAACAATCTATAAAGCTAAACGAATTAAAATTAACATTCACAAGCCATAATCCAATCGAACTATCAAATAAAAAGTTAATGGATAAAACCCAAAGTGACTAATCAACTAAAGACCGTTGACCAGTTGAGCAGACCAGGCCAAGTCAAAGCTTTCGAAATCTGGTTAACTCTAGACAGTGGAAGGTAAACACTGAAGCCAAATACAAAGTTAGTTGGGATTACAACACTCTGAATAAAATAAAAGCAGAAAATTTCAAAACAACGAAAAACCGAAAGGAAAACACGGAATGACTGTGTGTACTGAAGTGTCAAAGTAAACTAAAATATTAATTACAATATTATTTACTTTAATGGGCTTTCCACTGAATTTTGACAATAAAAATAAACGAATCAAAGTCCCCAGTTATAGTTAAGGTCCCAGTCGAATCGCCAGAGTGTGCTAAGGCGCCATAAATTAAACAAAACTAAAAAAAAAACAAAAAGTCCCAACCACTCAACCAAATTTAGCCTAGACATTCCGAACACAAATACTGTTTTTAGTTTTGACCCATAAAAAAAAACAACACACACACAGAAACTTAAGTAAATAAGTACAAATTAAATCAATTGATTTGCTTTTTTTGGCAGCTTCAAGTTTTCCTGTCCGCCTAGCCAAATTTGGAGGTCTTCCAACCAACCTAATAGGCTTATTTCATTTTGAAAATATATCGAAAAGCAAGAAATAATAAAGATAGAGCAGCTGTGATAAATACAGGTAACACACATTAAAACTAAAAGCTTTCAGCCGGCCCCAGCAAAACCAAAAACAACTCAGCATCACCCTATGAACTGGACCGAAAGAAGGCACGCGTGATTATTGCTGGCCATATTCCAGTGAAAATCGCCGCTGTGGTCATGTAAATCCGGTTAGACCCGCACCCTTCTAACTACCCCTCCAGCCCCAAACGCGAAATTGTCAAAATTGTCTTGAAAAGGTTTTTGTTGACATTTCCATGTTTGTGTGAGTTGGTGAGTTGTGTGTGAGAGGTAGGAAACGATGAAAAGCTTTGACCAATTGAAAATTTCGCTCAGTGTAAGTTCAAGTGGCACTCGCTCACTCCGAGCAAAGCTCCTTGCTATAAAAGCTGGCAGCCACAGACAAGAGCTCACAATCAAAGCTGAGCCGTCTCAACGACAACTTGATAAAATTTACACCACTTCCTCTCGGACGTCAAGCGGCTTAAACAAATTAAAAGTGAGTAAAGAACTGACAGACAAATCAAAATCAACAACAAAAACAACAAAACTGTGTTTGTGCAATAAATTTAAATTAAACTGCAGCTGAGCAGTGTGGCTGTATCAAACCCGAACTTGTAAAATGGATAAACCTAAAAACATGAAAATTGCGTAAAACTTTTGTTGGACACCTGAAAATTACAACAAATCAAAACCGACCAAGGCTTGAGACAGTTAGCCAGTTACTTGGTCCACGCTTAATTACTCATGTTACATAAAAAGAGAGTGATACTAAATTGAGTTAGGATTTGGTAGTCGGACTTTAGTTTGCATTTAAATTTGAATAAAAGTTTGCGACGTGGTCTAAAAAAAAAAAAAAAAAAAAAATCACAGTCTCAACTTTTATTTGGCTTTTGTGAAATCGATATTTTGTTGTAATCTGTTCGACATTTAAATAAACATCAATTAGTATGCATGTGTGATATGCGGTGGGACCGCATCAATAATGCATGAAATGCCCACCATTGCCATAAACAGAGGCAGAATCTTTGCCAACCTTATTAAGTGGGTAAACATTTTTTTTTTTTTGTATCTCAATGACAACAAAAGATTTGAAATGAGTCATTAAAGATTCTGAATTTGGTTAAAAAAAATAATAAATTTTTTTTGGCCCATTCTAAGCTGAGATTATTTTGGCAAGGGTAAAGGGTAAATATTTACCAATGCTAAATAAATAATGAAAAAAAAATAATAATAATCCCGAAGCTAACAATTGTGTTTACCCTTCAAAAAGTATTCAATGGTTGGTCAAATAAATAAATTTCCAACTCAAAAAGCACACACTTGTTTGTTAACCACTTTGAAATTTGTTTTTATTTGCAGCACCAAAATGAAATTGGCCATTTTGATTGCTATGATCTGTGTCGGTCTGGTGGCAGCCAGGCCCGAGAAACAATATACAAACAAGTTTGACAATGTTAATGTGGACGAGGTGCTCGGCAACGGTCGCATTTTAGGTAACTACATCAAGTGCCTGATGGAAAAGGGACCTTGCACACCAGAAGGTCGTGAACTGAAACGCCTGCTGCCCGATGCCTTGGAGTCGGAGTGCTCTAAGTGTACTGAAGTCCAGCGTCGTAATTCCAACAAGGTGATCAATTACCTGAGAGCCAACAAGCCTGGAGACTGGAAACTGTTGCTGGACAAATATGACTCGAAGGGCATTTATAGAGCCAAGTATGAGGCTCATGTGAAGAAATCTCATCAATAAGCTAAATTATGTAACTCATCTTTCATACGTAAACAAACAAGCACTTGAAAACATTTAAAACAAAATTAATTTAAATCACAATTAAAATTCAATTTCGAAAGAATTAAAAACAATTTTGTAATCGAAAGTTTTATTCCAAAAGTGGAAAAATTGAGACTTCTAAAAACAATTCAACATATCCGGCGGCCGGTGTAAATTATACAAACAAATGTTATTTTTCATTTATCAAATCGATAGCCTTAAAATGATTAATAACATTTATGGTCCAATCTGTTTGTTGTCCAGCAGTGAATTCTTTTATGAATCTATAGTTGCAAATGAAGACTTTGTCCTGGTATTCTGGCATTGTTCTGGAAATTATCGAAAAGCATTGAAATGACTTTGGGGTTTGATGAAATTGATTAGCTTACCCCATGTTCCAGGGTATCTCTTCGCCACGCTGGCGCATTTCGGAAAGTCCGCGCATCACATGGAAGACCATTGTGATTTCCACCCAACGCTTTTGTATCTTATCGTTGGCCTCATCAAACATAATTCCAACTTGGTAGGGAAATGATAGATAAATATCGCTTTCATTTATTTCTAATTGTTTCCTCTGCGTCATGGATAGGTTCTGTATGACCGGCTTTAAATCTGCTATGGCCTCGTCACTGACTAAGTTCTTTAGAGCGTTCAAGTCACCGCCGACCAATCTAGAAGAAACAACCTAGTAGTTGATGGGATAATAAAATCATTTTAAGTTTTTACATAAATTCTCATACACACCTGAAGGGCCTCACGAGCACCATATACAAAATCTTTCATTTGAAAATCACTATCGAAATATGGACGAATTATAAAATTAACTGTTATCCAATTTTTAATCGTGTTTAACATCGATGGCCATATTATTTCTGGGATTTGGGGCATCAGACGAGGCAATTTATTTTGATTATGATTTTTCCTGGGCTCCGTTTCCTGCTGGCGAGGTAGTGTGCTGTATGCAGCGCAACCATGCTTTTGGGATTGATTTAGACTTTGACGTAAGAATTGCGTGTTCGTAAAACACCGCCTTAATGTGTGTTGCATGTTGAACACAAAATTTTAAGAATTTAAGAAATTTTTATGCAAAACAATAACAATGGTACCCGTACACCGGCATCGGTATCGGTATAGGGATGCCACTCTATGCTCATTTTGTGATATGGTCACTCTGGCAAATTTAAAAATATAACCAGAGCTCACAAATTTTAGCTCTCTTAACCGGGTTATTTGGCTATTGCGGAATAAGTCTTATTTTTTTATTTTGTTTGTCGAGGCCAGTGCAGAAACAGTAATAGTCTTTTCATATAGACGAGTATTTTATTGTAAAGTCTGGCAGCCTTATTAGAGTTCATTTGGTACATTAATCACCACAGCAATTAGCTTTTGCTTGCATGTGGTTCTCAAGAAACTTATCGAAAATGGTAGTCACTTCCGGCTGTCAAATTTTTCTTTCTTTCCCAGCCACGACTAGCAAGGGTCGACAGCATGAGGTACTGTGGATTTATGCGTTTTTCTGTTTATTTGTTTAATTCTTAAGTCCAGATATGACATAAATGTGAATTACTTCAAGTGCATTACCTTTGAAACTCGCAAAAAATATGTGCAACTCAGTTATTGTGCTAAATTGTGAAATAACCTGAGTGTGTGGTGCACGCACGCGATTCCATCTCCCCCACAGAGGGTCACTCTGAAAATATTTGTACATTCAAGTGCTCATACCTTCCATTGGTTTTTCTTTGCAGTTCATTAAAGCTCCAAAAAAGGCTCGCAGCCTCAGTTCTGCGATGCGGCAAGAAGAAGGTTTGGTTAGATCCAAATGAAATCAACGAGATTGCCAACACAAATTCTCGTAAGTAATGCGAAAGTATGTACCAAAACCTGAAGTCACTATTTTCCCATTCATAATTGCAGGTCAAAATATCCGCAAACTCATTAAGGATGGTCTAATCATCAAGAAGCCCGTTGTCGTGCATTCCCGCTACCGTGTGCGCAAAAACACCGAAGCTCGTCGCAAGGGTCGCCACTGCGGTTTCGGTAAACGCAAGGGTACAGCGAACGCTCGTATGCCCACCAAATTAGTGTGGATGCAACGTCAACGTGTCCTGCGTCGTCTGCTAAAGAAGTACCGCGACAGCAAAAAGATCGATCGCCATTTGTACCATGATTTATACATGAAGTGCAAGGGTAACGTGTTCAAGAACAAGCGTGTGCTTATGGAATACATTCACAAGAAGAAGGCCGAGAAGCAGCGCAGCAAAATGCTTGCTGACCAGGCTGAAGCCAGAAGACAAAAGGTGCGCGAGGCCCGCAAACGCCGTGAAGAGCGTATTGCCACCAAGAAGCAGGAACTCATTGCCTTACATGCCAAGGAAGATGAAATCGCTGCTAAGGCTGCTACTGCGGGTCATTAAATTGTCGACGTTTTGCTAGACAAAGCATTATTAATAGTAATTTGTTTATCAAAATAAATAAAAATTGGGCCGTATCTTTTACACAAACAACAACTGATTTTATTTCAATTGTTGTAGGCATTGCAAATTGCATAAATTTTAAAATCATTTTTATTTATTTCTCACGAAAATATGCTCATGGTCAACTTTATGATACACCTTATCTTCAATGCATTTACCGTATCAAAAAATAAGTATATATGTTATTAAAGTTCAGAAAAAAATCTACACACCGACGCCCCTTTGGCTGGACTATATACGGCGGTAATACTCTTATCTTATTGCCATAACTCATATATAGCTAAGTTGTGCGAAATCGTGCGTTTCAGTTATTGGTTGACTGTTAAGCCTGACTGTTGCGCTCAAGTTTACAAGCAAAGCATAAATCATGAGTTTCGATGTGGGACTACAAAAAGCATTTAATGAGAATCTTATGAAGAAGAAAGAGAACAAGTGCAACAAGGCCCATTTTACCAAATTCACAAAGGAATTTCTGAAGACCCTAAAACAAAATCCGATAATGAACAAATTGCTTAACGAAAACTATGATATTGTTGGTAAATTATAAGTTATTCACTTTAAGTGATGATAAGAAATATATTTAGTTTATCCGGTTCCGGTTTATATTTAAACATTACCTCATTATTAATTATTTTACAGGCAGTGTTGGCGATGATTTGAAAGTAACAAAACTCGATGAATTCGATGTTTTCCTCCCCTTATCAATACCATATAGCAGTGAAATTAAAGCTCTGGCCGATCCTGAATTTCCTGGAAATGCTTTGCTTGATATGAGCGAAGTTCTGAACCGATTAAGAAGTTCTGGTGAAAACGACATATCCAATTGGCTAGAGAAATTACTTACAAAGGACACTAAATTCCTTATCGTTGACAAGCTCCAGGCAGAGCTTCAGAGCATGGTTGCACAGCTCTCTTAATTCAATGGATACAAGTAAAAAAACTCCATGGGAATATAAAAGGTGCGGCCCGGCTCACACAATATATATGACCTGGCCGAAATACTCTGTCGATTATGTGTTCGGCATCAGATTGAGTAGAGCACAAAAAATTCTACCAGACGAACGAGATAAATATTTTGAGAATATTGAGTTTTGGGAATGCGTGCCAAAACCTTTTAGGCCACAACAATTGAATCAAATTTCCTTCCGCACCTCCTATTACGAAGCAGAAAAGGCTCTATTGAAAGATACGAAGCATTTGAAAAATGTCATTAAAATAATTAAGAAGTTCCGCGATGCAAAGTTAAATATTTCAATGCTTAAAAGTTATTTTATTAAAACCTTGTTTTTATGGCAAGTAACGGAACGGGAATCGGATTATTGGCATAAAGCTGAATCGGCAATATTAATTGATGTAAGTGTTCATTATCTTCAATGAAATTATATGTAAATCTTTATATTTTCTAAAGATGATTTTCGAACTTATCAAAACCCTACATGGTGAGCTAAAATACTTTTGGCATCCACAACTCAATTTGTATGCTATTTACACTGAAAGTCAGAGGAAGGAAATACATGCATGTGTGTGGAAAATATTTAGGGATATTGGGATGGCGATTGGACAGCCCTGTAAATCCAATATAGACAAAGCAATGAGTAATATTAGTGAGTGTTATACCGTAGTCAGTATAACATTATATTTATCGGCTTTTTTTGTTCTAGATATGCAAATGTTGGATAACTTTTACAAGAATTTGGAAATGCAAATGGAGAATTTCAATCCTAACAACAATCGATTCGAAGAATTGACTATGCCATTTGGTTATCCTTCAATGGACGAACTCCTCAGTAATTTAGATCGAATTCTGTATCCAGAAGAGTTTAAAGCAGATGATAAATCTTGTCCAACAAATGCTACGACTTACTGTGACGAATTTTATGAAAACCACCAATTTAATATGGGATACCCGGAAATGTTTGATAAATCATTTTAATTTTATTAATATTTTACTAATTGGCAGGTTTTTTGGGCAATGCACCAAAAGCCGATATAACTGTGCCTTTAGTACCGGTCACTGTTGTGGTCAGAGCGGGAGGCAAAGACGGTTTCACTGCTGTTGAAGCAGGTTGATCCCATTTCGATTTTCTAAAATAAAAAATTAAATTAAATTGATTTGCATTATCAGCTTTAATTAAATTGAGTATTACCGTTTCTTGGCTTCCTCTTCGACTTTTCGTGCCAAGGCCGTAGCCTGTTCGACCTTGTCCATATCCTTGCGATCTTTCTGCCGCTTTAGCATTTCACTTTTTTGCACTCTACTCAATTCCTCGTAGTAACTCTCAGCACCCCACTGCAAAGGATCGTAGATTTCTGGAGGGTAATTGGTGCCAAATTCATTGATATCGCAAAATTGAATGAGTTTCTCATAAATGCTGGGATTCCGAAATTCTTTGCGGTCTTGTATAACCCGATTCATGTCCATGTTAGTCTGCTTCATTTTCGTATACATTTTCTTAATTTTGGCTACCAGCTCTGGGGATGGCTTGCCTTTGGGCTCGGGCGGTAATTGGAATTTGTACTTGGCGTATTTGGGATCTTTTTCATAACTCTCGGCAGTGCGCTCGTCTAAATTATATATGTTGCTTTCATCATCCACGTCCATAGGGGCTTCAGCAGGATCCTCCCCTTTGCTTTCTTTATCCTTCATGTTCTCATCTGGCTCACTAGCAGACTCTGAACTTTCACTGCTACTACTCAAAGACTCTTCTTCCTCGTCCGAGATTAGTGTGTCGTCCTGGTAGCTAACCAGACGACGTAATTTTTTGGGTCTTTTCTTTTTTTTTGGTTTGTTAACTGCTACTTCTGATTTTACGGTAGGCGGTGGCGGCGGCGTTGGCCGTTTAGGTATAATAACCTAAGCGAGAAAAAAATTTAATTTAATTTGTATATTTGAGAGCAATTGTCAAATTTTAAATTTTACCTGTGATGCCGTGGAATTCTGTGAGTCAGGACTGGCATCACCTTCATTTTCCGAATCAGTATATTGTGCAGTCAAGCTTGCTAAAGCAGATTGACGACTCATTTTACGCACTTTATGTATTAAAAATCATGAAAATTTTGTTTCTTTTTTTAATGCATGCCAATTTATAAACTACGGCGTTGCCACTTGGCTATATAAAAAAAAATACAACACTCTCTCAAGCATCTGGCAACGAGAGTGCAAGCAGCTGATTTAAATTTAGTTTGTTGACGTCGGCGAAAAGAAAAAGAATGAGCTTAGCAGTAGAAAAAAAAGAAGACCGCATTCAAAAGCGTGTCAATAAGATACTAGAAACGCGACTAGACACCGATAAGGACACTCTCGACGCGTTAAATGGTCTTTCTTCCTTTTTCACTGACAACACCCTACAAAACCGTCGGAACCTCCGTAGTCAAATTGGACAGCGAGCCGTTGACATCAATCAAAATTTTATTAAAGCCTTTCGAGAAGTTAAACTCACTCTGGACGCTGTGTGCGATGATTTAGATGCAATGGCAGAGTCTGTGCAGACTATGAAAACTGATTTGGAGGCCTCCAAGGCCTTAACCCATGACTTGATCTCGCAAACAAATTCTATGCAAGGCGAACGAGAACGCCTCGAAATGCATCAGCAAATAGCTCAGGCGTTCTTAACGCGATTCCAGCTCAGTGTGCCAGAGCATCAAATATTATATGGCACTAGCAAGGATTCAGCGATTGTTCCTGAATTTTTCAAGGTCCTAGATCGTGTGCAGTCCATCCACTGTGACTGCCGTCTACTCATGCAATGTGGCTACCAAACTGCTGCTCTCGACATTATGGAAGAAATGACCTTACATCAAGAGGGAGCCTTGGAGAGGCTATATCGTTGGACTCAAAATCACTGCCGCAACTTGGAGAACAATGATATCGGCCCTCTTATCGTAGAGGCCATGAGTCGTCTGCAGGATCGGCCAGTGCTCTTTAAGTAGGTCTAAATTTTTTTCACATATATAATATTTACAGCATTCACTAACCGCTTTAGATACGTCATTGATGAATACGCTATAGCACGACGAGCGGTGCTCGTGCGCTTGTTTATAGAAGCCCTAACCGAAGGCGGTCCTGGTGGCAATCCCAAGCCCATAGAACTACATGCGCATGATCCCAAACGTTACATAGGCGACATGTTTGCCTGGCTTCATCAAACTATACCCAATGAAAAAGAAAATTTAACCTTACTCTTCAAGAAATGCGATAAACATGGTAAGTTGCTTAGCATAAAGTATTTAAATTATTTATTTTCATACTCAATTTGCAGATATATCTGAGCAAATGCAAAAGGCCTTATCTTATATAGCCGACGGTGTTTGCCACCCTCTGAAAGTCCGAGTAGAAACTATTCTGCATTCCGAGAAAGACACCATTATCCTCTTTACCATTTCCAATCTGCTACGATTTTATCAACAAATCATGAAGCAAGTTGTTCAAGGTGGCAGCTTAGAACAGTGTTTGCTGGATTTGCAAAAAGGCAGCGAAGAAGTTTATTTGAATGCCTTGTCCAGCCAAGTGCGAAGTGTACTCCAAAGACCGACAGGAGCCGGCTTGGCCCTAGAACCGCCTCAGCGCGACTTGGTGCCCCCAGCCAGTGTGGGACGTTTGCTTACCATACTAAAAGAGATACTCTCAGTTGCCACCATGGTTGATGGCCGTCAAGCTGATATCACCAAAATTGTTTCCTGTATTATCGATCCTTTGCTTCAATCAGTTCAAGAGTCTGCCTCCCACTTGCCCACGGTAGACATGGCCGTCTATCTACTCAATTGTTTATACCACATGCAAAGCACTCTGGCTGTCTATGAGTATATGGACGAACGTGTTGAGCGCTTGCAGGCTCAATCGGATGCTCAGCTCGACACTCTAACTTCCGAGCAAGCCTCTTCGCTAGTGGCCAATCTAAACCTGGGTCCCATCTACAGCATACTTCAAAGTAATCAGACCAAAATCGAAACAAATTTACTCAAGATATTCATGTCCAAAATGGATGCTTTTCTTGAACTCCCCGATGTTTTGCTCTTACCCCAAGTTCAGCTAATCATGTCCAGTGCACATAGAACAACTGTACAGAAACGCTCTTTCAACGTGATTATTGCCATTTACAAGCAGATCTATGAAAGGGTACACGATCCAGCTAATGGCTTTGAGCAACCCGATGCCCTGTTGCATAAGACGCCGGAACAAGTGGCCCAACAGCTAACAACGCTATAGATTTATTTTAAAATAATCAAAAATATTAATAGTAGAAAATAATATATGTTAAATGTGTATATAAATGTATTTAAAATTTTTATGGTTCTTGCCTTTTGGGGCATTTCTCGATTCGTAAAAGTTTTAAGTTAGTGGCAAAATTAATTGCCATTTGTTGTTAGGCCTTAGTCGTTGGTTAACTTTTGACCTAGAGTGTCTGAATAAAGTTTGAATGGATTTTAAGGATTTGGTATTAAAAAGAAAATATATATAGTCAAAATAATATAGATTTTAACACGACCAAAATTTTTTCAACTATTTTCTTGTTTTAATTACAAAACATCCTACAACTTTTTATCAGAATTAAGAAGTGGAATTGCAGTTCAGTTCTAAGAACTCCTGAGGAACTTGGATAATGTTTTTCTATGTAAAAATTTTACAGACGGCGCCATGCTTACTCCAGTCAACTTGAATCCAGAATCTAAACGACGAAAATATAAACAATTAAATAAAAATTTAAAAAGAAAACTAAATATATTTGGATTTTCTTCAATCTTCACCCACTGTTCATTTATTGTTATTGTCCATTGCATTAGTTGTTTTGTGGTTTTATTTATTTTGCCTCTGCTATTATTGTTGCTTTTCTGCTTATTTCAGTCGTGCCTATTAAAATATATTCAATGCTCAGTCTACACAACGCCGTGCCCAAGAGCTTCGGTTTGCTTCTCTCTTTCCTTCCTTTCAATTGTGTAAGTCGTAAGCTTATCAAGGCACAAAAAGAAATAAATAAAAAACAAAAAAAAACAGAAAAAAAATAAATGAAAAGAAATTTCAAATTAAATCAATTAAGTAAAGAATAAAAATATGTGGCGGCATTTTGGCTAATAATAGAATTCGAAGTGCGCGGCGCCCTGCCTGGTATTTGCGATATTCGCAGTTATCGTTTAAGCCAAAATAAATCTTTAAGAATTTCCAAGAATTCATGCGGCGCCGAGTAAAAGACTAACCGGCAGTCTAGTTAAAAAGCTTCATTCCATTCCAGCAGCAGTGCACGTTTAACGGGCTTGAAAATTTTTAGTGTGTTTTTTTTATTTTTTATTTTGCAATAAAAGTTTTCTAGTTTCTCTTATCAGAAGCAAGACGGAAGCTGGGGGTGAGTGAGTAAATAAACTAAAATATTTCCATATATCTGAAAGTAGTTGTAGGTTCTTTATGGCTCTCAAGATATACAAAACTAAACTTATTCTAAATGTAACTTAACCTAGATTGGATTATAATTTGTGGCAAGGAATGATCCTTAAAATTAAAAAGAAAAAAAAATCGATTTGATATTTTGTTGTCGAGTTTATTATTGATCCCTATTTTATGTTATTGTAACTGTGGCACGTTGAAACAATTCCAAGGTTAGTTGTGAGAAGAAGGCCGGGAATGAATTATTGGCAGCCAATTGCTGATCTATGGAAGGCGTAAATGTCTGGGAATAGGGCGATTCGAGCAGCTCCAAACAATTCGATTCATTCACACGCACAGCCAAGTAATCTTCTGGACTCTCGGCATACATGCTTGAAATTCTGTAGAAATAAACAAAAATTATGCAATTACTTTTCTGAAATACTCTCGATCATTCGTGGCTTACCGGTAATGACTGTTGCTGCCAACACGATCGATCCGATACCCTAGAAGCATATAGCAAACATCTCTGAATTCCACACTGGCTGCCTTGAACACGTCCTTCATTTTTCTCATTTTGGCATTGGCCGATTCGAGTTCAACGCGCAATTGATTGACCTCCTTGAAGTTCATGGTCATGCCACCTGTGGCTGTTTCATTGAAACGTGCCTGAGTCTGTTCATTGTCTTCTTCGAGTTTCTTATTCCGCCGTTTTAGCCGTTCAATCTGTCAAACACAAAATACAAAAATATTTCAATGGCTTTATGTCAAATTAGAGTCAAGATGAAACTACCTCGGCCTGCAGTTTTTCCACAATATTTTTGCTGTTCTCATAGGCCTCGGCTGCAGGATTATTGGTTAGGTGAACCACTTTGTACAGGCCCATATTGAAGTCGCCACGCAGACAGCGCTGCTCTAATTCCAGTTCTAGCTCCTCCTTTCGTCGTCTTAGGCGCTCATTCTCCAGACGCAAGGTGTCCAATTCCTTTTTCACGGCATCGTATCCCTCACTAGGCGGATCAGACATAACTTCCTGCTGTCGCATGGTCTGCATTTCACGTTCCAAGGTGGAGCACATGTCCTTATATCCGGTTACTGTGCGTTCTAAAACCTCCACACGATAGCGGACTTGCATATCGTTGGTCATGTCGGCAATGCTCGAATTCGTCATGCTTAAGTCCTTGTCAACGTTTTCCAGCAATTGCTTATAGAAGTCTCGCTCCTTGCTGACCATAAGAAGTTTTCTTTGCAGGCGCTCTTTGAAGTTCTTGTTTCGCTTCAGCATCATGTTCATGTCCTCGTTATTTTTTAAGTACACAGCACATTTTTGTTCCAATTCTCGTATGGTGGACTGCAGATGTTTGGTGTCTGACTGACTGGAGCTTTTCTCGGCCACTCGTACAATATCTTCCTTGAGCAGTTGTTCAATTCGCGATCTCAATGCCAAAGGGCTGACTAGTGTATTGGCGAGGCAGTGATCTTGGGCCACCTTGATCCACTCTTTTAATTCTTGCTCTACGTGTGAGAGTTTGACCTGCAGTGATACTGCTTCGGCTCGTGCACTTTCCTCCTTATCTAGTCTTGTCTTATAATCGTGCACTTGTTCCTCGAGTAATAATTTATTCCCTAAGAGGGAATGCAGATGTCTATTGTTTGCACGCAGTGATTCCAATTCGGCTTGCATATCTGGAATACTCAGTAGACGCGCCTGGGAGTTCTTTGTAACTTCTTTCCAATCATTATAAGAGGCAATTTCATATTCTAGTTCCTTAATGCGCGCATTGGCTGTGTCTAGGTTTTGCTGTTGCATTTCCAAATTAGTCTTGATCTCATCAAAGGAAGCTGTACGTGTTACATACTCGTCATAGCGTCTACGCAGGCGCTCCAATTCATTGCGCGTAGATTGGAGTTCCTGTTAAGAATTGAAAGTTAACAAAAATAGAGATTTTAGCTTGTAAGGACTTACCAAATCCTTACGCTGACTGAGACGCCGGTATTCGCTCAGCTCATTGCTGATACAATTATGTACGTCGCGATCATCCTCTGCTTGATGTAGTTTGTCCTGTTGCAGCTGGCCAATCTTCTGATCATATTTTAGTTTTTGCTGAGCCAATTCAGCGTGAGCACGATTGGCATCTTGCTTGGCATTGTGCTCTCGTTTGCGCAACACTTGGACATGTTTCTCCAGTTCCATCATTTTTGTGCTGGTAAAATCGCATTGTTCTTTTAAAGCAGCTGCTTTGTTTTCGGCGAGGGTGAGGGCACAACGGTGCTGCTTGTCCTTGTCTTCCAATTGACTTTGTAGTTGTGCAATCTGTCAGAAGAAAAAGTATTTACCCAAGTATATTAATATTTTCCTTATCCATACTTACAACGGCTTTGGCTTCTATGAGTTCGGCGCGTAGTTTGCGTGTTTCCCATATATCGCCACCGGTGCCTGATTGGTTAAGTGAGCTGCTGCTGGCATTCAAACTAGTATTTGTAGAATTATTATCATTATCCAAGCACATACGACGTTTTTTAGGCACTATTAAGAAAGTAATTCGAGTTTAATACGTTGTTATAAGTAAATTCATTCAATCTTACTCGAGGAATTAAAAGATTCATTTAGAGAGACGCTAAGCCGGTCGAAGCTGAGTTTCTTAGGCGCCGAATGCGTAATGCTGTCATTAAAACGCGCCATTATGTTGTCTAGACTGGTGCGTATTTCATCCATTTTGTAATATATATATATAAAGCACTATTTATTTATTTTAGTTTAGAAAAATTACAATTACGATTTGTG
The DNA here is from genome assembly GCA_037075145.1 of Scaptodrosophila latifasciaeformis. Lineage (NCBI taxonomy): Eukaryota > Metazoa > Arthropoda > Insecta > Diptera > Drosophilidae > Scaptodrosophila > Scaptodrosophila latifasciaeformis. The sequence goes on from JBAMCM010000158.1 coordinate 2,418,067, forward strand.
ATGTTCCCAGTGCTGCCAAGTTGTATATGTCAAGAATTATTAATCATGTCAGGCCGGCTCACAAATGTACTAAAAAATGCCAAGTTCATAAAACATTTAGATAAGATATCGCGGACTTCAAAAAAGTCTACAGTTTTCAAATGCGATGAACAAAACAGCGAAGATATATAATTTTAACGACTAAAACGAATTTAATTTTATTAACTAAATGCAGTCATGTTAAAGTGACATATTTTTGAAGCAAGTTGGCAGCCCATGAATTGCAATTTCTTAGATAGATAAATCTGGCAGCGTTGAGCTATCTTTTGCAATTTCAAAACACTTCGTGGGCAGCTAATAATTTGTTAAATCTTTTTTGTCTCTCATCTTATAAATGCAGCTGTATGAATAGTTAATAGCTTTTCTATGACTAATGACTAATATAAAACGGTATGCAAAACAATCTTTGCAGAAGTTTAAGGACGTTTTATACTTATGAAATCACCCATGACCTTATGAGCAATCATTTCATACCCTTTTAACTGCTCAATGGGCAATTCAAAACACAGCAAGGAGCACAAATATGTCAAAAAGTTCAAAGTCAAACAATATAGCTGCCCAGACAAAAGGATCTCTAGGTAAACGCACAAGAACACACACACCTACACATATGTGGTTTTATTCAAACAAATTGCAAATTCTATGAAGATGACACCCCATTTACTCCTACTGACAGAAAGAAACAGGCCTTACGTTCATTTGTTTTTGGTGCTGGTCCCTGAAACCACCAGGGCATTGTCTGTTTGTTTGTGTGTATGATTGTACTACAGGTAAAGATATAAAAGATTTCCGAGCAGCTTATAACAAAGTTGAAAAGAAAAACTTTCCCACATCAGCAAATACAACAAAAACTTAAGAAAATATCACAGTGACTTTCACGCAGCTACAAAGCAAAATTGCACACACACACACAAACGCACGCATAAGCAACCTTGATAGGCAAAGCAGACTTTGATATTGTTAGTGTAATTTACAAATTTCATAAATTGTTCTCGGCTTTTGTTAAAGCAATTTTAGTGCGCAGTTAAAAGGAAGCTGCTTAGGCCTGTATGTATGTATGTGCGTGTGTGTGTGTGTGTTTGCTTACCCTGTTTACTTAGGTCTCCAATATGTGGCTACCGGCCAAGTGTGGACCATTGAGCACTTTATCAAAGCCTTAGCACCTGACAATTTGCAAGCACTCAAATCTGTAAACGTACTGATATGCACATATATATATATATATATATATATATACCATATACCATATATATTTATATACGTATTGAGGTATATTTTGTTTTTTTATTTATTTATTATGTTTTTATTTGTTATACGCCAGGCATACGCATTTTCTCTTTAATACCTTCGTCGGTACAACACAGCGAGAGTTCAGCTGGGCTCAGCAAATTTGTAAAATCTCAATTTCTAAATGATAAAACGGTGCTTGGTTTTCCTTACTTTACCTTAAATTCCCGCAATGAGTTTTTTGTTGAGTGAGTTTTTACCTTATTTTGTCTTGACTTCGTTTCGTTAGCAATTAAATATAAAGCCGATTAGCCTAGAGTGGCTGCGTAAAAGTATTTTTAAATCACGGCTGAGTAGAATATTTTAAGTCGTTTTAATATTATTAAATGAATATATTTTTTTTACATATTTCATTTTAATATATACTTTTCAAAAAGTGGTATCAAAATCACTGTTACTATTTTGATAAGTCACAATTTCTTTCATCACTATTTCAATAGCAGAGGAGCTGTTATTAATTTACTTGGCTGCTCCAAGCTCCAAGCTCCTTTCGTCTTTTACAGCTTGGGAGTTAAGCCTTTTCTTCTTACATACACTTTGAGACAAGTAAATAGTTTTCAAAAAAGAACAAAACAATAGAAATCTGAATTGGCCATTGAGAGTGCCAATTAACAGGCTTCTAAAATTTCTAAGCAGCTTTATTTCTTCTTGCAACATAATATAAAAATCATATTATACCGTCTGAGACTACAATCTTTTCATAAAGCACTTTTGAGTTTCATAACACTTTTGAGCGTACTTTCCCAATCACATAACTGCATATTTTTGCAAAAAAAAGGTAACAAAAAAAAAATAATAAATCTGACACGCAAGGCCAGAGGAAAGCTGCCGAAGGTATTAAAATTCACTCTGACTCACTAGCCGAGCGCTGGGAAATTTCTGTGACGATTAATAAACCTCGCCGTTGCCAAATTCATTAGCTTCAATCCTAGAGCTGTTCACATTTGTTTTGTCATTCTGTAGTGCACTCTTCAGGTGAAATACTTGACACTTTAGCTCAACAACTCTAACAAAGTCGTACTAATTGGATACTTTGAAATAACAAGAAGAAACTGTAAGTAGCTGAGCAGCAAATTAAGTGAGTTAACAAATAAATAAAGACCAAGAATAACAGATTCATGATTGATAAATACGGAAACTTGAATATTTAAAAATCTGCCTAAGACAATTTAATGACTGAATTATTGGCCAAGTGGTATTTACACCCACACGTGTCTGCTGAACCGGAGGACAGTATTTCAAATGCACCTGTTAACCATTTGGAAAATTTATGGCTTCCCTTTTTGCCTTTCCTATTTGGTCTGTTGTCGTTAGCTGCATTCGTCTGCTACCGGATTTGACATTGTTCTCCACTATAGAGTTTTGTTTTTGCCTAACCCAATGCATTGGGTATATCCTTTTATATGTTTTCCGTCTGATATGCATTCATTGTCTGAGAAGTCTGATGTGTACTGGCCAAGTAATTTAGAAATGAATCTTGAGTAAATTTAACTTATATATTTTATTTATTTTTAAGTCCACATTAAATACGATAATACAGAATAAATAAATGGAAAACCCTAACAACTGAGAGTGGTGAATTTCTGTGGCTTAAGAGAGGCGCTCTCTCGCGCCAACCTGCCAGAGAGGTAGAAATTCTGTTGGGTGGAATTTGTTGCCGGCTACTGACAAAAAAAATGTAGCATACCCAAAAGGCGCTTGCAAAGTTTAATCTATTTAGTTGTATTATTTAATTTAAATGATAAGGATATAGTATAAAATCATACAATATTATTTGTTGAGGTGTCAGCCACAAACGCCACCCCAAAATACAAAAAAAAAGACGAGAGAAAAGTCCTCAGGCAGGGAAACTCACCACAGTTAAGAGAGAGAGCAGCAGCAGTTTAGATTGCCTGGCTGGGTAAACTTAACTTAGGTATCTTACATTTTCCTCCTTGCTTAACGTATTTTTAATGAAATGTCTTTGACTGCCACGAATCGGCTGCAGTGCGTAGGCGGTTGTCGTGGACTGACGTCGTCGTGGCCACAGCACGTGCTACAAGTACGGCGCGTGCAATGTACAACAGCAGCTGTTCTATCTGACAATAATCATAACAAAAACAACTACAACCACAGATACATCTGGCATCATACAAAAGCAAAGCCAACAACAACCATTTCTATAGGCTAAGAAGGGCACAACTAAAGGCAGCCATAAAATGAGAAATAATTAATAAATTAAAAAAGAGAAGAAAAAAAAGGACAAACCGTGAAAAAAGAAGTAGAAAAGACGAGAGTGCTGTGAGATAACACATAAAAATAAAAAAATAAAATATTTTTTAAATCAATTTATTTATTTTCTAATCACCTGGCACTTGGTTATTTGCACAAGAATTCAAATTAAATATTGATAAGAGACAAAAACGTTATAAACAATTTCTAAGTGAAGCTGACAATAAATTCATTAAGGACAATAAAAAATAATTAAAAAAAAAAAAAAACAAAATCAAAGAATTTTGTTTTTGAAAAGCAATCAATGCGAAATTAAATTGTGTGACGAGGACAATAATAAATCTCTTAAATAAAGCACATTAAAATACTCTGTATTTACACAAAATCAAAGCAAAATATATCACAACAACAACAACAACAAAAGCGGATATAGAAAAACAACCTGCAGCACACAAAGGCAAATAGGATACTTAAAATACCAAAGCAAATACAGTCACATATACCAAAAAAAAAAAAAAAAAACATATATATACACATACATATATATGTATAAATAAAAGAAGAAAAAAAAAACGTAGATACAGATTAAAAAAAAAAAAGGAAAGTAAATATTCTGCAAAAAAAAAAAAAACACGTACGGGACAAGAAAACCGTCAAGTAAAAAATGTATTGTATGCCATATTTTTGGACTGGTTTAACATTACTCCACCTGCCTTTTCTTGTGGCCAGAAATTTGTAAACGAAGCACGGAATAAATATAAAGCAAACTCCACCAACCCAACACCACAGCCAAGGTGAGCTCGCCTGCGGCACCAGGCCAACGCAAATAGGCTCAGCAACAGTCGACAACAAAAATAACAAACACAAAAAAAAAAAAAAAAAAATAAAGAGAGGAGCCTTTGAGGCAAGCACACTCCTCTCTCCCTTGAGCTGGTGGTGCTGCTTCTGTTGATGTGTTGTGTTGACTACGTCACAACAAGATGCCAATTGGTGGACAGAGATTGATGTTGGCTTACTGCCTGACTGACCCCCATAAAGACGACAACCGCCGTTATCCAAAAAAGCACCAAATGAAAATTGTGAGTAAGAAAATAGCACAAATAACTTAGATCAAAATCTCTCGCTCTCTCTCTCTCGCTGCCATAGCAATTTGGTAACTTTTGGTTGAAAAATTCAGATTATATTGGGATAGTAAAGGCTTTCCAGATTATCTTGATGGTTATATTTTTTTGTTTCCAAAAGGTACAATCATTTTGGTTATCACCAAGCAAAGTTCTTTTCTGCATCGTTGAAATAATTATGTGTTTGGAATTTTATTTGAGTTTGGGCCATATAAAATCTGCTGCTGCTTAAACAAGCCGTGCGAACACACACACACACACACACAAATATACAAATGAAATATGTATATATGAATATGTATATAGAGAAAGAGATGTGTCTGTGTGTTTGTGTGTATGTATATGCAAACCACCACCATCAGCAAAAGTAAGACAGGAGTAAAAGCGGGAGCAGCAGCAGCCGAGCCAACAACGCAGACAACGTAAAATTACTGAACCCTGGCTGAGAATTGAAGTGGAAAGCAAACAAAACAACAGCAAACGGCAAAGAAGAGCCAACAGATCACACACACACACACACACACACAAACAGAAGTGTGACCTACAAGAAAAAACACTTATACGCCGCGTTGTTCGGCCAGGAAAGTATTTCAGCAAGTCGACTCAAAGAACCAAGCAAGCAAGCAAGCGAGCAAGCAAGCAGCCAGGCCTAACTCACTGTGGTGGCAGTTGACTGGGTTGGGAGTCTTTTGGGTCTGGGTCAGTTTTGGGGTTTTGGCTTGGACCTTTGTGTGACTACCTCACTGACGACTGACAGAGCCGCTTGGTCGCACACCATTCAAACTCAATTTGGCTAGCAGCAAAAGCACAAATCATCCAACTCACACAAACACAATCAGAAACACAAACACAACACATACCAACATTAATACCACTACCAATACCAATACCAACAGCATCCATAATGTAATATTCTCGAAGAGGCCGCAGCTCAACAAATTGGCAGTCAAAGCCAAAAATCGATTGTTATGTTACTTTTGCGTCTCTTTCTATATAAAAAAAAAAAAAAAACAAAAACAAAAATTGTCTGTATGTGTTTCTAAATACTTATGTATGTATTGGTGTGTATATGTTTTTGTCTTTGTGTGTATTTTTTGAGCCTGAAAAAAAAACTCGTGGCATGTCTTTTTGTCACAGGAACTGCCTGAGGGCGAATATTTTGGTGCAACAGAGTTTTTGCTTAGACCACAAGAAAAATTATCACACACACACACACACACATACACCCTAATTCCTGCTAACATGCTTTACCAAATAATTGGACTATTACAATAATTTAAAAGCCCATTACAATGCCACCGAAAAAGAAGAATATTCCCAGTAACGAAAATGCAAAATTTTAAGCCTTTTAAATGGAGTGGAATTGTGAAAAGTATTCTGTATTTTTTTCGGAATTTCAGGGTTAAATATGTTGTGATTTTTCCCATGAAAATTGAGCCTTCAATTTTTGAGAGTCTCTCATAAAATTCCAACTAAAATAAATAAATCAATTCTAGGAACATTTAAAGATTCCTCATAAGCAATTAATCAAATTTCTTATAATTAACTTAGGACATTACCAAAATTTATCAAGAGCTCGGGATGTAAAGCTCATATCTATTAAAAGAAGAATTAATCTGTAAATTCTCTGAATCAAATGCTTCGTAACAGTAAACTTAGTCTGCCTATGAATATAGACCTAGGGAAACCCTAAGTCAGAGATTCTTTAGTTTTGTTAAGCTTGACTTGGGTTGAGATAGTTTGATTCCCAGCTTATTAGACCCCGTACCTTAAGGGTAAGGATATATTCAGTTTGTGCCAATGTATGTAACATAGAGAAGAAGACGTCGTATCCACAATATGATCAGGGTGACCAGAGAAATCAATATAGCCATGTCCGTCCGTGTGAGCGTCTAGATCTTAGAGACTATAAGAGCTAGGATAACCAAACTTGGGACTCGGACTACCTTACATATATGTGTACGCTGGTCAAGTTTATTTTTTTTTTCTCCCCTCCGCCCCTCCTTCCAACCCCACACTTTTTCAAAGCCTTGTAATTTCTACAGCTTTAGGTTCTTGGCTTTAGTTGGTACTAAAAAATATTTCGATTGATATCAATAATGACTAAAATCGGGGCATATTTACATGAGATATACAAAAAACAAATTTTCAGAGTCAAGATTCGAACGGTTAAATAAATAGTCCGATAGATGGCGTGCTTCCAGGAATATTAAGACCAGAGGCTTTATGTGAATGTAGAACGCACAGAATAACCACCTGACTAGGGTTACCACCTTTTCTTTTTGAATTTCGTCTACTAGGTTTGGCTTCATTTTTATCTTTTATGGTCTTTTAATTTTTAAATTGCATTAACCCATTATAAAGTGTACTATATACTTTTATTTTAATAGTTTAATTTTGTGAAGCAACGATTTTTATGGGTGTGTGAATGGGCAAATTTGTCTGTATGCACAGGATGTTAAATTTGCATAACGGAATTTTGCAAAAGCTTTTAATGAAAAATCAATTATAAGTGTCTGGCAGCAAGAATGGGAGTGAATGCTCTTTTGCAGCCTTTTTATACACTTTTCGAATAAAAAGAGCATATTGATTTTATTGTGATTTGCAAAAGACACATAACCACTCAACGGAGACCTTCAGAAGCTATCTTAATCAACAGGACATGTTCAGCAATAACTATGATATTTGAAGATCAGACTCACGAATCTGTATCGGTCTTAGGATCAACTGCAGTTTTTACTGAAAAGGGTCTTAAGTCTTCGGTACTTTGGTTTTCCTTACACCCTCTCCTTTTGATATTTTAATGATGGTTCAAGGGCCGTTGAATGAGCTCCCAGCTCGGCAACAGGCCAACTTCGCCTAGCTACCCATTAAATAATAATGATTGGCATTTTCATTTTATGATTTATCGAACTTTGGTTTATAATTAATTTTGTACTTAAAAGTGTTTCCAGAACCCCAAAAAGCGAGTAATATTCACAGCACAATTGAAAAACAGTAAATTGCATAATGAGCAGAGAGGCTTCTTGCCTCAACAATAGAAATTCCAATCAATTGCAACAGCAAAAGCAATCCCATAAGCCGAGAAGCCCAAGAAGTCTAGTCTAAGCGATTTTCCCCACTATATCTGCAGTTTTCGCGTCAACCTCCCCAGATAGCAGATTTTCTCTACCCTCATTGTGTGCAGCTGCACGAGCCTGGGCGACCTTGAGCAAACAGAACACCAATGGCGAGGGTTATTTCTGGAATTCTCTTTGTTTCCAAATATTTCATATAAATAATTTAATAAGTTTCTCGTTTAATTTTTGATCAACTCTCGGTTGGTATTGCAGTTGGCCTGACTCTGGCCGAGCCCGGGAAAAATAAAAACTTTTGCCTAGCGAAAAGGCATTATAATGGGAAAGGACTGACTAACTTTTCATAATTTTTTTTCCTCTCTGCCAATTGCAGGGGAAATCAACTAAAAGAAGAAAATTTTAATTCCTTTTTTTCTATGATATGGGAAATTTTAATAGTGATTTTGAGAGCCTTTTGAGAGCAGACATTCGCTAAATTGAGGATTTATGGCAATTTCGAACATAAATTTATTTACTCGAGCTGTTTAAGTTGGCTAGTTGGGGAGAAATCGAAAGGTAGTGGTAAGTGTGGTAAAGGCGCTCAAATACAAAAATCAATTTCCGTTGAAATCGACAGAAGCTCTGAGCCACTGCGAATGGGAAAAAGCAAGGGGTAGCGCCGAAAACCGAAAAGATAAAAAGAGAATGAAGCAAAATGAAAGATTTTGTTTCTAGGGAATTGTACATTTTTAGTTCTAGCGTTTTCAACAGGATATTTCTCAGGGGGTGTGGGTTTGGGGTGAACATTTTCTGGTAAGCCAAAACAAACTGATAACATTTCGAGTTGAGTAAATTGCGACCTATAGAAAATAAAGCTCTTAACACTTGAATGGTCAGGCAAAACGGAATTGAACTATTCGAACATATGTATGTATGTATGTACGCACACATGCGAGCAGCGTATGTATGTGTATATTTGTGTATATGCATTTGGGAATTTATACAAATGTATCTGACAGATGGGTACTGGCTGGATGCCTTGAGGGGGACTGTGACGGCACTGGCGAAACATTACAAATGGCAGTGAGCCTAAGGCGACATTTATCAGCACGCTGAGAAACTGGCAGACACGGACAGACCCACTGAAATAATAACAGGATTGTCTCTCTCTCTCTCATTCTTTTCATTTTCTCCCTCAGTCTAAGGGCAGAAGTTGGGGACTCATCATTATGGCACTTGTTTTTTCTTGTTGTTTATTTCCTATATTTCCTTGTCTAACCAAAAGGTGGGGAAGGGAAATTGAGACAGAGAAGGACTCGTTATCGGCAGCCAAGCCAGTCAGGCATCATAAGCCGCAGCTGCCACGTGCGCCCGTTACAAAACGTCAAAAACAATGCTAAGAGAGACGGAGACTAATGAAAGTGGAGCTAAAAATGTTGCTTCATCTCTTTTCTGCATCTTCGTTTTACTGTTTTACTCGTGCTCTTATTGTCCTTAGCTGATGATGAAAATGTAAAATGACAACACCAAGTGTCATCACTCTGAGCACTCACTATATCGCTCAATGTCATTTACTTTTGTCTTTTGTGTGTTTTGTTTTTGTTTTGATTCTTATTTGATTCTCATCATTTTATACCTTTTCACTGGACAACGAAATGGCAAATGTAGTCGATCATGAAGATTTGTTCATATGATGACAACGATTTAAATTAACTTGCAAGCATGTATGTTTTTCTTTCCCCTTTTTGGTAGACTGTACTTTTAGAGCATCGTGCAAAGCTTTCGTATAAATAAATCTAATGAAATAAAGTTTCTTTCGAGTTCTCATCAAACGAACTAAATGAATCCATTAACGGAAACAATCCCCCAGATACATTGAGCAAACATATACACAAAGAAGGTACTCCTAACAACGGGTACTATGTAATGCCGCGCATGACAATGCAAAATCCTTGCGGCTTTCAGCGGCATCACAGATACATACGCCAACCTCAATTAAAATGCGTCTTTGCCTGACTTCCACATGCATTGCCAGCTGGTGTATTTATGTGTTTGTGTGTGTTTGTGGCTGGAAGCAAGGCTTCAGCTAATTTCATGTTCAACCAAAATGTCTGCCAAACCGGGAGGGGGGCAAAAAAAAATAGTGCACACTTACAATTTTTCTGGGAAAAACCATTCTCTGCCTTTCACTTGCCTGCTCTCAATCAAAAATGACAGTGATATGGCAGGCGCATATTTCCCGGAACTCAGGAAATGAGACTCGTGTGAATATGGGAAAAATAAATAAAAAAAAAAATCGAACACGACTTTACCAACGGAAATGAGATGAAATGAAATGAGTGCGTTTGATTGACCAACGAAGCTGTCAAGCAATCAGGGAATCGCAGTCCCAGCTGATGGGCATGATGGTCAATCAAAATGTAAGTTTGTAAATGCAAAATGAATCAGTGTTAAACGGATGTCAGGCACTTTGAGCTCAATCTAGGGTTTCCCAGATAATTCGATACCGAATTTGTCAGCTCGAATACAAATTGATTAAATCTAATTAAAAATTTGGACTGAGTTCTCATAAATTGAAGCATAATCAAATTTTTTAGGCAAACTTAGTTGTCAGGTGCCACGGGGCGTATACGCATTTTTCGAACAATGTATTGACAGATATTGTTGGCTTGATTGCAAAATTATCGAGAGTGGATAGGTCAACAATTTTTCAACAGAATAGTAAAAACAAGAAACTGTTGCTGCTGGGAGGGTTTGTGTTTAATTTTGTTAAACAGTTTCGAAAGCTATGACAGTTTTTATAGCCGCTGAGCTGGTAATTTTATTGGGCCAGTTCATTTCAGTTCACGTTGTCAGTGGTGAAATTGGCTGAGCTCACCAAACTAATTAAAATGTGGCTACAAAATTTATGATATAAAATATTTGTCCTTATATAAAAACCGAGGAAAAGAGAGACAGAGACAGAGAGAGAGAAGCTCCTTAACAGGGCTATAAATTCAAATTATGCCAGCAAATAAAACAGAAAAGCAAACAAGTGAGTGCAAAAAATGTGTGGCTACAAATTTTACGCATAACTACACTCACACACACACACACACACACACACACACACACCTATACACATCTTATCCGAGAAGCTTACGTACTCTCTTGCACAAGCAGTCGCGACATAGAAAAGAGAAGCTTCGAAGGGGCAAGGGAGAAAAAAATAAGAAACTGCCCATGTTGATAGAATTTTTCATTTTTTTGGTTTTTTTTTCTGACTTTTAACAGTCAACCTCACCTCCATGGGTCCGACGTGCTTGAGAAAATTACGAGAGTTGACTGACAGTTCTTGGCCGGCAAGCCTGAAATGAAATTCCTTGGAATTTCGAACTACCACACCACAAACCGATGAATAAATATGCAAAGAAAGTTAAAAAAAAAAAAAAAAACTGTAGCAACAAACCAAACAAATAAAATTAAAATGTAAATTCTTTCTATGCTTTCCTTTCCACAAAAAGAAGATGAAGAAGAAGAAGAAGAAAAAATTATATAGAAGCAAGCTTATTGGGCAATGTCCTTTATTTAAAAAAAAAAAATATATATATATATAGGTATATATAGTATATAAAATTTTGCTTTCTATGTTTGTTGTTTTGTTAAGTATACGTATGAGTTTACCTTGGGCATTTCTTTTGAGACATGTGTCAGTAATGGGTTAGTTTCACCCTTGTCAGGCCTGATTGGCAGAAAAGAAAAGGGACAATTTCAAGCTAGCACACAATACGTAATTGGCATGTACCTGAGCTTAATTTGCTCAAAATGAAAGAAATTTTTATAAAAAAAAATTCTGAATTCAAAATTAATTTTTACAAAATCATTTATATTTCTTTTAAAAGCTCAATCGGGACAAAAGGCGCTAAGCTGTAGTCTCTCTCCTGACTTCAGAATAATTTAATTTGCTTTTCTGTCTATTTTACAAAAGTGTCAATTTTTGAAATACCAAAGTGAAAGCCTGGCATAGACAAATCCTTGCTTTGAAAATCTGAAAAGGTTAAGATCCTCAGCAGACAGCAGACGACACAAGAACAAACAAAGACATGAAAATAATTGTAAATGAAAGAGAAGGCTTGTCCTCATCCAGTTAATTAAGCTTACAACGTATAACGAAAGCGACTGCTCTACGCCAATCATAAAATTAAATATTGACATAAAATTTACACGGGTCACTGCCAGGAACAAAATATTTGAACGGATAGAGTGATTAGTTAAATAGCTTAACGATATGAAATACCAGTTGAAAATTGCCAGTAATATTTATTTTAAACACATATTTTTCCTACTTAATAATTTGTAGTGTGTAAGGGTTTTGCCGCCCATTGCCGACACAAGGAATTTGCTTGATTCTATTGTTCTCGTTTTTGTTGTTGTTGTTGTTCCCATTGTCGAATGGAAATATTTGCAGAAAGCCAACAAATATACTAACATTTTAAACACTTGACAATGGCAACAACAAGAAGACAAAGAAAAAAGCCAGAGCCGACTTCCTCCAGCCATTCACCGAATTCCATTTCAGTTAATCAAGGCAACTTTTGAAAAGCTTCTTTATCGAATGGATTTATTGGAGAGGTTGAATACATTCAATTATGCGGGTCTTTTCTTGAAAATATTTAACAAATATTTGTACAAATGCTTCCAAGTCTGTATTTAACATATTCCGCATAATTAACTAGATAAATCTTTGATCGGCCCTAGCGAAATTCCATACAATTTCAAGTCTGAACTTGGGAATCCTTAAAAACGCTTGCATAAAAGAATCCGTTACCCAATTCAGGGGAATTTCCCTATTCAAAGTATATGACTGTCACCTTTTATATTCCTTGAGATATTTTGAGAAAAAAAGAAAAGAGCTTGGGGTGGATGACTTTCTGTTTTCCATATTCATTTCACCTGTTGCCTAGTTTTCCATTTAGAGTTCACTCACTCAGCAGCTGTTTCTTTTCTGCTCTCCCTCCTCCCACCCCCCATCACCTCTTTTGCAGTCCTTTTTCCAGACAATGTTGTGATTGCCATCCATTTTAGCTGATTGGAAATCACAGCTGAAACAGTCCCTAGCCGGAATATGGGTCATCATTCTATCGTGGAACTTATGTAAAATTCTATGTACATATTTACGCAATAAATAATACAACGTACACTTCATCTGTATGCAGTCTTTATATAAATGACTGCATAAAATGCTTACAACCTGTGGCACTCTGCATTGATGATTTCAAATCGATTTCTCTAGCTACACGGTGAGCATCGCTGAGCGCAAAGAAACCAATAGTATTTTTTAAATAATAATCAAATATTTCTAATATTAATAAAAAGAAATATAATATAATTGAAGTTGTTTGAAACTCTTCTTTTCATTTTTTTTTCAATTTTAAAACTAATAAATTAAAAGTCATATAAAAGTGTTGCCTACCTGGAAATTAGAAATAATTGAGTAAAATGCAATTAAAAGCTACTAAAGTAAAGTATTGATTTTATTCTGCTCACTTCATATTCTCAAAGGAATACTTAAGTATAAATACATCAAAGTCAAAGTAAAAGTTATTTCAATGCAAAAATGTACAAAGGGAAAAACATTTTTTTTTCCACGAAATCTTGTTAAAAATGAGTAGAGAATGCAGACTGGATTCAATGTTTAATGAAAGGCCAAAGAGGAGTGATAGGTTATTCAATTGAAATAAATGATTATAAAAATGTTTGATTTTAAAAATCGTATCACGAATTAGCTTATCACTAACCAACGCAATCGTGCAATGCATTCAAAGTTACATTTCCATCTAATGACAATAGATACCACACACACACACTCACACACACACACACATACAGTGTGAACAAAGAAAGGAAAGTCGGGAGTGTTTTTGTAAGGGCAGACATTTTTGTATTGGCGGTTAATAGCATCCATTAGGGTACGCAGTGTTTAACAATGGACGACAAAATTGCGTAGCCGACGCGTGGTCGTGATCATTCGCCCATATTGATACCAGCGCATTCAACAATCAACAAAGTAACGTGTATGTGTGTGTGTGGCAAGCATTTTGCTAAATGACTATAATTCAGAGCCCAACTCTTTAATTGATTTTCATAGCCTTTGTGAATTGGTGGAACACATGTGTTATATAATTTTAATGGATAATAAAGGCCATGGCACGGCAATGGCCCAAAATTGTAATATAAATCAGACTTTAATTTCATTGGCTTCTGCCTGAAGCAAGTCTAAGAAAATCTTTACTTCAATTAACTGCCAGAGTAGAGTTGAAAACTTTATCGATTTGATTAAACTTGATTAGAACTTTTTCTGCTTTCAGTTCGATTTTGATTTAATGAGGTTGATTAAGACATAAACTCATATGAGATGAATAGACAATTTCTAACCGTTACGGAGCCGCACTCCGACATCCTTGGCCCCGATGGTCAAAGGAATCGCACTCGGTAAGTTGCCCAGCAATTTGTGAATTTTCCTTGGCACTTATGAATATTTGATTTTTGTAGCTCGGAGCGTGCCTCCAGCCTGGCTTTGCCACTCAACTCACTGTTGGACTTTTACGACAAGCAACAGGAGCAATGCAAATCGGTAACTCTTCTGCCAACCAGCGTGAGCAGTATTGTGCGTCGACATTCATCGCACTATTACCCAATGCTGGAGGACAAGCAAAAGTCCCATGATAAAATCACCGCTGAGTTACTTGGGGTAAGTTATGCTAGGTATATAAAACATTACAAATATTTTGAGGAACTCAACCCAGGAAGGTGGAGGGTAAGCAAGAACTTTGTAAATATTAACAAATTCCTGCATACCATCCTTCAGCTATGCCCTTCAAACAGAGCAAGAGAGAGAGAGAGAGAGAGATAGAACTATTTACGGTAGAGTAGAAAAGCCAAATCGGCGTGCACACAAAACTTGTCAGTTTCAGCAGAAAATCCTGTGAAAATTGCAGCTTCACCAGCTTGGCTGCAATCGGCAGATTAGTTATGCCTGACTGACTGACTAACCGAGAAATAGGATGACACAGCAAACTGGGTAGATGTGGTACGAGATGTGGCACTGTGAATACCAAAACCAGAATCCTCCCCCCTCCGACTTCCTAACCTTTTGAGTTTTTTTTCCAAGCTGTTTTCGATTTTTTCGTACAGCTGGAATTTTCAGGAGCTTTAAGATTTTGGGCTAGCCGAAAAATAGTATGTCTTTTTCGGCATTCCGAGTCTAAGCTATTTTTTTTATTTATTTAATTTTTTTGTATTTTTTATTGCACCAGGTAAATATGCCAGAGCAAAAATATTGCAAATCAGCGTCTGTGGCTGTGGCGAAGCCTCTGATGACGAGGCCGGATACACCAGTCACGCCACCGCCACCAATACCGAGACGCGTGTTTCGTGGAAAATCCGCTTGGGTTGGCCATGAGGCGGCTGGTGAAATGTCCATGTTGTCTGCTCGTACAGCTTTCCAACAGCAGCTACAACAACAACAACAACAACAGGATACCCAGGGAAGTGTGTTTGTTTATCCGCAACAAATAAACGTAAACGTGACTAGCGGCATCGGTAGCGGTGGCAGCAGCACTGGCAGTGGAAACTACACGCCAAGCCAATCAGGACTGCTTGTTGACTTGGCTTCACGTCCAAGTTATGCGGATGCCGACGGCATTTCCGATGATGACCGCATGAGTCTGGAGAACTCAGTCTTTGATGAGTCACTTACATCCACACCCGTGAAAGCGGTCTCTGGCTACGGCTATCTAGGTGGGCGATACACCAATGCACGTGGTGGTAGCGGTGGCCTATCCATGAGTGTCCTTAACACTGATATGAGTCACGTAGCCAAACGGGCCAATCGCTCGTCCAGCAGTACTGTTGACTCGGCCACCATGTCCTCGGGATACGGCTCAGTGTCAGGGCACAGCGAACGTTTTGCCTCCACCTCGACCAGTGCCGATTTTCGAAGTCGTTTCTCTTCGGTGGACACGCAATCCTCACTGGATGGCAGTCTGATGGAGAAACCCAATGACTCCCCCCTGGCCAAAGACACGTTCAAGCTGGAACGTGCCGTGCTTAACGATGTAATGCACAAGCTCAACAATAATGACATGAGAAGTCCTAACCCGGCCAGCCAACAGACCGGGCTCAACAATAACCAGATCGGCAATTACCACAATAGCCCTGTGAGCCAAAGATCAACGCCTGCAAATCTGCCAGCTGTGCCGGCTCGTAAATCATATCCGGTGGCACCTAAGCTGCCGCCACCTACCACGTCATCGTCGAGTGAATCGAACAAGGATACGAGCAGTGTCTCTGCCTCGGCTTCCACATCATCGGCAGCTTCAGCAGGGTCCAGCACCACCATGTCCTCGATTTCTCCTGTACCCACTGGCAGTGTAAATAGCCAAAAACGTCCAGTGCCACCGGCACCACCATTGCGCACCAACAATTCTTTTGAAGCAAGCGAAGGAGCTACCAACAAAGCTGGCTCTGCTCCGCCTCCGCTTACCGTGCGCAACACGCTGAAGCGGAAAAAGCCGCCACCCATTGTATACCCGAAGTTGCAGCAACGTCAGGATTCCACATTATCCAGCGACAGTTACTCCATCACTTCTAGTCCAAGCTACAATTCCAAGAACTTGATGGAAACTCCTCTCCTGCAGTCGGCTCAGACTAATCGAAAATGTGGGCCTGGCATGGCTCAGCGTCAATCCCAAGAGCCCAACTCCAACGGCATGGATCTGGCCACAACACGTTTTGTCATTGGTGGGAATAGTGGTCAGCCGCCCTGTGTTCCGCCACCGCGTGGTAAAATGAATTTTCGTCAGGACTCCACCATTTCCAGTGACAGTTTCAGCCAGACGTCCAGCCCAGGCTACAATTCAAAGCTTATGGAAGCACCTCTGTTGCCGTCCTTGTCAGCCAAGCGACTTTGTAGTGGTAAGTTCAACAATCCCAAGACAATCAGATTTTTCAATATCCTTTTTGTTTGTGGTCAGCTCCTGCACCCATTGTATGCCGTCAGAGCCTGCAACACGAACCCATAGAAGAACTGGAACCGCCCCAGACTCTATCGCCACTCAATAAATGTTCCACAACACCCAGTAGCCTGCAGACCATAGTTCGATTCCAAAATGGCGCCCCACACACCATGTCCTTGCAGCATCAGGTGAGGGTAATTTTTATGTCTTGGAGACAGTTGGCATAATTTTGTATCTCTTAGATAATTAATCGCCGCAAAAGCTCTAATCCATACATCACGAATGGCCGTCTGAAATTCCGCCTGTTCCAAATCCTGATCAATGCCTTTGCCTTGCTGGCCATAGCCGGTGGGCTGGCAGCCTATTTCAATGCCTATCCGACCATCAAATTCGTCAATAAAACAATCATAAATACCATTCATGTGGAGGACACATACACTGCGAGCTTTGGCAAGAACCCAGCTCCTGGTACTTGCTTACCCATCATAGTTAAATTCTGTCAAGGACCTCAGATTCCGTATAATTACACCGTCTTTCCCAATTACATTGGTCATTTTGGTCAACTGGAGACTCAAGTGGTAAGTTTTAAGCTCAGGGTCTCAGATTTTAGTTATAACTTTATATTGTTTTTCATTTCAAGGATCTGGAAACATATGAGGCTCTGGTGGATGTGCGCTGCTATGAGTTGGTCTCTCTCTTCCTCTGCACACTGTTTGTGCCCAAATGTGGAAGTACGGGAGCCACCGTCCCGCCCTGCAAGACCCTCTGTACGGAGACAATGCGACGTTGCGGATTCTTCTTTGATGTGTTTAGTCTGGGCTTGCCCGCGTATCTAAACTGCAAGCTTTTCAAGGATTTCTCGAGCTCAGAAGATTGCGTGGGTCTGAATGAAGTCAGAGATGTGATGATAGCAGCTGCTAATCCCAAATGTGAAGGCTTCCAGTGCGACCAGAATCGGTGCTTACCTCAGGAATACGTATGCGATGGACACTTGGACTGTATGGACCAGACGGATGAAGGACGTTGTGAGCGATGTCAAAAGGATGAAATCTACTGCGGCGATGATCGTTGTATTGGCCCAAAACATATATGCGATGGTATCATCGATTGTCCCTACGGTCAGGATGAACGTAATTGTTGTAAGTCAGCCTTGAATTTCTTCAATTAAATTATCGGTCGTTTTTATATGTTATTCTTGAATAATCTGAAAATATATTCACTTTTTTTTCAGTACGTCTCAGTGAACGCAATGGCGATGTGGGCACTGGAGTCCTCGAGGTTTTTCGCATTAACAAACGCCAGTGGATGCCAGCCTGTGTTAAGAATTGGGACAGAGCAGTCTCACCCAGCGCTGTGTGTTCTATACTCGGATATAGTGCTGTCAATGCCACCAGTGTGGTCACCCAACGTACACATCGACCTCTGCTAGCCTCCGTGAATGTGTCCACAGATATTTGGAAAATGTATGCCAAAAAGCGTTCCACTTTGATGCAAGAGTTTTCGACGTGCAAGCAATCGGAGGATTATCCAATAGCTGAACTAACCTGTTCAAATTATGGTGAGCTTTAGGAATTTTTCAGAAGAGGCATAAGTTAATATAATTGCTCTTTGATTTCAGAATGTGGTAAAGTGAGACGAGGGCGACTTAGGCCTGCCAAGCGCATCATAGGAGGAACTCACGCAAGTCCTGGCAATTGGCCCTTCTTAGCTGCAATTCTCGGTGGTCCCGAGAAAATTTTTTACTGTGCAGGGGTTCTCATATCAGATCAGTGGGTTCTCACCGCTTCGCATTGTGTGGGCAAGTAAGTATTGCAGATTAAATCTCTGCTGAAACAAGATGATTGAATTTGTTTTCTTTATAGTCACACTGCCATAGACTTGGAAGATTGGACTATACAGTTGGGAGTTACTCGTCGGAATTCCTTTACCTATACGGGTCAGAAGGTCAAAGTGAAAGCAGTTATACCGCATCCTCAATACAATATGGCAATCGCTCACGATAATGATATAGCTCTCTTTCAGGTAGGATCTAAAGTTTTATATATTTTTTCGAAAAACTTAAATGCATTTCCTTGCCTTCCAGTTGGCCACTCGTGTGGCTTTCCATGAACATTTGTTGCCCGTTTGTCTGCCTCCTCCAAGCGTTAAGTTCTTGCGTCCAGATCAACTTTGTACTGTCATTGGTTGGGGCAAGCGAGAAGAAAGGAATCGTAAGTAACAAATTAAAACCCAAATCGAAAAGTCTTTCAAAGTTTTCTTTGCTTAAAGCGAAAACCGCCTACGAATTTATTGTCAACGAAGTCCAAGTTCCGATAATACGACGTTCTCAATGTGACGAGTGGTTAGGTGGTAATGTAACCGTTTCTGAGGGCATGGTCTGTGCTGGCTATGATGATGGTGGAAAAGATGCTTGTCAGGTAAAAAGGCTGCAATTAAAAAACTAAACATTTTATAATGGGATTGATTCATCAAGGGCGATTCTGGTGGACCTTTGCTGTGTCCTTATCCGGGTGAGAAAGATCGCTGGTTTGTCGGTGGGATTGTTTCTTGGGGAATTATGTGTGCTCACCCCAAGCTGCCAGGAGTCTATGCAAATGTGGTAAAATACGTACCCTGGATACAAGATCAACTCTTGAAATATTCACGTCCCATCAACGAAGAACGTGTACATAAATATGACTTGCATCCCGGCGGACCGGATATATTATCGAAAATGGCTACAGGTCCGATACGAAGTCGAAAACCATATTATAATCACAATGGCAAGCCCAAGGGTATCGATTACTATGATTCCGATGAGAAAAAATAAACCATCATTTTATTGACTTGCCACATTGATATTAACTCAATAACCAGGTAACCATTTGAATAGATCATATCTCTGAAACGTTTGCACAAAGTACAAAAACTGAAAAAATTGGAAAAATAATTAATTAATTTTGGTAGACATTTGGGGAAGAGAAACAACACATAGAACAATATCAATAATTTTATTAAAAAGATTACCAAGATGATAAAGACGAGTTTAATGAATACGATATTGACGATGATAATGACAACCTATACATATACATATATTTTGCTACTGAATTTGAGGCATTAGCCCTTTTTAACCAGCTAATGCGTTTAGATCTGGGCAACATAATCATGTGTCAATTTGCCGAATTTATTTGTCAATTTTTTTATAATGAAAAATTTCTATAAACATTAAACTAAATAAATGATGCAAAAGTGAAAGTCAATAAAAATAATATATAAAAAAAATATATCGATTTATATATATTTTATATATACGAAACTGAATGAGATTGATCAATCCATGATCCCAGATTGAAATTTGTGGACAATAAAAACAAGCATTAAGTTTTACTTAACAAAAAAAAAAAAAAAAAAAAAATCAAATGCCTTTTCTCAATTGAAATTGTGCAGTTAGGAGCTACATATACACATATACCCTACCATATATGTATTCTATATACACATATACACATAATTAAGTAAACCCAAATATATGTGTGAATTATTTTAAATGTAAAAAAAAAAAACAAATATATGTCTTATTTAACCAAGCTTGAAAATGCATATGAACAATAAACTGTTAAATTAATTATCATCATACTATATGTAGCAACTAAAAAAAGAAAAAGAAAAACTGAGTGTTAAGCTGTCTAATACGTATAACCATAAAAAATAGATGTAACTAAATCAAATGAAAACTGTAGACAATATGACAAACACACACAAATGCTGAATGCATTCGATGAAAGCCTTTTCATCTATATTGCTGAGTATTGTATACCCCCCCCTCCCCCTCCCAAAAAAAAAATATATATATATATATTACTAATTTATAGTGAATAAGCAAAAGAGTGCAAAGACAATAAAAATATATATGCACAAAGAATTCACAAAAAAAAAAAAGTAAAAAAAAATAAAACTACAGAAAGATAATTTGTTTTGGGTGGAGAAAAAAAGCCCAATGCCATATATAATTCTTTTTAAGGCATGCAACTAGTTTTACAGTAGCTAAAATAAAATGATGAAGAGGAAGAAGAGGAGAGTAAATAAGTTATGAAAATACTAACTACAATGCGTGGGTTTCAGCTTTAAAATTGAAAATGTTGTCAAACATAGCATAAAAATAAATAAAATAAAAGAAACAAAAAAATTATATTTACACTAAATAAAAAAAATATATATACATATATATATATAAAATATATATATTAAATGGAAAATTGTATACATGAAATGCTTTTTACCTGTACAAAAAAAAAACCTAAAAAATTATTAAAGAAAGAAATGACAAATAATTTACAAAATTTTTGGTTGACATTTTTTATGCTAAAAATCTTTGATTTATTTTTACAAATTTGCTTTTTAGAAAGAAAAAAAACACAAATTTTTATTGATCGAATTGCAAATGAATCAAGTGCGTAACTTAAGACTCAAAAACGGTTGTTTTTTATCAAAAGAAAATAATTTATATATAAATATAAATAAAAAAAAAAGAAACACAAACACACACAAAGTTGAACGCATAAGCAAAAATAATTTGAATTTCAACAGTTTTTTTTTTAATTTTTAGTGCAAATTTTTTATATTATTTTAGCTATTCTTTTTTTTTTATTAAATTTTGATGAGATTAAAAAAAAACAGATATTTATAAAATATAAAAAAAGTATATACAAAAATAAATGTCTGGATAAATATATATCATGTATAATAGCATTAGTTGATATATAGCATGTTTTGAACAATCAGTTTACAACAAAAACATACAAGTATTACCGTTAGAGTGGATAAGAAAGCTAGAGAAGAAGCGCATATTACACAAGGCACAAAAATGAAAAACTTTTTAAATTTTAAGCAAAAAAAAATATACACAAGAAAAATAAAACAAATGGTGTCTAAAATTGATATACATATTTAAAAATAATATTAGAAAAAAAACTATATAATAAGGAATCAAAATGATATTTAAGAAAGAAAAACAATAATATTAATAAAGTGAAACAAAATGGAAATTATATAAAAATATATTTAATGTGGCTGTTGTAAAGTGGGCATTGCTTTTATAGGCTACCAAATTCTTTGATTTCAACTATTTTGTTTTGATCTTTATTTCACAAAATTAATTACTTTAAAATAAATCTAGTTAATTGAATGAGCTATTTTATACACACTGTGCTCTAAGGAAACGCTTAGCTGTTTTGTATATTTAGTCTATAATGAGTATTTATAAATATTTAAAATGCTTAGCATTGGCAAATACTAAAGTGAGTGAAGTAAAAAAAAAGAAAAAAAAACTAAATTATAATTATATAAAAAAAAAAAAATGCAGAACAAAATAGAAACAATAAAGCTCAATAAAGCAATTACCAAGTCTATAAATGCTTAGAACTGTTCCTGAATACAATTTAAGTTTTCTGCTGCAATTTTCATTTTTTTTTATTTTATAAAAAGAAAAAAAGGTATTGCAAACTGTTCTGTATGCTGAAACTGCTCAATGTGCTTAGACAAAAGGAAAAACCAACCAAAAACTATTAAGAAAATAAATTATAAATTGTAGTGAAATGTTTAATGTAAAATGTAGCGAAAATTTCGAAGAATGAATTAAAAGAACAAAAGCCAAAAAAGCTGATAACTAGTTGAATTTACGTGTAACTAAAAAATAAATATATATATATACAAAAATCATCAGAACATAGTTTATACAAACAAGGTGAAGAAAACTAAATACATAAAAAAATTAAATTAAATCTAAAAAGGAAAAACCCCAAAAGCACTTGTTAAACTATGCACAAAAGAAAAAGCCCAGAAAAGTTGTGAAAAACTAAGAATTTTGACAATATTTGGTATTTACAAGAAATTTGTGGACAATAATAAAATGAGCGGAAGATTTTTTGTTGAGCAAATAATTTCTCAATGATTTTTTAAAGAAACGCTTAACATTTGAATTTAATGAAGCAGAAAATGAAATATATTGAATAATTTTTTGATTATTATTTCAAATAAAAAGAATCGCTGCAAAATGACACAACTACTGCATAAGTGCATAAGCTTAATCAAAGAAGAAAAAATAAAAATTATATATACATATATATAAAGACAATTTACACAGACACACTCACGTATATATACATATATGTAACCAAGTAAATGCATGAGCTAAAAGCAAAATGTCATACATATGAAATATAAAAAAAATATAAATGTTGAAAAATAAATGTTGTACAGAACATATTTAATGGGATTTTAGTTGGTCGACAGTTCTTACTTATTTATTTAAAAAGCAACGTTTCGAAATGGTTTATGGATTGGCTTTGGGTTGTGAACTTGGGTGTAGTTGGTCGACAGTTCTTACTTATTTATTTAAAGAGCAACGTTCCGAAATGGTTTATGGATTGGCTTTGGGTTGTGAACTTGGGTGGAGCAGTTTGATTAGGCACACTGTTCAAAAATTATATATAGTTTTTATTCCTTAGAGAAATGTATACAAAACGTTAAACACGAATGGAATTTTAGGCTTAGCTTGGTAAATTCTCAAAATATACAAAATGCACTACTGAAGACAAAAATGTTCAATCAATTGAGGTATTTTTTTACAACTTCACGCATATCAGAGATGGTCTTGCGCTGGCATTGGGCCTTAATTACGGCTGTACCAGATACAATCATGTTGGCGCCAGCCTTGGCGCAGCACTCAATAGTGTTTGGGCCAACACCACCGTCTACTTCGATATTCAGGTCGGGAAAGTTTTTGCGCAGCCACGCCACCTTGGGCATCATATCCTCCATAAAGGATTGACCGCCAAAACCAGGCTCCACTGTCATTATGAGAGCTACATCCGCCAATTCCAAATAATTTTCCAAATCCTTAACCTAAGACGAAAAACATGTGAGCTCTTAGTTTTCCAACATAACCTCAGATTTACCTTAGTGCCAGGCTTGATAGCCAGGCCCACTTGCATGCCGGCTTCCTTAATTTTTTGGCAAATGCAAGCTACGTTTTGGACTGGTTCAATGTGAAATGTGTATAAATTGACACCCGCATCAGCCATGGGTTCAATCCATTGCTGGGGATTGTCAACCATCATGTGCGTCTCAAAGTAGGCATCCTAAGAGTTCAGATTGAAGTGGTAAATCGAGTTTTGTATGGTTTCACCTTAAGCTCACCTTGATTTTATTGCGCAAGCACTTCACCATTGGGTGGCCGAATGTCAAATTCGGCACGAAATTCCCATCCATCACGTCCAGATGCAGGTAGTCGGCCCCATTGTCTAGGAGATTTTGTGATTCTTCTGCCAAATTAGCCAAGTCTGCATTCAGAATTGAGGGGCCGATTTTCGCTTCTACAGGCATTTTCTTGGATAAATGGCAGATTTGACGAAAAGTGTTAAATAGTGAGGGACGCGTATTGGCGACTGTTTGATTTCGATAGAATTGAAAATTTCGATAGATTTGCTAAACAGCTGAGTTCATTCTTCAATGTTTACATTTTATTCAGAATTTGTTCAATTTTTAACTTACAACTAAAAAATTAATTTAGTAGTTTGAGAATGTAGAGGCTTGGCATGTTTTTGGACTATTAGAGTTCGTCTTTCACATTGACACCTGGATAATCTTTATTTTCAATGGTGACGCCTTTACAACGTTCCTGTTGAACCAGAAAGTCTTTGGCCTCCCAGGCCTGTGAGCCGTCCTTGAACAGGAAAATGGCACGGTCGTCGTCGACCATATAACGCTCAGCCTGAATATGGTTGTTCCAAAGACTGGTTTGCCAGAGCTTGGTAATGGTGTCAGCTTCCTCCCTCGTTGGTTTTCCGCTTACCGAGACAAAAGTCATAAGCGTGCGCCCTTTTTTCGAGACCTTAAGCAGGTCTTCTGGATTTTTACTATTCAATTTAGTAAGATCCAGCTTGGGCTGAGGTCGCAGGTGTTCTGGCAACTCGTCTGGCTCCAAAGGGTCTTCATCTTCCTACATTAAATTTAATTGAAAAATTTGCTGACTATGACCAACTCAAACGTACCTCCCACTGGTCTAGAAGACGCTCCAAGTCTGCCTCGCTATAGTCTCGTATATCTTTCTTTGCCCACTCCGGTTTTTCGCCTTCCTTGAATTTTTTGGCCAATACAATCGGCACCAGTGCCAAAACTAATATAACAAATCTTGTGCGCATTTTTTCTTTATTCACAATCTTTATTTAAAGCCGGCTAAACACACGTCAGCTTCGTTGGCATTCTAATTAATTCGCGTTTTTGCCATTCACCGCGAACTGTAAAATGTGCGTATTGGTCACAGCTGTTTTCGTCGCTCTCATTTCTCATTAAGTTCTCGACGCGCGTGGTTTTGTTTTTGTGCGTTCATTGCGTATATACATATTTATACATAGTAAATATGTTTAAAACATAAACAATACATGTTTAGAGCAAAAGGAGTAAAACACAAAAAGAAAAACTCGTGGTGCTTGATTGAAAAGTAAAAATTTATGTGTTATGAAAGTATGAATATCAAAATATATAGAAAACGAATTGTTGTTAAAGAAACAAAACATATTGAAATAATATAGAAAGTGGTATTCGTGGTGTGTGTGTGTGTGTGTGTATTTGAATGTGCTTTTTTGGTAGCAAGTATTGTGTTGTTGTTGATGACATCACCTTAGATTTATAAGTATATATATGTTTTCTTATTTTGTTGTTATATGCTTTTGTGTATTATATTTTAGAAAAAAAAAACTATTGCCCTACACATTAAAACGTTCCGGTCAAGTTGCGCGGCCCATTTATAAGTAATCTTCAAATCGTTCGAGTAATAATAATAACAATAAAAAGAAATAGAAATAACAACAACGAAAAATCAATAATTGTGTTAAAAAAAACGGGGCCATCTGTGGCTCTCCGATAACGGACTTTAAAGCAACAACGGCGCCACCATACCGGCCTCAAGATGGTCTTCGAATCCATCGTGGCCGATGTGGTCAACAAAATTCTTGGTGATTATATTGAGAACTTGGATCGAAAACAATTGAAAATCGGCATTTGGGGAGGTAAGTTAATCATTCTTTTGTACTATAAAAATATATCTATTCTATTTCCTTCTAAGTGAGTAATAACTAAATTTCAAAAGAACACGCAAATAAAACATTTTATTTGTCTACCCATTCAATTCCCCACATTCAGCACGCATCATTTAATTGTGCATTTTATTACCCACCCAGCTCTTTGCATTTTCATTCCTGGTTATCGTCAAACACAAACAGAGCGACCTTATCCTTCAAGTGGAGCACGCTGACCCAGTTCTAATGACAGAACTATATACATTCAACTGTACATAATAATTAAAATGAGAGGAAAAAAATCCCACAGACCAAAAATATAGAAATTACGTTAACGTGCGCTCATCATGCCGCTCCCTTGTATGTCGGTTTTCGCACAGCTTGTTTGAGTTTGTGTATGTGTGCGTGATGATGGCACTGGCACCCAAGCGTAGTCAACGTAATCGCCAAAGCCAAGGGGTGAGATGTCTAGTATTGTGACAAACTGTTGCATCTCTGATATCCGACTCTTTCTGGTCTGTCTTTAATTTCTTGCGGCTTTAAAAGAATTTTTTTCAGGACTTATCTCTATTTTCTTTTGAGAGAACAATTCATTCAAATGAGCTCATTTTACAGCCACAGAGCGAAAAACAAAAAAAAAAAAAAAAAAAAAGACAGAAAAGAAAAATAAAAGCAAATTTATATACTCTCTGTAATCTTGTTTGTATTTCTTGAGCCCCAACGAGAATAACAACCACATTTCCTATTCTGTATTTAGCATTGAAGTGATAAGTAAAGCTCTTTGTTTTTGGTTTTTAGAGTTTATAGCAATATTAAGCCAACTCGGTAACCCTTTGACTTTTCAATTCTTTAAATATTCAAGACTGAATTAGTTTTCTACTTTTATTTAAAGTTCTTGAACCCATACAATATCAAGCCATTCTCTTAAGAACCCTTATAAAATTTGTATAAGCCCCTAAGACCCGAACAAGACTTTACTAAGCCCTAGGAAAATATTACTCATTGCAAAAAATGTGAACAAAACCTATGCGTCGTCCATAACATAATAATACACTAACCGGACAAATAAACTTGATAAAGGTTTATCAGACTTTTCTACGCGTACGAAATAAATGTATAATAGTTGAAATTGCTTGATATTCAATCAGTTGAACCGGCTACATTTGAGTAATATTACCTGGGTTGCCCCAAAACTGTCTGAATATATATCAGACTCACTTTTAAATATCGAAGACTTTTAATAAGTATTTTAAGTGTTTTGAAAGCACTCGACTGTCGAAAGCATTCCTATCTTATCATTGCAATTTGTAAGTTAAACTAATTAATGAATCGCAAAATAATTATACCCTTCAACATTAAGGTAGGGCAGTATATTAAGTTTGTAAAATGTATGTAACTCAGAGAAAGAGATGTGGAAGACCCCCCCAAAATTACCTAAAGTATGATCAGGGTAACTAGAGTAATCCATCTAGCCTTGTCTGTCCATCTGTATAAATGGCTAGTTCAGCTTAGATTATTCCGATTTAGGTTCGGAATAAAAAGCATAACACCAGACCTAGTCATAACTTTTTCTTTTTCTTTGTATAAATATTTTAAATATGGTAATTGGACGATGTAAAAAAGTTCAGGTTTAACTATACTCAATAGTCCCTGAGGGAAAATCTGTAGAGCCTATAGGTTCAGGGTATTTCAAATCCTTCTGCGCCGAATATATATTCTTATTGATTGCGCAGTATTACTAATTGAATTGTGAAATTGAATGATCAAGAAGAAGTTATATAGTATTTGACCCTTTCAAGCCAAGTCAAACATAATTAAATCAAAGAATTACTGTTGTTATACATATATACCCAAATCTACTTAATTGACATTTATAAATGAACCATATATGAATATTCATATATATATATATGATATACCCAATAGAATTTGGGGTGGTGTGTGTTGGCATGTGGGGGAAGTACAACTAGTGAAAAGAAAACTGATCGGATAAAAGCTAATGTATACTGAATTGAAATATTATAATAAATTTTTCAATTTTTTTTTTTTGTATTTTTTATTGGTGTATAAATAAATTGTTTGCACAGTTTTATTTATTTGCTGTCTGCTGTTTATGCTTTGGCATGTTTGGAATGGTGCCAAGCTTTCATTTGTTTACCTATTTGTTCATGCGAAAATTATTTATCAATCACTTGTAATATTTATTTAATTATTCTTATCTTTTTTTATTGCAGGTGATGTGGTCTTGAACAATCTTAAGATACGGGAAAGCGCATTAGATGATTTGGATTTGCCTGTTCAGCTAGTCTATGGCTACTTGGGTAGGTTGGAGTGTAAATATTTAATTTAAATCTATCATTTATTGGCTATACTTTTAAACAGGAAAATTGGTACTTAAAATACCTTGGAAGAATTTATATAGTCAACCCGTTATTGTTGATATAGAAAACCTGTATATTCTTGTTGCACCCAACAATAATGTCAAATACGATGCTGAAAAGGAGGCGAAATATGTTAAGACCTCCAAAATGGCCGCCCTGGATGCCTTGGAGTTGGCACGTAAAAAGGAATTAGAAAAAGGTATTATATAGAAGACTAAAAAAAAAAAAGTAATATTAATATTTCATTGAAATGTTTCAGATCAACCGAAAGTGGATGCTGGATTTGCTGAGAAGCTCACAGCTCAAATTGTAAATAACTTGCAAGTGACAATATCGAATGTTCATTTGCGGTATGAGGACTCAACCACCACGGGCTCGCCATTTTCATTTGGAATTTCCCTACACAATTTGGAGCTATTTACCACCGACTGTGACTGGGAAAAGTGCTATGTAACTGAACGGGTCTCCCAGGTCTTTAAAATAGCGAATCTCTCCTGCTTGGCCGCCTATATGAATTGCAACTCTCGATTATTCTCTAACCATGAAAAGGATGTCCTTAATGAATTGTTTGAAGAGCATATAGCAAGATCTGATTTTGTGCCTGCCGCATATACTTATGGTACATATTTTAGTAAAGACAAAGCTATTCGCACAAAACTAATTCTATATTCTTTACTTTTAGTTTTGGGTCCAATTTCTTGTAATGCTAAATTGAAACTCAACATGAATCCGGAAAGCGATAGTCCACCTTTCGAAAAATCAAAAATCGATTTGTGCCTAGAAATGGAGACCTTGAATATTGGCCTGACGAATAAACAATTTCATAATATTATAAAGATCGGCGACTCCATGACTCGTATGCAATTGGGCTTACCCTATCGCAAATATCGCCCCTTTAACTTGCGTAAGTTGAGAATATTTTTAATAGAGGAATCAAAATTTAATGTACTTAATTTTTATAGCCTACAAAGGTCACAGCAAGGAATGGTGGCAATTTGCCATTAATTCTGTCTTAGAGGAAGATATTAGAAGACCGCGTCGAACATGGACCTGGAAGCATATAAAAGCGCACCGTGAACGTTGCACCACCTACGCAGAGGCAAGATAATTTAATTGCTAGGTTATCGACACAGAATAAATTATTTGGTTATTTATTTTAGAATTACAAGCAACGTGAGCTGAACAAAAAACCACCAGCTGCTTTAGTGGAAGCCTGCAATCTTCTGGAAGATGAATTGGATGTTTTTAATTTATTGCTGATACGGCAGCGTGTAAATATCGAAATTGAGAAATTAAGAAAACAAGAGCCCGAGCAAAAAGCTAGTTGGTTCGGTAGTTGGTTCGGTGGTAGTGCGTCTAAAGTTCCTGCGTCTGAAGAACAAGGAACTTTGGGTGAGAAAAATTGAATCAACTTAATTATTGAAACTACAATTTAATTCTTCTCTTCAGCAAAACAATTCGAGGCAGCTATGACCCCTGAGGAAAAAGCTAAATTGTTCACAGCTATTGGCTATGAAGAGAATGCTGGCTCCGAAGATATGCCTGAAGCTTATTCAGCCATCACCATGAATTTCAAATTAATAGCCTTCGAGATTGGTTTATATCGGGATAGTAGCGTAAGCGATGACACTCGGGATTCCTATGATTACCATGATTTACCCTCTATCATGAAATTGAAATTTTCTATGGCTACATGTTCGGTTACACAACGACCTGCCGCGGAAGCGATTAGCGTCACCGTAGGCATGAAGGAACTTAAACTTACGGGCCTCGAACAAAATGACACCACACCGGTTTTAATGGAATCTAAAATTTCCGATGAGTTCAATTTGCTGGACATATTCTTTGAGACAAATCCCTTGGACAAGAAATGTGATCAACGCATAAAGATAGTAGCACGCCCACTGCAAATCACCTACGATGCAGACACTATACTTTCTCTAATAGAAGTATTTAGACCGCCCACAAATGTAAACTTATCCAAAATTGAAGATATGGCCGGCCAGCGTTTCACGAATATCAAAGAGCGCTCAGCCACAGGCATGCAGTATGTCATTGACAACCATTCCATACTCGATGCTGATATCCTTTTCATGCCCAATACGTTTATCATACCACACGGTGGATTTTATGTACCTAATGCAAATTCCATGCTGGTACTGAGCCTGGGACAGCTGCATATAACATCAAATATACGCCAAAGGGTTTCGAATGATCCCATACAAACTATGTTTAATTTGGGAGAAGATAAGGGGGATATTTTGAAGGCGGTCATGGAAAATGCTTACGATAGATTCATAGTGAAAATCGATGATATACAGGTGAGTGGAAGGTTTCATTTATCAAAACGATAATGTATATATATTTTGAATTTCATTTCAGTTGATGGTCACTCAACCCGATGAGCCATGGCAGGAGTCTCTCGAAAAAGCCCTGTGCACGGAGATGCACGTGCTCCAACCAACTTCGATAAGCGTTACCGCTGCGAATTGTGTTGTCGACAACGATCCACGCTTGCCCAAGATCAAAGTAGATATTGTTATACCCGCTATTTTGATTAATGTCAGTGAGAGCCGAATGCTCAATGCTTTAGAAATTGTCATGAGCATACCGTTGCCCGTTACTAGTGTTTCGGAGCCCGTAAGCAATCTACACCGCTCCCGCAGCTCCATTTCCAACTTAATCAATAAAGAAATCAAACGCAGAAACACTGGCTCTCCAACGAAAGCGAATTCCGCTCGTGAACCAGTCATTGCTGAAATAGTTCAGTGCACAAATCTCGAGTTGAATTTCTCCTTAAAAGAAATTTCTGTCGTACTCTATCAAAACCCACAACAATATGACAGTGAAACTGTATCGATTTCAACGACAGAGTATACCACACCTGAAGTGGAAACGATCGAATCAATATCGCTTAATTCTTTCACTAATAAATCCGAATCTTACCGAAGATTAAGTTCGGAACAAATTCTCTCCGTGCAGATTTGGCAAATCGAAGCATCACTAGCGCAACGTACCTATGAA
The DNA here is from genome assembly GCA_037075145.1 of Scaptodrosophila latifasciaeformis. Taxonomy (NCBI): domain Eukaryota; kingdom Metazoa; phylum Arthropoda; class Insecta; order Diptera; family Drosophilidae; genus Scaptodrosophila; species Scaptodrosophila latifasciaeformis. Next base: position 2,449,241 of record JBAMCM010000158.1, read on the forward strand.
ACTGTGGCATCGGCCAAGTAAGCTCGCATATAATCTTCTTTTTTTTGTTTGAATAACTTTGTTAACTTTTTCCTTCTACTTTATAGACTTGGTGGCATAAATGTTAAGCAATTTGATTGCAAGGACAATAAAAATCAAGTCTTGGATATTATTAATACACCCGGTTACACTCAAGATTTGAAATATTTGTTAACTGTTTCATATACTCTAGCCGACCGCATTTCACCAGAATTCACAACCAAATACAATTCCACAGAGCAGCTGGTTGTGGCCAACTTTGAGGTACTCAATATTATTTTGCATCAGGAATGCCTCCTGCGCTTGCTAGCATTGGTGAATAAATTCCAAATTAGTATGGAAGGTTTAATGCATACAAAAAAGCCGAGAGATCGCATTGCCCAGGCCGGAGCCGGTGACGGAATCAAACGGAAATTAACTGTCATTATGGAAGATACGGAGAACTTGTTAACCAAGAACCCCTTGACACCCAAAATTAGAAAGGCACGTCATGTGGTCGAAAGCATTAATTTACGATTGATAGCAAATTTAAACGAAGTCTCTCTGAAACTCACTACTCGAAAGCGTCCTTTGGCCTCGATGAAGTTAAGCAAATTTGTTAGCAACATAACAACAAAGAGCTCGTATACTGAAATAAATGTAGGTCTGAAGGATCTCATGATTGTGGACTTGAATCCAGCAACAATACACAAAAATGTAAGTTTAATTTAAGTTCCAATTAAGTTTGATTTAATTGAAATAATTGATTAATTTTCAGATCTTAAGTATTGTGGGTCAAGATGCTTTTAACTGCCAATTGGTATTTTATAATAAGGACAATACGTCAGATTACAATGCCGATGATATGAAAATAACCGTTGATATTGGTTGTATGAAAATAATTTTCCTTAATTGGTTCATCGCTGGAATTTTGAATTTCTTAAATAATTTCCAAGCCGCTCAAAAGGCTTTGTCTGATGCCAGTGCAGCAGCAGCCGTTAGTGCCAAACAAAATGCTTTGGATGCATATGAGAAGGCCACTAGAATGAAACTCAATGTTCGAGTTAAAGCTCCAATTATTGTGATACCAATAGATTCACAAAGCAAAAACGCCTTGGCCCTCGACTTGGGTCTACTGGAGCTAACAAACAATACCAGTGAATACTCAGTACCTGGCTGGGATCGTCAAGCAGTCATAGATGAAATCAAATTGCAATTGAAAGATGTCAAACTGACCAAAGTGATAATTTTGGATGAAGCCGATGCATCGGAAAGTATAGATGGTAAGTTGATACTTTTCTCTTCTGTAAAAAAAAATTGATTTGACATTTCCCTGATTGCAGATGTTGATGCTGCTTATGGCCTTAAATCAAAGATAAATATGATGAACCCCATGAGTTTTATATTATCCATTACACGAAATCTATCCAGTGGCTGGCACAAGGATTTACCCGAGCTGGCACTCTCCGGCCATCTAAAGTCCATTGAGGTAAGTTTCCTTATAAACCAATTAACTTAAAAATAATCAATTTCATTTTCTTTTGACAGCTGACACTATTTATGGATGACTATGCCCTTATAATGTCGATCTTAAATAAAAATCTTACAGAAGGATTAACTGAATTCCCCCCCAGTGATGTTGTACCACCGCCGCCTTCAAAGAATTTCGATGAAATGCGTTCGACTGTAATCCGATCTACAGTTTATGAATCTGCAGCACGCACCACCAAGTCAAAAAGTTCTGAAAAAATTTATGAAGTTTTGAAATTCAATTTTCAATTCGACGGTGTCGTTATCAATTTAATGGAATGTGAGTTCGTTCAAGTGAAACTCAAATATTGCTTATTCAGAGAATTTTTATTATTTTTTCCTAGCTGAATATGAGGGATTGGCACGGTTTGGCATCTACTTCTTGTCTGTGAAGGGAACTAAGCTGGTGGACAATACTCTAAGCACTTCTATTGTGCTATGTAACATTCAACTGGATGACAAGCGAAAGAATAATAAGAGTGAAATACGTCAATATTTGGGGCGCAAGGACTGGCAACCCATCGATGAAACTGAAGAAATTATCGAGGCCTGTTATCATGATATTAATTATATGGTCAATGTCACTGCTATTATTAAAGAAGACGATATTTTTGGTAAGTAAAGCTCATAAGACGGCGAATTGCAATGCATTTAATATCGAGGGCTTTTTTTGTTCTTTTAGCTGAAGTACGTGTTTGCGGATTTGATTTGATTGTATGCATAGATTTTCTATTGAAGCTTTCAATGTTCTTGGCACTGCCCCAAGATATGGCTCCTGCTAATCAGCCCAAACCTACAATTGTTGCTGTGGTTGAACCCACAAAAGTAGCAGCAAAACCTATTCCAGAGGAAGCACCACGAGGTCAAGAAGGTAAAGTCAACAAGCATAAATAATATAAATAAATAAAAACCCTTAATTGTTCTTTTATAGTTCAAAAGAAAATGCATTTGATATTGCACATTGATGAGCCAGATATTATTCTAGTGGAAAGATTGGACGATTTAAATACAAATGCCATTATCTTTAATGTATGTAGAAATCTTAAATCTGAAATGGAATTAAAAATATTTACTTTTATCTGAACAGGCCCAAGCCCATCTTAATTATCGTTCCATCAATGATAAGCAAATAATCAATGGTCAAATTGATGCACTAAAAATGTACATGTGTTCCTTTGCTCCAGAACGACGTATGGCTACACGCCACTACATACTCCATCCTTGTATAATTAGCCTTCAGGGCTCTACACCCGAAGAGGAGGGCCTCCACATCAGCTTAAAACTCAGCGATATTATCATAAATGTCTCACCGTCAACCATTGAGTTGATAAACAAAGCTATTATGAGTGTTAGTACAGGCACAGCTGCCAAGGCAGCCATTGATCAGCGTGAAGTGAGCTATGCCGAAATTTGGAAACCAAAGACGTTCAATAATCGCACATACTGGTTCACCAAAGTAGAAGAAGCTACCGACGCTTTGGCTTTTATGGAAAATGAAAGCGATGATAGCATTGATGAGGTTTCCAAACGGAAAACTGAAAAATGTGTGGTTGAGGTGCCTTGTATCACCTTAGTTGTCGAATCCGGCGTGGGATATTACACAAAACCATTAATTCTGATTGACACACGTATGACGGCAGTCTTTAATAATTGGAGTCGCAATCTGAGCGCAAGTGGTTCGCTTACTCTGAGCATGAATTATTACAACCACGTGTTGGCCGAATGGGAACCCATCATAGAAATGAATGAACATATAGATCGGAATGGAAAATCTCAGTATTCGCCTTGGGAATTGAACTTTAGTCTGGGCATGGAGAAGATGCAAAGTGAAGTCGATGATGAAGTGGTAGAGCAGGCCATGCATATGAATATACATTCCGAAGAAAATCTGGAAATCACGTTCAGCAAAACCTGTCTGGGCTTGCTGGGCGAACTAAGTGAAGCCTTCTCTCAGGCCATCGATGAAAAGGGTCTGAATAAGCCGGACGTTGTAGCCCCGTTTGTGGTCGAGAATGACACAGGATTTGATATGACGTTAAACTTAAGTCGTGGTATTTTCACTCTCCACGAGGTACACCGAGGTGGTACAGCTGCTGTAAATAACTCCCTGGTATTACAGTCCAATTCAGATGAAGGCATTATTGATCCGCTGGATATCAAAACTTGTACTATCTCAGCTGGTGGACGTGCCTATCTGCAGACAAAAGATACAAGCACCCTCACCACAGCTGAAGATGAGGAATACAATCTGTATGTGACGGTAAGTTACCAAACCATATTATACATGTTATCTTGAATAATTTCGATCTATTTCCTATTTATTTTAGATGGGCAATATAAGCAAGGAAATTGTTTTTCCTGTTTCCAAATCCGATACACGCTATTTCCCCTTGGTACAAAACAGCAATGAGCCATGGGGTCTTATATCCCAGGTTAAACTTGAATATGGCACCACCGTTATAAACATACACGGTGTGGTTTCTGTAAGTTAAAAACGGCATGCCTTTACTTTATAAACATTACATTCTTATTCTATTTTTATTTCAGATTCAAAATCATTTTACCACACCCATTAAAGTGTATCGCCGGAAGGCTATTAATTACAGTGAAGTGTATGTGGGTAAAGTGCCAGCGGGAGGCATTTTCCATGTACCTCTGCATGCAATTTATGCCATTCCCAAAGCACTACACTTTTCCTTGGAGGTAGGCTTAAAATTGTGTGAAAGCTGGTGGTGTTTTAATAACATTTTTGTGACTCTCTTTAGGGCTATCGAACATCTGTGCAAGGCTTTGACTGGCATGTGAATCCCTCAGATCTGCACTTGTCTCATCAGCTGCAGTGCGATCCCGTAGAAACTTTCGAGCCACTTTTCATCAATGTCAAACGCGAAAAAACCGAAGTTTATTTCGAGAATACCAATACCTTTAAATTGCTAAGCGCCTTCTATACCATTCATTTGAGACCGCCACTATATTTGCGTAATTCCCTGCCCATTGATATCAAGGTTTCTGTAGCGGGCTGTTCGGTGCACTCAAATCCGAATTCGGAAGAAACACCGCACACGGAAAGAACAAATCAGAAATATGGCAAAGAGGAATTCTTGGATTATGGCGAAAAGTTTGTTAATTCCGGTGATGTCTTGCATTTGCCCACAGTCAAATTGTCGAACAAAAACAAAGAGTCCAAGAGTTTTCTGGTAGTCAGAGTAAGTTTACCTAAATTTGAGAAGAGTTGAGCAATTAAAAAAATGTATTTATTTTCCTTTACAGTTGATACAATACTTAGAAAAGGATTGGTCTTGCGCCACAGAAATCATGGAAACTGAAGCAGGTACATCGATCTGGACTTTCACCTCGTATGATTCAGAGGTCAATATGGAAATGGATCTTTATGTACTTTCGGAAAATCGTCACGGCAGCGTTTTGCTGACCATATATAGTCCCTTCTGGTTAATCAACAAGACCGGCCAAATGCTGACCTACAAGTCGGATGTATCTTCCGTGGAGGTGCTTTATCATCCGCCAGAGTATTCGGGACCAGTTCTTTTCACCTTCCGCGATAAGTTATTCTTTGACAAGAAGAAGATCTCCATAAGAATAGACAATGGCGATTGGAGTCAGAAGATTCCCTTGGATGTAGCTGGGGCCCTGGGTGAAGTCACCTGCCGCTCCAATAATCAGACCTATCACATTGGTGTGCACAATCGCCTCACACAAAACTCACTGACCAAACAGATTACCTTTATTCCGTTTTATATACTACGAAATGACTGTGACTTTCCAATCATGGTCAGGGAATACAATCGTCCTGCCGATGCTTGGATGGAGCTAGCACCGGAAATTTGTGAACCATTGTGGCCCAAGAGTGAGTCAAATCACAAGCTTGTGGTGCGTATAGGTGATCATACGACTCCGGCTTTTGACTTCACTGAGGTATTGTGCACCTTGCTGAAATTGGAGGGTAGTAAACATGGCGGTATTAATGTCGATGTACAAACTACGGAAGGAGGAGTTTATATAACATTTACGGAATACAAGGCGGCCGATGCTCCGGGTCTCATAATTAATCACACAGCGCAGCCTGTGAATTTCATGGAAAAGAATACAAAATCGGAATATAATTTGGATCCAAAATGCAGCATGTTCTATGCCTGGAGTGATCCTACTGGTCCAAAGATTTTAATTTTCGGAAAGAATAAGCAAGAAACTGACTTGAAACGTGACAACGTGGGAGAATTAATGTAAGTTAAAATGTGAAATTTTTTAAACTAATTTTTTTTTAAATTCTCTTGCTTTGTCTGTTTGTCTTTTTTTCAGATTGAAGAACGATGCGAAAGCCTATTGGGTATCCTTCTTGGATGGACTGCAGCGTGTCCTGCTTTTCACAGAAATCGAGGCCATAGCCCAGCGGACGGAGAGCACGGCCTCGCTACATAAAATTACTCAAAGTATTGATCTCCGTATCCATGGCATTGGCTTATCCGTGGTGAATAACGAAACTGGCTTAGATATCCTCTACTTGGGTGTGACTAGTTCCGGCATTATATGGGAAATGAAAAAGGAGCATAAGAAGCGTTTCAAGGAAATGACCATTCTCGAAACCACACTTATAGAAGCCGAATATCAAAAATATCTGGTAGATAAGGCAGTTGGTTCCGAACAGATCTATAAACTAGAGAACAAATACCCGGTAAGTGTGCCATCAAAGCAATAAATAAACTGAAAGATTATTTACTTTTCGTATTGTTTATTCAGATTGATTTCAATGAAATGAAATTGAAAAAGAATACCGATCGCAATTTGAGGCGCAATTTTAATTCAGGCATTTGGGTTTCCATGAAGTCCTCGCCCTTCCAGACTCAATTGCATGTGAAAATCAATCGTATACAAGTCGACAATCAGCTTATGGATCCCATCTTCCCAGTTGTCTTGGCACCTATACCACCGCCCAAGAGTGTGGCCAATACCACCTCCCTGAAGCCCTTCATTGAGTGCAGCGTGGTCCAACGTGTGATGCCGAATTCAACAGTGAAACAATTCAAATACGCGCGCATTCTCATCCAAGAATTCCATTTCAAAGTGGACATACTCTTCCTTACGGCCATTGCAGATATGTTTGCCGCTGAGGTTACAGATACTCAGGCTGCCAAGCTATTCCGCGGTGATGTGGAATCGATTGATTTGCCTCTGACTGCCTTCTTTGCCGAACATTCGGCGCTGGAGCAGAAGAATTACTATGATAGTCTGCATTTAGGTCCTTTGAAAATACATGTCAGCTTCTCGATGGCAGGCTCGGATACTACAGCCCTGCCTGGTTTCCTTGGCACCCTAGTCCAGGGAGTGGGCGTCACTCTTACCGATGTCAATGACGTGGTCTTCCGTCTGGCCTTCTTTGAACGCGAGTATCAATTCTTTACCCAGCGACAATTGATCAGTGAGATCACGTCCCACTACACAGGCCAAGCCATCAAGCAATTATATGTTTTGGTTTTGGGTCTCGATGTGCTGGGCAACCCATATGGACTGGTGGTGGGATTGAAAAAGGGTGTTGAAGATCTCTTCTACGAGCCATTCCAAGTAAGTCTATCGAAATTTCAAAACCAAAGTGAAATTAATCCCTTGATTTCCAGGGCGCCATTCAAGGACCAGGTGAATTTGCGGAGGGTCTGGTTTTGGGTGTAAAATCTCTATTTGGTCACACAGTCGGTGGTGCCGCTGGAGCCATGTCCAAGTGAGTTTGTGGATGCTTTCCGCAGGCAAAGAAATTTATTAACATTTTACATTTTATAATCATTTAGGATTACTGGTGCTATGGGCAAAGGTCTGGCTGCCTTGACTTTTGATCAGGACTACCAGCGCAAACGACGCCAGGGCATGCACAATAAGCCCAGGAATTTCCATGAGGGATTGGCTCGAAGTGGCAAAGGCCTGGTCATGGGCTTTGTTGACGGTGTAACCGGCGTGGTAACCAAACCCGTGCATGGAGCACGCGAAGAAGGAGTTGAGGGCTTCTTTAAGGGCCTTGGCAAGGGTGCCATAGGCTTGGTGGCGCGTCCCACAGCTGGTGTGGTTGACTTTGCCAGTGGCAGCTTTGAGGCAGTTAAACGTGCAACCGAAAGCTCCGAGGATGCCAAACGTCTTCGGGCACCCCGTTTCCTACATCTGGACAATGTCCTAAGGCCCTATTCCACTAAAAAGGCAGTCGGAAATAAGATGCTAAAGTGAGTTTTAGAAAAAACTTTAAAAAAAAACTTAAAAAAAAATAACAATTTTTTTGTTATTTTAGGGAACTCGACAAGGGCAAGTACGCCAGCACAGACAATTTTGTTCACTGTGAAGAAATTCTCCAGAAATCTGAATATTTGTTGGTGACCAATCATCGTCTTTTGTATGTACAACGCAATGAAATTTTTGGCATTTGGACGGTAAGTTCAAAGTTCATTCAATTAATTGTGTCTTACTTATGTGAATATATATTACAGTCTGTCTGGTCCTACCAGTGGGATGAATTGTCAAATGTTGTGGCCACTCCACGTGGCTTACAGTTTACCATCAAAAAGGAGGCGAAAAAGGTTTTGGGATTCATTTCCTCACGCGAAGCTCCCACAAAATTGGTCATCATGGCCGACGAGCACAAACGAAACGCCCTAGTGGAGATCATTGAATCTCAACGTGCACAATAATCCAGAATCTTCAAACTCAAAAGCCCCCATGGCATATAATTGTAAAACTACCTCAAAATTTAAGCTGTGGGCGAAACTAATAATGTAATAACAATAACAAAAATCAGAAATCATTTTCCGTTCTGACATAAACATAATACAATTCTATTTTAATCATATATTTATAAATATATACATATATATATTTTATCAGTTATGTTTTGATATTAAATTTTTATGTCAATTGTTGATAAACATTTATGAAAAATATGAAGATGAAGATTTAAACAAGCAAACAAAGAAACCCTAAACTTTCTTTAGAAAACTATTCGGTGGCTGGTTTACCGTCATTATCGGTTCATAATTATTGCAACTGTCACCCTTGCTGAACATTGTGGAAAGACTGCCGCTATTCTCAAATTTATTCACAATCATGTTGACTTTACTTTTGGCATCAGATTTCAGGCAGGGTGAAGTGGAATTGCTTGGCTGACCAAAGCAGGACAGTTGCTCGGCATTCTGCGCCGAGCCCTCGGTGGATTCCCCATTAAAGTCCAGACTATTTAGTAGATTCTCTTTTTCACTTTGCTTGCACTTGGTGGCCTGAGAGAGTGAGGAGTTGAGAGTGCTGCTGCTGGACCGGAGCGGTGCTGTGCTCTTGTTGCGCAAATTGAAAATCCAAATTTTCGGCAATTTATCACAATCTTTGCTCTGTGCTATTTGTGGGGATTGGGCTTTGCGCTGCTTCTTCTGCTCTTTGAGAGAGACCGGACTGGTGTTGGTCAAGGAAATCATTTCGCCATCATTCGAACCATTCGAATAGGCCTTCTTGAGACCCTTCTTGGGACCACCCATAGATAGTTGACTAGACAGCTCATTATGCACAGTCTTGACTTTCTTTTGGAAGTCCAACTTCAAAGTGCTATGCAAACTGGACTGCTGTGGTTTCAAGTCGAGTATGGCTGTTCCATTGCCAATGAGCAAGCCTGCCGTTTCCACCTCACTGGATGGCGCGTCTGGGGTCAAAGGCAACTCGGGTTCCAGCGGGTGAGCCGGGAGCTTTGGTACATCGTATTCGAATCGCTTGGCCAAGGCGCTGGGACTATTTGTCTTCTCAGGCAAGCGTGGCAGCTTTGGCGTGGTCTGAGTTGAAAGTTCTCCGCAATCGTAAATTGGCGAAGGTTCTTCGTAAATACTATCGGACTCTATTTGGTTGCAAGCCGTGTAGGTGGACTTCTTCAGCACCGGGGGTGTGGGCAGTTTCCTGGGCAGCTTTAAGCCAGCCAGACCGCCTGCGACATCACCACGTATGGCAGCTTCAATGGCGTGTATCCATTCCTTTGCATCCACCTCATGCACTGCCTGATAGACAAACTTCTTGTTCGGATCTGGGGTGGTGATTTGAAAGCAAATCTCCCGTCTCTTGCCTTCACCAAAATGCTCAATTTCCACACCTGGACTCTTCAAATAAAGCAGGCTACTCGGCCGACAAGAAGTTGGCCCATCCGCATAGCACAGCATCCAGTCATTCAGTATGCCGCAATAGCACTTTTTACTCTGGTCAAAGAACAGACGCTTCTCAATTCGCTGCAGCTGACCAAATTTGGTAGAGTTCTGTATGGCTAGATGGCCGGCAGGTAGGTCTGCATAGGGACAATCCACAATGGGCAACAGGTCCAGATCCGGGGCAATGACCTTTTGTGTTTCATCATCCGCCTCGGCTCCAAGACTCTGGCAGACATCGTACAGCTGCTGATCCTTGTCCTTATTGCCGCTCGCAGCCTCGTTGGGATCGTAGCTGCGGGAGCAGCGAAACGTCTTGTCACTGTTCACCGATGTGGTGCTGGACAGATCAATGTAGTCTCTTGATGCGGACACTGCAATTAAACTCTAATTACCGACCAGCTTCCAGGTCTAAACATTAAAAATTTCTGTTACTCACGCGAATTCTTAGATGATGAGGCCGTCACTTGCCCCTGTGGCAACATGCTCACATAGCAACCGGTCTCGTTGTTCTCCTCAATTGCTGACACTTTGCTATCGACACAGTCTCCACTGCCATTCAGCTTAATGGCCTCAGATTGCTCTTCTGCATATTGATATTGTCTCAGGAGCTGTTCACAGCGCGTCAATAGCTCGGCTGTCTCCACTGCAGCCGTGACATGGAAAAGGTTTGAGGAATTCTCATATTCCGATGTCTCCAGCGAAGCACGAAAATGAGCCTGTACATCTAGAAAAAAAAACAAATTATACATCCAGATTTGAATTTTGTCAACTGATTTTCTATTCTTCATCAAGAGGGTTCTAATCTTGTTGTTGTTGTTGTTGCTCAAACGGTTTAATTTTGAAATGCTTCATTGGTCTTGCAACATCGATGGCAGAGCAATTTCTGTAACCATCCAGGCCCCTCCCTAAATGCGCTGACTCTATTATTACGACAGCATGGACAGTACTTAGTAATTAAATTGTTTTTCCTCATCCCTGGACATGAGTCATTGGGTTCGTCTGCTCCAGTAATTTATAAACTAACTGGTCTCAGCTTCTGCTGGAATTTAGCTGCTGCTGACCTCATAAGAGCAAAGAGTCAACTACAAATTAACCGAGTCTCAACCCAGAAGACGACAGCGGCAATTGAAAGCAAATTTCTCTCTGTGTTTTGGCCAAAAGTTCAATTCAAAAAGCTATAAATAATTTTACAGTTATAAAAAAAAAGCGCACACTTGCTTGCCCATGCTGAGCAGAAATTTGCCAGAGAAACTTGAACCAAATTAATCAGAAATTAAGTCAGAAATTTAAAACAATTAAACTTGTAATCAAAAGAAAAAAATATCTGAAAGAGTTACAGTGGATATATTTTTCATTCTTTGGGATTAGGTTCAATGTGTTATGGAATGAGTAATATTTTAAGACTTGCATAATTGTTTATATCTTGTATTGACGAGTGTTTACTGTACAACCTTCGTTTGTTTTTGTCCGTCTGTCTGTGAACGTGTCTGTCTACTTTTGCCTCCAAAAATGGTCTCAATAAAGATGTGCACAATACAACAAGAAGAACAAAGCGTATTAAAGTCTGCCATTAATTTCTTTATTTTTTTTTTCTTTTTTATTTTTTGCTTTAGCCACGAAACAAAGTTTAACAACAAAAAGATGTCTCTCTATCTCTCTCTAGAGTCCGTCCAGCCCAGCCCAGGCTCGCCAAATCAGAATGCATGAGTCAATGGGCCCCTGAAGCTATTAGTGTGTTGGTTTGCTTGTCTGTATGTCAGCCTGTCTGTCTGTGGTTGTACAAGAAAATTATATGCTTTGGGCTTATTTAGAGTTGGCTTTTTTTTCGAGTATTGTACAAAATCAAATTAATTTTTAAAACAAAGAGCAAGCGTATTAGCAAACCTTTCCCTTTCTAAATACTCTTTCCCTATGATTAATGGCGGATAGCGTTGAGCTAATGCATCTCTGAGTCAAAGATGATATAAAGGGTTCTCGAAAAAGAGAGACAGATTAATGGGGAAGTGTTAGGCTAATGCTTCTCTGACTCAAGGAGGATATAAAGGCTTCTCGCCGAGAGAGAGAGAGAGAGAGAGAGAGAGAGTATCTTGAAGTTGTTTAATCAGAATCGTTTAGGCTTGGCTTGTGGCCTGTTAACACGATTATTATTTTTTTTTTTTAATAAGAAAAATATAGTTTTTTAGTGTTTATAGTTTTTCTGCGTGTTTTACTTAAACTTACCCAATAAAAACTGTTCAATTTCGGAGCGCTTAGCCGTTTTTATATCCATGGCTAAGCGTTAATTTGGATTGGCTCTGTATTTATTTTTTTCAGCGTAAATGTTTGTTCAGATCGGTTTTTTATTGTAGAGGTTTTTGTAGTTGTTGTTGTTGTTTTCTTTTCAGTGGCAACGCACACGCTTGCACTTTAAACTGTTTGTGGGGTAATTTTTAGCAATTAGCAGTTTGTTGTCAAAAGTAAATCGCACAATTTCTTCTGCTCTTAAAGTGGATCTAGTATTTTGTTATTAAAGCGCGACAAATCACATGAATTTTTCTTCTTTTTTTTTTTAGATATAACACAAGCTCATAGCTTGTCGCCAAGGACAAGTAAACAAAATGAGAAATTTAAATAAACAAAAATAGATTTTTTTTTTTTTATTTGGTTTGGATGAAAAAAAAAAAAAAAACAAAAAAATGCATCTCTCTCCCACAGAGTATTTTGTCTATTAATAACCAAAGTATCTCTTTATTTTTAGCTGAATTCTTTCAAAGCATTTTTTGTTTTTGAATTGAACTTCCTTTGGGTGTTTTTTTTTTTTTTGATTTTTTAAATTTAAAATTTTGTTATTGTTTGCTTTTGTATTTTTGTTGTGGTTGCACGCTTCGTTAAACTCTTATGAAAAATACAAAACACAAAAAAAAAAAAAAATCAACGCAGTTTCACCGGCTTTTTGAATTTTGTTGATGACGTTATTTTTTTGTTGTTGTTGTTGTGATACTTTTTTTTTGGTTTTTCATTTTTATATGGCTTGTGTCATACGGTGTATGTGTGCATTAAATGCTATTACAAAATTACTTTGGCCGCTTTTCATATTTAACCCGTTCAAGCCCCCAAAGACTCATAGACAATTTACTAAATTATATGTACTATGTACTACTTTTTGTTTCACTGGTATGTGTGTGTGTGTGTGTGTGTGTCTGTGTGAAATTGTAATTGTAATTATAATAACTATAGTAAACTAAAATTGTAAGCTACTCAAGCAGCTACGTGAGGTGAGCCACTGTGGGTCCGTCCCCACTTGTTGGTTTGTTTCTTGAGTGACGACGGTTATGGTTTTATTGTGGTTAAATACTTGTAGAGTACGAGGTTTGCAATAATTCACTCTACTTAAAAATAAATAAATTTGCTTATATTTCTTGATTGCACTCTGCCTAAGCTGGGCTGGGCTGCTCTAAATTTTTGTGCCCTTCGAGGAAATCTTTACACTTTATTATTCCAGCTTTGACCTTGTTTATTTCGTACATTTTGCAGCTTCCGAAACATTAGACTCTTCTTATTCTTATTCAGTTGGCCTACAGAATTTGATGATTCAGTCAATTCTTTAGCCCTCAAAAGCACACACTTTCTACCAATTGTCATAAAGAATTATTTATTTATTTAAATGATTTTAATATGCATGGCACAAACTCTTTTTTCTTCTTTCCAAATCTGAGTCACAACTTAGCGCGTGCCTCTCATAAAAAAAAAAAATAATAATAATAATAAATTTAATAAAATTATGATTTTTTCGCAATTCTGTAGTTTTGATAAAAATTGAACTCTACGAAAATAATTATAATTATTTAAATTATATTTCTAAATTGATTTTTTAGCACTTTCATTAAGGCAGAACATTCAGCTCATAAAAAACGATAAAAATAAAATTGAAATTAAAATGTGCATCTCAAATTACCAAAGACATAAATGTGTCTGAGGAGGGTGTGTGTGTGTGTTTACTGTTATTATTCTTCGTATTGTTTGCACAGTTTTTGTTTTATTTATTCTATGAATTCTTAAGAATATTATTTTGCTATAAAAGAAATATATATATTTCTTTGTCTTCTAATTTTCACAGTTTTTTTTTTCCGGCATTTGCATTGCGTGCGCGCAGGCGTAGCGTGGCTCATCCGTTTATTTTGTTGGTGTGTGCATTTCCGGTGATTTTCAGGCCGTCAAAGACCAAAAACACTGCACTCTTTCAACAATTTGATTTCCTGTCTTCGTTGACCAATTGGTCGGTGCAACAAACAACAAGAACAACAACAAGCAATTACCAAGGCAAAAGACAATCACGCACTCTCACAACAAAAAAGTCAACTTTAATTTTTACATTTTTTGCATCCGGTTTTTCATTACTTTTTCTTCTAACCTTTTGAAATACGCAAAACACTTTGCGTTTGCTTTTCAGTTGACACTTTTTTCATATATATATTCTTCTTTTTTGTTTTTTTTGTTTCTCAACAATTTTTGCCCAGAACAACGAACAACGCAATCCATACAATTTCCATTGCGAAACGAAACCGACTTGCCGACTGCCGCTGCCAATGGAGACTCCGAGCGCTGAGAGAAAAATCAAGCGCGACTTTGTGTGCGCGGCCGTGAATCACACAAACGCAACTGGCCAGACCCAAAGCCAGCCGCAGACACACACAGCCAGAGCCGACCAACTACATCAACGAAAACAACAAAAGCAACTTTGTATTTTCCATTGCCTGGCTGGCGCTGGCTGTAGCTCCACAGCTCCAGCGACAGTGGCAGCCAATGCTGCTTTGTGGGGGACCGGGACCGACTAAACGCACGAACCAGCACAAGCACACACACACACACACACACACGTATACATGTACGCTTTTGCTTGGTTCTGGCACATAAAGGCACTGAGGTTTCATATTGGTTGTTGTTGTTGTTTTTCTTATTCTTTTGGCAGACGCAGACTTTCTTTGTAGAATTTAAGCTGTGAATTGTTTTTATGGTTTTCGAAATACTCTTTTTTTATTTCCGATTCAACTCTTTCTAATGCAAATTACACTGTTTCACAAAACTAAACAGCTGATCTCTTTGAAAAAAAATTATTATTTTGCCTTTGTTAAATTGAGCAATTTAAGAGAAGTTAATTCTTTTGCTTTTGCCAAAAGATTTGCTGCGATTAAACAGAGGGCAGAATATAATATAACAATAAATCAAATAATGACAATGGCTGAAATGAAACCTGGGCATAATTGTTGCAAAATATATTTATAAGTATGTTTTTTTTTAGCTGCCGGCCCACTTGGCTCTGCTATTAGAGCTGTCACCATTGATATCATATTTTAGGCGGCCTGAAGATGTTTTGAGTTAAATCGGCCAGCCAAGAAACCAGAAAACTTCTAATGTACGCATTGAACAGGAAAGCGGTAGGAATGAGGTAAGTCTTTGGAGCAGATGTTGTGGATGTCAGCTGCCTTTGAGTTGAGCCTGAAATTCAATCCGAGACTTAAAAGGCAATCTCAGTTATATTCCGCAGTCCTCGGTCCCACTCCTTGGCTGGTTACGTGCGTGTGTGTTTTTGGCGGCAGATAAGCTGGCTCGGCTCCTTATTTGGACCTAAACAGCATGCCAGGAAGGACACGCTATGGCAAACAACTCAATTTTAATTAAATGCTCGCCATGAAAATAAATTAAAAGTGCTATACACTTGGGTCTTGTGTAGCATTTGGCCGGGATGGCTGGCCGATCGACACGCATTCGCCAATTATGCAGCAGAGGAGCAACAGCCTTGAGTTTGGCAAGCTGCCTACTGATAACTTCAACTTCTGGCTCCTTTTGCCTTGACCAGATTTGTTGATTGTGTGTATGCGTGGATAGTTGGCTAACAGGTTTCATATGCACGCGTTTTTGAAGCGTCTGAAAGACGATCTCATTTGGCTTTGTGATTCACAATCGAGTTGTCTATTTTTGTAAATTACATATAATTAACAGACTTTTTTCGCAGCTTAAAATAAACAACATTCGGTTTTAACACTATTTTAAAAAATTTTCCAAGCGATTTTGTGACGTTTTCTTAGCGTTTAAAGTCGCTTGCGATTTTAGCTGTGCTGCTAACTGAAGCAGTGCGTTTTGTTTTTGCGTTTTTGATTGGCTTTTTGGTGCCCCCGCTGCGCTGACCGTGGCTTGAGGTGGTTTTGATTTATTTTTCTGTTTTTTGACAGCTTGTGAGCTGGAGGAGGAAGTTTTCAATTGGGTTTTATTTTTGGTGGGCGGCAGGGCCGCCACTTTGACAGGCTTGGCTGGTGTTATTTTTGTATCCTCCTTGGCTTTTGATTTTTTGTTGTCCTTTTTACTTGTAGGTACTGTAGCTGGAATTTGATCGGCTTTTATTGGATTTGCTGTATCCTTTTGCTTATTTTTGGGTTTCTCTAGCTTCAGTTTAGTTTTATGCCGGCACACTTCGCAATCGACCTCCTAGGGAAAATTCAAAATTATATTAATATGTCTGGTGAGGAATTATTAACTATAAGAGTGTCTTACTATCTTGTGGCACATTTTTTTCTTTAGCCATTTTGCTTTTTTTTGCTGAGCTCTGGTGAGGGTTCCTCGAAGATTTTTAGCTTTGGCTTCGTCATATTTGGCTATCAACTTTTGCCGTTTTGACGTTTCTGCTATGCGCTGTGGACGCAAGTGAAGTTCGTATTGACCATCTACCCAACGATTCCCGCAACGTTTGCACATGCGCGCCGGTCCAAATGTGTCCTGAGGTAATTCGATGTTATGCCGGGCAAGCTTGCGGCATGTGTTTCTGTTGGCATATTATTTGAATGAAAATGTGATTCTTTTAACACTGAAGTTCACTTACATATAGTATGACTTGAGTAGACGCTCGGTATGTGTTTCCGAGCTGAGGGAATCTGCACAGTTCCATAAAAAATTCACTCTATTATCAGTCGACATTGTTTATGTTTTTATTATGTTTAGTCCAGCACAGCTGTGAATTGCCCCTACTTCTAAAATCTGGTCACACTAAAATGGGCGAGATGAGTTATCGACTGCTTATCGACTCAAAACAGAAGTTCCTTAACTTGTTCACGGAACTAGCTCCTTGAAGTACAAGCCGAAATGTTCCAGCGGAACAATATTTTAAAACCAACAGCAAAAAAGCCAAGTGACGCGCATTATTTCGAATGAAAGGGACGCGATAAAACAAGATAAATAGAGAGAAAAACTCCAACAAAAAGTGCAAATACGAACACGAACAACTCAAAATATATATTTTCCACTCAGTGCAAGTGAAAAACAGACACAATTGTACAGTAGGGTCAATTAATTGAAATTAAATTCCTGCAGCTCGCAAATTGAAAATGGATCCTTTCACTCAGGTACAACAACAATTATACTTTAGCAAAAGAACAATGAAAATCATTGTTCAACTATTTTCAGCTCATGCTTGAAAAGGCCGAACAGCGCAGTCGCGCACTCGGAATAACTAATGCAAGTAAGTACCCTTTGACGGAATGCAGCGTCGCGTCGGCTGCATCTGCCACAAATGTAGACGCCAGCAGCAGTAGCAGCAGTGGCTTTGTTTCTGTAGCAAAGCCCACGCCACCTTCGCCTTTGCCTAGCACTGGGTCAGGAAAGGTGGTAGTCCTGGACAAGGCCAATTTGGAAGCGTCGCCTACCAAGCCGCTGCGTCACTATGCAGCCGTCAACAAAGAAAACATGGAAATGGGTATCGAAATAAATATAACAACGGACAAGCCAATTGGGGTAAGTATTCGATTTTCTTTGTCTTCTCGCGGGGGTGAGTTTTTTGTTGTTGATGTGCTTCCATACGCTCATATAGGTGCAAGTTGAAATCCAAGAACAAGAAATTACCGACGATGAGCATCAAGATGCTGAAGATGCCGTTCAGGCGCCCGTGGTCAATCAGCCCCTAGCTCGACTACGCGACACTTCGCGAAATCGATTGCAGCGCATGGGTGCTTTGTATTCCAATACGGATGATTTGTCTTCGCCAATACATCGCACGGAGGCTCAGTTCCATGCAGGCGATGATGACGAACCGCTTGGTAGTCCAAGAAAGGCCAAGCAGCGTTTTGGAAAACTGGCTGCTTTGGCCAACACAATCAATCAATGGGAAGATGACACGTCTCACCATGATGTCCACAAACCAGCTACGACCTCGGCCACTACTTCAGCCGTTCCTCCACCCAAACCGGACTTACCCAGCAGACATGCAGCTGCCAAGGAGCCTGCTAAAAAGCCACCAGCCCCACAACCACCCCGCTCGGCCCCGACGAAAAAAGACGAAGTGGACAACACTGAAATGACTAACCGAACCAAGCAATTGAAATGGGATCCTAAGGTATTAAGCTCACTGGAGGCCCAAGGTTTTCAGCGTCGCGAATCGTCCACGATTAAACATACTTATGATTATGTAAAACAGGGAAATGAAAGCGAAGTTTCGACCAAGCCACCACTGCCAGAAAAATCTGCGACTGTCAGTCAAGTGGCTAGGGTCTTTGGCAATAGTTCCACAGTGGTGGAAAAACCCACAACGGCCCCACCACCCCCGCCAGCTGTGAAATCTGGATTGGTTTCTGGTCGGGCTGCTATTTTTGAGAACAAGTCAAGCCAGGCCACGGCTGGATCAGCACGTTTCCAGAAGGATCCCTGCGAGCTATCACTGAAGGAACGTATGAAACTCTTTGAAACCGGCAACAACAAAGCCATTTTGCCTATGGCTCCCATATCTTCGGCTCCCACCTTGAGTCAAATACGACCAGATGAGCCAAAGGGTGAGTCATGAAACAACCGATATGATTAGAATTAAGCTAATCTCGTTGAATATAATTATTTAGCTCACTCTGTCGCTGTGCATCCCGTCACGGCTGCAGCCACTACTAATCTAGCTAAGACAAAGCCCGAGAGCAAGCTACGCGATAAGGTGGCCGCTTTGGTAGCTAATGTACAGAGTAGTGCTGAAAGTCGCATCAAGGACATTGACCGGCAGCGACAAGAGGATATGCAAATTATTGCCCAGCGCTTTCAGAAGCCAAAGGAGCTCAACCCACCGGTCTCGGAATCAAGTGAACCTACAAATTTACCGGGCAAAGTAGTGCGCCCGATGCCACCGCCACCACCACCACCCATAGCAGGCCTCACAGGAGCAGCAGCTCTGGCTAGTAGCAAGCGTAGATCACGTAAGTCTTCGACATTCTCACTTAAACATCAAGTGAATTTGCTAATATTTGTCTCATCTTGCACAGCTGGTGCCGCCCTGGATGAGGACTCAAAGAGAGCCCGCAAATTGCAGCCAGCCACAGCCACCATAGGCCATGCTAATCGTCTTTACCCAGCTCTATCCGACCTGGACTCGAGTGGCGAGAACTGTTGTGCCACGGTGACTGCCTCGGTCACGGACAGCACCGATCCAGAAGATGAACTTGACAGGTGGGCAGATAAGTTTTACTCCTGCCTCTTAGTAATGCTCTGCATTGAATAGTTTAAAGTATTTTCTATAAGAGACGAAAAGACTGACAATACTCCATAGCTTTAAATGCTTTAGTTAAATTACCAATAAAAAATCAAGCTTTCCAAACTTCAACTCATAAAATCTCTGTCTCTTTTATTGTAGTTACATGGATGAGTCGGAGTTACCGCACCCAGAAGAGGAGGCGGAGAATGATGAAGAGGAGGAGCAGTCGCAGACTGAGGACAGCAGTGCGGGCATGTGCAACGGTAGCCTGGGAAGGGAAATAATGCATGTGGTGCAACGGAATGAAGCACAACTACAAAACAAAAAGGTAAGAATCCTCATCTACCTGACAAAAGGCACAGCACTTTTCTGCTTCACTTTTCATTGTCATTGTTACTTTGTTGTTGCTTGTGTAGACTGTTCGTTATGCCGAGCAAGATTGTTACTATAGTCATGAGGGCCATGATAGCTCAATGAATTCTTCTTCTGTGGCTTCGCTGGGTATAGATGACTATCTGGATGAAGCCTTGGGTGAGGATGAAAGCGAAGATGAACCGAACGACAGCCGTATTTCGAGAGGCGTAAGTCTTTTAAGTTTCTCAATACGGAACATCCTTTTATTAGAGTTTTTTTTTTTTGTCCACAGAGTAAGGGCACCACGGCCTCCAACAGTTTTTCATTCCGGAAGACACCCGGTGTGGCAGCCATTGCCGCTGCCTCCGCTGGCTGTCAGGCTATAGAAGAGCACGAGGCAATGGATGTCCATACGCCTTTGTTGAATGGAGCTCAGCCCGTAAAATCCGAACTCAGTGTAAATCAGGATAATGACAATCTGGTGACCCTTGTGCACACAGTGAGCTTCTATCGTCGCCAGCAAAGTGCCAATGTAAGTTAGAAAAACCACTGAAACAAAGTCAATTAAAGGAAATTTTCCTCACATCTGCAGAGCACCAATTCAACACCTGTACGAAAAATATGCCGAGAACAGCAGGTTTTGCGTTCGGCCCTTGAGGGTGGCGGAGCCAAACACAAGTTGGAATACGATTCACCACAGTCGGGTCAACTTAATGCACAGATGGAGTACGAAGGCACCGACGAAGATGATGAGGAAAACGAAGACGGTCAGGCTCGGGATCTAAATGATGCGGCTCTGGCTCAGGAGAAGATAAAGAAACTTTTGGGCGAAGTGTGCAAACAGCAACAGGTTATAGGCCAGGCCAGTCAGGCTCTGAATTTGTGTGCAGCCACCGTGGAGTTTTCCGGATCTACAGAGTCCGTAGAAGGCGAGCGCTATTTGCTCCTAGCAAGTGAGTCAAAAAAAGTGAAATTTTGAAATATTTTTTCCATTTACCCAACATTTGCTTTTTTGCGCAGCCCATCGCCGTCAGGCATGTCTGGATGAAGTGCAACGCTTGAGGGTCGAAAACAGCATTCGGCCTGTGGGTGCCCCCAAAGAAAAGGGCATACTAACAGTTAAAGAAATCACCATACCCCTGAGGCAAGAGTATGTGCGCAAAATGGCCACTGGCACCATCACGGGCCATCATCTGGTCTGCCTGCTCAAATATAACGAACATGTCTTGGCCACCAAAACTGTACCCACCATGCCGGGCCTACTGTCTGTCAAATTTCCTGATGTCCTGCAACTTAACAATGTCTATGCCGACTTTAGGGTAAAATTTTTGTACTTTCTCGACTGGTTCATGATTAATGTTTGGCGCTTGTCTGCCTTTTTAGATAACCTTGGAGATTTATGGCATGCTGGCTCAGCGCGATCAACTGCCACACGAACTAAAGTATCACATCAATCTCAATCACAAAAAGAGTGGAATTAAGACACCCAAAAAGAAGGGCAGCGAAAATCGCCTGGTCATGCCGCCAGTGCAGAGTCCCGCGGGCCCACATGTGGTGCGCACACCACAATTGGTGCAATACGGCTTTGCCATATTTTCGTTACGGGAAATTCAGCGCACCACCTGGACCCTCACTCAGGTATGACAGACAATTTGTCAGCAAGAGTTTCAAAATTCAAAAAAGTTTTAAATTTCGCTTAGGTGCTTGGCCTAAGTCCCTTGGAGGGTGTGGTGCACATGAAAGTCAATTGCGAATTGTCGGTTAGCGTGGAGTACAAAGGATTCCTCACCATGTTCGAGGATATATCCGGCTTTGGGGCCTGGCATCGCCGCTGGTGTTATCTGAATGGCTCCATACTCACCTATTGGAAGTATCCGGATGATGAGAAGAAAAAGGCACCTATTGGTTCCATTGATTTGAATGCCTGCATCTCGCAGAAAATAACCACAGCGCCGCGTGACATTTGCGCCCGTCTCAATACAATGCTCTTGGAATGCCAACGTCCGGCTAAAGATACCGATCAGGAATCGTTAATTTTAGTGCCGAATGGAGCCACTACTACGGTCCGCCATCTGCTGTCTGCTGACACAAAAGAGGAACGCGATGAATGGTCTGCCTATTTCAATAAAGCTCTCACATTGCTGCGAGCCTGGGGACAAACGCACTGAAGTGAGCCGCAAAAGCAAAGGGAAAACAACAACAAAAATATATACAGAAATCATCAACTGAACCGAATCGAAGCTAACCGATTCCTTTTATGTTTTATATTCTCCCCTCTTGCACGGTTCCAACACATCCTTTCATGAGCAGTTTTTGCCATTTTCATATACATTTTGTTTTGTTCTTTTATTTGTGTGTGTGCGTGGAAATTCTCATTGTTTTCCGCAAGTTTTTCTGTGCAAGCAAGTTACACTTTTTCTTGCTCATTGTCTCAGTGGTTCCCAGTTCCGTTTTAAGTTTTTCTCTCTCTAAAAACAAAAAAAAAAATTCCCTGTAAATTATATTTTTTTTTCCAAATTATGTAAACTTGTTTGTTTAAATTTCCTTTTCTAGCTGCAAGTGGCTTTAACGAAGCTCTCAAGTATTAAATAAAGTTTCTTTCCTTTGCACATTTTTTTATTATTTTGTTTTAGCTTACCTTTTAAATAAGTATTTGTATTTTTATGTAAGGCGAAAAATATCGCCAAAAAAATAATAACAAAAATAAATAATTATTTCCCAAATACTCCCCAAATAATCTGTAAATTCTTTTTCATCATATATATATATATTTTTTTTCCATAAACTGTTTTGAATCTTGCAGTTTTTTTTTCTTTTTACACATTGATAAGTTGTTTGGAATACATTTTACATCAAATTAGTTAATTGCTTATTATTTTTATAATCATAACTTTTTAGAGTGTATCCAACTAGGTTTGTGTCTGTCTCATTGATGTGTTTTAAGTTGTACATTGTTGGCTTATATAGACAATGTTATTTCATACAATATACGTATTTGTTTTGCTCTCAAAACTCGCATTCACAATTCATCACCACTTTGGCTGTCCTAGTTAAACTTATGTTGCCTTTTTTTTTTGTTGAGGAATGGGAATCTATTCTCGAGTTTTTGTTAACTTTTGAGAGACGGTGAAGCGAGCCTCTGGATGTCGGTGAATTTTTGTTTAAATATTTAAAAACAAAACAACCTCTTAACTTTACAAACTGGCTTGGCCTTCTTATTAACAACTAATGAACCATTTTCTTCTCTATGATAAAGTAAATAATATAATTTCCCTATTTGGCAATTTTTTTTTGTTTTTCCAATTTCTTAAATTTTATAAACTTTCAAAAAATTTGGCAATCATTTTATATTCCTTTTTTTTTTAGATATGATTTTGTTAACCAAGATATTAAGATATTCTCATTTAATTGGCACTTTTAATTACCGCTAGCAAAGTTAATCATTTCTCTAAGAAAAAGAAGCAAGAATTTCGATTTAGATATTTCAAATATTTGGACTGCCAATTGACTCAAGGGTTCAGTGAAACTATGGAAGTATTTTTTTTGCTAGATCAGCGCGAATAAAAATATAAAATTCCCCCTGTTACTTTTGGCCACCTGTTGCTATGGCAAAAATCTCTTTCTGTCTCGCTCTTTCATTTTTCGACCCTTTGTATTTACTTATAGCCAGAGGTTAAATTCTTTCACTACTGTGTGATTGTGTGTGTAAATGAATCTGTGTAAATATTTGCTATTACTTTAGGGATTAAATAGACACTCATCAGCACATTAAATTTATATAAGTTAGGAATTTGACTTTACTTTTTTGTTGTTGTAATTTTTTAATAAGCTTTAAAGCGCTTTTGCCAACTTTTTCAATAAAATAAATTTTGATTTCATTATATATATGTATATATATATATATATATTTTTTTTTGCCCCTACAACATACACAACAAGCATAAACATTTTAGAAAAACAAAAACACATTTCAAGGATATTTTACTTATTTTGTAAATAAGCCATTCTTTTTTTTTAACGGGGGTGTGGGAATAGAGTTTATAATAAATATATCCGGCACCATTTACTATATCTTTGTGTACTTTTTTGTATTGCTGGTGTTTATTTCTGTCTGTCTTGATAGTCGCGTTTATTTGAAATTTATAAAGCTAATTCATTTTTTTTTTCTACTCTAATTTGATTTTTGTTATCCGCCTAATTCATATAAAGTCTTGAAATTTCTTGCTGCATTTTAAAAATATTTATTTTGCCAATATTAAATTTATATATAAAAAAAATTAATAACAATTGAATTTAATTGATTCAATTTATTTACTCTTATCATTTTTTGCCAGGCAGCGCTTTTCTGCTTGCGGTTTTTCGTTTACTCAAATTAATTTATCTTTTTTTCATTTTCAACAAGCAACTAAAAATAACATTTGAGCTGCTATATAAATATATTCAATTAAAACTATAACAATAAATTAATTAAACAAACAAATAATACAATAATAATATTAAAAAAAAAAATAAAAATCGATATGCATTAAAATACGATTTAAAAAACACGCGACCAGCTTTAAGGCTGGTGCTAAATGTTTCCCAAATGAGCAGCCGGTGTGTGCGTGTGATTGTGTGAGAATGTGGACTTTGTGGTGTGTGTGTGTGTGGGTGTGTGTGTTTGCGTGTGTTTGGTTTTGGTTATTCGATTTGATGCATTTACGGATTACTCGACTCCGCTGACGGATTCGACACCTGCGCATTTTGGCGCCGTAAATCTGATTTGGTTATGGCCGTTATAACGGTACCCAAAATCAACATGACCGCCATGGTCACATTGGCCGGAATATCACCATACGAATAGAACAACTCTGAATACACAAGGGTGAAGCAAATGCCAAATGTCTGGGCTGCAGCATTCAATAAGCCGGATGAAGTGCCTTCGGGTTCGGGGAATGTGAGCTCAGCGCCAAATTCGAAACCCACTGGCAGATAGCCGGTCATAAAGAAACTACACAAAATTTGTTTACAAACCACCGGTAACGGCGTTATTTCATGACAAATGGTACAAAAATTTCCACTCACCCCAGCAAAGAGGCCGTAACATAGACCACAGCAATATGTCCCGTGTCCAGAGTGAAGGAGAAAATCCACATGCCTACCATGGAAAGTGCATAAACAGCTAACGTTGTTTCCCTGTGAAATATGGCAAATTGAAGGATATTCAAGTCGAATCGATTAGTAAAAATAGCTAGTTAAAATTTTGTTATGTGCCTTAATTAAAAAGTTCTACGCATACATGGAAACAAACTTGTTGCAATTGCCAGCCACACGGCGTATGCGTAATGAGCGGCAGAAGGAGCAGCTTGGCTTAATAAATGAATTGTTGAAAAGTCGGAATGACTTGACGGATTGTTTGTATAAATTTTGTAACTACCTTTGGAGACTGCCTGAAACTTTTGAGTTAATTGCTTTTCGTAGAGTTTCAGGCAGTTTTCGAATTAATTTTAAAGATCTCAACTAGTTGTGGTAAATTGAAAGTTTCAAGCCATCATTTGACTTACTTGAATTTGTGGGTCTTATCGAGTATAATGCCCGAAACCACAGAGCCCAACATGCCAGCCAAAACAATGCTCAGACCAATGCGCCCTGTGTCCACCTCATGACCAGGATAATACTTCAAGACAACCTGAAAAATACAGAAATCTTATTAGTTACTTTTTTAATTCCTAGTTAGAAGCTCTCACCGGATTCAAAAGTGTGGAGATGGCATAGAAAACTCCCACATTAATGCCATAGGACAGGAACAATAAAATGAAATTCCGATTTGTCATCAAATTCTTGAGAGACTGCAAAAAGCTGACTTGTTCCTCTAGATTGCCCTCCAAGCGCTGAGCAGCTTCTTGGGCTGCCGAAGGAGGTGTGGGCGGTTTATCTTGGAAGACTGTAAAAAGTTTCTCTCCAATTTAATTCAGCGCTCTGATATCTTTAATACTCACAGAACACCATCAGGATAAGCAAGACCGAGGTGAGTCCAGCCACCATATAAAACATCATTTGCAAGTCCTTGCCCACCTGTTCCAGACTCTCGGAATTGGGCACCAACATGGGTGGCAAAAGGAAACCAACGGCTACCCCAAGCTAAAAAAAGTAAAGACAAATAGTCAGGGCTGCCGAAAACTAAATAGTGAGATAACACATTTTTATGGGCCATATTTATTTTGGGGAAGGCAATCATTTTTTTTAAATACTCTCAAATTCCATGAAAACTAACCCGTTCGATTTAGTCAAATTGTTTGTGATCAAGCAGTTTGCTTTCTGAAATTGATTTAGGAGTTGATGAATTGAAGGGAAACTAGTAAATAAATGAATAAATTCTTTCTAGGAATTGATATAGTTTTAGAGTATTTGTTAGTTCGTCTTTGTCACCTTTTGCCATTTTTGCTTCACTGAAATTGATTTATAAACTTGCCACCAACTCTTTTTTTCACTGGCGTTGTTAAATTTTTTTGTTTTTGTTTTCATGTTGGTCAAACTTTCGCGGAAAATTTTGAAAAACAACAGCTGCACTGACATAGCTTTTTGTTCATACTATTTTTCATTTCCCCTTCGGGTTTTTGCTTGGTTTTATCTAAATTTTTGTTGTTCCTCTTCACTTCAATATTGTTTCGGCCTATAAATCGGTTTTAGTGTCACTCGAGCACACTAAATAGATTATAGTCCAAATGACTTAAAGCCTTCAAAATAAATTGCTATTTTTATTTTTTTTTCTGGATTCTCCACACTATAAATTTCCAAAAAGTGTGTATGGAAATTAAAACGAAAAAAGTAGAATCTATGAAATCATTTAAATAGTAATTGACAATGCACTCTGGAAAGCACTCTACCATTTAACATATTCAATCTGTTTTTGTCAAGCTGACAAGCACTCGAATATATTCAGGCACTCGAAACTGCACTCGCTGCAATAAGCTTGGTAATATTTTAATACATCTCTCTCTTTTCACCGAACACAACTTTGTCTTTAAGCTTATTTTGGGAGAGGATTGTAAAAATATATTTTGTTTTTTAGAAATTCATTTTGTGTTTTTTTTTTTTTTTGTGAAACGAAATATAATTTTCAGGGAATTAAATAAAAGGACAAAGAAAACAGATTAAAGAGACAAGTTTAGTTGGACTTGAGTAGATAAATTGAATTGAGATACTTGACCGTATTTAATGAAATACCCAAATATAATCGGATTAGTGAAATTACTTCTCATTATAAACAACTTGAGAGGTATTCGAATTATTTATTAATTTAATTAAGAAAACAAAAGGCTTGTGCCACAAACACTCAGCGCTCTACTCAGATACTCTGCATAAAGGTTATTTGAAATTCTCAGCTCTCCGAATTTATTAGTTCTCTGATATTAAAAATATATAATGCCAAAGCCTCTTTATTCTTGCAATATTCGTTGGAGAATGTCCAAGGCTTGGCATTTGTTTACATATTTTCTGCAACGTTGCATTTATCGTCCAAGGGGCGGAAAATTGTTTCTTTTAGGGCTTAATAAATTATTGAAAGAATCTGGGGAAAATGGAAAGGAAAGGAAAGAAAATGCTAAGCCTGCAGGCATGAGGAGCCTTCTGGATTTTAGATACTGAACCATCTGGTGGTAAGCTGCGGAGGTTTCTTTTGGCCGATTTATTTGAATTGTTAGAATCAAAATAAATCCTTATATTATTGATACCAGATCTGCAGAATTTTTGGGTTTTAGTCTAGTAAAATTGAACCATCTGGAGGCCTCGAGGCCTTCAAGGTATCTCTCAAGAAAATTAATTGAATTATTTCACTGAAATTCTTAGAGTATAAATAAATTCTTCTGTTCTGTAAATTTTCTAGTGAAATTGAGCTATTTGGAGGTGAGTTGGGTAGGTCTTTTTCTGAGTGGTTCTATTTCAGGATAATTATTGTAATTATATTTTCATAATATTTTAATTATAGTCTGGTGATACCGAACCATCTGGAGTTAAGTTGGAGAGGTCTTTGCTAAGAAAATTTTTTGAATAATCCAATTGAAATATATAGAGTAAAAATAGATTCATTGTAAAATTAATACAAAAACTGCGGAGCTCTATAATTTTAATCTAGTGATACTGAAGTATTTGAAGACAAGTTGGGAGGTTTTCTTTTGTATGAAGAATAAATATTAGAAATAAATAGAGTATAAATAAAAGCGTAGTAAACTGGGATAATTGTTTATTTTGAACTATTGTTCAGGACTGGGCAAGAACTATTGTATTGTTCATTGTCTATGCTCCGCGCTGTTGAATATTTTCTTGTTTTATTAAGGCTTTTGAGGAAATGGACCGGGCGAGTATGTGCAAAATATGAAATGTTTATTTTATCGCTTGGATTTGTGTAAATTGAAAAAGCATTAAAACAAATGTATTCAGTCAGCGGTTGGATGAAAATCACTTGAATATATAATAACCACTCTAAGAACAATTTTCCGGGCCAAACACACACACACACACACACACACACACAGGCAAAAGCAAGCAAAATAAATTGGAATATATGGGATGTGGGAAATGTGTGTGTGTGTGTAATCTTGGGATATTTGCAAGAGCGCCAAAACAGTCAAAAGCTGTTGCTACCGACAATAACTAAAGAATCTGGAGGATCAGAAAATATTCTATGTTTGCCTGTTTGTTCTGCACTTTGCCGACATTGTCGAACGGGTTGTTGTTTTCATTTTTACTACTACCAAATCTATGGCACGCCCTCTTCTATATATAAAACAAAAAGATATGTCGGTGGTGCCGCCCAAAAATACAGCGAAATTGGCGCGCTCACTTGGCTTTGGCTTTGGCTTTGCCTTTGGCCTTGTCAGATAAGGATAAGACAGCAAAAGTCATTCGATTGTGTGTGTGTGTGAGTGTGTGTGAATATGCATAGCAGGAGACATGAGAGAACAACCTTGTGGATGCTGCTGCTGTCACAACGGGGCAGATTCAATGTCAACTGCGACACACAAACACAAAGCAGATTAGCGGGTGGCGGGGAATTTGGAAGCTTTCTTTTTGATATGTTCGGTTTTTCTTTTTTGGCATTAGCATAGAATCATTTAGATTTTTTTTCGTGTTTTTGAAAAGCTTATCAAAAAGTTGAAGGAGAGCTCGAGTATCTTCTAAAATCTGCTAAAGTCTGCTATTAACTGTGCCGTTAAGAAGTCTAGACTTTTACGTTTTCGTTTTTAAAAAATCGATTGGCACTTCATTTAGTTGGCCATAACAAAATAGTATATAAAATTCGATGCTTTCGATATGACAGCGGGTCTTTAGTTTTTACATATGGTCTATTGAGTTGCGTGGGGCTGGGGAAGGGGTCGGATGGCAAAAGGACTTGGTTGAGGTTAACTCTTTTGCTAGTTTTGCTTGCCAGCACACACACACTTGACCCTCTATGCTTGCCGCCCAGTTGAGACACAGCCTTACAGGCTCAAGATTCAACCTTCGGGCCGGGCTGGTAGGTTCGAAAGATACTAAGCCAGCCCTGCAGGTGTGACATATATTGACGTGCCCCTGGTTACTCTCTCAGTCTATCTATCTATAGCATATTGCCACATCCTATTGTGACTTCCTATGCAAGGCTTTGCCAGCCAACAAGCAACAACAGGCGGAAATTATAAGCCTTACAGTTGCGTTCAAGTGTAAGGCAAATACGAGCAAAGCAAACAGACACCCTCAACACACAATACACCTTTGATACACTCTCACACTTGCCATCCGAATCACCTGATGTGACTTTCAGTCTCTCTGTCATTTCATTTGTCTGTCCCCATTACAACCACCCTCATCATCATCATCAGCATCATCATTATGATGGTTGATGTCATTGGTGCAACATGTAGAACGTGAGTATTATCCGCTCGTAAATCAGCAGCACGTTTTACTGCAACACCTCCCCTAGCCTCCCCCAAACCTACTTAACCTGCCTACTTACTTAGCTAGTCTCTGCTTTTTACTGACATTACTTTAATAGCCAAGTAAACAAGCTAAATCATTTGTATGCGTTTTTTCTTTTTTTTTTTAGAATTTAAGTTCTTTTTTTATTTTTGTGGCATCATCCGCACAGACAAAACAAAATCCGCTCAGCCAGTGCACTCTCTTGCATAATTGAAGAGTTGCATATGCCACAGCAAACGGGGCCAACGAAACAATGAAAGTGCAAGTTAGGCCAAGCCAGACTGTGGTGAGTTTTGGCCAGCCCTGTTGGGTTTTTGGTTCAAATTTTCACATAACTTCAAAATTTCTTAAATTCTTCAAATTTATTTCGATTAAATATTTGGACAAAAGAAGTCTACAGCTGTGCATATTTTGATGGCCAAAAATAGTTCAGGTATTTTGCTCTCTATGTGAGACTGGCCAACAAACCACTTGACCAAAGTCCATCTACATCAATTACTTATACAATTTGGAGTGTTTGAAAAGATGGCTTCGTTTGTTTTTACACTAGAATAAATTGAACTAGCCTTTGCACTCAGTGCATTAAATTGATTTCTCTGAAAAGAGTTTCCCTTTTGCTATGTCCTAGAATGTGGCCAAGGCGTTGACGTCTTTTTCAATTTTGACCAAAATTTTATTTGACTTTTGATGCACTTTGCCATCTCCGTTGGTGGTCGCTTGTTCGTTTTGTTCTCTTCTTCTTTCTATTCAATTTTATGACTGCCTCAAAACGGCTGGAATTGCCCTAGATCAAAAAATGTTGAAAATGTCTTGCAATGGGCAGGGCCTTGGGGGCATTTCTTTATGTTGCCTTGCCAGTCTTAACCTCTGACAGAGCATCAATCCCAAAAAGTGCGGTGTCGGCCTTTTTGCTGTTCCATGCAAATTTTCTGTGGAATCTAGGCGTGTGTATATCTTCATCACTTTGGGTGTACGAAAATAATAGAAAGTGATTTACTTTTATGGCCTTAACGAATGAAAAGAAAGGGTGCAAAATATAGACTGAAGGTCTTGGGTTAATCAAGAACTTAAATGTTACTCTGCACTCTATACAAATATTCGGATTGGCTACTTAGTTAAATTAGTCTGAGCTTACCTGATTACCGAACACACCCACACTGGTGGCCGAGGAGACCTGATCCAGACCAAACCAGACTGCAGCCAATCGTGCTGGCAATGATAAAATGCAAACCTAAAATAAATTACGATGAAAGTCAACGTGAAGGTCAAAACAGGCTTGCATTTACTCTGAAATGGTGGACTCTTACCTGGGACAACGCTACAATTGCCTGCCCAATGAAGCTCACATAGAAGAGAGACGGATCCACCGAGAAAACCTTAATCCAGGCACCCAGGCATGTGCCCACAATGCCAACCAGAGCGGTGATTCGTAATCCCTGTTTCGACCATGTGAACAAAAACGAAATTCAATTAAATGCAATTTGCCAGCTCAACCCGCTTCGTTGTTGACATTTATGACCAACCGAGACTTACCGCCTTATCCAAAAACCAGCTGCCCGGGAATATAAGCGGTATGTATAAAATCATATAAATCATCGAGGTCCAATCGACCCATGTCTCGCTTATGCCATAGTAACTGCAAAGTAACCAGAGAAAGAATGAATAAAATAAACCAACCGAAACCATTCAAAGCAAATGACTAAAAACCAAAGTGAAACAGAATTTTTAAAACTTTTCACTCTACTTGATTATTTCAAACTGGCTTAGTAGTAATTCATGTCAAATGGCTTTATATATCCTTTTTACCCAAAATATCGTTTTTGATACACATTCTTAAATGATATAGTACCATATTCTTGGTATAGTACCAAAGCACAAATCGGATGAAAATTCCGATTTAAGGTTAAGGTGTCTTTATAGTATAGTTAGGAAGTTTAGGAAGATTTAACTAAATAGTATAGCAGCATATCAGAAATCTTTCGAATAGAAAGGTTTTAGTTTAAGGTTACTTTGGATCCACATTGAAATTAATTCAGTCTGTCAGAGCCCTCGATATTTAAATAGTATACCCAAGTCAACGAGCATGGCTGTTACTTCTTTTATAAAACTTATTTCATAGTCATCATATTTTAATTAGAGTTTTGAACCAAAACTCTTCACATGACGTCGCCGTAATCACAGAACATCTGGCATAAAGTTACCAAAGTTTGTCTAATGAGCTTTATGGTGGAAAAAAAGGTACATACAACCAAATTTTTTAATTAAAAATTCCCCAACATAACTTTGTAGTCGTAGTGACTCTTAAATGTTATATGGCAGGATATAAAAAAAAGAGTATGAATAGGAAGGGGCAGCATACCGAGGGCTTATTAAATTAAGACTCACAGTGAGTGTTGGGCGGGGGCAGCAATAAATTGACTTACTCGTAAGTGCTTGGAATTTAATAAACTCACCGTGTTATTATATTGTTGATGATGGTATATTGTATCCATTGCATTGCATTTGAGGCTGAATAAAATACAAAGAGTATAAGCACAGCCCAGCGTCTTGCATAAACTTTATAGCCTGCAATAATTAATTGAAAATGGTATATAGCGTGTGGCAGAAGCAAAAGGACTTCAAGATTATCGATATGAGTAATTATATTTTAAATTTTGTGATTGAAACTAAAGAAATACTCAAATACACAGAGGTTAGTCAAGCAAATAACTCTTTGATTCTCTTTATCTCGCTTTACGTGAAATAATTCAGTCAATTCAAAAATGTATCTTTTTCAATCGTTACTTTTATTCATGTATTTCGTTTCGGCTTCAATGGCATTGAAGCTGTTGTAAGCTTTGATGTTTTGTTATTTTTAGTTGCATTCATGCAAACACAGACTGGCAGACAAAAAATGAGAGAGATGGTTCAGAGCTTGGATGAACTGAGACATTTGACTATTGACCATGGCTATATAAAAGTCTGTGTACTTAGCTAGCATACATGAAACGAATCCACAAACAAGAAGACATAGAAAATGATTGGTGTGCTTGGTTACCTTGTGAGTAAGTCTGTTGGAAATAAGATATGAGTATGAGATATTCAAGTAAAAAAATGTAGATTCGGTATGCTAAGGCAAATCGAAGCCAAAAGGTATTCAAAGATTACCAGGATAATTCCTTGAAAAGAAAAAGATTAAAGCAAAGCTAAAATATGCTTTAAGTTCAGGAAAGCCTATCATTAAATGTATTGCCTTTTATTTTAAACTTTTCAAATGAAATTCTGACAAAATGAAAAACAATTTGTCATAAATTCAACACTTTAACTCAAGAGAGATTTTCATCCGCTCATATTAAATTAACAAAGAAAGATAGATTATCTGCAGGGTAACGAAGATTACAGTCTCTTTTTGGAGGTACTCAAAATATGCAGAAATTATTTGCACTATTTTCAACTGCTCAAAATTGGAGGTACTCTAAATAAGCAGAAGTTATTTACATTATTTTCAACTGCTCAAAATTGGAGGTACTCTAAATAAGCAGAAGTTATTTGCATTATTTTCAACTGCTCAAAATCATCTCGTAAAATCCGAGATACCTTCAGATTTTCTTGACCTATTCAGTCTTGAGTTTGACTTCCTTCTAGATGAAATGTCTATGCTTTTTCTCTGGGTAAAGAGTATAATGATTGATGATAATATCGAGTTAACTGAAGCACAAGCAAACCCCAAAAATCAGACAAATAAGCTATTTTGCGTCTTGGCCAAAGCGAAGCAAATAAGACAAGAAAAATTTGTGCAAATAAAAGACGGCAAATTTGTAACCACTCAAACCATGAGTAAGCCACTCACTGGACCATCGATTTTGTGTGTGCTCTATTTGATTTCCTTTCGAACTTACCATCTGGTGGGGCATTTGAGCTTTTTGCTGCACTGCTGCTTTCCTTGTCCTTGGGTGTGATTAAATCTGTGGACTTGCTGGTGGCTATGTAGGAATCGGTGCTCTCCACGGCCCCACTACTGCTATGTTTAAGATCCATTCTGTCACTTAAAGCGCCTCTTTCTGATTATGTTTAAATCTCTCCTATTTATTTATATATATATTTGCTTTTTTTTGGCCGGCTAATTTGTTTCTGGCTGTCGGTGGTGTCGTTCAATATTTGTGGTGGTTTGTGTTGACAATTATTATTTTTTTTTTAGAGGGCAGTTTTGTTATTGTTTAAAAGTATCTGAAATGAAAGGGAAAAGAATGTTTCATCAAAGGCAAAACTTTTCTAAAATAGTTTAATGTTTATTTTGCTACTTGGCATTTCCGTGGTTGGCTTTGTTGGCCAAAATACTCGACTAGTTTTACCACATCGTTTTTTATATTTATTTATTTTTTGTTTTTTTTTTGTTTTTGGTTTCAAAAAAAAAAGGTCATTTACAATGATACAAAAAGCTGACCACATAGTGGACCACAAAATACCACTACACCCTGGCTGGGATAATTTCAATAAACACATTTTGTGGTCAGTTGGATCAGAGAAAGAATACCCATTTTGGGGATACTCTTTACACACTGTAATAATTTTGGAATTTTATTAGCCTTATTTTTACAATTTTACATTTAAAATATGTAAAGTAGATTTATGAAACCAATAAATCAACACAGAAATAAATATAAATGGAAAGTGTATTAAATGCTGGGTTAAAGCTGGGAAATATTTATAACTTTGTTGTTACCCTCATCATACTCATACTCTTTTTTAGAACACAACTATAGACTTTAGTTTGGATCAGACTTTGTAGACCCTTGTAAACCTGACGACTGAGTAGAGCCGTGGCTGTCTACCTGTAATAGGGGAGATGTCGGATCGAACTACTATATCTGCCAAAACCACCTAAGTCCTGCTTGGAAAAATCTCCTTTATTTATTGTCCGATTTAATTTAAATTTAATTGATAAATTATATTTGAAACGTACCACTATATCATAGATCTGTCAAGGCCACCAAAGTCAACCAATTTCATTTAATATAATATCATAAACCTGTCTGAAGTTTCTACAGAATTTGATCCAAGAAAAGAGTCTTTAATCTTCGGTATACCGAATATACCATCGCCCTTTTTATTATTATTACTTTTTATTTTCTTCTTTACAAGTTTTTCTGCATTTAATTTTTCATATTTTTTTGCTCGCCCTGACCATTATAAATTCTATATTATAATTGTTTTTATTTTTTTTGCTAAAGCTTATTTTTTATAATTCCATAATACCATTAGTCAAATTGGTTTTTCCATAGTTAAGAGCCCTCAAACAGCAATTCCCTTTGAAATTTATTTTACCAATAAAAATGTCATTAGACTAGTCACATTCGGAAATGAAATATTTTTTTAAAGTTTGCATTTGCGTGCTTATCCGAAAATGAAAATGTATTCTGGCCTAACTAGATACATATAAGGTCATTAAATCAAATTTTGAGCATTAATCGCCATGGCAAAGCCAATGGGTGGCAGTCTCGGGCCTCGCGTTATTTGCTGCTGGCACTTGTTGAGCTCTCTGGAAGGGTGAGTGGATTGAGCTCTTATCTGGTTGGAGGATTGGAGGGTTGTGGGCTGTGCAGCTTTGTAGTTTAGTTAGTGGTTGATTGTGCCAGTAGCTGCCTGGGGGAGGGAGCAATCAAAGCGCTTGACTTTGTCTGTGCCAGACAATAAATTGAGCCAATTTGATGGGTTGCGCATAAATTTTGCTAGCAATACCTAAGCGGGTTGCCATGGATATATATATTTTTTGTTTTCATAATTTCTTATTTTTCTACCGTCCGGGCTAATTGAATAGTGCAGAACTTATCCAAAGCTAAGCTGGGATTTATATGCATAAATGATGATGTGATCAAAAATCCTATTGGATTTATTCAGATCCAAATGAGCAAGAATCGAGATGGATTTCCTGGAATTATTTTGTATGTTTTCGTCCTTGAAATAATACTCTGTTAATGAAGGCATTTTAAATCAATTTGTCGCATTAAAATGCGAATAATTCGCTATGCAAATTCATAGATGTAGATATTCCCCTAAAATATATTTACAGGCGCCTAGAGCTCTGCGGGTAGTTGGCTTACAATTTCATTTATTGCAATTACCTCGAATTTAGTTTTTGTTGTTTATTCGTGGTTAAATTGATTACAGTCGAAGCCCCACAGATTTGGAAAATGAATTGAAATGATGACAACAAAGTTGGGCAAGAATGAAGAGAAAGATAAACAATTCCTAATTGGCTTTCCTCTCTTATCTTCAGCTCTTTTTTTTTTTATCATTTTGGGTTTTGTTCCTCAATCAAGCTAAAGTGTGGCAATGTTTACTCAATTCACTTGATAAATAAATTTAAAAGAAGACCAAGGAAATTGTAATTCAAAACTGTATTAATTAAATATGAAAATGGATTTTAAGAATACACAAATCAAGAACACCAGAAAGCCACGTTGGTACAGTCCTGACAAAGGAGTCGATAACATAAATTCCGATGTTTCCAACTCGTTGTGATTGCCTATTCGGATAATGGTTTTTCTTGTTTTTTTCGCATTAAAAATAATCAACATTATCTTTGCTTTAAATGAGGCATGGCAAATATAGAATCATAAGAAGATAAGTCAATAGCACTTTACCGATTTTTAAAGGTTTATTTCTTTTTTTTCCACTCAAATATTTGGGTGGCTTTTAAGCAAGAATATATCCGTAATTATTGTAACTTTTTATTAGCATATTAATTTATGATTACTGTTGGTTTGTTTAAGCAATTTATCAGCCGTTTTTTTTTCTCTTTGTTTCGAGTTCATTGAATTCAGCACTCACAGATTTTGACACTTACATTGGAGACCAACAAAAAAATAAATGTTTTATTATTTTAGCTAGGAACACGTTTTTATTACATATTTTAAAACGATAATTAATTTTATTCTTTATTTTTTTTTTTTGTCGGAATTTCGTGCCTCATTCAATTTACAAGTATATAAAGAATTGAAACAAAAAAACAAACAGTAAATAAAATTAATGTACAATTTTAAGGTAAAATTTTAAGCCGCTTTGGAACTTTGCGTACGAAGCGGTAGAAGCGGCAATGAAACTAAAACTGAATGCAAAAAAATATAACAAAAATCAAGCCACGCGAGACCTGCGATCGTATTGAAAAGCAGCAAAGTTGAATTGCAAAATGCTTTGGCGCTCAACTCGTCTGGTCTCGTTTTGAGAGTGCTGCTGCTGCTGCTGTTGTTGTTGTTGTATTTACTGTTGTTAAACAGCTGTTTTAAGTTGTATATTATCGTTCGCATTCCACATTATCAATACTGGCGGGCTTCGCATAGATAAGTCTAGCGTTTTGTTGCCGGCATTGAGAGCTTCGTTACTCATTGTTGACTAAAGAGTACTTGTATAGTGGCTACAGTGGAGTCTGCCTTTAATTAACTCAAACAACAAAATTCCGAGAATTTGTAAGACTTGTTAAAATTTTAAAAATTGCAAATATTTTGAGAAGTTTAAAAATTTCTAATTCCATTTTCTAAGTGTTTCATTTATCGAGAGCTTCCTTTTACCCTTTGCTCATAATCATATAACGGAACTTTTTTTTTACCACTTCTTTCTTTTACTGCCTTCACTTTTCTAGGCATAGTAAATTGATTTCGTGGCCTAACTAAAGCGGAAGTCATCAAAGTCTTGAAAAGTTTTCTTGGTCTTTCTGAAAACTCCGATAAATTTTGCATTTTATAAAATCGAAAATTTTTCCAATTTGATTTTCTTTAACTTAATAAAAAGAGTGTGCTACTAATTAATATTTTGAGTCTTACAGTTTACTCTTTACTTTTTTTTATGTTTCTCACTCTTTCTTAGTCGTCATAGGCATTCTAGGAACTATTTGCTTATGTTATATACATATATATTTTTGTGATTTGTTTTTATTGAATAATTTGCCTGTTGCTTGGTTTTTCCCTAAGACAGACTGAGAAATACCCATCACCACTTATTGTATTATATTAAAAGTGCTCATCAAATTTTGTAGGTTAGTATTTTCTTACTCAAGCGTGCAATCAACATTGCGTCTCAAGTAATTTGGGGTCATTATTCGATTAAATCAATTATTAGCTTTTAAGACCTCAAATGAATAAGCTCATGTAAGCTCAGACAGTCCCACTCCAAGCATATAATACTTTTTCCTTTAACTTTGTCAAAAATACATTGTATTTTTGAATGCCTAATCTAGTCTGTACTTTGTATATGTTCAACTTTATCGTCAAATCGTGCCACACTTGTAGTGACAGCGTCACTCACTGCTTAGTTTTTGATAAGCTCCAGAGAATTCGTGTTAATAATTTGATACTCTTCATTATCGAATGACAATCCAATAAAAGTCTATAGACTTTTTAGGGAATATAAATAAGTATTTTTAATTCCTTAATGCCTACTTTTAGTTGAAGAATAAACGATGCCATTTTTGGAAAAGCCTTTTGAGTAGATAAACAGACTGTACCACACTCAGCATTGAATTGAAAAAGTCCAGCTGGAAACCCCACCCTTTGAACTATTTACAAGCCGTAGAGACTGTACCGAATTCAGCATTGAAAACTTCCAGCATTAAAGTCTAGATTCCAGAGACTAGAAGAGCTGGAAACCTCCTAACCTTGGGACTACTTACAAGCTCTACAGACTGTACCAAATTCAGCACTGAAACTTCCAGCATTAAAGACTATATCCCAGAGACTAGAAGAGCTGGAAACCCCCAAACTTTCGACTACTTACAAGCCCTACAGACTGTACCAAATTCAGCATTGAAAAACCCCCGGAATTACAGTCTAGATTCTAGAGACTAGAGGAGCTGGAAACCCCCTAACCTTGGGACTACTTACAAGCCTTACAATATTAACCTTCTATTGATATCAAATATATACCAAATCAGATTCCAAATAAATTTTAAATAACCCAACAGATGTCGATTTTGCTGATTCCATTTCGATTTGCTGTTTTTAATATTATTTTTAGAGTTATAGATAAGTGAAATCCTATTAAATCATACAGAGTATCCCAAAGATTAATGTTCGTCTTCATTTTGTATATAAAATAAGTGAGTTGCTAAAGCTTATTCCAACACATTAATTTTGTAAATAACTCATTAACATTCTTAAATTATTTATTATTTTTGTTAAAGAGTCGGAGAAACCGGCTTATGGTGATTCCCCTGAGTAAATGCAATTTTATGAGTATTTCAACAAATCTTGCAAATCTTGGAGATATTTAAATAGGCACTTAAAATGCAGATTGATTATCTTTTTCTAAGTTTCTTGGGAATTACAATTCAAATCGGCACAAGGTAGTTTGAAAAATAAGTTGAGAACTTGATTGGAATATTAAAAAAAAAAAAAAAATCATTGGCCAACATTTTCGGTTGCTTCTCAGAACAAGAACAATTGTCAATAGAATCGAAAACAAAGGCAGTTCATTATCAAATCGTGCAGCAAGCAAAGTAAATAAGAATGGGAATGCTAATGTGAATGCAACGCCAAATCTGAATGCGGCTGGAAATGTGGTTTTGAATGTCTCTGAATGTAACTCTGAATGCATTTCGAATCTGAAAGTGAAATGTGGGTGAAAATGCCTATGTGTGTGTGTAGGTGTGTGTGTGTGTTTTTATTTTTGTCATTGTATTGTTTGTATGTTGTGAGTGAATATTGCGGGACAATGTCAGCCACAAAAGAGCGCTCAAAAGGCATATGCGTAACATGCAACACGCCTGCTTGCCTGCACAAGCCCCGCGGCCCCAGACCAATTGCAGTTGGTTTCGGTTCAGCCCCTTTGCAGTCTGTTTAACCAGTCCGCTTAATGGATTTTCAGTGCAATACGTATAGCAACACCTCATAATCCCGTTAATGCCCACACATTCGTTGTCACTCACACACATAGAGATCTGTCTTTGCATTTCCTCTTATTAAGCGTTAAAGAGATGCCTGCGGTGTGATTGCCACATTTCCCCATACACTTTCATGGCCAGCTGTAAAGACAATTGCATTTAAGCCCATTTCAGCTGGGGGCGTGCGCCCGAGCAGGGCCCTTGTCGAGATTCCGTTTGAATTGAAAATGCAATTTGCCGCACTCGTTGCTAGGCTTCGCTTATCATTTCTGAGACGCGCCAAGGTAGGCTAGGATTTTCTGGTACGACTCAGGATCAATTAGCAAGTAGCCCAGCTAGAGATGAGGAGCAATTAATCTGACTTGCGTAGAGCAGAAATATTCTGTCAGAGCCGGGAGCAAGTTAGATATTTTTTATGTAAACAATTTACTTGAAATGCGCTTAGCACCTTTTTCAATTTGTGACAAGCTGCCCAGCGGGTGTTCACAACAAATAAAAAAGGCAACAGGAACCTCATCAACGTCCACATCGTCATCATCATCATCATCATCATCATCATAATAATGTGTCTCCCAGCAGCCTGGAGACGAAATATGAGGTTTTTAAATCAAACCAAAGACGACAGCCAGGTCAAAAAGATAAACACAAATATTCCACAGTAAAATCTAAAGAGGAAGGACACTCTTTATTGGGGAAACCTCTTAAACGTTTTACAAGAAAATAAAATACTAGAAATAAATATAGTCTTAATCCTCAGGGGAATAATTAATTCTTTGAAGGCGTAAATATATTATGTGCGTGTATCCAGAGCTAAGACCATGGCTTATTCAAATTTAATCTGCTTTACCCATATCAGAATTCCTCCATTCAATCGAGCCTCCACTGTACCCCCGCTCAGATAGATTGTGTATTTGCTAAGATATATGTATTCATTTTATTTTATGGCTAAATGAAATGTAAGTGAAGAAAAATCATCAGACATTTAGTAGGTGCGTGTACTCGATGCTCGATGCTTGGGCTGTTCTGGGCTGGGCTGAGTATTCCAAGTGTTTTTGGATTCCTTCTGCCTGGGAAAGTATCATTGCTTTAAGAGGATGTGGGGCATGGAGCGGAAATCTTCGTAATTGCCCGTGCACCCAACAAAGACGTCTCAGCCTGGTGCTTTGTGGTGCTTTCTGCACCATGAGGCTTTGGCTTGCCTTCATTATCGTGCGGCTTGTGATGTGGGCAGACATTTGGTTAGGCTTGGTTGCCTGAGTTTCTGCCAAATCGTGTAATTATATAGAGCTTTTGTTCGGCTTTAATGCTACCCATAATTTCCACAACATTTATTTATTAATTAAAAAGAATTTTTACACTTTTCACTAGACACACGAAGGGCTCAACTTTTCCTTTCTAGTTCAAGTGATTATGAATTGGGCGTGGCTGTGTCATTTATTACATTAATTACCATAAATTTCCAAAAGAGAAGAAAAGAAAGAAACTTTTTCTCGAAAATTGCTCAGAGAGCAGAGACATTAGCCCCAAAAAGTTAGCATACTTTTATGAGTAAAGTCGCAGCCGCAAACTCGAATGGACAGAGCAGTTTTTTGCTTGCCTGGCAAATTTGCAATTACGGAAATTTTAGTCAAAAATCCACGATCCGTTGGACTGAAACAAATGGCTGAGCAACTACGCTTTTAATTGCTTTAAAGTCGCCTTCCGTTTTGGGGTATTTTTGTTGGGGCCTGGCCATAATCCTTAAATGCTCTTCACCTCTTTTTTTTGTCTCTTTTATTTTTTTTGTTGTTGTTGTTGTTGGCTGCAGTTGTCAGTTTCCTAATTGGACATTTGCAATTAACTTCCAGGCCAGGTCCGTGGAAGGTGGCACTCAGCCTCGTGAGTTTTTCTTTCATTCTTTTCTTTATTGCCTCTGCCTCATTTCACACTGCAGTTGGCATTTTGATGCAGTGCCTTTTCGCTGGACTTTCACTTTTATTTCATTTCAAATTTATCTCCTTTGTTTTCTATGCATTTTTTGGTTGGTCTGGGTTGGTTGGTTTTAATTTTTTTTTTTTTTATTTCTTTCTTATTTACTGCGGGGCTGCTTTGACAAGGTCGTTTCTTTTTTTTTTTTTTTTGGCTGTGTGATTTGTGTTATCTGTAGAACGCTTGGTTGGTTTGGCTGGCTTGGCCAACTTCGCTGGCTTCTGGCAATTTGTCTTTGGTATTTAATACTCTCAGCTGTCTGACCACAGAGACTGTCACTGGCTCATTAGGCTAAAGAGCAAAAGTTGATTAGTCAAGTTTTGGTTAAACAAAGGCGAATATTAAATTTTTGCCAAGTCTGCCAATTCTGGCCATTTTCAATTAGACTTGGCCATGTTGTGGTGGGAGCCTTGTTATGCCTTCACCCTATAAATATCTAATTAAGTTGTTTGGTTTGCTTATAGTTGACATCGGTATGAAATTTTCAAGACAAATCTTGATTTGATGGTAGAAATATAGCCACACACATGTGCATTCACAAATCAATATTTGGCCAGGATGTGGCCTTATTGGCTTTGGAGTGTTGAGTCCATTAAAATTGCATGTGTTCATTACCACAACTTGAGTGCTCAATTACGTGCTGCAAAGTTTACAGTCTAAACTTTCGTTTTGGCATTTGCACTTCCGGTGCACTCTGCGCTGGAAAATTAAATTCCCCAACTTTTCTGAAGTATGAAACTTTAAATTTATTAAAGTGAGAGTGGTTACTCAGAATAATCTACTCAAATATTCAACGAAACAATCACTTGGGAACTTGTAAGTTCTGCTAACACTTCCTCTCCCTCTCTCTCTCATTTTCATCGTCTTGCCTAAGTAGGTGAGTGAATGAGCGAATGAGTGAATGACTGATTGCTGGCGTTGGTGCGAGGGGGAGAGAGACTCCAGTTCAAAAACCCTTCCAAAATTACGTCACAGACAGCAGCAAAGTCAGAAGAAAAAAAAACAACACACACAATTGCTCAGAGCACTCGACCAACGACACAAATAACCAGACAGACTGGCACAAGCACAAACACACACACACACACATACATACAGATAAGCAGAGAGACTTTGGAATACATAGAGGCAATCTGTCGTGCTGTCTGTCAAGTTATGCTCTCCCGCAACGCCGACTTCGACGCTAGCTTGGGCTGGCATTGCGATGCCTTGTTGTCTGTCGGCAGCTGCGAAATAACGGAGAAACGGAAACTGAGAAGCTTCCCTGCTTTGGCTGGGAAATGGCTTGAACTTCACGTGCGTTCAGCCAGCTGAGAGCAAAGTGTCTTTTGTTGAATTGGGACTGTAGCTTTTAACGGTTATTGCTAGAGTGAAACAAGAACTAGAGTACATCACCTGGCCCAACAATTATTGTGGTTTCTTTTATTAAAAAAAAAAAGAATTTACCCGCCGATGCAGAGGCGGAAAAATCAATTTATGGATTTTAGTTTCACTGTTGTGCGCTTCTTTCGTATGCGAGCACATGTTTTTTTCAGATTTTTTTTTATTTGTTTTGTTTTAGTTTGTTTTGTTTGTAAACGGCCGCTTGTTTTGTGCGCCTACTTGGGCTTGTTGCCGCCGCCAGCTATGCTGCCTAAGACTGAATAATCTTTTTGTGCTTAACGCTCAAGCCAAGGGCAGACGCGGCTGCAGCAGCAGTTGCTGCTGTTGCTGGTGCCACTGCCACTGCCACAGCCACTACCATGAAAGAAGCAAGTTTCTAAAAATACCTGAACAAGAGCACCCCAAACAAGAGAGCACCCCGGCTGGCGCTGGCGAGCATAAAGGGCGATGGAAATGGAAATGTAAATCAAAAAGAAATTCGCAATTAAAGCAATTGCGCTTAATTGCAATTAAACAAAACGCTTAACTGAGTTTCACACTTACACGTTGGCTGGGACGTCTCGGGTAGTTCTGAGTGGAGATTTTGGAAATCCTTTCTTTGCCGCCTTGGATTATTCTCCTTGCCAGCTTTCAATTGAAAAGCGCGCTAAATTTGCAACAAGCACACACGCATACATACATATGCATATGGCAGATGGCGTATGAGGAAGTTGTTGTTGTTGTTGTTTTTTAAAGCAAATGAAAATGAAAATAAGCGTGTTTATTAGAAGGTTGTAACACTACAGGCAAGATATTTACACACATACACAAGCCCTCTTCCAGAGCAATTAAATGTTCAGACAGGCATACACACAGACACTCACTCGCACTGGCTTAAGTGTGGGTTACACATGTGTGTATGCGTGTCCCTTTGCAAAAGTGTTGAGTCAACTACTGCAAGACGCACACAAACTGTTTGGCTTTTATTTTCTGCTTTTGGGTTCTTTTTTTTTTAAGCACCTTGGAGGAATCACTGAACAGGACTACTGCAAAAATCCAAGTTGTTGACCGTTTTATAGGTGAGATTTTAGGTTCCACAACAGCTGATGGCTGGATGCTGTGGAAGCTGACTGCTTGACTGCTCTCTCCAGGGCTTTTGCGCAAGTACAAACAAGGATGTTTACGGATAACACAGACAGATAGTCCAAGAGAAAGATGAACAGAAAGAGAGAGAGCTGGAGCGTGGCGTGTGTAGGTTTTATCAATTGGTTGTAATTACAAGCTCATGAATTGAATTAAGTGGACCTATGCTGAATTATTGAGATAATGGCTTTAAAATTTTAGATCAGTTGGTTGCGAGTACTCGTCAGACGCGGAGATGTTGAAATATTTATTACCACAAGTCAAAAAAGCTTCAACTATTTTGAATCAAGCCAAGCTTAGCACGCTTTCACTTGCAGCCTGACAAAAGCTGAAATTTTTAAGCACAG
Organism: Scaptodrosophila latifasciaeformis; assembly: GCA_037075145.1. Taxonomy (NCBI): domain Eukaryota; kingdom Metazoa; phylum Arthropoda; class Insecta; order Diptera; family Drosophilidae; genus Scaptodrosophila; species Scaptodrosophila latifasciaeformis. Next base: position 2,493,368 of record JBAMCM010000158.1, read on the forward strand.
CCTGAAAGTATGCAATGGTCTTCGCAACTGCATTGCTTGTAATCACTTAAGAATTTTGCCCCTTGCCTTTGCTTGTCCACCGTTGCTTTTACGATGTCAACGTTCTGATTAAGAATGCCCTAAAGAAAAGTTCAATCACAGTTGATTATTTTATTGTTTATTTGGAATACAAAATCTCATATACTATTTTCAAAAAGGTGTTGCTAAATTTAAATTACCTGTTTGTGGTTTACATTAAAACTCGAGTCCATCAAGATATTCGCATTTATTATTTTCCTTGTTTTTAATTCTTTCTTTCTCAAGTTTTTATAGCTTTCCATTTCTTCTTTGCGCGTGCTTATCTTAACGGTTAATCAAGTTCTCCACAATTCAAAGAAATGCGCTGAAATTGTTGTGCAAAATGCCATTCGGAGACAAAGGTTGGAATTCCGTCGGCTGTGCCCGCCCAAGATGATAAGCCGATTTGCTTGTCAGGCCCATAAGCTCTGCTTTAGGCCGAACGGTTGTTACTGTTACCAAACCCAATGTGGCCAATTGGTGGCTCTGCTTGTCTGAGAAAGAAAACAAAAAATAAACAGAAAAGCACACACACACATGGAGAGCACATGAAATGTATCAATATAACGGAGCGAAAAAGTGAGTGGCGCTTCGAAGATAAAACGTGTAAAAACACGAAAGTACACGAAAATTTTTGCCGTTTGCCAAAATGCCAGAAAATTGAACGGCTGCTGACGAGACCAATGTGTGTGCATGACAGGTGCAGCGTGCTCTGCCTGGTTGACTGGTTGACCACCTGTGAGCGACAGAAAAAAAAAATTAACTTTAATTAGACAAAACTAGGCATACTCTTTTTTGCTCAAATCGCACAAAATTTCTTCATATTCAATTCAAGACTCAAACACTCATTTCCTGATTAAAGTGTATACCATGGAAAATAAATAAATAAAAAGAAATGGGAAAAACTTAGACAAGGTTTTGGTAGACAATTGTTGCCTGACTGCCTAACTGACTGACGGGTGGTCATATCAAATGTCCAGGTGTCTCTCAAAGGTAGTTAAGCGTTTCCTATTCCAAAGCCAACAGCAAGGCGAGTCGGGGGCCTGAGGGAGCCACAGAATGGCCAACATTATTGCAGTTGGCAGAGTGACTTTTCCAGGCAATCAGCAACTTTTTCACTTTGGCATAGCGCATCACTTTGACTGCCTAACCGGCCCAAAACTATTTATAGACACATACACTCCCTCTCTTATTTACTCTCTCTCTCTCTCTCTCTCTCTTTCTCTTTCTCGCTCTCTTTTGTCTCGACTTTCGCGTGGCTTCTATCTAACTGAACTTGTGTAACTGAATACTCCGACTGCCTGGGCTGTTTGCTTTTTCTTATTCATTTGCAAGTTGTTGTTCTATTCTATTTTCTGTTACTTTGTGTACTTTTTCAACGCTTACCTCTTTGGTGCCATTCATTCGCTTCCTTGTGCATACAAATTAACGCTTGGGTTGAATGTCTCAGACTTGGCCAATTGCGGCTAAGCCAAAACATTTTCAAGTGATCACAGCAAAATTCCAAAGAATCCGAAACTACCCCATTCGAATTTGAAAGCTTCAAAACTACCCTCAAGGAGTCGTTGGCCTTGAAGAACCTGTTTAACCCTAAGGACAGCGAATATAACCTAAGGAATTTTTCGAGCAAAAAAACAAAAACAAAAAGAAAAACAATTTGTTTGAACTGCTCTGCCAAGAACCACAAAGCCCAAACCTGAAGCGCACAGCTGTAAGCGAAAACACGAAAACACGAAAACAAGATAAACAACGACGACAAAAGCGGCAGCGAAGAGCAAAAGCAGCAGCGCGATAGAGCGCAGTCGCAGCGGCGGCGACAAAGCACACAAAGCCCGACTTGGCTTGCCTTATTCGCGTTTCAACCTTTGCGGCGCACGCAGCCAACGGAAGCCGAACACGACACAGCGAACACACAAAACGAAAGAACCAAAGAGCCGGGCAGAAAATGTAAAATAAATAAACAAAAAAAAAAAAGTAGATAATATTTCTTTTTTGTTCATTGTTTTCAAAAAAAAAAAGAATACAGTAGAAATGGCAAAAATTAAATAAAAGCAAATCTAAACGTGTCGTGTAATAAGCGAATAATAAGTGAACCTTAGCCAAAAACAAAAACCGTTCAAGCGCAAACACGAAAAGGCCAACACCGACCGAGGGTCAGTCAGGCCAACAATGCTGATCGCTCTGCTCCAGCTTCAGCTCCGACTCCGACTGCGACTCCGACTCCAGGAGAGCAAAACAATAGAAAGCCTTTTTTTATTTTCGGAAAACCCAAAGTACATAGGAAACATTTTTTTGTACATAGAAAAAAAAGACACAAAAAATGGGATGAAATGTACATAAAATAGTGTCGCCCTGTTTTGTTTGAATTTGTTGTTTGTTGTTGTTGTTGTTTGGTGTTTGTGTTTGTTTGTGTGTTTGTGCAGTTGTTGCGCTTTGTGGCATTGAATATTTTTTGGGTTTACGGCTTTCCTAGTGGGTCACTGGAGCGTGCGATATGCCAACACACACACACACACACACACACCTACAAATATAAAAATTCCTAACTAACATACACATGTGTGTGTGTGTGTGTGTGTGTCCAACCACCCTGTGATAGCAAAAAAAAAAAATAACATAGAAAACGAAAATAGCAACAACCACAAAATGGGCTCTCATTATTAAATGACAAAAATGTCAGCAGTCGCAGGTGTCAATGTCAGTGTGATTTTTCATTTTTCAGAAGGGGAAGGCTGAGATATTTTTTTTAATGAGTCTGTCACATTTTAGCTTAAAACAAAAATTAGCAAAGTAAAAATTGACATTGAAATAAAAAAAAACATTTTGATTAAACAAATAATTCAAATTTTTGGAAAAATTAGAAAAAAAATGGAAAAATTAAAAAAAAAAAAAATAAAATAATATAAAAATATATAAAAATAATAATTAAAAAAATAAATAATTAAAAAAAAAATTAAAAATATATAAAATAAAAATAATAATTTAAATTAAATTATATTTTCTGCTAAAAATCAAATAAAAATATATAAAAATAATAATAATAAAAATTAAAAAAAAACATAATAATAATTAAAAACTAAAATAAAAATAATAATGATAAAAATAATAAAAATTTAAATAAATTTAAATTAAATTATAGTTTCTGCTAAAAATCAAATAAAAATATATAAAAATAATAATAATAAAAATTAAAAAAAAAAATAATTAAAAAATAAAATGAAAATATATAAAAATAGAAAACTACAATAAATTTAAATTAAATTATAGTTTCTGCTAAAATTTCCAAATAAAATGATTCCAGAATGTGAAAAAAATCAAAGGAAAAAAACAACAAAAATCTGAGTGCAAAAAAAAAAACGAATAAAAAATGTGGCAAAAATTTATTATAAAAAATATTTGAGTTATTTAAAAATTCCAATTAAATGATAAAATTTTAAACAACAGCAACAATTTTTCTCATATCAATAAAAAACAATTTTCCTGAGCATTTCCTAGGCCAGCCGAGAAAATTGATTTATCATTATCAAGGAATGTGATGTTTATTTTTCCAATTTCACGGAAAAGTCTGAGAAAATTTATTGGAAAACAAAATAAAAAAAAAGTTACCTAAGTGTAAAAGTAAAACCAATCAGCTAGCTGGCCGGACAGAAATCAGCATCGGTTAAGACAAACCGAAACCAAAGCTAAACCCAAAGCCAGAGCTAGAGCCAAAGCCAAAGCCAACCAGTCAATAACAGACGAAACCAGTCGACCCGACTGACTCGAGTAAAATTGAAGAGTTTTCATTTACAACTTCCGTTTTGTTGTTGTTGTTTTTTTTTTTTTGTTTCAATTTTTTATTTTGCTACTTACTTTTAGCCATGTTGAAGTTGCAACCACAACGAACTCTTTATCATTGACTTGGCTAATTTCTCAATGAATTGACAGTTTGTCTTGGCTCTCTCTCTCTCTCTATTGGCCCTCTGACAATCACAAAGCCATTAACCACCAGATCGACCCAGGGAGTGAAGCACCACCGACCGAGTGTGCGTAATGACAGGCCAGGCAATTAAAGTTGACAGCATTTATCTGTATCTGAAGGGGAAAAGTGTGAAACCGTTAGTTAAAGCCAAATTGATACAACGCTTGATCATTCCATCTGTCTAATTAATAGTTTCCCTTTTGGCCTTCGGGCGTACATCATCAATCAGACAACAACAACAAAAAAAAAAAAAGTTATCACATTTTTTTTTTTGCCAACTAAAATAAAAAAGATAGAAAATCTTTAAGATATTTTTCACAAATATTAATTAAATGTTTGCCTGCTGTGAGAGGGAGACTTGGCTGACTAGAGAAAGAGATGATTAGCTGGTCCGCAATATCCGACCCACTTGCAATTTAATGTCGGCTTTAGTTGTTGACCCAATTGCATTGGCAATTTTATCTTGGCCATTATCTTCTGTCCCTGCCTTTTGCCATTGTTTAATTAATTATCAAATTAGTTTTTTGTAACAACTTAATTCAGCATGCAATGTACGCCCAGCGGCAGTCGGCGAAACAATTGTGTGAATGAGCTGAAATGTATCTCACAGATACATTTCGAGTATTACGTGTCTCTAGCCCAACTCGAAGGTGTTTGAAATGCACAAGCGATTTAACGATGCCAACCTCGATTGAGTAATCAATTTTTTTCCCCCTCCTTTTTTTTTGTTAAAAAGAAAAAAAAATGGATTTTGGGTGCAGAGGAAATGATATGCAAAATGAAATGCAGCGTTTTGGAAAAATGTTGCAATTTGTTTTGAATTGCATACAAAATGCATTTTTAATTATCCCACAAAAAGGTGCAACAACAACAAAAGCAACAAAGATCAAAAAGAAAACGGCAGCCATAATGGCGACTGCAACTGTTGTGCTGGTCATGCTGGTTTCGAAAATCCCAGAAAAATACAAAAAAAAAAACTTTAAAAAGCCATCAACACACATGCTGACATGATGGTCAAGACGATCGGTCAGTTGAATTGAACTTGGCCAATTGAGTGCTGGGGCCATTTTCACTTGATGGTAGAAATCTCTTTCATGGTTAACAGCCAAAAAAAAAAAAGAAAGAAATAGCTAGACAAATGAATTGAACATGTTTTGTTTTTGGCCAAGTCTTAGAAATGTTTTAACCAGACAGCCGAACCGAGCAAGTGTGTCTTTCATTTCACTATTTCAACTGTTCATTTGATTGTGTATTTTTGTGGCATTTTGGCGGGCCGCTTGAGACACTGTCAGTCACAGTCGACTTGGCCAGCTCGCCTGGTTACACTTGCAGATACATTTGTATCTTTGACCGCCTCGAAGCTGGCACAAAAACAACAATAGCAGCCTCTGTCATGTCATGTCATCTATTAAAACCAAATGAACACACACGGTTCGGAGACGACCGACACGGCCCAAAATTAAATTTTAGCTGGATTCGCTTAGAATTTCTCTTTTCTATTTTGAATTTCTCAAAGCTGTTGATGGGTACAATTTTTTTTCTTTGCAAATATTTAACACAACTCTGGGAATGAGTTAAATGCCCTGAAGCATTTTTCACCATACGTGTAACTCAGAGATACAAATATGCCGCATTTAAAATGAAATTTTTAGGTTGCCACAAGCAGCACTTTGTTTGTTGGCTTTCTCAGGCATTAACTCACGGATTGGGGTTACTGCATTTGCCAGGTGTATCTGTATGTGTAAGTGTGGCTCTAATTCAACCAAATTAGCCTCAAAGCAAAGCAAAAAAAAAAAAAAGGCACAACATTTGAAAAGTGTTTACTAATTTACATAGCTGGGCGTGAACAAAACATTATGGCCACAAATTTACCATATTATTGCTCTTGCACTTTGTGGGTGCAGCAGACAGACAGAGAGACAGGCAGACAGAGAGAGAAAGAGAGAGAGAGAGACCAACGCAGGCTGGAATAAAAATAACCTGAGTACGCACAGTCAGATGATACAGCAGTTGGCAAGCTGAAAGATAAATAGATACAATTTCGTGGCAGCCGTGCGGGTGGTGCTGAGACTTAAGCAATACGACAAAAAAATTGTCTTATCTGTTTTCGAAATAGGCGAGAAGTATTTATTATATTTGGCCAAAATAAACCAAGACAGGCAGACGGGAAATTTGATCAATTTTCAGTTAGCTCAGTTTCGCAGAGTCCTGAGAAAATCTCTTCTCAGAATTACAAAATTTGTTAACTCAAATTTCTCAGTAAAAAAAAAAAAATACTCTACTGAGCTGAATTTAATTTTATTTTGTTTATCGTTCTTAACTGATAAGAAAAAAAAAATAAACAGAACATTTGGCTTTGCGTTTGCTGCTGCTGCTTTTGGGGCGATAAACTTGTTTCGTTCAATTCCAACGGTCGCGTAATTAACAAAAAGAACTCAAACTGAATGAGAATAACAACGAGAAGCGAATCGTGCAAAGTGAAAAACAAAATACACAAGAACAAATTTGTTTTTATTCTTGGTTTTTAATTTGTTTTTGTTTTTTTTTTATTATTCATTTCATAAAGCGCGTGCGCGACAATTAAAGCGAGTGTATCTTTGCCGCTGTCACCGTGGCCAGTTCAACCCGTGCCGCTCTCCAGACAAGCCAACTAAAAACGTGTACACAAATCTGCATACCAATTTCTTGCCGGAAATGGCTTAGCAAAAGCAAAAAAAAAATAATAGTTAAAAAATACAAAGAAATAACCGTAGTTCTGATAAAAAAAAAATATATATTTTGCAGTGTGCTTGTGTGTTGTGTTAAGGCAAAACGAAAGCGCAAAAATTAAGAAAATAGAAAATTGCCCGAAAACAAACAAATAGAAAAGGGCAAGGAGAAAATAACAATAGCAAAATGGCCGCCACGCCTGCAGCAACGGAAACGCCACAGATGCCAGCAAATCAAAATCATCTGCTCATAGCCAGTGCACAGCTTATCAAACAGCAGCAACCTTCACACATGAGTGGTGAGACAATCAAGACTCAAGTTCATAAGGAAAATGCCAATGCCATAGAGACCAGTCCTGGCCAACTCAATAGCAGCGTGGACAGCGGCATAGCGCTAACGGATACTCAGGCAGGGCGGCTGCGACAGCGTCTACAGCAATGCCAACGTATACTCCAGGTGCTACATAGGGATAAGGAGACCTATCAGCTATTGCGAATTAGACTAAGGTAAGTTCCACATACATATTTACCCCCAGTCTTAGCTGGATTGAGTGAGTTCCACATTCAGATTTCCCCCAGTTCTCTTAATTCCCAGCTGAATTTATCAGTCACTCGAATATATTTTTATTCACATATTCAAATGAATTATTGACTAGGACTTGGGATTATTCTATCTTCATTTTTTTGGGTTCCCTGGAAGTCCTCAGCCAAGAAGAAGGTGAAATATTTTCCGCTTTTTATTTTTGCAAGAAGAGGATGAAATATTTTCCGACTTTTATTTTTGCAAAAATTTATTCCAAATATTTGCAGTTACTTCTTCATGGTAAAATATTTTTAACACCTTCTTTAAAAGATTTCTCGGTAATATAACGGAAATCTTCCCACAGAGTTGCATTCTGTGTAGGCCAGGTCTCAGCTTTGGCATACTTCTTCCATTTTTCTTGGAATTCATATAAATTGCCTACTGCATTCAGACAGGCAGCTCATTAGAAGTTAGCTGGGCTATTGCCTAGTCAGGGGCTTGGCTCTTCTTCTTCTTCTCCTTCTTCTTCTTCTTCTGTTTGAATATATTCTGGGTGCGTGTGCCCACGACTTGTCAGCTTTTGTCAGAATCTGCATTTGGGTATTATTTCCATTGCATGTCTCTCGGCATTTGGCTTTTCAATTTATGTAAATTGTTATTGTTGAGCTCAATTTGTGTTGGTAATTGCTTTTCAAAAAAAAACTGACTAAATGAAATGTCTCATTCAGTGAATTACGTTGATTTATTTTAATGTTTTTTTCGAATGAGCTGAGAATTTTAAAGACCCTTTCAAATCCGGTTAGTAGGGCATTAATCGGTTGGAAAGACCTGTTTTCTCTTTGTCTTTCTGTTGTTTGTAGACTCGCTGTTTTGCCTTGGCCGTTATCAACTGATTTCACTATCTTATCGTCTTGAATTCATGTTTAATTTGATTAAGCCCAATTAATTGGCCACAAAATTGAATTCCAAACAAGACACTGCCCTGCTTATGTTCGTCTATCTTAACACTTTTCGCTGGCATCGATTTTCCCTGATTGTCATTTGCCAATTTATATAATGTCAAAAAGACTAATTGAGTGGGTATTTTGTATTTTGTTTGTTCTGCTTACCTTTTGCTGGCCAGACAAATGCGATTTGCTGACCCCGTGAGTACTGCAATTCTATGGTTGCATCTGTGTGTGTGTGTGTGTCGAGCCAGGGCAAAGGGCTGGAATGCCAGACCCAGCGTCTAGTTCCGCTTTGGCTACTCAAACGCAACGCACACAAATTCGGCCTAACTAAAAAAAAAAAACTGAAATCTAAAAAAAAAAATTAGCAAGAAATAAAAACTTAGGAAAAAAAAACTAACAGAAAAATGAAAAACTAAAACAAGTAAAAAATCTCAAAAAAAAGAAGAAAAAAAAAATAATAAAAAAAATAAAAATAGTCACTCAAAAATGTTGAAAGAAATCAAAATAAATTGGGTCTTAAATAATATTTATGAACAATTTTTACAACCTTTAAGATAGCCCAGTTTTTTTTTCTTTCTCTCTTCTTCTTCCTTTATTATTATTAAAGTGTGATATAACCTAAACAAAAAATACAAAAAAATATCTTTGACACTTATCTGTGAATTTTTTTGGTGTACCTATATATATAGAGTTATTTTTTTTTAACGATTTTTATTGTTGTTTTTATCATTATAAATGAATCGGGCTCTTATCAAAAGAGTAAACATATATATATATATATATGCCCGACTTATTAACGTTAAACCAGCGGCGCGAACAAACTAATTTAATACACAGACCCAGAGAGTTATACCTATAAAATATATATAAAAAAGAAAAAAAAGTAATGCCCCTAAAATAACTGCAAAAACCTGTCGCTTTTGGTCGACGCAGTCGCAATCTTTGGCTCTATAAGTCAAGAGCTTCGGTCAGACAACAATTAAATCGAAAAGTATATATAAAAATCCAAACTGTAATGTGTGCATTTCGGCTAAATATTTCCCATTATTTTTATTTTTCAAGAGATAAAATTATCTAGTTTAAATCGGTTGATGTCTTTGAATTTTTTTATATCTTTTGTCGGGAGCGCGTGATGCGACAAAACAGCTGTTTTGTGTTATGTGTCTGTCATTGTCTTACAATAATTAAGTTTTTGACACTGTCCCCCTCACTATACCCTTCACCGAACCAATCAAAGTCTACCTATGGTCGCCTCAAATTGGCCTGGACAATCGCGATCGCCTCACTTTAATTAACGAGCGCTTTGTTTTCACTCCACTTTGTGGTTTGGTCATTGCCTTCAAAATAAAAAAGAGTCATCAATAATTATAATTAAAGTGAAACAAATAAAAGAAATTACCCAAAGGAAAAGTTCCTAAGATCTGACAATTTTGTCGAAAACTTAAAGAGTGCAGTGAAAAAAATTTGAAGCAAATCATCAATGCCAAATCAAGTGATTCATATTTGGAGCATACATACAAACAAATTAAAGCTATTACGTAACAAAGAAAATTAAAAGATTTCTAACTTTCAAAATACTTAGTTTTGTTTTATTTTTGCGAACGTGACCAAAACAACGTTGCAATATTTTTTTATTATCGCTTAAAGATTATAGAAATCTCTCTTTTAAAAAACTAACGGTTTTTTTTCAAGAAATTATTATATCAAAAATTAAAATTTTAGTCAGAAATTTCCCAGTTAATTTCCAATCAAATTTGTTTGTGTGTGCTCCAAAAACCAAATTAAAAAGAGAAAAAACCAAATATATTTCTCATAGTGTTTTAGAAAATTGATGCGACCCTATATACGAATTATAGAAATGGATTTACCGTTAAGCCATGGTGCCAATCTCATTCTGGGTCTGACCAGCATGGTGGGTCTCATAGGTGGCGCTTACCTTCTACAATGCGGAGTTCAAAAAGCCATGTGGTGAGTCGAACAACAAAGAAGAAGAAAAACTGTCACTATCTTTCATTGATAAGTTCAGAATGGGCAGGGTGGGGCCAGCGAGTGTGCATCTCCCCAGAGTCGATTAAAATCGAAGCACGTGTTTTGTGCGTTTTCTTGTCAGTTGGCATTTTTGCGCTTTTGGCTTTGCAGCTTCGTTTCTATTACGTGTTTGGTTTGGTTTTTACAATCAGTTGGCTTTTCGCTCTCTTGTTGATTACGTTTGCGTGTGAAAAATGTGAAAGAGCATTAAAGAGGGGAATGGGGGGAGATAAAGAGTGATTTGACATAATTGTCATTTCTTTGGCTCGACGAGTGTTTTCATTATTTTCTTTACTTTTCCACTTTTGGAAGCTGGCTTAGCTCGGATTTGACTCTGCATAATTGCATTGAATAGTTTCACCTTAATTAATGATTGCATAACACCATTTTGACAACAACAACAACAACAACAAGAGACAAGTTTTTAATATTTTGCAATAATCGTTGGAGTATTTTTATGGTCCGTCAGACAAGCCAAAATCGTCTACTCATATAAACGAAAGAGACAAAGCGGCCAGTCAATCAATTCTAGCGTTTGAGGTAAACAATTTACCGTTAAATTATATAACAATGACAACTGTCAGAGGGCTTCTAAATTTCTGCAAATCACCTCACAAATATGGCAAACACTTTATTACACAAAAGAAGAAAGCACACAAAAAGAAATTGGGTATGTCTGAGTGAAAAATAATAGAACCACCAAAGAAAAAAAACAGAGAAAGATAATTTTTTTTTTGTTGTTTTTAAAAGAAGGGGAAATGAAATGGTTTTTCCGATGAAAAATATTGACAACCCCAGAGAATCGGCAATCGGAAATGCCTGCCACACCATAAAGACAACAAAGGGCTTCTCTAATGCCAAGACCGTTACTGGAATCTATTGGCGCATTACTCAACTCCCAAAACAAAACACTAGAAAATATGGCCACACCAGTAATTAACACCTCACATTTAGTGTGCCAAAAGTCAAAAGATATTCATGTATATATTTACAATGCAATCGAGACAGTTGAATACAACTGTGTTTGTTTGCCACACCAGAGATACCTTTTGTGCCGGAATACGAAGTTAATTAAGCGATATTATTAACAATCAATATGCGGTATATCTAGTAAAAAATTGTATTAATTTCCAAAGCAACTGTTTAATCAACAATCGGTGTATGTGTGTGTATATAAACAATTGACTGCTCAGTCGTTGGTGAACCGAGGCGGCAGGCCGCAGACCATTAAAATATATCTAAAGATATAGCAATTAGTGTTAGTGTTGAATTTAATTATTTATATTTTATTTAAGCAGATTAAGCCGGGTGAGAGGAGGAGAAAAGAAATTGTGTCAAATGACTTGGAAAGTCAATAAACAAACAAAGTCACAGACTGACGAACAAGTGAATTAAAGCATAGTGTTCTAGTGATTTAGAGACCCCATAAAGAACTGGTATAACCAGTTTAAAAAAAAAATAAACGAAATCGAAATTTAAGAAAATGGAAAACACAATAATAAAAGCATAGAACAGGTTGAAAAAGTTTTTCAAAACACTTAAATTTGATAGTCTCAACCTAACCTCAATTATGTTTCATTCGCACATTAATAAGCAATTCCAAAAAGTGTAGCCTGCTTTTAGGCTCAACTTTTAATTGGATTATCTGCTTACACTTTGAAACAATTAAATGGACAAAATTTGCTCATCAAATTGTTGTGTTTAAATACTAAAAATAGCACAATAAATTAAATGAAATTTTCAAATTAACCAGCAAAAGCAACATTGAAAATCTTTAGCTTTTTAATTGATTCAATTGTCATTGTTCAGCATGAATTGCAATGTTTATTTTTTTTTTTTTCAAAATAATTGCCATGTTTGTAGTATTTATAGAAGTGTGTGTTTAGCTCGAAGGTGATGCAGTCAATGTTGATTTATAAAAAGTAAAAAAAGAGTCAATAAATTTATGTAAATTTATAGCTTTCGATGTGTAAAATTACAGAAATCGCGTTGTCAGGTAGCCAAATAGAATTCCTTTATTAGCATAAAAAATTCAAATTCGCATTCCCTTTTTTTTTTTGGTAATATTTTGAAATCAAGTTTTGCCAATATTAATCAGAATATTTCTAAGGCGCCATCAAATTATTGTGGAAAAAATATACGAAATAGTGCGTCATTAAATTGAATAATCATTTGTTATTTTTCTAAAAAAAAAAAAAAAAAAAAAAATCATAAAAAATAATACCAAACATATTTTGCCTTTATTCTAAGAAATAAATTTATAACTGTCTGGGTGAAAACAAGTTTCTCATATTTTTCTCATAATTAGCATAATGAAATAATTAAAAGGCCAAGCCATGGCTAAGCCAGAATATAGCAATATTTAATAATTATTTAAAATTATGGATTATCAGCTGAGTCTGTGACACTTGGGACAGTGTTTCAAAATAGAAACAAAATTACCCGAATCTCCAAATGCCAATAAACAAAAAGCTGTTTGCCAGCTTAATTGTTCCTGTTTGACCAGATGTCAATTTCATAAAAAAAGAGAAGCATTTCATTTGATTTTTGTTTATTTATTTATTTTTCTTCGAAAATTTAGAATAATTAGAAATGTTTGCTGCAAGCAATTAAACAAAACGAGAGAAAAGAATGATAAGCCAAATTCAGACACACAAAAAGATCAGTGAAGCCTGAAACCTCAAGCTTGGCTTACCTCATGAACAGGTTCCATTTCAACTCTCACTGACTCTCTCGGGCTGGCCGCTCTCTTGCTTGTTTGCTGGGAACCGGCGTTCGCTCTCTTCGGCTGGCCTGTTCGCTCACTGTTCGGCCCAGCTGTTGGCCGTTGTGATTCAAAAATGAACTCCGCACAACAAAGTCAAGCTTGGTGCGAGAAAGTTGTCTGTGAATTCGGAGCTCGCAAGTGTCAGTGGCGAATTACTTTGGAAATAATTAATTTGTGCCATGCAAAACAAGTTGAGACAGATCAGCCAGCACTTTAGTTTATTAAGTCGAGCCACAGCTGAATATCTAACCAGGACGTGATTACCGAGATTAAAGCGTTATAAAGATTTAAAGTGCTTGTGACATTTTTAAAGCAAAATGTTTTTGGTTTCCTCAGTGGTGTGTCAGGTGGAAAAGCTGCTCTGCACTCCGATTAGTTTCGCCGTGTTTGCTTTTCTCTTCATGGCTTGCACCATGGAAGTGGTTCTGCTGAAGATGACCACCAGTTCGCCAGTCTTTGATCGTCACAACGAAGACGCCGATGATGGCAGTGACTATGGTGAGAATATCTACTATGAGAATTTGGAAAATAATTATGAACACTGGGCCCGCAGGCGTATGCGTTTTCGTCAGCGCCAGCAACAACAAGAAGAAAGGCTCATGTCCCAACAACTACAACAACAACAATAACAACAGCAACATTCATGAATTATTACATGGCCACCCATAGAAAGTGTAAACGATCAAAACAAAAAAAATAACAAAAATTATTCAAATCAAATCAAAAAAAAAAAAAAAAAAAAAAAAAACAAAATTGATTGCAAAATTTCTGTGAATATTTCTCTTTCGTTTGACGACTCAAATGAAATGTTAAAAAAATGTTTATTCCTTATTATTTTATCCACGTACAAGTAGACAAATAATACAACAACAACAACAACAATGCTCGATCAATTCAGTATATATTATATTTATATGTATATGTTTATCTTTTAAGTTTGTATATATAGAGATATTTTTAAGTGTAGCTTAAATCAAGAAAAGTAAAAAAAAAAAAGTTTCGTTGACTTTTAATGAAAAAATCAATTTGCATAAAATGTAAATGACTGACAAAATGATTTTACAAAAAAAAAAAAAAACCTACAATTAATGTGATATTCTAATTTTTTGTATAAGCCAACTATTTATAAAGAATAAAAAAAAAAGTTTGGACTCTGAATATTTCTGAATTTTTTCCTTTTGATTTATGGGGAAATTCGTAACTGGTTTTTCAATAATTTCCGCCTTGTTATGCAACGAAATGGTGAAAGAGCTCGAAAGTTGTTGGTTCACTTGCAACACTCAATTGCAGTTCGAGTGGCCTCAGCTAGCCGAGCTTTACGAGCTTATCCCAAAAAACCGTTAATCATAAGTTGGCAAGCTCAAGCATGTTGGCTTTTTGATGGAGAATAAAAATCCATTGTTCCGTTGTTTGCTGTTCAAATAGAGGATTCATTAGCATTTTGATATTTTTGCAACTAATTAACGAATTCTACACATATATTAATGTATTTTAGATGATACAATATTTTAAAGATATCTGTATGACCTTCGGCTAGGTTGAACAACCTTTTTGTTTTATGGTTTTCACAGTTAGTTTCTTCCCAATAGAACTGAACTTATTCTGCTGAGTCAACACAGTGGACTTTAGACAACTTGAATAAAAATGGAAAGTCTAAAACAAAAAACAAACAAAAAAAACTAAAAGAGGAATTAACTATGCGATTTTCAAAAATTTAAATAAAACCAAGAACTGGGAGAAAGCGTGTTCTAAATTATTAGGAAACATGTTTCCGTAGAACAAAACGCGTTTATTTGCATTTCTGGGCTTTTGATAAATAATTCTATTTTATTTCTGTGTTCTTTCAGTAAACTAGTTGATAAGAAACCCAAAAAGATCGAAAATGCCGAAGAACAAATTTGCAATGTCTGCTGTGCAGAATTGGACATTAGTCAGGTCAAAAAGTGAGTAACTATTTGCTAACTTTGAGTCCTATAATTAACTTGAAATCTCCTAACTTTAGCTACGTGACCTGTGGCACATGTGGCAAATATATTTGCCGTGCCATCAAGTGTGCCAATTGGCAGCCCCAAAATGCCGACTGGGAATGTGAGCTCTGCCACAACTCCAAGGAATCTCTGGCCCAGACCTCCTCCTGGGTGGCCGAGCAAATATCCTTCAATCAGCACAAGTTTGTCTATCCCATGAGAGCACGCAGCGAAGTTTACATACCGATTAGTGAATGCAACGATAGCACAATGCGTAAGTCTAATTAACACTAACTTATTGATATTCCACAGATGTCTATATAATATATAATTTTCGCTTATGGCAGACTTTGAGAGTGTCAGTCAAGTGGGCGGCAATAATGTTGGCTCAGATGATCGCGCCAGGATACGTGAGTATGTGGAAGAAATTGTGGCTGAAATGCTGGGCAGCTCTCTGGATCACATTCGAGTGGGGCAGCTGTCAAAGAGTGAAAATTGTAAGTAAATCGAGTCTTTAGATTTTACCGTTAAATTGACAAAAAAAAAGCACAAAGCAGCAAAGCTTTGTAGCATACTTTTGCTTGCTTTGGAGAAAAGCTGCTTTCGACAAAAGCTCATTGCCTACTTTTTGTTGTACTAAAAAAGTTTACCCACACACCAATGCACACACACACACACACTTATACATACGCAGACCTGCAATTCTTCGATAAATATCATGCAAAACTGAGTAACCTGCTTATCAATGTGGAGAACGCTTTGTGCGCCCGTGCGCTCAAAGGAGGTAAGTGCGAAACAGTCACATGTGGCAAGTTGCACGTACCAGCTAATATTGAATTTTATGGCCTAGAATTGAATTTTATATTGACTGCTTTTTATTGTGAGTAATCAGCATGAAAGTATCGTAAACCTTACTCGATAATGATTCATAGCATTTCGGACTCGTTTTTATTTTTAGAAATTTTTGGACCTTTATTTGCCTAATTATTTTGTTTAGAAAATTATATTAAACGATACACCTGCCAGCCACATTTTACTTACATAAACTTTATTTATCATCGAACAAATAGATAAATTAAATTAAGTTGACAAGACTAACGAGGGAAACTACACGCACACCTTTTCAAAAAAAATTATAGACCCTCAAAGACGAAATCAAAATCGCGGTCAATACTTTTTGATAACGATAACAGAAATTCTAAAAAAAAAAAAAGAAAACATAGATTCAATACTTCATTGATAAGACCTAGGCAAGCTGATAGCTAAAAATATACTATATGTGATCTAGAAAAATAAAAATACTTATTCAAAAACACTTACTCACTGTTCAAAAAGGGTGTCGCATAAGAATTTATTTACTAAAACCGACGAAGCTTCTTAGGCTGGAGTTTTCCTTTTGTCTATGCATTTTTTCTGAAAGAATTCCAAGGCTTTTATGACTTGCCTTAATTCTTTGTTCACAAAATGATTGATTAAGTACAAAACTAACGACAAGTGAAATGAAATAGCATTTAATTGACAAACTCACATATATTCGTCATACGCACTGTGGGCCATAGGAAAAAAAATCCACCGGCATTGAGCCTACTGCTTTAGTGGTTTTTGTTAACCAACTGGTTTTATGGCCTAGCCCCCACTGAGTCAAAGGTGTTAATTGTTATTTTACACGGCTGCTTGAAACGACTTCATCAAGTCTGGCTTAATGGCGAGCCACACGCTCTTCAGCTTCCACTTCAACTTCAACTTCAACTTACAATTCGACCGATTATATGGCATCAAATTACAAACACACGCATGCAAATTACAAGCTCAAATATACAACAATCAGGCAATGCTGCAGAAGTGTCAATATCCAGACAAATAAGTAATCAAAGGCACGCCAATAACCCGTAGGCTAATAGATCTTTAAAATTAACCAAATTGCCCAGGCCAAGCCAGGCCGAGCCGGGCAGGCAATATTGCCATTTCTCAAAGCCCTAGCCGAATGAGTTCTGCTTGGCAGAGACGAGGTCTTAACTGATATCAGTTTGTTTCAATGATTGTGATTGTGTGAGTGAGAGTAAATCGCTCGGCACTCACACGCTCCAATACCGAAAACTCCGAAGAGCCCTCCTCACTTTTAGTTGCCAATAACGTCGCGTTGTGTTCACAACGTTACCCGAAACGAGCGGCCGGCAATTTTTCATAATTTATTTTTAGCAAGTTCAAATAAATACCAAATTGATAACATAGAATCTTCACTTCCGTCTTAATGATAATTTCTCAAAATCATAATATTTTATCGCAGACTCAAGAAAAAATAAAAGTGTTATTACCTATGCGAATAGAAGTACAATCAGACAACCTTGACCCTAAACTGGAATATTATTTATTTATTTATAAGCCTTTGACAGAAGGCAAGGTGATTTAGCTTGTCTAAAGCCATAATCAATGTTAATCAATATTAATGATCCTGTTTAAAAGTGCTGCCGGCTAAAACGAAATTATAATGAATACGCAAAAAAATAAAATTTAAAAAAAAATTATATATATATATATATAGATAATATTTCAAGTCGTGAACTTTCAACACGTTAAAAAAATAAAATGGCCATCAAATTTATTTACCCAACTAACACTTCTTCATATCTCTGGCATTTTATGTTTTCTTTATCTTTCTTTGGCTTTGACTTATCTTATTTATATAGAAACTTTGGTTTCTATGCTGCCTGGGCCATGAAAATATTAAAAAAAAAATCATGACTCTAGCAATTATCAGAGACAACTAGTATTTAGAATTAATCTATTAGTTCTTATATAAAGTAAAAATCGGCTGAAGTAATAATTTCTATAAATAAATCAATTGTGGCAAAACCACACGAGAGACATTTTCCTATTTTAATTCTCGACGAACTCTGAACTTGACTTGTACCTTGTACTTAAAAGCTTAAAGCACTTAGTAAGCTGGACTAGCTTTATTTTCTATATATATATATATATTTGTCATTTGTCAGAAACAATCACAAAACAATCCAAAGTTGAATGGCAAGCTTGTCTGAGTATGTAAATTTCAGGCTGAAATGCAAAACGTATCGAAGCGAAAAAAAAAATTCGAAATACAAAACATTTGACATTTCGATATAAAGAAGTGACTAACGGTTCATAAAATATGAAAGACTTGAAATCAGCATGAAATAACCCATGAGAACCACGGAATCTGGACATATGATTTGTCATATTTATTGGTGTTACCTATTTTATCTGGAAATAAAACAAAGAAAGGCTTTCGTGATTTATAATCTCATTTTTGTTGAAAATTCAAAGAATCGTTTGAAAATTCTTTAAGTTATAGAAAGGTGAAAGATGGATTCTTTCTTGGAGTTCTTTTTCTGTAGGCTCTTTAAATAAACAAATCCCATTCATCAGCATAAAATTAGTATACCGGTTTCTTCTTTCAAATTTGCCTGTGTCCAGAGGCGGTAAATTGAGTGTTGTGATTGTTGACTGGTCAAGCATTAAAATGGCATCACTTGATTGTTTATTATGATTATACATATATACATATATTTATTTATTTTTTTTTATATTTTTTGCGTATATAAATATGAGCAGTGATTTGATTTTGTTTGTTGTCATAAGTGTACACTTATGTATTTATTGACCTGCATTATTTTCCGAGCCGCCTTAAACGCGTCTTTGTTTAATTAATGAAAATTGTTAAATTGACCAGTTTTAGTTGTTCAGTGGCAGGCAGCTAGTTAAACTGTGACACTTGCCTGAATGAATAATAAAAAGACTGAATAAATAATAAATAAATATTACGTACAACTAAAACTAAACTATGTGCTAACAAATGAAAATAAACAAACAAAAGAAACAAATAAGTAAATAAATAATTAATAAGCCTATGTAATGCGCATGCGTCTATGCTAACCCTCAACCCTTTTGGAAAAAGTTGAGTTGCCTGCGCCAAATTGCACAGCATGGATTTTACCGCTGGCCTGTTGACGGGCTTGTATACCGCCTTGGCGGTTGTTCTGTTTTACATTGTTTACGTCATTGAGGTGAAATTAGGTACGAATGATACTCAATAATCTAACGATACGATAGTCTGTCAACTATTCACTCACTTTCTCACTGTCTTTCAATACTTTTCACTTTTCCATTGTACGCAAAATTCTCTGTTGTTGAGTTTATTGTAGTCAAGGCAAGCAACGATGTTAACAATTCTTAAATACTTTACAGATTTGCCAGCCATTGTCAATGGGCAGAATAACAACAATAATAATGTCAGCAACAACAACAACAATAACAACGAGCTGGCTGACATTTCACAAACCCGTCTACGTAGCCTCATTGAGACCATTATAGCCGAGACCCTTCGGAGCAGCAATCTTGGTATGAGTGGGGCCGTTTCCGAAATTAGTCTGGACACACGCAGCAATGGAGACTTGGTCAATGGCAATGGCATTAAGCGAAGGCACCGCACCGAGCATTATTTCGAGCCGAAAATCTATCAGGATCTACTGGCCACAGCGGTGCTAAACAAGGTGAGTCAATTATTGGCCAGACACCTGTAGCAGCCTTCGACCTTTAGTGGCCACTTCCTGGGGCGATTTGTAAGCCACATTGGGCTTTTACTATTTCCGCCACAAATTCGTTTCACTTTCATTCAGGTTGGCACTTCAACGGCTTCTTGAATGACAGAAAATCACCACAACCAACTAGTTGACCAGGCTAATTAGTTTTGTCACAGCTTTTGAACCGTACGGACGTAAAAGTTCAGAGCCACGGATATAAAAATATCACCTAAACATTTAACACTAATTGGATGAATTGATTTTTGCTCAATTGGAAAAAAATAAACTTCTTTCTTAAAACTAATTACCAACTCTCTGGAGCTACTAGATAAAGCCATGGCCGATTTGCCGCCGAATGTAAATATATCAGAAACCTATCAGCTAAAGATTTTATTCACAGATTTGAATCATTATGCAACTCAAATTCATGGCAATCTAATCAATTTAACAAGATATTCGGATTATTGCCTTATCAGATATTATCTTCTGTCATATTGAGTTTCTGGAAGCAATCTTTGGGTGCAATCAATAGCTAAGTCTTTTTTTTATTAACGTCACTACGGGACTAAGGTGTCTAATCAATATGTGTTGAGATCTTTTAATGACGTATTAAGTCCGAGAAATTCAACATATTCAACACCAAGCACAACCAGCTCACTTAAGCGGCTTAAATTATTTTCTTTTTCTAAACAAATCAGTTCTAGGTTCAACAACATTTTAATTTCAAAAAACAATCATGGTTATCCAACATTCTTTTCTTTGTTTTTCCTTTTAGATTGCGGATAAGGAAGGAAATACAAGGTTGATATCGGAGAGTACACCAGACTTGAGTGGTCGCAACATTGATGAAAATTACAATGCTGAACGTTTGAGCACAACGTCTGGTAGTTCCATAGAACCACGCAGTGATTGCAGTCTAACAGACCATGAATTGGTACTTAATGTTAGTAACACATACAAAATTATTTTATGCCTTAAAAGTGCTTAATATTTTCCTTTTTGAATATTTCCAGGCTGAAAATACCGATTCACAAATTAGTTTGCAAGAACGTGAATCGGTTTTGAGTGACTATATAGCAGCACATATGGTGCCCTTGCCGGATTTGTCTGCATCAGTTACCGAGTCTGAAGATGGTAAGATTTTAGTTTTTTCAAAGTCTGCAGTTCACTTATATAGGTCCTTTTTTTTTAGACATTGGTTCAATGTCTTCAAGTATGATTGGTGATGGTACTTGGGAGGATAATTGGCTTTTCAAGAAAAAACGCAGCACTTTGCAAAGTTCGGGCACACCGAGCAGTATTGGAATGCTGGTCCCGGCGCCCAAAGAGAATGTTCGTGCACAGATTGGCGACAAGACGGCCGATGAAGTTAGTGATCTGTCCGAAATGGGCTCAGATACAGATGACTCTTCGCAAGACCTGCTACGTGTCAATGAATTAAACGATCGTTTATTGAACAAGCATTTAATTGGGGGACAAAATATCAAAGTTAGTACTAGATGAGATTGTCGACCGTACCAGTATGACTTCTCATACCTTACTGGCTGAAAATGAACCCGCTTTCACGGAGACTACGAATGCATCTGTCCTCGAAGCTGCGGAAGCAGCAAAGAAACTGAAAGGCGTAGATGAAATATTGGTCCCAGCACCCCCACCACCTATGATCTTTCAAGATGATAATGAGGAAACTGAGCAAGTCATTCAAGCTCCTATTGCAGGTAATTTATTTTTACTTTTATTCAAACTCAAAGTCATCTTTGTTTGTCAATATGCTGCTAACCTTTAACCAAGTAATAAAATCACACCATTTGCCTTATGATAAAATTCTAAGACCCCTGATCACACAGTTGAAATAGTTGATGTTGTAGAGAGTCTCGGCTCAATCCCGTAAAATTCCTGACCATATTTGTACATGATTTGAAGGAACGACACTTAGCAGTCGATTGTGTTACAGCCCAAAGCGATACCGATGAACTGATTGAACTGGAAGGTTGCACAGGATTTGGAACAGTTGAATACATTGATGGCGACAGATTACGAGAATCTGCCACACCATCGGTCATTGAAATATTAGCAGCCATGGCCTTAGGACCTATGCTAGCTATTCCTGCATCAGAAGAGCCCGGCGTAATAAGTCCATCGGAGATGCACACACTGAAAGAGCTTAGCGATCTGGCTCTTGCCGAAATACAAGCTCGGGCTATGGAAATTTCACAGCACTCATTGGATGTTATAGAAGAAGAACAATTTAGTGCAGAAGATCCAGAAAGACTTATAGAACCAATAACAAATACTCTACAAATTGAGCCGATAATAATATCAGAACATTTGGAATCAACCGATATTGAGCATACACAAACTTCTGCGACTGCGATTGAAAATGTAGAAGAAAACTCGATTAGAGCTGCTGAAGTGGAAGTTATTCCTACACATCCCGCAGTATACACAAATGTGGAAGCAGAAGTTGAGGTACAGACCGTTGCACAATTAGAACCCGTATCAGTTACTCAAGAAGCACCACCAATTATGACTGAAGATTATATTCAAGCGACAACATCTGTTTCTCCAGAGCAACCAGCAATCGCACCGTTAGATCCTGTGGAATCCAATCATCCTGAGCCAGCATCAAGCGATCTGGTTGAGTCAGTTAAGACAGAGTCGGACACTGTAGCCCAAGAGTCAGCACTAATTGCACCTGTACAAATATTTTCAGACACAGTATCTGTTGCTATAAAATCAGCAGCAATCGAATCTGTGGGGCCTGCAGAAATAAGGACAGAAACTGATGCTCCCGGGTCACTGAGCGCCAAACCTTCAAAACCAGAGCCAGTATCAGCGACTCAAGAATCAACTCAGATTGAACCGGTAGAAATAGCTCCGGAGGCGGCATCCGTTGCTTCAGAGCAAACATCAATAGCATCGTTAGAAACTGTAAAAATGGTCATTCCTGAACCAACAACAACCCTACCAGTACAAACAGAACCAGTATCAGCTATTCAAGAATCAGCACCAACTAAACCTGTAGAGCTCATTCCGGAGGGAATGTATGTTGCAACTGAGCTTGAATCAACCGATCCTATAGAGTCAGCTAAAACGGAGGCAGAGACTATCCCTCAAGAACCAGTACAAGCAGAACCTACAGACATTCAACCAGAGGCAGTACCTGTTGCTCCAGAGCCATCTGTGGAATCTCAGACAATTGAGGTAGAAACTGTTGCTCCTGGGCCAGCAACCGTCGAACCTCTTGAAACAGAATCAGTATCTGTTCCTCAAGAAACAGCAGCAGTTGAGCCTGTAGAAAGTAGTCCGGAGGCAGTAGCTGTTTCATCAGAGCCATCTGTGGAACCTGTTACATATGAGAATGAAACTGTTGCTCCTGAGCCAGCAACCGTCGAACCTCTTGAAACAGAATCAGTACCTGGTCCTCAAGAAACAGCAGCCGTTAAGCCTGTAGAAAGTACTCCAGAGGCAGTAGCTGTTGCATCAGAGCCATCTGTGGAACCTGTGACAAATGAGAAAGAAACTGTTGCTCCTGAGCCAGCAACCGTCGAACCTCTTGAAACAGAATCAGTACCTGGTCCTCAAGAAACAGCACCAATTGAACCTGTAGAAAGTATTCCAGAGACCGTACCAGTTGCTTCAGAGCCATCTGTGGAACCTGTGACAAATGAGAAAGAAACTGTTGCTCCTGAGCCAGCAACCGTCGAACCTCTTGTAACAGAATCAGTACCTGGTCCTCAAGAAACAGCACCAATTGAACCTGTAGAAAGTATTCCAGAGACCATATCAAATGCTTCAGAGCCACCTGTGGAACCTGTAACAAATGAGAATGAAACTGTTGCTCCTGAGCCAGGAACCGTCGAATCTCTTATAACAGAATCCGCAACCGCCGAACCACTTGACACAGAATCAGTACCTGGTCCTCAAGAAACAGCACCAATCGAACCTGTAGAAAGTATTCCAGAGACCGTACCAGTTGCTTCAGAGCCATCTGTGGAACCTGTAACAAATGAGAAAGAAACTGTTGCTCCTGAGCCAGCAACCGTCGAACCTCTTGTAACAGAATCAGTATCTGTTCCTCAAGAAACAGCAGCAGTTAAGCCTGTAGAAAGTACTCCAGAGGCAGTAGCTGTTGCATCAGAGCCATCTGTGGAACCTGTAACAAATGAGAATGAAACTGTTGCTCCTGAGCCAGCAACCGTCGAACCTCTTGTAACAGAATCAGTATCTGTTCCTCAAGAAACAGTAGCAGTTAAGCCTGTAGAAAGTACTCCAGAGGCAGTAGCTGTTGCATCAGAGCCATCTGTGGAACCTGTAACAAATGAGAATGAAACTGTTGCTCCTGAGCCAGCAACCGTCGAACCTCTTGTAACAGAATCAGTATCTGTTCCTCAAGAAACAGTAGCAGTTAAGCCTGTAAAAAATACACCAGAGGCAGTAGCTGTTGCATCAGAGCCATCTGTGGAACCTGTAACAAATGAGAATGAAACTGTTGCCCCTGAGCCAGCAACCGTCGAACCTCTTATAACAGAATCAGCAACCGTCGAACCTCCTGTAACAGAATCAGTATCTGTTCCTCAAGAAACAGTAGCAGTTGAGCCTGTAGAAAGTACTCCAGAGGCAGTAGCTGTTGCATCAGAGCCACCTGTGGAACCTGTGACTTATAAGAAAGAAACTGTTGCCCCTGAGCCAGCAACCGTCGAACCTCTTGTAACAGAATCAGCACCTGGTCCTAAAGAAACAGCAGCAGTTGAACCTGTACAAGCTATTCCGGAGAAAGTACCAGTTGCTTTAGAGCCACCTGTGGAACCTGTAACAAATGAGTATGAAACTGTTGCTCCTGAGCCAGCAACTGCCGAATTTCTTGAAACAGAATCAACACCTGGTCCTCAAGAAACAGCACCAATTGAACCTGTAGAAAGTATTTCAGAGACCGTATCAGTTGCTTCAGAGCCACCTGTGGAACCTGTAACAAATGAGAATGAAACTGTTGCCCCTGAGCCAGCAACCGTCGAACCTCTTGTAACAGAATCAGCACCTGGTCCTCAAGAAACAGCACCAATTGAACCTGTAGAAAGTATTCCAGAGATCGTACCAGTTGCTTCAGAGCCATCTATGGAACCTGTGACAAATGAGAAAGAAACTGTTGCTCCTGAGCCAGCAACCGTCGAACCTCTTATAACAGAATCAGCAACCGTCGAACCTCTTGTAACAGAATCAGCACCTGGTCCTCAAGAAACAGCACCAATTGAACCTGTAGAAAGTATTCCAGAGACCATATCAAATGCTTCAGAACCACCTGTGGAACCTGTAACAAATGAGAATGAAACTGTTGCTCCTGAGCCAGGAACCGTCGAATCTCTTATAACAGAATCCGCAACCGCCGAACCTCTTGACACAGAATCAGTACCTGGTCCTCAAGAAATAGCACCAATCGAACCTGTAGAAAGTATTCCAGAGACCATATCAGTTGCTTCAGAGCCATCTGTGGAACCTGTAACAAAAGAGAATGAAACTGTTGCTCCTGAGCCAGCAACTGTCGAACCTCTTATAACAGAATCACCAACCATCGAACCTCTTGACACAGAATCAGTACCTGGTCCTCAAGAAATAGCACCAATCGAACCTGTAGAAAGTATTCCAGAGACCATATCAGTTGCTTCAGAGCCATCTGTGGAACCTGTAACAAATGAGAATGAAACTGTTGCTCCTGAGCCAGCAACCGTCGAACCTCTTGTAACAGAATCAGTATCTGTTCCTCAAGAAACAGTAGCAGTTAAGCCTGTAAAAAATACACCAGAGGCAGTAGCTGTTGCATCAGAGCCATCTGTGGAACCTGTAACAAATGAGAATGAAACTGTTGCCCCTGAGCCAGCAACCGTCGAACCTCTTATAACAGAATCAGCAACCGTCGAACCTCCTGTAACAGAATCAGTATCTGTTCCTCAAGAAACAGTAGCAGTTGAGCCTGTAGAAAGTACTCCAGAGGCAGTAGCTGTTGCATCAGAGCCACCTGTGGAACCTGTGACTTATAAGAAAGAAACTGTTGCCCCTGAGCCAGCAACCGTCGAACCTCTTGTAACAGAATCAGCACCTGGTCCTCAAGAAACAGCAGCAGTTGAACCTGTACAAGCTATTCCGGAGAAAGTACCAGTTGCTTTAGAGCCACCTGTGGAACCTGTAACAAATGAGTATGAAACTGTTGCTCCTGAGCCAGCAACTGTCGAATTTCTTGAAACAGAATCAGTACCTGGTCCTCAAGAAACAGCACCAATTGAACCTGTAGAAAGTATTTCAGAGACCGTATCAGTTGCTTCAGAGCCACCTGTGGAACCTGTAACAAATGAGAATGAAACTGTTGCCCCTGAGCCAGCAACCGTCGAACCTCTTGTAACAGAATCAGCACCTGGTCCTCAAGAAACAGCACCAATTGAACCTGAAGAAAGTATTCCAGAGATCGTACCAGTTGCTTCAGAGCCATCTGTGGAACCTGTGACAAATGAGAAAGAAACTGTTGCTCCTGAGCCAGCAACCGTCGAACCTCTTATAACAGAATCAGCAACCGTCGAACCTCTTGTAACTGAATCAGCACCTGGTCCTCAAGAAACAGCACCAATTGAACCTGTAGAAAGTATTCCAGAGACCATATCAAATGCTTCAGAGCCACCTGTGGAACCTGTAACAAATGAGAATGAAACTGTTGCTCCTGAGCCAGGAACCGTCGAATCTCTTATAACAGAATCCGCAACCGCCGAACCTCTTGACACAGAATCAGTACCTGGTCCTCAAGAAATAGCACCAATCGAACCTGTAGAAAGTATTCCAGAGACCATATCAGTTGCTTCAGAGCCATCTGTGGAACCTGTAACAAATGAGAATGAAACTGTTGCTCCTGAGCCAGGAACCGTCGAATCTCTTATAACAGAATCCGCAACCGCCGAACCTCTTGACACAGAATCAGTACCTGGTCCTCAAGAAATAGCACTAATCGAACCTGTAGAAAGTATTCCAGAGATCGTACCAGTTGCTTCAGAGCCATCTGTGGAACCTGTGACAAATGAGAAAGAAACTGTTGCTCCTGAGCCAGCAACCGTCGAACCTCTTATAACAGAATCAGCAACCGTCGAACCTCTTGTAACAGAATCAGCACCTGGTCCTCAAGAAACAGCACCAATTGAACCTGTTGAAAGTATTCCAGAGACCATATCAGTTGCTTCAGAGCCATCTGTGGAACCTGTAACAAATGAGAATGAAACTGTTGCTCCTGAGCCAGCAATCGTCGAACCTCTTGAAACAGAATCAGTACCTGGTATTCCAGAGACCGTACCAGTTGCTTCAGAGCCATCTGTGGAACCTGTAACAAATGAGAATGAAACTGTTGCTCCTGAGCCAGCAACCGTCGATCCTCTTATAACAGAATCAGCAACCGTCGAACCTCTTGAATCAGAATCAGTACCTGGTCCTCAAGAAACAGCACCAATTGAACCTGTTGAAAGTATTCCAGAGACCGTACCAGTTGCTTCAGAGCCATCTGTGGAACCTGTAACAAATGAGAATGAAACTGTTGCTCCTGAGCCAGCAACCGTCGAACCTCTTGTAACAGAATCAGTACCTGGTCCTCAAGAACCAGCACCAATTGAACCTGTAGAAAGTATTCCAGAGACCATATCAGTTGCTTCAGAGCCATCTGTGGAACCTGTAACAAATGAGAATGAAACTGTTGCTCCTGAGCCAGCAACCGTCGAACCTCTTATAACAGAATCAGCACCTGGTCCTCAAGAAACAGCAGCAGTTGAACCTGTACAAGCTATTCCGGAGACAGTATCAGTTGCTTCAGAGCCATCTGTGGAACCTGTAACAAATGAGAATGAAACTGTTGCTCTTGAGCCAGCAACCGTCGAACCTCTTGTAACAGAATCAGCACCTGGTCCTCAAGAAACAGCAGCAGTTGAACCTGTAGAAAGTATTCCAGAGACCGTACCAGTTGCTTCAGAGCCATCTGTGGAACCTGTAACAAATGAGAATGAAACTGTTGCTCCTGAGCCAGCAACCGTCGAACCTCTTGTAACAGAATCAGTACCTGGTCCTCAAGAACCAGCACCAATTGAACCTGTAGAAAGTATTCCAGAGACCATATCAGTTGCTTCAGAGCCATCTGTGGAACCTGTAACAAATGAGAATGAAACTGTTGCTCCTGAGCCAGCAACCGTCGAACCTCTTATAACAGAATCAGCACCTGGTCCTCAAGAAACAGCAGCAGTTGAACCTGTACAAGCTATTCCGGAGACAGTATCAGTTGCTTCAGAGCCATCTGTGGAACCTGTAACAAATGAGAATGAAACTGTTGCTCCTGAGCCAGCAACCGTCGAACCTCTTGTAACAGAATCAGTACCTGGTCCTCAAGAACCAGCACCAATTGAACCTGTAGAAAGTATTCCAGAGACCATATCAGTTGCTTCAGAGCCACCTGTGGAACCTGTAACAAATGAGAATGAAACTGTTGCTCCTGAGCCAGCAACCGTCGAACCTGTTATAACAGAATCAGCACCTGGTCCTCAAGAAACAGCAGCAGTTGAACCTGTACAAGCTATTCCGGAGACAGTATCAGTTGCTTCAGAGCCATCTGTGGAACCTGTAACAAATGAGAATGAAACTGTTGCTCCTGAGCCAGCAACCGTCGAACCTCTTGTAACAGAATCAGCACCTGGTCCTCAAGAAACAGCAGCAGTTGAACCTGTAGAAAGTATTCCAGAGACCATATCAGTTGCTTCAGAGCCATCTGTGGAACCTGTAACAAATGAGAATGAAACTGTTGCTCCTGAGCCAGGAACCGTCGAATCTCTTATAAAAGAATCAGCAACCGTCGAACCTCTTGTAACAGAATCAGCACCTGGTCCTCAAGAAACAGCAGCAGTTGAACCTGTAGAAAGTATTCCAGAGACCATATCAGTTGCTTCAGAGCCATCTGTGGAACCTGTGACAAATGAGAATAAAACAGTTGCTCCTGAGGCAGCAACTGTCGAGCCTCTTGAAACAGAATCAGTACCTGGTCCTCAAGAAACAGCACCAATTGAACCTGTAGAAAGTACTCCAGAGACAGTATCTATTGCTTCAGAGCCACCTGTGGAACCTACCCAAAAAAAAATAGAAGCTGTTGATTCTGAGACTGTAACAGTCGAATCTGACCAGGCACAGACTGTACCAGTTTGTCAAGAGGCAGCACCCATTAATCCTGCAGCAAAATACTCCAGAGGTAGAACCTGTTGCTTCAGACTCATCTGTGGGAACAGTGACGAATGAGAGTAAAACGGTTGCTCTTGGGCCCGGAACAGTCGAGCCACTTGAAACAGAATCAGCATCGGTTACTCAAGAATCAGCACCAATTGAACCTGTAGAAAGTACTCCAGAGACAGTATCTGTTGCTTCAGAACCATCTGTGGAACCTGTTACAAATGAGGTAGAAACTGTTGCTTCTGGGCTAGCAACAGTCGAACCTATTGCGCAAGAATCAGCTCTAATTGAACCTGTACAAATTATTCCGGAGGGTATATCTGCTCCTCCAGAAACTGTTGTTTCTGAGCCGGCATCAACCGATCTTGTCGAATCTGTTAAAACGTCGCCAGAGACTACTCCTCAAAAGCCAGCACCAATAGAACCTGCAGAAAGTACTCCTGAGACAATATCTGTTCCTTCTGAAACATCTGTGGAACCTGTTGATCCTGAGCCCGCAATAGTCGAACCTGCACAAGCAGAGCCAATGCCAGTTGCTCAAGAATCAGTACCAATTGAACCTGTAGAAATCTCTTCGGAGGGTATATCGTTTGCTCCAGAAACTGTTGCTCCTGAGCTAGCATCAACCGGTTCTATCGTAGCAGTTAAATCGGAAACAGAGACCGCCACAAAATCCGTTCCAGAGCTAACAGCAATCGCACCTATTCAACCTGTAATAGCAGATATAGACACTACAAAAGCTGAGCCAACAATAGTTCCTGTCGAAACTGTAAAAACTGAACTAGTGACACTTTCTCAAGAAACACAATATGTTCCTCCAAAACTATCAGAAGTATGTGTGGAAAATGTGGAAACCAAAATGGAAACTATTGTTCTTGATCCAGCAAAAGTCAAAACTAAAGAATCGGATATAAATATCTCAGATACACCGCAAGATATTAAAGAAACGATTGAAGGCGAGAGTGCGGCTTTAGGTAAAGCGCATCAGAAATGCCTGCGAAGACAGCTGCATATCCCTGACACAACACCGAGCGATGGAGAGTCAACCAAAAGACCTGTGAACCTCTTAGGAACCATTTGCAAGTTTTACATAAAAGACAAACGCTTTTTAGCCACAATCGAGAGAAGACGTCGTCGAGCTCTAATCATGCACAAATATCTCAGTTCCTTTGATTCCTTTGACTCCTTTGATGGGTTAGTCGATGATACGACTTATGAACCCCATCCAAGCTTATTCGATGAAATGAATATAGACTCAAATTTAAGCAATATTCCAAGTAATAATCAAGAGACTAAAATAGAAGCTTGTGATTCATCTTTTCATTTTACTAGTCCCAAAGAAGACTCGCTCAAATTATTAGACATTATAAATACAGAAGATTTGCCAGACTATGATAATCAAGCCGCAGGTAGTGAGAACGACTTCTTTATTGTAGGAACTTTAAGAGAAATCAGTTTCAATTTTATTAACGAAATTCTCTTCTCAGATCAATTAAGCTCAGAATCACATAACACTGGCGATAGTACACCCTCCACCACACAAGAGACTTTCAATGGCGACTCAGAGTCTGATTGCGATAGTGCGAATAACACTGTTTTGGATTATCACAAAATACACACTAATGAAACTAACTTGATTAACACAAATCACACTAAAAAAACACGAACTAACGGCAAACTCACAAATGGTTCACTAAGATGGTCTAACGATAAGTCTAAAAACTCGGAAGCATGTGCCACCAAAAATGGCCAACATGTTCCCGATAAAGGCCAAAATGATGCAGATGTTGTTGTTGATGATGATGTCGTATTGTTGCGGCGTTTTGTGCCAGGTAACAACGGCTCTAAGGCCGCAGTCATCACTCGGTGTTTGTTGTCACTTATCTAAATGTTATTATTGTTAGTGCTGTTTTTGTTTTTTATTTTAGTGGCTAAATCAAATTAATTCCCAAGCCTGAAAGCCAGTGCATAGATGTTCAAGCCCTAAAAGCATCTATAAGATATTTCTCTGATTTTTTCATTTCTCCAACTTTTCAGGCTCAATAGCTGAACGTGAGGTTAAGAAATGGTACAACGCTGTGGAAATGCCCAACAATCCCTATGCACCGGAGGCTCTCAAGCAGCGCATAAGTGGCCATCAAGAACGCTGCATGGACTTACCCAACATAAGTCCCACTGCAGAGCAAAAAGCCTTGGCCCTAATCACAAATGCGGCAGACGATCAAGTCGAGGACTCCAGTCGAAAAAAGGACTATAAACGGTATTGAGCTAAAAATTTAAAACTTGCAAAAACTTATTAAATGTTTACTAAATCATCTGCAGGTACAGTCGCGACTATTATATCAATGATACACCGGCAAGTAACACCACCACACCCCTGGCTAGCAAAGGTCAATCTGGGGACGAGTCGAGTCATCAAACCGATGACAACCTGGACATTGTCATCAATGAGGTAAATCCAACGCATGGCAGCATTTCTGGTAGTAAATTTGCTGACGTCACTCATTGGACTTTATCCACGCCAGTGCGACGCAGCAGCTCGTTAAAATTCATTAACAATTGTACTTCCCCTCCATTAACCGTCTACGAACGTGCACCCGTTACCGAGCGTCCATCCACATCAGCGTCGCATTACCACGACCATAGCTTAGGTCCCGACGAAGATGACTTTGACGTTAGGTCCCAGCGCTCCTGGCGCAGTAGTACAGCCGTCCCTTTCACCAGCACCTTACCCAAGCGCCGCACTCACTCCAGCCTCAGCCTATACAGCAATGGCAGTGGCATGTCCTTTAGCTCTTCGGCCTCTAGAAAGCGCCAGGTCCCAGCCACTGGGGTACTCACTCAGTTTGAAAAGCAATTATTGCACAAGGACCTGAAAAGAAACAGTTTTCGCGCTGTCTCAGCCACCTCAAAGGATTTCGTGATGAATCCTTTATTCGAGAGAGAACAACTCACACAGACCCTGGCCGCCAAGACCGAGACTGACGACCAGGTGGACTCCGGTGTGGACAGCTGTCTGAATGGGTTCAGTGGGTCCGATACAAAATATAGCAATAATAGTCTACTCTTTTAGGTGGAGGTCTCTCTTTCCGGGGTCAACTTTGATTGATGTACCATATTCATCTTCTATCTGCCAAATTATGCATAGTTTAGTCAAGTTTTTGTAAACTAGTCAGTAAAAACAACGCAAGGCAATTTGTTTCTGTACCTATTTTACCTAGGTTATCTTTAGTTTTTTTTAGTTGCCAAAATCGAGTGCATCAGAATGAATCAGATAAATTATAGCAGAATCTCCAGCTTTTAGCTACATCACAACTCTTTATGCACCAAAAAAAAATTTTTTGTTTTTCTTCAATTTTTAAAAATTCAAAGAACATTTGATATATTTTTATTTATTATTTCAAGGGATGCAGTTGTTCGTTCTTTATCTTTTTTTATATACTCTAAAATGAATTAGTAGCTGTTAAAAACAAAACTAGTTAATTTCCTGTATATTTTGTTTCTTATTTTTTTTATTGCTCGTTGCTAATTATTAGTTTGATTTATAATTTTTTAATTGATTAATTCTTTTTGTATGCACATAGTTAAATGATTAAATTAATTACATGCTAATTTTTTATATAATATGACTATCTAAAAATAAATTAAAAAAAAATATATAAAACAATAAAGCTAAAAATTAAAAAAAAAAAAAAATAAAAAAGAAATTCCAAAATTGAAACAATCGAAACAAATGTTTATGGTAAAATTTTTGAAACCTAAAATGCTAAATCAATTAATACATAGGTGAGTACAAATCTTATTTATTTTTAATTTAAAAATCATTTTTTTTGGTGTTTTTAAAAATTTTGCTAACATTTGTTTCATTGTTTTCAAAAAATCACTGAAATCTCTGATTTTTTTTTTTAACTAAAAACTAATGTTTGTGTTTGCATGTAGCTGCTTGAGAATTTTTGAATAACCCGAAAAAAAACCACACTCACACACACATTCACAGAAATCGCAAGAAAAAAACTTCACAATCAATCAAATCACTTTCACAAAGTTTTCGATCAAATTGTAACTTCCAAATTTAATGCGTATGCCTAAAACACTTTTCTTTTCATATAAAAAAATAATAATAATAATTAACAACAACGAATACACAAATACACGCCCATATGAAAATATCCAAAAAATCAAAAAAAAAATCGAAAAAAAAAACAACAAATTTTTTTCAAAAGGCTCAAAATGCAAACAAACCTGCGGACATACAAACTGGGAATGGAAGTCAGGCTCAGGACTTATCCAAGGCCAGTTTAATTGTTAAGGCTTTACCAGCTCAGGTTATTTTGGAAGAGGGCACGTCGAGTATTGAAACAATTTCCAATCAGTCATTTCAATCGGTACAAACCACCACGAGTGATGAGTCCGGTACGGTTCGTATCTACGATTTTAATAAACAAGAAACCACAGTGATTCGGACATCAGCTGAAAAGTCTACCGAGTCCAAGGAGACTCCAACTGAAAGTTCCTCTATGGTTTCGGCAATGAGTGATCCCACATCGGGTGAATCGCCGCAGAAGTCCGAAAGGCCGGTGGTTCTACAATTTGGGCCGGGTGATGCGGCACCCACAATTGGCTCAGCCCATTCCACACCCACTCGAGGCTCCACGCCACCGGCCTTTAGGTTTCTACAGCCCAAACGCCGTCTTATAGAACCTAGTCAGGTCTTGTCCATAGACGAGGATGAAGTGGTAAGTAGTCTGGTTGGATCACTCCGAAGTTCACATAAGACAAGTTATACAATTTGACAGCCTGAACCCAGCACGCCGGCGGAAAAGCCTGTCATAGAACACGATGTGGCTCATGCCATGCCTTCCGTTAAGGCTTTGGCCCAAGCCTTTCTGCTAACCAGCAAGCATACACAAGCTGAGCGTCGTTGGCGTGCTAAGGTAAGCCTTTAGCTATAACCAATAAAGGGTATTTCATAATGTCAAGTAAAAACTAGGTAAAGTTTACACCACCGCCGGAAACGCCAAACAAGCCTGAGTCGGGCCCAACACAGGCACGCAAGCGAGCCATGGAGCGTGCCATATCCATGGCCGAGGTGGCTGATGAGTCTACTATTGCCTCTGACTTATCCTCACTAGAAACGTAAGATTTTCTCTTCGATCCGTTCTAGAAATACTTCAACTTTTTTTTATCTACTACAGTGATCCATCCCTGCCTTCGGAGGGCCAACAAAAACCTATACCCATTGCCTCGCCAGCGAGCCCCGTGCCGGTGCGACGAGGCTTTCTCAGGAGTAATATTGCTTTCTTTGAAAACTTAAAGTTCAAGTGAATCTGCCCCTGAGAACTCATCTGGAGTGCTGTCATTTGTTATTACTCTCAAGGATTAATCAACATTTATGCCGCAGTTACTCCAACGAAGCACACAACCAAACTAATCACCAAATAAATATTCATGTGCCATGGCCTTCATTTTTACATAGATCAAAGCCAGTCAGCTTGTGGCTTCACATTTGTTATTTATTTTAAACTAAATATCCATGGATACTTTTAATTTAATATTTTATTTAGTCTATAAGATATTCTATGATATGCAATTTTTAATTCTTTTGAAAAAAAAAATAATAATATTTATATTATAAAAATAATTTATTTCATCATGTCGATTATTTATGTTATTTAATTGTAACTTTGTCAGATAAATAAAAATAAATTCAAAATATATTTTGACACTTATGTGTATGTTTTTGTTTTTAAATTCACAACCCACAAATATTTACAATTTAAGTTTTTTATTCCTTTTAAAATGGAATAGGTGATGCCTGGTTTTTTTGGAGGAATTTTTAAAAGATTTAAAATTTTGTGTCTTTAAAATATTATTCGTTTTTATATTTTTAAAAATTGTTTCTAAAAAAATATATATACACATATTTTTTTTTTAATAAATTCTACGATGGTCATTTAGAATGACTTGTGATTTTTATTATTTTTTGGAGATAATGGGATTTTGAGTGGCGTAGTTTTATCATCATAATGTGATGTACATTTGGAATGGTAATCACTTGAGGTTTCTTAGAGCCAAGGTCATGTGTAGTGGGCCGAGTTCATTCTGGAGTGTGATGATGATGGTGTGGATGCTCTGCTAGATAAATTACGTAAACCAAGGGAATTATCACACATAGGCCGAGTATCAGGATAAGCAAGCAAATCCAGGACATGTCACAGTCGGCCCCAGACCAGTCTATGGCACGTAAGGAGGGACCCGGTATGCGATGCAATTGAGGTACCATCAAAGGCGAATGATCATTCAGAGATTGTTCCATGTTTTCTAAATGAAAGAGTCAAAATTATAATTTTTAAAACAAAGATAAATCAAATACGCTGAGGCCCCGAAAATAGTCACTTAAGTTGATATATTTAAAAATTTTTTATTTATAGAGTTTAAATTGCAACTCCAATTGGTACAGTTTTTATTTAAATGAAATCGATAATAAGCCTGGAGATTTGAGTTTAATTGTAAGTCATATAACGAGGAGTGGCGCTGAATTTGGCGTAGCTCTTGATGACTTTGTTGACGGCTTCTAGGAAATCCTTTTCGGTGGCCACTTTGCGACGAGCACGTATGGCAAACATGCCAGCCTCAGTGCATACGGAGCGAATTTCAGCGCCTGTGGAATTAGGGCAAAGGCGAGCCAGTAGGTCGAAACGTATATCACGCTCGACTGACATGGAACGGGCATGAATCTTGAAAATATGCGAGCGACCATCCTGATCGGGCAGGCCGAACTCCACTTTACGGTCGAGTCGACCGGGACGCATAAGCGCAGGGTCCAGAGTGTCGGGTCTGTTGGTGGCCATCAAGACTTTTATGTTACCGCGCGGGTCGAAGCCATCCAATTGATTAATAAGCTCCAACATGGTACGCTGAACTTCATTGTCGCCGCCGGCGCCATCGTCAAATCGAGCACCACCAATGGCATCGATTTCGTCGAAGAAGATCAAGCAGGCTTTTTTGGAGCGAGCCATTTCAAAGAGTTCCCTCACCATACGTGCGCCTTCTCCCACGTATTTCTGGACAAGCTCAGAGCCGATGACACGAATGAAACAAGCATCGGTACGGTTGGCCACGGCACGGGCGCACAGAGTCTTTCCAGTACCAGGTGGACCGAAGAGCAGCACACCTTTTGGTGGCTCAATGCCCAGGTTCACAAATTTCTCTGGATGCAGCAACGGAGTTTCCACAACTTCGCGAAGTTTTTCAATCTGTTCCTTGCAACCGCCCACATCACTGTATGTTACGTCAGGCTTATCTTCAACCTGCATCATGGTAACCGTGGGATCAATCTTCGGAGGTAAGGGTATGTGTATCTGGTATTTATTGCGGTCAACGCCAACACGCATGCCTTCTTCAATGTCGGTGGGTGCCACTGAATCTGCCAAGTCCACCACAAATTTCGCAAACTGTTTTACATTTATGATGTACTTGGGATCATCGGAGTCGGCATTAATGATTTTCGTGCAACGCGCTACTTGCAGCGGCTGCTCATTTTGCAAAATCTGTTTATCAGCGGCCAAGTCCCAGAGTGCTGGGGGAGCCAGTCCTGTATCACTCTCTTTAATTCCTGTCAACTCATTGACTTGCTTTACCGCCTTTTGTATATCCTCCTCGATACTTTTTATTGACTTGTGGTACTGGCTCTGGCCATAAGTCTTTAGCAGCTCAATATCGCCTTCGTCGAGGGATTTGATCTCTTTATCTTCTTTCTCCTCGACCTTCACTTTGCGCTGATCATCTCCCAGGTAGTCAGGCATTTTGATTTTATTAATTTACAGAAATAACTCTAAAAAATATGAATTTTCTGCAGTTTTTTGTTTTACAATGACTAAACAGTTTGAGCCAATCCGTCCACATCCACTGTTGCACGTCACAGTTGAAATCGAGTATTTTTTAAAAATATCGAATATGCGTTCTCAACAAAACCCATGGTTGCACCCCAGAACTATATCGTCTAGCTAATTCACAATAGACAGCAAGGGGCTGCACACATTTTCAAATTAGTCCGTCCGAATATTCAATAGAAATAATTTTTACAAAATTATCTCAAAATTGTAAAATACTCAAGGAACTTTTCGATTACAAAATTGCACACAACAGAAAAAATGCCAAGAAATTTTTCGTGTAGTCCTCGAAAACGTATGTAAATTTCACTTACCTTCATTTGAATCGTAGAGTTGCTGAAGTGTAGCTATTTTACTAGTTGTTGGCTGGTCATTTCCACCAGCACCAGAGGCATTCACTGCTGCCACAAGTAATCGTTCATCAAGCATTAATCGGGCGTCCTCCAAGGGATTACGCACAATGGTCGATTCTTGCTCTTCGTTATGCCTTGGACTGTTGCTTCCACTTTTGTGGACAGCTGGCAAGCTATCAGTGGTGGTTCCTAGTAGCACATTGTGAACTGTTACAGGTATCCGGATTATTCTATGTGCGTAGATTTCATTATCGCGGTCAATTTTGTTCATCCGTTTTATGTCGGCTACAGTACAGTGGAATCTCAACGCCAATGCTTGCAGTGTGTCTCCTTCTTGGACTTTTACTTCTAGGGTGTTTTCCAAGCGAGCCAACTTGGCGTGTCCATTGCTCGGCCTTGTTCTGGTCCTCATCTGCACAATATTTTCGTATTCGTCGTCATCCTCATGGTGGGGACGGCCGAATATATCATCCACATTGTTAATCTCTTCGCCTTCCAGGTTTTGTGATTGCTGGTTGCTTGATCGCCTAAAAGACAAAGGCAAACATACTTTTAGAGTCGAGTTGGCGTTCATGTCTAAATAGGTTCCCACTCACACGTTCCTTCGCATTTCACTTTCCAACAGGTCCCCACAAACTTCACAGTTGGCACTGCGATTTAAGTCAAATCAGGCTTTTAAACAAAAACAAAAAACGATCAAAAAATGCACTTGAGATAAACAGCATCAACAAAGGCTGAGATAATCTTGTCAATTAGCGTAATTTACGTGTAAGAACATAACAACAAACACTTACACTAATGAACTAGTGATGTGAATCTGGTCACACTGAAGTCTAAAGCTCTCCACGACTGTTAACTTGAATCTGTTAAAATTCATTGACTGTAAACTGCAATTAGAATGTTAGCCTGTTCCTGCAATGTTAGAGTCTCTTTTAGGGTATCGTTATAAAATCTTTAAGCGTTTGTAAGAAATCTTTTAATCTTTTTAGTTGAGGGTGGGAAAATCGCTGCGAACAGGTGGGTTCGAACAGATCGCAAGAACAAGACCAGAGAACCGTCGTGAGCAGGTTCGGTTCGCATTCAATACACTTTGTTCGTTCGTTTGTGAACTCGAGTCTCGAGTTCTGTGGCGGCAGTCGCTTAGGAGCAGTGAAAAAAATTGGTAGAAAAATTGTACGCGAATTTTTCTAACGCACAAAATCCACAATAGTGTCTTTTTTTCATCAACAAATCGACGTGTAGCTTGTGCCGTTAAAACGTAAGTGCATTTGCCACCTGTCTGTATGTGGGTGCACTCGTATTTGCATCTGTGTGTGCTTTGTTTGTGCAGCAAAAACTGCGCTCAGTAAAAAGCCAATTATCGCTTATCTAGCGTGGTCTGCTGACCAATCAGAGGAATTGAAAAGATTTCGTGTTTGAAAACGTATGCAAATATAATAAAAATCGACTTAAATGTGCATTAAATTCGCTGAATGGTTTTGTTTTTGCTAACCCCGTGAGCAAAAAAAAAAATATCGATCGAAAACTGTCATGTGACTGTCACCGAACAGCTGACCAAATTCACCATACGTGTGTGTCTGTGCATGGTGAATTTACAAACATCCACTGAGAGTCCATCTCTCGCTCGCTCTCTCTCTCAGCACAACTACTCTGTATAAACAATCCCACAATAAATGAAAACAATTTGTTTTCATTTGAAATGAAAAATAATGGAAATCTTGAGAATTCATTTAACATTTCCCAATCTGTGCATTCTCTAAGATTTTCCACAATATTTTTTGGTATATTATGACTTGTCATTGGAGCAATATTTGCTTGCTCATTTCTCGGCACCCGCAGAGGCCATTGTTAGCCATTTCGGGTGTTCATGAGCCCATAAATTTTATTGTAATGTATTATTGTACATTTGTAGATGTTCAGCTTTATATACAGCTGATCCAAGGACTTTTCAATTAGAAATAGTTGTATCGCGTGGCCAAAGGACCTTGACTCCTTTGACCACAGATAATATAAACTTGACACAAGAAGTCAAACATGCGTATATTCGGCCACTCAATAAAACAAAAATGTCAACCTATGCCCACCAAACAAGCCCACGAACACACGCGTGCCAGTTGACGTGTGTGATAACATGGTACCACTTCCTCGTGTGCTTAAACTAGAAATGAAGAAAAAGAGCCAGGGTCATTGCTACCACCACCAACAACGCCAGCTGCTCCGTTCCACATGGCCAAGACCAAGGCTCACAACAGTCTTAGAAAGCTCTTGGCTGTTCTTGAAAAACCTCTTCCGAAGTCCCAAACCACCCTTAACAAAAATAGAAACGAAACAAGACGGCAATAGAATTAAGAACCCTAACAACAACCAAGAACCAAGAAGACAGCAAAGCACATTATTATTAATTAATTTGGTAGCACACCCACTGGGTAGGAATATTTGCTCCTCGATTAACCGCCAGCCATCATCAGAGCCCAACTCCCTCCCAGTTCTTGTTTATGCCGAACAAACGAAAGAACAAACAAATTTCATATTGTCTGTGTCACGCTGTACGCTGCAATTTCCTGCTTAGAACGGATGAACTCCCGCACACTCACATCTCCCACCCAACTAATAGCGCTAGCTCAGCTAGCCAGTCAGACTGTCTCCACTTTGGTTACGACATCACTCACAACTGTTGCCCTTTTGACAGTAATTCCTCACTACCCAGCCAAATGAAAGAGGACACTCACCCAATCAAATTAATTTTCCTATATACTTTGCCTGGGCTCAGCTGGGCTGGTCTTGTTAGGGTATACAATGTTTGGTTTGTCTTGATGGGTTATTCCACCGAGTCCCTCGGTGCTTTCTGATTTTTCTTCTTTCTTTTTTTTTAGAAAAGCAACTTGGATTTGGTTGTCTAAAAATAGACGGGCATTTGGTTTTGTGTGCTTTCGCTTGCCACTTTTGTGGGTTTATTTCCTGGCCTAGCGAGGACAATGCACTATTGCCTGTATAATAATTTAAAGGTTTGGTCAGTTCAGCTAACTCTTGCCTTGAAGTTATGTAATCATATGATAGTTGCCAGCTAAATGAAAATGGGTAAATTTTAGATTTATATCTGCCTGATTACTCATACGCAGTGTGTGCTGCAGGACCAAAAAACCTATCCAAAAATAAAAAAAAATTAAGAACAAGAAAAAAAAAATGAAAATAAAAAGCGCACACTTACCAAATTGAAGAGAAAGCGAAGCCAACTTGCGTGACAGTGCTGCGTCATCGATTCATTTTCGTAAGCGTCGCGTGTCTGCGCCAACATCGACACCATATGGTGGACTAGCCAACGACGACGACGACGACAACGACGACTAGAACGATGACAGGACTAGCCGCACATTTTTCGTGCAGACTTCGAAGAGTAGACACGTCCAGCGCAGCTCAGCTCAGCTCGAGGCAACAGACAACAAATGAGTGGAGTGTCAGAAGTGTAGTAAAGATGAAAAGTTCTAAATTAAGAAAGTGAATAATCAAATTGAAAATACCCAAGAAAATGTCTTATAGATTTCATCGTTCGGAAATTATAAAACTTTTGACTATTCTACTCAAACGTAAAGAGTGTTAGAGATAGTCCACAAATTGTGAGTCAATTGGGCAGCATAAGAAAACACTGAATCATCTATGCTCCTCCTGCTTCACCTACTTTGTTGATTTTTTTTTTACGGCGCCAACAGTCAAGTCTGCCTGGCGCCAATTAACTTTTGTGCTTTGTTGTTACGACGTCCCTGCATGGGGGAGCGTAAGCATGTGTGTGTGTGTGTGTGTGTGTGTGTAGCAGTGTTTGCCATTTCGTTGGTCGATTTATATCTAAATATTTAAATATACATTCTATATTCTCAGAATTGACCATGGCAATGCACTCGTTAAAGTCGAAGGCCGCTTCTTTTTAATTATTAAAATACAAATCGATGTGACCTCAAGAAAAAATAAAAAGAAGAGGCCTATTGATTTTCTTTATATTAAAAATATATTTTCCCATTTTTTTTTTTTTTTTGTAGCAATCAAAATGATGTCCGAATATTGGATTATCTCAGCCCCTGGCGACAAGACATGCCAGCAAACGTTCGATACGATGAACAATCTGACCAGCAAGCAACACAACCTTTGCAACAACTATAAATTTCATATACCCGATTTGAAGGTAAAGAAAACCCAGAAAAAAATAACATTTCAAATGCCTTTTGATGATTGATTGATTTTTATTTATCACAGGTTGGTACCTTGGATCAATTGGTGGGCCTGTCCGATGATCTGGGTAAACTGGATACGTATGTGGAGCAGATCACGCGCAAAGTGGCTGGCTATCTGGGTGAGGTGCTCGAAGATCAACGCGACAAGCTCCATGAAAATTTGCTGGCCAATAACAGTGAGTACATAATTTTTAATTATTTTCAAATCAAACATTTTTTTTTTTTAAAACTTAGCCAAATGAATGCATTCCTAGTTGTTATCGATTTTAAATGACTCTCAGAGTTCTCAAGCAAATTTATCGATAACTTCTTTTGCCTTCGAAAATCTAGTCGTAGTCTAAATAAAACTAAATGCTGCCTGTTATACAATTTTATCAATATATATATTATTTTATTTTTTGATTTATTTTTAAATTATAATTTTTAGTCCATAGTTCTAAGCAGATTTTTAGTAGCCTTGAAAAAACAAAAAAATGTATCAAGTGGAATGCTCAACTTCTACACAGAAAACATTGCATACATAACAAAATTCTACAAAAATTTTAATTGAGAAAAATATAAAATATTCCTTCTACTTCTAATTTCCTATAAACATTGTTTTCTTCAAAATCCTTTTGATACTAACAAATACAATTTTTATACACTTTTTTACACTCTGAGAAAAAAAAAAACAAAATGACATAATTAAATTTATTTCATTTAAAGTATTTATCCCTACAAATTAGCTAAATAAAAATAATAAATAAATAATTTTGACAATTTTCAATAGGATTTAAAAACTAATCGATTTTCAGCTAAACTAGGAATTTCATTTCTTTTAGTTTTTCTTCCTTGTGTTTCTTCAGTTGATTAGATCCTTTCTTTTTATATAACTTTATTTTTTTTATTATTATATTTTTATTATTTATTAAACTCATGCGCACAACCATCACCACCAAAAATAGAGGGCAAAAAAAAAAACAATAAAAAAAAACCCTATTTTAATTTTATAAATGTTTCCAACAACAATGAAAACAAAAATTGAACAAAACAAAAAAAAAGAAATTAACAAAGGAAAATAATTTTTAACTGCGTTTGTTATTTTGTGTTGCGTTTATTGTACATTTTCATATTTATAAACACGTACACACACACACACACACGAATACAAAAAAAAAATAAATCAATAGAAAAAAAAGAAATGGAACACACAATTTTTTTTGGTGTGTGTCTTCAGGAATACAAAACAAAATCAAAATAAATATTTATTCCCGACTAAAACCTGTTCTACTCAACGGCCTGCTGTCCACCTTCTTCTTCTTCTTCTTCAAATTCATTTCTATTGCCTTCTCTCTCTATCCGCTCGGAACAACAGAACAGCCAATTCCATTCCAGAGAGAACACCAAAAACACAATCCTGTATATTTTACATAAATCAAATATTGTTGTATAAAAATTATTTAAAAAAATAAAAATAAATAAATATATATATTTAAATTATTTAATTTTATTTATAATTTTGATAAATCAAATATATTTATTTTTTTTTTTTTATTTCTTTCGTTTTTGTTCCGTTGAAAAGTTGAAAAGTTTGTTGTTAGTTTTTAAATCGTAAACACAAAAGCAGCTTTCGAGGTATAAATAAATGAATAAATTTCAATTAAAAACATGTATAAAAATATTCAACTCTGTTAGGTCAGTTAGATAAAAAACAAAAATACTCAAAAAAAAAGAAAAACAAAAAAAATATATTTTTTTAAAATTTGTTTAATTTTTTTTTTTTAATTTTAAATTTGTTTTAAACGTTTTATGTGTATATAAAATCGTGTGTCTAACTGTGTGTGTGTGTGTGTATGTGTCCGTGTGTGCGCTTGTGTATGTGTCTGTAAATTTGTGAGTGTCTGTGTTCTTGGCTTACTTCAATTTTGCTCATTATCATCATTTCTGTCTTACTAACATCTTCGCACAGTCCTCAATTTGAGAGGCTCACGTTTTTTTTTTTTTGCATTTTGTTCCCCACTCTCTCTCTCCTTGCTCTCTCTCTCTCTCTCTTTGGAACACATGATTTCTGTCACCGCTGCGCGTGTGTATTTGTGTGTGTTCTCTGCTTTTTTATTAAAAAAAAAAAAACTGCGCTTTATTTTATTATTTGTAATGGAGCATCAACTGTATAATTGAAAGGATTGGAATAATTTGCGAAACAAATGAGAAAATTAAAAACAATGTAAAACGCTTTTACACTGTACGAAAAAAGAAAAACTGAAAAAAGAAAAGAAAACTACAAAATTCAAGTTGCCAGCCCCACCATCATTTTTGATTTCACTGTTGTTATAAATACATAAATATATATATATATTTTTTATTATTTCATTTTTAAAATTCTTAAATTGTTCTCAACATGAAAAGAAAAA
Organism: Scaptodrosophila latifasciaeformis; assembly: GCA_037075145.1. NCBI lineage: Eukaryota > Metazoa > Arthropoda > Insecta > Diptera > Drosophilidae > Scaptodrosophila > Scaptodrosophila latifasciaeformis. The sequence continues at coordinate 2,536,977 of JBAMCM010000158.1, forward strand.
TAAAAACACGCACACATGAGTTTAACTTTTTTGTACTCTTTTTCTAATATATTCTTTTTTTTTATAATTTGTTTTAATTTTTGAGATTTATAATTTTTGGCATTTGTTTGTTGAATAGTGAGAGGGCCTTTTTTTCTGCAGGGCTTTTGAAAAGCGAAACAAACAAAAAATAAACTATTTTTAGCATTTGCCCCAAAATGTATGCTATAGTTTATTTAATTAACTTTTGATTTTATCTTGCCCCTTAAACAAAAATGAAAACCATTGAACAACGAAACAAATATTCCAAATTTGTTTAAATTTATTGTAAATATGAACAAAAAAAAAAACCTGAAAAAAATCTAAAAAAAAAAAAACCATCACCATTTACCAACCAACGATGTATGTGTGAAATCCGGAGCAGGTCCTGGGCCACCCGACGACAGCATGGCGTGTCGACACCACCAGCGCCTGAAGCATCTCAGCCTGCGGCACCAACGCAAACACCAGCACACCCACCATCAAAACAAGCCCCTACTCCGCCATCACCCCCGTCACTACCAGCTGCCAACGGATCTCAAGGGTAAATCCACCACAAATCTCTCGCCCAGTTATGACACGATTGAAAACACTACCAATCCTACTACCACTACCCCAACTCCACATGCTACAGCATCCGCCGCAGCTGCCACAACAAGTGCCTGCTCCGCCTCTGCATCGGCCATCGCCTCCTGCCCCGCATGCCAGGTGGGCACCGGAGGCAGCTTGAATAACCTTTCCACTGCAAATGACGAGTCCGAGGAGCGTGAATTTGATTTTGTGATACCGCCCGGTTGTGCCTGTGATGAATGCTTTGCCGGCAGTCTATTTGCTCCGCCTAGCACCAGTGCCACGGCCAGCACTCTGGTGGCGGACGAGTGCTACTCCCAGACAGCTTCCTCCATGCTGAACGCCACTCGCTGTGCCATTTCCACGGTGGCCGCCATAGCCACGGGCAATGCCAGCGGGGCCAGCACAAGTGTGGCTGCCGCCACGCCCGCTTCCGCCAAGAACCCATCCGCCTCCGCCTCCACAATTTGCTCCTCGGCCTACTTTTCCACATCGGCACCAACCACCAGCAGCTCCGTGCACAGCATGTCGCGCTCTAATAGCAAAAAGCTAAATAACAACACTTGCAACATAAACAATAACAAGCTGAGCTTTCGCAGCAGCAGCCATGTCAGTCAATTGAATCTGCCGGTAACTTCGCCCCCGCCGCCACTCACAACGTCGCCACCGCCAGCGCCATCTGCTCAAAGATCCTGCGACTCTGAGGATGGCGGCGAACTCAAAACCAGCAACAGCACCTCCGATCTCTCAGAAACCTTTGACTGGTGGTTCAATAGGCCCAAGCGTAATTCCAAAAAGTGCAGGTATCTTAATCACTGCCTAACCTTACATTTTGTTAGTCAAAAAATTCTTAAAAAAAAAACAAAAAACAAAAATGCCAATGCACTCAAAAAAAAAAAAAAACGTTTTTTTTAACCGTTAAACAAAAAAAAAAAAAAAAAAATCATTCGCAATCATTTTTGCATAATCAGAATATTTTGTTTTTGGTTTAACATGAGTGCAGAATTATATCCAAAACATTGCCAGATCTCTGTAAATAGAAAATTCTACACTGTCCAACAAGAAACACGAGACAATTTAATCATCACAGTCAAACGAAAGTACACTCAACCAAGTACACTGAGAGAAAATTAAATCCAAGACAGTCAAGACATTGATTATCATTTCGAAAGAGCTTTGCTTGCTAAACATCCAGAAATTTAAGTTGTTAAGTGATAATGAAAGTTAAAAGTCAATTAGCATTGAAAATTATTAATCTATTTCTTATTTGTTTGGTTTTCTTTTTGTTTTTTTTTTTATTATTAAATCATTTCTCATACATCATCCAAACCATTCAACTTTCGACATGCACTGACTTGCATAAACACAAACACACAATACACTCACACACACACACACACACACATATACATATGCGCGCACGCACGCTGAAAACACGCACTGAAACGGAAATGACATCGTTTTTGTTGGCATCTCTCGAACATCGACGACACCGCGTTTTAGTTATCGCTCTTTCTTCAATTCTCTTGCCGATCAAATTTATAGCAAACGTTCTTCAACGAGTCAATTAAATATAAACAATGGATTTAATTTAACACCAACTCATAGATCGTCTCCAGTGAGTAGTTGTTGTGGGAGTAGTAGCCAAGGGCGTTCCAGTCCCGACACGGATAATGGTGAACCACCAGAATTTCCACTGAGTCCAGGTTAGCATGCCTGGGTGTTTATTTATTTTATTTATTATTGCTTATCTCGAAACTCTTTCAACTCTTCTAAGCGTTATAATTTTTCTTTTCTTTTTTTTTTTTTTTAGTTTCGTTTCAAAAAATGTTTTGATTTCAACAAACTTGAAAGAATTCGATGTAAAAATGTTCACGTTTTTCTCTCTGCCACAACAAAGAAAGTTATGATTTCTCTTTAAGTGTATTGCAACTGTTATACCGGTATATAAGTGTTATACACCCGCGTCCAGTTGCCGAAATTTATACAAAATTGTTGTACCGTTTCATTTGTTCTCTTTTACTTTTGATTCTGTTGTCTCTCTCTCTCTCTTTTCGCTGTCTTTCTCTTTTAAGCATATTTCAGTTGCCTCTTAATTGATTGTTATGATTTTCTCTATAAATACACCAAATTATTTGTAACAGTGTAAAAGCGAATATGTTGTTTTTTCAGTGTACGCTCACCAAAAAAAAAAAAAAAAAAAAATGTTGTTCCGCTCCGCAAAAAAAAAAATTAATAATAAAATAAAAACTATAAAATTAAAAAATCCCACCAAAAAAAAAAAAATAACCTCGCCGCAAAAATAAACACGAAATTTATTTTTTATTATTTGTTTTATGTGCGTTTTTAATCAAACTACTAAACCATTTGTGCTTACCAATTTTGTGCAGTGTATTTGAAAAGGTATTTCCTAATTTAGCATTTTCTCTTAGTTTCCCTTTTTTTTTATTTAGTTTGAATATCTGATTTGCTCGTTGATATCGTCACTCAATTTAATTAAATTTGACTGCACCAACCGAATGGATTTCTTTTCTTTTTTTTGTCTCTCCCCCCTGGCCGATTTATTTGACATATTTATTAGCTTCATTTGTTTAATATTAAACTATCCAATTAAGTAGAAATTAACCTTAACAAAAATATTTCAATGTCTGCTTGAATTTTCCTATTCCAATCGAAACTAACTTTTTGTAAAATATTTGTAAATATTAATAAACTTATTTTTATGCCTTTTAATATTTGTCTGTGTCTCTGTTTAAGTATGTCTGTGTGTATGTATGTGTGAGTGTGTGTGTGCGTTATCTTTATCTTATCTGCTAAGCTAATGAGCAAAACAAAAATAAAATATATATATCACCTTTATTTACTTATGTCTTTTTTTATTATTATTTTCTAATTTTTGACGTAACCTTTTCTAGATAAAATTATTAGAAATTTGATTTATTTATTTCTTAATTTGTTCAAAAAAAAAAAAAAAAATTAAGTAACTAGATTAATCAACTTGTCCTATTTGTTTCGAAGTGATATTAATCTCGTTCTATATTTAATTCCAATTAATTAGCCGAATTGCCCCAGTATTTAACTCGTTTCCAATGGGACATGGCCAAATATCCTATTAAACAATCGCTACGCAATATTGCCGATATTATTTCCAAGCAAATCGGTCAAATCGATGGTGACCTCAAGACGAAATCCCAGGCCTATAACAATCTCAAGGGTAATCTGCAAAATCTTGAGAAGAAGAAAACGTAAGCTACAAAATTTTTAGGGAAATCCAAAAATATTCATTTTCACGTTCTTCCTTAGTGGCAGTCTGCTGACGCGTAACTTGGCGGATCTGGTCAAGAAAGAGCACTTTATTCTGGACTCGGAATACTTGACCACCCTGCTGGTGATTGTGCCAAAGTAAGTGTGACAATTTGGGAAAAGTAAAATTCGAAATTATTTAATTTTGTCTACCATTTGATTAGGGCCATGAGCAACGATTGGTTGGCCAACTATGAGAAGATCACGGATATGATTGTGCCACGCTCGTCGCAGCTAATCCAGGAGGATAACGAGTACTGCCTCTTCAATGTGACTCTATTCAAAAAGGTGGCCGAGGAGTTCAAGTTGCATGCCCGGGAACGTAAATTCATAGTGCGTGACTTTGTCTACAACGAAGAGGAACTGGCCGCGGGCAAGAACGAAATGACCAAGCTGATGACCGATAAGAAAAAGCAGTTTGTGAGTCCCCAACCTATAGCCAGCACTATAGCGTTTTATTTATTAATAAATTCTGAACTTTGCAGGGTCCTTTGGTGCGTTGGCTCAAAGTGAACTTCAGTGAAGCCTTCTGCGCTCTAATCCATGTGAAAGCTCTGCGTGTGTTTGTGGAATCCGTGCTTAGGTAAGCCCAATAATGAAAGCATCTGGGCATGACAAGTTATTCAGTTAAAATCGTTTTTGTAGATACGGTCTACCGGTGAACTTCCAAGCCATTCTGATTGAGCCCAGCAAGAAGAATGTGAAACGTTTGCGCGATGTTCTGAATCAATTGTATGGCCATCTGGATGGTGCCTCTGCCGGTGGACACATGAGCAGTGCCGATGTAAGCCTCTAATCAAATATCAAGTCTTCATTTCCTTATTCAATTTTTGTGTACTTCTTACAGAACGTTGATATACCCGGCCTGGGCTTCGGTCAGTCTGAATATTATCCCTATGTGTTCTACAAGGTGAACATTGATATGGTTGAGCAGTCAAAGATTTAAAAGGGCTAAACTAAAACTACAAGTAACCACACATCCATACAATATAAATTGAGAGTCTTGAATGCAATATCCTACCTATAAATAAGCTGCGGCAGCCGCTCACATCCATACACATCTTTAGAAAAAATTGAAAAGGAAAACCAATTGCAGATTCAAATAGTTTACCATAAATAATTTTAGTCATTGTTATATTAATTATTGTTGTTATTTTTATGTTACGCGTTGAAGGCAAAACTAAACAAAAAAAAAAAAAAAAACCCCTAAAAAAAAATAAGAATCAAAACCTTTTCGAAATCAACTGCAATGAAACTTCCACAACAACGCGTTTCAAGTTAAAAACTATTCAAATCGCACAGTAAATTTTTGCAATATTTTCAACTCTTCTCTCCCCCTTCTAATCTAAGCAAGTCAACAGCATGAAAGTTTTCACATATATTTTTTTATGTGCAACATTTATATATATATTTTTTTTTCCTCTTTGATTTATTTTCTTTATATACAAAAAAAAGTTTCTGTTTTATTTTTGTTCTGCTTAAGTTTTAAACAGTATTTCTTTTGTTTATAAACAATGTGCTTTGTTCTTGTTAAAATAAAAAATATTATTATATATGAATGGAAACTTTGTAATTAAAATGAATGATCAATTTAACAATTAAAACAATAAACACACAATTCAATTGTCCATATAATCAAAAACAAAGACCTCGATTCATTTGCCTCAGTAGCAAGAATACAAAAATTTTCAAGATTTTTGTTTTTCCATTCCATAACTTTTATTTTTTTTTTTATTGGCTTTTTTTGTTTAACCCTGATGGTGTCGCAAATAGTTAGTCTAAAATAATATCGGCTGCTAATGAACTAACAACAACAAAAGTATTGTATTTATAAATGTTGCAACAAAAATAACTAAGCAAATATATAAATATTTTTTTTCTCTTGCATTCTAAATGTTTAAAACTATCCAAGAGTTGTGTAAATATTAAAAAAATAAAAATAAATTATAATTAATTCGAAAACGTTGCAAAATCTTAGGATTCATTTTATTTTGTTTTTCAGCACAAAACAGTTCAAAGATATTCCCCTGATTTCATAAATAAATAAATTACTATTCTGCCACCACAAATAAAAAAAAAAAAATTAATTATAATAAAATATATTAAAAAAAAAGAAAAGATAAAAGAACAATAATATTTGTAATGTTATTTAAAAGAAAAAAGAAAAAAACTTTCAATGTTTGCTAAAGAATAACAATTTTTGTGTAACGAAACTTTAGAAGAATTCAAATTTATAAACCTGAGAAATTTACTGTATGCAGTAAAAAAAAAAAACCTAAAAAAAAAAAAAATGAAAAAAATTATTATTATATATACTAAATATATTTTAAAATTATGCATTATACAGATGATATGCAAAAACTATTGTAAATGTCGGAAACAAGCAAAAGTGTTATATAAGGTGCAATTTAGCCATCCTTGTAAATAATTATAAAGAAAGAAAGACATTCCCAATTGTTGTTGTTTTTCAATCCACACTAACACACACACATGTCCACATGTTTGAAGAAAAGGAAGACATTACTCCGGTTGGCTTAGTTCAACTGCTCCACATCGTCCTGGTCTAGAAACATTTGCTTTTTGGCCCGACGTCTTTGGCGCCAACTGCTGCAGATGCGCATGGAAAAGAAATAGACCAGCTCGATGAAGCTGAGACTAGAGATGCCCATGAAGAGACCAAAGATGCCACCGCAATTGGAAATCAAGGTGGACACGCCAAACATAATTGTCCTCTTGATGGCCGTAAACTGATGCTCTTTGAAATAGACCGAGAGACGAGAGCCCACAGCGCTGGAAAAGTAAAACAGTCAACTTAATTAGTAAGCGCCTTTTGAGAGACTGACAAGTCCTTACTCTGAGTGCTCGTAGACCTCGCGGAAGGCACGTATGGTCCTGGACATATCGTAGTGGGCTCGGGAGATTTCGAAATTATAGTCCAGTGAGGTACAGGCGGGCATGCAATTGCACATGACCTTGACATTGGGATCCATATTTTGCTGCATGGTTTGGTTTTGCAAGATCACGGATAGCTCCTCCTGGGCAGCCGTATAGCAGTCTATGTCAGCCAAACCGCAAACGGGCACACCCAAGGGTTCTAAAGTGAAAAAACATTTGAAAGTGGACTAATCTATTTGTTTCAACTTACTTGGCATCCAAAATTTGGCACAATGGCATTTGGCCACAGTGTAGTTGGCCAGGCATTCGGTTTGGCAATTGCTTTGGGAATAGGAGCGGAAAAACCGCAACTCTCGTTCGTCATCAAAGAAGCACTGGCGTCTGGTGTAGAGAGAGAGAGAGAGAGAGGGAGAGGTAGTGGGTGGGTGGGTTGTGTAATGATTACTCACTTTTCTGCACCAATTTCGTGTAAATTATCCGTGGACATGACATAATTTGGTAGTACACTGACCACCACCTCATCCCCGTGCGGCACGAGTATATAATTTCCCGAGGTAAGCGGCACACTCTCCGGGGAGTTAAGGAATACCTGCAAGCCAAATAGAAACATAAAACGAAATTACCCCAAACGCCTAGCCACACCCACCTTGTAGCCCTGCCTGAAGCGACGACAATGGTAGTCGTAGTTGTGGGTATAGCCCTGGAGGAAGGCAAAGAATGCATTGCGGGCTGAGGAGAAGACCGTTCGCTGGGGATAGGCATTCTGACCCTGGCCCCGGTAGCCAAACTCCAAAGACCAGTTGCCCGTGATGTTGTTTAGCGGTGGCAGATCATCAAAGTAATCATTAAAGCTGACTATATCTGGGTCCCGATAGCTGATAAAGCGCTCATCCCTGTAAATGTCCTTGGGACGGAGACCATTGAACTGATAGCAAATGCCCTCGTCTGTGGCCACAAAGTCAAAGATCTTATTGCAGAAATAGAATCTACCATTCCATTTGCAAAACGGGCCTGTTTCATTCTTGGATATAGACAGATCAACCAGGGTCTGGGCTATATCCAAATCCAAGTCCTGGGGCAGCAAATGGGCAAATCTCTGGACCACATCGGCATCGCAAATATGCATAGTGGCAGCCATACGGGCCAGACTGAAGAATTATTGGTAAAATTAATCAGATTAGTGAAAGGAAATATTTGATATACTCAACTCTTCCTCATCCAAGTCGTTGGGTAATTTTTTGCTCTCGGCAAAGTCGCTCCATATTTTGTGGGAAATATTTTGAAAATCAAAAGAATTACGATCCATTTTTATTTCCGGACAGATGGTAATAGTTGGAAAGGGAATCTTATGCACTGGCACCAGGGTTTCATCAAAGCCCATTATAACGGGAGACTCCTGCCATTTGAGGTAGGTATCCCAGATCAGAGAAACGGCAAAATACAAAGAAATCAAAATGACGCCAAGCCAGTATAATCTAGGAAAGAGAATTTTAATCATTTTCTCCATGAACACAAATTGTTATGCTTACTTTTCATAGATGGGACGATGTACTTCGAAAATATAGCGAATGCCATGAATTGTGGTGCTCTTCGAATACTCGAGCAAGAGACCTTTGCAGGCAGATAGACGACTGCCATATCGAATTCTGGATTTGATAATCACATCACTGGGCACATCACTCAGGGCTGCCGAGGTGATACTGCCTCGATCATAGTTCAGACGTGGCAGAGTCAAAAGGAGCTCCGGACCAGGCAGCGGACCATCTGGCTTGCTCTTCAGCTCGGCCATACTACACCAACGATTGCAAATTACTAACTAAGCGGAATCCACGCCGGCCCAGGGCTTTTATAGCCAGAGTAAATAGGGAGCGGTTGCAGGCTTTTACCCATGGGATGCAATTCGCTGGCGGGGAATACACGCGATACAGACAGACAATTACACTTGGGTCTACCCTTTAAATTTGAAACATTTACATGAAAAGGTGTCACATTCGACGCTTTAATTACATTTTAGTTGTTGCTTAATTTCTAGTTGCACACAAAATTCACATTGTGTTCTAATTGTATCATAACCATAATCATACCATAAATATAAAAAAATAATACACTAATACACTGAACTGCTAAGTAGAATGTCCCTTTAGAAATGCTTAAGATCCGTTTCACCCGGCAAAAGGGCTGCTGGGTTGGCTGTGCTTGGATTCTGCATTAATTTGATTTTCATGGCAGCTGTGGCTCCAACGGCCTGTTGAAGGATATTCGGTGGCCTTGGCTGATTTTTGTCAGCCTCGTATTGGGCTCTGTGTAGACGCTGGCGATGCTTGTACATGTTGGCGCTGCAGAAGAAAGTCATTGGGCAATTCGGACACGTGTAGAGAACCTCGCCCGTATGGGTGGATGTGTGCTCCTAAGGAAGATAAATTATTAGGAGACATTCCTCAAAGTATATATTTGGCTTACCCTCAGCTCCTGCGGTCTTTTGAAAGCCTTGTCACACATTGTGCATTTGAATTTCCGTTCGCATTCGTGATTGTGATAGATGTGACGACGCAGGGCTCGAGCATTAGGCGATAGCTTGCCACAGACGTTACATCTATGCTCGCCTACACTTTCTACATGAATGCTCTTCATGTGCTGTTTCAGTCCAGTCATGCCCTTCAACCAGGCACCACAGATTTGGCACTGCTTCAACTCGGGCTCCGGTCGCGGCTTGTCGGAGTGCATCAGTTCCTGATGCTTTTTGAGTATGATTTTCGTGCGCATTTGTTTTCCACACTTATCGCAAATGATAGTACTTTCCGGATCGTGCATGGAGCTCATATGGTTTTTTAGCTTACGCTCGGTCAGGAATCTGTGAATCAAAGAAAATTATTAGACTTGAACTTCAGGTTTGAAGAGCTTTAGGAACGTACTTTTTATTGCACTCTGTGCAGCTGAATTTGAATTCAGACTTGGGCACATGCTTGTTGAGTTTGTGATAATCGATTGCGGTTTTGCTACGGAAAACCTTGGGGCATTGGTCACAGTGGAATGAGAGTTTTGTATCGGGGTCTATATGAACCTGCTGATGCGATTCAAGGTGACGTGAATTTTGAAAAGATTTGGCACATGTTTCGCACTTGAAATGATCGGGATTCCAGTGAACGAGTACATGCTCGGCCAAGACTTTGCGTTGCGTAAATTTTCGACCACAACAGGTCATATAGCCTGGATCTACGAGATGGGTGAGGCGATGGTGTCTTTGCATTTGAGTAAAGTTTTGAACCGATTGATTGCATATAGGGCAAGGTAAGATGCCATTGAAAAATTTGGCGATGATAGTGTCAAACTCTTCCTGTTGCTTCTTGCGCTGTTCCAGCAGCTCGCGGGACATTCGAACTTTGGGCTCCGTTGGCTTGGTTCGCTTTTTGTACTTTTTGGGTCGGACTACGGTGCGTTTGGGTATAACGGCAAACTCAACCTTTTCAGCATTATCAAATTCAAAATCAGAATCTTCGTTTGATTCATTACTATCGTTTGAACTGTCCTCACTGATGCTATCGTCCAAGGGGGCTTGGTAGTCGTCTTGGTCGTCGTCACTAAGATCGGGGGGTTCTGGCAAGCTCTTACTAGATTCTAGAGGTTTAATTTCAACTGGTGGTTCCACAGGCATTTCCGTTTTTCGTGGACGCCCTCTTGGTCGTTTTAGAGGAGCAGGTAATTCACTGGATACGAGTGGTACTTCGACATCGCTACTTGCATTTGTGTTACTTTGATCAGTTTCGACTTTTACGCGTTTTCTTAGGCGTCTTGGGGGCGTGGTTAGTGGGCTTTCTATGACCGTTTGCACATTGGCCGTAGTTTCCAAGACTTCGATTTTTGGCAATTGGTCTAGTTCGTGCTCTTCGATCTTTACTTCGGGATAGAAGAAGTTACGTTCAGTGGAATCGTTTGGATCTGGTATAGTCGATTCAGCGGAGATCTTGGGTGCTTCTTGGTAACTTTCCTGGGTCAAAGGATCATCTTCCATAGGTAATACTTTTGTCTCGTGTAATGAACTCTGTGCAGCGCTCACAAATTCAAATAATGCATGAAAATCTGAAACGATTTTCCAGCAGCGTATACATATTTTCTCAGTTTCCTCAGGACTTTCCGATAGCTGCAACATAATTTTTTAAAATGTTATTAGAAACATTTTTGTTTTTAATTTACTCACAGTCAAAGGAAAATGTTTAGATATTATTTGCGGGACATCCAGTTGAGAACCTCTTTCGGAATACACTGCTATATACTCAACAGGCCTAGGAGTGTTTTCATCCAGGCACAGCAAGCAAGTGCCTACTGAAGATGAAGCTACAAGGAAGAAAAATTGAATAAGAAATTTTTAGACACATTTTAATGCTTTCAAAAGGCGTTTTGTGATGATTTTTTTGGCTTTATTGTACTAACCCATTGCTCAAATATGTTTCTTTACAAAAATTGCTTATCCATCAATATTAGTTATTTTAATAATCCTTTTTATTTACAAAGTTTACAAAAAGCCGCAGCTGATTGATGAGATTGAAAAATATCGATAGTCATCGGCTTTAGAAAAATCAAAATAATAAGAACTAGATTAATGAATAAACAGTTCCGATTAGTCTTATTGGCGCGAGATCAAAACATTTATAAATTTTACATACTGCAAATTTGTTGATATAAAATACAAATTTTTAATCAATCTGTTTTTTAATTATATTTTGAGCAAATTAAACACACATGTTCAGAGTTGCTATTGATTTCATTATAATAAATAGACAGAGTTGCTCTTTGAGTATATCGATTACACGCCTATCGATACTTTTGTGCATTAAACACACATAGAAAACAAATATAAAAACTGCAGTTGTTTATAAACTCCAAGTCCAAGCTAAATTTAATTTATATTATACGTCTTCGCCCACTGACTTGAACTCATTCCTGACCAATTCGAAGAGAGAATCGCTGGCAACGTATTAAGTGATTTACTACGTACGTATCACAAGAGAGGAATACCAGTTTGCGTCTTTTCTAGCGATGGAATATTAAGCCCACGATAACACCAAGCAACTCAATAGTTGGTCAAAAATTTCAAAAAACTTTTAACAATTGTATTTTTCCTTAGCCCTGCCTAAAACCGACCTCGAGATCGGTCTACTAAAGTCTTAATGCACGAAAATGGAGGTATAAAAGTTATATTACGCTGTTGCTCTGTTATTAATAATGTAATTTTTACAGAAATCAATTGAAAAGAAAGTGATGCCTAAAAAGAAGACCACTCGAAAAACTCATTGGTATACCGTTGACCAAATCCTAAATTCAAGAGATTGCCCTTGCTGTGGTCTTTCCATCGATCGAATTAAAAATCCCTTGGCTCATGCGAAAAGATGCTTCAGCGTAAAGAAAATTGGTCCTATCTATCGTCTCAGTGGATATAAAGAATGCGTTTGCGGTCTTTTAATAGCAGATCAAGCTAAAGCCAAGAAACTGCACGTGTGTGCGGTAAGTATTAATGAAATTTAAGAATCTTGTGACTATTCCTCATTTTCGAATTACAAATTTTAGGGTGCTGTGCCGGCCTTCGATCCAGAACCTATAGAGACTTTTAAAGCCGCGAACCCACCCGCAGATATTGAAGCAGAAACTGTGGAGCTTAATGCACCTTCGCCGACAACTCAAGAGACACAATCTACAATAGTTATAACTGTGCCACCTACGGTCAGCCAATCAATATCAAAATACAGACTGCCTTCAAGACAGCCAGCGCAAAAAGAATTAGAAAAGAGCCAAGGAAAGCGGCCCATTGTAATAACAGTCCCGCTTAAAGTAACTACGGAGGCGACAAAGCTCCAACATCGAAAGACCAGCAGCAATATAATAGTAGTTCCACATAGGGCAAATCAATCCGATTCACAAATGCCAAAATCTGTAAGGTCCTTAGAGCAGGAGCTCCTGCAACCCAAACCTTGGATACGAAATTTCGTCACTCCCATTAAATTACAAGGTGTCCGAGAAAAACGAAATATTAAACCTAAGCCACGAGTTCGTAATTTCGATATGGCGCTGGGCACACAGCAACCTCCAGATGTCTGGGTCTATTCCATAGCGAGTGAAAATGATGAATCATTAGAGGATGAAGGAGACGGACTGAGTTTACCCATTGTGGATGAGAACGAGGCAATTCTCTTGCTAAAAAATCGAATGTTAAGCCTGCCTAATTTTAATAAAAATAAAATAGAAAGTTTTTGTAAGAATAATCTAAACACACCTACTAAAACAAGTTGCAAGTAATACTTCTTTTTTTCTCTATGTAAATAAGAAATAAAAGGTTTATAAGTTATTTTGAAATATAATTATGTATCATATTTTAAAAATGTTGTCCGAAAATTTAAGGCAATGTCGGGGCTCCCAAGCTGTGCTCCAAATTTCGTAAAAAAAATATTTTTGTTTTTAATAAATAAAAAATCATTTATTGTGTAGTTGTAAAATTGGTTTACAAATTTCTTACATTGCTTAGCTTGTTTTTTTGTTTGTTTTTTTTTTTTATGAAATACAAATACTCATACAAATACAAAAAACATCGAAATTGAATTGCGACAATATCTACTTAGTTTTTGTATATGAACTTTAATGCCGTATGCGAGATACCATATAATAGTATATAAATATCAGTTTTATATCAAAAAGTTGTAGACAAAAAAAAAAAAAATTAGTTTATATTTTTAGCTGAACATTTTTGTTAAAAATTTTGATTCACTTGGTCTCCGTTGTGGTTTTGCTATTGCTGGGTTATTTTCCTTACTGGTGGTTCTATATAATCTGTCGCTTTGAGATTCCTTTAGCTACACCAAACAAATCTTCTGAGTTTAAACTATCTAGAAGAACTTTTGATTTGAGTTTGAAGCGATGCTAAAATTTTAAGATGAACAATTTAGTATAGATTTTGATTTGGCATATTTATGGTTAAGTATAATGGAAATACAGTTAATGAAAATATCTTCTACGAGTAGAAAAAATGCAGATGCGTGTTCCCAAAAACTGGGAGGTTGTTTTCTTTTTTTTACTTGTTTTAAGCTTTGCTTTAACTATTAAAAAGGTTTTTTTTTTTGATTTGGGATTATTTAAGATTTGTCAAAAGGAATGTATAAACCTTTTGCATATCCTTGGTAAGTGTATATTTTATAAGGATTTAAAGTAATTTCGGTGCAAACGCATTGTGCAACACTGGCTGAGTGGGTTTTGGCGCGGATGTTTTTTGGTCGTGGTCCAGTGGTTAAATGGTTCCGTGGTCCCGGGGCAGTTTTAAATGCGTTCGGTCACATAAACCTTGGCAGAGGCGGGTGCATTCGACCTTCGCACGGCAAAGGTAACAATAATGCCAATGATCACCAAAGTCATGCCAATGGCACTGGTTATATAGTGCTCCACCAGCTGGTTTTCAGCACTGAAAAGAGAAAGATTATAAATTATATAAAAAAATCGAAAGAAATGAACTTAGAGAGCTCACCTCAAATTCGGATCCTTGGCAGTTTCCTTTTCCTTTTCAATCAAACCGGTGACAGCTGTGGCCACTGCCAGCCAGAAATTGGCCAATCCCATGCTGGCATGAATGGGCACCATGGCAGACCGGCAGCTATAGGTCTTGTTCTCACAGCACAGCATCACCAGAAAACTAAAGCAATCCAAAATCAATTACATAATCCTCTCAAACTAATTAAGTGTACACCCACCTGAAGAATCCAATTACAAACTGTAGCACAAACATGCCCATTGTGATGAAGCCCAGCCACGAATGCAGACTGTAGAAATTCGGCTTCTGTAAAGCATTGTGCGAATCAAAGACGGATAGGAAACCCAGAGCCACGCAAGGTATGGCCACGGCATGGAAGAACATGTGAATCAACTTCACATAGATGTGCTTCATGCAACGGCACAGACGATAGATCAAAATCGCTGAAATCATATATGTAAGATAGATTAATTTTTGGACTAGTCTATATTATTTTATTTTTTCAAAGAACTTACAAAATCCGGATAGAGTAATAAAGCCAGCCACCATAAGAATCGGATGCAAATTGAATTGTTGTGTGGGACTCTCGGACCAGGCGAAGCCGCCGCGATAGAACATCACCCAGAAGAGGGTAAGCACCAGAACGCCCACCAGCAGGATTGTGGACAATATGACAATGAGCAGATATTCACACCAAGAACAACAGTTCCAGGCATTATCCGGATCCTCCTCATAGCGTCTAGAATGAGAAGGAGATTGGAGAAAGGTAAACATACATAAGTTTGACTTTTTCCACGAGAACAGCTTATCTCTCAGATCATCCACAAAAGGCTTATCAATGTCGTTTATCGGATTATTTTCATCATGAAAGATTTTACGCATTTGTTATGTTTTCTGAAATTTTATAGAAATTAGCACATTGCTAATTCAATTATGTAAGTTCAAGACGCTGTTGCCTAAGTCACGCAAGATACATCATAGATATATATATATATATATATATATATATATATATATATATATATATATATATATATATATATATATATATATATATAAAGATATATATATATATATATATATAGATAAATCTGTATAATTTCTTGAACTTTACACTATGTGGGCTTACTTTTCTATCTTCGTTGAGTAATTATGGAAATTTCACTTTAATCTCCGGAGCAGAGGCAAGCCAACTAAACAATTAAACCCAAGTCTTTCCAAGTCTTTCCAAGTCTTTGCACTAATTGCGGTTTGAATGCTGAATAAATCAGCTTAATTGATATATAAAGCAAAGTCAGTCAGACAAATAATGAAATAGACAAAAGTCTGTCAGTCCGTTTTTGTGGGGGTTAAGTAAGTTCGTAATTATCTTATTTGCCGCACAAAATCAAATCAAAGGAGTTTCTCATTTTCTTATTTATTCTTCTTTGTTTTTGAAGATCTTCAATTAAATAAGTAATCAGGGCTGAAAGTTTTACTTTTTTTTTTAAGTGTTTTTTTTTTATGAAAATATTTTTGATTTTGACAGCTTAAGCTAAAAGATGAATTGATTGAAATAATTTGATAGAGCAAGTGTTCTAGATAAGTGAAAGCTTATAGATTATGTCAAATTTAAGCAATTTAGTATTCCCCGCTCTCATTAGTATCAGTTGCTTTATATGTTTAAGCTTGTCAGTTTCAAATGACAATGATATTGTCGATGAAGCCAGATGATCTCACAGAAATTAAAACCCTGAAAAACAAATCCAAACGTGCCAGTGCCTCTGGAGCTGCTGGTGGTTGGCTCTTGGTCTCTTGTGGGATTTTTACAATGAATCCAACAGATGCTTCCAGCAGTGACAGTACACCCCGATGTCTACAATAGCTTTTCAATTCAAGCACTTTAGTTTGAAAGAAACGGGGTGGGGGTAGGCCAACATATGGAGTATGCTCCACTAATGACATTGGGGAGGGAGGGGGAGGGGGCAGGGTTGTTTGTATAGCAACATCACACTAATTAAGCGGATTGCTGGTTGCCAACGAGGCGCTTAATCACTTCCAAGTGCAGTTGAGCTCTTTGAGCATTTTCAATGCGGTTGCACTTGAAATGACAACCAACCAAACCACTAAGACAGATAGCCACCAAAAGCTCCAAGACATCCGACGAGTGCAATTCGAAACGAAAGTAAACAAAACAAAAGCCCATAAACTAAGCGGCAAAGCCTAAATTATACTTCAGCTGCTACAATAGCAACAAAGAAAATTAAAACAACAACAACAAATCATTTATTTAATTATACAAAATAATAATTTCGAGTTGCTAATATGATTAAATAAAGTGAGAAAAGCAAGGAGCAGGAGGGGCTGTTGAAAAGTGTGAGAGGCCATTGGCGTATCCACTCTCACTTACATCATTTTGTTTCAAAAATGATCGCTCCAATTTACATACAAAGCAATCAGACTACTCTGCACCTCAATTACACTAGCCAACAAAATTAGAGAATCAAATTGAGATTAAATTGAAAATTCTCAAGTTCGACTTTTCAGAAAGTGAAATAAATATTTCCCTTTTTATTTTTTATTTTTTATTAGATAATTTTTTTTTTTTTTAATTCGAGTAAAAATCATATGAGCAATTGCCAAGTGGTGCAGTGTTAAATTGCCTGCTGTCTGACAGTTTCATTAAGACTAGCCAAAACAGTGTGAGTGCAAGCGAGAAGGCTATATAGACAGACGCAGACTCGATGTCAATGAACGGACGGCAGTCGCTGCTGCACTCGTTGCAGTGCTGCCTCGGCCACCACTGTGCAAGTCCCACACAGTTGATAAGTGTGCACCGCGTTGCACTTGCAACCATTGCGGTTGGGGCCGGGCCGGGCCGGGCCGGGGCTCTCGGGGAGCGTTTTTTTGTTTTTCTCGGGCTGACTGCGGGCTTGCTTAAAAATAAAGGAGCCTACTAAAAAAACGCTCACACTCAGACAATTTGGTTTAGCACACATTTTCACTGGCTGGCCGCAGACTCCACACCGAGTAAAGCACAAACAACAACAACAACAACAAACAGAAATTGTTTAAACCAAGAGTAGAGAAAAACAAACAACAAACCAAAAAGCCACAAACGTGCCCATACTTGCCAGCTCACCTACGTATGAAATGCATTTTTATTTGTATCTGTAGCTGGCCATCTGCATTTGTATCTCTTTCACTTTTCAACTGGGAACTTGTCTGGCGGGCGGTGTGAGAAAATTTCGCTAAAAGCTTTTTGCTTGTGTGTGGAAAACTTGTCCAGCATATTCAAAAACTCGTTTAGTTTTTGCCTTCTTCTTCTTCTTTTTTTTTTGGGAAGTTCAAGTACACCAAAGCTCCGGAGTCTGCGGCAGTGGAAAATCCTGATTTACAGCCACTTTGCTGCTAATGGGTCAACATGGCAGCGGCTGTTGACACTGCGCCCACACAGACCAAAAGGAGAGGGAGAGACGAGAAAAATCTTGGCACAAGGGGGAAAGCCTGGCTAGGCTAGACTCTCAACATTCATTTGCCTCACACATAAACCACAACAGTTCATATCGAAATCAATGGGATTTGACTTGATGCTAACCTCGACTCGGGCTCATCTGCGAATCTTCAATTTCTTTTGCCTTCGCCTTTGCCACTTGACTTGGCATTTAAAAATTATAATGACTTTTTTTTTGCCTAAGAGATCGAGAGAGTTTGAGTTCCTTGACTCTTAGAGTGTGAAAGTTATGAAATTTGAAAAGGAGACCCTTGCCTTATCTTAATCACTTGTCATATTTTGTTTCAGAAAAACAAAATTGATGTCTACGACATCCAAGTGAATTGCTAGATTTTCCCAGTCTCTGAGAAGAACATTGCATTATCTAGAACCTGAAAAATCCTCAGTATAATTGTGACATATCTTATCTAAATGAGAAACTAACAACGAGGTGATCATGTGACTCAAATTATTCAGGGCCATAATATTATCTCAAGAACAAATAGAACAACATATTAAAGAGATCTCAGTCAGCGGGTGATTCAAATGAATTCTTCGAAACTTATTTTAAACTCGACTTGGCCACACCCTGTATCAGATCTTTTTGTAGCTCATCTAGTTAAATATGTCTGGCTGTGCTCAAACGGATCGTAGATATGCAGACAATATAAGAACCAGACTAATTATGGCCAAGACCACAATCAGTCTAACCCAAAAGTGGAGCAACACAAGCCAAGATCTCGACTTGTTTTATGTCAAAAGGGGAGGCAACAAGTTCGCTGACCAAACACAAGCCAAGACAAAGTAGTAAGTAGGTGAGACTTCAGAACTATTGCTGATCGGATGCAGCAAATTAAAATTAACAAAACAAATAAATTGAAACATTTGTCAGTGCTCTGGGGATGAGGGAGCAAAATGAAAGATCCTGCTGGTGGTTAATTATGTCATTCGATTCATGACGATGTTTGAGAGAGATCGAAAGTAAGTCCAAAACATAATTATGTTTTGTCCGCTTCTGTTTGTGGTGTAATTTTACAATGCCTGCCAATTGTTTACACACAACGATCCGTGCCAGCAACTCACTCGTAGAGCTCAATTGAAATATGCACCGATGTGAGTTGGATATAGCGGGACAGACAAAGGCCGACCCACACCATCAGGCAATTGTATATTATTGTATAAATATACGGGACTCTGGGCTTGTGTATATATGTAATTGTATCTGGAAGATACAATCAATTTCGCAGTAGCAGAACTTGACACGAAACAAATGCCAGCTTGCCGGGCGGTCGGGAGGGTTGAGTGAGAAAGTTCGTGTAGTTCTATGATGAGCGAGACGACTTTGGGGGCGGAGCTTGCTTGAGACCCTGTAATTTAGTCATTGAATAATTTGATTTATTTAAAAATAAATATATTACTTTTGCCTGAATAATTCGTGGCAACTCAAGTTGAGTAAAATACAAAAATTTATCAATTTAAATAATAATGAAAATAATGTGGCATTTTATTTATACTGCTTCCGAGAAAGAGATGAAGATATGAAAATATATATACATATATAGATATATATATTTTCTTTTGAGGGACACTTACGTTGTTGTTGTTCCTCCACGCGGCATTTTGTTGCCCAAATGACGATCGCGCATTTAGGCAAAATGAAATGTTTTATTTAGTACGTTGCGTATACTTGATATTTTTTTGGCAACCCCTCACACGTCACAACTCTCTTACTGTGTCAATCTTTCTCTTATTTAGGAAATTCCCACAAATTATTTGTGTTTTTTTTTTCTTGTTTAGTTTTGAACTAGAAACGATGGAAATAACAAAAGATCAGTATGGAAAGAATTCATTCCAAAAACGTGGAAGGTCTAAAAAATTTATTTGCAATTTGTGTGATGCCACCAAACTTGACAATTAATACAATTAATGTGTATAAATAAACTTTGCCATGCTAATCAATACGTTAATTTGTCAGTCTCTCTATAAAGAATTTCAAGCAGAATCACACGGTTTTGCAAAGTCTCTCTATATATATTTTTATTGTACAAATACGTAATCAATTCATTATCGGAATTCAGATGAATTAGAAGGAGATATTCCGACAGTGGAAAGTTAAATAAGAGTCTCTCTTGTTTTTGGTTAATTTATGTGATCTTTTCTTATTTCTCTTTTATTGTTTCGATTTTATTTAAATATAAAACATTAATCAAAAGGCTTTTGCTGCTGATTAGAAGTGGCACAGAAATTAAACACTTTTGTTTGCAGGTTGTTGTTTACATATTTTTTTTTGTTTTTCTTTTTTTTTGTTATTTAGACAAAACACACACCGACACAGTCTCGCTCTCTGAATATTTGAATTTTCTTTTCTTTCGAAATTTATACGAATTTTAAATAACCGGTGGCAATGAGAGACACAATACAGCGTCCCAATGAAGTGAACAGTGCGAGTTTCTAAATGTAACTGTGACTAAAAGTGAAGAGAAGAATTCAGCCGCAGCTTTTTAGGCAGTCGATCACTGATTGGCGGAGCTGCCAACTTGTTGCTTTATATTCAGCCGAGACACGAACCCAACACACTTTGGTTGTGTTTTGTGGGAAAAGCTTTTTATCAATTTGAATTTCAAAAAAATTAGAAGCAATTTAAAGTGTGATTTCTTTTTGGAGATCTGCAAAGTGTCGGTTGACCTTGATAAGCTTGAGTCATAAGATAATTTGTTGACTTTTCTTAGACCCGCTTATTTGACTAGTCGGTAATAATAAATGTCTAGAAGATAACTAAATTTGCTAATCTCTTGAAGTATGACGTTTGCACTAAGAAGATAAATCTTGATCTTAAATAATTTATGTCTGCCGTTGAGAACTACTTCTTCTTCTTCTTCTTCTTCTTCTGCAGCCTAGTTATGATAAAAATGATTTTATTTTTAAAATTTTTGTTTAAAAAGTTTCCCATTTCATTCTTCTGGTCAGCCAGACTTATAACATATAAGTTGTTAATTAGAGAAAATCAAAACACCTGTCCTTTATTTAACTAAAAAAAAAAAAAAATAGATACACCTCTTTGTCCAACAAATAAACAAAAAGCAAATATCTATTAATATAAGGCACTGAAGCTCATTAAAAATAGATGATTGTAATTTGAACAAAAGTAGAGCAAGCCACATCGAAGACAGTCCAGGCCAATCGAGTCAACCAAGTTAGCCGATTTTCTATATTTACCCAACATACACCCACTCCAAGTGGGCCGTGTCACAAAGACAACACACCCATTAAATGGATTGCCCACGGCACTGAAGCCAGTTAAAGCCAAATTCACAGACCGGCTATAATGATTACACTGTTGGCCACACTAACTTGGCTCTTTGCCTCGACATACTTTGAAATTTACGAGCATTTTGGAGTATCCTTTACCGTTTGCCTGTCCGTCCGTCTCTACGTCGGGAGAACGTAGTTAAAATCATAGGAAATGAAACGAAATGAAATGAATAAAAAATAAAAAAAACGAGAAGCCAGCGAAAAGGTTAAAGTAGTCAGTCGGTCATATAGAAAATATGCTTGTAATTACACAAGCTCCTATCTAGGTAGACTTTGGCTCTGGCCAACTGCGTGCCTTGCCAGAAATTTGGACTCTGCAGCTCGGGTAATTGTGGGTGTGGGATGGACGCACGCGATCAACTGTTGAATGTCTCATTGGCAAGAGCTCTCCTCTTCTTTGCCTCTCTTGGCTTTGCCATGATTTTCTTCACAAACACACACACACACACACACACACATATACATTAAATTAAAATTTACGACTTGAAGGATATTAGGAAATTAGCAAGAGAACGTGCGAGCAACAAAAAAAAAAAGGAGTACCCAACCAAAGCTGTTGGCCTAGGTGTGTTCGAATAGGCAAACCTGTAAACATCCTGGCCTTGGCTGTTTGGTTTGGCCTGATTGTTTAGTTGGCTGAATTTTTACCTCATTAATTACTTGGTGTGTACGTTGGTGTAACGTGTGCCCAGCTCGTTTTGTGGGCCTAATTTATATGTAAATGCGTTACGCATACGCCGTGTGGCCTGGCGCACAGCAAAAATCCTCCATTAAAGACAATTAATTGGCTGGCATTTTACGAGTATTTTGATGATAGTTCGAGGCATTTACTGGCTTATAGAACTGACCTTAACTGCCTAAAGCTGACCTATTTTTTTTTTGCTAGATTCGAAAAAGTTGAATTTGAACTAATTTTAGGGAAATCTCATAGCTTCCTTAGCAACCCAACAATCAAACCAACCCCAATCCAGTCCCTCCGATCATATACATATGAACATAGCTTAAATAGTTTTGCTCACTTTGCCAATTGCTGCCACAAAGCATTCTGGTCTCGGCTGGCGGGCCTTGCTCCGTTCGAGTCAGCTCTGCTCAGCTCTATTCTGCTGTCTGTGCAATTTTGGGTAAGTGACACAATTTATTCAAATATTTATACGCAAATGTCTCGAAAATTTGTATATTCTGTTGATTGGTTGATGGGCCCGCTGGGTATGCTCCGAAGGAGGTGGAACAACTTGAGAGCTATTCCCATTTTTCCCCCTCCTCTGCAGTTTGCTATAATTTATCACTTAAGACACAAGACACATGTTGAAAGCTGCTGACATTTATTTTAGTTTGGAATTTATATACATTTCTTTTTTTCATAATTTACTTTACAATTATCTAGTTTTTAGTTGGTTGATGTTAACTGGCTTAGTTTGGTCGAAAAAATGTCGTGTCTGTTTGAGTGAATATGTGTGGTTAATTACGGTTATAAAACTCACTTTTCATCCGGGGGCGGTGGCATTTCAATACCATTGGGCGTGCCCGGTGGCGTTTTCTCATTCTCCATCATGGCCAATGGCGCGTCCAGAGGCGGCAACGGACTCACCGAGTTTGTATCCATGCTAAAGCAATCAATTTTGATGGTTCTGTGGGGACAAAAACAAAAAACAAAAACCAAAGCAAAAGACTAGATTTGTAATTACTATTTTTGTTCATTATTATTATTATTATTTTTTTTTTAATTTTTAGTTGTAAAGAAAACAGGAGTAGTGCTTTTAATTTGTCTGAAACACGCGCTACACTTATCTCCCTCTGGCTTTGCTGACAACGGCAGTGAAAATTGCAGTGGAATAACAAAGACAAATAAAAAGAAAATGAAAATGAAAATGAAAAAGCAAGGATTTGATAATAAAAAGTTATGACTGAAGAAATAAGCAAAATAAAAGGACTCCTCCAATCCGACTGCTGAGTGATGAAGTTGACAGAACAGACTCCACCGACACTCTACTCTCTCAACAACTCGCCAAACTCACTCCTACAACAATTCCCTCCTCACCCCCAACCCGCTGACACCCCTGACTGCAGTGATGTTTTTTCCGTCTACCCTAGGCAGCTGCATAAAATTCACAGCCAATTACAGACCGCCCTGCCCCAGTTGGGGCTTGTGCCTGAAAATGTTTTCCACAACAAGAACAACTGCCACAAGACCAGAAGAAATAGCAAATATGAAAAGTGAAAGAGGATGCTATCCTTGACTTTGCCGAATATTCTATACTCTTTAAGATTTTGAATTATGTTTCAAATTGTCATTTTCCTGTTTTCATCCTGACCTTTTCTATTCAGATTTAAGGTTAAAAAAAATTGAAGATTTGGTCGAGTAAAATCTGAAAAAAGGGTATAGTCAAAGTGATATCCGAGGTGGTTAGTGAAAGATAAAGTTGGCCGGAGATGCTTGGGATTTGTTATGGCGGGGGCGGGGGGTTTGGGGATTGCTGCTGCAATTGGTGATGCGCGAGGGCGTAAATCTGAACGCCGTTTGCATATCGCCCTGGTTGCCTGTCTCTCCTGTCTTTCGACTTGGTGCTGGAGCGCTCCTGGCTGATGGCTTTTTGGGTTGTCTGGTGATGAATAGCGGCGCCGTTATATGCCAGTTTTCATTACACCAATGCAGCATTTTCCATGACCAACCCAAGTAGCTCACACATATATTCACTCACTTTTAGACATATTCATTCACAGGCATTTGGCTGGTAGCCCTCTTCTCCCATACGCAAATGAGTCTGCGTTTTTGGTTTCTGTGGTTTGCAGAGAATGTCGATTTTTGTTCCAATTTTTTTTTTTTTTAGAAACATGTGTGTGTGTGTGTTTATGCTTAAAATGGAAACTGACTTTTATTTTCGGAAGCCCCCTCCCCCCTCTTGAACCCTTCTTTCTTTGGGATCTCAGCCGGCTGCAGAAATAATAATAATAATCATAACGCTGGAATAGCTATGAAAAAATGCAACGTCAACATTCCCAGCAAAGTGCAATGCTCTTGAGTTGACTACCCCGACCATAGCCCTTTTCTGTATCTCTCGGTCTGCATTCGCTCCTCAGTTCGATGAATGTGCGACCTGCAGCAAAATTGGCCATCATATGTCTGGCTGCGTTTTGTGATGTGCCAATTTCCAATGGCTCAAACCGTTGATACCGAACAATTGAAGAGAGTAGTGCGAGTAGGAAGTAAAGTCCATCATTCTCTGAGCTCCATTGTTGGCCATTTTTGCGAATGTCTCACATATGCATTGATCATTACCTATTCTAGTTCTTGGAACAATTACCTAAGTTCATTGGCCCTCGCCAAGGCGGAGGAGGTGGAGGAGATGGGCGAGGTGTGATTGGAAAATATCACACTGAAATGATAGACATTTGAAAGGCCTTTGAAAAGTCAATCCATTTGTTGGCATTGTTCGCTTCCACAGACATGGCAGAGTCCTCACTTCTTTAGAAACGAAGTGTCCACTCCGAAGTGAAACTCCGCCTCCGCCTATCCTCAATTTATTGAAGCTAGTCCAACAGTCAATTGTCTTGTTCTATTGACACGTGTCCAGTTCTCATATAAAGAGGCACCCACATTTCCCTTGACCAGTTCAATGGACTACAAAATACAATTACTTCTTAGACAACGATTTGGACCTCCCAAACCCCTGTTTACTTTGTGTCGTGTACAAACACATTTCCTGATCAACTAAAATTACTTTATTATGCATTTGCCACCACCAATTTGACCTGACAGGTGGATGGTCTGATGGGGGTCTGATATTCCATAGATATCATGAAAATCTTCCATTGGTTTTACTAATTCGTCTATGTTTTCCAAATTTCCACATTTGTTTTACCAAGCGACTCTAATAGGCCTTTTCATTTATAGGCCCAAAAGAGCGTTGACTTTCACGCTTGCCTCGCTCGGTTAATAAAGAAAAGAGGAATGAAACTGAAATACTTTTAGAAATTTAATTTATTTGTCTATAAAGATCTGAAGTATCTTTTTTTTCAGTATTTTGACATTTATTATTTTTCACACTTCAATTGTCAACTTTGAAATGGCGCACTCCATATCGCTATTCGTTTAATTAAGCATTTTATGGGCCAGACGCTTCAATTGTCAATTGAGTGTTTGTTGCGTGAGAATATGCCCCTCTCTCTCACTGCACACACACACGCACACTCATAGAGAGACTATAACATATTTCGAACATAACTGGAACATACCGATAAGCCAGCTCATATTTCATAAAATACCCCGAATATTTTCAGCTCAAACTGGACCGAGATTTGTTTGCCACACTCAGAATGCAATGGCAAGTGTACAACAATGCTAATGATATACATAAATAGAAACCCAATTATAAAGGTCGTGGGAGGAAGCTGGGAATTATGCAATGCGGGGCCCAAATTAAGACGCACATCCGCCTGGATAGATCACGCCCACATCTCAAGTCGCAGCAAATGAATAAATAAGCAAACTTAAAATTATGCGTAGAGGTTCATAACATATGTTAGATTCTTTTAGAAGAGAAGAGAACAAGATAAATGAAATGCAAGTGATTTATTTTAATGATTTAATCTGACTCTTATTTAAGGTTGACGGCCAAAAATTATACTTACAAAAAGAGCAACAAACTGCTTGAAAATTGCTTGAGTGTCTTTCTGTCTTTTTTTTTGAGGTTATGTTGGCTCTCTGTTTGTCTGGCTTGTTAAGGCAATTGCAAGACAATGAAGAGTGTCGTCTGCCTTTGCTGCTTCTTCCTTTGAAGTGATGTGAATATTTGCTGAAATTTTTTGACTTCAGTCGGTCCGTAAAGGGGGCGGTAATTGTCGGTCTTTTGCTCTTGACTCTTCTCTTCTTCTTTTTGTACACTTATAGACACTCCTGGCCAAAATGAGTGCTAATGATGTGAATACAGAAGCTATGCTAGAGCAATTAGTCCCGCACTTCGCACATAGACACCCACAGCATTCACAAAGCCACACACACACACACACACACTTGCACACTTGCACACAAATAACGGTTAGTATGCACAAGATTTACAAAAAAAAAAAGGGCCTGATGCGGTGACTTTCAGAGTGTATATCCTGGGAGCCCAGACAAAGTCTAGATAATCCGTTTAGCGGTTGTTGAATTCTTCTTTTTTTTTATTCTCTTTGTTGGCTTTTTATTTGTTTGTCGTTTACTTTAGCTTCGGCTTTTGCAGCTTTTGGAACTCAACGCACAAACAAACCCTCACACAGGCGCAGGCAACTTGAAAGAGATACCAATACAAACAAACAAAATGCAGACACAAAAACACACATACATTCGCAGAGATTCTCTTTGGTGTTTGCCGGAACCGGATATGAGGATAGAGTAAAATGCTTGATGCTGCAGTTGTTTTCCCAACACACACACAAACACACACACACAGAGCACACAACCTACCCCAATAAATTTTATGTTGCGCTTTTCGCTTGACTGCGGTTTTTCCTTGTTTGTTTTTGTGTGTGTTTATTTTAATATTTGCATTATTCACTTATGAATTGATGGCGCAATTTTGTTAGTTTTCCGTGCAAACGCGATTTATTGTTAATTCAGCCAAGCACTTTAATTGATCATTTAATTAAAATAAATGATTATTATTATTATTCCACGACTCAGTGAACACACGTGTGCACACACGCTTACACAAAACTATTCAAATGCAAAATTTTACACACTCTACACAAATTGTGCCGTGGTTGCTGCTGCGGATGCCGTTTGCAGTTGCCTTGCAGATGCCGTTATTTTTTGTATGCGCCAGCGAGCGAGCGAGCGAGCGAACCGTACTCCTCAAATGCTTTTCACAGACTAACGGCATTTTGGAAGTGCAGTTAAGCAAATCAAATATAAATGAATTCATAAAAATTTAATTTAATAGTACATTAATTTGTTCCTTAATAAGTGAAATCGTTGTCTTAATTTTTTAACTATTAATTTTTCTTCCATTTTAATAAAAAAAAAAAAAACAAAAAGTAAATTTATTTGTTTTCTTCAAACTTAAAAATTCGTTTTTCAGATTTTTTTCCACCTTTTCCAGCGTTTTTTTTTCGGCTTTTTCTAGCGGTTTTATCCGTACTTAGAAGTGCCCTCTTTTCTCTTACCAACAGTGTTGCCCTAGCTTTTTTCCCGTCAGATCTGACAGTTTTCTAAGTCCAACAACGTGGAATATTTTTAAATAGCGGGAAGCGCGAAAAATAGCTTTGATTTGCTTTCATTAAGATTTTTATACTCTTTTCGCAGAAAAAAGAGTATATTTAATTTGCTGTGATGTTTGTAACGCACAGAAAGAAACATCGTAGACCCACAAAACTTACATCTAGAATACTTAGAATCACTAGATGAGTCGATATGGCCATGTCCGTCTGTCCGTCTGTTTCTATACAAACTAGTTCGTTGCAACCGGCCGAATCGGACCACTATATCATATAGCTGCCATACG
Organism: Scaptodrosophila latifasciaeformis; assembly: GCA_037075145.1. NCBI lineage: Eukaryota > Metazoa > Arthropoda > Insecta > Diptera > Drosophilidae > Scaptodrosophila > Scaptodrosophila latifasciaeformis. The sequence goes on from JBAMCM010000158.1 coordinate 2,564,533, forward strand.
AACCTAAATCGGCCCTATTAACTGACCAACTCCGTAAAATACAAATTCACTATCACTATTTTTTAATAATTATAGAAATATATCATTTAAAAAATATATAGAACTAATCTGTGAGGCTTCCATGCTGGAATAAACTTTTCTAAACTTCCCTAATGGTTCAGCTTCTCAAAATGTCAAAATGAAGTCCATATTAATAAGTTCCTTCCCTCTTTTGGATCTCAGATCAACTACTTATGTAGGCCCAAGCGATTGTAAGACACCATTGATCTATCATCCAGTTAAAAAAAAAGCATTCGAAGCACAATTCTTGAGGAGTTTAATTTATTCGGCACGGTTGGTTAAATAGAACAGAAGAAATTTTAAAATTATTTGTGGATAATCTATTTGATATAGCAATTTGTTAAGCCAAGTATGGTAATTGATTTAAATGATTACACCTTAAATACCCCAATTCCCACAAACTTTTTGCCGATTTCAAAATGAAGTTTATATTAATAAGTTGCTTTGTGTTTCTGGAATTCATACTTCTCACTAGTGGAATGCCAGAGGATTGCATACCACCGTTTAATTGGGATCCTAGAAGGAAAAGGTGCTTAAGCTAAGCTCGATACGGGGTCATGGAAATAGTGCGATATGACAAAGTGTTCAAAGCAAAGTCTATGCTAAGTCCTTTTGCATACAGAACTTGTTTCTGTCAGTTTCAAAATGAAGGCTGTATAATAAAATGTTGTTTAAATCGTTTTTTTATACTTGAGAAACATATTTTAAAAGTATCAGAATGAAGCTTATATTAATAAGTCATATGAAACATCATACGGATGCCAAATGCGAAAATGATAGGATAATAAATGTGGGATTTATTCCCTAAACCGATTTAGGTTCGTATGGCAGCTATATGATATAGTGGTCCGATCCGGCCTAGGTAAATAGGAAGGCTATATACCAAGTTTCAGCAAAATAGCTTTAAAACTGACAGAGTACATCTCATAGAAACAGACGGACAGACGGACATGGCTATATCGACTCCTCTATTGATTCTAAGTATTCTATCAGAGCACATCAGAGTACGAAAAGAGTATAAAACAATTTAAGCATAATTTTATTATACAGCCTTTATTTGGAAACTCAGACAAGTTCTGCATGCAAAAGGACTTAGCATAGACTTTGCTTTGAACCCTTTGTCATTTCCATGCCCCCGAATCGGTCTTAGGCAAAGCATATTTTCCTGTTAGGATCCCATTTAAACGGTGGGCTGCACTCATCTGGCATTCCACTAGTGAGAAGTATGAATTCCAAAAATACAAAGCAACTTATTAATATAAACTTCATTTTGAAATCGGCAAAAAGTTTGTGGGAATTGGGGTATTTAAGGTGTAACGACTTCAATCAATTACCATACTTGGCTTAACAAATTGCTATACCAAATAGATTATCCACAAATAATTTCAGAATATTTTCTGTTCTATTTAACCAACCGTACTGAATAAATAAAAAAAACTCAAGAATTGTGTTTCGAATGCTTTTTTTTACTGGATGATAGATCAATGGTGTCTTACAATCGCTTGGGCCTACATAAGTAGTTAATCTGAGATCCAAAAGAGGGAAGGAACTTATTAATATGGACTTCATTTTGACATTTTGAGAAGCTGAACCATTCGGGAAAAGTTCTACAGATTCGTTCTATATTTTATTTAAATGATATATTTCTATGATTAATAAAAAAAAGGGATAGCCAATTTGTATTTTATATGATATAATGAATATACTCT